>CM023533.1:53759303-55013559 GCA_013350335.1 Chimonanthus salicifolius | reverse complement strand
ACCATGGCCGACTTTCCCTTTTTACCTAGCCATATCCGACTTTCCCTTACCTTATTAAGACTTCCTTTAATTCTTATTAGCAAGTACTATGCGCATAACCCTAATCATAAACCAAATAATCTTTTAATTTAATTCATAGATATTTCATTCCTTTTTAAATATCTAGCATATCATTGTGGATTTAAAAATCCCACATATCTCTCATGTGCATAATATGTAAATCACTATCTAAAATTCGGCCAAGATAATCTTTATTTGATTTTTTTTTAACATCTACTTGGATATTTCAAATCCATTACTCGGCCATAATATCCTTTACTCAAAATCGGGTATGATTCACCACTAATTTAATCCTACCCATTTAAATTTTAGTAAAACCAATTCCAACATTGGTTGGGTCCTAATTGGGTCCTGGCCCAATTCCTTATCCATATAAGATTTAATTCCAAAATTCATAATAAAAATTAAATAAATAATAAACTGAAAACCCGAGGTGTTACAGACACAGACAGGTGTAACCTTATTGACTTCCAAAAGAGGTGTTCTCGATGATTATGTCGATCTCCACCCGCGAAGGGGAAGTTTAATGGAATCCTCAAGTGGTATACTTGATGCGTGGATGTAGGCAGTTGTCGAACCACGTAAAAATACTTGTGTCATCATCTTCCATCTCTTCTCACCTACTTCACCTTACTTTATGCATTTGTGTTTATCTCTCTCCTTTTCTGCACACTTGATTTGGTGACATCATTTTTCTTGAGATTTACCGTGGGTGCACATTTATCACCAATTTAATTATTAAATCTCATAATTGGACATTAAATATTGGTTAATTACCTCAAGACTCACTTTAATTGACCAATATATTAAAGAATCTTAAAATACTACCATAGACCTATTCACCCCTCTAGGACAATTCTAGACATTAAACTAGCTCGACTAACAGATGTATTTTTGGCCAAGTACTTTCCGTCGGTAGTCAAGCTAGCCAAAGTTGTTGAGATCATTAGCTTGACCTAGGGGTAGAAACATGATGAGAGAGTATGAGTCCCGGTTCTTCGAGTTCGCCTAATATGCTTCTCATATAATGGTGGATGATGACCAGAGGGCCCACAACTTCGAGGAGGGTCTGCATCTAGTTCTGCAGTGCATTGTGGTTCCTTTAAGATGCGTCACCTATGTTGAGGTAGTGTAGAGAGCAGTCTTCGTAGAGGGAGCCGCGCTGAGAGCCACTGCCACTATTTATCAACCGGCTTCGGTGAGTACTTTTAGGCCGAGCAGAGACCATGACAAAAAAAAAAAAAAGCAATCAGTGCCTTATTAGACTCATGGAGCTCCTTCTGAGCGACAACGGCTCGACCTGGTTATCCAGGCAACGGGTGGTTAGATCGGGACCGACATATGTTTTGGTTGTGGTCTACTAGGTCACATTCGGAAGGATTGTCTAGAGCTCTAGGAGTGGGTCTGAAGCTTTCGTTGTTATATTTGTGGCGAGGATGGACACATTCCGAGATACTATACCCAGAGGGATGGTCAGGGCACTGTTGTGGCACCTCCGTAGGTGATAGTACCTGAGCTTGCCTATATTCATATTGCATGTGGTGGTCCACCTGCCTAGAGAACAGCACTTGGCAATGTTTCTTCTCTTATGCAGCAGCCGAAGGAGTTTGTGTCGCTAGTGGTTGTGTAGGGTACACTAGTTGTTCATAGTTCTTGGGCTTGTGTTTTGTTTGACTATCGTGCACTGCATTCTTATGTTGCTTTGAGCTTTGCGCTTTGTTTGAGTCTGAGGTAGAGAGAACAGAGGCACCATTGGTGATCAGGTCCCCATTAGTTCGGGAGATGGTTGTAGATCAGATTTTTCTAGTTGTGTTAACCACTAGAGGCTCACACCTTAAGTTTGATCTGCGGGTTTTGGATATGTCGGAGTTTGACGTTATCTTCGAGATAGATTGGTTGTACTCAATGTCACAAATACCATCCTTGGGATATTAACGGCAACTTATAATAACGGGATATTTTTAAATTCTTGGATTTTTATCGGGAATTTAACGGGAAAATATAAATATATAAAAAAATAAAAATAAAAATAATAAGTAAATAATTCTCATCAAACATTTCTTGAGAAAAGAATATCATACAATTTTACATGAGTTCATGGCTAACTACCTTATCAAAGTCATTCACAATAAAAATAATATTAAAAGATACAATCATCTATAAAAAAAAAACTAATTTGAAGTTTCAATCTTATTTTTTTATTTTTAGTTGTTCTTTAAATTTATTTTATTTATATTTAAATCATAATTTATAAAATTAGACATTTCACCTATCAAATAAAAATTTCAAATCTTTTTCTATTTTAGTTAATTTTATATTCTTTATTTCTTTAACATTAAGCTAAACAAAACATATTAATTTTTATCAAATTAATTACATATATAAAACTATAATAATTTTATAAATGAAAATTGCATAACCTACAACAATAAAATGAAGTAAAGACATCAATAATGTAATCTTGACATCATTATCTATATAAGTATTTAAAAGAGAATCAATACTCTCCATGAATATGAGATTTCGAGAGGCGTAAGGTGGATGGCTTTTGGTATTCCCAGATTTCTTCCGTAAATACAATGTAAAAGGAGTGGCTTTTCATTTTCAAATACAGATGGCTTTTTCGTAAAACACGTTTTTACTGTGAGAAAATCGTTTTTCCCATTAAAAACGCAGTATTAACGACAATTTTGCGATAAAAACGGCGTTCTAGATAAAAAGCCGTTTTTATCGCGTGAACAATATCTTTCTGAGAAAAACGCAGTAAAATCCATTTACCGCCGATATTTGTTACTTTGGTTGTACTCCCATCATATTATAATAGACTGTTATTGATCCGTATTCAGGCATGTTGGCGATAAGTGGATAACTAAAAATAGCGGAAAAAAAAAAAAGAGAATAGAGACACACACAAATTTGGGAAGAGAAATCATTGATGGTCGACTAATACTATCAGGGACTAACTGTAAAATACAGACTTTCAATCAGTCTCCAATCAGTCTACTGATAGTAGACTGATACTTCCAAAGACATATCTGTTCCACACAGACATTCAATCAGTCACTGATCAATCAACTGATGGTTGACCGAATTAGCTCAAGACTTATTTTCTATGTCTTTTACAAGAAAAATAACACACAACATAGAAATACACAAGGGTTTTTACAAGAACATAGTAAGAAAGAAATAGATGGGAGATCCTCCTTGATCATGGCTCCCCCTGTTTAGGGGATTTAGATCCCAGTAAATCTTCAAAACTCCAAATGAGGGGACTTCTTAACTCCCTTCTCCCCACTGTACCACAGTGACTGGCATGCCAGCTGACTCTTTTTGTCCATCCTGTAAGAATTATACTTCCCTCGCCTAGTCTCCATAACCTTTTTCTCCAAGTTGCATTCTTCAGGCAAAGTATCCTCTCGCTCTACCCACAAGTCATCGATGGATGGTAGACGTGTCTCTTTCTCTGAATCTTTGTCAAGTATAGAAGGTTCAAATAACTTCAAATTCTTAGCATTAATGATTGAATACATCTGCATATACGGTGATAGATCCAGCTGTAATGATTTTGAACGGTCCATATCTGATGGGTTTTAACTTATATCTATCCCCCTTTAACCGTTCTTTGCTCAGCATCAACCTAACAAGATCACCTTCCTGAAAAGTGCACTCCACCCTATGTCGGTCATGTCTGTCCTTGTATCTCTGTTGTGATCGTTGTAGCTACGCCTCTACTTCCTTGTGTACCTTAGCAATCCTTTCGAGAAACCATTGGGTCCTGGCTCTGTCCTCTTCCTCTTTTGCGTCGAACTATGGATAGCACGATTGAAGGCAAACTGCAGATAAGGAAGGCTAGTATCCCAAGTCTTAGGATGCATGGAATTGTAGCCCCGAAGGAGTTGCACCATAGTTCTGTTCACTACCTAGGTCAGTTCGTTCGTCTGTGGATGAAATGCGATGCTCCTCTTCAGCTTGGTATCCATCATACCCCACAAAGAGTTCTAGAAGTGACTCAGGAACCGATTATCTCAATCCGAAATAATCAAAGTAGGCAACCCATAATGCTTCCAAACAGGATCAAAGAATAATCTAGTTGTTGCTTCCCCTTTCACCGTCTTCTTACATGGTATGAGTTCAAACATCTTACTGAACCTATCCACTACGACAAACAAATTGTCGTGTCCAGACTTGGACTTCGGCAATATTCTCAAAAAATCCATCGAAATGCTCTCTCAAGGCTTAGTAGGTAATGGTAAAGGAGTACGCAGTCCTACTTTCCCGTTCGAGGGGTTCGATGTGTTGCATAGAACGCAACCTCTGATGTATATAGCTGCATCTAGCTACATCTTCGGCCAAAAGACATACCTCTGCAGATTAAATAACGTTTTCTCAACCCCAAAATGCCCTGCCACTCGGGAGGTATGAGCTTATTTAAATCCATCGTAATTAGTCCTCGTTTTTCGGTATACACAGTTGTACCCTTATACATCAATCCATGTTTTAGTTTGAACTCTGTAACCTGTCCTTGTTATATTTTCTCAAACACTATCTTGAATTCTTCATTAGTGTCATATCCCTGTGTGCACTCTGCAAGGGCCATAGGTTGGATTTGCATTGCCACCGTGAGAGTGGAGCTCCTCTGTGTAGGTGGTCTAGACAACATGTCAGCCAGCTTATTCATGGCTCCTTTCTTGTACTTAATGATCAGATTAAACTGTTGTAAATATGACATCCACTTCAAGTTATGAGCATGTTGCAACGTAGATTGAGTTTCCAAAAACTGAAGGGTTTTGTGGTCGGTGTGGATAATGACATCCTTCCCTAAGAAATACACAAGTCAGTGCTTCACCGCTTGGTGCAAAGCATACATCTCCTTATCATATATTGAGAAATTCATTACCGGACAACTGAACATCTCAGAATGATAAGCTACTGGCTTTCCATCCTGCAACAACACTACTCCTCCCACGGCATATGCTGTAACGCCCCGCCCTTTTTCACTCGCTTTTTCCCGTAAATTCAGAGTATATTTTTTTTTTATAACAGAGGAGAGTGATAGAGCGCGGGACGTCACGACGCGAGCTAAGTTTGAACTTCCAAAGTCCGACCCTTAACAAACCAACCCTATGTGTGCATGGACTCAGTCCAGTAAAATGGTTCATACATAGCAATATTAACTTGCTGAATAAATATCATAACCTGCGGAATCATAACATCAACTTGCGGAAACATAATAGAACCAAGTTCTATTCCATTTAGATAGCAAAGTACGTCAAGTCCTTAATCATTATTATCATAACGCAATTATCCAATAAAACATCCAAACATAGCAAATCCATCTAAGTTATTACAATCCGAATTCTAGATACTCGAAATACAAGTCCTTGAGTATCTTAACAAAATATAAAACTAAAAGCGTTCCAAGCTCCTATGCTTGTCCCTTTCCCTCGTTTCCTGCATCATCCACTAAAGGGTAGAAGTAGGGCGTTAGAACAACGTGCCTAGTAGGTATTCCACTTACGGCTAACACATGGTTAGTACAAAACATATATAATAATATCATAATGTCAAAACCATATAAATCCATGCCATGCAATGATGACAAATGCAATGAGTCCCACCCATCACATGTACATAAAGTACCCACCACATAGGTCTTCCGGACACCCCGGAGGAGTGTGGACTCTTCGAAATCTTCTTGATGTAAATCACATCAAGGTACCGCACATAGGTTTTTCGGACGCTCCGACGGAGTGTGACCCCTCCGGTTATAAATCCTCCACCCCATGCCATACATGAGATGCCAATGAAACACATGCTATTTTATAACATAAACATAGCATTTAAAATCATCTTTTGACACATATCCAATACATGCTATTTAAAAAATTAAAACATAGCATTTAAAATTCAAATAAAGCATATCCTTTGATCATAGATTTCATCAAACATAAGATAAAACAAATGATAAACCCATGGTTTCAAAGAGGTGGAATCCTACCAAAGACCGCTACGTGTCCTTGCGTCTTTCGTCCTGTAACCGCTCACGGTCGTAAACACCTTATGAAGTCCCGTTACCTTATATTATAATAACAAATCAAAACCAAGTCCCACTTGATTTATAATATTTTAAGTCCATAAACCAATCCTTACTTTTCACCTTTTATTACCACTTTGCCATTGATCTAAACCTTAATTAAAATTCCATTTATTTTAATTAAATCCATCCCCATGTCATCCTTGGTTCATGGAACCAAACACTCATAGATTATCATTTTCAGCTAATATTACAAAATTGCCATTCATGGCTAACATAACCCATTAATTCACTTAATTACAATTATGCCATTATAATTATCTTTCCATTCTTTTCATCCTTCATCCCTTGGTTTGGTAAACCTTTTATTTAAATCATACATAGACCCAAACATGGCCCATTTACAAGTTCATAACCGTAACATAAAAATCCCAAGTCCATCAACCAATTTTGTGGGGTTTGGCCATACATCATGGCCGAACCTCACCCCTCTTTGTTTTTAGTTTCCTTTTTGCTCATTTATTCTATTAATTACCAAATTGCCATTATTTCCATCAAACATTTCATTCACCTTAATCTTTCACACAAAGGCCCTAAGTTCACCAAATATTTCCCATTTGTGGGGTTCGGCCATACACCATGGCCGAACCTCACCATATTGATTTTAGTCCCTTTTTCAAGTCCTTAAGCCATCATCCATCCATGGCTAATTACTTGGTTTATTTACTTAATACCAAGTCCCAAAATGATCAACCATGATTCCTTAACTTGGTCCATGGGGTTCGGCCATACACCTTGGCCGAACCCTATGGTGTATAATTTCCAATTATGGCAACTTCCATAATTCAAGTTGTCTACCCCGTCCTGCATCCCTTCACCCCAAGGGTGATTCAGTCAAGCTCTAAGGCGGTCGGTCCGCGTCTAACAAAACTAGCATCACCCCCACGGGGTAAAATAGTACCTAGCTCTGCACATTCATGCACGTCAAGTGTGCAAAATAGCCGTGAGAGCGCCCTCCAGTGCGTAGCCTGCAAGGGACCCACTCCTCAACGATACCCTACGGAACCTAGTCTCCGTACTTTATATCGAGGTTCCCACAGTCTCATTGCTACTCTAAGCCATATTCATAGAATCTATATACTTATCTCATCAATATCATGTGAGGGACGTACCCATACTATGTCTCAATAAAACAAGTGACCCCGCCACATACATCTCAGTGCCAAAATTCTCATAAACTCTTAAATTTGCATACTTTATTGAAAATTATTCGAACTTTCATCAGGTTACAAAGGTTGGTAGGGTTAGAACAAACCCTCCAAAACGTACCCCAACCTTTACAAAATCTCCCATTTTTCCCCGACATTCTCTTACCACTCCTTAAGCTAATCTTCTGTAAAAGACCCTACATCATCATAAAAATCGAGAAAGTTGTCAGGGCATGTCGTCGAAATGTGCCCCAACACTCCACAAGTCAGACAGGGTATTAGTCTTGGTCCCCCAATGTATGGACAGTTAGTCCTCTCCTTCCCATGCCCTTGAAGTCCACAAATAGGGCAAATAACCTCGATAGGGTGGGGGCAATAAATATAGTTGTGCCCCTCCTGATTGCATACCTCGCACATATACCCAGGCGCTATCTCCCCTACTGATTCCTTTAAGGTTGGAACATCTTCTTCGTCCTCTTCGGGTACAAAGGCTGGATCAATCCCAACATTGTACTCGGGTGATTCTACTTCCATGTCCTGACTGATTTCAACTTCATTGTTGAAGTTTGGTACGCTGTAATCATTGGAAGAAACCAGATCTATCGGACAGCTAGGTGTCCCTCTGTCCCACAACTCAGTATACTCTGTGTTGCCTGACATATCTGTATCACAACAACCGAAGCATTTCAATGCCAATTTCAGTTCTAATCAAACTAAATCTTTGTTTGGGGAACTTCTCTATGTATCACATAATGTCACTTGTTTGGGAAAATTGCCAAATAAACATCTTGTGTTTCTTGTCCTTGGGGAAAATTTCCAAATAAGCACTCTTTGATTTTTCTTTGTTTCCGAGGAATATATCCTATTTTACTATGTTGGATGAATCCGATTATTTTGACCGTTCTTCCTTTGCCATCATCCGTCTGAGTCTAACGTAGTAAATTAATGCACGAGACCGGATTAATTTACTCTGAAAGATTCAGTGTTTCGAGTTCGCTCTGATACCAATTGTAACGCCCCGCCCTTTTTCACTCGCTTTTTCCCGTAAATTCAGAGTATATTTTTTTTTATAACAGAGTAGAGTGATAGAGCGTGGGACGTCACGACGCGAGCTAAGTTTGAACTTTCAAAGTCCGACCCTTAACTGGCTAACCCTATGTGTGCATGGACTTAGTCCACTAAAATGGTTCACACATAGCAATATTAACTTGCGGAATAAATATCATAACCTGCGGAATCATAACATCAACTTGCGGAAACATAATAGAACCAAGTTCTATTCCATTCAGATAGCAAAGTACGTCAAGTCCTTAATCATCATTATCATAATGTAATTATCCAATAAAACATCCAAACATAGCAAATCCATCTAAGTTATTACAATCCGAATTCTAGATACTCGAAATACAAGTCCTTGAGTATCTTAACAAAATATAAAACTAAAAGCGTTCCAAGCTCCTATGCTTGTCCCTTTCCGCGTTCAGTGTTTCCCTCGTTTCCTATATCATCCACTAAAGGGTAGAAGTAGGGCGTTAGAATAACGCGCCCAGTAGGTATTCTAGTTACGGTTAACACATGGTTAGTACAAAACATATATAATAATCTCGTAATGTTAAAACCATATAAATCCATGCCATGCAATGATGACAAATGCAATGAGTCCCACCCATCACATATACATAAAGTACCCACCACATAAGTCTTTCGGACGCCTCGGCGGAGTGTGGACCCTCCGGAATCTTCTTGATGGAAATCACATCAAGGTACCGCACATAGGTTTTTTGGACCCCCCGACGGAGTGTGAGCCCTCCGGTTATAAATCCTCCACCCCATGCCATGCATGAGATGCCAATGAAACACATGCTATTTTATAACATAAACATAGCATTTAAAATCATCTTTTGACACATATCCAATGCATGCTAGTTAAACAATTAAAACATAGCATTTAAAATTCATATCAAGCATATCCTTTGAAACATAGATTTCATCAAACATAAGATAAAACAAGTGTACATAAACCCATGGTTTCAAAGAGGTGGAATCCTACCAAAGACCACTACGTGTCCTTGCGTCTTTCGTGCTGTAACCGCTCACGATCGTAAACATTCTATGAAGTCCCGTTACCTTATAATATAATAACAAATCAAAACCAAGTCCCACTTGATTTATAATATTTTAAGTACATAAACCAATCCTTACTTTTTCACCCTTTATTACCACTTTGCCATTGATCTAAACCTTAATTAAAATTCCATTTATTTTAATTAAATCCATCCCCATGTCATCCTTGGTTCATGGAACCAAACACTCATAGATTATCATTTTCAGCTAATATTACAGAATTGTCATTCATGGCTAACATAACCCATTAATTCACTTAATTACAATTATGCCATTATAATTATCTTTCCATTCTTTTCATCCTTCATCCCTTGGTTTGGTAAACCTTTTATTTAAATCATACATAGACCCAAACATGGCCCATTTACAAGTTCATAACCGTAACATAAAAATCCCAAGTCCATAAACCAATTTTGTGGGGTTTGGCCATACATCATGGCCGAACCTCACCCCTCTTTGTTTTTAGTTTCCTTTTTATTCATTTATTCTATTAATTACCAAATTACCATTGTTTCCATCAAACATTTCATTCACCTTAATCTTTCACACAAAGGCCCTAAGTTCACCAAATATTTCCCATTTGTGGGGTTCGGCCATACACCATGGCCGAACCTCACCATATTGATTTTAGTCCCGTTTTCAAGTTCTTAAGCCATCATCCATCCATGGCTAATTACTTGGTTTACTTACTTAATACCAAGTCCCAAAATGATCAACCATGATTCCTTAACTTGGTCCATGGGGTTCGGCCATACACCTTGGCCGAACCCTATGGTGTATAATTTCCAATTATGGCAACTTCCATAATTCAAGTTGCCTAATATAATACTTACCCTTAGATCCCTTCTAAATTAATTTAACTTCCATAAATAAAAGCTTCCTAATTTAGCAACCTTCTTTCCATACTTGGATAATTTCCTAAATTAGAACTTCCCATTTTAATTTCCACCTTCCATAATTAAAGATTCTAATTTAATCTCCAACTTCTAAACTTAGAAGCTTACTAATTTAATAATCATTCTCCATATTTAGAAGGTTTCCATAATTAAACTCCTCCTTCCATTATTAGAAGGTTTTCATAATTAGATAGTTTCTAATTTTAAACTCCACCTTCCAAAAATAATTATCATACATTAAAATTACCATAACTACTCCAATACAACTCTATGGGGTTCGGCCATGCACCATGGCCGAACTCTATGGTTCATGATCCTTTCAAAACCATATCTCATTAATCTTAAGTCCATGTATACTCCTTGGTGGGGTTCGGCCATACACCATGGCCGAACCTCACCTTTTGTTTTGTGCCCTTCTTTCCATTTAAACCTTATTTAAAACATACATAATGTTCTATGGTTTTTATCCCTCAAAAATAACCAACAACCTTCCATTAAAATTTATTGAATTCTTCCATGTAATCCCTTTAAAAGAATTGATAATCCTTCCATAGTTTCCAACCAATAAAATTAATAAATCAGCCCACATGATTTTCATCATTAAAATTCCATAATTAAACCATGTTTTTCCATGGATCTAAAACCATATAATTTCTCCATGTCTTTCATCCCATAAAATATAATCACCACAGGCATCCCTTAAAACCATACATTAACCATAATAATATGACCCATGTTTCTTCATTAAAATCACCAAAACCCTTCCATGGGGTTCGGCCATGGATGGTTCATCCGTGATCATCTCTTAATTCCTCTTCCATGGGGTTCAGCCATACACCTTGGCCGAACCCTATGGTTCCGTCGGTTGATCTTGCTCTTCCAATCTTCTTCTTTCCTTAGTTTTTCTTCTCCTTGCTCTTCCACTCGATTGGCTGCTCTTGTGCTTGCTGCAGCCTCTCTTTGAATGACAAGTGAATGCCGTGTACCCCTCTCTCTTGTCTCCTTTTATTGCTTACAACAAGTTCCAATTTAGAAGGTATTAAGATAGTAATTTCTAATGCTTCTTTCCTTTGGTTGGCTGCCATTTCTTTTCTTAATTAATCCAATCTTAGACAATGCCATGTGCCCTTGTTAAGATAACCAATGATGTGTGCCTCTTGCTGCACTTTATAAAATCTTCCATTTGATACAAGATAGAATTGCCATTGATCCAAACTTAGAAGGTGTTATGTGCCCTTGCTCCTTTCTTTTATTAAACCTTCCCTTTAATCTTTTCTTAGTTTAGAAAGTGCCATGCGCCCCTTGTTCTCTTGATTCTTATAAAACTCCAATTGGTCCTAATATAGAAATAGCAATTGGCATGTTTCACCAAGGGAAAGATCCCTTTTGGCGCATAACTCCAAATTAGAAGGTGTTAAGATAAGTAATTCCCCTTTCTTGATAATGTCGTGTGCCCCTCTCTTTTATTCCATTCGGCCAAGCTTTTTCTTTATTTATATTAAAACATCTTCTTCATTTGGATTTAGACAATCAGATGACATTGTCTAATCCAATTTATCCCAACGTGTGGCCCATTTTAGATCCATCCTAAAACCTTTCCATCAATGCCTTTCATGCGCATGCAATTAATCCAAATCCTTTATTTATATAAATTGCATTACTAATTTAATTCAGCCTCATATATTTAGGCTTAAACCCACTAGGTGGTCAACCAAGGTAACCATAACCCCTTTGGTCCCAATTTTTAGCATTTTGACCCAAATAACAACCTTGACCCCATTAAACACATCTTACCCAATTTATTTTAAATTGAACTCTATCACATATCTGTTGGATCTAAATTGAGCAATGACCCAACCCTTTACCCATATAAGATCCATATCTAAAATTTTCCAATTAAATGGGTAATTTCCGTAAATATTTATAACTTGAAAATCTGGGGTATTACATACGTAGATGCGTCAGCCTCAACCTCAAAAGGGCAATGCAAATTCGACAATGCAGACACTGGGGCTTCTGAAATTTTCCTGTTCAACAACTGAAATGTGTCATCCTGCTTCTTTGTCCTCTTTGTCCACTCAAACCACTTATTGGCCTTTATCAGTGAATGCAAAAGCGTTGCTATTTGTGAAAAGTGGTAGATGAACTTCAGCAAACTTTTTTTGACAAGCTCCCATAAAGCTTCTCACTTCAGTTTCTAACCGAGGTGCTGCCCATTTGGTAATGACCTCTATCTTTGAAGGGTCTACCTTCAACTCACCTGCCCCAGCTACAAAACCTAGATACACCAATGACTGCTTCCTAAATTCACACTTCTTTCCATTCAGCTAGAGCTAATTCTCCCTGAACACCCCAAACATCTTATTCAAATGAACAATATACTCCCCCCATGACTTGCTATAATTTAAAGTGTCATCCAGATAAACTATAACAAAATCTTCGATGAAAGGATGCAATACTTTATTCATTAATCGCATGAAGGTTGCCGGTACGTTGCCCAATAAGGTGAGTCATGACCGTGTCCATGTGTCCAAGGTCGCGCCTCTGGAAGACATTTATAGTCAAATCAAGCTTGAAGCTCTAGAACTGCGAGGATTGAATGCATCACACCAAAACCGGAAGATCCTCGTGATTGCCAACCATCACAAGTATATTGACCATAGGACTGGCCTAGAAGCCTTAGAAGCCATTTGGTTAGAATTGGAATAATGCAATTGGGTTTCTAAGTTCATTCTTTGTCCTGTGGAGAGATATTGATATATATCAAATATCTCCATATTTTTATGTGTCCTTGCAATCTGAATTTGTTCATTATAGTTAAATCTATTTGATTGCAATCACACATGAGCTCTCCACCATCGAAAGGTAACCAAATTTTCTTTGGTTCAACCCTGATTAAGAACATGAAATTCGACCATGAATAGAAGGGTTTGATTTTGAAATTTTACGTTTTTATCAATTGATTTCGAGTATGTAGAGATTCAACCATGGTTTGTGGAATTTGTTGATGAAACTTGATTTTTCATGGATTGGAATTGTAAATTTGATTTTTATGGATGAAACTACGATTTTTTAGATTTCTCAGCCATCCAAATAATCCATAGATGAATTATACATCTTTGAGGATTAATTGTTGAAATTTAAAACCATGATTTTTTATGGTAAAACGTTGAGGGATAGATTCTTAGATTTAGAATTTCATTTTCTACGGGCTCTCGCGAGAAAAATCAAAACCGGGGCTCCTTAATGTCTTTTTCAACAAAATTTGGTTTTCTGGAAACTAGACAGAGAGATCTAGCTGCTGTAAAAGTTTGAGAGCCAAAGAGTAATGTTTCATACCCAGGATCTGATTTGCAAGACAGACTAAATTTTGGATCTGAAGTCTTATACACTTTTGTAGCAGTTTACAAGAAAATTCATAACTTGATCTCTATGAACTAGTTTGATCTGAAATTCAGACCTAGTTTTAGTTCTAATATTTGTAGGCAGTTTTACTCCGGTTCGATAAATAATTTTAGCTTGGCCTATAGAGATTAGAATGGTACAAACTTTATGTCTAATTTTAATTCCACCAGGAGGTCTATCTCCAGCAAAAAATTTAAAAGGAAATTCATTGATTTGAGAGGTCAAATCTAGTTTGCAAACAAATATTTCAAGATAGACTGCAATCTGTTTGAGTCGTGTAATTGTTGGAGTAAAATGGCCATAACTTGGGTTGGGAAAATCTGTTCGGGCCAAACCAAATATTTCTGAAATCCTAATTCGGAGTCCTATCTACTGTAAAAACTTGGGATCGTAATAAAATATGTGTTGTTCCTAGAAAAATTTGCAATAAGCTTGAATTTTTACATAGTTTTGATTACCTTCAAACTTAGACAAATTGTTGAGATTTTGGAGATTTGGGCTTGAAATTGTTGGGATGGAACCCTATGAGTTTAATTAATAGAAACCTCTGATTTCTAATTGTTGGAATAAACATATTCTTAGAGGTTTGGAAACCAAAATAAATTGCATCAAATTTGTGACCTAAAGTTAGTGGATAAAAGCTTGTATTTTGCTAATATTGTACCCTGCAAATTTTAGGTGAGGGAAACAATCTAAGTACATGTTTTATTTTTATTTGTGACGAAACTAAAGTTGATATATGCTGTCTCTTGTTGATCGTTGTGAGGAAATCAATTATCCCATATGTAATTGATTTATTTGAATTGATTGATGGGTGTTTAATTAATTACTATGGCTTGGGTTTATAAAAAAAAGATTCAGACTTGTTTAATTGACGGGTAAATTGTCCCATGCAAACTCATGTAGTGTAAAAGAAAATCTTGTTTTAGGCTAAATGTTTAATGCTGATACGTAACTCAGTCCACCTAGATATTTGGTTGATTACTTGTTTAATTTGTTGAAAAACCCAAATTCAAGTAATTTAGATTGGTCCTTGAATTACAGAGTTTTGGTTGTTGTGTTGGAGAATTATTCATGCTTGAGAGGTTATGAAATTTGACGTATTTTATAGTTTGATTTTGGGTCTATTTTGCATGAATATATTGATGATGTCATATTTAGATATCATGTGTTTATGGAATTGTAGTGTTGGAACATGCTATATTTATTTAAGAAATTAGTTGAATTTCTATTTGAGCATGTTATTGATATACATGACATGGCATCCATGCATGATAAAGATTATTGTGCAATCATGCATGAGCAGATTTGGGTGGGCGGTGAGATTTGTATATGGATATGGATCGAAGGGTCGTCTTAGAGTTTATTTGTTGATTCATGTCAGTAGCCCTGAACCTTTTGAGAATATTTGTTGTGCAAATTTGATTGGGCTTGATCACAGATGATTTCTTTGTTTTAATGATTGTTATCTTGAGAGCACATCTTTTTGGGTCTTTGGACCGGGGGATACTGATTCGCCCATATGGAGCACATCCTTTAAAGTCGTTGGACTAGGGGATTGTGATTTGCCAATAAGAGATCATAAGCACACATGCTATATTGTTCAATTGTTGTTGAGATGCATGGGTTGGGAACATGTATCATATTATCACATTGTTGCATTACATACACTCTTTATTGCATAATTTGATTTGATTGGAATGAAGTTTAAATGTCTATTTATATGGAAATTATTTATAACATTGTATGGTTGTCATGCCCTAACCTGATGAGGGCTCAGAACGCGACTGAGTTTTTTTATAACACTTACAAATAGTCTATGGACTTCTATCGCGGTTTCTTCTAAATGTCCAAATAGAAAATGCCCAACATAGATACTTATACATTCACCATCAGAGTAGCACAAAGAAAACATAGTGGTTTATTACATGTTTAGGTTTCTATGCCTCAGGCGGCATAATTATTAATAATACATTACTAGCATGAAAATAAACGTAATAAACATATTCCCCATTAGCGGGAAATATGATGGAGTACAACTCATATGGCAACAGTGGAGGTTCCTCAGGTCCCTCCTTTGGTATAAGTCCTTCAATGTAAGGGATATGAGCTAACAGCCAAGTATAGAGAATTCAACAATATATATAATACATATACTATAAGTCAAACAACTAATCATACAATTATCATGCATTTTCTATCATCCTGGGTCAACACCCTAAAACGGTTAATCTCTACCATTTTTTATATGCATGCGTCTTTGTTTAACACACAGTTCTGCCTTTGTCTATCAACATGCAGTCTAAAACAGTTTTCCAATGTAGACCGATGCTTCACATAGTCCACAATATGCTCTGCATTATGACCCAGCACGATCAAATGTTGCGCATAGCACATATACAATCTCTACATTGCAACCCGACGTGGTCCAATGCTTCACACAGTGCATGAAAGCAGTCCATCTAATAACGGAAAGGCGCTTAGCATTTTTACATGTATTAAGTTAGCTTTTAACCTCACTCAGTCAATCATGCATTCCTAACACATACCCTGATGAAAATGCATGCAATACTTCATGTATACTACATTTAGCATATATATCACTACAGATAATGTAGCACCCTCACCCAAGTCCCATATCGGTTGTCGAGTTAGGTGGAGGGGGCTACATATGAGGAGGCAAAGCCCCTCTCTCACAAGGCCTTTGGGCCAAGGCCCAGAACAAAGTAGTGGGGGACCACGTGGGGCCCAAAGCGGAAAATATTGTGATGGGTAGGGTCGGGTTGTCACAAGTGGTATCAGAGCACGGTTCATGTTTTTATGCAGAAGTTTGGATGATGGCATGGAATTGGGATTCATGCATCATCTTAGCATTATTTGCATTATACGCATTATTGACATATATTTTAAGAACTTTGATCTATATGGAAATCATGTACGATTATATTGCATGTTGTGTTTGTTTCTTTCTTTGGACATGGAGCTCATACTCCTACGTTTCAGGAGTTTCGTTCAAGTTAGATCAAGAAGCGACACAAAAGCAAAACTAGAACTTGGAGCCATTAGATGCAAGTTTTAGAGTATTTATTTTCAGAATAGAATTTAATAGTTTAGTTTATTTTGGTTGTTTTGAGGCACTTTAAGTGTCATTTGAGGATTGCAATGATTTAGATGGTTTGAGACTTGGAATTTATTATTATTTGTCATGGGTGTGAGACAATGACATTTAGTTAAATTCTCGTTAGTCATTTAATCTAATTGTGGCTTGGTTTGATAATTCATACCTGTAAATGGGGAAATATAATGGAGATGTTATGTGTTCAATCATGGATAAATTGAGATTTTTCTGGAACAATAAATTTATTGAGAACCATGCAAAGTGTTATCATGTTTATGATTAATCATGAAAAAAAATTGGAGCCATGTTGCACGTCCCATGTTATTTGGTCTTTTATTGTAACGCCCTACCCTTTTTCACTCGCTTCTTCCCATAATTCAGAGTCTATTTTTTTTATAACAGAGTAGAATGATAGAGCGCGGGACGTCACGACACGAGCTAAGTCCGAACTTCTAAAGTCTGACCCTTAACTGGCCAACCCTATGTGTGCATGGACCAAGTCCACGAAAATGGTTCACACATAGCAATACCAACTTACGGAATAAAAATCATAACCTGCGGAATCATAACATCAAAATTGCGGAAACATAATAGAACCAACTTCTATTCCAATCAGATAGCAAAGTACGTCAAGTCCTTAATCATCATTAAAACGTCATAATCATCAAACTAAACATCCGACCATCTAAGTTATTATATTCCAAAACTAGTTACTCAATTACAAGTCCATAAGTAACTTTTTTCAAAACATATAAAATAAGTCTTCCAAGCTCCTATGACTGGTTCGTCTTGCGTTCACCGTTCCCCTGATTACCTGTATCATCAACTAGGGTAGAAGTAGGGCGTTAGAACAACGTGCCTAGTAGGTATTCCAGTTACGGCTAACACATGGTTAGTACAAAACATATATTATAACATAATATATAAAACCAAGTAAAAACCATGCCATGCAATGATGACAAATGCAATGAGTCCCACCCATCACATGTACATAAATGTACCCACCACATAGGTCTTCTGGATGCCTCGACGGAGTGTGGACCCTCCGGTTTCTTCCTGATAGAAAAACACATCAAGGTACACCACATAGGTTTTTCGGACACCCCGACGGAGTGTGGACCCTCCGGTTACCAAATCCTTCACCCCATGCCATGCAGGAGATATCAATGAAACACATGTTATTTTATAACATAAACATAGCATTGAAAATCGTATTTAAAGCACATGTTATTTTCTCATATAAAGATAGCATTTAAAATCACAATTTAAATCACATCCTTTGCAATATAAATTTCATCAAACATAAGATAAAACAAGTGTACATAAGCCCATGGTTTCAAAGAGGTGGAATCCTACCAAAGACCGCTAACGTGTGCTTTCGTCTTTCGTCCAAGACTTGATCACCGATCGCGCACCGCTTGCGAGATCCCGTTACCTTATAATATAATAATAAATCAACACCAAGTCTCACTTGATTTACAAGATTCTAAGTCCATAAACAAAACCCCATGGGGTTCGGCCATACACCATGGCCGAACCCATGGTCTAATCTTTAGTTAATTACAATTATGCCATTGTCCATAACCTTAGCCCTTTCCTTGCTTAGGTTCCAAAATATTCCATACACATAGTCCAATAACTACTTCAGGGGGTTCGGCCATACACCATGGCCGAACCCTATGTCCAATATTTACATTATTTACAAAATTGCAATTCTTTCCCTTTTTCATTTAAATCTACCATAACTAGACCCTATAAAATTTCCTTAACCAAACAAGTCCATCAAACACAACTCATGGGGTTCGGCCATACACCATGGCCGAACCCATGATCCTCCACTTTGGCATGTAATTACCATTTTGCCACTAGTCTAACCATTTCATGTTTAAATTCTAAGACTTAGGTCCCTTAGCACATGGATCCATAAATAAACCCTAGTGGGGTTCGGCCATATACCATGGCCGAACCTCTCTCATGGCAACCAATCCATTGATTCCCCTTTTTAAATCCAATCTTTCTTAATTAGAAAGTTTCCTACGTTAGCATCCATGTTTCCATAATTAGAAACTTTCCAAAATTAATTAACCATCAATAACCTTCCATGTTAAGATAGTTTCCAAATTTAGCATGCAACCTCCTTCCAAAATTAGATAGTTTCCTAAATTAGAAACTATCTTTCCATAATTGGATGCTTTCCAAATTTAGCATCCATGCTTCCATATTTAGAAGGTTTCCATAAATAATCCCCACCTTCCATTTTAATCTAAGATTCATAATTAGATAGCTTCTAATTTAACCAATCAAAACCCATCAATCAATCCAAAAAAACTCCATGGGGTTCGGCAATCTATCATGGCCGAACCCTATGGTTCTTTAATTTCTTTCTTTGAACATAACTCCATAATTTTCTTCCATTAATTTCATAATGTAATTGCATTAACATTATCAACAACTCACATAAAATTCATGAACATATTTGGTGGGGTTCGGCCATACACCATGGCCGAACCTCATCCCTTTTCTTCCATTCCTTTAGCCATAATCAAATCATGGTTCGGCCATGCAATGGCCGACCCATATCCTTTACCATATCTCCATTATCATGATTATCTCCCAATCTTCTTCCATGGTTTTCATGATCAAAATTTCATAACTTATAAGCAACAACCTTCCATGGTTTTCACTCCATAACAATCCATTATTTAAACTATGTTTTTCCATGGTTTTCATCCCTTAAAACACATACTTTAAACCATGTTTTTCCATTAAACTTAACCATAATCATCCCTTAATCTTGTTCCATGGGGTTCGGCCATACACCATGGCCGAACCCTATGGTTCCTTATCTTTTAAACAAAAATCATAAAATCACTTACCGGTTCCACGACTCCTTCTGTTTTCCGTCGCTCCGATTGGTTCTTGCTCTTCCAATTCTTTTCTTCCTTGGCCTTCTCTCCTCCTAGATCTTTCTCACTTGCTGGCTGCCCTTCTTTGTATGTGAATGCCGTGAGATATGATTTGAGAGGAAGAGAGAGAAGATGTTTTGGAATATAAATTACTCCAAGCTTTTGCCATTCTTAATGCCGTGTATCCTTGCCAAAATCACCATTGCCGTGTGCCTCTTTGTGCTTGCTGCTGCCTCTCTTTTAATGTAATACCGTGTGCCCCTTCCCTTGTTTATAGATCCTCCATTTAATCCAAAATAGAAAGTGCCATGCACCCTTGATACCTTTCTTTTATTAAAACCTTCCCTTAATCCCAACTTAGAAGGTGCTAAGATAATAATTCCCCCCTCATTTAAAATAGCAATACCGTGAGCCTCTCTCCCTTGTTTAATTGTGTAATCCGTGTATCCCTATTGCCTCTCCTTTATTGTTTCCAATTGGTCCAACATTAGAAGGTGCCATAACCCTTTGTTTAGCAAATCCCTTTAAAAATTATTCTATCATATCTTCCACACGGCCATGCATCCTATGTTCCTTATTTGGATTAGCTTCTTTATTTAAACAATCCCCTAGTATCAAGGAAATAGACACCTTTTAAAAATATTCCAACACATGTGCACATTCATGGATTTCATATCCAAAATTCGGCCATGACCATTAATCCAAATTCCCTCATGCGCATATTCATAATTAATATCCCTTATATATAATTGTAACACCTCGGATTTTCAGAATATTATTTTATATGACAATTATTCTTTTAAATAGTGGATTTTAGAATTGGACCTTATTTCGATCAAGAATTGGGCCATGACCCAATTAGGACCCAACCAATGTTGGAATTGGTTTTATTAAATACAAATGGGTTGAATTAATTTAGTGATGAATTATATCTAATTTTAAACAAAAGATTTTTATGGCCAAATTTTGAATGTGAAACCTATAGATTTTGCGCATGAGTGATATGTGGGATTTTAAATCCACAATGATATACTAGATATTTAAAAAGGGATGAAATATCTATGAAATAAATAAAAGATTAAGCATGGCCGAAATTTGGATAATAATATCCATATTATGCACATAGGATATTCTAAAAGGGAAGGTAGATTGTCTTAAATTAAATTAAATATTATTTGGATTATGATTATGTGATACCCCTCCCCCTCCCTAAAAGTCCCACATCGATGGGAATGAAAGGGAGGGGTGGGTTTATTAAACCCACCCAATTGGAACTCAAGTAAGAGGCCTTTTGGGCCAGGCCATGTGGGCCTGGGCCCAAATGCAAAACCGTGCGGGTTTGAGCTGTGTACGAGGCCCAAAGCGGACAATATCTTACTGAGTCAAGCCCTAAGCCCTGTGTGTTCAGGTCGGGTCGTTACAAATATGGTATCAGAGCCGAGTTCAACACTCGGACTGTGTGGGCCTATCATCCTTCCCTAGAGTTATCAAGTGGACCGGAGTCGAGCCGGGGACGGCTCGAGACTTTAGGAGGGGTGATTGTGATACCCCTCCCCCTCCCTAAAAGTCCCACATCGGTGGAAATGAAAGGGAGGGGTGGGTTTATTAAAGCCACCCAATTGGAACTCAAGTAAGAGGCCTTTTGGGCCAGGCCATGTGGGCCTGGACCCAAATGCAAAACCGTGCGGGTTTGAGTTGTGTGCGAGGCCCAAAGCGAACAATATCTTACTGAGTCAAGCCCTAAGCCCTGTGTGTTCGGGTCGGGTCGTTACAGATTAAGGTTATGCGCATAGTACTTACTAATTAGAGTTAAAGGGAAGGTTTTAAATTAAGAAGGAGAGGTCGGCCATGGCTACATAAGACAAGGGAAAGTCGGCTATGGCTAATTACAGAGGGAAAGTCGGCCATGGTTAAATAAGGAAGGTTTGACATATGTCCAGTGTTTTGGTTATAACTTTTCATTCCGATATTCAATTTCTTTGATTCTTTTTGTATTGGACAGAAGACTTCAAGGGCTACAACTTTGTGGTTTACCACTTTTTCTGATTCGGAAGTTAACAAGGTCAAAACTGAGCTACAATATAGTATATGTGTTAAAAAAAAGGGAAACACAAGGGGCGCAGGGCTAAGAGTTGCTTATCTTAAGAACATTCTAATATTGGATTAAGAAAGGCTATAAAAGGAGAGATCAAGAGGGATACACGGTTTTGGACATCTTTTATTGTTGAGTTTATTCCTCTCTCCCTCTCTTAATTCATCATTCTCTTCCATGCCAAGAGCAAGAGAAGAAAGGGCAGCAACAAGAAGGAGTTCTTGTTTGGAGAAAAGCAAAGGGAAAAGAAAGAAAATTGGAAGAACAAGAAACCAAAGGGGAAAAGGTTAGTATCTTGCTTAATAATTTTATGTTTTGAAACAAAAAGAACCAGTGCGCCCTTGCTCCTTTCTTTAATTATCTCATGCCGTGTGCACTTGTTTCTTTCTTTAATTAATTGATTTTATGCGCATAACATAGATATGGAATTCCCTATAATCGGCCATGCACAATCTTATTTAATTGTGGACAGTTTCTTAAGATGTGCAAATCCAATTTAATTAGAAAAGTTCCTAATTAAATATTCTAGCATATCACCTAGATATGCATATCATTCATGCGCATATCCATAGATTGCATTACTAAAATAATTCAACACATTTAAATTTATTTGAAAACATTTGTGAAAATCGTTGGGTCTTAATTGGGCAAAGACCCAATCACTTTATCCATCTAAAATCCTTATGTAAAATCCATAAGTTAAATGGGTAATTTCCGGAAATATTTATAACTTGAAAATCCGGGGTATTACAAGTTGGCTGTATGGGGTAACAGTAAGGAAAAGAATGGGACGACAATGGCTGTTTGGCCTAAATATGGTTCCAAAGGACTGGGGATAGCAGTATGGTGGTCAGTTTGGATTGTATTTGGGTATAGGAAAATCAGATAGGCCTTACGACAGTAGTTTGGGGACTGTATGGAGGGGACAAAGGCTTGAGAAGAGGTCTAGGAAGGCTGTAAGAGAGAGATTAGGGCTGGGCGAAAGTAGTAGAATGGGTTTAGAGAGAGAGGTGAAACTGATTGGAGGAGTTTTAGGGGCAGACGAAGGAAGGTATAGAAAGGGGTTTGGAGAGAAGGCGAAGTTGTAAGGTGGGTTTGGGGGCTTGACGACAACAAAGGAAGGGACTTGGAGGGGTCACGGCAAGTAATGAGGTGGGTCTTATTGACTACAGCAACAATAAGATGGGTTTTGGGGTTCCAGAAGGTTAAAAAGAAAACAAAAAGAAAAGAGAGAGAGGAAGAAGAAGAAGAAAAGAGAAGAAGAAGAGAAGAAGAAGAGAAGAGAAGAGAATACCTGGAGAAGATGTGGTGGCCTCACACCAAAGGAATCGCTCCCAATCTCAATATCACCAGAGGGTTTGAGAAAAAGCTTAAAGATTTTATTCATTAATCGTATTCTATTCATCGTGTAAGGCTTGAAAGCCTTATATAATGTTTACAATGACTTATTCCCAGTTTGCTCTTACATAAAAAAGGTGACTAAAATAAAACACAAACAAAGCAAGTGAACTGACTAAAAATAAAAATCCACAAAAAAAAGTGCGAAAATTGGCATATTTGATGCACCTCATCAGGCTTCAAACCTTTATCTCATTTTACGACAATTGCCTAATCTCCTCAATAACTAATTTTCCACCTCCTAGACCTACCCAAATGGTCAACGCTCTCCTAATACTAAAGAGTTCAGCTTCATTAGTGTCTCTGGTCCCTACTGATTTTGTGAAAACCGCCGATGTCTTACCATTATGATTTCTAAGTACACCACCTATACCAGTCAATCCCACCTTTCTCCTTGAATCCCCATCGACGTTAAATTTTATGACCCCTTGTTGAGGAGGTGACCACTTGGCTATAACTTTGGGTTTCCTAGATCTTCCACTCATACAACCCTCTCATGAAGATAAAGAGGTCAATGGCCTTGAACTCCTTGAACTCCTTATTGGAAAAGGAGCAAAGCACAAAGTCTCATAAAAATATACAGAACATAACTCATAAAAATAGGTTCATAAATCGAGCCTTAACCATAACTTAAAATGCCATTTGATCCCTTAATTTGGACCATGGGGTTCGGCCATACACCTTGGCCGAACCCTATGGTGTATAGTTTCCAATTATAACATTACATTCATACCATTCATCCCCCTTGATTCAATTATACATAAACCTAAACCATAGATTTAATTCATGATGTCCAATTTTCCAATCATATTACTTCCCATAATTAGGTGTTTCAAAAATAATATTCACCCTTCCATACTTGGAAGGTTTCCATAATTAAATTCCACATTTCCATAATTGAAAGGTTTCCACAATTAGATAGCTTCTAATTTTAGCAACCCCTTTCCATAAATGGAAGCTTTCCAAATTTAGGAACTCCTTCCATAAATGGAAGCTTTCTAAGTTTAGCAAACACCTTCCATACTTGGATAGTTTCCAAATTTAGACATCATCATTGCATAATTGGATGCTTTCCAATTTTTGCAACCAATTCTAAAATTAGATAGTTTCCTATTTTAATCTCCTCCTTCTATTCTTTGAAAATTTCTTGATAGACAACCTTCCATAACTAACAAGGTTTCCAAAAATAACTCTAGTGGGGTTCGGCCATGCACCATGGCCGAACCTCACCCTTGGAGATCTAAGTCCATCCTTTTACATTTACCTTCCAAATTGGTGAATCAACTCCATGGGGTTCGGCCATATACTCCATGGCCGAACCCTATGGTTCACAATCTTTGACCATCGATTTAATTCCATTAAAAACATTCACTATCGCATACCCAACTCCATGGGGTTCAGCCATACACCATGGCCGAACCTATGGTTCAAGATCCTCTCTTTTTAAATCCCATAATACTTAATTAATAATCATGGATCTTCCATTTAATCCATTCAAATTCACATATCATTTACACCAAACAATCTCCATGGTTTTCATTCTTAAAAACCAACAAATAATTCAAAACTTTCCATGGGGCTCGGCCATGCCCTATGGCCGGACCCTATGGTTCTTTCCTTTCCATTTAACCCATTAATCCATCTCTAATCTTCCTCCATGGGGTTCGGCCAACCACCATGGCTGAACCCTATGGTTCTTTTTGTTTCAAAATAAAATTATTCAATCATGATACTAACCTCTTTCCGATTTATTTCTAGTTCTTCCCCCACTTGATCCTTCTCTTCCAATCTTCTTCTCCTTTCCCTTTGCTGGCCGAACTACCTCTTGTTGATTGCCTTCTTCTTGCTCTTGGTGTAGCCGAAAATAAAATTGGAAGAGAGAGAGAAAAGAGAGAAATCGGCTAAGGTAATTGCAAAACCGTGTAACCCTCTCCATGTATCTCTTTGTAGGTTTTCCTTAGTCCATATTTAGGAAGTGTTTAAGATAGCCACTCCCTCCCCTTTGGCCATGCGCCCCTTGTGGTATTTTTAGTCATTGCCTTAGATGGCAATGCCGTGTGGCCTTGCTTTGTTTAGTGGTTGCTGACCTCCCTTGCTCAATTTAGCAATTGCTTGCCTAACTTAGAATTTGTCTAAGATAACCCATGTCCATTGCCGTGTACATTTCTTTTTAATTAATTTAAGATTATTTGCCTGCCCTATTTAAAAATATCACATGCGCATAAACATAGATTTTGAAATTCGGCCATGCATAATTTTGGATTGCATACTAATTTAATTTCAGCCCCATTAAATTTATTGAAACCAATTCTAACCTCAATTGGGTCTTAATTGGGTCATGGCCCAATTCCTTATCCATATAAGATCCAATCTTAAGTTCATAATTAAAAATGGATAATTTTCATATAAAATTACAAATTGAAAATCCGGGGTATTACATTATATTATCCTTGACTCTTGGTGCCTTTGATTCCCCCTTTTGGAAGTTGAGATTGTTGGGCTGATGAGTCTCAAATGGATCTGGTATTGGAAGACTTTTTATTTTTTATTTTTATGAAGACTAGAATATAGCTTCATCCCCCTTAAATTGTGAGCAAGGGTAGATAGTACTGTGAAATGAATTTAGGCTCAATCACATCGCTTTTTCAATATTTGTGTGATCCGGTAGCCTAGTTGATCCTTCGGACACGGTGGTCGAATCTATGTCTTCGTGGCTTAGACCTTGGGAATTGTGGATGATTTTGTCCCCTCGATGGTGATGAATGAGACAATTGCAAGTGTAGTGTGGATTGGGAGTAGTAGGTGGGAGTGGCCGTAACCATAAAGGGACACTCCTAACTTGAAGGCCTTGGGGATCAACTAGATGGTTTGGGAAGGTGGTTTTGAGGACTTGTGGGGATTAGTACATTCTCCATAACTGTCCTTGCGAATTTATATTGGGTGCAGTGAAGTGATGAAAGCTATGGTGACTTTTGTTGCAATCAAAATATAGATGGTTAGAAAGGTTTTCCACTTTATTCTAGGAATTTGAAGTCCAAGTACGAGATGTAATATGAGTTGTCTAAAAAAAAGAATAAAAGAAGTGGATGATGGAATTAATAGACTCAAATTGAAGCCATTGACCTCATTGAAGGGTCGTTAAATATAGAGATGGCTTGTAGAGTCCAAGCCAAGAGAAATTGCATACCCAGATTGTTTAGTAAGAGATTAGATGAAACAAAGATCGATAGTTGGTTAATTATTTGGAGATTCTCAAAGTATTCTTTCCTTGGACTGCATGTGCAGGAAACAAAATGAAAAAAAAAAAAAAATGATGTTTTGGGACATGATGGATGAATAGGTAAATTGAAAAATAAATTTTAGGTGAGATGGGTTTGAAGTGGAGGTCAGCATACTGTGGGAGATCAGACACAAGGACATTGTGAAGTTATGGTGGTGCTGTACTACCAATAATTACAAGCTTCTGCTTTATGAGTATGTGCCTAATGGTAGTTGGGCAATCTATATCTGCATCATGACTGTATACCCAGTTGTTCACATAGATGTGAAGTTCAATAACATATTGCTGGATGAGGAATTCAACACCAAGATTTTTGATTTTGGAGTCGCAAAGATGGTTGAGATTGTTGCCAATTCCATATCTGCAATTTGCAGGGTCATGTGGTTACATTGCACCAGATTATGCTTATACCCTTAGAGCGCATGAAAAAAGTGACATAAACAGCTTCGGAGTGGTAATTCTAGCGATAGTGATAGGCAAGCGCCCTGTCGACCCTGACTATGGCAAGAGGGACTTACAGAAGTTGGGTATAGTCTTGATAGCCTTGTTTGATGATCTACAAAAGATTTTGGGCTGGCAATGAAGTAAGAATGCAACTCTTTCCTCAATTTCTACATTCCCTGTTAGTGACTTTTGGCTTTGGTGTAGAGATCAACTTGGGATAGAAATTCATGCCACATTGAAAAGGAGTTCATCAGGCAAATCGAGACAAAACCAACTCTTAGATAAGGAGCTAAGACTTTCTCCCTTGATAGAGTTAGAAATGTTATTAACAGTGAGTGTGGCAGACAAATCTTTAAACTTTCAAAGTTCGGCGCCAAAATTGAATACGATGGACTCAACACAGAAATGGAAGTTATAAACCAAACCTTTAGGGGAAACAAGGATGCAAAACCATGAGAAAGTGATAAAAATCTATATGGCAAGGGAAATTTCGAGGACGAAATTTCTTTAAGGAGGGATAGTGTTGTAATGACTGACCTTTGGGTCATGAGACATTGATGTACCCCGGAAATTTAATTCATTAAATTCTGAATTTATTAGATGATTTAATCGAGGAAAATTAATAGAGCAAAAAATTTTAGACGATTTATCTTATCGATGATTTTATTTAATTTTGAATTTTTAAATTAATTGGAGAATTAATTAGATTTTTAAATTTTAAACCTCATTGATCCCTGCTGAGTAAATAAGCAAATAAGTGTATGATTAAATTACAAATTCTTAGTAAACAATATGGCACTTTTGAAGTTAACCCCAATTAATTATTTTGTTTGAATTACTAAGCAAATAAATAAATAAGCAAAATGTGTTGAAGATTTTATAGCATGTATAATTGATTGCACTAGGTATAGGATTGATTTAGTTTCCTTATTTGTAGCTAGGCTTATAGTCTATAAATTGTAAATGTTCTTATTGAAGAAATATGAATGAAAGGGAAAAATCCCATCGATGCCTATATTCTAAGTTGGCATCACAGCCAGGTTCTAAATTCGTAGATATTGAGACAGGGTTTCAAAGTGAAACCAGAGATTGAAAACAAAAACAGAGGAATTTTTTTTTTTCTTTTCGGTGGTTTTAAGGGGAAATTTACCGACGAAGAAGGGGGAAAATCTGGCCAAGACACCCGACGGCAAGGGGGCTCAGATCTGCACGGAGGATTGCAAATCGTAGCACCGAGGTAGCATCCCTATCGCCAGTGAATCCAGATCCCATCGCCGACGTCGTGAGTTTCAATCGCGGTGGAAATCAACAGAAAACCAGCGGCAGAAATCGCGGCTGGAAATCTGAACCAGCGGCGGAAATCGCGGCTGGTATCGGTGAAGCCGGTCGCAACACCAGGCTGGAAATCTGAACCAGTGGCGGAAATCGCGGCGGAATCAGAACAGAAGGTCGTGCGTTTATCGGTGAAGCCAGTCGCAACACCAGATCTGGCGGAAAACCAGCGGCGGAAATCGAGGCTGGTATCGGTGAAGCCGGTCGCAACACCAGATCTAGGTTACAATCCAGCGGCAAGAATTGACACCAGCGGCGGCGATCAGATCTGAGCAGTGAAACAAGTGGCGGAAATCAGATCTGAGAGGCTCGCCGAAGAAGAAAAGAATTCAAACCAGCGGCGAAAATCAGATTTGAGAGGCCGGCGGCAGCCAGATCTGAGAGGGACGCCGCGGCGGCAGCGAAAAAAAACCAGCACGCGGCGGCCGCCGCACACTAGCCAGATCTCGTGACGCGAAACCAGCAGCGGCAGATCTGAGAGGCGCGTGATACTGCGCAGTGAGATCTGAGAACACGCGGCGGCATCGACGACAACAAAAATCGGCAGTGAGATCTGAGAACACGCGGCGGCATCGACGACAACAAAAAACGCGTCCAAAGGAAGAAGAAGCCTCCGTGAACAGCTCTTGTGACACAGCAGCGGCAAGAAGGAAAAAAAAGAGAGGTCCAAGACAGAAGAACGGCGGCTGTGATCGGAAAAAAAAAAACACACAACAGTGGTCCACTATTCTGATCTCTTCCCGGCTAAAAAAAAAAAAAGGAGAGAATTTTTTGTTAGCATCATATACAGCCAGCATCGAAGAGAGCCGTGATGTCTTCCTCCAAGCCAGAAACATCAGGAACAAAATCAGTTCCTGTTATTGTTCAATCTGACAGTATTTTTAATGCAGGGATCATTCTTACTGAATCAAATTATGATGTTTGGTCACAGCTAATGGAGATGCATATTGCCGAGAGGGAAAAACTCTCCTATATTCGTGGTAAGACGAGCCCCCCTGCAGAAACTGATGATAGATATGAAAAATGGTATGTCGAGAACCAGAAAGTGAAACGATGGCTATTGATGTCCATGACTCCAGATATTATGAAGCGTTACTTACGCTTACCCACTGCTTATGAAATCTGGAGTGCTCTGTCAAAAGCCTTCTATGATGGAAGTGATGAGTTGCAAGTTTTCGCCTTGAACCAACAGGCCTTCACTGCCTCACAAAGTGGAAAGTCTCTTTCAGAATATTATGGCAAGTTGACCGGGATTTTTCACGAATTGGACCATCGAGATAAAGTTATCATGAAGGATCCTGATGATATTGTTGCGTACCAAAAGTCTATTGAACGACTAAGGGTGCACATATTTCTTGCTGGATTGGATGCAACGTTTGAACAAGTTCGTGGCGAGATTCTACGCAAAGAACCAATTCCAGATTTGGAAGACTGTTATACATTCATTCGACGAGAGGTGGTCCGTCGTGCAACTCTGAAAGGTGAATCTGAAAGTTCTGAAGCTTCCGCTATGGTGACTCGAAACCGACCAACCCAAAACTGGCAAGACCGTTCAAGGGGTAACCGTCCAAAGAACACCAATGATGTCGATAAGTCTGTTTATAAATGCACCCATTGCAATCAGACTGGGCATACCAAAGATCGTTGCTTTGAACTTGTGGGATATCCAGAATGGTGGGATCATAGTCGTGCTTCCCGGAAAAAGAAGACCGTAACCGCCACTATTGTTGAAACAAAGGCAGATGATGCTATTACAGAAAGGACCTCAGCATTAGTCACCGCGACAGATATTGGTGGTAAGTTTTTTGGTATTTCTACACCTGTTTCTAATAGTACATGGATAATTGATTCTGGTGCTACCGATCATATGACATTTGATTCTAGACAGGTCAACCCTCTGAAACCATCCTCTCAAAAAATTGTTTCCACTGCCAATGGTACTACAACCCCAGTTATTGGGAAAGGATCTTTGACCCTCACTGATACTTTGAATTTAGATTCTGTTTTAGTTGTTCCATCTTTAGAATATAACCTTTTATCAGTTTCCCAAATAACCACAGTCTTATCTTGTGTTGTGATTTTTTGGCCTGATTTTTGTGTTTTTAAGGACATCCGAACAAAGCAGACGATTGGTTGTGGTATTAGACGCTGGAAGCTATATTACTTAGACTTGGTGTCAGGAAGTTCCGACAAGTTACGACAAGTCTTGATAGTAAATGGCTCTGAAACGGAAAAGAAGAAATCTGACGTCTAGCTATGGCATCGACGTATGGGGCATGCTTCATTCGGCTATCTAAAAAAATTATTTCCTAGTTTATTTTTAAAGTTGGACGTTTCTAGTTTCCATTGTGATGTTTGTGAACTGGCAAAAAGTCATCGAACTTCATTTCCATTAATTTTGAATAAAAGTCCACTTCCTTTTATGGTTATACATTCTGATGTCTGGGGTCCATCCAAAATCTCAACTTTGGCGGGATCACGTTGGTTTGTTACTTTTATTGATGATTGTACAAGGATGACTTGGTTGTGCTTAATGAAGTCTAAAAGTGAGGTGAACCTCTTATTTCAAAAATTTCATAAAATGGTTGGAACTCAGTACAATGCCCAAGTTAAGGTTCTTCGCAGTGACAATGGTGGAGAATATCAGAGTTCTGAACTTCAGCAGTATTTGGAAGCACACGGAACGATTCATCAAACTACTTGTTCCAATACACCCCAGCAAAATGGAGTCGCCGAGCGAAAAAATCGACATTTGTTGGAAGTTGTTCGTGCCTCATTGATCGAAGCCCATATGCCATTATCCTACTGGGGTGAAGCACTCACTTCCGCAGCATACTTAATCAATCGGGTACCCTCTAGGTCTGTTGATTTTCGGACACCATTCCACGCTCTCACTGATGCTGTTGTTGCCCCAGTCGTCCCCAATTTACCTTCTCATGTCTTTGGTTGTGTCGCATTTGTACATCTTCATAAACATCAACGCAATAAGTTAACTCCTCGAGCGTTGCGATGCGTTTTTCTTGGATATGCTACATCCCAAAAGGGGTATCGATGTTATCATCCTCCAACTCATCGTATGTTTATCACAATGGATGTGGTTTTCCATGAACATTTAATGTATTTTTTGTCTGAGCCTGAACTTCAGGGGGAGTACCAGAGGGGAATTCAGACTCTAGATTATGACTATGAGTATCAGATTTCCGTTGAAAATGAATCCCTTGATTCTGGTAACCAGGATGTGGGTGAATTGGATTTGAGTGGTAGAACTTTGGATCAAAGTGGTGATGAACGCCCAGAAACTGAAGGAGTGACACTACCAGAAGGAATAAGTCAATTCTCACCAGTTGAGTACGAGCCTCTCATTGATGTACCACACCAATCGTCATGTACTGAGGATGTTCTTGATATTGTGTCTGAGCCACTAAAGAAACAGCTACCACAACGTCATACTAGAGGTATTCCTAAACCCACATATGAACCTGAACTTTCTAGTAAAGTTAAATATCCCATGAGTCATTATGTGTCTAACCACCGTTTGTCTGAATCAAATCAATCATTTATAAATCAATTATCTACTGTATCTATTCCTAACAGTGTGCAGGAAGCCTTAGCTAACCCAAAGTGGAAAGCTGCTATGAACGAGAAAATGAATGCCTTGCAGAAAAATAAAACCTGGGATCTCACTGATTGCCCACCAGGAAAGAAACTAGTGGGATGTCGATGGATTTACACTGTGAAGTACAAGGCAGATGGCATGGTTGAACGATTTAAAGCAAGACTGGTAGCAAAAGGGTACACCCAAGCCTATGGGATCGACTACACAGAGACATTTGCACCTGTAGCTAAAATCAACACTGTTCGAGTATTGTTATCTTTAGCTGCAAACTTGGATTGGCCATTGCAACAATTTGATGTGAAGAATGCCTTTCTGCATGGAGAATTATCTGAGGAAGTTTATATGGATCTCCCACTAGGGTGCATGACACCGGAAAAACACAGTCAGAAGGTGTGCAGGTTGAAGAAATCATTGTACGGATTAAAACAATCTCCGAGAGCATGGTTTGGAAGGTTCACAAAGTCCATGATAGCATTTGGCTACCATCAAAGCAATTCAGATCATACTTTATTTTTGAAGAAACAACAGGGTCAGATCACTGCACTCATTATATATGTAGATGACATGGTAGTTACAGGAAAGGATCCAGCAGAAAGGAAGGCACTACAGGAATACTTGTCCAGAGAATTCGAAATGATGGACCTTGGTTCCTTAAAATATTTTCTTGAGATCGAGGTATCTAGATCCAATGAAGGAATTTTTCTATCTCAAAGAAAGTATGCCTTAGACCTATTGCAGGAAACTGGCATGTCAGCATGTCAACCTGCTGATACACCGGTGGAAGAAGGCTTGAAGTTATGTGTTGAGCTAGAAGGAGTTCCAACTGATAAAGAAAGATACCAGAGACTTGTAGGGAGACTGATGTACTTAGCACACACAAGACCGGATCTTGCTTATGCATTGAGTATGGTCAGCCAATTTATGCATAATCCTAGAGAACAACATATGAATGCAGTCATGCATATTTTAAGGTATTTGAAGTCTGCACCTGGAAAGGGAATTCTGTTTACTAAAAATACAAATTATCAACGTATAGATGCATATACTGATGCTGACTGGGCTGGAGCAATAGATGATAGACGATCGACTTCTGGTTACTTTACCTTTGTAGGTGGTAATCTTGTTACATGGAGAAGCAAGAAACAAAATATTGTTGCTCGCTCAAGTGCAGAAGCTAAATTCAGAGGTATGGCCCTTGGCCTTTGTGAAACATTGTGGCTAAGACTTCTCTTGCAAGATTTGGGTTACCCATCTAGGCAACCAATTCAACTATATTGTGATAATAAAGCTGCATGTGATATTGCTCACAATCCAGTTCAACATGATCGTACAAAGCATGTAGAGGTGGACATATTCTTCATCAAGGAGAAACTAGATGGGAACATATTGAAGTTACCTAAGATTCGATCAGAAGATCAGTTGGCTAACATTCTCACCAAAGCAGTCTCAAAACGAGTGTTCTCAAAATTTTTAGACAAGTTGGGCATGTGTGATATTCATGCACCAACTTGAGGGGGAGTGTTGAAGATTTTATAGCATGTATAATTGATTGCACAGCTGTAGGATTGATTTAGTTTCCTTATTTGTAGCTAAGCTTGTAGTCTATAAATTGTAAATGTTCTTATTGAAGAAATATGAATGAAAGGGAAAAATCCCATCGATGCCTATATTCTAAGTAAATGCAATAAGACCCATAACCCCAAATCTATAAGTTCTCTCCTCTCTTCCGCCTCACATCCTCCACGATCTCTTCTCCCTCCCTCTCTAACCGTCCCATGGTCGACCCTTCCCCATAAAAGACCCATCCTCTCCAATGGAGAACCCCTCACACCACGGAACTTCTCTCCTTCTCTCTTTATTTCTTCTTCTATCCACAACTGGCGCTTAGCACTGACGACTGTGGGAGGACCAACACCAAACTGAGCCAAGTCTTCATCTCCTCTCTGATTTTACTTCAAAAATAGGTAGGCCTCTTTCACCTCTTTTTGATTTGTAAGCTTTTTATCCAAGGTTAGACAGCACATGAGTTTAATTAATACGCAAAACTCAGATTTATCAATGTCTTCAAATTGGGATTTCTGAAATGAGAATAAGGGAGGATGTATTTTTTGTGATTTCAATTTTTAAAGAACGTTTTATACTCGATCGATCATTCTAAATTTGACATTGTCGATTTTCAAGAAAATGGGAATTTTATACAGCTCTGGCTTTACTGATTTTGGTGTTACTGCTGTCCATTTGAAAAAAAAAAATGTGTTGCTGTCCAGTGTATTTTAAACTTTGAGAAAATTCTGAGAATGAAGAGATTTCTGTCATATATACTCAATTAAATAATGTCTTGCTGACCTATGATTTGATTTTAAGATGAGTCTTAGAAAGACATGCTTGCTGCTCTATGTTTTAAATTGGAGCAAAATGTATGTTACTGATTTGAGAAAAAATGATTTACTCCAGTCTTATGTTTTCAAATCTTGAAGGAAGAAACGCAATACTATTTTATGAGTTGTCCCATGTACCTTCTATGGATTTGGTTTTAAGAAAAGATTGATTTCAGTCCTATGTTTTCATGATTTATTTCTACTTAAACTATTCCTACGGTTGTACTTGTGTTCATTTATGAAAAGTTGTGGGTATAGGAGCCACCAAATCCATGTTAGGAGGTGAACATGAGTGCAATGAAAGGAAATTAGAAAGATTGTTTCATTTGAAAATGTTCTGTCTCTTTGATTTTCCGCTTGACCTTTCCTTTTCACTATTTTAGTCAAGATTTTGTGAAAAATGAATAAAGAGAAGAGTTTGATTTCTTATAGGATCTTCAACTCCACCTCCGAATATTCAAAAGACTTCATATGCTATCTCATTAATTTGCAGCCCTTTGATTGCTATCCTACCTCCTTTGGAGACTTTAAGCCATGTGAATATCGTCATTTTGAGGTAGGGAGACCGAACCTTACTTATAAATAAGCATTTAAAAGATGGATTTGACGCAAAATCCGACGGCATTGAGTATTCTTTATTTATTAAATGTTGGGAATCTTAAGGGAGTTAACGGTTGAGAAATTTATAGGGTTTAATGCCAGACAGACTTATGGTCATTCCATTGTAAGAAAGTGACTTACATACTTGTGATATTCCTCATATGCACCTAGAAATACAATTATATTAAATCTATATGATGTTTGAATGATTATGCAATAAAATCATAATTGATGTAATGTGATGTGGTTAATGTGATTTATGATGTTATAAATTGGAATATTATACATGGAAGTGGTATGCATGTCCTTGATTGTGAGGTGTGTGTGTTGGGTGTTCTTTGTCACACAGTATAGTTGATGGGCCTTTGGAGCTGTGCCATGTTGGGTTTCTATGCGTGTGGCATAATTAGGTCTGTGGTTGAGATTGGTTTTGAGGATTGTATGAGGATCTATAGTTTTATCTGCCGTTGATGAGATTGTGTAGATTTCTCATGTCTACTGTTTGGGACCTGTAGCTTGACATATGTGTGTTGTCTGGAGGTGTTTGAGACCCCTAGATTTATGGAGATGCATTGTTGGGTGTACGAGAGTAGTGTAGATTGCGTGTTGGGTGATTGGGTCACGGGTGTGATAGATGTGCTAAATATGTGAACTGGGTTGATATTTGGAAATCATTGGAGTTGTTGATTGTCGAACTGAGGATGGGTTTGGCAAACTCCTTGTGAGAGTGACTAAGATCTATGAGACTAAGGGATTTTTACACATGTGTTGGTTAGAGGTGAATGTGTGGACTATGTACTAAATTGTGAGAATGGTTAGCCACATGTGAATCACGAATGTTGTTTAAGAGGGGTCTCCATGTGTTTTGAGTAATTAGACCTATGGATGGTGATATGTAGCTTGATTGGTGGTTGAGCCGATGATGAGGTTGGAGTGCTCCTTGTGCGTATGTTCAAGTTATGTTAGACTATAGACCAATGGAAATATTATTTTGACGATTGATGGTGTGAGGGTTTCAAACACACCTTAATCTTACAACATTTAATTTCCTTATTGATACACTTGATGAAATCAGTGATGTGTTAGACAAAGTTATATATTATGATGTGATGTATGTGATCGATGAGGTTGTGTGTTATATTGTGATGAACGTGAACACATGTTATAATTATATGCCTCATTATCTTGCTCAATGTGTGCTATGATAATTAATATAATGTAAATAATGTTATTAGATATTGCAAATGAGTACTAGGCTACATTTGGGCATAGAGATTTTCCCTTAGTACATGGTGGGTACTTAGGGTGTGGAGTGATTGTGAGACTGTAATAGGTAGGACCACGGGGCATGTTGGGTTATGAGACTCTAGATGAGTGGATTGTTGATATTCAAACTCCATATAATGAACAAAGTTGTACCTAAGAGAGGTAGGGTACGGTCGACTATGCTTTGGGGTGCAGCAAGGACTTAACAACAATTGGTAGATTGATAATACTCTGGACTTGCATGTAGGGTCTTGTGACTGTTTGAAATTCTCCTGGGGGTCGGTCTAGCGAGCTTGTGTGGAATGTCGAGAGATGCCATTAGTTGATGAGCCTCAAATGGATTTGGTAATGGAGGACTATTACCGTGCATTTTTCTCCTCCTTTATGTATAATATGCAAAAATAGTGTTCTATTTTTTGCCTTAGTTGGGAGGGGGGACGGTTGCAATTTCTGGGTTTATGGCCTATCCATTTGAGGTTCATTGATGAGTCTCAAAAGGATCTGGTATTGGAAGACTGCTGCATGTGGTTTTTCCCCCTTTGTGTTGAATGTTGAGAGATGCTATTAGTTGATGAACCTCAACTGGATCTGGTATTGGATGGCTATTACCGTGCATTTTTCTTCTCTGTGTAATGTGCAAGAATATTGTGTTAAATTATTATATATTTTTTTATTGTTTAAAAAATATTATCTATTTTTTTCTTTAGTTGGGAGGGGGGAGGATTTCAATTTTTGGGTTTATGGCCTATCCATTAACCGAAAGTCTGGAAATGCCTTGTATATCCCTTTTGACTAAGCTGTATTTTTCACCTCAAAGTTGTGGTTGGAAATTTATGGAGAACTCTGTGGAGAATGAGATATGGAGAATAAGATGTTGATAATGACCCTAAAAGTAATTCGATAACCACATGATTTGATTAGATATGTAGGCCACCACACTATTAGAATGTATTTGAAATTTCACATTCATTTGATCATCTTAAACTTGTGATTTGGCCCTTGAAATAAAGTACCATATGAAATTGATTTTTCAACTCAAATACCTGACTTGCTATAATGTCGATGTGTATATCGGTATTGAAGAAGATGGGATCGTAGCAATTGATGAAGCCCAAGATCAGGCCCAAAAGGCCCAACAAGCTGTCACATGTAGATTGCACGTGCCTTGCTTGAGTTGGGAATGAACGACTCTTCGAGAGTCAAAACAAGACCATTTGGTGAATGTAGTCTAATTAGGTTATGATTAGGTGTTTTCAGACGATGGAGATTTTCGCAATTTTTGTATTTTTATTTATTTCTAATTCTAACTTTAGGATGTCTAGATTTAGGAATTGCTTATTTGAGTCAAACTCGTGTATGGGGAGTTGGCTCCATTACTTCCATGTAATACAATCGGTAGTTTTTCTTTTGTAAAGGCTTGTGTTCAGCCAGATTTTGGCATCGAGAACTTTGATGTCAAGAAGATCAATAAATTTTTTATTTTCCCCTTTTTGCAATTTGTTAATTGCTTGGAGTTGTCCTGCCGCAGCAGCAACAATCCTTGCAGAGAATGTAGTTCCCAGTGTGGGATGGTGATCTGCACCACCCTACCTTGGAAACCAAAAGTTGTTGCATATCATGCAGATTCAGTTTGTATTAGGCAAGAATTCTGACCACACAACTGGGTCAGACTGGGTTGTTTGCATCTCAAGTTGTAAACTACACAAGTGGAATTATATGATCTTGACTCTTGGCGCCTTTGATTCCTCTATTGGAAGCTGAGATTGTTGGGCTGATGAGTCTCAAAAGGATCTGGTATTGGAAGACTCTTTACATGCAGTTTTTCCCCTTTGTGTGGAATGTCGAGAGCTGGAGCCTCAAATGGATCTGGTATTGGATGACTATTACGGTGCATTTTTCTCCTTTTTTACGTGTAATGTGCAAAAATATTATGTTAAATTATTACTATTGTTTTTACGCTAAAAAATTATTATCTTTTTTTTTTGCCCTAGTTGGGAGGGGAGAGGGTTGCAATTTCTGGGTTTATGACCTATCCATTTGAGGTTCATCAACTTAATGGTTTGGTAGAACACACATTTTCAAACCGAAGTCTGGAAATTTCCATGTATATCCTTTGACTAAGCTGTATTTTTCACCTTGAAGTTGTGGTTAGAAATTTATGCAGAACTCTGTGGAGAATGGGATATGGAGAATAAGATGTGGACAGTGGCCCTAAAAGGTCATTGGATTGCCACATGATTTGATAAGATATGAAGGCCACCACATTAATAGAATGTATCTGAAATTTCACACTCATTTGATCTTCTTAACCTTGTGATTTGGCCCTTGAAATAAAGTACCATATGAAATTGATTTTTCAACTCAAATACCTGACTTGCTATAATGTGTTGTGTTGTAATACAATTCTAGTTTTCATGTCGATCATACCTACCACCTGCTTTTTGGCAATACAATTCTAGGATGTATATCTGTTTTGAGAAGAGCATTTAGTCTAGTTGATGATTTTGACCCTCACAACTTTGTAGCCTGTTTCCTCCTGATGTAGAAGTTTTTCTGCTGCTATTTCATTCTCGTACTGATTGTGATTTTTAATTTCAGGAAAAAAAGAAAGCGAAGTAGGTGCAGTGCAAGCAATTCTTTAGTAGAAACTTTGGCCAAGTGGAGAGAATATTTACACTCAATTCGATCATTTGGAAGATGGTGAAAAAAGAGCAAGGAAAATTATTGCGAAAAAGAAACGAGGTCTAAGGTTCTCACCTGCAGTTTGCCTACTCATTTGGTGGCTGCCATCCTTGGTTTGGGCTTGTGACTGCTGGATTGAAGTGAAAGATTGGTGGCTAGATGAGACGTTGAAAAGAAGTCCAAGTGGGATGGTTATTCTTAATGTGCTTGCTAATCGATGGTGGGGCCTTTCTAATGAGTGATCCCTATTAATGTGGCTCCAGTGAGAAAACAGACTCAAGTTTCAAACACAGGTATGATATTGATGCTGCATTGTAGCTCATGCATTTCCATAAGTTCTTGTACCGACTCTGATGTGGCCATAATTCAGTATGCATTGCGCAGTTTGTGGTGATTAATTTTAAGTAGTCCGTTCTAATATCTGAAGAACAGGGCAACATATTGAACCTGAACACTATTAAAAGATGTTAAACCTAAGTTTTAATAAAATTTAAAAACATGAAATAGAACTTAAAATCATTTATGAAAGACACCTACTTTTTGAAAATGGTGTTTGTTTCCAATAATTCTTTAGTCATTCTTAATACCGAGCAGCCCAAAGTCTCGTTCTCGATATCTTTGTAAAAGTTGACAAGCCCTATCATTTTTGCATGTGGTGCCTAACTCTGTTATTTTTAGTTTTTATTTGTTTAGATGTTAAGTATACTTATCTAGGAATATCAGCTCAGATGAATGACTTCAATAATATATAGATTCTGGTCAATGTACTTTTTAACATTGTTTGTTTTTTGTTAACTTTGGCACACTCTTTTTAAACTCAAAATATCGGTGAAATCCGATATTCTGGGCTTGGTCTGGACCAATATATTGGCTGCTGTTTTTGAGTTTAGCCGATATTTTTTAGCCCAAATTTCTGTCATTATTCTTAACAGAAATATTGATCGCTGATATACCCGAAATTTCTCTTAAAAGTTTTGGACCAATTTTTGAAAAAAAAATCACTATTTGAATATCCCTCTGAAATCCAATAAATATTGATTTACGCTGATATTTAAAAGACAAGAGGATTGCAATACGAAATGCCTTCCACTGTATCACAGGCTATTTCAGTTTTCAAACCAAGTTGTGTATCATGTTCTTGTATTGTTTTAAAATAGTTATTGAGAAATAATAGGAAAGAAAAACTGGTACTTTAATTTTCAACTCAAACAATTAGATAGGCTGTCAGTTTCTGTTGGAAAATGACTGAATAATTTCTCAGATTTCTTGGGGCTCTTGGCTTTCTAGCTGAGACAGGTATCTAGCATTTCCTGCTGTTCTTTGGTCCATTAAATATGCACTACAAGTTTCGCAATTTGTTGGTTGTCTTGTTTTTGTAATTTTCTTACTCAAGTTCTGAGTAGGGTGTATTGTGACCTCTTAGTGTAGTTTAGAGAAAGAAAGAAAGAAAATTATATTGGTGCTATAGGTGTAAGGTTGTAAGGATTTAATATTAATAGCAAGGTGATTGAATCAAGACCAAAGAAAGAATAAATGTGTAATAAATATCAATAGTTTTCATTTCATTGATTACATGTTATTGTATTTTCATCTTTTAGTTTTAAGTTTTTTGACTAATGATTCTCTACGGAAAAAATGGTTGTTGATATATATAAAAATTATAAATTCATTTTAAAGTAGTAAAAGAAAAACCTCTTTGATATTTTTGTGGTTTCTAACAAATTGAAGAAAATAGTTTTGCAGATTCTTCATCGCTTTAGGTGACTTCTATCCCTCTCTGTGTGCTTTCTTTTCATTAGCACGTCTCTGATGATCTCTTGTATGCATTTTTAACATTGAGGACAATGTTTACTTTAGGTTAAGGGGTGTAGGGATGCCTCCTTAGTTGTTTTTGGCAAGTTCTTAGAATTGAGGCGTTTTTTAATTTTTGATTTTCTTTTGAGGTTTTGACTCAAAATTCCATTGCAATGAGGAGAATTGAGTTTTCCAATATTCAATGTTTTGAATGCTGAAACATGTAACTTTCATGCTTTAGCACCATCTTGTTTATTAAGTGTTTCATGAATCTCAAATTCTGGAAAATTTTGGACATCTTCGTTGAAGAGTGAGTATAATTTGGAAATCTGGAAGAAAACTAGTGGAAATTTATAATCCTTGTGAGATTAGAGCCATTCACCTTTGGAGGGTTATTATCAATGAATTCAATTTTTTTTCTTGTATGCGCATTATTTTTTCGTTAGTCTTCTTATTCTTTCATCTTTGTCAATTGCTGAGAAGAATACAACTTGGATGCTACACTTTAAATCCTTTGAGTTTATGGAAACTGAAGAATCTAAGAGATGATATAGGCCCTTTGGATTGCTTGAGCCTTTCTAGTTTGCACACAGTGATATTTTTCGCTAGTTATTCATTTGAGCATTTATATGGCTTTTTTTATTAGATAATTGAAGAGAGAGAGAGAAGACAGAGAGAGGGGGGAGGGGGAGGTACACCGTGACAGTTTTGTGCCTGTTTTTAGTCCAGTTTTTGAAAAAAAACAAAAAGATTGTTTTTCAGCATTAATACGTGGATAAAAAATTTTATATCATGCTTTTACCTAGAATTTTGTGGAATTTATACTCGAATTTTTTTTATACAAGCCATATTAATAATAGCCTGAAAAAGAAGTGTATTCATGAGTCAAGTAGTCATCAGAAGAATACCAGTGGAGACTTGTGACCTAGTGAGCTTTAGAGCCATTCGATTTCAATGAAGGTTATAAGTAAATTCTTAATTTTCTTTGATATGCACATTATTTTTGTTGTAAGATCTCATTATTATTTGCTTTTGGTCAGATACTGAAAACGACATTAAAATTGGATTAGTACACCAGAAAAAAAATTTGAATTTATTTGAAGCAAGAAAATAACCATGCGAAGCTAGGGAAGTGATATAGGCCATTTTTGGACCATTTGAGCCTTCAAGCCTACTGTATTGGTCATATTATCCTTTTAGTTCCCAATTTGAGCCGTATATAGCCTATATTTTTTTTTATTAGCTATATTAACTATGCCCAACTCCGGTTATGGAGTTTGAGCCAATATTGCATATCCGTGACCCATTTTCATATGACGAGGTTAGAGATGAAATTGAGATGGTTGTTGAAAAAAAGGTGAAAATTTTTGAAAAAAGAGAAGAAATAAATATGGTGAAAAACAAAAGGGGAACATCCACAGATTAGAGAATATGATGTGAAAGGAAAAAAAAAAAAAAAAAGGATGTGAAATAGAAAAAGAAAGAGAATGAAGAAAAAAAAAAACAAATACTTTGAGAATGCTGAGAGAGAAAGAAAAAAATAGAGGAAGAATTATCTCATATACATTATAAAGACCTATAACCTTCTCTTGTCAAAGTATTAATTTTTGAGTCTTTTATCTCTTCTTTGATTGACCCAATCCTAAGTCACGTTTCGTCCTATAGATAAGACCTGATTGATCTTAAGTGTAGTATAGTATTTATGTGGAGAATAAAAGAAGAAGAACTATGGTGTTTGATTCAACGTTCTCTGGAAAATAACATTCTATTCATGAGATCTATATTTTTTTGAAATGTGCCATCTTTTCTTTATAAATATGTGAGAAATTTGCTTTGTGAAAATAAACTTTGCTCACATATACATGAGAGAAAAAATATAAATTAATCTCCAAGTGATTTTTATTGTGAGTGATATACCCTTGTGAGATTTGGAGTCAAAGCGCATTTTCGGATGGTGGTTGATGAACTTGTGAGTATTTGGAAAAAAAGGCTATGCTAATATTTGGCTATCACACACTACACTCCGGGTGTAAGTTTTGTGAAATAAATTTGGAATTGTATGATGTTTAAATTTTTGTTTGTATATTTTCGTTGAAATTTGATGTTTATGGGTATTATCACTGGAAGCCAGTAGTTCAAAAAGAAGGAAGTTGAAAGAATAATGCACCGAGTATTATTTGCTTTATCTCAACTATTCTCAGACATTTTGCTATATCCCTTATATTTTCTTGTTTTAACCTTTGTCCTAAGCCTAAAGTTGTGTCCTATTAAAGTCCTACTTTGATCTTAGGGGTGGTATGGTTTGGATGTGGAAGTGAATGAGTAGGGATGATAGTGTGGCAATCTATAAAGCTTTTTAGTATTTGGTATCCTTTCATGAGATTATTTTCTCATTTTTCTTGCAAATGCGTCTTTCATGTTTTATATGTGAGATACTTTGTTTTTGATATACATTATTCCCCTCATATATTCTTGATCGATTTACACCTGTTTCGGAGTGATTTATTCTTGAGTGCAAGTCTGGTGAGATTTGAGTCAAAGCTTGTTTTAAAAGGAAATTTGGGTTGTATTTTATTTGAGACTGAAGTTATGTTTATGTTGGCTATCTATTCACACTCCTGAGTTTTGAGTACTAGTGAAATAACTTTAGTAATTGGATAGTGTGTTAAACTTTGATTGATTTTTTTTTTATGCTAAAGTAACAAAGTTTATTGACTCTGTTTTTGAATTCTTTGCAATTGAATGGAAGAACATTCTCTGAGATAAACAAAGGAATTGCTTGGTGTTTGTGGTAATATCTCTGGAAACCCTCACGAGACTATAACTCGTCCAACAAGGGTCGCTTGTTGCATTTGCTAAATGCCATTGAGTACTCCTGCGAAAGTGGTTTTGTGTGTTTGCGTTTCTTTTATTTTTAATTTTTGTTTTAAGTTTGTGTTTTGATACCTTGATTTGGGGAGAATTTCTTGAGCCGCTTTAATTGCTAGGGACTAGCAATATGCTGGTTGGGGGTGTTATAATTGCTTAAAATTGCATTTTTATCTTAGTTTTGGTAGGCATTTTCAGATTTCTTTTGCATTTATTTCCGCATTTACACGTAAATATTTTAGTTTTCTTTTCAACATTGTGCAGTACACATTGTCATAATTAAAATGGTGTATTTGTGTATAGAAGTATGAATTCCATTAACCATCATGCAAAGTTTTCTTTAAAAAGACTCGTTACGAGTATTTTCTCTTGTAAGATATTTTAACTAGTTTTTACATTATTTTGCATATTGTCCATTTTTTTTTAGCCTAATATGAAAGTATTTGGTTCATTACCTATCTCAGGAAGCAAATTTGTACGCTTTTCTCAAAATCTTTTTATTTCACTTTAGTTTTAACAATTTTGTCGTTTTTACTACTAATTAATTGGCCATAAAAAATCAATTTCATATGGTACTTTATTTCAAGGACCTAATCACATGTCCAGGATGGGGTACGAGGCATGACAGAATGTTCTCTAGGGGAAGCCTGAGTGAGAAATATGATTCGGGCGAGAGAAAAATGGAGGGATGGGTTGAGTTGAAGGAGGAGACGAGTGAGTTGAGAGGGAACTTTATTGTTTATTATTTTTTCTTCATTTCATTCTACTTCAATTATTTATTTGTAAAGAGTGACCTGAGTTGATTAAATTAAGAAAATGGGGACACCTGAATTGATTAAATTTTGAAAATTGGGACACCTGAGTCGATTAAATCATGTAAATAGGGACAACTGAGTTGATTAATTGAGAAATTTAAATTAGGTTTAAAAACCCGTTTAGATTTAATTATAAACTTTTTAATTTATTTAATTAAAATTGAATTAGATTTTTAAAAATAACAGGTCATTACACATCCAGTGTAGCCAAATCCTTATCCAAATCGCATAGAAATCTCCCTCTTCATTCATGGGGTTCACATCTACTCAAATTACAATTTTTGTCATTCAGTTTTTTCACCTGACATTTTAGTTTGCACTGTATCTTGCAGGCTTATTCCATGTTGTTAATATATTATCTTCATAATTTCTAATTTTCTCATCATCTATTTCAAGTATAAAATTGGACGGATGAAATCTGCCATTGGCATTGGAACCCTTCTTCAGGTAATCAGTTGTCAAGTTTTCTCAAGTATGATACTTCTTTAGCTGTATGATTCATTTTGCCAGATAATGCTGTTACATAATAGATTTTTTCTTAACCTCCTCATTTCCCCTCCCTCTTATTGGTGTGCAATCTGAGTTCTGAACTCACCAAGCTGTAGTGCCTTGTGTCCATCAGCAGTTGACACACATTTGTGAAGGGTAGAAAGTATTCTCCTTTTGTATTGGTTCGTGTGTGCGCAAAATGCACATTTCATCTCTTTTCTTGATACATCTTGTTGAGAGAACTCCAATTATGGATAGTTGTAAAATTATCATAGTTAAAATGGTCCTCTGTGTTATCTTTCAAAAAAAAAAAATTTGATCCTGTGTTGTATACAGGATGGTTTTGGGGGATTCATATCCGTGTTTCCCTCATGGAACCACCAGCCGAAGAGAGAGATCCTTGCAGAAGACTGGCCAACTTAGGCATGCAAATGACCATGTATAGGGTGGTTAGTGTTCATTTATTGACCCTTTTCATGTGAGCACAAAAGTTGCAGATAAATGTAGTGATGGCACTCTACTTTTAGTGATGGCACTCTGCTTTTGCTGCAGATATTCTATCTTTTCAAGTATTCTTCTTCTAACCATTGATCAGTTAAATCTACCAACATAATTTGGATATGGTCACTTGTATTGGGGGAAGATGCAAACGATTTTTTTACAAATGTATATTGTTATGGAGCGATGAATTATTCCATAACTTTAAGGTCACAAATGACAAAAAAGCACAAAAATGTTTCTACATCTCACAACCATTCATTTGAAACGCATTCTTTTTCCTTCTTCTTCTCATTCTTATTCATCTTTTTCTCAATTCCGTTGATTGTTTTCATATTATATTTAAAGTCCCATGTTCATCAAATGAGCTTAACCAATGACCATGTACAGGGTGGTGGTGGTTCATTTCACTGACCCTCTTCATGTGAGCACAAGCGTTGCAGATAAATGTAATGATGGCACTCTGCTTTTGCAGGTGTTCTATCTTTTCAAGTATTCTTGTTCTAACCATTAATCAATTAAATCTACAAACATAATTTGGATATGGCCGCTTGTATTCGGGGAAGATGCAAACAAAGTTTTTACAAAATATATGTTGTTATTGAATGATGTATTATTCCATAACTTTTAAGCTCACAAACGAAAAATTGCACAATTTTTTTTTCTAAATGACTAATATTTCATTGAGAGTTTTATAATTTTTTTCTAAGAAATGATAAGTTAATACACCTTCCTTATAGACATGTTTTTTGTTCCTATTGCATTACTACAATAGGAATGACATTTTTAAGAAATGTTGAAGAAATTTAATGTCTTCAATTCTGATTTTCTGAATAATTGCTTATGAAGAGTTTTTGAGTTTGTCATGCCTTTCCATGTTTGTACTTTTTATGATTCTTTTTACAAATGAGTTATCTTGGTGTATTGACGTTACGAGCTAAATTTTTCATCTAAAATTGTTTAAATCTTATATTACCTTTTCCATTGTGGTATTTTCAAAGTTATATTACACTCACGAGTGAAGGCTATGTTGATCGTATATGACGCATGGCTGGATCTCCAATATGAGCTTCTTCCCGCTTGTAGTGTCTGCTTTTACCATAGCAGGGACCCTTTTTGGCTTTTGAATTGGGGATGATAACTTTGTGTATGGCAATAGATCTGGAAATCCATTGTTTGGAGCAGTGTTATCAGAAGCGAGTCGTGGCAATGTTAAATACCTGCACAATATATCAAACCTTATAAAACCGTAGTGACCCACAGGTCACCACAGTTTTATTAATTAAACTTCAGGCCGTGGCCTGTGGGTCGAGCTTTGAAAAAAAAAATATTTTTTAAAATTTTTATTTCAGCCCCAAGAGGCCTAGATGGGCAAGTTTATTTCATTCCAACTCTTTTCATTTTATAAGCATCAATGCCCTCCTCCCTCTCCATTTTAATCGATGTGGGACAGAAACACTCCTTTCCCACTTTACCCATTCTACCTTTCATAACCCTCCACCCTCCCCACACTTTGTCCCATTCAATGTGGGACTTTGAGTAGAGTGGAGTGTGGACGAATGGTACCTCTTGTACTCTTGTACTCCACATGCTTTCGTAGTTTGCTTCCTTTTCACTATAAAGGCAGATGGGCATTAGTGGAGAAATGGGGAAAAATGGGAATGAGAGAATCACTTTTATGTGTGGGAAAACACATGAAAGTATTAGATTAATTAATTTATATTATTAGGTCTAAACATATGATTTGTATAATATAGCATATTTATTTAAATATAAATAACACAATATGTCTAAAATAATATAAATTTATAATATAATATTTAGAATAATATTTTTGCTGGTATTATATATTATTATAATATAATATCAAATAATGTTATAGTAACATCATAATAATATAAATAGCATATTGGCTTTGCCTCAAATAGCATAATATAAATGTATAGACCAATCATATTATTTTTGCATTAATTTTATTATTATATTCAAGTGGATATTTTTTTGTTCAGAATTTATTTCAACTAATGAATTAATAATTTAATATTATTTATAACATCTATATTAATGACATGGGTTTTACCGAGTTTGACTGTGGTTGAACCTTATTAGAAGGATTGGTGTAATTGAGACTTGAAAATGTTAGATGAATAATCCATTTGTTTTAAGCTACTCAAGATTTAATCTTAAAATTAATATTTTAATTTATAAACTTTTTCACTATGTGAATTTCAATTTTACCCCATTTGATGGGTCCATTGAATGTAGTATTCATGAATTTTAATATCTAAAAAATAAAATTATTAAATTAATAAAATCATATATCTCTTAAAAAACACTAAAATTATTCTCTAAACTCTTTATTTATTATTTTATTTTAGCTCTGAAATATTTTGTAGCATATAGAATTTTATTTGATTTTATACAATAAATCTACAAAAAAATCATGCTTCAGTGTAAGATTTTAAGTTTTTAAAATTTTAATTAGTTTAAATTAAAAATCTATCCTCTACACCCGTCCGTCACTCGTCTCATCTAAAAAAGAGAGAAGGGTACCACCTATGCTGGTTTTATCTTGTTGATAATCATAAGTTTGTTTTTTAAAGATTAAATTATCGCCATGTGGCATAGGATTATTGGCCGACTCCCGTTTAGGGAGAGGCTCGTCTCTTTATCCTTTAAAAAGGAACGGCATGAGCAGATCATTTCCATTTTTCACATTTTCCTGACTTTTTAAGGTTTTCAAATGGTCTTCTTTTTCCTCAACGTCTCTCTTCTAGGTTAGGAGGTACTCATTTCCTCTGCAAATCTACCTCTCTCCTGCAAATCTCCTAGGTATTCTTTTGTAAATTTTCTCCTTTTCTTTCTTTCTTCTTCTTCCTCTCTCTTTTTTTTTTTTAAGTTTCTTCTCGTGGCCAATCAGCCAAGACACCCCTCTCTATATTTTTTTTTTTTGTGTTTGGATCTTTTCTATCTCAAAAGAAGGATCATAGATGTTTTCGTTTTTTTTCCCATATATTTGTTTATACAAATCGCTAACATTTTTCTTTTCTAACTTTTTTTTCTTTTTCTCTTAATTAAGGAAAACTCCACAAAAGAGACGAGTGTAACACCCAACAGTTGAACAGGAGGGATAAGAAAGAGATGAATGTAGAAGACGAATGGCAACAACAAATAGACGAACAAACGAAAGGGCCGCCCCACCATTTTTACTCTGTTTCTTCTTCTACCTTCTCTCTTTCTCCCCTTTCCTTCCATTCAATGCCTTTTGATTCTATCCTTCTTTTCTCCTCCTCGTCGATTTTGCAAAGTGCAGCCACTGAAAATCCCCACCATCGATGGCATCGAAGGCCACGTTGTACGCTCCAACGGCTAGATCCAAGTCGTCTAAGGACATTCAGGTATTCACCCCATATCCTTCTCTCTCCCTCTCTTTCTTTCTCACCCAAATCCCCTATGTTTTTCATTTTTTTTAACCTTAAAAAGACATTGCATCCATATTTCATTCTCCTTTTTTTTGCTCAATATCAATAGAGAGGTATTTGTAGGCCCCTCTTTTCCTGGGTCTGTATAAGGCGTTTTGACAAAATACCGGAACTAGAGGAAGTCATTGGCGTGATTTGAACACCAATGTATGTTGGGACTGGGCTAATTTTTTCCATTTATTTGTTTATCTAATATTTGTGTCATTGAGCCTGGGCCTAGAAATACCTCTCTATTGATATTGAGCAAAAAAAAAGAGAAGGAAATATGGATGCAATGCCTTTTTAAGGTAAAAATAAATAAAAAACATATAGCAAAAGGAAGAGGGGATTTGGGTGAGAAAGAAAGAGAAAGGGAGAGAGAAGGATATGGGGTGAATACCTGAATGTCCTTGGACGACTTGGATCTAGCCGTTGGAGTATACAACGTGGCCTTGGATGCCATCGATGGTGGGGATTTTCGGTGGCTGCACTTTGCAAAATTGCAGAGGAGGAGAAAAGAAGGATAGAATCAAAAGGCATTGAATGGAAGGAAAGGGGAGAAAGAGAGAAGGTAGAAGAAGAAATAGAAGTAAAAATGGTGGGGCAGCCCTTTCTTTTGTTCGTCTATTTGTTGTTGCCGTTCGTCTTCTACATTCATTTCTTTCTTATCTCTCCCTCTTGTTCGGCTGTTGGGTGTGACACTCGTTTCTTTTGTGGAGTTTTCCCTAATTAAGAGAAAAAGAAAAAAAAGTTAGAATAGAAAATGTTAGCGATTTGTATAAATGGGAAAAAAAAACGAAAACATCTATGATCTTTCTTTTGAGATAGAAAAGATCCAAACGTTGAAAAAAAAAATAGAGAGGGGCGTCTTGGCAGATTGGCCACGAGAAGAAACTAAAAAGAAAAAAAGAGAGAGGAAGAAGAAGAAAAGGAGAAAATTTACAGAATAATACCTGGGAGATTTGCAGGGGAGAGGGAGATTTGCAGAGGAGATGAGAGCCTCTTGACCTAGAAGAGAGACGTCGAGGATAAAGAAGACCGTTTGAAAACCTTAAAAAGTTGGGAAAATGTGAAAAATGGAAATGATCTGCTCATGCTGTTCCTTTTTAAAGGATAAAGAGACGAGCCTCTCCTTAAAGGGGAGTCTGCCAATAATCCTATGCACATGGCGATAATTTAATCTTTAAAAAACAAACTTCTGATTATCAACAAGGTATAACCAGCATAGGTGGTACCCTTATCTCTTTTTTAGATGAGACGAGTGATGGACGGGTGTAGACGATAGATTTTTAATTTAAACTGATTAGAATTTTAAAAACTTAAAATCTTATACTGAAGCATGATTTTTTTATAGATTTATTGCATAAAATCAAATAAAATTCTGTATACTGCAAAATATTTCAGAGCTAAAATAAAATAATAAATAAAGAGTTTAGAAAATAATTTTAGTGTTTTTTAAGAGATATATGATTTTAGTAATTTAATAATTTTATTTTTTAGATCTTAAAATTCATGGATACTACATTCAGTGGATCCATCAAATGGGGTAAAATTGAACTTCACATCTAAGGTTTAAATATCGGCCGATACATATCGTATCGGCCGATATATATCGGTTTTTTGAAACCGTGAAATATCGGCCGATACGATAAGTATCGGCCGTACTGTTGGAATATCGGCCGATATGGGCGATATTCGGTCCCCAATATCGGCCCTAATATCGGCCGATATTCGAAAATATCGGTTTATTAGATTTTTTTTTCGTTTTTTTTTTTTAAAAAATAATACAATATCGCCCGATACGGGCGATATATCGGTCCGAATATCGGCCCAATATCGCCCGATATACTATTTATCGGGCTGGAAAGTATGGTTTTTTTTTTTTTTTAAAAAAAATATCGGTATTGGGACCCACCAAATATCGGCGATATTTAGTACAAATATCGGGCGATATTTGGACCGTTTATCGGTCCAAAATATCGGCCGATAAGTCCCAATATCGGCCCGTAACGGTCGAGTTTTTAATATTTAAAAATTAATATCGACGATATTTTAAACGATTATCGAGCGATATATCACGGACGATATATCGCGCGATATTTCGTCCAAATTATCGTCCAGCAATCCTGAATGATATCCCATCCAACAGGCTGTGGGATTCTTTGTGTTTCCCACGCCTGAATTTCTTAATATTTTTTTTTAAACCCGTGATCTGAACCGACCGAACTTTTCCTCTATATTAGTACCCCATACATCTCCTCATTCATCCACAAATTCATTACGAAACACACTCATCCAACAGTGGTATTTTCAAACTCCTATCCCCATCTTATGGAATCCTGCATGATATCCCATCCAACAGGCTGTGGGATTCTTTGTGTTTCCCACGCCTGAATTTCTTAATATTTTTTTTTAAACCCGTGATCTGAACCGACCGAACTTTTCCTCTATATTAGTACCCCATACATCTCCTCATTCATCCACAAATTCATTACGAAACACACTCATCCAGCAGTGGTATTTTCAAACTCCTATCCCCATCTTACAAACGGTCATCCGGCTTATCTTAGAAATCCTTGTGTATTATTAGCTTATCTTAGAAGATCATTCCGTTCAAACTACTGGAAATATATTGATCTTCATTTTCATGTAAGTTTTTATTCCATTTTTATTTTTTAGCCTTCTGATCTAAAAATTTTATGGTTTTAATGTATAGTTTAATATTTAATGTATTTTTTGTAATATGTTGTTGTTTTAGAAATATGGATTATTAATTATTGATAGTGATTTATTTATGCTTAAAGCCTAAAACATTTAGCATAGAATTTATTATGAATGTATGATATTTTTTTTCATGCAGATTATTTTTTTTTTTCATTTTCTTTTATTTTCTAATGTGAAAATGTACTAGAAAACATCATAAGAATTAAGAAATAGTAATTATTGGGAAAAGTGGCTGTTTTTTTTTTTAAAACACCCCTCTCATTTTAGAAAGAAGGTTCTGTGAAAAAATATAAATTTCATGCAACGTAATTATTAATTTAAAATGTTTAAACAAAAACCTCGATTTCATGTGATAAATTATGAAAAAGTATGTAAAGATACCGAAAATGTTTGAATATTTTTTAAACCAACCCTCTCAGTGAGTTGTATTTGTATACTGTAAAAAACTTCAGTTTCAAAGTACATGAGGATTTTTTTTAATTTTATCATTAAATCCCCCATTTTCATGTGATAAATTACGAAAAAATATGTAAATGTACCCAAAACGTATGAAATTTTTTTAACCCAACCCTCTCAGTGATTAGTGTTTGTGAACTGTAAAAAAAGTAGTTTTTTACAGTACATGAGGTTTTTTTTTAATTTTATCATTTAATCCCCCATTTTCATGTGATAAATTGTGGAAAAATGTGTAAATGTATCAAAAAAATCAGGTTCTTTTTTTCAATGAAGCCTCTGACTATGTAGTGTCTTATTACTATAATAAGTTTCAGTTTCACAGCAGATGATGTTTTTTTTTTAATTTTATCATTTAATACCCCATTTTCATGTGATAAATTGTGGAAAAATGTGTAAATGTATCAAAAAAATCAGGTTCTTTTTTTCAATGAAGCCTCTGACTATGTAGTGTCTTATTACTGTAATAAGTTTCAGTTTCACAGCAGATGATGTTTTTTTTTTTAATTTTATCATTTAATACCCCATTTTCATGTGATAAATTGTGGAAAAATGTGTAAATGTATCAAAAAAATCAGGTTCTTTTTTTCAATGAAGCCTCTGACTATGTAGTGTCTTATTACTGTAATAAGTTTCAGTTTCACAGCAGATGATGTTTTTTTTTTAATTTTATCATTTAATACCCCATTTTCATGTGATAAATTGTGGAAAAATGTGTAAATGTATCAAAAAAATCAGGTTCTTTTTTTCAATGAAGCCTCTGACTATGTAGTGTCTTATTACTGTAATAATTTTCAGTTTCACAGCAGATGATGTTTTTTTTTTAATTTTATCATTTAATACCCCATTTTCATGTGATAAATTGTGGAAAAATGTGTAAATGTATCAAAAAAATCAGGTTCTTTTTTTCAATGAAGCCTCTGACTATGTAGTGTCTTATTACTGTAATAAGTTTCAGTTTCACAGCAGATGATATTTTTTTTTTAATTTTATCATTTAATACCCCATTTTCATGTGATAAATTGTGAAAAAATGTGTAAATGTATCAAAAAAATCAGGTTCTTTTTTTCAATGAAGCCTCTGACTATGTAGTGTCTTATTACTGTAATAAGTTTCAGTTTCACAGCAGATGATGTTTTTTTTTTTAATTTTATCATTTAATACCCCATTTTCATGTGATAAATTGTGAAAAAATGTGTAAATGTATCAAAAAAATCAGGTTCTTTTTTTCAATGAAGCCTCTGACTATGTAGTGTCTTATTACTGTAATAAGTTTCAGTTTCACAGCAGATGATGTTTTTTTTTTAATTTTATCATTTAATACCCCATTTTCATGTGATAAATTGTGAAAAAATGTGTAAATGTATCAAAAAAATCAGGTTCTTTTTTTCAATGAAGCCTCTGACTATGTAGTGTCTTATTACTGTAATAAGTTTCAGTTTCACAGCAGATGATGTTTTTTTTTTAATTTTATAATTTAATTCCCCATTTTCATGTGATAAATTGCCCAAAAATGTGTAAACGTATCAAAAAAATCAGATTCTTAAACACCCATGGCAAAGAATAATGAAGATCCAGCATGGTCGTTCGGTGAACGACATAGTAACAACAAAGTCAAATGCAACTTCTGTGAGAAGATGGTATCTGGAGGAATAACCCGTTTGAAGGCACATATAGCCGGAAAGACGGGAGATGTAGCCGCTTGCAAACGCGCACCAGCACAAGCGCAAATTATTTGCAGGCAACTACTGGAAGTGAATGCTAAAAAAAAGAAAATAAGGACTGAAGCAGAAGAGCATGCTATCGGTCACATAATGGCCGACTGTTTAGAAAGTGAAAGGGAGGGCCAATACATGGAAAATGTCCCGTCGTCTTCAGAAGAGGATCCAGACGAGATTGAGGAGGACAGAGACTTGCGGCGTGCAATGCGAATTAGTCGCCGCGAACATGACATCAGAATGCAGAGTGGTGCAGGTTAATTTCTTTAAATTAATTGTTTAATGTAACAAAAACAATTTATTTCTCAATTACATTAAAATGCCAAATACTGAATTTTAATACTCTACACAGGCGGTGCGAGTGGATCAGGGACTGTGCATGGATCATCCAGAAAAAAATCTGGACTTATGGGCCGATGGAATTCCATCAAAAATGCATTCAGAGGAGGAGAACAAGCAAGGCCTGAACGCTACGGTGTAAATCCGAATACAGTTGGTGCTGGTGATCCAATGTGGGACAGACCAACTTCCTTGAAACAAGGAAAAATAAATCAGGTAGACAAAGAGACGGCAAAACAATTAGTTGGGACGGCAGTCACTAAGTTTTTCACCGACAGCCATCGGCCACCGACTGAAATCTTAAGTCCATATTTTAAGTCTGTGTGCTTTGCATCCGCAACTGCTGGACCTAATATCAACTTCCCATCGCCGTATGAGATTTCTACCACGTTCATCCCCCGTGAAATACAGCGGATGCGAGAATGGGTAAATAATTTTAAGTCTTCCTGGGAAGATACGGGAGTAACCCTTATGTCGGATGGCTGGAAGAGTGACGATAACCGTAGTATCGTTAACTTCCTCATTTATAATCAATGTGGCACAGTGTATCATAAATCATACGACACATCAAGCCGAGTAAATGATGGTGACTTTCTTTGTAGCTTGATGGTGTCTGTCTGTGAAGAAATTGGACCTGAGAATGTTGTCCAAATTGTAACGGACAATGGAGCGGGCTATAAGTCGGGAGCGAGGAAGGTCGCGAACACATACCCGTGGATCTTATGGACCCCCTGTGCGGCCCACTGCATAGACTTGATCCTCAAAGATTTTGCTAATGTGAGGGAATTTGCGAACCTAATTGACTGGTGTAAGGATGTCACCACATTTATATACAATCATGTTAGAATCTTAGAGGTAATGAGGAAGTACACGAAACGTCGTGAACTACTGCGACCTGCAGTAACACGTTTCGCCACAGTATTCCTTACGTTGCAGAGCTTCTTAAGAAGCAAGACAGAATTGATGAAGATGGCGAGAAGTAGGTCATTTGCGAATGCGTTCGACATGAGGAACGCTGAACATCAAAGATATTACCAGAACATTACACACTTATTTGTATCTAAAGTGTTCTGGGACAGTATCGTATCGGCCATCAACATCTCTGCACCCATAGTCACAGCACTCCGATTTGTAGACGGAGATAAGAAGCCGACGCTCCCCTATGTATTTGAATGCATGATAAAGGCTAAAACTGAAGTTGCGAAAGTTAATCCTCCGGTTCACTTCATGGAAATCATCAACGACAGGATTAATCAATTTTTCATCTCCAACCCACAGTACGTTGCAGGTTAGTTTTTTATTCGCTAGTGTGTTTATATTTTACTATTGTACATATCTTATATTTAGGCTAATCGCATTGTATTTCACTTGGCAGCATATTATTTGAATCCCTTCTCAAAGAAACCTAATGAGTTAGGTTTAGAACTGTCGACCGACTCAATTCGTAACTGCGTAAGACGGACATTGGAGATTATGGGTGTCATGCATCCTGGTGAACGGGCGGCATGTTTTAGAGATGTACTACTTTTGTTCATTATGATCTCCATATTTTTGATGATTTGAAAGTTGTTCATTATCCGATAATACTAATTGTGTTTTATTTTTGTTTTGAAGTTACACAATTTTGAGAACCGCTTGGAGTCATTTGCGGATGAAGCTGCCGATGTTAGGTTGAGAGAGACGGCGACGATGAGTGCTACCCAATGGTGGACATATTTTGGCAACAGCTCACCTATATTAAGGAAATATGCCATCAAGCTGATGAGCCAGACGTGCAGTGCAACCAACTGCGAGCGTAACTGGTCGACATTTAAATATGTCCATAGCAAGCCTCGAAACAGATTATCATCTCAAAGACTTAATGATTTAGTGTACCTACACTACAATCAGAGGCTAAGGGCAAGGAATTTGAGGAGGTACCCCGAGTTGACACGTGAAGATACCGATGATTTTTTCGTCCCGATCGACCTCGAGTCTCTATTTACCTATAATGATCCATTAAGTGAATGGATCGAAGAGGAAGAACAACCTGTACTGCATGATCTAGATATATCATTTTTAGATCAAAGTATAGAGTTGGGAGAATTGCAAGATTCCGAGGACGAGGCAGAAAATGAAGGTCGCCGCCATTCAATAAGTGTGTCCCGCCCTCCAAATGTGGGTCTAGAACGTCAGACAAGTACAAGGATGGCTCCACGTCGTCATTCTGTTAGTGAACGGCCCACTGGGACAGATGGGGTATCTAGCTCTTCACAGAGGAGGAGATCATTAAGAGGAAAAGAACCTGTTGTTCCGAGCAGCCAACCCAGCAGACGTTATTATGGGTCGGCTAGATCTGATTCTGATTCATCTACCGATGACGGTAATGGGTCAGATGATGGGTTGGATTTTACTCATCCAAATATTGTTGTGGATGTTGAGCCTGCCGGCCCACCGGGGTATTATCCCAACATGAGTGAAGTCCATTACCAACAGGATGATAGGCAACATACACCTCCTCATGGCGGAACAAACTTGCCCGGTGAAGGATATGTATCTTTCGGATATACGCCAACAGGATATTATGGTCAACCGAGCTATGGGCACTTCGACACGAACTCATTATCCAGTAATATGCAGTCCATGTCGATTTCAGATCGTCAATCGCAACCCTCATCTGATAGTTGGCAGTACCACAATCCATCATCAACATCTGACTACACGTCTAATGAAGAGCGACTTCCGGAAGACACGTATGCAAGATTTTATTTTCACGTCCCGGGTTATCCATATGAAGAGCTGGATCCATAGTAATATTACATTTGTTTTGAGAAAATTTGGACAAGCTTTGATGTGATTCAAATTTTGAGATGTGAAATTCAATTTCATTGAGATCTACTTAAAATGAATTCAAATTTTGATAGATAACTAATAGTCTAAAAAAAAAAAAAAATATATAATATTATTTAGAGGTCTTCACTTATAAAATACTATTTTACCTTTTATTACCACTTCTTGAAAATTTTAAAAACATAATTTGAATTTTAAAATACTATTCAATTAATTTGACTCAATTTCAATTTATTAAAGTGTGTGAGGTGTATACATGGCAACATAAATACATGATGGCTAAAATCTTTTTGTCATTTTATTATCTTAGCATAAGTGGACTCTTATCATAGTTAATATTTTATTATTCCTAAAAATTATTCACACATTAGAATACATACAGAGACTCATTTATACATGACTTTCAAATGTTAGGAATGAAATTGAAATTATGGAAAACGTAAGTATGTATTTATAATTACCCAATAACATAGGCATTAATTCAAATTTTTAATATGTGTGGAGCTATGAGATAAGAAGTTTTATTTTTATTTTTATTATTAATTTTCCTATATTGATTAATTATATAATAGGATCTACTTATTGATGAGACTTGAGAGAATTGATGTGACATTTTCATATTTTTATAAGTTAAAATCATCTATTGTTAATTTTAATATTGAAAATAGATGAAACTTAAATAAATAATTTGAGTATGTATATGACCGATATTTAATGAAAAAATTATATTTACAAGAAGCCCAAAATTTTCCGACATTATCTAAAAAAAATCGGACAAAAAAAAAAAAAAAAAATTCGGAAGAGAGAGAAATTTATCGGCCGGTATATCGGCCGATATACCGGCCGATCCGGTATTTCAATCCCTGCTTCACATAGTGCAAAAGTTTAAAAATTAAAATATTAATTTTAAGATTAAATATTGAGTACCTTAAAACAAATGGATTATTCATCTAACCTTTTTGAGTTTCAATTACACCGATCCTTCTATTAGGGCTGAAACTCAGGTTGAGTGTCAAAATTTATTGAACGTGACTCGATCTGAATGCATAACCCAAATTACTCAATCCAACCTGACCTAAATTTTTTACCCGAGTCAACCTGAGTATTGTATTGTAACTTTGTACAATCAGGCTGATTTTAAATTTCTCAAACCATCTCGACTCGAATTTCATATGGATTTTTATTTTCCCAACCCAACTCAACCCGAAATATACAAATGCTTAACCCACTGAACTTGTCACAAAAAGGCCAAAGTTGGCATCTCATTATGTACAAAAGTTTAGTAATTACAATAATCAAAATTTAGAAGAATTAAAAATAGAGTTTCATTCATCCATTAGAGATATTTTCTACCTCACATTCATGTATGGCCATTTTTAAAACATCTATCACATAAGTTCAAATTGGACTCATTATAAAAATTTAAAGATCAAAGTACTATGGCTTGGGTTTATTAAAAGACTCACACTTGTTTAATTGATAGGTAAATTGTCCCATGCAAACTCACGTAGTGTAAAAGAAAATCTTGTTTTAGGCTAAATGTTTAATGCTGATACGTAACTCAGTCCACCTAGATATTTGGTTGATTACTTGTTTAATTTGTTGAAAAATCCAAATCCAAGTAATTTAGATTGGTCCTTGAATTATAGAGTTTTGGTTGTTGTGTTGGAGAATTATTCATGCTTGAGGGGTTGTGAATTTAACATATGTTATAGTTTGATTTTGGGACTATTTTGCATGAATATATTGATGATGTCACATTTAGATATCATGTGTTTATGGAATTGTAGTGTTGGAACATGCTATATTTATTTAAGAAATTAGTTGAATTTCTATTTGAGCATGTTATTGATATACATGACATGGCATCCATGCATGAGATAGATTATTGTGCAATGATGCGTGAGCAGATTTGGGTGGGTGGTGAGATTTGTATATGGATATGGATCGAAGGGTCGTCTTAGAGTTTATTTGTTGATTCATATCAGTAGCCCTGAACCTTTTGAGAATATTTGTTGTGCAAATTTGATTGGGCTTGATCACAGATGATTTCTTTGTTTTAATGATTGTGATCTCGAGAGCACATCTTTTTGGGTCTTTGGACCGGGGGATACTGATTCGCCCATATGGAGTACATCCTTTAAAGTCGTTGGACTAGGGGATTGTGATTTGCCAATAAGAGATCATAAGCACACATGCTATCAGGGCCGGCCCTGGCAATAGGCGAAGTAGGCGGTCGCCTAAGGCCCCCAAATAAAGAGGGCCCCCAAGTCCATAAGCTCTTTTGTTATTTATTAAATAATTAATAATGCACATAAAAGTTAGGTATCCATTGTTGTTTACACTGGTTAGGGTATTTCTTCATATGAGAGACCTGGTATCAAATCTTGCTGTCTACATTAATAATTTCTATTTTTGTTGAGTTTAACAATAATTTTAATTAATAAAGAATCTTTTGAGTTTAATAATAATAATGAAAATAACAATAATTTTAATTAATAAAAAATCTTTTAAAATATATGTATCATCTAAATAGAGCGGCATTCAAATCCCAACTAATTCTGTTTATGACTTTTAAGTTACTACCACTTGAAATCATTTGACTATTTTTAACTATTTCGAATTTAAAATACTCAAAATTAGAAATTTATATATTGATAATTTTTCTACTGAATTTAAACTTAAAAAATTAAAATAATGATAGTAACAATCATAATAATAATTATTATAATCCTCATTTTATTGAGTTTAATAATAATAATAATGAAAATAACAATAATTTTAATTAATAATAAATATTTTAAAATATATGTATCATCTAAATAGAGCAAAAGAGAAACCTATATTGAGTTGGTAATTTTGAATTAAAAATAATTTAAAGCTTTTAAAATTTGAAGAGATGAAAAAACATAGCTTTATTCATCTGATCAATGTAGATTTTATTAGACGTAATATACAAGTATAAATCATTATAATTAAGAATTTTTTTAATTTTTTTAAAAATTCAGAAAAATTAAAAAATTAAAATAATAATAATATCTTCGTTTTGAATGAGAATTGGCATTAGTGTTGTACTCGAATATAATAAAAGATACAGTACGAAAAGAATTAAAAGAAATAATTGAAGTGCTAAATTATATAAAAAAATGAATTGTTATTTTCCAAATGCATGGATTGTTTATAGAATAATGTTGACTACACCCGTTACAATTACCTTTGCAGAAAGAAGTTTTTCAAAGTTAAAACTGATAAAATCTTATCTTCGGTCTACAATGTCATAAGAAAGATTGAATGGATTAACTATATTATCCATCGAAAAAAAATGTTAAAAAAATTTGAATATAGTAATTTAATTAGTAATTTTGCATCTGAAGATCGAATAAATTTTAAATAATATTTTGTTATAAATTTGATTATGATGTTTATTTAAATGTTTCACATTTTGTAAAAAAAAATGTATGATTTTATTTTTTGTGAGTGTATAAAAGGCCCATTTTCCAGAGTTCGCCTAGGGCCCCTGAAATCTCAGGGCCTGCCCTGCATGCTATATTGTTCAATTGTTGTTGAGATGTATGGGTTGGGAACATGTATCATATTATCACATTGTTGCATTAGATACACTCTTTATTGCATAATTTGATTTGATAGGAATGAACTTTAAATGTCTATTTATATTGAAATTATTTATAACATTGTATGGTTGTCACACCCTAACCTGATGAGGGCCCAGAACACGATTGATTTTTTTTTTTTTTATAACACTTAGAAATAATCTAAGGGCTTCTATCGCGGTTTCTTCTAAATGTCCAAATAGAAAATGCCCAACATAGATACTTATACATTCACCATCAGAGTAGCACAAAGAGAACATAGTGGTTTATTACATGTTTAGGTTTTTATGCCTCAGGCGGCATAATTATTAATTATACACTACTGGCATGAAAATAAACGTAATAAACAAATTCCCCATTGGCAGGAAATATGATGGAGTACACCTTCTATGACAACAATGGAGGTTCCTCAGTTCCCTCCTTGGACATAAATCCTGCAATGTAAAGGCTATGAGCTAACAGCCAAGTGAAGAGAACTCAACAATATATATAATATATATACTATAAGTCAAACAACTAATCATACAATTATCATGCATTTTCTATCATCCTGGGTCAACACCCTAAAATGGTTAATCTCTACCATTTTTTATATGCATGCATCTTTGTTTAACACACAGTTCTGCCTTTGTCTATCAACATGCAGTCTAAAACAGTTTTCCAACGTAGATCGATGCTTCACATAGTCCACAATATACTCTGCATTATGACCCGACACGATCAAATGTTGCACTTAGCACATATACAATCTCTACATTGCGACCGACGTGGTCCAATGCTTCACACAGTGCATGAAAGTAGTCCATCTAATAACGGAAGGGCGCTTAGCATTTTTACATGTATTAAATTAGCTTTTAACCTCACTCAGTCAATCAAGCATTCTTAACGCATACCCTGATGAAAATGCATGCAATACTTCATGTATACTACATTTATCATTATATATCACTACAGATAAGTAATTGTTGAAATTTAGAATCATATTGGCATTTAAAATTTCCAAAAACTGGAAATAACGCACGTGAAATAACAACACATGTTCCATTCTTATATCATTCATCTATCTTTTCATGTGCCCTTTTTGCATAGGGTTTCACATCGGATAAAACCAGATTCAGGTTAGGTCATGGAGCTATCTTCATTAGCGGTTTCATGATCGGGTAAAAGCTATTTTTATATAAGCCATGCACAGAGATTTACAACAAATAGACAATAAATGTAATACTCTGACTCGAATTAGGTCTAATTAATATGATTTGTTTTAATAAATCATGTTTTAACATGTTAATCATAAAGATTACAGTTAGGGATTTGTGAAAAAAATTCAGGATCTGCTCAATCGGAGCTCTATAGCTCATTGATCCAACTCACTTAAGTTGGAAGGGCAAAATGGTAATTTGCCATAGACTGTTATTTTATTATTTTAATAATTGTTTGATTATTAATTGAGTGAGATTGATTTATTTGATAGGTATTCAAATTCTGGAATTATAGAGTTTTTTAATTATATTTTCGGATTTCACAAACATTATTATTTTGACCTAAAAGGATCCCTAAAATCTAAGAAATAATTATTTTAAATAATTTTAGAATCTAGAAAATTCTGAGAAAACATGTGATGTTTAATTTATGTTTAAACTTATTGTTTTATGTTTTTAGATTTTGAAAATTAAGGTCTTAAACCTTTAAAATAAATACAACTTGATTTAAGAAAATAGTGTAAAAATGTGATTTTTATTTAAATCAATTTATTTTAATTGAGTATAATTCTCCAAAATTAATGGTATTTATAGATTTTTAAAATTCTAACATTTTGGGTAAGATAGATTAAATAAAATAAATTTTTTTTATTTGTTAAATATTAGAAATAATAGAAGTGGATTTAAATGTATGATAAACTGTTTTGAAATTCAAAGTAGATGAATTTAGATACCTTGTTTATAGAAATCGGTCGAAAAATGGTCTCGTTTGAAAATCTCACTCCATAGCCCATGTACTGGAAGGTTCATTCGAAGGAACCAAAAATTCGTTCAAATGATGCAAAAGAATTCGAATGATGAGGAGGAACCATTTTTTCTTAAAAAAATGAAAGGACAAATCGATCCCGGAGTTCATAAAATTTAAAGTAAATGAATTTTATACCTTGTTTGTAGAAATCAGTCGAGAAACGAGGTCATTTCAAAATTCCACTCCACAGCCCACATACTGCATGGTTCGTTCGAACAAACAAAAAATTCATTTGAATGATGCTGAGGAATCGTTTTTTAAAAAAAGAAAGGGCAAAAGGGTAATTTCACCAGATTTTTTTTTAAAACGGGTGTGTAGAGATAGAAACACCGGGTGTCTATATGACCGGCTTATTATTATTCAAAATTTTAATTTCGGATTCCAATTTGGAAAGTTTCTAAAATTAGCCTTTGCGGGATCCAAATTATTTTATTATTGGAAATATTGAATTAAAAAATTATTTTGAGAACATAAAATTTGTTTTAAGAAACAAAATTGAATTTTGGTAAAGTCCAATTAATTTTGGAAATTCTAGTTGGAAATTAGGTGGGCCATGCTCCCAACAATTCTTGTGAGATTAAAAAGAGTTTCAAAAAAAATAATAAATAAAATATATAATTCCTAGAAGCCCAAACACGTTGGCAAAGAGAGTGTCTGCAATTCATTGTTGGCCAATTCTTTAAGCAAGGAATACTTTTTTTTTAAAGAAATTGAAATAGAAAATCTAGGAATCCCAATTAGATTGAGATCCCTTGGCCGACCCTACTCATCATAGAAAGGGGACTTTCACATTGCCAAAAACACACCATACGAGTTCTCAAGTTTTCTCCTCTGTGGGCGTGTGCTTGGGTTTTCTCCTCTCCATCGACTCTCTATTTCTCCTTTTTCCATCGATTTTTATTTCTCTCTCCTTGAGCTATGTTGTTTATTTACCTAATTCCTATTCTTAGGTAATCTTTGATTTTAATAACTAAGATTTTGATTTTATTCAATTAATTTGAACATCAAATTTGAGTATGGTGTGCAAATCTAACCATGGTGTTGGTTTTCATGGATTAAAGATTCTAAATTATTTGTTTTGTGGATGGAATTATTTTTGGAGTCTAAATTATTTGTTTTGTGGATGTAATTATTTTTGGAGTCTAAATCTAACCATGAATTATTGTTTTGTTGATGGGTAATATAATAAAATAATAAGGAAAAGAAACGGAGTTACTAAGGTGAAGTGGATAAATAAAATAATAACAAGGCCAAGGGTGTTAGGAGTTGGGCGGTGCTCTGTTCTACACGAACAGGAACTGGGTGTGATGGCTTCTTTCAGATTTGGGTTGAGTGAAGGTTGGAGAAAGATGGCCAGAGTATGAGATGGATTGGGACAAACATGATCTGTGGGAGTGGAGAGGCTGAGGTGTAGACGGATCTGGAGGTAGTAGGGAAAGGGTGAAGAAGAGAGAGAATAAAAAGAAGACGGAGAAGAATAAGAAAGAATAGAAGGAGAAAGAAGATCTGACGAGAGAGAAGATAACAGGGAGAGAAAGAGGTAAAGAGAATTCTCAATTTATTAATCAATCTATCTATTAGAATGCTAGAGAGGGGTTTTTATAAAAAATCCAAAACTAAAAATAGCAATAAAAATAAAAACGAAAATAAAAGAAATAGAAATAGTATCCTAAAGGAAATAGAAATAGTATTCTAAAAGAACTAGTATCCTAAAAGAAACGACAACTTCCACTTTTATCACTCGGTAGCTTCGAAGCCGGGATTGGATTTCCCGACAAATTTGTCAGTGGCTCTTGTGGATTCACACGCTCATGTGTGTGCTGCATCACGATCTGAGGCAACACCATGCAGATAGAGTTTCATGTCCCAAAACTTATCTTGTCCAGAACGACCTGTCACCCTTTACCAAGGGGTCCGTCTGGTACTCTCGATCGGTCTTGAAATACCGAGATGTCTAGTTTCTCGAGAGCCCGCTTGAGTTCAAAGTCCAGAACTCACAAGTTTTTCATCGACGAGTCATTGACCATGAGGGGTCGTTAGGTTCATCACCGAGGGGTCGGTGCATATGAGATTCTCGATCCGAGTCTTACCCAGAATGACAGTTCTATGACCTAGAACCTCTGTCAATCTGGCAAACCAGTCTATGACCACGATGGGTCGACCCTGTCTCCACCGAGGGGTCGGTGAGAACGATTGGTTGAGTTGTCAATGAACTTAATTTATATTTCCAAGTTCGCTTCTAAGTCACTATCAAGCTTCCTCTCTAGACTTATTAAGTCCATTACCAAATGCAACTAAGCATAGGGATGGCCCTCCTAAGGTGTGGGTACCACCTAAATTCATCTATGGCAAATATTTGTTTTGTGATTGTCATAACGATGAGCTTCAATCCGGTGGAGCATGATATTCTTTCTTGATCACCTTGAGTTCTTCAAGCTTCTAGCAAGTGCTTCTCCCCGAATCATGCAATTGACAAACTTAGTGATTCGGCAAAGCCGGGGCCCTAACAATCTCCCCCTTTGTTAATTTCATGACAAAACGTAGAAGCTAACCCAAAAACAAGCCCACCCTTATTACATCACATTTGAATACAAAAATTACATCAATTACATGTACATATTCAAATGGAAAATAAGACTATGATCTTTGCATATTCTTGTTCAGGTTGCTTCATTTCATGTTTTTCTGTTCAAGCACATAAGCAAGCAACACTAGAAAATCATTAGGTTGGTTAGTCCAAAACATAAATATGCATCCATGGACTAAACTAGATTTGTATTCATGCTCCCCATACACCATGATTTTCTAGAAACCAACACTACCCATAGCATTTCCAAGCTATCAGTGTTGAGAAGATTTTCTCCCCCAAACTTTTTTGAGCTTGAAGTTTTCCAAACTCCAAGCATATACATTCTCCCATGTCCATTGCTTCTCCCTATTTCTCCTTTATTCTCCAAGAGGTCCAAGCACTTAGGCTTCTTCCAATCTTACCAATTACTCCCCCATAATTGGCTTTGATGTCTTATAGCTTCTACAAATTTCTCCCCCAAAACAGACGCTATAAGATAAAAATAAATGCTTTACATGAATAAATGCAAATCAAAGCTTTAAGATGGAAATGGAAACTAGCGTTTTCGATTGAAACGATGTTTTTCATGTAAAAATAGGGAAATAACACGTCTTAACACGAAAATAATCGCTTCATATGAAAACAATATATTAGCATGAAAATTAGAAGCTTTACCATGTAAATAATGCAGCGTACAAAATTACCGCTTTAACATGAAAATAGACGCTCTAAGATGAAAATAGACGCTTTACATGAAAAAAATGCAAACAGAGCTTTAAGATGGAAATGGAAACTTGCACTTTCGATTGAAACAATATTGTTCACGTTGTATATAACACATTTTAATGCAAAAATAATCGTTTCATATGAAAACGCTATTTTTCAAGTAAATTAGACTTTTTACCATGAAATAATGCAAATAAAAAAATTAGCGCTTTAACATGAAAAAATGGAAATCAGTGTCTTAAGATGGAAATCGAAACTAGCACTTTCGATGGAAACAAAAAATTTCACGAAAAACATGGAAATAACCCGTTTTAACGCGAAAATAATCATTTCATATGAAATTACTATTTATGAAGTAAATTAGACACTTTACCATGAAAATAATGTAAATTAAATAATTAGCACTTCAACATGAAAATAGACGCTTTAAGATGAAAAAAATGCAAATCACTGCTTTAAAATGGAAATGGAAACTAGCGTTTTCGATGGAAACAAAATTTTTTCGGTAAAAACATGGAAATAACATGTTTTAATGCCAAAATAATCACTTCATATGGAAATGTTATTTTTCAAGTAAATTAGACGCTTTACCGTAAAAATAATGCAACGCACAGAATTAGCGCTTTAACATGAAAATAGACGCTTTAAGCTAAAAAAATGCAAATCAGTGCTTTAAGATGGAAATGGAAACTAGCACATTCGATGGAAAGAAAAATTTTCACGTAAAAACATGAAAATAACTCATTTTAACACTAAAATAATCGATTCATATGAAAACACTGTTTTTCAAGTAATTAGACGCTTTACCATGAAAATAATGCAAATTACATAATTAGCGCTTTAACATGTAAACAGACGCTTTAAGATGAAAAAAAATGAAAATCAGCACATTAAGATGGAAATGGACACTAGCGCTTTCGATGGTAATGATATTTTTCACGTAAAAACATGAAAAGAACACGTTTTATCATGAAAATAATTGCTTCAAATGATAACACTATTTTTCAAGTAATTTAGACGATTAACTATGAAAATATTGGAAATCACAAAATTAGCATTTTAACATTAAAAATAGATGGTTTAAGATGAAAAAAAATGTAAATCAGTGCTTTAAGATGGTAATGGAAAAGTAGCGTTTTCGATGGAAACAAAAATTTTCACGTAAAAAATGGAAATAACCCGTTTTAACAAGAAAATAATCGTTTCATATGAAAATGTTATTTTTCAAGTAAATTAGACACTTTACCATGAAAATAATGCAAATTATATAACTAACGCTTTAAATGAAAATAGACGCTTTAAGATGACAAAAATGAAAATCAATGCCTTAAGATGGAAATAGAAACTAGCGCTTTCGATGGAACGATATTTTTCCCGTAAAACCATGCGAATAACGCGTTTTAATGCGAAAATAATGACTTCATACGAAAACACTATTTTTTAATTAAATTAGACGCTTTTCTATGAAAATAATGAAACGAAAAACGCTTTAACATGAAAATAGACGCTTTAAGATGAAAAAAATGAAAATCAGCGCTTTAAGATGGAAATGGAAACTAGCGATTTCGATGGAAACGATATTTTTCACGTAAAAACATGGAAATAACGCGTTTTAATGCGAAAATAATCACTTCATATGAAAACGCTATTTTTCAAGTAAATTAGACGCTTTACCATGAAAATAACGCAAACCACAAAATTAGTGTTTTAACATGAAAATATACGTTTTAAGAAGAAAAAAAATTCAAATCTGCGCTTTAAAATGGAAACGAAAACTAGCATTTTCGATGGAAACGATATTTTTCACGTAAAAACATGGAAATGATGCATTTTGAAGGGAAAATAATCTCTTCAGGTGAAAACGCTATTTGAACTTGAAAATTAGACGCTTTACCATGAAAATAATGCAGCGCACAAAATTAGCACTTTAACATGAAAATAGACGCTCTAAGATGAAAATAGACACTTTACATGAAGAAATGCAAATCATGACTTTAAGTTGGAAATGGAACTAGCGTTTTCGGTTGAAGCGATATTTTTCACATAAAAACAGGGACATAACGCGTCATAACACGAAAATAATCGCTTCATATGAAAACGCTATTTTAACATGAAAGTTAGACGCTTTACCATGAAAATAATGCACCGCACAAATTTAACGCTTTAACATGAAAATAGACGCTTTACATGAAAAAATGCAAACAAAGCTTTAAGATGGAAATGGAAACAAGCGCTTTCGATTGAAACAATATTGTTCACGTAAAAACATGGGAATAACGCAATTTAATGTGAAAATGATTGCTTCATATGAAAACGTTATTTTTCAAGTAAATTAGACGTTTTACATGAAAATAATGTAAATCACAAAATTAGCGCTTTAACATTAAAAAAATGAGATGGAAATAGATGCTCTAAGATGGAAATGGACGTTTTAAGATGAAAAAATGCAAATCAGTGCTTTGAGATGGAAATGGAAGCTAAAGCTTTCGATGGAAACAAAAAATTTCACGTAAAAACATGGAAGTAACCTGTTTTCACACGAAAATAATCGTTTCATATGAAAATGCTAATTTTCAAGTAAATTAAACGCTTTACCATGAAAATAACGCAAATTACATAATTATTGCTTTAACATGAAAATAGACGTTTTAAGATGAAAAAAATGAAAATCAGCTCTTTAAGATGGAAATGGAAATTAGCGATTTTGATGGAAACGATATTTTTCACGTAAACCAATGGAAATAACGCGTTTTAACGGGAAAATAATCGCTTCATATGAAAACGCTAATTTTCAAGTAAATTAGACGTTTTACTATGAAAATAATGCAAATAAAAACTTATTGTTTTAACATGAAAATATACGTTTTAAGAAGAAAAAAATTTCAAATCTGCGCTTTAAGATGGAAACGAAAACTAGCATTTTCGATGGAAACGCTATTTTTCACGTAAAAACATGGAAATAATGCGTTTTGAAGGGAAAATAATCACTTCAGATGAAAACACTATTTTAACATGAAAATTAGACGCTTTACTATGAAAATAATGCAGCGCACAAAATTAGCGCTTTAACATGAAAATAGACGCTCTAAGATGAAAATAGACGCTTTACATAAAGAAATGCAAATCAAGGCTTTAAGATGGAAATGGAACTAGCGTTTTCGATTGAAACTATATTTTTCACATAAAAACAGGGAAATAACACGTCATAACACGAAAATAATCACTTCATATGAAAATGCTATTTTAACATGAAAGTTAGACGCTTTACTACGAAAATAATGCACCGCACAAATTTAACGCTTTAACATGAAAATAGACGCTTTACATTAAAAAAAAATGCAAACAGAGCTTTAAGATGGCAATGGAAACTAGCGCTTTCGATTGAAACAATATTGTTCACGTAAAAACATGGAAATCACCAATTTAATGTGAAAATAATCGCTTCATATGAAAACGTTATTTTTCAAGTAAATTAGACGTTTTACCAGGAAAATAATGCAAATAACATAATTAGCGCTTTAACATTAAAAAAATGAGATGGAAATAGACGCTCTAAGATGGAAATGGACGTTTTAAGATGAAAAAAATGCAAATCAGTGCTTTGAGATGGAAATGGAAACTAAAGTTTTCGATGGAAACAAAAAATTTCACGTAAAAACATGGAAGTAGCCCTTTTTCACACAAAAATAATCGTTTCATATGAAAACACTATTTTTCAAGTAAATTAAACATTTTACCATGAAAATAATGCAAATTACATAATTAGCGCTTTAACATGAAAATAGACGTTTTAAAATGAAAAAAATGAAAATCAGCTCTTTAAGATGGAAATGGAAACTAGCGATTTTGATGGAAACGATATTTTTCACATAAACCAATGGAAATAACGTGTTTTAATGAGAAAATAATCGCTTCATATGAAAACGCTATTTTTCAAGTAAATTAGACGCTTTACTATGAAAATAACGCAAATAAAAAAATTATTGTTTTAACCTAAAAATATAAGTTTTAAGAAGAAATTTTTTTTCAAATCTGCGCTTTACGATGGAAACGAAAACTAGCATTTTCGATGGAAACGCCATTTTTCTTGTAAAAACATGGAAATAATGTGTTTTAATGCGAAAATAATTGCTTCGTATGAAAACACTATTTTTCAAGTAAATTAGACGCTTTACTATGAAAATAATGAAGTAAAAAAAAATTAGCGCTTTAACATGAAAATAGACGCTTCAAGACGAAAAAAATGCAAATCAGCGCTTAAAGATGGAAATGGAAACTAGCGATTTCGATTGAAACGATATTTTTCAGTAAAAACATGGAAATAATACGTTTTGATGGGAAAATAATCGCTTCAGATGAAAACACTATTTTAACATGAAAATTAGACGCTTTACCATGAAAATAATGCAACGCACAAAATTAGCGCTTTAACATGAAAATAGACGCTCTAAGATGAAAATAGACGCTTTACATGAAGAAATGCAAATCAAGGCTTTAAGATGGAAATGGAACTAGTGTTTTCAATTGAAATTATATTTTTCACATAAAAACAAGGAAATAACGCATCATAACATGAAAATAATCGCTTCATATGAAAACGCTATTTTACCATGAAAGTTAGACGCTTTACCATGAAAATAATGCACCGCACAAATTTAATGCTTTAACATGAAAATAGACGCTCTAAGATGAAAATAGACGCTTTACATGAAAAAATGCAAACAGAGTAAATTAGACGTTTTACCATGAAAAAATGCAAATCACAAAATTAGCGCTTTAACATTAAAAAAAATGAGATGGAAATAGACGCTCTAAGATGGAAATATACGCTTTAAGATGAAAACAATGCAAATAAGTGCTTTGAGATGGAAATGGAAACTAGAGCTTTCGATGGAAACAAAAAAATTCACGTAAAAATATGAAAGTAACCTAACCCGTTTTCACGTAAAAATAATCGTTTTATATGAAAACGCTATTTCTCAAGTAAATTAGACGTTTTACCATGAAAATAATGTAAATTACATAATTAGCGCTTTAATATGAAAATAGAAGCTTTAAGATGAAAAAAATGAAAATCAGCGCTTTAAGGTGGAAATGGAAACTAGCATTTTCGATGGAAACGATATTTTTCACGTAAAAACATGGAAATAACGTGTTTTAATATGAAAATAATCACTTCGTATGAAAACACTATTTTCAAGGAAATTAGACGCTTTACTATGAAAATAATGAAGTGAAAAAAAATTAGCGCTTTAATATGAAAATAGACGCTTCAAGACGAAAAAAATGCAAATCAGCGCTTAAAGATGGAAATGGAAACTTGCGATTTCGATTGAAACGATATTTTTCACATAAAAACATGGAAATAATGTGTTTTGAAGGGAAAATAATCGCTTCAGATGAAAACACAATTTTAACATGAAAATTAGATGCTTTACCATGATAATAATGCAACGCACAAAATTAGCGTTTTAACATGAAAATAGATGCTTTACATGAAAAAAAATGCAAATCAAAGCTTTAAGAGGGAAATGGAAAATAGCACGTTCGATGGAAACAATATTTTTCACATAAAAACAAGGAAATAACGTGTTTTAATGCCAAAATAATTGTTCATATGAAAATGCTATTTTTTTTAGTAAATTAGACGATTTACTAAGAAATAACGCAAATCACCAAAATTATTGTCTTAGCATGAAAATAAACGTTTTAATAAGGAAAAAAAAATTCAAATTAGCGCTTTAAGATGGAAACAAAAACTTGCACTTTCGATCGAAATGAAATTTTTCACATAAAAACTTGAAAATAAGGCGAAAATAATCGTCTCATATGAAAACGTTATTTTTAAAATAAATTAGACGCTTTAGTATGAAAATAATGAAGCGAACAAAATTAGCGCTTTAATATGAAAATAGACGCTTTAAAAAGAAAAAAAATACAAATCAACGCCTTAAGATGGAAATGGAAACTAGCGCTATCGATTGAAATGATATTTTTCACGTAAAAACATGGAAATAACACGTTTTAAGGCAAAAGTAATATGTTCATATGAGAACGCTATTTTTCAAGTAAATTAGATGCTTTACTATGAAAATAATGAAGCGAACAAAATTAGCGCTTTAATATGAAAACAGATGATTTAAGACCGAAAAAAATGTAAATCACCGCTTTAAGATGGAAATGAAAAGTAGCACTTTCGATTGAAACGATATTTTTCATGTAAAAACATGGAAATAACGTGTTTTAATGCGAAAAAATAATCGTTTTAGATGAAAATGATATTTTAACATGAAAATTAGACACTTTACCATGAAAATAATGGAGCGCACAAAATTAGCTCTTTAACATGAAAACAGACGCTCTAAGATAAAAATAAACGCTTTACATGAAGAAATGCAAATCAAAGCTTTAATATGGAAATGGAAACTAGCGTTTTCGATTCAAACGATATTTTTCACGTAAAAAGAGGGAAATAACGCATCTTAACACGAAAATAATCGCTTCATATGAAAACGCTATTTTAACATAAAAATTAGACGCTTTACCATGAAAATAATCCAGCACACAAGATTAGCGCTTTAAGATGAAAATAGACACTTCATGTGAAAAAAATGCAAACAGAGATTTAAGATAGAAATGGAAACTAGCGCTTTCGATTGAAACAATATTGTTCACGTAAAAACATGGAAATAACACATTTTAATGCGAAAATAATCTCTTCATACGCTATTTTTCAAGTAAATTAGACTTTTTACCATGAGAATAATGTAAATCACAAAATTAACGCATTAACATGAAAATAGACACTTTAAGCTGAAAAAAAATGCAAATCAGTGCTTTAAGATGGAAATGGAAACTAGCGCATTCGATGGAAACCAAAAATTTCACGTAAAAACATGAAAATAACTCGTTTTAACACAAAAATAATCGCTTCATATGAAAACAGTTTACCTCTGATCAAGAGTCTCGTATGCACCGACCTCTCGGTGAAAGATTGAAACGACCCCTCATGGTCAATGACCCGTCGATCAAGATCTTGAGTTCTGAAACCTTGAACTCATGTGTACTCTCGAAGGAACAGACATATCGGCAATCAAAGACTGATCGAGAGTACCAGGACCGACCCCTCGATAATGGGCGATAGGTCGTTCTGGGTAACAGGTTTCCAAAGTGGAAACTATTGTCAAACATGTTTTGCACCAGAACGAGCCTCTCATATGAACCGGCCTCTCAATACCATAAGTGTCAACCCATTGGCGACAACGACATGTCGACCAAGAAAGAATATTACCGTTGAGAGTACACTTAATGTACAACGGTCGGAATTGTAATGGTAACATTTCTAGTCACCGACCCCTCGGTGCGACCGACTTGTCGGTATATTACCGTTACTTCAACTTGTTTCCTTCGCTATATAAACTAACATTTATGCAACCAGTTGGTATTTTCCCAATACGTGCAATTATACATTACAGTAAAAACTTCATGTCGAGTTTGAGGAATGTATGGTGCCTAATATACTGGTTAACTATCAATGCAGATTTTCAATAAGAGTGGCATTTTTATTTATAACCCCCTTGCCTCTACAACTTACAAAGAAGATTTCTACTCTCTCTCTCTCTATTCCTGGTGGACCAAACCATTGATATGATGGACCACACTTAAGATGGCAAATGCCCAGGAATGTGGAGAAGGGTAGTACTTGACTATTTCTGATGGTTTCAACTTTCTATGTGAAGGACTACTGAATATATCGAGTACAATTTTGGGCAGGCTCAACTCGACAAGACTTCGAGTGTCGGAGACTTGGCAGAGTCTAGGTGGTTCAAACTGAGTTGAAAATTTGACGAGATTGAAGTCTGAGTTGTGCCCTAGTATCGAATTTTTTAACTATCAGGTGGAGATTGTAAACCGATGACTACCCTGATGATACAATGTGAAACAAATGAACGGTTGAAACAATCATAATGGCCTTTCGTTTTATGGTCTGGTGATTGTGTGATAATTTACAGTATAGATGCTTCCAATAATGTATCCATGACGAGTATTAATTATCAGTACGTGAACCTTTATGATAATTCGGACTACTGGTTGACAAGGATGAGTATATGTTTTTTTCTTTTTTTAATGACTAAAGTATCGATGTCTATTAGAGCATCCGACTAATTTTAAGGGTATGTGCAAATCCTCTACCCACATATACCATGTAATTCTAAAGAGAATGGCTTTTTAGGGTGGAGTAGGAATCGAATTCAAGACTTCTACTTCTTAAGGTGGGTTTCTGACCAATGCTATCAATGTTGTATAGGTATTATGAGGAAATTCTGCTATGTGCTCTTGTACTTTTAGATAGAAGAAAAATGATGTACGAGAGACATGAAATATTAATTAAAATGAAACATTTCCATCTGCATAAAGTATTAAAATGGATCCACCAATATTGGACATTTCCTATTCTTGCAACATTTGCTATCAATTTCTTTCTTTAATAAATTCCTAAAAAGGAAATTTCAATGAAAAGGCAAGTGGACTTTAGACCATCACTGTGATAATATGTTTTACGTGGCATCAAGTATTGTCATTACCAGTGTGCCACAATTGAAGTTAATATTATCACTTGTGTTTGGCATCCATCAAAGTATTACCATTATTTTTTATGACTAAGGTGTTCAGACTTTTTAAAGCACTCAACTAATCTTCATGGTATGTATAAATCTCTCTATCCACACACACTGAATAATTTTAAAGAGAGTAGCCTTTTAGAATGTAGAGTGGAAATTGAACTCACAACTCTCGCTTCATTATGCAGGTTCCTATCCTTCACTCCAACCCCTTTGCGTTTCCATGTGGAAAGTTACGGGCTAATGATTCCTTGAAGTGATTTAAATCTGGGTTCTTTCAGAGTTCTTGGTTTTTCTTATTACATAAGGTAGAGGTAGAGGTAGAGGTAGACATAATACCTTCAACATGCATTTATGATAGATAAATTGCACATCTCAACTTGCCCAATACCTATTTCACAAATCTATTGAAGCAACCGATCACAAACTAATATATATCAACAATTGATACACTGAATTCAACAAATATCCGGGACATGTAACGATCGAGCTCCTCAACTATAGTAGTATGTTTCATTCCAAAATGGGTCGGTCTCAATTGAAATATGCAACAGACTTAAAGGTCTCGGAAAAGCCTATCAAGAGAGGTTGGTCTTTCAAAAGAAAAAGTCTGGTGTATCAACGCATGAATCACATATTTCATTCAATGTGTAGAATTTTAAATCTTAGCTGATTATTTTAGACTGATGGATTTAGAGTTTAACATTTTAATTACTATAAACCATTGATTTTTCATGGCCCCATCCTCGATAAAAGTGCAGTCTCCCTACTCTATCTAAAACCTATTAAATACAAAACTGTGTATATATCTGCAGAAGCGAATGAAACAACGAAAAGTTGATTAACAAAACATCCAACGTTGAAGAATCTCAGCCAAAGATTTAGAAAAAAAAAACTTGAGCATTAAATCACACGTTATCCCTAAGGAAGTATGGGCTAGTTGGTAGAAATAGAAATTGGTTAAAAAGATATGCTGTGAATGGCGAAAGAGTAGTGTTGTCCCCTGTTTATAAGAATAAACTAAATTGATGGTGTACATCAATCACGGCATAATCATCAAGATTCATTTTGTTGCTCTCCCTCCACAACTCTTTTACATGTTTTTTTGCCTCTGCCCGTTACCTACAGCACCGTTTGTTGCTTTCAGACTCACTATCTGCTGCAACTCCAGTATGCTATCAACTCCTCATTTATAAGAAAATGTAGCTCAAGAAGCTTTAGCATTTTATAATGTCCATAAGAGCGTGTTCCCAGACTGACTTTGAAGCCTTGAATCAAAAATAATTCGACTGTGGTGAATAGTGAAGGTTATTTCGTGTCACGTACTAAAGCAAGTGGATCTCAGCACCAAACTGGGATAAGAATGACATATTGCCATCTTATGTGTAACGACATCCATGAGCTCATTCAATCCCGCAAAGTGGCATCCTACAAATGCATCACTTCAGTAGGCACTGCTTTATTTTCACCAGGAGAACCTCCTCGTTTGGAACAGATCTTGATCATCTCTTTTGCCGCTTTTCTCACAATTATTTGCTGCATGATGCCCCAATAAAATGTTTGGCATCATATATTTCATAAGATGATTCCCCATTATGAGCTGAAACACCTGATCCCTTCAATGGAATTTTAGCCCTAGCAAGCTCTTCAGAAGTTATTGATAACTTCCTTTTCAAGTCCAACCAGTAATGCTTGAACAAATACTCCCAATTACTTTTGTCATCAAAATCAACTACCGCCTGCAAGTTACGATCCGAACCAACAATAAGTTATTTCCAAAGAAAGAGAGTCTGGATGAGGCAATCCACATTCAAACTCCCTTGTAACATAAAATAATGGAGAGAGCATGGTTTTTAAAATATTCAACTTTCATGTAAGAGACATTATAGTACTAACAGCAAATTCTTTTTCTCCCATGATTCAGAGAACAGTAAACAATAACAAAAAAACGATTATTAATTGGAACATATGATGAGGGCATCATCCCCAATGATGATAAGTGCAAAATTGTTACATATTTTACTCCTAAAATTATTATTGTTAGTATCTCATATTATTTAATTTTATCTAACTTAATGTGTTTTTGTGTGTTTTTAGATTGGTGTGATGTCATGCATTGAAATGGGCATGAAGTCCAATTCAAGTGAAGATGGTCCGACGAATTGGCCTCCAAATCTACCGTTGGATCAAATCCATTGCCGTGGGCAGAAATATGTGATCATCTTGGATTCTGGCATTTATGTGAACAGTACACATGGGACCTACCAGCGTGGCTTGCAAGCTGATGTCTTCATCAAATGAAGTGTTGCTAAAACAATAACCTGATGAGATTAGGATCATTGCAAGTGGTCAGAAATCAAATAGTTTTTCCATTTTCTCTCTCAACTAGTGTTTCCCTGATCTGTACAATTGGAAAAAGGTGGAAATTATGAGAATATGGAGGGAAATAGGAAGGCTTCAAGTCAAGCAAAATGTTCTGGTGGTAAGAAGAGAAGAGGAGGAAAACCAAAATCAGAATGTGCATCTTCATACACGATGAGAGCTTGAAAAAAAGAAATCACAGCAGCAAAGCCAGGCTTGCTGTTGTCAACAGTGACAACTTTGGAACTAGGAAGCTCTTGGTCTTGAAATTTAGCAGCATGTTATTAGTTGTTTCAATGATTTTGGAATCTTAAGCAACCAGCCGACAAATACAAACAAAGACAATACAACACCAAGAAGAAGGCAGCAACCCTCTGAGAGCAGATCCGTTTGCTAGTACAAGAGGCATTCTAAGAGAAAGCAAAGCAGTCAATCAGCAGTGCCCATGTACCGTCCCATGCAGTCAAACAATTTGAAGAAAAAAAATACAGCAACTAGGAATAAAATTCAGTAAAGTCTCATACAGCAGAACAACATTTTAATGGAGGGAACAAACCAAGCAGCAGAGCAGATCGTCAGAGCACCATTGTGCAGTGTTCAAGTAACCAATATACTGTGTTAGTTGTTGCCTCTCTGTCATGCCATGTGCAATCCCACTTCAATCGGTAGCTACAAATAAAGAACAAGCAGCAGAGAAAGGATGTTGGCTGAGACGAACAAAAGAAGAAATAAGAGGTGTACAGAGAGTGGAAAAATAGAGGAGAGACCGAATCAAACAGAGGAGGGTAGGGATTTCGGATGAGTGCAAACTGAGAAAACCACTTCCATGCTGTTAAACTAAAGAGGGTAAGGTCAGCAGCTTCTAACCCATGCGGTGATAATGTTGTGGGAAATAAGAATAGTCTTGTACCGTGTTTAACAGAGAAAGATGGAAAGAAATAAATCAGCTGCCGCCTAGACCCATGCTATTTTCCATCCTATCTTCATCTACTCTCCACATGGCCTTTCCTTGATTTTACTATGCGATCCTCACCCTTGCTGTTGCCTCCTTTCCACAATAAGACATGCCATCCTAGCCATACACCTCTACCTTCTTTTCATGCAATATTCGATCCTAGTAGCCCTCCATACCTACCCCTTTCCTCTATAAATTGAGTGGCTTGGCACAGCACAATTCGAACTTGGAACTGGATAATACAGAATAAGACAGAGGGTCGAGACAGAGTAGAGAGATCGTGGCATTGGCTCAGGAGCTCCGACTTTGATCGGGTTCTATTTTTCCAATCTCTTCTGTATTGAGGTTGAAGAGGAAGTCCCATTAATGAAATAATTTTTCAGTTATTTATTTATTGATTCTCATATATGTGTGTTTATTGTTAAATGATTTTGACTTCATCAGATTAATTAAATAGTCATTATTTTCACCATTAATATCATGTATTTTTAGTAGTTAATAATATTATTTAATTAATCAAGGGCTTGGCATTTGAATTAAAAAGGTAGTTTCCTTTTATTTAATGTTTTTCAATTTAATTATATACATTGGATGCTTATATTATTTTCTTTGATCCATTGTCTTTTAAATTAAAATTAGATACATTAAATGCTTAGGAATTATATTTTTAAAAGCGAAGGAAAATCTGATTTTTGAACACCATATTAATGAACTTAAATGTTTAAATCTCTTAAAATTGGGAATTGATAAATAAATAATTAGAAGATTATGGATTTAATGGTGGTGGAATTTGATGCCTTACTAATTTCTCCCACATTTAATCTCCATTTTTAGTTATTTTAATTTTGCAAAGTTAAATTCAATCATTCTCCATAAAAAAAAGTGTTAACTAGGTTAAGGTTAAAATATTAGGCTTTTTAATTTATTTCCCCGTTCATTCTAAAATCAAGTACCTATGGGTTCGACCTCGCATTTGCATATCTCTATACTCCAATTTGATTCGTGCGCTTACGAGTAAATATAAATTTAAAATTTTCACAACAAATGACTCACTCATAGTCATTGAATTCAGTGGAAGTGGAATATTCAGTGGCTTCAATGGACCCTGACCAAATTAAGGAAATTGCCCTCACCTTCATGAACCATTTTGACAGAGGTAACCCTCATTGGACACCATCCAATATCTCAGCCCAGTTGGCTACCAAAAGCCCAGTGATCCAATTAGTCCAGCCTGACCCAATTCAATCCAAAGGCCCAATCATGTTGGCAAATCCAAAGCCCACACTAATCCAACTCCAAAATCCTCTCCCAAGTCCGCCTAGTCTCCTAATCATTCTTTTCAAGTTTGAGTATGGCAAGCAAAGATTTGAAAATCAAATTCCACCAAAGTCTAATGCAAGCCTAGTTCATTTGGGACTTCTCCACCTTGGACAAGTCTAAAGGAGAAGACTTAGATTGTCTTTGTTTTTTATTGGTTTATTTTAAGTTGATACTCTTCCATTGGATGAATGTAATGCAAATTCGACTCCTAGTATGAGAAGTTTAAATTGTGCAACTTAGCTTAGGATTGTTCCATTTGTCAGCAATTAGTTTTAGGATTCTCCAAGTTTTTGAATTTCGAATTTTGCAAAGGATTTAGGGTTGAAAGAAGCCTATAAATTATATGTAATTGGTGCGTTTTAGATACATGGAATAATACAAAATCCTTTGGGAAATTTCAAGGCTCCAGTGTGAGTGAAGAGTCCAGGACCCAGGCTTCGGCCAACTATCTTTGGACTTGGGTCCAAAACAAGTACCATGGCATTTTGAATTATGTTTGTGTCCTATTGGTTTTTAGATTAAGGGTTTCAAATCATTCATCTTAAATGTCTTTTATTTTCATTCATTAAAATTGGATTTAAAAGAGGGCTTAACCGAAACTCCAATAAGCACACTAGTCCCTGGTCACTTGTTCATTATGGGAATCCGTTCGTCGGCCTATAATAAGGCAAAATCCTTTTGTAGAAACACGATTGGCTGCGTGAGCCCCATTGACAGGAACATCAATTGGATCCATTGACCTAGGCAGCTTGGGCTTAAAGCGAAAGCCCGCCCTAAGCCTGCACCAACATATCAAACTAAACTTAGGTTAGCATACTTCACTAGTCATTATAGAGGGCCCCAAGGTAGTGATGAAAGGGGAAAGTGATGTGAACGAAAATCTACTCTACCTCTCTTCTAAGGGTTAACTTACTCAAACCTAAGCAACAGAGCAGCACCTTGTGGGAGAAGGAATCTTAAGGATGAGACATGGACATCCTCATGAGAATGCCAATCAATTGGAAGGAATAGAACAATAACAATAATAATCTCTCTGAAACAGGATCAATGGCCTGTACAGAAAATTGAGGATTTCGATACTCAATGACATTTCCTACATTACCTGGATCATTTGAAATGACCTGTACAGTACACATATCCATGGATTCTTCATGAATACTTTGAAAACTTGCTTACATTATTCTGCATGCTAACAATATTAGATTACATTTTTTCTTCATTTGAAATTAAAGTAAAATATTAACATGTTATTGTTTGATTGGTTTCAGTAAATTAAATACATTATTTTACATTATCTTTAATATTTATATGCATAATTTCTTTTAAAATAAATATTGATTTAAATTTATTTGGATACTTTGACAAATCCACAAATCCTATGTTTTGGGACCAAATCGGACCTCATACTCATGTCAAATTCTGATACATGCACCCACAACTATGCAACTCGGCCTTTTTCCATGAGAAAAGAAGCCATTTCTGTCCATACCGGAAAAAAGGCAACCGAATCGAAGTACATCAGAGAATATCAAAGAAACAGAGCAGTGGACTACAAACCTCATCTCTAGCTTGGGAATCAATCATCCTTTGGCATGAATACAAGAGACAAATATCAATTAAGTCATCATAATAGATTCTCGAATTCTCTAGGACCCACAAAATACAAAAAAAATGAAATCCATGAATGTGATTAAAGTGCTCTCCTAATTGGAATAAGAATATGGAGGCTTAGGTAAAAAATATTGCACCTCGACTTGAGTTGATTGAAGATAATAACTGCTCTCCGTCATCGTAAAAGGGCTCAAAAAATTAATATAATACTAAAAGGCCAACAGTGTAAACAGTTACCAATTAAATAGAGAACATTATGGGAGACACAATTCTAACAGGTCTCGTATATTCCATGTTTACTTTTACTTTCTTCAATGTATGGTTATCCTTGATTGAAAATCTAAAACTAATGATAAATCCTTTTTGCTTTCCTGTCAGAAAATTTCAAAAACATGAAGAATAGTAAATTCAATGAGCTAAGACTGTTCTCCCGAAGATGGAGGAAATATCAAAAGCCAAAAACACACAAGAGACTGAAATATCTCCTAAGACAGGCCTCTTCACATAAAATAACGAGGGAAAATTATATTACATCCAGAAGATGAATATGCTCTGATGAAAAAAGTATCTCTAAGGATCAAAAAGAGCATACCGTTTCCTTGTTTGCTGGGACAGTTTGTTCTATCAGTAACACAGTTTTCATACAGGTCCCACAGAAGCCTTTGTCTCCTCTGATACACAAAAACCCAGCTTCTTTGATACACCTCTTGCACAATGAATATGTACAAGTGTAGCACATATACTGGGAAGCCTTTTGACATAGACTACATATATGCCAACCTGAAATTCATGATAATCACAAATTGATCCATGAAACCAAACAATAACTGTTAAAAAAAATATATTAAATCCAAGAAGCAAAATGTAACAAGACCCAAATGCCTTCCTAAATTTAATAGCACCTAAAATTGTAGGAAGAGCAGCAAACATGACAGAAGTAAAAAAAATCATGCATATTTAAATCCCACGCTCTTAAGACACTATAAATTGCACAAAGGCGTCAATCATGTCTTCTTTTTCAGATTATATTCAAGGCAGCAACACTTGATTAAGTTGAAATTAAGGCCTTTTTCAGGAGTTGAAAAATGCAAGATGATCTTTGTGCTAAATAATGTTATCAGAGGATGGATCTTGTTGGAGTATAATTTAGAAGATTGATCCTTGGAATCTAGCTGATTACAGAGAAGAAACCCATAATATTATTCAGACACAAGATCACTTTACTAATTGACTTATTCCTGGATGGGCAAATTCTAAGGCAGATAATCTTGCAAAATGCAAGCTGGTTTGGACAATGTGGCTTTTCCTCATGGACTAATGGCTTCATGTATTCTTCCTCTTCATTGTTAAAATCAATGTCGTGAAAATCGAATCATATCATAAAATCGTTATACATCTTGAACCTCACATCATGTATTGTAAACCATAGAATCGTAAGATTCATAAGTGTTTAGCCTCTAAAATATTTAATAAATGAAATAATGTAAAATATATCTAATATGTAATAATATAAGTTATTCTCCAACTTTCTTTTGATATGAAGTGAATATTATATACTTAGTTCATTGGAGCACAAATTTCAATGCTCTAATGCCAAAACGTATAAGACCAATATATAATCGAAGTATAGAGTGAAAAGTCAATAATGAACTAAAAGCCTTCAAAAATTTGAAACGTCTTAAATGCCCAACAACTCATGTCTTAAAAACCATCAAAACAAAAGGTTTCATGCTTTCACATCCCTAATAACCCCTTAATTCTATTACTTTTAAAAATCGTAAAATTTGTTAATAGATATGAATCGTTCCTCTTATCATATTGTATAAATCGTAAGATACAAATCATGTATCGTAAGATTTTAACAACAATGGTTAAAATCATCACCATGTCAAAATGGAAAAAAATGCATTAATGAAATAGACAACTCAACAATAAATTCATGTATAAGAAAAAAAAAAATTAATGTTCAAGCAAATTGGAACCAAAACAGAAGAAAAACAACTTGATAAAAATGGACTTGCTACTCCATCAAAGCTAAGGAGACTATATTTAAAAGATTGACGCACATATCATCTATTCTTGGGAGAAACATAAAAAGAGAGAGATCAACTGTAGGAACACCTAGTGTGTTATTTAACTCTTTTAATTGTTGTAATACCCCGCCCCAGAGGGGGTCTATAATGTGGAGCGTGCCTATGGAGAAAAAAGTTCGACAATGCTAGTTGCATTGGAAATTCCCTGGTATATAAGTGGTAGCCCTCCTCCTAGCACAAGACCTTTTGGGAGCAACAGTAGGTTGGCTCGCCAAAGCAAAGCCGCGCTGGCCTGTGTGTGGGCCCAAAGCGGACAATATTGTGCTAGCGGGACGGGTCATTACAAATGGTATCAGAGGATGGTTCAACTCTATGCCTGAGGGTGTGGGCTTCGTTCTTGTGTGTGCAGAGCCGGAGACGGCTCTGGCTTTAAAGGGATTAGATTGTAATACCCCGCCCCAGAGAGGGTCTATAATGTGGAGCTTGTCTATGGAGAAAAAAGTCCCACAATGCTAGTTGCATTAGAAATTCTCTGATATATAAGTGATAGCCTTCCTCCTTCTAGCATAAGGCCTTTTGGGAACAACAGTGGGTTGGCTCGCCAAAGCAAAGCCGTGCGGGCCTGTGTGTGTGGGCCCAAAGCAGACAATATTGTGCTAGCGGGACAGGTCGTTACAACTGTTCTAAACAAAATATAAAATGGAAAGAGTAATAAATATGTCAACACCAACAATAGAGCATTGTGATCTCTTTTACAAGAAGATTCTCGAACTTTAGGAGACAGGATGGAACTTGGGAGTTGGGACAGTTACAACAAGACCTAAGACAAGAATCTAGTATTTTTAAATAACTGAATAGAGTTTATGCAGGTTAGATCAACATAAGGCATCTATTGTTGAAAAAAAAAAATGCACTGGGAAGGTTAGAAAGAAAAGGAAAATCCATATATAGCTTTTCTTGGTTTAGAAACAACTTGAGCTTAGAATTAAGACAATTATTGGCATGTTAAAGAAAAAATACATCTCCAATGGTTGTGTTGAAATTATATAGGATCTATATAAAGAGAGTTGATAAGTCTAAGAACCGTATGAGAAGAAATGACAGAGTTCCTAGCTGAAGTTGGCTTCCACAAGGGTATGCCTTTGAATCCATGTTTATTTCCATTAGTTCTAGACAACTTAAACACATATAAGCATTGTTAAGTTGGTCTGTGAATGTGGTCATTAGGTGATGTGTTTTTCTTTTTTCTTTTTTTTTTTAAAGATAACTCCATTCACCACAAAAGAAGAATACAAAAAAACAGGAGACCAAAAGAAGCAAGCACAAAATCCAGGTTTAACGAGTCAACTCACATCAGAAATCGTTTTTTACCCAAAATCGTACGATTCATGGATTGAATCACAAATCGTTCGATTCAACCCCATGAATCGCTGACTCGCACGAGTCAAAGTGGAAGACAGAAAGAAGAGGGAAAGAAGGGGAACAGACTTATGTTTTCGAGGGAAAGAAGAGGAACAGACTTAAGTTTCCGTTGGTTTTGGAAAGAAGACTTTTGGTTTTGGAAAGAGGACTTTTTGCATGCTAAATAATCTCTCCAATAGCCTTCAGTTTTGCCTCTACGAGTCTAAATCTGCAAGTCTTCCTTCAAGCCTTGTGCAAGTCCCTCTGCTTCAAGCCTTCTGTTATTCTGCAAGTCTTCCTTGGAGCCTTCTGCTGTTCTGCAAGTCCTCTGCTTCAAGCCTTCAAGTTCTGCAAGTCTTCCTTTGAGCTCAAGTATGTTTTTTTTTCCATTCTTCTTCTTCTTTTCTATCTCTTCTTTTTCTTCTTTGTTTTCGTCTCCTCTTCTTTTTCTTTTTCTTCGTTTTCGTCTCTTCTTCTTTGCCTTCTTCTGTGTTTCTGTTCTTCTTCATTTCCACCCCTTTTTTCTCTTGTTCTTTTTTTGCTTCTTTGTTTCTGCCCCTCTTTCCATCTTATTTCATTCGCAACTTGCCACTTTTTCATTCGCAACCATAGTCTAATACAATAAGTTATGAAATAACTAATAAAATAAGTATTTACCTGCTTATTGTTTTCTTTGCAATTTTTTTAGAATACTATTTTTTCTTTTACTGATCTTATTGTTTTCTTTGCAATTTTTTTAGAATACTGTTTTTGTTTTTACTGATCTGTTTCTAACTTATTATTTTTGTTGGTATTTTTTTATCATAGTTTATAATATAATAACTTCACAGTTACTATTTTATTAACTAAATGTTGAGCATTGAAATATTACATTTTTACCTCTGATTATTGGACCAGTTAGCTCTCAATTTTGTATATAATAATGCATTTAATATAGTTTGTCAGTTTTGTAGTTAAAAATAGAAAGTTCAGGAAAATCAAGCTATAATTCAGTGGAAAATTGCAAGTTTAGAGCTTTAAAGTGAAGACCTAGAATTTTTATAATTATTTTATGTTACTTTCTAGGATTTTCATTTAAATTAATTAATCTGGATCTAATTATGAGAGTCTAGATTAATTAATACTTTTTAGAATATAAAGTGACCGAATAATTATTTAATTCTAGATGTTAGAAGCTGCAAATCCAAGTGCCAAAGCCTTTTCAAGTTATTGGGCCACAACTCAATTCAAATGGGTCAAGTATTGCTCCACAAAGCTTCAATGGGCCAGGCCACATGCAAGTCCATGCACATTCTATCATTAGACCAGGCCAATGTACAAGTTCAGTCCAACTAAGACCCAAGCTCTCAAATCCAATTCCAGTGAGCCTAGGTTGAGGTCTAGATCCAAGTCCAAGTCCAGTCAACTCCATGGTCCATGATTGAATTTCATCTAAGTCCAACCAAATTACCTATGTCCAAAACCCATAACCCAACTTCACAACCACACCATCCAATTTCCATCTTAGATCTTAACCCTCCATCTCACATACCAAATTAGGTCAAACCTTAGATCCACCATGAAATATAACTCATTCATTCATCTATCATTAGATCTAGGTCATTCATCATCATCATGATCATTTTAACCTTAGATTAGTATTCATCCATGCATCACCTACTAATTCATGCATTCATTTCATACATTGATCATCTTAACCATTAGATATTAGGTCATCTAATCTCATTCACTCATTCATCTCTTAGAAACCTTAGAGCCTCCACATGCATCCATCACATACACACATTACCTTAGATTTAGGTCATGTATTTCATTAATCATTTAGGATCAACCTTGGAATCCAAACTCTCCATCAACCATCATCCCTTTCCTATAATTATTTTGACCCAAAATACCTCAGAGCCATTAGATCTTAACCCCATTTAATCTTAGCCCTCCATTCATTAAACCCTAAATATAGACAACTTGTAGCCCAAGATAGCCTCCATGCGCATATGCCACATCATCCATCGTCTTATCACTCCACACGATTTTAGCACTAGTTTTTCTCCATGCATTAGTTCCATTTTCCATCTAGATTCACTCATGCCACATCACCATCCTATCCCTTTGCATCCCACTTGATTTTGCTCCATCCAAAGCCACCTTATGCGCATATTGCATATTCAACTCTCCACATCACACTTCCATCCATCTCCACCATTCAATCATCCCATCTTCAAATCTCATCCATTCATGTATCATCTCATGCACAAACCCTAACACTACATAGCCAAATTCGAATTTCCCATTGCCCAATCTAATTCCTTTCTTTTCTCCTAATTTCCTATCTTCTCTCCTCCTTGACTTAACCTTCAAGCCAACACACTCCAAATTCGTGTGACCTCCCTTGTGCGACCCTAAAATCCAAACTTCAATCTCCACCACTCATTCCCATTTAGATCCAATCCACTCCTTTGATTTTTCCAACTTAAACCTTGATTTAATCCAAGCCATCCATCTCTTCTTGAAGCCTATAAATACCCCATTAACCCCAAAGTAAAATTCAAATATGACCTGGAGTTTAAAAGGAATAGAAGCTGGAGAAAGACTAAAAAGACAGAGCTCTACACGATTTTTGCAAGTGAGAAATTATTTTTGCAATTTTATTTTATATCTTCTATGTATTTTTCTTCCAAGTTTTATGCTTTAATTCTTCCATTTAATAAAGTGAAGCATCCATTTAGAATCCTGAAACATCTAGGTTCTAGAATTCTTTTGTGATTATTTTGCTCTTAATTTCAAGTTTACAACTATTGTTTATTTAATTGAACATGAGCACATGCAATAGTTAGGATCTTGATAGTAAATGTTGAATCTTGATTACTAAGGTTTAATTAATTAAATTAAAAAGTTTGATTCTTGTTCCTATTAGTGAGTATGAATTGCATTCTAGATCTTTACGTGAATTTCAGATCTAGGCTTTCACTTTGTTTATACATTTTAGGCGATGAGTGGTCTATTCCAAACAACCAACATTTACGTTACTGCACTTTTATTTTCAGTCATTTATTTTCTTGCAATTTAATTTTTTGTCTTTTAATCATGTTAGATTCTCTGGTTATTGTATAATTATTGTTCTAACCTAAGTCTTGTATGTTTTGTTCTTTTAAAATTCTTTAAATTCACGTCATTCTTTTATTCTTTTAATTCTTTGTAATTGTACTCTCTCTCTCTCTCTCTCAAAATTCATTCAATTAAAAATTAGAGATGTGTGAATTAATTCACCATTTTAATCCAAGAACGATTAATTCACACATCTTATTTGCTGATTTCCAAGTTAGACACATAACTCATATAAAAGTTCTATTTCTTGAAAATAATTCTTTTTAAAGGAAAATAAATTTAATTTTAGTTCATATATTTTGAGATTTTCCTTTGAGTTCCATCTCGCACTAAATCGCTATACTATTAAATGGTTTGTGCACTTGTGAGATTATAAATGTAAAATTTGATCATCAACACTAAACAATATTCTAACTTATGTTTACAGTTTATTTAAATGTCATTCATTTAATTATTGATGTCTTAAAATTATTAGTACTTAATATTTATGTTTAAATCTCATATTAATATATTTTTATGTCTTCCTTTGGATGATTGTTTCCAATGGATTATAAATGTTAAGTTTATGGATGTGGGTTTAGAAATTTCTAAAGATTGTGAAAATGGTCGGAGGTCAATGAAGTGGTAGTGGAAATGAGGGACAAGATGAAGCATGACAGTTTTGTACTAAAATGCAATCGGACAACCATTTGCATGTGCAATGCATCTACTGTAAAAAGAAAAAATGGTGGTATTTATCGCATGAAGCACCATTTAGGAAGAACAAGAAAAGACATAGCGGCAAGTGATAAATGTCCGGAGTCAGTGACCCAAAAATGTCTTGAGTTGATGGGGCACAATTTGGATACAAAACAGAAAAAAAAAAAAAAAATTAGGCTAAAATGCAGGTTAGGAGACCTGATTATTACTTTGATGATCAGGACCCATTGGGAGATAAAGAAAAGGGGAGGGACCGATGGAAAATTTTGTTAATTTGGATGATGACAAGAAACAAGCAACTCTTAATAGAGTTTGGAAAAAAGAAGATAGAACCACTGTTTGCCTTGATATTTGTCGCTTTTTCTATGCAAATGTCCTACCCTTCAATTTGGTGAAGAGTCCATTTTTTCCACCCATGTGTGAATCAATTGTGAGATTTGGAAAGGGGTTTAAACCATCATATCACGAGGTAAGAAATACTTTTCTGAAATTTGAAATTAAAAATGTGGAGAAAATGTTGGAAAAGCATAGGAAAGAATGAGTCAAAAAATGGTGTACAATAATGACAAATGGTTGGATCGATGGTCTATTACTAATTTTCTTGTCAATAGTCCAATGGGATGTGTGTTGCTTAGAACTGTTACACATCTTCGATCTCCAAAAATGCTGGTAACTTAGCCAACCTTATAGATTCAGTCATAAAAGAGGTAGGTGTGAAAAATGTGGTGCAAATTGTTACCAATAACGCAACACAATATGTAAAGGCCAAAAAAATCTTGATAGAAAAAAGGAATAATTTATTTTGGGATCATGTGCAGCACATTGCCTTAATCTTATGCTTGAAGATATAGGAAAAAGAAAATTGAAGTCATCTACTATTTCTGACACAAATGCAATTACAAAATTCATTTATGGCCATGATATGTTGCTAAACTTAATGAGACATTTCACGAAGAATATGCAGCCGCATGCAATAGATGGTGAAGTTGTTCATTCTAACGAGCATCTATCAATTTTCAGTCTGGCATGTATTTCTTTTCATCATTCTTCAATCTCTTCGCAATCTTCTTCTTCGCTCAATCCATGCCCTCATATATGTATCCCATTGCTGGTTTGTCATCTCCATCAACCAACTGAAGCAATTTTACGAGGGGCATTCCAACCTTGGCACGAAATTGAACACACTTCCAAAGCTTACTATCAAAAATCAAATCATGCATCTTTTTCCCCATTTCAGCCTTGGACAATGGCATTGAATCCCATTCATCTGAGCCAAATATTCTCTTTAGACCAACTTTGCAGCTTAGTATGCTTTTCAGTGTAAGGTAGCATGTTGCAAATCTCAATATTGCCGGCCTAGCAAACTCACGATTCTTCGTGAAATGTCTCATTAAGTCTAGCAACATAATGGATCGGAACTGAAGCAGCGAAAGGAACTGTTGTAACTGCCATTGGAGAAATGTGCACCTTCTCCGTTGTCGTCGTCCCCTTTGCCGGCCAGAGTAGTTGGTTGTGGATGTGTAAATCTTGTTGTGGATCAAGTCCAACTGAAGTCAAAGAGCCAAGACCTCCTAAAGAGTCCCCAGTGGAACGATCTTTCGCCCTGAATTCCAACAAAGGGCAACATTCTTCCTTCGATGTACCCAGGGCTATCATCTCCTTGAAGATATAAAACAAATATTGGACATTCTACAGGAGCATTTCGGAATTGATTTACCTAAGAATAAGAGGTTTTAAATCCATTGGAATTACTTCATCTTTTTAGATTCTAAAGAAAAAAGAAAATTGGTTTTGAATCTTTAGCACGGTCCGTATATTCATAATGGATTGATAATGAAATTTAAGAGATGTATCTAGGGAGAATTCACTTTGAAGCCACTCCATCCACAATCTGAAGCGGACATCTCCAACATCCAACCAAACAGATTGAGGGACTACTGCAGTAGAAGGACGAACTGTTTTCACCCGGATGAACTCTACCACCTCCATTTGTAAACATCGCTCATCCACCTCTTCAACGAGCCCTAAAAGTTCACCCAATTGGTACATAACCTCCTCCTTCCAAACATGCAAGGGAACATAAAAATTCCTAACCTAAACCACCACCAAACCGGGGCTCAAAAACTCTGTCCACTTATCGATCCTCTTTAGAGGACCATCCGCAAAATAGGATTCGTCGAAATTGAAACAATGTTTGTCTTCCTCCGTCGCAATAACAATCCAAAAGAGAATAGGAGATAGCCGGCGAACCTTCATGGTCTTATTGAGGCTCCACACCTGAATAATCCAATCTTTAATTTCCTTTACAGACAAGGTCGAACGGCGAGCCACCCCACCCAGGTATGTGATAAATTTTCTTTATTAACCTCCACGAAAGCCTCATTTACTTGGAATAAATTACATCGGTATTAGAGACAGTGTGATAAATTGGTTCTGGCTTCATTCCTTGACCCGAATCAGGGTTCTGCAAACGAGTCTAAGTGAATTGATTTGTGTTAACCTCCAACCGACAACCTACCCTCCTCCAGACCAAAATGAGCCTTATTAACCTGTAATCGCTTTCCCTCAAACACCTTCCCATTCAATAGGGTAATAATTGCGTTCATCATCTCCCTCTCTGTTTTGAAGCGGACAAAAGTAAAGTTCCTCTGGTTATCAGGGGCAAAAGACTATCAAAAACTACGCCTGCAACTCCAAACACCCCAACAAGATGTCCCCCCAATCTGGAATGTTACCCATGAAAACTGAATAACTGCCATGCCACCACTGATCCATCGTTGTCCTGTTTATCTGAGAACTTCCAATCTTCTTCATCCGTTCTCTCTTCTTCTCTTCTTTTTTATTAACAATAAGCAAGCTTTCATTCAAAACAAGGGAAAACCTTCCCAAGTACAGTAACCAAACTTATAAAATCAAACAGCTAGCAAAGTAGCAAATACCAAACAAACAACAATTTCAATTACAACAAGTTGGCACTACAGTAACATAAAATATAGAAAACAAAATACTACAAAGAGCTTTACATCTACATAGCAAACAGCTTTCTCCCTAAATAATGAATCTGATGATGAACTTGATGAATCAACCATGCTTTTAATTGATGTAAATATCAATGGCTTTTATATGCCTTTTGACTCAAGCAGCTTCATCATCAGAATGCAATAAGTCAGTTGCTCCCCAATGATTGATTATATTGTCACTGGATGTCAGGGGGGCCTAAAAAGGCCCCAAATACAAAGGGAGGTACAGGACCAGAAATGCTCCTACAATCTTAATTTTGTTTCTCCCTTACCATAAAAGTATGTGTTTTGAAGCACTAGAATTTCTTTCAATGTCGACCAATGCAATTATGCTCTTCATATATCACTAGTTGGAAATCAGACAATATTTTGTTTATATTTCCAATCAACTCATCATGTGCGCTATTAAAGACTCATCTATCAGTATCGATCTCCATATTGGTTTCTCTATAGCTTCCACATCCTAGAGGCATTTCAAGAGTAAAGTTCCATCCTCCACCTCATGCCCTATAAACTATACTAGGGCTGCAACTCGGGTCGGGCGGGCCGGGTTTTAATAAACCCAACCCTAACCCGACTCACACTACATTGAACCCAACCCGACCCGACCCGAATCAAAAACCCGATTTAGTGAACCCGACCCGACCCGAGATTGTAATACCCTTAACCCAACCCGACCCGACCCTTAAGCCGACAAAACCCGACCCGAGTTGCAGCCCTAATTCTAGCTCACACTCAGAAAGTTGGAGAGATGGCAGAAAGGAAGAAGTGGTGTCGGAATACGAGAAGCAGAGACTCTTAAGGATTAGAGAAAATAAGGCCAGATTAGATGCTTTGGGTCTACCCGATCTGGCTTCTTCCTTGCTAGGTTCTGTTGGAAAGTAGCTCAGGAGGGCAAAGGACAAAGGAAAGAGGAAGCAGGGTGAAGCAAAAATCAGAGAAGAAGACGATGAGTAGTTCATGAACCTCTCTCAAACTTTGAGTTCCTATTGCAAGTGATTCCAAGAGATTAGAAATTACCGGCAGCCATGGCGGTACCGACGCCGATGAATACAAAAAGGAAGGTGCAGACGAGCTCAACCACCAAGGCACGGAGGCAGTCGAGCTGAGTCGCCTCCTCCCTGTTCCCCAATGCTATCTTAGCGATTCCGTCCTCCTGTAATTCGCCGATCCTTCCCACTGTTCTTCTCTCTGCTTGAGGAAATGCCCTAGGGCCGAGACCCATTAAGAAGAGAATGGAATTCCACCTACCCGTTAAGGAGCTTTGCCAAACTTTCCTCTCCTTTCTTTTCATCTTTTCCCGTTTTTCCCTTTTCCCTCGATGGAACTCACCCATTTCATTTCTTTGCTAGGGTTTGGGACTGCGGTAAGGCAGTTTTATATTAAGTATGTCGGGTCGGGTCGGGTTGGGTCTTCTCGGGTCAGATTTTCTCGGGTCGGGTTGAAATTTAAAGGCCTCAACCCAACCCGACCCGAATTTCGGTCGGGTTTTTCTTTTCTCAACCCGACCTGACCCTACAGCCCGACCATTGTAACCCGACCCGCATGATTTCTCGGGTCGGGTCATGCGGGTCGGGCCAAAACCCGACCCGAGTTGCAGCCCTAAACTATACTCTTCAAAGAGAAAATGCTTCTGTTGACTTGTAGTTTGTTTGTCAATGAGCCATCATCACTTTCCCAACGAGGTCATGTTAACAGTACCCACTAAGTAAACCGCAAGTGCAAATTCTATTGAAGATCTGCAAACTTGTTCCCAATCTACCAAATAATATCCTCTTTATCATTCCACAGAATATTTTTTTCGAGTCTTAAGATTGTCCACCACACCAATAAGACATTTGAAAACTTGCAACAAGTAGACTTCTCAACACCAACTTTAAGAGAGCCAAAGGACTACCCAAGGATAGATATCACCTTATCAAAATGCTTAAAGAGTGGTCCCCACAACAATTTGCTTGGTTATGCAATACAAAATAAAAGCCCAAAGGAGAAATTTTCTACCAGCTCAATACGAATTGAAAGGCCAAAATAAAAGGATAGTTCTTATGGTGGAGGCTAGTTTCTTGGTTGTCCAATAAAAAATAAAATCCCAATGGAAAGGAAGTGAGCAAGCCATGTGGCCAAAATGTCACGTGAAGTCTTCAAGTAATTATATCGCATTCCTTTAACAATAAACTCACATTTCCAATAAATAATTTTTAATCCTAGATATAATTCTTATGAAGCAAATATGGCTCTAAGAGTCAAAATGTCTTTTGCATCTGATTGACACAATGATCATGTCATCCACATAACGGAGGCGAGACATGACTATTGAGAAGTTTTCGATGCTAAAACCTTTTAAACAAACACTTTCTAAAGGACAACAAATGAGTATGCTAATCCAATGTTGTTAAAATCATATGAGTCGACATGAAATCTAGGTCCAGTGAGTCGACTCGCATCAGAAATCGTTTTTGCACCAAATTGTACGACTCTTGGGTTAAATTGCAAATCGTGCGATTCAAATCAATGAATCGCTAACTCGTGCGAGTCAAAATGGAAGAGGGAAAGAAGAGGAAAAGACGTGCAAGTTTTCGTTGGTTTTCGAAAGAGGACTTTTTACATGCAAAAATAAAGATACTTCTTTGTCATAACTCTTGCATCCATAAATACTCTCTCCAATAGCCTTCCATTTTGCCTCTGCTTCGAGCCTTCTGCAAATCTTCTCTGATTCGAGCCTGCAGCCTTTCGAACCAACACTCTTCTACAAATCTCTCTCCAATTGCCAGTTTTGCTAGTCTGTCTGCAAGTCTCCTCAAAGCCTTAGAGCCTTCGAATAGTTCTGCTAGTCCTTCTGCAAGTCCTCAAAGCCTTACAGCCTTCGAACGAACTCAGGTATGCTCCTTTTTTTTTCCATTCTTCTTCTTCTTCTTCTCTTCTGAAAATTTCCGCCCCCTTTTTCCATTTATTTCATTCACATTTTTCGTCTATTTCATCGCAACCATACTCTGTAATGAAATACGTATCTTATCTTTGCAAGTCCTCGCTTATTGTTTTCGCTGGACTTTTTTATATTGTTTTCGTTTTCATGATCTGTTGCTATTTCATTGGAAGTTTTTTTTGAAAGGTTTCAATGGAATGTTTTTTACCATAGTATGTAATGTAAAAAATAAATAATAAACTTCAGACTTACTATTTTATTAATTGTACAGTACTATAATGTAACAGACTTATACAAATTCTAATTGTACAGGCTTTACTTATACAGATTCTAGTTGTACGATGTATACTGATACAATTTCGGCCAAAGTATACTTTTGTTTAAAGTTTATTTAAATTCCATTGATTTAATTATTGATTTCTTAAAATTATTAGTACTTAATATTTATGTTTAAATCTCAAATTAATATATTTTTATGTCTTCCTTTGGATGATCATTTACAATGGATTATAAATGTCAAGTTTATGGATGTGGGTTTAGAAATTTCTAATGATTGTGACAATGATCGGAGGTCAATGAAGTGGTAGTGGAAATGAGGGACAAGATGAAGCATGACAGTTTTGTACTAGAGTGCAACCGTGCAACCATTTGCATGTACAATGCAACTATTGTAAAAAAAATGGTGGTATTTATCGTATGAAGCACCATTGAGGAAGAACAAGAAAAGACGTAGCAGCAAGTGATCAATGTCGGGAGTCGGTGACCCAAAAATGTCTTGAGTTGATGGGGCAAAATTTGGATACAAAAAAGATAAAAAAAAAAGAGGCTAAAATGCAGGTTGGGAGACCTGATTATTACTTTGATGATCAGGACCCGATAGGAGATAAAGGAAAAGAGAAGGGACCGATGGAAAAATTTGTTATTTTAGATGATAACAAAAAACATGCAACTCTTAATAGATTTTGGACAAAAGAAGATAGAACTATTGTTTGCCTTGATATTTGTCGCTTTTTTCTATGCAAATGTCCTACCCTTCAATTTGGTGAAGAGTCCATTTTTCCCACCCATGTGTGAAATCCATTGTGAGATTTGGAAAGGGGTTGAAACCATCATATCACGAAATAAGAAATACTTTTCTGAAAATTGAAGTTGAAAATGTTGGAAAAGCATGGGAAATAATGGGTCAAAAAAGGATGCACACTAATGACTGATGGTCCATTACTAATTTTCTTGTTAATAGTCTAATCGGGAGGTATTTCTGAGAAGTGTTGACACATCTTCGATCACCAAAAATGCTGATAACTGGACCAACCTTATAGATTCAGTCATAGAAGAGGTAGGTGTGGAAAATGCGGTGCCGATAACGCAGCACCATATGTAAAGGCCGAAAAAATTTTGATGGAAAAAAGGAATAATTTATGTTGAGATCCATGTTTAACACATTGCCTTGATCTTATGCTTGAAGATATATGAAAAAGAAAATTAGAGTCATCTACTATTTTTGATGCAAACGCTATTGCAAAATCCATTCAAGGCCAGGGTATGTTGCTAAACTTAATGAGATATTTCACGAAGAATCGTGACTTAGTAAGTACGGCCCCTCGTAAAATTGCTTCGGTTAGTTGATGGAGATGACAAACCGGCAATGGGATACATATATGAGGGCATGGATCAAGAGAAGAAGAAGATTGCAAAGATATTGAAGAATGATGAAAAGAAACACATGCCATACTGAAAATTGGTTAGAATGAACAACTTCACCATCCATTGCATGCGGCTGCATATTATTTGAATCTTCTTTCCACTACAACGAATCATTTTGTCCAGATGTTGAAATTAAAAAAGGCTTATATCAATGCCTTGATAAGTTGGCTATAGACGTGGAGGAAAAATTTAAATTGATGAACAATTGCTTGCATTCAAAACTGGAAAAGGATTATTTAGAGATAAGATGGCCATAACAACAAGGAAAAGATAACAACAAGGTATTTAGTATTTAGTTATTTACTATTTACTTATTTATTATCTAACTTTTGAATTTGATTTTTTATTTATTATCTCATGTTATATAGCCATTTGATGGGAAGATTATGGAGATAAAACAAAAGAATTGCAACATGTTGCAATAAAGATTTTGAGTTTAACTTGCAGCGCAACTGGGTGTGAGCAGAATTGGAGTGTATCTGAATATGTTTGTTTTATTTTTAACTTTAAATAAATTGATGCAACTTGTTAACATTTGTTTAAGAAGTGGAGATAGTAATCTTGTGTGTCTGATTGTTTTATCTTAATGTTTTATAGATTCATACGAAGAGGATGAATAGGCTAGAGGCAAAAAGGATGAATGCCCTTGCATTTGTAAAATACAATTTACAATTACAAGTGAAACAGACTTTCAGGGATTCAAAGAAAGATTATGATTCTATTTGCCTATCAGATGTGGAATCTGATGATGAATGGATCACTGAAAAAGAAGATCCAACTCTTCCACAAGACAATTCATGGTTAGAAGCCTTCCAACGAGATTTTAAAGAGGAAGAGACTAATCCCACAAAAGAAATGAGTATGTGTTTTAAAATCTTGAAGATCGTAATACTATATTTACAATTTAGAATGCAAAATTTATAAAATAATTGAATTTTATAATTAACAGGGGTTTATTCAAGAAAGCAAAAGAGTGTTGAAGGAGAGGAAAAAGCGTCAAAGAAATTAGCGATGAGGATATGGAATATGGAAGAGATGCTTTATCTTCATCTTACTTGGATGTTTTAGATGACATTGATGACCATGATATTCTTTAGAATCTTGGATGTTTTGGAATTTTGGATAATAAAATTTTCTGAATTATGATGATTTGGATTTTGAAATGTAAAAACTTGAGTTCTAATGCATTTTGATTTAATTTTGCATGTGTACATTTTGTCATATATTCATGTGTTTGCATATATACTTATATATTATGATGAATTGAACAAAACTTTATGAATCTTATGATTCTACGATTTATGATTCACGATTCACCACCCTTGACCGATTTACAATACGATTCGAGTTTGACAACATTGTGCTAATCTATGTTGTACAAACTAAAATGACCCGCCCATCACTTGTATGGATATTGTCTGCTTTGTCAGCCCTTACTAGAGCACAGTTTTGCTTTCCTTGGGAAAAAGCCTCCATACAAATAAGTGTAAGCATCCTACTTATGAACCTCACGTTGGACGAGTTTGTTTCCAATGTGGGACAACCCTACAATTAAGTCTAAGCATCCTACTTATGAACCTCACATTGGACAAGTCTGTTTCCTAGAACTAATCATCACCTACCATGGTAGCCTGCCGGTGCGGTAACTTGCCAATGCCTTGCACCTGCCCACACATGGCATCGATCACAATCCCTTCATCTAGAAACTAGAGCCTTCCTCGGCTCTTATACCATTTTGTACTGAGCCGCCCCTCACTTGTATGCGTATTGTTTGCTTTGCAACCCATACTAGCGCACAGTTTTGTTTTCCTCAAGTTTCGCTTGGGAAAATGCCTCCATACAATGAAGTGTAAGCATCTAGTTATGAACCTCACGTTGGACGAGTCTGTTTTCGATGTGGGACTCCTACCATGGTAACCTGCCAGTGCTTTGCACCCAGCCACATACACCTACCCACACATGGCGTCCATCATACGAACACTTCAATATGTGTGACATACCCATGTTGAACACTTGCATACACTCGCACCCATGTTGGACGCTAACACCCGTTCTCATGGGCTCTTTCCAATATGGCTATAATATCACAACACCTTTCTCCTCTTAAATCCTAATTAAGATTACAATATGTTTGTCAAGTAATTGTTCAGAGTAAAACAAGTACATTATTTTCTATTAGTGTTATTTTTGCACCTTATTTTCATTTAAAATAAATGTTACATTTATAAATTTATGTAGACATGTCTCGTGTCCCCATGTCCTTTTTTTATCTATCAAGTCCGACACCTCAGACCTGTGCCAGACCACAACATTGGCACCCACACATGCAACTTAGCTACTAAAAGAACTGACAAAATCATAAAAAGCAAGGCTAAAAAACAGGGATCGCCGTAGATAAATCCCCCTAAGACCCTAGAACAAATGACGTTCGTGAACATTGACCACAATTGAGTTATGAGCCAAGGCTTCAAATTCCTTAATTCAAGCCCTCTATTTATCCCCAAAACCAGCACCCTACATAAAGTAGTATAAGAAGGATGAGTCAACCAATTATGAAAGGCTCTTCAAAATCCATTTAGTACAAAAGACCAAGGTCCTAGTTTTGTACCTTGAATCAATAGTTTCATGAGCAATAAGGAAGGAATGCACAACTTGCCTACCTTCAATTGAGGCTGTCTAAGTTGGTGAAGTCACTTCAGACAATAACTTTTTCAACCTTTGTTACATAACTTTGGCCAGCAATTGCCATTTCAAAAAAAAAAGTTCAACAATTTATAAGCACCACCAATGAGAGAGGAAAGAATCTCGCTACGCCTTCAATGAAATAAATGACAAACCTAAAAATGGATCAAGCTACTAGACACTTGAGCGAACCCAAATTGCCCGATTGTCTGGAATTTCGGAGAGTTCCTTGGATCTCTCTTCCGTTCCAATCCGTTAATTGGATTTCACCCCGGTGATGGGCAATCAGAAACCCAATTAGAAAGTGACGAACCTAGACTAACTTCACTCCGGGAAGAATAGAAAGGGTCCCAAACTTCCACCAAAAATTTCCGACGTCCAAAATCTAGGTGAAATCAAGTTTGCAATGAAACTAGGTTCTAGTTTCAATTAAATTGAATTTAAAAAAAAATGCAATTCCAATAAACCAACCCGATTTCAATTAATCTTAATGAAGAATTCAAATGGAAAATTGCATAAATTAAAGTAATTCAAACAAAACTTAAAAAACTAGAATTCAAAGTAAACTTACTCGGGATAAAACTGCACTAGACACTTCTCTCTAACTTGTACTCAAAACTCCAAACTTGTGTGTCTCTTATTGCTGCCACCCTCCTCTATTTATAGCATTATGGAGGGGGTGGAACAAAGAGAAAAAACAGCCAAAGTTTCGTGGGTAAGGTTGTGCTAGCCTAGGGTTTTCTAATTATCAACAATAATGGAACTTTCTCATCACTCTCTCACACCTAATTAGAAAAAGGGTCATAACTTTGTCTACGTTTATCAGAAATGTGCAAACTTGGGCTTGTTAGAAAGGTTATTGAATAAGCTTTCCAATGAACCCAATTTTGTGAAAATCCAATATTGTTTGATACTTCAATTATGCCTGCAAAGTTGCTGCATGTTTTTTGTCAATCATAAAGTGGCGACTAACCAGATTGCACCACGTAAGATTCATGAGGTATTTGCACCAATCAAAAGCCTCCATCTTCATGTGCCAACAATGCCCAGTCCCATTCCATCTTGACTTTGAGTTGTGTTTGAAGAGAACACTAGAACCCACATACCCATGACACTAGAATGTAGGAATTTTAGCCTCCATCCAAGTGAAAATCGTAACTCTCTTCACATGCTAGGGTTTTGGCCTTGCCACAACTCTTGTGGGGTCCATCATGCTCCTGAAGGGGTCTCGGGCCCATGAGTAGGTCCATATACATTAAAGTGACCATTTTGGAGCTCAAATGAGACAGTTTTGCCCCACCTTTGCCACGGTAAAAAATGATGTAGTTTTCTTCCTCAATTCCATCTTGATGTGTGAAGCCCGCATCAGAGTGGCTAGCCTGTAGTCATTAGGGGAGATTCCCAAAGTATGTTTAGGAACAAGGATAATAAAATATGCAAGGTCTTTGGATACTTGACCCCTAGAGTGAAACTCATTGAAAAGCCCCATATGTCATACTTCACAAAATCCCAAGACACTGAAAAAACTCATTCAAAAGACCCATAATGGTATGGGCTGGTGATTTGTCACCTTCTAGCCCAATAATGGCACACTTAAATTCTTTTTCTCCATGATTTATAAGCACCAACAATGAGAGTGGCTAGCCTATAGTCCTTTGGGGAGATTATCATAGTATGTTTAGGAACAAGGATGGTAAAATATCTCTTTGGATAATTAACCCCTAGAGTGAAACTCGTTGAAAAGCCCCATAATTTCATACTTCACAACATCCCAAAACTATAAGAAACAACTCATAAAAAGCCCCATAATTGTATGGACTGGTCATTTGTCACCTTCTAGCTCAAAAATGGCACACTTAACTTCCTTTTTCTTTTAATAGAACTACTAATCCAGCTCTAAATCGAAGGTTAGATGGATGGAAGAGTAATTGATGCCTTCCAAGATAGGCCTCATGATTACATCAACAATGCAAACATTTTCCTAAGAAGTATTTTGTAACCATTTCACGTGAGAACATTTCTTCCACTTGATTTCCTCTTGAAAAGAGTTTTCCATTAGCTCCTCTTTCATAGAAACTCTCCACATCATTTTCCTATAGCTATGATGTTGGACTTTTGGCTCAGAAGACCTAATCAACCTTTTGGGCCTAAGCCCAAACTTAGGCCCAGTTAGGTCCAGCCTTGTAACCTAGCCCACTTGTATATAATGTCTCTTATTTCCATTTAGGGTAGGGTTGTGAGTGCACTGTAGCAGCTGGGTGAGAGGAGAGAAAGAAAGGGAAAAAATGGAGAGAGAGAAGAGTGAGAGAGGGTTAATGTATTTAATCCTTTGTATTGATTTCTCCTCTTAGTGGATTCGTGTTACACGCTCCGTGGACGTAGGCATGGTTGCCGAACCACGTAATCCTCTGTGTTCCTCTTTCTCCTTTTCATTTCTGTGTGTTTTTATGTGATTTTGTGATTTCTAGTGTGGGTAGTTTGCACAACAAATGGTATCAAAGCCAAGTTCGGACTCAGACGGGAAATCACAAATCCAACAACACATCGAATCGGTGGAGCACTGCTACTGCACATTAGGACAAGCAACATCTGGTTTCCTAGGCTGGGTTTTCCAGCGGGACAAGCAGCAAAGGGAGGCTACGGGTAAACCCAGAGAAGCAACATCTGCTTCTCTTGGTCTCTCTCGATTTTTGAGGATCTGAGAGAAGAGACAAGCAGCAGGCCAACTAATTGGGTTTTCTGGAAGATAAATCAAAGGGGAGATAGGTTTCATACCTGCAGAGAGCAAACAGGTCTGTGTTCTTCAGATCTGAGGATCGGCTGCACAAGGAAGGCAAGTGCAAGCAGGAAGAATGTTGGCAGCAGCAGGCAGATCGAAATAGATCTGTAGCAGACTGGCGAAAGGGAAAAACCAGAGAGAGAGAAGAGTGAGAGAGGGTTAATGGATTTAATCCTTTGTATGATTTCTCCTCTTAGTGGATTTGTGTTACACGTTCCATGGACGTAGGCATGGTTGCCGAACAACGTAATCCTCTGTATTCTTCTTTCTCCTCTTCATTTCTATGTGTTTTTATGTGATTGTGTGATTTCTAGTGTGGGTTGTTTGCACAACATATAAGAATTCCTCAACCTAATAAAGGCGATATATGTGATGAAAGTAAGGGTAAGTTTACAACCTCCCCAACTCTTCAAATAAAAATAAAAAAAAGGCAAACTCGAATCTGGCTCAAATTAAGGGATGCTTGAAAAAACCCAAATCGCGAAGTTGCCCAAAAAATCGAAGAGTTCCTCATATCTCTCTCCCTTTCCAACGCCAATTGAAGTTTCACCCCAACTTTGAACAACTGCAAACTCAACAGGAAAAATAATAACCTGGTCTAAATTTCACTCTGGAAAAATTAGAAAAGGCTACTTTTCAAAAACAAAATAGAAAAGTCTCACAGGAAAATCGTCACCTTGCGAACTTCTCAAAGAAATCAAACTCAATGAAAACTAGGATTGAATTTTGCTGCATTAAAATAATTATGCAACTGAAAAATTAATACCAACCAGATCTGTATGGTTATGCAGAAGTTTGAATGATACTTGAACAAAGATTAAATTTATTCAAACAAAAAAAATAAACTAGAATTCAAAGAAATTCGCAACTTACTTGAGCCAAAGAGACACTCTCTTTTACTTCAATTCAATTCAAAGTTTTGGTGTGTTTTGTATTCTTCTGAATTTCTACTTTGACTTTGTTTGAATTAAATTTTAATTGCTGCAATTACTTTTTTTGAAGACCTTTAATTGCTGCAATTACTGTGTTGGTTATATTCATTTTAATTCTTGCAAATTCAATTCTAGTATTCACTAAAAAAAATTATTTCATTGTGAATTTCAAAAGGTGGAATCGTTCATGAAATGAGGAAGGAAACTAGAAAAATTTTACCGTGGCAAAGTGGATCCTAAACTAGAAGTTGGTCAATTTAGTGCATGTGGACCCCACTCATGGGCTTGGAGCCACTCTAAAAGTATAATGGACCCCACAAGAAGCGTTGCAAAGCCAAACCTCTAGCTCCAAAAGTGAATTGTGAATTGGAGTTGGTTGGTGGCTAAGACTCCTCAAAACTTGCATGGGTTGCATATGGACTCTTTCTCTCTCTTCAAGCACAATTGGGACTTTCTAATTTGAGAAGGAACGAGGCTTGTGGGCACATGGAGGTGGCTGGTTTTGATTAGAGGAGATAGAACATCAATGTCACAAGGCACAATGAAATTGGTCATCAATTTGTGGTTGGCAGAAAACATGTTGCAACTTTGCAAGCATAATTGAAGTATCAAATGATATTGGATTTTTACAAATTTGGATTCGTTGGAAAGCTCATTAAATAACCTTCCAACAAGCCTAAGTTTGCAATTTTGATATACATGGACAAAGTTATGACATTTTTCTAGTCAGGTGTCAGAGAGTGATGGGAAACTCTAGTGTTGTTTAATGTAATTAGGAATCCTAGTATAACTCAACCCTAGCCACGCCCATTGGGCTGTTTTTTCACTAGTTCTTTTATCGTTTTGAGTACTATAAATAGAGGTGTAATGCAGCCATGTAAGACACGAATTTAGGAAGGAAAACTGAAGTTTTAGAGACAAGTCTCTTTGGGTATTTTCAAGTAAGTTGGTTTTCTTTGACAGCTAGTTTCTTATTTTTTATTTGAAATAATTAAATTCATGCAATCATCCATAATAATTCTGCATTAACTAAATTAAGATCCTATTGGTTTGATTGGAGTTGCATTTTTTATTTAATTCAATCAAAAGTTGAATCTATTTTCATTACAACTCAATTTCATCGCAGATCTTGCATGCTGACAATTTCTTAATGGAATTTGGGAATCTTTTCTATTCTTCCAGTGAGAAGTTATATCTGATTTGTCATTTCTGATTGGTTTTCGGTTGTACCCATTATTGGGGTGAAATCCAATTAAAGATTGGAAGAGAAGAGAGATCCAAGGAACTCTCCAAAATTCCAGGTGGCCATGCATTTCGGGGTTTCTCAAGTGCTTAAGAGCTTGAGCCAAGTTTAGGTTCACCATTATTTTATTTGACAGCTTCGAGAGATTTCCAGAACCGACCTTTTCCTTAATCAATTGGCCATCAAAGCTTGTTTCCTGTATACACATGTGATTGGCATACACCTTGTTTTCATTGCGCACTTTGTGTTATTTTTGGGAGACAGTGTATTTGACTCTCTTTGTAGCAAGTAACCTCACTCTTGGGAGTGCGACACACTGTATCCCATACGTCAATGGCAGGAGGATACTCCATACGCAACCAACGAGAAGAAGGAGATGACGGGGCACAATCTAATCCACACATGAGGTGCTCCAGAATGATCAGACGGCACAGTCCGAGGATCAAATTATACATGTGGAGTGAGGAAATAGTCGAGTTGAGAGAGGGCATCTCAAACATCACCAAGCAGTTAGGTGCAGTCAACAGACATCTACAACAGCGAGCATTCCATCCACCACCTGATCGCCGTCCAACAGATCTAGGGGTTGCAAGTTAGTGTTTCATTAGTCTTCTTAGGAGAGTGGTGCAGATAGGCACTTCTATCAACATAGGAATCGGCCTAGACATGGGGACAAGAGGCTGGAAAAAAGACATCAAAGGGATGGTGAAGATAAGACCTTCGACATCAAGCTCGACATCCTCGAATACTCCAAAGGTATGATTGGAGAAAAAAAATTAGATTGGGTAGATACAGTAGAGAATGTATCTAATTGTAAGAATGTACTTTATTCTAGACATAAATTAGTAGCCATAAAGCTAAAAGGAAGGGCTCTAGCATGGTACAAAAAAGTCAAAATGGAAAGACAAGCCAAGGACAAGAAAAGATTCAAACATGGGACAAACTTAGAAAGTTGATGTACAAAACCTTCCTGCCTACTAATTATAGGCAAGATTTGTTCCATGGATTACAGAAGTTAGTAGGGTAACAGGACGGTACCAGAGTACACAGAGGAGTTCAATCTCCTATTGGCTCGTAATAACCCAGCAGAAACAAAAGAGCAGATTGTCACAAGGTTCATCGATGGCCTAAGACCCTCCATAGCAAATGCCATGGCACCCTTCGACGACTTTGAATTGGCTGATGCATACAGGAAGGTCATTCAGAGTTACAATATTCATGTTACTGATATCTTCAGAGATTCTATGGATCTGGCCAACTCTAGGGGTGGGCGTTTGGAGAAGTTGGCTACCCTTCTGACGGTTCCTATTCTGGTTTGGCACTCTTTTTTTTTTAAAGGTAATTTCATTAATAGCAAAAAAAAAAAAAAAAACGAAACAAGAAACACCAAACAGCCAACAAAAAGAAGCAAACACCCTAATTACATAACAGAATGAACAGTCTCTATATCCAAAGACAACTCATGCATGGCCATCGCGTCAGCTGCTGAGTTAGTTGAACGAGGAACCCATGCAATCTGAAAATCAAAAACTGCAATAGAATGACGGATCATCTCAACTTTGTCAAGGAAAAGCCAAGGACAAAGAGATCCCATCACCCAAGGGATTTGAGGGCTAGGAGTAACCTCATACCTAGAAGAATCCCACAAAGGCCACTCTCTGCAAACCTCTGACACAGAAATACCTCGAACTTGAGACGAACCAACCAACCACCAAGCTGCTCGAACTTAATTAATGAGATGAAAAATAGTATCAATCTTCCCTTGAAAAATCCTTTGATTTCTTTCAATACTCAGAACTGTCACTTTCCAAAGATTCCAACGAAAAGAACTCCCTGACAACACTATATCTTCATTGAAAAAATACACCAAAATCGAGGAAGACAAAGTGAAATACCCTACGACTATAAGAAATGCAGCCAAATGCTATAAGAGAAACTGCAATGAAGCAGCAAGTGATTCACCGATTCCTCATCAGACAAGCAAAGAGGACATGCATTAACAATAAGCATCCTTCGTAGTCTTAAATTGTCAATAGTCAAAATTTTACCCAACGATGCAAGCCAACCAAAACACCTTCACCTTAAAAGGGGCAACCCCCTCCCAAACTTTAGGGTGAACAGCAAGAGAAGCACCAACCCTCACCAAACTGTTGCTGAAAGACTTAACCGAAAATATACCGTAAGAATCTAGCTCCCAGATTCTTCGATCCTTCCCATGACCCACTACAAAAACACCTTCCAATAAAGTCATGAGAGACATCCAGCTTTCCACCATCCAATCCTCCAACTGTCTACGGAATTCCGGCCCCCAAACAACCTTATTCTGAATAAGAGTATAACAATCCTTAATGGAAGCCTCTTTGTTAACAGCTAGGGAAAAGAGCATTGAGAACTGCATGGCCAAAGGAACCTCACCCTTATCCTTCCAAAAGAGAATTTCATCACCTGAGTATGCACGGTAACGAATATGATGATCAAAATCCCCAGCAATGGAAGCAATACGCTTCCAAGAACCAGAAGCTCTTCTAGAAACACTCCCAACCCTCCACCATTTAACATTCAACTGATATTTCCTGCAAAGAATTTCTTTCCATAAACCTCCCGAAGAGTCCCCCAACTGCTATAGCCACTTACCCAACAAAGCATCATTGACTAGACGAATAGGACGAATTCCCAAACCACCCTACCTCCTTAGCTTTACACACTTGATCCCACCTTACTCCACCACTATCACCAAAGTTTGTGTTTTCTAGCAAGGTCACGAATGATTAAGGAAAAGAGGCAGTAGAGAAAGCATCCAACAAACCCTTCAACCACTAATCCGAAAAGTAAATCTAAGGTTAAGTGCCTCAAGTGACAAGGTATAGGTCATTTAGCTTATGAATGCCATTAATGATACATCAATTCAGTAGAAGTTACACAATTGAGTTGAAGTTTAGTTGAAGCATTAGTGTCTTGGTGAGCTTTATATTCTTTTGAATTTCTAATTTGATTTTGTTTGAATTAAATTTTTAATTGTTGCAATTAGTTTGTTTTACATTTATATTAATTTTAATTCTAGCAAATTCAATTCTAGTATTCACTAAAAACATTTATTTCATTGTAAATTTCGTAAGGTGTCGATTTCCCTTTGAAATTTTGCATTATTCCTTTTTCTAGTGAGAAATTAGGTTTTTGGTTTATTTTCTATTTGAGATTTTGGTTGCCCAATTACTTGAGGTAAATCATCAAGTGGGAAAGAAGATCCGAGGAACTTCTGAAATTTCTGAGATTTCTACGATTTGGGTTCTCTCCAATTCTTTCATAATTGAAGACCTAGGTAGGCCTTAAAATTGATTCTTGCCTTCACCAGAATGGCATTTATAAACCTTGAATTTCAACCTGAACTTCTTAAACAGATTCAACTTCCAAATCCTCAATTTGACTTTAGGATGCTAGAGTTTGCATTTGAACTAGTAACTCATCCATCCAAGGACTATACCATCAAAGTTTGATTAAATCATGGACACAGCTTTTGTAGGAACATCTTCTCAAATTCAGAAGGCCGCAACATCTAGAGGTTTAAACAAGTACCCAATCTAGGAGAATAGAACGATAATCAAAAACTTGATGAAGAGTAGCCTGAAAACCTGAGGTAGGACTGGTTCTCTAACCATTCCACGAAAACCTGAAAAAACAAATGACCTAGACATAATAGGTTTGGACTACCTTGCATATCACTCCAAGTAGAATTTGATCCATCCATAGGAATATCCAGCAAGTCATTGCCCATCACCCAGTCAAAAAAGAATAGCATACAAGAGGAAATTCAAGAAGCACTTAAACGATCAACCATGTCCACATAGAAACAACCACCTACAACCCATGGCAAGTTACCTCACCCTCAAAAGAATCCAACTCATCCCACACCTCAAGAGTTTACAAGTTGTGTGTCATTGGATCCATAAACTGAAGATACAAAAGATTTTTTGAAAGATCATTGAAGACATGAAACAAAGAAAGTCATCTCTTCCGTCCCAAAAGGGGTTAGAATAACAAAAACTTAATAAGTATCAAATCCAACTCTATTCAAGAATCCACTACATCATCTTCCACACCATGGCTTTACCTCCTAATGCTTCTTCCAAACACCTTGGCAATCCTTGCAGGGTCTATCATGCTACAAATGGCTAGCACTAGCCTAGCATCAAACCTTCCAACTTGGTCTTTTAATTATGACATTGTAAAAACAATTTAATTTTTGAAATAGATAATGTCATCCTCCATTGTCCAAATTGTATTGAGCCAATTGTTAGGTGTAATATATAAGGACTTCTATATAGAATGATAATTTTTTTGATAAATTTCTTTCTTTACCTTCCAAAAAATTGATAAATTTCTAATCCTTCAAAATTATGAAAGTATCCTGGTGAAATCACATGCTAATTTTGTACTTACTATCACTACTTATGTTAAACAAAATAGCATTGTTCGTGATCAGTGACATAACTAATATAAAGTGACTTGTGATATGTTTTTGGGTCATCATCATCCTATTAAAAGAGAAGCTTGTTGATTATGAACACAACAAATCTCTATGCCAACCACAATATGCAATGCATAAAACAGAAGGTTGTGAATGATTTAATTTCATGCCTTCAAATTTAAACATATGCCGTCCAAATACTCTCTCTCTCTCTCTCATACACAAAGTAGGAAAGAAAACAAACACTTCAAACATTATTTCTTTATTTCTTTGGGAGTCTAAAGTACATGTAGCATTTTGGTAACAGGCTTGGAAGACATTTGTTGGGCTCACCAATCTACAAATTAACTGAAACTGTCAATAAAATAAATTCAAAAAGTAAAATTTATTGAAAGATTTTATCTCAAACGAATAAAATGGATGATATTATATTTAATTTTTCGACTCACTATTTATTTTATGACCTTAAATTGAATGGCTTAGAACATTATGTTGAATTGAATTTGTCTATCATTTAAGAGTCTGAATAACTTCTGAACTCTAAACTCTACGATCTTGAAAACATATAGTTGGGGGAAAAAACATTCCGCACATGAATTCCTTACAAATAAAGGGTTCAGAATGAAATATTAAATGCTCAATGCAACATGTGTTGGACAAAAGCATGAAAGCAACATTATATCTCAAGTATAGTATGAAGAAATCTTGTCAACAGTTTTCCAAGGATGTTATAGTTTCAATCATCGACATGCAGTATTGTGGGTTTTTTTTCCGTTGGAAAGGTAAAAGTATGCACTTTATGGCAGCATAAATAAAACATTCAGAAAAATAACCCAACAGATTTTTTTCAATTGTGAGAAGGGAAGTTGAAAGTAGAAAGAAGCAAACGATCTCCATACCACAATTCCATCGTCCCTTGGTTCGGAAGAATGCCTCATCACGGTGAATACATGAAGGGTGATATGCCTTTGGGCAACCCCTAAAATCCCAATGGAACTCCTTATCAGAAAGTAGGAAAAAAAGAAGGAAAGAAAATTGAGGCAGGTGAAAGAAGCACAACAAAAAGCCAAACAGATGAAAGAATATCATACCGACGGTCACAGAGGACAAGACTCCCACCATCAAAACAGATAAAACACACGTCTTCCTCTTCCCTCTTTTTAGGACGCCTTGACTGAACCCATGATGTTGGCCGGCACCGCTTGTTCTTCCCTCTGCTTGCTAGTTGTGGGGCCTCCATCATCTTTGGTGGTAGTTCCATCATCGACACCTCCTTCACCACCTCTGCATGCAAGGGCTCCTTCACAGGTAAAGTTTCCTGGATGTCTTTTGCCCCCCTGGTCTGCAAGGCAATATTTACTGCCTCAGTCTCCAAGGTGTCCTTTGCCACCTCTTTCTCTGGCATCTCCTTCGGCACCTCTATCTCTGCCATCCTCTCATTTGCCCTCTTCGTCTCTGCCGTCTCCAACTCGGGCATCATCTCCTTTTCCACATCCGTCTCCATCTTGGGTGTCCCCTTCGACTGCTTCATTTCCATGACCTCCTTGGGCGGCGATTCCATTTCCATGGAACCTTTCTGCATCGGCGGCAAGTCCTCTTTCTCTGTGAGCATCTCCACCATCTCCATGACCTCGGCATCAGAAGCAGGAACAGCACCTTCCATGACTTGTTCAGCAGGAGGTAGAGAGTCAAAGAAAAGAGAATCGTCCAATTCCACAAAGGTATGGCACTGCGGCATGTAAACATCACAGCATATGTCGTCGCCTTCTTCTTCCATGGTTTGGTATCCAAATTCCAAACCCTAAGCCAAGCTATTTGATCGAATGTACGAAGAGGGGAATAGATCGGAACGCGTTTGCCGTACCCTCCCTCCAGACCAATCCAAGGAGAGAGAAGAGAGAAGGCGGCGGGGAAAGAGGAAAATGACGCCCACCCCTGCCCTTACCCTTTTTCCTCTTTCTTTCCTTCGACTCCGTTTGGTACGAGTATTGACCTGTCACTCAATCGTCAAAAAAGTCGGGTTCGGTGGATCGGCGTGGATCATATGTGTTTTCAATGAGATGATAAGTTCGCTCTAACCAATAATCTGTTTAAAACTCCCCCGCAATTTTTTATGAAACTACTAAATATGAGAATGATTTTTTTCTTGGGTAAACATGAGAATGAATATTCTCTCACGTGCTGTTACGTACTGGCGTAACAGTAAACATAGGATCATTTTACGGATTATAGGATTTATTGTACGAGAAATGAAGTGTAAAAGTTATTACTATTTTGATAAAAAGGAAAATCTAAAATATCTCTTTATTTTTTGTGTTTAATAAGAGTCTAAACATTAAGGAGGGTTGGTTTTGCATAAGACAATGATAAATCTACATTATTAAATGGTCAGATCAAATCTAATTGTGTGATTTAGCCTTTGGTTCTAAAGTTAAAAATCTTCAACATTAAAGGAAATTGAAAATTTAAAATAGATCAATGAAAAATTAAATTTAGCTCTAAAAAATCTTAGAGATAAACCAAATTTGAAATTCACTAATAAGAATATAATTTAAGGTCTAGTCTAGGGTAGTTAAACTTGTGAGAAGTTCTCTTAGCTCATCTATGCCATATAAATTGGTTCACTTGGAAAACTTTAATTATGTAAACTTAGATAAAATTTTGATCGCAAAGAAATTCTATAAGGGTACAAATCTCACCTTAAGTATGTAAAATAAAAGATGTACTTATCTTATGAAAGATAAAATTGGTTTTAACACCCACTTATGCCTTCAATGTAGAATTGAGAAATTTCACAAAACTCGGCTTGACAATTCGATAGAATTCCAATAGAACCCGAACTTAAAGAACTTTGACGTCTTGAAAGATCTTCAGACCAACGCGAACGAATAAAGCCTCTTGATAGCTCATTCAGGTTGACAACAACCAAAGTTTCAAAGAGGATAAACCAAAACCTCAAATTATGACCATAATAATGAGATAAGGCTAAGAACTTCTTTATGCAAAAAATGACACCATGCAATGATCACTTAAGAAAATATGGAATTCTAGAACTCAACAATTGATTATTTGAATAAATTCCTATAGCTAATTGCAAAATTTGTCCACGGTAATTAAACAAAAATTGAAACTAGAACTAAATATTGTTGCCCAGATATAAATCTAAGAGGGGGGCTGACTTGGCTATTTTAACAAACTTCAAATCTTACAAATGATTCACGCACATTCAAGACAAGATACCAACTAGTAATGAATGAATCACAACATGCAAGTAAGTAAAGGAAATAGATGAGAAAAGATAGACAGTTGAAACTGTCAATTTAGCGAGGTTCAGTAAAACGGCCTACATCCTTATGATATTGTGACGACTCAACCCTACCCATCACAATATTGTACGCTTCGGGCCCCACCTGGGCCTACAAGGCTTTGCTTTAGGCCCTGGCCCACCTGACCAAGCCCAAAAGGCTTTGTGATGGGTAGGGGCTTGCCTCCTCAAATAAAGCCCCCACCACCCAAGTCCACAACCAATGTGAGACTTTGGGTGTGTGGGTATCACAATCCACCCCCTTCAAGACCAGAGTCATCCCTGACTTTGTCATATCACACTGACAATGGTCTACACACACAGGCAGGCAACGTCATGCAAGTAAAGCCTACATAGTCTGAGTGTTAAATTGTGCTCTGATACCACTTGTGAGGACCCGATTCTACCGATCACAATATTGTATGCTTTGGGCCCCACTTGGGCCCTCACAAGTTTGCTTTGGGCCCTAGCCCACTAGGCCAGGCCCAAAAGGTCTTGTGATGGGGAGGGGCTTGCTTCCTCAATGAAAACCCCTACTACCCAAGTCCACAATCGATGTGGGACTTTGGGTGGGTGAGTATCACAGATACCCCCATGTTGAAGCATGTATGGGAGGACTTGGGAGTTGGTTTATTAGAGCACGCTTCAACTCTCGAACTGTGTGGGCTCCCACTATCTGTGTGACATGGCAGGGTCAGAGATGGCTCTAGTCTTAAGGGGGTGGATTATGATACCCCCATGTTCTTGAGGCATGTATGGGAGGCTTTGGAAAGTCCTGTACTGCTAGTGGAGTGATTTGGGTGTTGGTTTATTATATGGGAGCACCTCTCCCTAAGCATAAGGCCTTTTTGGGCCTAAGAGTGACACTTGGGCCTAATGCAAAGTCGTGTGGGTCTGTTCGGCCTAAATCGGACAATATTGTGTAGAGGAGACGGATCTTTACACTGCTTGCCAGTATCCTAGATGGTGTAATGCCTCACCCTTTCAATAGCAACAAACGGAGCCTTACACGAACAAACACGATCCAATAGTGGGAATAACGAAATCCATGGCTCATTTTATTTCCAACCATTCAAATAACAATTTCATTCTAATTAAAGTGTGGAATATCTCAATAAGATTGCCATGTCATTTAGACAGCATTCCCATGCAAGATTAATCCTCATCTAGTATAGAATCGGCCAACTAAACCAACAATAATCTATATAATAAATAGGAGGTCTAATTTCACAACGCAAAACTATAATCAAATCCAAATAAAATCCAAAGCTTCCCCAACATGGGGATGGAAACAGAAGCACAACTCCCAAATAAAAATATCAAGTGACACTTATTGTGCCTTACAATCCTCAAATCTCAATTAAATTCTAGAAAATCCTAGGAAAATAATACGAAACTAAAAATCCAGTCCATTAGCTCCAAACGAATCCAAACCTATGGTTGAGCCTAATCAGTCTCGTGTCCCAAGGAATTTCCTGAAACGTAAGGGAATGAGCTCTATGCCAAGTGGAAAAAAAACCATACAATGTTCTATACAACTTCAAAGAATTAGGCATTATGGAGTTCATTTCATATCAAATCAAACTAAACAATATCAAAGTATGATATGCAATGATGACATGATGCATGCTCCCATCCCATGCATCTCAACTTATAAATTAAATCGCACATGTGCACACGATCCATCAAAAGCAAACACAATCCCCGGTCCATCCCCAGAGGATGTGTCACGATCTCTGGTCCATCCCCAAAGGAACGTGTTCCAAAGGACATAAATGGTCAAGACCTCATCAAAGTAAGCATAATCCCTGGTCCATCCCCAAAGGGTATGTCACAATCGTTGGTTCGTCCTCAAAGGAATGTGTTCTAAAGGTCACAAATGATCACAAACCCTATCAAATGCAGGAGCAATCCTCGGCCCATCCCCAAAGGACGTGTCACAACGATCAAAGGACCATACATAATTTGCACAATAAATGGTCCGAAGATCCCCATACATGAGTGCATCAAGTGGTTAGTGATCTAACCAAAAATCGCATCTCAACACCCACCCAACTGTAGATGCTCATGAATTCTGAACAAATATTCTTGCATGAATTCCTTGTCATTTATATCAATAACATGCACTAATTAGAAACTAAATAATTTCTCAAATAAGCATAGCATATTCCAATAACAATAAATCAAATCGATACATGATTCTAACAATGACATCATCAAAATATTCATGCTAAACCATCCAAAAATAAATTATGAAACACCACCAATTTCATAAATTAAGCGTGAATAATTTTTTCCCAACAAGCACAACCAAAATTCTACATTTCAAAAATCAATTATGGAATACTTAGTTTGGGTTTTTCAACAAAGTAGGCGAGTAATAAACAAAATATCTGGGCAGGCTAAGGTGCTCATGGCTTCGAACATTTAGCCAAAATATTTCCCTTACATTAATGAGCTTGTACCAGAATTTACCAGTCAATTACAAATTTTCAGTCTTTCAATAAACCCAAAATTGTAACACCCCGACCCGAAGGTGGGCCCGGAACGCTACTAATTTTTTTTTATATATATAATCCTCAATCAGATACACTCCTAACTGGACTGGATCAATAGTTAGGTCCAGAAATAAATGTCACACATGCTCTTTACATGTGGACTCAAACATGTACCATATGTCTACCCGTTTATAAACACATATCATACAAACAAATCTTTCCATCACAAAAAGATAATCTTATTCATATCAGAGTTACTAATAATAACATGGTGGATCGATACATGATTAAAATATAATAAGTACAACATGAGGTACTTATACAAAACATGGTTCTAAATAAACAAAATAAAGTGCATTTCCCGTCTGTGGGAAAACACAAGCAATCGCAACAACTTTTAACATCCTAAGCTCGAAATGGAGGTTCCTCCTCCTCAGATACATCTCCTGAAATATGAGAGGTGTAAGCTAAGTAGCCCAATGAAGAGAACATAACAATATAGTATAATAATCATCAGGTTAGATAAATCAATATCATCATTTGAAATCATAATTGGTCTATCATGCCAATATATTAAGTCATCTGTATTACTGCCAATATCCATCGTAACACCTAAGCACTATACTGACTATAAAGGCATTAAGTTCCTACACGGTCAAAATGCAGCATCTTACAAGAGCATATCCGATACATCTGGGCCAGTAACTGACACACGTGGGCCAGTAAAAGCTATCCGACACACCTGGGCTGGTAATTGACTCACCTAGGTCGATAATTGCTTATCATATCATAATTTAGCAGTTGAGTGTACATGGGGACAGTATAATCATCCTCATAATATACAATAAACATCATTAGTATCAACAAACATATTTCATAGTAGTGCATCATGTTTAAGCATATAAGTGGGTTCATTAAGTCTTATCCTTTAAATCACTCATTGCACTAGATCCTCTTAACCTGATTTAAACCTACTGAAATGTTAAGTCTCCTAACCGAATATGTGGGATTTTGCGGTATCTGTTAAACACACAAAATAGGAATACAATGAATCACACACACACACACATACACACACACACACACACACACACACACACACACACACACACACCACACACACATTTTGCGGTATCTGTTAAACACACAAAATAGGAATACAATGAATCTCACACACACACACACACACATTTTGCGGTATCTGTTAAACACACAAAATAGGAATACAATGAATCTCACACACACACACCCCCACACCCACCCACCCACCCACCCACCACACACACACACACACACATTTTGCGGTATCTGTTAAACACACACACACACACACACATTTTGCGGTATCTGTTAAACACACACACACACACACACACACACATTTTGCGGTATCTGTTAAACACACACACACACACATACACATGTGCATTCTCTCACAAATAACTCCTTAATTTTGAAAGCTATGTGCAAACCACTACACATATTGTCTTCTAGAAATGACTATGGAGACATATTGAGTTACGCCTAGATATGAATGTGCATTCTCTCACAAATAACTCCTTAATTTTGAAAGCTATGTGCAAACCACTACACATATTGTCTTCTAGAAATGATTATGGAGACATATTGAGTTACGCCTAGATATATAAAATGCTCAAGCCACTACTCGTATATTGAGTTAGACCTAGAGATCAATCAATACCCGAACCCATATTTTCTACTAAGCGGCGAAGTTAATCTCTCAGCTACTGATAACTACCGAGCTGCGTTTCCGCTGCGCCATACATAGAGAGTATCGGCCTGGAAGTGAATACATAATATATGTATATAATAATACAAACAAAAGGGTTAGTATCATTTTTAATTAAGAATCTGGTATAAAATATCACATAAAAAATCTGGGGTCTAAACCTAACATGGAATCCTTAACTTAGGATAAATCTCAAAAACCAGTTCTGGGTTCATCGGAACATGCCTCAGAACCAGGTACTGTGGCTTCAGAACTTCCGAGCCACTGCTTAAACTCTGGATTTGTACAGAACCTTCGGAACTTGGGTTCAGTCCTTCAGAACTTCTGAGGTTCAGGTCTTGGAACGTCCAAGCCTGTTTCCGAATAGAAAATAGAAAAATAAAAAATCAATAAGTCTTGGTCTGCCTCGGAACTTCCGAGCCGTTCGGAACGTCCGATTGGTCTCTGAACGTCTTGTCTATCCAGTTGAGGCGGAGGGTAAAACAGTTGGCCTCTACTTGCTTTGGAACTTGAAGTTTGGAACTTCTGAAGTGTTACCTTCGGAACATCCGTAGTCGATTCTCGGATCTTTCGAGAATCATCTTCTTCCTCTGTCACCTGCAACAGTGCAATGACGAAAGGGACATAGTGAAAAATGAATCCAGAAATAATGGACTTCCTGAATTCGTTTTTCACATCTTTCTGGTCAGATGTACTATTCAGTGAGTCCTCTTTAATTTCGAAATAAATTGGGCCATTAACATTGATTAAAAACATTAGATTCTAAGAGAAAAACCAGTAAAACACATGAAAATTCATGTTTTCTATTAAACTTCAAAATTGATTTTAACACTCAAATCTCAACCAAAACAACTTCTGTTTGATCCTAAATATGTTAGAATTCTAAAATAAACACAATGATTACCTTCACTTTCAAATTTGGGCAGAGTTCAGCAACTGGAAAAATCTTCCACTTAAGCTAAAATTTTGAAACAGAATAAACATAGAGGAAGGATAAAGAAGCTTAGCAGGAATGGAGATTTCCACTGCATTTGATGTCTTTAAATAGGCATGGAGGAGTAGGGTAGTAGGTTTCATGCAGGGTAATGGACATCCCACGTCGTTCTGCAAGCTATGATGATAGCTTGCATAAATCGACTCTTGTGCAGTAGCTTCCGTTCGTCACCTGCTACGCAGGTGTTTGAAATTTTGATATTTGCAGTTTAGTCCCTTAAAACTTATTTGTATTTAAGCACAATTTTATTTATTTTTAATATTTAACTGATTAAAAGATTTAATTGATTTAAACCATTTTACCCAAAATGTTGGGTTTGAAAAGCTCTAAATACCATAAAATTTTGGAGATCTATATTTCATTAAAATAAATTGATTTAAATAAAAATCACGATTTTAACACTATTCCTTAATTTAAATTGTATTTATTTAAAATATTTAAAGCCTTTATTTTCAAAATCTGAAAACATAAAACAATGAATTAAAGTATAATTTAATAACACATATTTTTGAGAATTTTTTCACTTTTGAAATTGCTTTAAAATAATTATTTCCAAGCTTTCGAGATCTTATCGGGTAGTTTTTAATAACTTTTTCTAAAATTAAAATATAATAAAAATACTTATAAATTTCAGAATTTAAATCCCTAATAAGGTATCACTCAATCAATAATCAAACAATTATTTAATAATAAAATAATATTATCTATGGTAAATTACCATTTTGCCCTTCGAACTTAAATGTGTTGGGTCAACGAGCTATTGAGCTTGGATTGGGCCAATCCTGGACTTTTCACAAAGACCTAAGTATAATCTTCATGATTAACAGGTCAAAATATGATTTATTAAAATAAACCATATTAATTAAGCTTAATTCGGGTCTGGGTAGTACAAAAACCCTTACATTCTATTCAATCAACAACAATCAATCTAGAACAACAATTGGTATGTAATAAAGCAACATACGAAGGATTTTTCCTTCACCTAAAATTGCAACGCAACACAACGCCAGAAAATCTAAGTTTTTACCAACAAGCTTTCAAACCACATTCTCTGCAATTATTTTAGGGTTCCAAAACCATTCAATGATTTTATTCCTCTGTTAGTGCCTCGGCTTGGCCAAGTCCCTGTTTGTCAATTCCATGACTCGCGAAGAAGCATTTGTTAAGAAGCTTGAAGACTCAAGATGATCGAGGAAGAAGATCATGCTCCACCAAGCTCAAAGCTCATCGGTATGGCAATCACAAAAACAGGTATATGGCCATAGATGACCTTAGGTGGAACCCACACCTGAGAGAGGACTATCCCTAGGCTTAGTTGAACAAATGATAAAATCATGTAAGGCCTATAGAGGAAGCGGGACAGTGAATTGGAAGTGAAATTGGAAATATGAATTATGTTCATTGTCAACTCAACCAGTCTATCTCACCGACCCTTTGGTGAAGATAGGATCGACCCATCGTGGTTAAGGACTGGTTAGCCAGTTTGACAAAGGTTCTGGAACTAAGAACTGTCATTTTAGGAATACATTTGACCGAGAGTCTCGTATGCATCGACCCCTCGGTGATGAACTTAAACGACCTCTCGGTCAACGACTCGTCGGTAACAAACTTGTGAGTTCTGGACTGTGAACTTAAGTAGGCTCTCGAGAAAACAAATATCTCGGTGATTCAAGACCGATCGAGAGTAACAGGACCGAGCCCTTAGTAAAGGACGACAGGTCGGTCTGGGTTTGACTAGTTTTTATCATGAAACTCTGTCAACATGGAGTTTCCCCAGATCGAGTCTTTCGTATGGACCGACCTCTCGTTACCATAACTGTCGACCCATCGGCGACATCGACTTGTCGACAGGGAAGTAATTATGCCGTTAGGAGTTCATTTAATGCACAACGGTCGAGTGGTTGAATGATAATAAATATGATCACCGACCCATCGGTGCCACCGACTTGTTGGTACTGGACAGTCTAAAAGACCGTTAAGACTCCTCTATAAATATGAGTGTTGGGTGATCATTTTACTATCTTCCTTAAGCTGAAAAGAGTTATACACTAAGAAACGACCAACACTCCTGTGGTGAGAATCATAAACAACCAATCTTTTCATTGTGTTTGAAAGTGAGAAAGAGAGGAGGGAAAAAGAGCATTTATCAACCAATCTTTTGATTGAGTTTGTTAGTGAGGAAAAGACAAAGAAAATATATAATCTAGGAAAGCTTTGGTTGGACCAAGTTTCCTTGTCACCCTGAGCTTATGATTGCTATACGATAGCTACAAGAAGGAGCGCCGGCTTACTTTGGGTGAGATCTTCAAGAAGCACACATCAGCGAGAAAGATCTTTAAGGCAAGTGCTTCTTGGTCTTATTTTGTTTTAAAACCTTTGATTCGAAAGTGGATTAAGGGAAATTTGCTCCAGAATCGTTATAAAAACTCTAGAGTGTCGTCTCTGGCACAGTGGTGGGTGGAATTTCCAACCGATTGAGTGATGTGGAATTCCTACTCTAATTGTGAGGGTGTAAGTCCCCACACAATGAATTTGGGGATAGCTCAAGGTTGAGTGAGTCCTAACAGTGGATGTAGGTTGGCGAACAGAACCACTATACACATCTTGTGTCGTCGTGTTTGTGGTGTTAGAGTTATTTTCTTGTGTTGATTGTTTAATCACATTTGCTAATATATACACACTTGATTGTTGTATCCGCTGCACTTTAACTAATCAATCAAGTAAATTTTAAAATGACCAACAATTTTAAATTGACCTATTCACCTCCCCTTTAGGGTTAATTAGATTGTTCTAGCTCCAAAGGGAACTTTCATCCTCATTATTAAAACTTAAATGAGCCAATCACTTAGAGTAATTAGGGTTCTTGTCCAACAAATACAACCCAAAATTCTAAGGTTTCCACAATTTACATACTTTTCCAAGAAAAATTAAAACAATGTGAAAATTCACTCATATTGTAGAATTTTCTGGGAACAACATGTTCATCATTCTTTTGCCAGTACATAGGTCTCTGAATTCATTTCCGAAAATAACTTATTTGGCCCAAAATGATATTCCTAGCCTAAGTTATGACCAAATTACTCCAAGAGTTACACTACTCAAACAGATTGCAGTCTATCATGGAATCACTACTTACAGACCTAATTCTACCCATCAATTTAATTCCTTTATTTGTCAATTTTTTTATGGAGATAGGTCTCTCTGCTCTCTTGAATTTAGGAATAAATTTCAAAATGTTTTGATTTCTGAAACTCAAGATAAAAATAATATATCCAACTGCTACAAAACTAACTTCAAATCTGGAATCTGAAAATTGATCCGACTTACAAACCAATTTTGGGGTATCAAACCTCATCCAAAAATTCCCAAATTTTAATTGGAGATAGCTCTCCTTGTCTAGATCAGAATATGCACAAATTTGATTTGTTTCAATATCAGAAGATTAAGTTATGATCCAATTAGTGAAGCGCAACAAAACTGTATCTCAGATATGGGAGAAAAATTTGGTCCGTCTTGCAGACCTAATTTGGTTTATCAATTCATATTCTTTTTGTCTCAATTTTGGACAGGAACTAGATCTCTCAGTCCCATTTGCAACAAAATAATTTTCGTTGAAAAATTTCATCGGGAGCCCCAGATATGGATTTACTCACGACAACGTATAGAAAACACGATTGCAGATGTGAGAGTTCTTATTGAAACATTTCTCACTAATCAAATCATAATTTAAAATTTGAATTTTATTTCTAAACATATAGAATCAATCCTAAAAAGGCTTGAATGGCTCAGAAATTAGTAATTTGATTTTGCCATCCCAAAAACAAGTTTACAAAAAATAAAATCCATGAAGATCGAATTTTGAAATCAAAATTCAATTTCCATGGTTGATTTTTCTTAAATCTCTAAATCAATTTCTAGATTGATTTTTTTTTTCAATTGATCAAACCTCTTGAATCTGATCCTTATTTTCCTTTTCTTTCTGTTCTCTCATCTCTTGGTTCAAATTTCACAAAAATCCATGGAGGCTTGGTTGAATTTTAAGAGTGAAAACCATAAAGAAAAAAGGAATTGAATTCAAGGAAAATTCGAGGAGAATTAATTTAGATTGATGGAAATTCTGTATATACCTTTTGGAGGAGATGGAATTCCAAGCAAAGCCAAGAGAAAACCAAGAGGAAAGTCCCAAAATAAAAGCTCCAATTCGTTCCTAGTCTTAGAGGGAGAGAAACGACTCAAGGAAAAAAAAAAAAAACATGCTTTCATTTATTCATATGGCCACATACGACTTCTTTTTTTTTTTTTACCTCCAACGTATTCACAATCTCTCTCCCTTTCCAACAATTTTTGGATTCTTTTCTGGACTTATAATTTTTTTTTGAAACTCCCTTTCCAAATAAAATTCATGTGGGAATATGGCCCACCAAATCTCCAACGGGTATTTACAAAATTTCATCAATATCTTTCAAAATTAATTGGATTTTAATAAATTTAAATTTTGTCTAAAAAATATAATTTTATTTGTCCAAAATAGTTTTCAAATCAACCTTCCCTAATATAAAATAATTTGGGTCCCACACATGCCAATTTTAGAAAGTTTCTTAATTTGGATCCAAAAATATATATTTTGGAAAATAATAATATTTAAATAATTCCCTCACAGTTGTGGACCCCAACAAAAACCAATTTTAGAAATTTCTAAATTTAGAAAGTTTCCAATACCAACTATTTTTTAGAGTCTTGGGTCAATTTTTTTTAAACCAAGTATTAAATTTTAAACTAATCCAAACAATTAAACATGACAATAGAAACAATACCCGATAAAAATCCACCAAAAATTCTAATTTGGTCAAAACCTGTTAACTTGGGCTGAGTCGTTACAAGCTGCTTTCTTAAAGAAATTTCATCCTTAAAATTTACTAAGGTACAAACCTCTTTCAGTTATCTCATACATGAAGATTCTGAATTTCCCCCATTCGATTGCTATCACACGAGTTCGACAAATTTTTACCCACTCTAGTTGATCTACCATGGGTGTTTTAATGTAAATAGGCTCACAACCCAAAATATCCAACAAGTATAGATAATGTAAAAAAAATGTAATGCTCCATTGTCAAACCACACTTCAACTCAAGTACAACAAATTAGAAGCATACCTTACATAACGACTGACACTATTGTATCATCAATGGAAAAATCTCGACTCTCGGTTCATAACTTAAGTACCATAAATTAGAAGCATACCTTACTTTCAAACAACGGCATCGGCAAAATATTCATGCTAAACAATCCAAAAATAAATTATGAAACACACCAATTTCATAAATCAAGCATGAATAAAGTTTTCCCAACAAGCACAACCAAAATTCCAGATTTCAAAAATCAATTATGAAATACTTAGTTTGAGTTTTCAACAAAGTAGGCGAGTAATAAACCAAATATCAGGGTGGACTGAGGTGCTCATGGCTTTGAACATTTAGCCAAAATATTTCCCTTACATTAATGAGCTTGCACCAAAATTTACTCGTTTGAAAGTTCCCTTGTGCTAGAATCAGATTAACCGAAGAAGAGAGAGAATGGGGGGGGGGGGGGGGGTGTGAATGAATGAATAAGGTAATCACAAATTTTAAGACCTTTTCAAATTTCTTGATTAATGCAAGATATAGTTTGGAATTAAAAATCAATTAATCAATTGTGTGTGATATGTAATGTGTTCAAGATAATCAATCAATCACACAGGAGACACCAATGCATAAGGTTTCGGTTAAACAACCTACATCCACTGTTGAGACTCACCCAACCTTAGGCTATTTCGGAATACACTAAGCATTGGAATTATACCAACACAATAGAATAAGACTTCCACTTATCCAATTGATTGAGGCTTTCACCCAATTCATATCCCACTATTTTTTATAGTGGTTCAAGAGAAACTCAGTCTCTTTAATCCACTTCACAATGATAATGATTTTTAAAGTAAAATCAAACTAGGAAGCACTTGCCTTAAGCCTTTGCAAAGTGTAGATGTGCTTTTGGAATAATCCACCCAATGTCAGCTCATACAATCCCGACGATGATGTAGACCCGTCGTGTAGAGCAATCACAATCCTTAGGTGTCTAGGAAATTGGTGAGGTCCAATGTTTATCCTATAAATGGCTTAATCATTCTTTCTTAATCTCAATCTATACCGATTGGATTCTTGAATGGTTTGCAAGTGTATTGCCAAGAGAGAATAAGCCAAGATTTGCCTTGGGTGAGGATTAACCTTTGGTAATTGGCCCTTTGAAAGAACTAAACATGGCTCATAAATTTGACCAACCTCACCTCCAAACAATGATCAATCTTTATAGGCAAACATAAATTTTTCGTAACACTGAAACACATGATTGATCGTGTACTGGTGATCGATCGTCCGTGTTTGAATTGCTTTTCACTAACCCGATCGTTGAACATTTAGTGCACAGTAACGGTAAGAAAACGGTAACCTGTGATTGATTGTGCCACACGACTGATTGTCTGTATATCTTGGCGACTAATCGCGAGTTGGCGAAAGTAATGGCCTGAGACTGACTGTATTTTCCAATGCCAGGTCTCATCCAGGCCTAGGGCGATGGATTACGATGCCGATCTGTTCCTGCCCTGTACATACGATAGATCGTGGAACCGATTGATCGTTTGTGATCAACATTCCAGGCTTTGTTTAAGTCCAGCGTATGTCTTGTATCACCAGTACGTCGTCTACATGATTGACTTGTCAAGTTCCATACGATCGATCGTGGTCAGGATTGTATCGTCCTGAGACCACATGAGTTCAACAGACTAGTCCAACCAGAACCTTAGTTTTTCCACATGACATATCACAAGTCCAGGCTGGTCGTGTGCTGTCACTGGCGAAGGATCGCCCGAAACGATGTGTCGTCCTCATGGTGAATTCATATTTCCAAGTTGGGTTCCAGTTCGGTGTCAAACACATGTTAGGCTTGATTAATTATCATGATGTGATCTCTAAGCCTAGGCATGGTCAACCTAAGGTCTGGGTACCACCTAAGGTCATCTATGGTCACTTACCATCTGTGTTTGTCATACACGTTGATCTGTTGAGTCTTCACACTTCAACCAAAGCTTGAGATCTTGAGTCTTGAGCTTCTCTTTTCAAAGCAATGCTTCACCTAACTTAAGGAATTGACAAACATGTGACTCGGCAAGATGGGGCACTAACATCGTCAATTACAAATTCTATGTCTTTCAATAAACCCAAAACATTACATTCCATTCAATCAACAAAAATCAATCTAGAACAACAATTGTATGTAATATGGTTTTTGAAATGTTGGAATGCATTTAATGCTCAACAGTCATATTGGTGGAGAACATTTTGAACCACCACGATTGATCGTCCGCGTCGAAAATTCTGGGCTTGCTTATTTAAGCTCCAGATTTTCTTTGAGAGGGTTAGAGCTTTTGACATTGGAAAAATTAGAGGAGAACTTCTTCGACTCTTACCTCCCTCACTCACTCTCTCTCTCTCATATTTTTTTGTGATTAAGAGAGAAAAGAAATCTAGTTCTAGGATTCAACTTGCACATCTACATTCCTTGAATCCATCTCCCAAACTAGTGATTGGTCATACAAGGTACATCTTCATCATCAAAAAGATCACATTGAGAGAGCTATTCAAGAAACACATCTACATCAAGTTGAGCTTCAAAAGCAAGAGTTTCTTTGTGTTTTTAATTTCATCATCTTGTGAAGTGGATTAAGGCAACAAAGCTTGGACCACTATAAAATGTAGAGGGATAAGGACGTAGGCCGGGGTTGGTCGAACCTTTCAAAATTAGGATTGTGTAGGTGAAATTCATACACTATTGTGAGGGTGTAATTCCCAATTAGTGCATTTAGGATAGCCCAAGATTGGGTAAGTCCAACGGTGGATGTCAGTTTGTTTAAACCGAACCACTGTATATCGGGTGTCCTTGTGTTTGATATTTTGCTTGTGTGAATTCTAAATTAATTGGCACATCTTTTGTTCACACAACACCATTCCATCTTGATTAAATTTGTCATTCCACTTCATTAATTTGTGTTAATCAAGAAATTTTGCAAATGACCAAAAAATTGGGGATTGCTCTTTTCACCACTCCTCTAGACAATCGGGCTCTAGCACTCGAGAACTTTCAATTGGTATCAGAGCATCGTGCTCTTTATAAAGGATCTAACCGCAACATTGAAGGCCGTATGAATCATGAGGCGCTTAGCCTTAGGAACCCATTGATAAGTGGAGGAGGAACTCATGGCCTTTTTATGAACATTTTGGCCAAATTTGTTGTATGTCTTCCTATGTACATTTTTTTAGCCTTGGGTTCCCCAATTCCGTGAGAATATTGTTCAAGTTTATTCAAGGCAACATAGTTTGAGTTAACAATTCTCTTTTGCCTTTCATGATTCCAAATTTTGGATTGTGAAACTATGGAATGCTTTCTCAAACGGTTATTTCTAAGGAGGCATTCAAATCTGAAATGCCCAAGATTTCCACAATAATAACATTTTGAATTAAAGAGGATGGAGGATTTTCTCATGACAAAGGTGATAGGATTTCTGGGCTTGTTTTCATATTCTTCATTGTATCCAAGTCCAGTTTGTTCATTATACTTTTTACCGGAGTTAAGAACTTTTTCCAACTTTTTCTCACCTTGAATGAATTTGTCTTGAAATTGGATCTTGTGATTCTTCAAACTCTCTAAATCTAAGCTCAAGCATATGACTTTATCTTCAAGGCATCTGTTGACTTCCAAGAGTTCTTTATGGTCTTTTTCAAATAAGCTTATTTTGCCTTGAAGAGATTTTTTTAATTTCTCTCAACTTCAGTATCTCATCATGTAAAGTTTTTAGTTTAGTTGAGAAAGACTCTTTCTCAGATTTTTCCATTTCAAGATGACTTGAGAGTTTGATATTTTCATTTCTAAGTTCATGAATTTTCTTAGCAAAATCCATACTCTCAAGGTACAAAGCATTGTACGATTATTGGAGGTCATCAATATTGTCCCATCATCTGATTCAGACGTGGATTCCTTTGGGTCATGAAAGTTCCCTTGTGTGCTTAGAACCAGATTAACCCTAGAGGGGTGGGTGAATAGGGTTATCACAAATTATGGTCTTTTTAAATTTTACTCGATTAATATAATGCATAATTAAAAACAATTAATCAAGTGTCTGAATTCAAAGTGTGCAAGATAAACAATAAAAAACACACAAGAGACAATACACATGATTTATAGTGGTCATTATAGCCAACCTACATCCACAGTAGAGACTTGCTCAACCTTGAGCTATCCCAATTCACTAAGCGTTGGACTTCCACCAACACAATAGAGTAGGACTTCCACCTATCCAATTGATTGAGACTTTCACCCAATTCATATCCCACTATTTTTTATAATGGTTCAAGAGAAAACTATTTCTTTAATCCACTTCACAATAGATTGATTTTTAAAGAAAAATCTAACTAAGGAAGGACTTGCCTTTTAAGCTCTTTGCAAATGTCGATGTGTGCTTCCAAATGATCCACCCAATGTGTGCTTGCACAATCTCGACGTTGAAGAAAACCCGCCGTGTAGAGCAACCACAATCCTTGAGTATCTAGCAAAATTGGAGGTTCAATATATAGAGCTTTGGCTTAATCCTTCTCTCTTAATCTCAATCACAAGGGATTGGATACTTGAATGATGTGCTTTTGATTTTCCAAGAGAGAATAACCCTAGAGGTTTTGCCTTTGATTCTTGGGAGAATTCCTCATTGGTAGATGGCTCAATTAATGGCTCCCTAATCCTCTTACCAACTCCCAAATAGTGTTTGTATTTATAGGCAACATATAAAATTTTGTCACCCCAATACACACGATCGATTGTGTACTAGGGATCGATCGTCTATGTTTAAAATCCCGTTCACCAACCGACCGTTGTGTAACACCCAGAATTTTTCAATGCATTATTATATTGGATTTTGTCTATTTAAATTATTAAATTTGTTGAATTTAAGATTTATGAATGGAATCGATTTTAGATGGATAAGAATTGGGTCAATGGCCCAATTATGATCCAATGGATCATGGATAGGGTTTGATTGCAAGTAATTGGGTGAACGAAATTAATTGGGTCAATTACCCAATTGGGACCCAATGGGTCAAGGTGAATGGATTTTGAAAGTAAATGGGTAAAGGATTAATTTAATCGGGTCATGTACCCAATTAAGACCCAAGGCATGGGATCCACCTCATCAAGTAAGGTGGCATGTGAGTGACATGGCCAAGTGGGACCCAAATCCACCTCATCAAGTGAGGTGGCAAATGGTTATGGTAACCTACATGGTCGGCTAAGCCATGGTTGACTTGGTCAACCATGGGTGAGTTCAAATGTGTTGAGTGGTTTAAGTTGGAAATTGAATCCACATGAGTTGAGTAAGAATTTATTAATGTTGAGTTCAAAGACTTGAGTTGGATAAATGAGTTCAAAAAGATTGCATGGAGTGATCTGAGTTGCATGGAAGAGAAAAAGGCTCTAAGTGAGTCAAAGGGGGAGATGGAGGGTTTCCATTTCATGGAAACCGTAGGCATGCACGTTGGGAACCAAGGAGGTGCCTTGGTTGTGCCAAGGGACTCCTTGGTTAGACCAAGCACTAATGAGGATACGTGAGGGAGACTAGGGCTGATTACAAAGGACACACACCAAACCCTTAGCCGATTTTTCCATCTCAAGAAAGATAGAATTTTCATCTCTCTCCCTCTCCCTCTCTCCCTTTCTCAATCAACACCTTTGGCCGACCCTTCCATAGAGAATTTTCCATCTCATTCTCTCCCTCTCTCAACTACCTTGGCCGATCCTCTCTCCCTCTCTCAACATACCTTGGCCGATCACATCTCTAAGGAAACAAGAGATTGTCTTCTCTTCTCATCTCTCTCTCTCTCTCTCTCTCTCTCTCTCTCTCTCTCCCCCCCATTTCGGCTTGCACTTGGAGAATCAGTGAAGGAACAAGGAAGGAGAAGGACTGAGGGGCAAGGAAGACAGAACGAAAGAAAACGAAGGAGATGCGGAAGAGGTAAGGTTTATGTTTCATGGTATTAAATTTAAGAAAATAAGGGAACCATGGTTTCGGCTATGGAATGGCAGAAACCATGGGGTCCACATTTGATTGAGATATTTGGGCGGCCAATTGGTTATAAGACCATGGATTTGAAATCCATTCAAGAATGGTTAAACATTTGGAATGAAAAGAAAAGACCCTAACCGTGTTTGGTGGGTAAGATAAGTTGTAAAAATGAGGTATGATGATGATGACTATGTTTATACATGATTAACAGATGAAGTTTATGAAGAAGGGCTGAGCCAAAACATCAAACAATTAAGGACTTAATACATGTTTAAAATGGATAAGGGTGATAGCAAACAACCAAGGGTTACACTGCCTGCGGACGGGTTTCTGCCGTTCGCGGGACCGGTTTCTACCGTCTGCGGACGGGTAACAGATAGTAATGGTATGTTGTCTGCGGACGGGTTACACTCTCTGTGGGACGGGTGTCTACAGTTCGCGGGACAAGTTTTTATCGTCGGCGGATGGGTGTGGACCGTCCGCAAGATGGGTAACGAATGTGGACTGTCCGCGGGTACCGGATAACAGGTAATGGACCACGGTTGTACGTTGTCTGCGGACGGGTAACACCGTCCACGGACGGGTTTCTATCGTCTGCGGAACGGGTAACAGACTTGAGTATAGTACTGTATGCGGACGGGTTACAGTCTGTATGACGGGTTTCTATCGTCCGCATGATGGGGCAGCGGACGGGTAATCAACTGAATTTTAAAAGTGAAATTTTAATATAATTTTTCCAGATTGTTTAAGATGAGTAAAGGAAGATGGAAATTGATTGGGTAATTAAATTAACATATGTGTGTGATGAATTCGTTAAGGTAACAGGATTTCACAAATGGGTGTACAATCGGCTTTGATGTGATCGGTGATCGATATCTTCACGAAAACATCAAGGATACAATACTTGGACGTTGGTAGGATTCCTACCTTATTGAAATACATGTGGATTTTATATGGTTTTGTACATTTCAACATGATGATTATTTTGAATTATGAAATATATATATATATATATATATATATATATATATATATATATATATATATATATATATATATATATATATATATATATATGAACTGTTTCCAATGGCATATTGTAATTTGAAAGAAATGACATCTTTGCACGCAGCATCTCATGCATGGCATGGGAGGGAACATATGAGAGGAGTCCACGCTCCATTTGGGGTATCCGATAAACAAACGTGGGGATGGATCCGCACTGATTCCGATTGACATACGAGAAATGATACATGATGTTTGAAATGAAAGAGGAGTCCACGCTCCATTCGGTGGGACCGATTAACATACGTGGGGAGAGATGTATGATGTTTGAAATGTAAAAGGAGTCCACGCTCCATTCGGTGGGACCGATTAACACACGTGGGGAGAAATACATGATGTTTAAAATGGAAATGGGTGGGAGATCATTGGCATGTGATCCATGACATGGCATTACATTGGCATGACTTGATATGAGTATCATGCACTGTTTTAATACTACAAAAGGTTTTATAAGTATGATATGTTTTTCTATATTGATTTTATACTAATCCCATGTATGACCTTACTCAGAACTCCTACTGGGTGCGTTGACTAACGCCTTACTTATACCTTAGATGATGGTACAGGGAATGGAATGGGCGATGGACGTGAAATAAGCCAAGCGTAGGAGCATGGATAGTTTATGCTTATTTTATTTAAGTTTTATTTTGGACAATGTAATTTGAGATAATCGCATTTTGGGACTGTAATAACTTAGAATTATCTTGCTATGGTTTGGTTACATTTGGACATTTGAACTTAAGTTAATTTATGTGATGGACTTCCTTCCTTAGAAATGGATAGGGATAGTAACTCTAATCATATGATAATTCCGCAATGTGTTTGTTCCGCAAGTTTAACTTTAAAGCGTGTGAACTGTTTTAGTGGACTCGGTCCATGCATACGTATCGTTGGCCAGTTAAGGGTCGGGATTTGGAAGCTCGGACTTAGTTCGTGTCGTGGCATCCCACTCTCTCTCACTCTTTATTTAAAAAAGAAAATAGACTCTGATTTTCGGCGAGTGAAAAATGGCGGGGCGTTACACATTGAGTATTAAATGGCAAAGGTAACAAAATGGTAACCTCACGACTGATCGTGCCACACGATTGATCGTCCGTGTTTCTAGCGACAGATAGTGGGTTGGCAAAAGCATCGGCCTGGGACTCATTGTATTTTCCAGTCTCAAGTCCCATCTAGGCCTATGGTGATTGGTCATGTACCTGATGTGTTATTGCTCTGTCTCGGCGATGGGGCGTGCAACCGACTAATCGTGCTCTACCACACGAAGGGTCGCCACCAGATGAAAGTACCATCCTGAGCCTGACAGTATTTTTCAGTGGAAATCTGACCCAGGCTCCAGGCGATTGATCGTGAGGGCGATTGGTCGGCCATGTACCCAGACGAAGCATCATCTGGATGATCTATTATCCGAGATTTTGACTGTGAATGATAGTCCATATTTTTTCTAATGCCCAGGGCATTCGATCGTATGCACGATTCAATCAGTCCTGTCCTAGCGATACATCGTGAGCATAAATGTATCGTCCTGAGACCAAGTTTGTTTGACAGTCCATTCCATCCAAAACCCATGACAATCCAGACAATGGGTCGTATGACCCTGATTGATCGCCCTGTCATTTGGCGATAGGTCGTTGACACGATGTGTTGTCCACGACGGTGCATATACATATTTCCAAGTTGGGTTCCACTTGGTGTCAAACACATTTTGGGCTAGCTTAGCTATCCAGATGTGATGTCTGAGCCTAGGGATGGTCCACCTAAGGTTTGGGTTCTAGCTAAGGTCATCTATGGCCAATTCCTTCTGTGGTTGCCATACACTGTTGATCGATTAAGTCTTCATACTTCAATCAACACTTGAGTTTTGAGCTTCTTCTCTTCACGACAATGCTTCACTTAAGTCACGGAATTGATTAATAGGTGATTTGGAAAGCCGGAGCACTTACAATCTCCCCTTTTGTCAATTCGTGATAAAACCTAGAAGCTAATAAAATACAGACTAAAAATACAACAAACCCAATTATACATCATTTGAAACAAAAATTACTACTCATTATACAACGTATATCAAATGACAATTGGTCATGGCTTGACTTCTCATTCTTGCTCAGCTTGCTCTATTTCTAAAAAAACACCTGTAAACACACATGAGCAAGCAACATAGAGGCTAGAGAAATCATCAGTAATGTTAGTCCAAACATAAAACATGTATCCATGGACTAAACATACAAACTCTCCCATGCTTCATGATTTCCTAAACACCAAAACTACTTCACATAGCTAAGCTTATTACCAAGTTTTTCCAAGCTACAAAGTTTTCAAGTTTTTCTCCCCCATTCTTTCTTGAGTTTGAAGTCCCAAACTCCAATTCAATTCAAGCAAAGCAACTCCCGCATGCTCCAAGCTATTCCAAGTTTGCAATTTCTCCATTGCATTTCAATGCTTCTCCCCCATACATCAAGCTAAGTTAAGCTTGCACTCTCTCCCCCATAATCATCATTAGCTTCTACTAATTTCTCTCCCATTTTGTCAGTAACTAACAAAGGCTAAATACGCACATATTCCGTGCTTCCCCAAACTTCATAGCCAAACATACATGCCATTCAAACCATCAAGGCATTCATGCATTCATATTAAAAATAAACCATTCAATACACATGAACAACAACAAGTAATAATCATGGCATCACATAACAAGGAGAAAGATAAAGATGGCATTAAACAAACCATTGCATTGATTCACAAAATCATTCCATGCAAAAAAGGTACATGCAAAAAATACATAGTTTCCCAAATTATACTTCAAACATGAAAAACTATCCTAAACTTCGCCAGTTTGCAGAGATGACAGAGGAGATCTAGGGAGGGGTAGAGTCATCCTACTATATTCCATGAATGAGGTGAGGCTTTGGATGGATTCTTTCACATGGGCTGTTAAGGCACCAATCTTGTTTTCCAAGAGGTTGCGCCTTTTATCAAGAACCCAAAATTGTTTTTCAAGAAGCCTTAGTTTGACGGGGCCATCATTTTGATCTTCAACTCTTTCTTTTGCTCCTTTTTATTTTTCACTTTCATCACTACTATGCTCATCTTCCTCTTCACTGCTTGAACCATCTCGCTAGCACAGTTTCCGAACACCCTTTCCTTTGCTAGCAGTTTCTTTGACATGGGATCGAATAGGAGAAATGGGCTCTATAATATATACACCACTGAGCCTTATAGGCATAGGATCAGAAGTTTTTGCCTTTTGGGTTCTCTTTGAGGTGGACATGTTTTGTTTACCTTTAGGGCTAAGACAGGTGGGGGTTCCCTTCCGAGACATTGATCTCTTCGGTGAAGGAGAAGAGATAGTGGATTGGTCCTCATTATCAGGAGACTCAAGGTTGTCTTAGTACATGGTACTAGCCACTGTTTCTCAGATTCCCAACACTTTTTCTCAGGAAAAAAAGAAATGAGTTGAGATTGAGTCTTACCCGAGCGAAAATCAAAGCGAAATTTGTGAGGAGAGTGATCTTAAAAGGCCAAGAGAACTTTTCTTCGGACCAAAACCATGAGTATTCACTTGTATGAACAAATTTTGGAGACTAGGGGACGAACCTTTCGTCAGTTTTGTAAAGAAACGAGGGAAGACTACCTAAGGAGGAAGGAAATACACCCCAAATGGCCTAGGATTTTGACTTAAAGACTTTCCCCCGACACGGAGATTAGTCATCAAGGTGATTGATCGCATTGCCGATCCGTCGTCTGTTGGAGATCAATCGCCATGACACATACTAGGATTTTCTTCCTAAGTCCACTACTGCTTGTCACACGACACATCGCCACTTGGTAATTAGTCACCATAACAAAGATTGGTTTTTCTCCCTAAGTTTGATTTTGTTTTTCAATCTCCCCAATTGATTTTTGACAAAATGCATGGTATACACAAACCATATATATCATGATAAGCAAAACATATACCACAAGACAATTTGCAATTGATCAAATTGAAAATCATGTGTAAACCTTAAGCACAAATTGATCAAATCCATTCAAGATCAAGATAACAAACCATACACATTCAAATATGCAAACACTATACCATGTTAAACATAATGAACAAAGATATTCCTCTTGAAAATCTAATTTTCAAGGAATGTATGGTTTTCTAAGAAAGATTAATGCTATAGCTAGGAAGAACATAATCTTAGCTTATAGTTACCAAATTCCTTATCACATGTCATTGCACTTGGGTTACTTGAACTTACTTGCCACTAGAGTTCAATTTGTAATGTCTTAAAATATGAAAGTGAATCATAAGCCAAAACAAACATGATTAGGTGGTGGTCTATCTCCTAGGTACCCAAATGGTTGAGTTTGGTCTTCATACACATTCATTTGGGCATACCTTGGGGGTCCAAACATAGGATACCTTAACTCCTTCAAGACTTGGTCAAGTTGACTTAACAAGGAGTCTTACTTTGGGTCCACCTTCCTTGGGGGTCTCCTAACATTAGGCTTTGGTGGATGCATTTTAGGCTTTGTATTAAGGTTTGGTGGGTGTCGTTTAACCTTAATGTTTGGTGGTGGTTAAGGGTCTTCCCTTGAAGGTGCCTTTTCCTAAGGTTACACTCAAGCTTGTAGCGTCCAACCTTTTGGCAATAAAAACATTTACCCTTGGGGGTTTTTGGCACATCCCCCTTAACAAAGACCATTTGGTTCTTAGATCCATTGGTTTCCATTGAGGAACCAAGACCCGATCTATCACCAAATTTCTTTCCCGAATTTAGAAGTCTATTTAATCTTTTTCCTCCTTGGGTAAATTTATCTTGGAACTCTTTTTTTTTTGAGTTTTTTAAGTTCCATTAGTTCATAGGTGAGCTTCTTTACTTCCACTTCAAGATTACCTTTTATTTCCCAAAGATTTTCTACATCTTTGCAATGGATTTACATTTCATCTTGAAGGGCTTTCTCACTCTCCTTTAACTTAATGATTTCTTCATTAGAGGTTTTAAATTGAGATGTGAGGAGTGTGTTCTCATGTGTTACGTCTTTTAATTGGCTTGATAAATTTTTATTTTCGAGTTTAGCATTATCTAACTTTTTAGTCAATTGCTCACTTTCCAAGTACAAGGCATTGAAAGAGGATTGAAGATCATCATCTTCATCACTATCACTTTCAATATCCACTATTTTTTCAATTATGGGTGTTTCCTCATTCTCAACAATGGAAGAGATGAAGTTCTTTTGGGTTTCATCATTGACTTGAGGTTCCTCATCCGAATCACTCTCAAATTATGAGGTGTCTTCATATGTGGCATTCATAGCCTTTCTTAATTTTTCCGATGGACATACATTTGAGTAATGTCCTCTCCCACCACAATTGATACATTCTTGTTCCTTGGATTTATTTTTCTTCTCTCACCATGAGGTTCATGTCTTTTAGGGAATTTTCCACTTGGTTCTCCCTTTTTAAATTTTCTCATTTTATTGAACCTTTTGAAATTGTTTAAATATCTTTTGACAATTGAAGCCATTTCTTCACTAGGATCTATCTCTTCTAATTCCGGTTCCTTTTCTTTAACTATTGGAAGATTTATGGAAGATTTCAAGGGAATAGATTTTTCAATGGTTGAATGTTCAAGGTTAAATTCAAAGGTTTGAAGAGAGGCAACCAAATCATCAATTTTCATTGGGGAAATATTTCGATACTCTTCAATTGCCACTTTTTTAGCCTCAAACCTTTTGGCAAGATTTCTAAGGATCTTTGTGCAAACCTTAGCATCGGGAATTCTTTCACCGAGAGCCCACATAGAGTTGACAATGTCACTAACTCTAGAGTAGAAATCCATGAAGGCTTCTTCTTCCTTCATTTTCAAGGCATCAAATTGAGCTTCCTATAATTGGAGCTTCGATCTCTATACAATCGATGTGCCATCGAGGGTTCTCTCAAGAATTTCTCATGCCTCTTGTGCGTCACACATCATTATCCTCTTGTGTTCAGTGGGTGAGATTGCACAATTCAATGCATTAAGAGCTCTACCATTAGCCATGCATGCACCCTTTCTTCTTTGGCCCATTGAGAGAAGAGTTTTAGCTCAACGGATGTGGAGAAGGTAGCCGTATCCACTTTATTGACCACAGGATGTGACCAACTGGTACACACTGAATCCCATACGAATGAATCGATGGAGATGAAAAAACTTTTCATATTTACTTTCTAAGAAGCATAATTTGATCCATCAAAGAAAAATGGTTTAGAGATGGCTGAGTTATCTCCCATAGTTCTAGCACTTTGGTCACTTAGACTGTTAAGTGAAGGAAATGAACACGAGGCTTTGATACCAATTGAAAGTTCTCTTGAGTGCATAGAACCGGATTAACCCTAGAGGAGGGTGAATAGGGTTATCACAAATTATGGCCTTTTTAAATTTTACTTGATTAATATAGTGCGGAATTTAAAACAATTAATCAAGTGTGTGACTTCAAAGTGTACAAGATAAACAATAAAAAACACAGAAGAGACAATACACACGATTTATAGTGGTTCAATTAGCCAACCTGCATCCACTATTGAGACTCACTCAACCTTGAACTATCCCCAATTCACTAAGCGTAGGAATTGCACCAACAATAGAATAGGACTTCCACCTATCCAATTGATTAAGACTTTCACCCAATTCCTATCCCATTATTTTTTATAGTGGTTCAAGAGAAAACTATCTTTTTAATCCACTTTAGAATAGATTGATTATTAAAGAAAAATCTAATTAAGGAAGCACTTTCCTTTGAAGCTCTTTGCAAATGTCGATGTGTGCTTCCAAATGATCTACCCAATCTGTGCTCGTACAATCCCGACGTTGAAGAAAACCCGCAGTGTAGAGCAACCACAATCCTTGGGTATCTAGGAAATTGGAGGTCCAATATATATCCTAGAGCTTTGGCATAATCCTTCTCTCTTAATCTCAATCACAAGGGATTGTATACTTGAATGATGTGCTTTTGATTTTCCAAGAGAGAATAAGCCTAGAGGTTTTGCCTTTGATTCTTGGGAGAATTCCTCACTGGTATATGGCTCAATTAATGGCTCCTTAATCCTCTTACCAACTCCCAAAATAGTGTTTGTATTTATAGGCAACATACAAATTTTTGTCACCTCGACAGACACGATCGATCATTTGTGTCTGAAATCCCAGTTCACCAACCCGACCGTTGAGTATTAAATGCACAGTAACGGTAGCAAAATGGTAACCTCACGACTGATCTTGCTACACGATTGATAGTCCGTGTTTCTGGCGACAGCTCGTGGGTTGGCAAAAGCATTGGCCTAGGACTCATTGTATTTTCCAGTGTCAAGTCCCATCCAGGCCTAGGGTGTAACACTTCAGAATTCCATGTTATCAATATTTACGGAATTTGCCATTTTAATTGTGAATTAATGAATATAAACCTTAGATGGGTAAGGTGTTGGGGCAATGGCCCAATTTGGACCCAACAGTTATGGTATAAGGTTTAATTTAAAGTAAATGGGTAAGGCACATTTAATTGGGTCAATGTTGCTAGTTGGGTCAAAATGCCCAATTGGGACCCAATGGTTCATGGTTGACTTGGTTACCACCAAGTGAGTTCAAGCCTAATTAAATGGGGTTGAATTAAAATGGGAATGCAATCAAGTAAGTTAAGTTTAATTATGCTTAAAGACTTGAAGTACTTTGCTGTCTAAAAAGGAATAGATCTAGGTTCTATTATAATCCGCATTTTATGATTTAATCCGCATGTATTTATTATCACGTGTGAACCGTTTTCATGGACGTAGTCCATGCACACGTAGGGTTGGCCAGTTAAGGGTCGGACTTTAGAAGTTCGGACTTAACTTGCGTCATGACGTCCCGTTCTTGCTCACTCTTCTATTTATAAAAAAAAAAAATAGACTTTGATTTTCGGAAAGCGAGTGAAAAAGGGCGGGGCGTTACATAGGGCGACTGATTGTGTACCCGATGTGTTATTGCTCTGTCTCGGAGATGGGTTGTGCAACCGACTGATCGTGCCAAATGAAGGTATCATCCTGAGCCTGACTGTATTTTTTAGTGGATATCTGACCCAGGCTCCAGGCGATTGATTGTGAGGGAGATTAGTCGGCCATGTACCTAGACGAAGCATCATTTGGATTATCTATTATCCGAGACTTGGACTGTGAACGATAGTCAATATTTTTTCCAATGCCCAGGGCAATCGATCGTATACATGATTGGATCGGCCCTGTCCTAGGGATACATCGTGAGCATGAATGTATCGTCTTGAGACCAAGTGTGTTTGACAGTCCATTCCATCCAGAACCCATGACAATCCAGATGATGGGTCGTATGACCCTGATTGATCGCCCTGTCATTTGGCGATAGGTCACCGACACGATGTGTTGTCCACGATGGTGCATATACATATTTCCAAGTTGGTTTCCACTTGGTATTAAACACATTTTTAGCTTAGTTATCTATATGTGATGTCTAAGCCTAGGGATGGTCCACCTAAGGTCATTTATGACCAATTACCTCCTGTGATTTCCATACACATGTTGATCAATTAAGTCTTCATACTTCAATCAACAGTTGAGTCTTGAGTCTTGAGCTTCTTCTCTTCAAGGCAGTGCTTCACATAAGTCACGAAATTGATTCATAGGCAACTCGGCAAGCTGGGGCACTAACAGGTCATATTTGATGGAATCAACAAAAATATTTAAGGACTTACCTCCTTCATGATTTTCTAGGTTGGAAGTAGTCTCTGATCTTTCAAGTCCCTCACAAGTAGATTCCAATCCCTTCACGTATGAGTCATAGCTTTCTTGAATGCAAGAGAGATAACCTGCCAATGGGTTTAAAGAAGCAAGAGCATCCACAAAATCGCATGTATCTAGACAACACGAAGAGTTTGAACTTTTGCATAGAAATATTAGCAATAAAATCATTTTGGACAGAAGTCCAAACATCATCATCATAGGATGCCAATATTTTCTCTATTTTTGTTTTCAAAAAGACCAAAATGGAGTGCACAAATAATAGAGAATCACAAAGATCAACTCGACGGTTAAATCCTTTATGAAGATCACGATGCTCTGATACCAATTGAAAGTTCCCGAGTGCTAGAGCCCGATTGTCTAGAGCAAGGCTAAAAAAATGTACATAGGAAGACATACAACAAACTTGGCCAAATGTTGGTAAAAAGGCCATGAGTTCTTCCTCCTCATATCAATGGGTTCCTAAGGCTAAGAGCCTCATGATTCATACGGCCTTAAATGTTGAAAGGCAATCAAAATGGTATTTGGATAGTGGATGCTCTCAACATATGACTGGAAACAGTTCTTATATGTCAATTTTGGTTGATTACAATGGAGGTTTAGTTGTGTTTGGTGATGGCAATATGGTCAACATATTTGGAAAAAGAAATCTAAATTTGTCATCCTCTACTGTGATTAATGATGTTTTTCTTGTGGATTGCCTTAAACATAACTTGCTTGTATATCTCAATTATGTGCTAAAGATCAAGAAGTTACCTTCGGGGAAAATGATTGCAAGGTGTATTCATAGGAAGGTAATGTTATTTTGAATGTGATTCTTACTTCTGATGATTGTTATGTTTACCACTCCCATTAAATACTCTTGCTTCATGACCAAAATTAGTGAGGCCGAACTTTGGCACCAAAGACTTTGACATGTAAATTTTAGAGATTTGTCCAAATTGAGTGATCATATAAAATAGTTTCCAAAAGTAAGTCAAAATGAGGAATCCATGTGTGGGGATTTCCTAAAAGGGAAACAAATTAGGGCCGCTCACAAAAATAAGAATATGATCTCAACTCAACACTTGAGTGGTGGAGGCAAGAGATATTTCATGGTAATTGTTGATGATTACACTAGATACACTTGGGTGGCCTTCCTAAGAGAGAAATCTGATGCGTTCCATGAATTCAAAGTTATTGCTAAATGTATCATGAATGCCAAAGAATTTGCCATTCACAGAATAAGTACTGATAATGGAAGAGAATTTGAAAATCAATACTTTGACAAATTCTATGAAAAACATGGAATTTATCATGAATATTCTGCTCCAAAACTCCACAACAAAATGGAGTAGTTGAAGGGAAGAATAGAGTTCTTCAAGAGATGGCCACCACACTTCTTGAAAGTAAAAATGTTTGTAAAACTCTATGGGCTGAAGCTGTTACCGCATGTTTTATCATTAATCGTGTTACGTAAGAGCGGAGTTAAAAAAAATCTGCCTATGAACTGTTGTAATACCCTGTGTTTGTGTAAACATTGATGGGAGAGAAAAAGTAGCTAGGTTGGGTGCTACTTGTCCCATATTTCTTATGAGGAGAGTTGTTCTGTGGGATACAAGGTGGGATCCCTCCTCCTTCTAGCACAAGGCCTTTTGGGAGCAACATTGGGTTGGCTCGCCAATGCAAATATGTTGAGACTTGAAATATTACATTTTTTACCCTTGATATTCAGGTTAGTTAGCCTAGGTTTTGTGTATAAATGATGCATTTAATGGTTTATTTTAGTTTTGTACGTAAATTCAGGGAAATACAGGAAATCATCATAAATCAGTGGATAACTGCAAAGAGTGAGCTTAAAATGAAAGATTTGGAATATAATAAATAATTCATACCAATTTTAGGTTATTAATGTAATTTGATTAATCTAGATCCAAGTATGAGATTCTAGATTGATTCAATATTTTAGTTTTTTAAGTGGTTGATTAATTATTTAATTCTAAGAAAAAAAGTCTGCAATTAAAGAGGCCATCAATTTGAAATCAGAATCCATGAGCCAGAGATCCACTGTAAATGGGCCAAGCTTTGCTCCAAATGTTAAAACACCCGAGGCCAAGAACTCCTTGCGCATTCTCCAATGTGGGCCATGCCAAAGTGAATCCTAGTCCAACAAACCCAAGTCCATACTCCAGTCAAAGTCCAAGCCCAATCCAAGATCCAATGCTCTAGGTTCATATTCGAATTTTGCAAGTCCAAATCCACAAAGCCCGTATCCAAAACTCATCCTTTCCATGTAATCTTAGCCATTATTCTTCATCCACTCATCCACACCATCTATTAGTTATATCATGCAATCTTAACCATCCATTTCATACATCTCATTCACGTAATTCATTTCATCACTTAAATATAGGAACCCCTAGAGCCACCGTCATATCCAAACCATACATTCATCATGTCTAGATCTAGGCCATCCAATTCATCAATCAAATAGATTAACCTTAGGATCATAATCATTCATGCATCATCTCATTGTCCATCCACGTAGATTATCCATCATATATTAGAGCCATTAGATCTTAACCAATTGATCATAGCCATTCATTTCATGCATCCATCTAATAAAACCTTAGATTTAGTTTGACTTGCCTCCCAAGCCAAAACAAATCTATTCCATTCGAATCCCCTCCTAAAAATTAGTATTTCATACGAAAGTCACAAATCCAATCTAGAATACTCCTTGCGCATAACATAATAGAAAATCCCTAACCTTTCTGTCCAATCCATTTCACCTCATCTCCATGTCATCATCTTATCCCTTTATCCTCATACACGATCTCTCTTTATCTCCTTTCCATCCATTCGAGTTTCATATGTTGCCCTAAGCCACATCTCCTTTCATCATCTAACCATTCATCCATTTAATCCTTTCATCTCAACCATTCATATCATTGCATTTGCATTCATAAACCCTAAATCTTATATGCAAAAATCGGCCAACACCTAAATTATCTCCTTCATGCGCATAATCTTTTCTTAGCCACCAAGTTAGCTTGCATCTTAAGCCACCATAGCCAAATTCGTGTACACCATAGAAAAACCCTAGTTTTCTATCTTTTAATCCAAACCACCCATAAACCCAGATTTAACCTCCACTCATCATCCATCTCTTGAGACTATAAATACATCATTTCACCATTGTGAAAATCGAATTAGACATGGAACTCAAGAGGACCTAAGATTGGAGAACACACCCTGAAGAACAAAAGACACAGTGCTTTATGCGCATTTACAAGTGAGCAATCATTGTAATTTCAGTTTTTATGTCTTTTAATTGTTTTTCCATATCTTGTATTTAATTCTCCCATGAAATTAATAAGAAATGTTCTTTCAGAATCCTGGAAAGCCCGATTATTTAGATTTCTTTTTATGCTTCCTTTTGATTTTAAATTTATATTCTTTGTTTAATTAAATGACTTAGGGAACTGGACTTTAATTAGATTAAAGATTATGAGTTTTAAATTAAATGGTGTCAATTGATTTTTGAATTCTTGCATTGAATTTCAGATCTAGATTTCTTAATTATTTATTTATTTTGGGTGATGAGAGAATAATTCCATAACCACCTTTTAAATTATTCATTTTTATATTCTATCATTTATTTTATTTGCAAATTTATTTCATGTCTTTAGTTATGTTAGATCTTTTGTATGTATGTTGTATTTTAATTGTTTGAATTCTTTTAAATTCTTTAAATTGCTTGTCATGTATTTTAATAGTCTTGTATTTTATTTTATGTATTCAAACCACTCCTTCAATATGTGTTGGCTAGTTTGAAATTTAATTTAACTAAACTTTAATTTTGTTTTCCTGAACTTAGGTGTGAGATTATCCATAAATTCTACTTTAATCCATTAACTTAATCGGATTTAATTAATGTTCTAACTTTTGGATCTGAATCTTAAAATAGAGGTTTTATTAACTTGGAGTTAAATTTATGAAAATATGATTAATTTTTATGATTTGATTTATTTTAAATCTCTCATTTCTAAAAAATATAACAACTCAAGCACTAGATTCCTGAAACGCCCCTCCCTCTAACCACTGTCATCAGATTAATATATTAGGAATATTTTAGTGGAGAGGGAGGCGAGCGTCACGACGTGAGCGAAGTATGAGTCAAAAGACTCGACCCTTGACTGGCCCAACTAGTGTGTGTGTGATAACATTTGCATACACTAACATAAACTTGTAGAAATTTAAACATTTATTTCATTGCATGAATAACCAAACACATCTCAAAGCAAATATAAGGAAATTCCCAAGATAATCATACATGAGTCAAATACAAGATAATTACAAAGATCCAAGTCATATTGCCATAACATTCCCCAAATATTACATGAACATTCTCAGTACATAACATTGTCCTATTATTCCCAAAATACATAAGTCCGATTCACTAGTCCAAATTTCCTTCTTAGTTCTTCACCTTGTCTTACATTCGGCCATCGCTTGGTCCAGTTTCATCTACGTACTTCAAACTTGCATAAAAAATCTAAGAGGGGAATTTGTGGGCTTAGTCAATGCGCCCAGTAGGAATTCCAATCACATAATATGCACTACGATGTGTCATACTAAGACATTATAAATACTTGTACTTTGAAAATCAAACACTTACATATTGTATACCTTATATGTAAACCTCAAAGCATTTCTCAAAACTCATTTACTTATAATATCAAAGCTACATACTCACCTCATACTTCTTTTCATAGTACAAATCTCATAATTGAAATCATGAATAATACTTTTCTCAAAACCTTTCTCATATCTTAGTCATATAATAATAGTATAAGTATTTCAATACTTTTCCTCAAAATAGGTATCATACTAAGAAGCTCATGTTCAACTTATTATGGAAAGCTTATATTTGAAAACATAATACATATTTCATTATAAGGTATTATACTCACAGCTAGCTTATCTCATAATTTTATTATCATAATGACGTCAACCCAATACTTATAATGAAATCATAGTCACTTGTCTTTTCAAAATACCATATGCCAACCTTGTAAATGCTCATCAATGTGCAATGTATTATGCCAAGGATGCCATGATTCATGCATACCCTCATCATGCCTCATGCATAGGTATTTCAACAACTCATTTAGGACAACGCGGCATTTTATCTTCCCGTATACTAATTTCATACTCATCTTTTGGGGTGTCATAATATATATCATCATAATTTCAGCTGGATCCATTGGTAAAGCATTTATTCCTTGGCCATACACGTACGACATCAAAACCTGCCCGGGTCAATTCGACACTTTGATTCGTCAATTCACTTTTCATAAATTCGACACCAAAGTCTGTCTGGACATTTGGTACTTTGGGTAGTTGACTGTCACCCCCATAACCATAATCATGACACTAAGGTCTATTTGGACTAAGTAGCCCTTTGTTTTCACTCCATGTCTTTCCCATTCCATGCTTCATGCATGAGGAATATGAATACAAATGTTGCCTATGATCTTCATGCACGAGTTCGTTCATTTATGTTTCAATGCTTCCTGTAAGCGCCACATGTCGAGGGAAGTTGTCCACAACTTCACCAAATGCAAGCAATGAAATTTGCAAGCGCCACGTGTTGTCACTGTGGATAGGTGGGCCATACTAAGGGAAATTGCCCAAATCTTCACAAAGATATATAGTGAAGAGCTCTGGGAATGCCTCCATGTGTTATCAGTGTGGACAGAGAGGCCACATTTAAAGAAATTGTCCCCGACTCTGTCAAACACCTCAAGCAGGGACTTCTCATCACCCACAGGGCATGCCTAAACAGTCACAAATGTCCCGATCCTAGGCTCAAATGGGACGATCTCATGCTCCAGTGATTTCCAAACGATTGGATCCTTTTCCCCTGACACCGGAAAACAACTAAACCCTCGACGATTTGAGGTATGACAATTATTGTTGAAGTCTAAAAATCTTACATTTTTACCCATTATTTCTGATTGAGTTAGACTTGATTTTGTATATAAAAGATACGTTTAATGGTTTTTTCTAGTTTTGTAGATAAAAGGATGGTAAAATAGGAAACAAGCATAAAACAATGGATAATTGCCGGAAGAGAGCTTAAAATGGAAATTTTAGAATTTCGTAATTAATTCATGCCACTTTAGGGTTTTAAATGTAAATTGGATAATCTAGATCCATTTATGAGAGTCTAGATTAACTCAATACTTAGATTTATGAGTGGTTTGATTAATTATTTAATTTTAAAATCAAGTTTGTAATCAAAGAGGCCAAGAGTTGAAATCAAGATCCATGGGCCAGAGATCCACTGTAATTGGGCCAGGCTTTGCACCAAATGCCAGACAGTGGGCCAGGCCAAGTACTCCAAGCTCATTTCCCAATGTGGGCCAGACCAAAGTGAATCCAAGCCCAGCAAGCCCAAGACTCCAGTCCAAGAAGTCCAAGTACAATTCAAGATCCAATGCTCCAGGTCCAAATTCAAGTTCACCAATTCTAAGCCCAAATCCATTTTAGGTCCACAACCCAAAAATCCCATATCCATGACCCATCCTACCCATTTAATCTTAACCGTCCAATTTCCATTCTCCCATCCACACCATCCATTGACCCCATTAACCAATCCAAACTGTTCATTTCATGCATTTCATTCATTTTATGCATTTGATATCATCAAACCTTAGATCCACTTAGTCAATCCAACCCGTTCATGCATCATGATTAGATCTAGGATGTCCAAACCATCCATCATATAAATAAACCTTAGGATTAAGATCATCCATGCAACATCTCTCCATCCATCCATTAGATCACCCATCAATCATTTAAGCCATTAGATTTAGGCCAATTAATCCTATCCCTCCATTTTATGTTTCCATCTCTTTAAACCCTAGACATCTCATTAAATCCTAAAATCTAGGTGTTCATGCGCATAGTGCATTGCATCACATGACACACACAATCTTAGAAATCCACTCATGCGCATACTCCATGGAAAATCCCTACAATTCCTCTCCAAGTTATCCAATCCACATCACCATCCTATCCCATCATGCTTCACACGATTTTTCCTTAACTCCTTCCTATCCTATTCGAATTTCATGGGGCAGCCCTCCACCTCACCATATTACATCCCATCCATTTATTCATCTATCCATTCAATCCCAGTCATCCATCCAATCCCAAGTTCTATAAATATCCCACTAAACCCATTGTAAAACACGAATTTGACTTTAGAGCCAAAGAGGACCAAAGGATTGGAGAGAAGACCAAGAAAAGACACAAAGATCAACAGTGCCATTCGAATTTTGCATTGAGTTTCTTATTGCAATTTGAAATTTTTATCTTTCTTGTATTCAATCAATCCTGTATTTAATTTTTCCAATAAATAATCAAAGGTCATCCTTTAGAATCTTGAAACATTCAATTTCTGATTTCCTTTTATGATTGTTTTTGAGATGAATTTAAGATTGTATGCTTTAATTATTTAATTGAACATGAAACAGTTAGGACTTAGGTTATAAATGTTAAATCAAAGTTACTAAGGTTTGATTGTATAAATTAAAGTTTATGATTTTTAATATTGATGATAAACATGAATTGGATCTTAGATTTTTACGCGAATTTTAAATCTAGGTCGTTTGTTTATTTAAATGTCTTGGGTGATGAACGGTCTTTTCCATCCAACCACCTTTTATTTTCTGCATATTTATTTTCCGAAGTTTTAATTTATGTCATTTACTTTTCTTGAATTTATTTTTCATGTTTATTTTATTTCACTTGAAGGTTGTATTTTTGTTTTTATTTTTAAATCTTTATTATGTATTTATTTCATGTATTTAAAACGTCCTTAACAATTTGATTAACTAGTTAAGATTTAATTAATTAGGCTTTGATTTTGTGAACTTAAATTAGTGTTGAGATTGTTTATAAACTCTTTATTAAAATATTATTTTATTCACTTTTAATCAACGCTCTAAAATTATAGATCTATTTTAAATAGAGATTTGATTAGTTTGGAAATATACTTTAAGATTAAAATTGATTTCTATCCTAGATTTAATTTTGAATATTGGTTTTCTAAAAAACATAACAATTCAAGCAGGTGTATTTTGAATTTCATATATTTTCCTTTGGGTTCAACCTCGCACTTAACCGTTGTACTATATATGGTCCATGTGCTTGCGAGATTTACAAATTTAAAACATCAACGAGTTTTTGGCGCCGCTGCGCAGGGAAAATAATCAAAATATGTTAGTGCCTCGGCCTGACCAAGTCCCGATTTTTGTCAATTCCATGACTCGGAAAGAAGCACTTACTGGAAGCTTGAAGACCTAAGATGATCAAGAGAAAAGATCATGCTCCATCGGATTGAAGTTCATCGTTATGGCAATCACAAAACAGGTATTGTGGCCATAGATGACTTTAGGTGGTACCCACACCTTAGAGAGGACTATCTCTAGACTTAATGGAACAAATGGTTAAATCATAAAAATCCTAGAGAGGAAGGTTGACAGTGAATTGGAACCCAACTTGTAAATATGTATTTGATTTCACTGTCAGCTCGACCAGTCGTTCTCACCGACCCCTCGGTAGAGACAGGATCTACACATCATAGTTAAGGACTAGTCGGCCAGATTGACATAGGTTCTAGAACATTGAACTGTCATTCTGGGTATGCCTCTGATCGAGAGTCTCGTATGAACCGACCCCTCGGTGAAAGGCTGAAACGACCCTTCGTGGTCAAAGACTACTCGATCAAGATCTTGAGTTCGAGAATCCTTGAACTCATGTGGACTCTCGCAGAAACAAACATGTCGGCAATCAAAGACCGATCGAGAGTGCCAGGACCTACCCCTCGGTAAAGGACAATAGGTCGTTCTGGGTAACAGGTTTCTAGAGATGAAACTACTGTCAAGCATGTTTTGCACTAGAACGAGCCTCTCGTATGAACCAACCCCTCGGTACCATAAGTGTTAACCCATCGGCGACAACGACATGTCGGCCGGGAAAGAATATAACCGTTGGGAGTGCTATTAATGTACAACAGTAGGGTTTGTAAGGGTAACATTTTCTAGTCACCGACCCTTGGTGCGACCGACATGTCGATACGTTACCGTTACTACAACTAGTTGCCTTCGCTATATAAACCAATCTTTATGCAACCAGTTCGTATCCTTCGGCTTTGGACCCTCATCTTCACGAGTGAGCTTAACAAAGGCCAACAGAAGGATCACTATCTCTCTCGTGCTTACACTAGGGGAATCAAATACAACCAATCAAATGAATTGAGTTGTGAGAGAGAGAGAGGAAGGAAGAAAACTCATAAACAACCAGTCCGAGGATTGAGTTAGAAAGTGAGAAGGAGAGAACCATAAACTAGGAAACCTTTGATTGAACCAGTTTCCTTGACACCCTGTACTGTGATTGCTAAATGACAGCTACGAGGTGGAGCGTTGACATACACGGGTGGGATCTTGAAGAAGCACACATCAAGAGAAAGAGCTTCAAAGGCAAGTGCTTCTTGATTTTAATTTTCTTTAAAACCTTTGTTCTGAAAGTGGATTAAGGAGAGGTACTCCGGAACCACTATAAAAAACTCTAGAGCGTTGTCTCTAGCACAGTGGTGGGTGGAATTTCCAGCCAAATGGATGGGTGGAATTCTTATTCAACAGTGGTGGGTGAAATTCCCAGCCGATTGAGTGAGGTGGAATTCCTACTCTAATTGTGAAGGTGTAAGTCCCCACTTAGTGGATTTGGAGATAACTCAAGGTTGAGCGAGTCCTAACAGTTGATGTAGGTTGGCTAACCGAACCACTTTAAAATGGTCTTGTGGTGTTTGATCTATGTGTATTTGTCTTACGTATTTAAGTACTCTTCTTAACATACATCACTTTGCATATTGATTATCTCATTTTACACATTGTACAAGAGCATCGATAATCAAAATATATGTAAAGGGTCATAATCTTAGTGTGATCGCTTAATGAAATTACACATTAAACAAATCTCTTAAAAATGGGATTGACCTATTCACCCCCCTCTAGGATCAATCATGAGGTTCTATCACATTGAAAAATGGAACTTTCAAAATACATGTTCTTGAATTTTTATGGTTTTTTAAAAATAAAAGTTATATTTTTGGAATCTTTTAATTTAGGAAAACTCTCTAAGATTAGAAATTTCTATTTTTAAAAACTCTAATTTTGGAAAGTTTCCTTATATTAAATTTTTCTTTAAAAATATGAGATTTTGAATTTTATCTTAGTTGTGGAAATTGTTCTAAATTTAGATATTCTATTTAATTTTTGAAAGTTTCTATTTTTGTAGAAAAATTCCATTTGTGGAACAAATTTCTATTTTTGTGGAAAATTTTCTATTTTTGGAAAACTGATAAAATCATTTAATATCTTCCTTTAGCCTCTCTTTAATCTTATAAATGTATTTCATTTTAATAAAATTCATATTTTGTAAATAAATCTATTTTAGGAAAGTTGTGAAATTTCTATTTATGGAAAATTTTAAAATTATCTATGGAAAATTTTAAAATTATTTCTGTCTAGGTGTCTTGTCATGGAAATTAACAAAGGGGGAGATTGTTAGTGCTCCGGCTTGCCGAGTAACTTATTTGTCAATTCCATGACTTAGGTAAAGTATTGTCTTGGAAGTTTCAAGCAATTATCAAGACACAAGTGATGAAAATTGAATCAAGAACTCAAGCATTGGAGGATCAAGTGCGGATTCATCATCACTATTTATGGCAATGACAAAATAGGTAAAATGACCATAGATGACTATAGGTGGTACCCACACCTTAGAGAGGACTATCCCTATTCTTAGAAGAATAAATGGTTAAAATCATATGAAGCCTAGTGAGGAAGGTTGACAGTGAATTGGAATCCAACTTGGAAAAATATGTATTTTCACTGTCAGCTCGACTAGTCTTATCTCACCGACCCTTCGGTGCAGTCAGGATTGACCCATCGTGGTCAAAGAATGATCGGCCCGAATGACATTAGGTTCTAGAACATTAAATTGTCATTCTGGGTTTGCCTTTGATCGAGAGTCTCGTATGCACCGACCCCTCGGTGAAAGGCTGAAACGACCATCATGGTCAACGACTCGTCGATCAAGATCTTGAGTTCAGAAACGTTGAACTCATGTGGACTCTCGAAGAAATAGACATATCGGCAATCAAAGACTGATCGAGAGTACCAGGACCCACCCCTCAGTAATGGGCGACAGGTTATTCTGGGTAACAGGTTTCCAATGTGGAAACTACCGTCAAGCATGTTTTGCATCAGAACGAGCCTCTCGTATGGACCGACCTCTCGGTACCATAAGTGTCGACCCATCGGCGATAACGACATGTCTATCGAGAAAGAATATTACCGTTGGGAGTGCACTTAATATACAATGGTCGGAATTATAACGGTAATATTTCTAGACACCGACCCCTCAATGCGACCGACCTGTCGGTACATTACCGTTACTACAATTGGTTGTTTTCGCTATATAAACCAACCTTTATGCAACCAGTTGGTATCCTTTGTGTTGATGTTTTAAATTTGTAAACCTTGCAAGAGCACGAACCATGTTTAGTATAGTAATGCGAGAGCGAGGTCGAACCCAATGGAAAATCTCAAAGTATTTGAATTTAAATTTATGTCCTCTAAAAAGGAATTGTTTTTAAGAAATAGAATCATTAAATGAGTCATGTATCTAACTTGAAAAATCAACAAATAAAATTGTGATTTCTTATTCTTACATGGTAAATTAAATTTTAACCTTAGTCGTGATTAGCATTTCTAGTTACAAAATTATTTAACACATCTTCCTAAATTTAGTTGAATGAATTTTTGAGAGAGAGTGATTAAATAGAAATTCAAGAATTAAAGAATGAATCATGAATTAAAGAATTAAAAGATTAGATTACACAAGATTTGGGTTAAAACAAATATTACACAACAAACATGAGATTTAACATAATTAAAAGGCAGAAAATTAAATTGCATGAAAATAAATGGCTAAAATTAAATGTTCAGTAACGTAAAGGTTGGTCGTTTGGAATAGACCGTTCATCACCCAAGATGTGTAAACAAAGTAACGGCCTAGATTTGAAATTCACATAAAGATCTAAAATGCAGTTCATATTTACTAATAAAAAAGGATCCACAACTTTTTAATTTAATTAATCAAACCTTAGTAATCATGATTCAAGTCTTACAATCAAGACCCTAACTATTGCATATGCTCATGTTCAATCAAATAAACAAAGGTTGTAATCTTGAAATTAAAAGTAAAATAATCATCAAAGAATTTTAGGAATTGGATGTCCTAGGGTTCTAAATGAATGCTTCACTTTATTAAATGGAAGAATTAAAGTACAAGGCTTTGGAAGAAATTGCATAGAAGCAATAAAATTAAAATGGAAATATTAATTGCTCACTTGGAAATCGTGTAGTGCTCAGTCTTCTAGTCTTTCTCCAGCCTCTAGTCCTCTTGAACTCCAGGTCATATTCGAATTTTACCCTTGGGGTGATGGGGTATATATAGTTTTTGAAAAAGAGGTGGAGGGCTTGGATTAAATCAAGGTTTAAGTTGGGAAATCAAAGGAGTGGATTGGATCTAATTGGGAATAGATGATGGAGATTTAAGCTTGGACTTTAGGGTTGTTAACGGGAGGTCACACGAATTTGGTGTGTGTGTACGTGGCTTGGCTTGGAGGGTAAGTCAAGGTGGAGGGAAGATAGGAGATTAGGAGAGAAAATAGGATTGGGATTGGCAATGTGAAATTCGAATTTACTATGTAGTTTTAGGGTTTGTGCAATGAGATGCTGAATGAATGGATGAGATTAAGAGATGAGATGAATGAATGGATGGATAATAGGAAGATGACATGGAGGGTTGACTAGGTGTGAAATTCGAATGGATTGGATTGTGATTGAGAAAAATCGTGTGAGGTGTGGTGATTGGGATGATGAGGTGTGTTAAGATCCTAGGAATTTATGTAGATGATTTTTAGTGTAAGTGTATGGAGAGGTTTTAGATTGCAAAAATCATGGGGATAATGTTGTGTAAAATGTGCATGGAGGCTAGCCTGAACTACAAGTTGTTCATTACTTTGGGTTTAAGAATGGAGGGCTTAGATTAAATGGAGTTTTGATTTAGTGGCTCTAAGGTATTTTGGGTAAAATAAATATACGAATGGGTAGATGGTTGATGTAGGGTTTAGATGCACAGGTGGATCTAAATGGATGATGAAATGCATGACCTAATTTCAAGATGATATATGTATGTGATGGATGCATGTGGAGGCTCTAGGGTTTCTAAGAAATGAATGAATGGATGTGATTGGATCACTTAATACCTAATGGCTAAGATACTCAATGCATGAAATGAATGCATAAATTAATAGGTATTGCATGGATGAACACTAATCTAAGGTTAACATCATGATGATGATGATGGATGACCTAGAACTAATGATAGATGAATGGATGAGTTAGATTTCATGGTGGATCAATGGTTTAACCTAATTGGGTATGTGAGATGGAGGGTTAAGATCTAAGATGGAAGTTGGATGGTGTGGATGTGAAATTGGGTTATGGGTTTTTGGACATAGGTAGTTGGGTTGGACTTAGGTAAATTCAAACATGGACCATGGAGTTCATTGGACTTGGGCTTTGGAGTTGGATCTAGACCTCAACTCAGGCCCATTTAAATTGGATTTGAGAGCTTGGGCCTTAGTTGGACTGAACTTGCACATTGGCCTGGCCCAAAGTGTGAAATGCTCATGGGCTTGCATGTGGCTGGGTCCATTGAAGCTTTGTGGAGCATAGTTTGGCCCATTTGAACAAAGTCTTGGCCCAATGACTTGAAATTCATGATTTGGCACTTAGATTACAGCTTTTAACCTCTAGAATTAAATAATTATTCAGCCACTTTAAATCTAAAAATTATTAATTAATCATAGATTCTCATACTGGATCTAGATTAATTAATTTACAAGAAAATCCTAAAAAGTGACATAAAATAATTATAATAATTCTAGGTCTTCTCTTTAAAGCTCTAAACTTGCAATCTTTTGTTATTTGAGCTTGATTTTCCTGAACTTTTCATTTTTTACTACAAAACTGACAAACTACATTAAATGCATCATTATATACAAAATTGAGGATTAATTGGCCCAATAATCAGGGGCAAAACTGTAATATTTCAATGCTCAACACTTTGGCAAATCAGTTGGACCCTCATCATTATCAGTAAGCTTAAACAAGGGCCAACAGAAGGATTACTCATCTCTCCATGCACTACACTTGGTGAATCAAACATCCTATCTTCTTGATTGTGATTAAGAGAGAGGGAAATAAATATAGATCTAGGAATCCATTGGAACATCTAAATCCTAGAGACCTCCCATTCATTGTGATTGAGCGTACATAAGGCACATCTTTGACATCGTCGACATCACATTGGGAGAGCATCCTGAAGAAGCATACATCTACAAGTGAGCTCATACAAATGCAAGTGTTTCTTAGTGATTTTATTTTATAAATCATATTGTGAAGTGGACTAAGGCAAGGAAGGGGGTACCACTATAAAAAATAGAGGGATAAGGAAGTAGACCTTGGGTTGGTCGAACCTTTCAAAATCTAGAACAAGTGGATTAAGCGGAAGTACTCCGGAACCAATATAAAAAATTCTAGAGCGCCGTCTCTGACACAGTGGTGGTTGGAATTCCCAGTCGATTGAGTGAGGTGAAATTCCTACTCTAATTGTGAGGATGTAAATCCCCACATAGTGAATTTGTGATAACCCAATGTTGGGTGAGTCCTTAGAGTTTGAGATTGGCAATGGATCTTGAAAAGGTAAAAATTGAGAATGCCAAATTCACTAGCCAACTTCAATGTGTTAATATGGAAAATGATCTTCTCTCATCAAATTTGAAAAATGCAAATGATGAAATTGTGAATTTGAGAGAAAATCAAAATTTGCTTCAAGAAAAACTAAAAGCTTTTAAAAATGAAAGCTTATGTAACACTTTGGAATTTTTAGATTATTAATATATATGAAAATTACCATTTAATTTGTGAATTTTAGATATGGACCTTCGATAGGTAAAGTGTTGGGCCATTGCCCAATTAAGACCCAACGGATTGTGGAAATGGTTTCAATAGAAATAAATGGGTGAGGTGCATTTAATTGGATCAATGTTGCTATTTGGGTCAAAATGGCCAATTGGGACCCAATGGGTCATGGTTAACTTGGTGGACCACCAAGTGAGTTCAATTTAAATCAAATGGGGCTGAATTAAAATATTAATGCAATATATATATATATATATATATATATATAAATAAGGGATTTGGATTAATTGTCATGCGCATAAAGGAAATTGGAAGATTGCATGCGCATGAAAGGTATTGATGGAAAGATTTTAGGAGTTGAAATATGGAATAGGTATGCAATCCACGTTGATATGCTTTAGATGGTCTTTTCCTTAGTTAAGAGTGAAACTAGGAGATTGCCAAATAATGAAGTTGCTTGGCCGTGTGTGACATTGCATATCCAAGATATGCGCATGTGTTAGAGTATCTCTAAAAAGGGTCCTTTCCCTTTATTAAGAGAGATACTAGGGATTTGCTAAATGGAAGGGGTGCATGGCATATTCTAAATAAAGGACTCTCCAAAGAGGGAAGTAGATGCACGGCAATTGTTATGTCAGCAAGACAAAGGGGCGCATGACACCTTCTAATTAGGACCGATTGGAAGTTGATAAAAGGAGAGACACAAGGGGCGCACGGCACATCCAAACCAACAAGGGTTGACGCTGGTGCTCTGGCAATAAGGTATTCTCGGCTGTGTGAAAGATCAAGAAGAAAGAGGCTAAGGGAGAAAAGGATCGGAAGAACATGTCGGAAAGAAGGAAAACCAGAGGAGTCGCGGAACCGGTAAGTAGTTTGATAGTTTTGTTTAAAATAAGGAACCATAGGGTTCGGCCATGGTGTATGGCCGAACCCCATGGAAGAAAATTAGGGAATGATTATGATAATTTTAATGGAAAGAAGGAACCATAGGGTTCGACCATAGTGCATGGCCGAACCCCATGAAAGAACATTGGTTAATTATTTTAATGGATTTTTATGGGTTGGAAACCATGGAAGGTCATGGATGATTTTATGGGTTCAGCCATGGTGTATGGCCGAACACCATGGAAAGAATATCAATGTTTTTGAAGGGATTAAATGGAGACCATGGAAAAATATAGATGGACTTAATATGGTGATTGATTAAATGGAAGATCAAGGATTAATGATTTTTTAGAAAGAAGATTATGAACCATAGGGTTCGGCCATGGTGTATGGCCGAACCCCATGGAAGAGGGTTATTAATTTAGAAAGTGATGTGAACGGTTGGATTGTTTCTATGAGTGAGGTTCGGCCATGGTGTATGGCCAAACCCTACTAGGGTTTATTTTATGGATTCAAAAATGGTAATGGATGCAATGTAGAAATTGGAAGGTTAGACATCATAGGGTTCAGCCATGGTGTATGGCCGAATCCCATGAACCAATTTTATGGGTCAATTATGGATTTATTATTGTAAATAAATTAAGAAGGAGGATGGAATAATGATATCATGGGTTCAACCATGATGTATGACCGAACCCCATGAACCAACTTAAGGGGTCATATGGGGTTTTATGTCACGGTTAATGGATTGTTTATGGAGCAATATTATGGATTGGTTATGGATTTGTATGAATGGCAAGGAGGTAAATAAATGATAGACCATGGGTTCGGCCACGGTGTATGGCCGAACCACATGGGAATTATTTGGTGGACTTAGGGTCTATGTATGGTAGATTAAAATGAATGAAATGTTAATTAAGAATTAGACCAATGGCAAAGTTGTAAATTAAGTAGAAATAATGGACCATGGGTTCGGCCATGGTGTATGGCCGAACCCCTTGAGGAATGTTTTATGGACTAAGGTGCTTTTGGACTTAGATATGATAAGAAATCAATTGGAACATGGGTTTAATTAATTGTTGTGTAATAAGGTAATGGGACCTTACAAGGTGTGTACGATGGTGAACGGTTACCGGACGGAAGCGCAAGGACACGTTAGTGGTCTTTAGTAGGATTCCACCTCTTTGAAACCATGGGTTTATGTACAATGTTTTTATCTTATTTGATGAATTTATGTTGAAAAAAATGTGTTTCAAATGTGATGTTTTAATGCTATGTTTATTATATAAAATAACATGTGTTTCATTAGCATCTCATGCATGGCATGGGGTGAAAGATATGTAACCGGAGGGGCCACACTCCGTCGGGGCGTCCGAAAAACCTATGTCGGATACCTTGATGTGCTTTTCCATCAAGAAGAAACTGGAGGGGCCACACTCCGTTGGGGCGTCCGAAAGACCTATGTGGGGGTACTTATATGTATTTGTGATGGGTGGGACTCGTTGCATTTGACATCATGACATGGCATGGTTTATATGGCTTTTGACATTATGATATTATTATATATGTTTTGTACTAACCATGTGTTAGCCCTAATTGGAATACCTACTGGCCGCGTTGTTCTAATGCCCTACTTCTACCCTAGTGGATGATACAGGAAACGAGGGGAACGATGAACGCGAAAAAGGGCCAAGCATAGGAGCTTGGATGCTTTTAGTTTATACTTGATTTAAGTTACTTATGGACTTGTATTTTGAGTAACTAGACTTCGGACATGTAATAATTTAGATGATTTGCTATGGTTGAATGTTTATTTGGATTATTACATTAATTTGATTAAGGATTTGACGTACTTTGCTATCTAAAATGGAATAGAATTAGGTTCTATTATAATTCCGCAGTTATGATTTTAATCCACATGTTTATAATGTTGTGTGTGAACCGTTTTCATGGACTTAGTCCATGCACATATAGGGTTGGCCAGTTAAGGGTCGAACTTTAGAAGTTCGGACTTAGCTCGCGTTGTGACGTCCCACTCTTGCTCACTCTGTTATTTAAAGAAAAAAAATAGGCTATGATTTACGGAAAGCGTAGAGTGAAAAAGGGCGGGGCGTTACAGCTTGAAGCTCAAGGAAGTTGGAAAATGTCTTGGAGATAAGAATGTTAAGAAATCTCAAGACATGGTTACCTAAGAAAATGAAAAATTGGAGAAATCTATAAACTTGGGTAAACTTCATGGTTGGCATGGTGATAGTCACTCTCAGTCAAACCTTAAGAGACACATGAACCAATCCATACTTGTCAAAGGCCACACCACACACATTTCTATAGTAAAATGCTTTTATTGTGGTTTAACCGGGCACTTCAAGCATGAATGTAAGACTCGAATGCTTGTTGAAAGAAAATTGGTCAAATATCTCCCTTAAGGGGTAAAGAAGAGAAAGTTTGAGGTGATTGGAAATTCACACCATGCAAGGAATAAGGTATATCGTTTTGATTATGTGAATGCTCTTAGGAAACACAATGCACCTCACATTTCACATCATCCCTTCATTGACAAATCTAAAAGGGATAGACCAACATCTCCTCATACTATGGTTAGAAATATGAGAAGGAGAGTCTTGTCTCATTTCAATGAATTTGGGCCAAATGTTCGTGATGGTAGAATCAAATTGTCCAAAGTTCAAAGATTTGGGAGGAAAGGTCTGGATTTAAAATTTGTATGATCCCAAAGGGATAGGACCTTACCCATGCCCTACATTGGTCTAAGACTTGAACTTAATTTGTGTATCTCTAGACCAATTGTAGTTGAACTCAAACTTGGTATAAGTGAGCTCAAACGACCAAGTGTTGTGGCATGGCACATTTGACCTCTTGCAAGCACTTGATTTCACTTTTTCTGGCTATAGTGTTTATCATGCTTGAAGGGTCATAGAGTTGTGGATTTAGATTCCTAGTTCCACAATGTTTGCTCAAAATGTTTGAAAGGCTACCATTGTTGGTATCACATTTGAAGCATGCTTTGGAATCACCCTTGGTATCTTGCCTTCATTCCATATTCTTGTTTGATTGTTGGAATGATCATGTGTAAGATGTTTGTGTGGCATATTTGCTCTTAATTGATAGAATCATAATTTTATATGCCATGTGTTCTCATGTAGGCTTGCACTTATACTTTAATTTTGGAATATATGTTGTTTCATCTCATTCCATGTATGAAGTTATCTTTTGGGAATGGATGGACTTTGTGCATTGCCTCATGTCTCGTTTGTATGTGCTTGCATTCTTTGTTATCATCTCAGATTTTAAATTGGTAGAATTTTGTAGTGTGAGATGATCTTGTGCACATACATAGTGTTGTTCCATTCCAACTTACAAAATTTGTGGATCTTTTATGGAATCGAACTTGCTCCATGCTTGTGAATGGTGTTTGTTGATCAATGTGTGATCAAATGTTCCTCACTGGTAATCCATTCATGTATCATTCAATTCTAACATTGACTTTCATTGGAGTATTCATAATTGAATGATAAAGTTGATAAAAAGCATGTGAGCTAATCCGGTGTTTAGCAAACACTTGTATGCTATGCGTGGAGATCATTTCTTTTGCACCTTTGCTTGATCTAATGTGGGTATATCTTGGTGCAAATTGAAAATGTTTTTGCAAGTGTTTGGTGGTTATGGCATATCATGGGACTTTTATACTTTATGTATATTTGTGATGCCATGTCTTCATACTTCATTTCCATACCTTTTATTGGTATGTCATTTATGAAATGAATGTATGCTTGGTCTTCATTCCTATATTCATTATTGGTATACATTATAAGGAATGATTTCGGTTCATATGCACCAAGTTTTTGCTAAACCTTGAATGCCTTATCATATGACATCACACATGGACATTGGGGTTTTAAATGGTAAATTATAAGACCCAAGGTTATTGGATTGGATTGGACCAAAATCTCAAGAAAATTTGATCAATGATTCTTGTTTTTGTGCATGTGTTAGAATCATCAAATGGCACAAAAATCTGTGTGAATGTATTGGTTTACATTGGCATTCAAAAGTTGTATTGTAAAACTTATTATCTTGTGGACTTACATGCATCACAGGCACACACTCTCATCCCTCAATTAACAAATCTTATAGGGATGTATTATGCTATTTCCATGTCTTGATAATGCACTACCTTGGAAATGTGTTTTTGGAGAAATGTTCAAATGAGGTATATTATCCTTTCTCCAAAACTGTTTTTGGATTGCATTCATGGTTTAATCCTTCACATGTGTCTTGGGATATGTCACATAAGGATTGAATGCAACCTACTGTATGCACCATAAAGGCTTGGGTTTCAAAGAGAAAATATGGTTTATGCCAAAATCTGGATTGATTGGCATTGTGAAAGCCAAAATGGGTTTGTAGTCCAAATGTTGATGGACTTGGTGCATTGTGTTCTCAAATTTTGAGCAAGGGAGAGCATGCCTTGGAATGTTGTATGGGAAGAAATCAAACTCCATCTTTCAAATGCTTAATGGTGTTCCAAGGATAGGTGTTTGTTCATTCATTGTGTCTCATTGGTGTATGTGTTGTTGAGTGAACTTAATGTGTTGGTTGATGCATTGTGCCCACATAGGTATATATGTTTGCATCACCTTGTTTCCATGAACTATGTGCTCAAATTGGTGTATAATTTATTAGTTCATGATTGTGTTCACTCATATGTTCTTCAATGGAATATTTCTTGTATGAGTGATTCCCTCCTCATGTCATGCATAAATGTTGTCTCAAAACTGGTATATCTTTTAAAATGCATGTGGTCCCTCTTTCTCCATTAACACTTTTTGTCAATTTATGATAAAAAGGGGGAGAGAGTTAGAAGCTTGAAGCATGAAAGAAAGCTTATGTTAAGGGGGAGATAAATAAGAAAGCTTATGTTAAGGGAGAGATAACTCAAGACTAAGAGGGGGTTTAGTCCATGTGTTATGGGGGAGCACCATGTGCTTATGGAGTAACATTTGAGGGGGAGACTTCTATGCTTCCACTATTGCTTGCATTGTTTGTGTGTACAGGTACATTGGCACACCTTGAGGGGGAGCAAGCTGAGCAAAACAAGAAAAATTTGAAGGATAAAGTTTAGAGTGTTTTAATTTGAATATGTACTTATAACTGTTGTATCTTTTCTATTCAAATGACGTATATTGGGTTGGGCTAAGTCATCGAGTCTGTATTTATTAGCTTCTAGGTGTTTGTCATGGAAATTGACAAAGGGAGAGATTGTTAGTGCCCGGCTTGCCGAGTAACCTATTTGTCAATTCCATGACTTAAGTAAAGCATTGTCTCGGAAGTTTGAAGCAATGATCAAGACTCAAGTGATGAAGATTGAATCAAGAACTCAAGCATTGGAGGATCAAGTGCGGATTCATCATCACTATGTATGGCAATCACAAAACAGGTAAAATGGCCATAGATGACTATAGGTGGTACCTACACCTTAGAGAGGACTATCCCTAGGCTTAGAAAAACAAATGGTTAAATCATATGAAGCCTAGTGAGGAAGGTTGACAGTGAATTGGATCCCAACTTGGAAAAATATGTATTTTCACTATCAGCTCGACCAGTCTTATCTCATTGACCCCTTGGTGCAGTCAGGATTGACCCATCGTGGTCAAAGACTGGTCGGCCCGAATGACATTAGGTTCTGGAACATTAAACTGTCATTCTGGGTGTAACGCCCGCCCCATTTTCACCGAAATCAGAGTCTATTTTTTTTTTTTTTTTGAATTAAGAAGTGACAACGAGTGCGAACGTCACGACGCGAGTTAAGTCCGAGCTTCTAAAGCCCGACCCTTAACTGGCCAACCCTACGCGTGCGCGGAACTAAGTCCACGAGAACGGTTCACGCGTAGGAAGTAAGCTCGCGGAATGTAATTATATGCGGAACATTATAATAGAGACTATCCTACCAGGTTTAGATAGAAGGGAAGATACATCATTAAATTACTAAAATACCCCTATGTTCATAATCATATCTCAAAATGATAACGTCCAGAGTACAGTCCAAACCATAGCAAGAAACCGTAATTATTACAGACCGACAAGCTAAGCTACTTAAATTACATTTCCAAAATAAAACTTAAATAAAACTAAGTATCTACTTTCCCAAGCTCCTAAGCTTGGCTCCCGTCGCGTCCACCGTTCCTGCCGTCTCCTGCGTCATCAGTTAGGGTAGAAGTTGGGCGTTAGACAATGCGCCCAGTAGGACTCCAAGTAGGGCTAGCACATGGATTAGTGAAAACAAACAAACTGATAACAATATAATAAAACCATATGATGAATGCCATGCCATGGGTGTCTATGTCATGTGTCCCACCCATCATCTATATCATCATAAATGTCATATCCCCCTTGACGGCAAAACCTCGTCAAGGCGTCCCCATGTTTGCTTCTCGGTCGCCCCGACGGAGCATGGACTCCGGTTATAGCCTATCAGGCTATCCCCATGTCTGTTCTCGGTCGCCCCGACGGAGCATGGACTCCGGTTATGGCCAATTAGGCTATCCCCATATCTGTTCTCGGTTGCCCCGACGGAGCATGGACTCCGGTTATGGCCTATCAGGCTATCCCCATGTCTGTTCTTGGTCGCCCCGACGGAGCATCGACTCCGATTCCTTTATTTTCCCGCCCATGCCATGCATGAGATGTAAGTGCATTATGCTATGTAGTATAGATATATATAATTCATATCTTTAATACATATAATCCATAGCATTGGAAATATAAGCCATAGCATTTAACATATAATCCATAGCATTTAACATATAAACCATTGCATTTAAAATATAATCCATAGCATTTAAAGCCCATCTTAAAATAGATCATATAATTACCGAAATAAAATACGGAAACCATCACATACACATAATCCACGGCTTACAAAAAGGTAGGAATCCTACCGAATAGCGACTAGCTTCCCTTTGCATTTTCGTCCGATAAATCCGGTCGCCGATCGCGCACCGTTTGCGATGTCCCGATACCTTATTATACATTACCAAATCAGTCCATATTTTATCTATGATTAAGTCCCTAACTGATCACAAACTTAGATCCATTAATGTCCCATTAACCATGTCATATGATCATTAAAATTAGCCATTTAATTAAGCTAATCCTTATTTATTTAAACACATGTAAAACCCCATACTTAGCCCATAATTGATCCATAATCTTGGATCCCTTAACATTCCATTGACCATGATATATTCATTTTACAAATCAGTCCTTAACTCATTTAATTTTCCATTTATCTAATTACCTACATAATTCTAATTTTAGCCCATAACATGACCTACAAGTGGTTCAATATTAACCATACTTAAGGTCCATTAATTCCATTACCATAAGATCATTTTTGAACATACTCAAGTCCATGGTTATCCTCCCATGGTGTTCTTGAATTTGGCCAATATTTACCATTTTGCCACTCTTCCTTTCCATGATTATCATTCATTTAATCCATGCATAATTAAGTCCATAATTGATCCATCTACTTAGATCCATTAATGACCATTAACTATGTTACAAAATTATCAAAAATCAGCCCCTTTAAAACATTACATACCATACTAAAAAAAAGTCCATTTAAATTTACAACACGACACCCTAGGGTTCGGCCATACAAACCATTTACCTCTTCCATGAATTTCATCATAAAAACCCCTTTAAAAATTACTTACATTTAATCATTTAAAATCTTAAAAATCATGAATCATATTCCATGGTTTCCATTCACTAAAACCCCATTAAAAATCATTTAAAAACCTACCATGCTTTTCTTCACTACGATCCCTTTAAAATTACAACCATTTGATCCTTTTAAGCCTCCAATTTAATAACACCTACTCCATATTTTTCATCCTTTTAAACCCATTTACAACCATCATTACACCACCATAGGATTCATGGTTCATTCCATCCATGCCTTTTAGGCCATTAAGAATCATCAATATTTCCCATGATTTTTTTTTTTTTTTTCTCATAAAAATCCCTTTAAAATTACCCACATTAAATCAATAAAAACTTAAAACCCTAAATCATCCTCCATGGCTTCCATTCTTCATAATCTTATTAAATCACTTAATTACCTCCATCATTCATTCAAACATCACATATATCCATGCTTAAATAAATTTTAATACATAATGTCCTTTATGTCCATTTATTTTTCTTAATCAATCTCTCCCATTTTATCCATTTTTCACTACATCTTTTGGATGGATTTTAAATCCAAGGCCCAAGATGTTTTTGGCCACCATCCAATCCAAGGAAAATGGATTTCATGATCTCCTTTTAAATCTTAAAAAAAATGTAACCTCTTGTTTAAGAAATACTTACAATCCGGTCGGCTCCTCCGACTTTCTTTCTCATCTTGATCTCCTTAGCCTTTCTCCTTCTTCTTCTCTAAGTCTTTTTCTCTTCTTCTTCTTGTCCTATCCTTGGAAGAGAGGGGACGGTTTTGGGAGAGGGAGTGAGGGAGAGAATGAGATGAGAAAGGGATGGAGACAAGTGATGAGAACCCTAGACCTTTCCCTCCCCTTTTAGTTTGCTTGGATTTCTTTCTTCTCTTTTCTTTTCTTCTTCTCTTCTTAGCTTTCCTCTTTTCTTTTCCTTGGGTAAGGGACATTTTTTGAAAGTAAGAAAGAGAGTGAAACGGTGGAGAGGTTTGAAGAATGAGGTGAAAACATCTCATTTGGTTGCTAACTCATCATTAGGTCCCCCACCTACCACACATGGGTTAATGTGTTTAATGGTGGTGGTTGGGATAAAACCACCACCTTTAAGCACATGGTTTATTTTGTGTTTGTTTGGGTGGTTTGTGTTTCTTAGAGTGGTTTTGACCATTTGACCATGACTAGATTAGCTTAGTCAACTTAATTAATTTGATCATTAAATTAAGTTAATTAATTTCCACTTAAATTAATTTCATTAAATTCCCTCCATGAAAGCCACCCATGGTTGACCAAGTCAACCATGGTGGCCGGCCCCACCAATTCTTGGTCCACACGCCACCTCACTTGGTGAGGTGGAGGTAGGTCCCATTTGGCCATGTCACTTAGGTCCAATTAATATTAACTTAGATGATTTAATTTCCAATGCAATCCATTCTTCTTATTGGATAACCATTGGGCCCATGGCCCAATTAAATTCCCTCCTATCCATTTACCTTAGGGCTTATCTATCTTGACCCATTGGGTCCCAAATGGGTATTTGACCTAATTTGACCATTCTTGACCTAATTAATCATCATTGACCAATTAAATGAATTCCATCCAATCCATGGTCCATTGGACCATACTTGGGCCTTTGCCCCAAAATTTGATCCATTTCACATCCATAACATGAAAATTCCTATTTTTCCATTATTAAAATAAATAAATGCCATATATATGTTGATTTAAAAATTCGGGCTATTACACTGGGTTTGCCTTTGATCGAGAATCTCGTATGCATCGACCCCTCGATGAAAAGCTGAAACGACCCATCATGGTCAACGACTCGTCGATCAAGATCTTGAGTTCTGAAACCTTGAACTCATGTGGACTCTCGAAGAAACAGACATATCGGCAATCAAAGACTGATCGAGAGTACTAGGACCCACCCCTCGGTAATGGGGGACAGGTTGTTTTGGGTAATAGGTTTCCAATGTGGAAACTACTGTCAAGCATGTTTTGCACTAGAACGAGCGTCTCGTATGGACCGACCTCTCGGTACCATAAGTGTCGACCCATCGGCGACAACGACATGTCGACCGAGAAAGAATATTACTGTTGGGAGTGCACTTAATGCACAACGGTCGGAATTATAACGGTAATATTTCTAGACACCGACCCCTAGGTGTGACCAACCTGCCAGTACGTTAATGTTACTACAATTGGTTGCCTTCGCTATATAAACCAACCTTTTTTGCAACGAGTTGGTATCCTTTGGCAAATCAGTTGGACCCTCATCATTATTAGTAAGCTTGAACAAGGGCCAGCAGAAGTATTAATCATCTCTCCATACACTACACTTGGTGAATCAAACATCCAATCTTCTTGATTGTGATTAAGAGAGAGAGAGAGAAAGAAATATAGATCTAGGAATCCATTGGCACATCTAAATCCTAGAGACCTCCCATTAATTGCGATTAAGCGTACACAAGGCACATCTTCGACATCGTTGACATCACATTGGGAGAGCATCCTCAAGAAGCATACATCTACAAGTGAGCTCATACAAACGCAAGTGCTTCTTAGTGATTTTATTTTATAAATCATCTTGTGAAGTGGACTAAGGAAAGAAAGTCGGAACCACTATAAAAAATAGAGGGATAAGAAAATAGGCCTTGGGTTGGTCGAACCTTTCAAAATCTAAGACAAGTGGATTGAGGGGAGGTACTCCAGAACTGCTATAAAAAATTATAGAGCATCGTCTCTAGCACAGTGATGGATGGAATTCCCAGTCGATTGAGTGAGATGAAATTCCTACTTTAATTGTGAGGGTGTATGTCCCCACATAGTGAATTCAGGATAATCCAAGGTTGGGTGAGTCCTTAGAGTGGATGTAGGTTGTTTAACTGAACCACTATAAATTGGTCTTGTGGGTGTTGATCTTTACTTGTGTGATTGATCTTATAATTGTGCACACTTTTGATCAGACAACCCATCTCTCTTGATTAACATTATTAATCCGCTGCAAATTTATTAATTAATCGAGAAATTTGTGAAGACCATAAAAATTGGAGATTGTCCTATTCACCTCCACTCTAGGGACAATCTCTGTCCTTGTTCTAGCACCAAAAGGAACTTTCAAAAGTTTATGATTTTTAATATTGATGATAAACATGAACTGGATCTTCGATTTTTATGTGAATTTCAAATCTAGGTCGTTTCTTTATTTAAATGTCTTTGGTGATGAACGGTCTTTTCCAACCAACCACCTTTTACTTTCTGCATATTTATTTTTTGAAGTTTTAATTTATGTCATTTAGTTTTCTTGCCAATTTATTTTTCATGTTTATTATATTTCATATGAATGCTGTATTTTAGTTTTTTATTTTTAAATCTTATTATGTATTTATTTCATGTATTTAAAACCTCCCTAACAATTTGATTAACTAGTTAAGATTTAATTTAATAAGGCTTTGATTTTGTGAACTTGAATTAGTGTTGAGATTGTTTATAAACTATTTATTAAAACAATATTTTAATCACTTTTAATCAATGCTCTAAAATTATAGATCTATTTTAAATAGAGACTTGATTAGTTTGGAAATATGTTTTAAGATTAAAATTGATTTCTATCCTAGATTTAATTTTGAATCTTGGTTTTCTAAGAAACATAAAAATTGAAGCATGTGTATTTTGAATTTCATATATTTTGAATGTTTTCTTTGGGTTCGACCTTACACTTAATCACTATACTACATATGGTTCGTGCACTTGCGAGATTTACAAATTTAAAACATGAACAGTTATGAATGAATTCATGTACAAAATTTATTTACTTGATTGTGGAGCATCGCTTTACTTTATATTTAAGTCAAAGATTGAAATGATGTTTTCCTTAAAGGAATGACTCATGGAGTCACCTAGAAGAATGAATTGCACGAATTGAATTAGAGATTGGTACATCATCAATGGTTAGACCACGAACAATACTACGTATTGATCTATAATACTTTGAACAGAGGGAATGGAATGCCTCTAAAACTTTTAGACTTGGAAATAGTCTTGATCAAGTGAGACTGAACATCAAAATGTTGAATGACAATGATTAGAACTATTAACTAAACATGAGAAATAATGTGAACATTTGAAACAACAAATGTATGTTTCGTGTTGACACTTGTGATATGTATGCTGTTTGTAATTTTATTATAAGGTTATAATAAAATGTGTTAATCATATCACGATTTGTACAAGAATGAAAATGGCATTTAGTATTGAGTTATAGTTGAGGTACAGTTTACGTTGTAGAAGTTTTAAATAAAAGGTGTTAGTCACGCGGTGATTTATATGCAAATGAAGAGATGGTTGGTATTGGGAGAATAGTGAGAATTTTGATCAAATTGATGGAGATAGGCCCGATTGGGAGTCTATGGGCGTCTACTGAGTTAGTCCGGTCAACTGACTCTGTAGATAGCCGGCGGAGTTCCATGAGAGCTAGAAAGATTTGATATGATTAGATTGTGAATGAAAGCTTGAAAGACATGATATGTTTAAATTGATTATGAGATATGACTACAGTTGATAGACTCACTCTTCGACGAGTTGAGCACGGTAATAGTATGCACGTGAAATGGTACGATGACGAGCACATAGAAATGTTTCAAAACTCAGGTTAATATGAGAGATGGTGATGAAAATGAATGGTGTAGACCACAATAGATGGTATAATGTGATAGCCACTTGTGAATGATGTACTTGATTGCCAGAATGCCGGTCAACAAAATGTAATGGAATTTGAATTCCAAGTGTTGAATTGTAGTGCATGGGCCCTGTGATGGCCGCACTGTATATCAGTGTATGACAGATGGTATGAATGGCATTGGGTAATCAGATTTATGAACTATGATGTGTGGCTAGTGAGGTGAAACTCTATGCATGAGTTTGACTAAGAACGTAACTTCTAGTTGATTTCTTGATGGAGAGTGTGAGACCAAATACGAAACCACGAAGAACAAAACAGTTTTACAAGAAGAATTGGAACATAGATGAACAAACTCGTTTTTAGCATATTATCCGTAGAGGAATACGGTACCTGTGTCGGATGATAATTTCATGAATAAAATTAACCCGTGATGGATGAGACCTACTCAAATGAGAAAACCTAAGGTTAAATAAGAAAGGCGTTCTGACGTAACGCCATTGAATAACACCTTATGACAATCATTGATGGCGACTAGGGTATGAGATTTCAAGAAGGAAATAAGCACAAGTAGAAAATGAAATTATAGTATATCATAATATAAGGAAGTATTGAAGAACACAATCAATGCAAACGCCAGTGATATGGAAAGTAAAAGTACGACGCAGACGTCGAACGTCAACTTGTATGATGGTTGCATTTCCCCATTTAGATTTGAAAATCCATGTAAACAACAGAAGAGTTGGTTGAGAGACGACGTGGCAATGAAGCACTTACTCAAGAACAAATATCGGAGATAAGGAAATTCTATCCAAAATTACTTATAAGGAAATACCTTGGAACCCAAGCTCAGTCTAAATTTTCGAGACAAAAATACTAAAAGGTGTTAGTATTGTAACTCCACAAAATTTCAATCTTGTAAATCAATATAATTTCCCTTAATGATGAGGAATGAGTAGTGCTAATATTATGTATTAGGTCAAATGAGGAAAGAAATAATTAAGTAAGAATTTGAGATTAGAGGGATGATGGAGTAATTAAGCGGGATTTAAGAAAGACTAAATTAAGAGATGATTTAGTTAAATAATTTTGAAAGTGAAGTGGAATATAATTAATTACATTAATTAATGGAAACTTTGGTGATTAGTTAATTAAGAGGGATTAGTGGTGATTTAATTAAGTTACTAATTTAATTTGATAATACTCAATGGAAGGGATTTTTAATTAATAGAAATTAATTAATGATGTGGTGAAGGTGCCACATAAGCGATGACATGGAAAGACATGATGAGGTGGCATGCCACATGGCAAGATAAAGATGAAAGTAACATCACCACCTCACCATCCCACCTTTAGCTTGGACCAATAAGTGCTCTCCACGTACCCCACCTTTAGTTTGGACCAATAAGTGCTCTCCACCTTACAATCCCACCTTTAGTTTGGACCAATAAGTGTTCTCCACCTCACCACCTTTAGCTTTTGCTTTTTGACTAAAAAGCAAAAGGAGGATAAGGTAGAAGAAAAAACAAAAAGGAGAGGAGGAAAAGCTAGGGCTCTATCTCTACCTCTTTTCCTCCATTCTCTTCTTCTATCCTCCTCCTCCTCCTTCTCCCTCTCTAAAAAAATCTGAAGCAAGAAAGAGAGAAAGAGCTGGAAATTTCTCTTCCTCTTCCACTCTTTGGTCCAAATCTCTCTTGAAAGCTTGGAGCTTCGAAAAATGAAGGAAGGACTTGAAGACTTGATTAGAGCTTGAATAAGTAGGTTCCCTAACCCTCTTGGTTATTTGATTTAGATGTTAAAATGTTTTACCTCTCCATCTAAGTTCTTACATCAAAGAAACTATGGAAAGAATCTAAGAAATGGAGTGTAATGAAGAGATAATGGAAAGTAGTAGGTATTTTCATAAAATAGACTTACATGAGAAGTTCTACTTAAAATGCCTTGATGTTTATATATTTTCTTTTAGAGTATTTTTATAACTCTATTAGAATATTTGAATGTCTTTTATTTATGAGTTTTTGTAAGAAAAAGGGTTTAAGAAAATGATATCTTATGATGAACTTTGGAAAAATGATTCATGGTAAAACATTTTCTACAAATCAGTCCAAAAAATTTACTTTTAAACATCTTAAAATGATTTTATGGAAATTGTAACTATTTTTCAGATCTTCTACTACAAAAGAGGTTTTTAAAAAGTGTTTATTCGCAATTGTCGGACATCGGAAGGTACCCGAAATAAGTTTGTAAAAACTAGACAATTCTAAGATAGAAAACTGTTTTAAATATCAGTCCCGAACATGGACCTATAACCATTTCAAAATGATTTTTTGGATATTTCAAAAATAGAAAGGCTAGTTTTAGGCATCTTCACTAGATCTGAAATTTTATTTTCTAATAATGAGTCTTTTGTTCCTAAATTATGATTCTCTAAAGAATATATTAGTGACTTTAATTAATTTGGAGTTTTATGAATTATGTTTAAATGGAGTACTATGGGTAAAATGACCATTTGACCCTTGGTTAGGACAAAACACACACGTGGAGTCATTTAAACTCTAATGACCTTCCCCAAATGACCCTTTGAGATTAATTATGATTTTCATAAATTTAATTAGAGGGTTTTTACACTATAATGACCTGAGAATTATATGTTGACACATGTGAACGAACGAAGATGCGAAAGTAACTCTGAGATTGCCCGATCTACTTCGTGAATTGTTTATCCTCACTGATCACCTTAGACCATGTAGGTTTTCCTACTTCGTTGAAATGGTATGGGTGTGAATCTAATATTCGTTGTTCAAAATGAACTGAGTTCTTTGAAAATTATGTATGCTTGATTTATGATATGATTATAACAACGATACTTTCGAATGGTTTCACATCACCTGATAATGATGATTTCTCTGCATTTTAAATGCATGATGATGTGTCTTATCCGAAAAGGATTTTGGAATTAACTGAGCTATGTATGGTATTTTCTTCACTTAAAGGGTTATTGTGGATTTCAACTAAATGGTTTGCTAAAATTATCTTGAGATATATATATATGTATATCATATGTATTGTGAAAAGAGTACTTTCAAGTTCATGAGAATGATTGACAACACATGACATGAGATCATTGGAATCATTTATATTCATATTACTCATGCATGAAGCATGGGATGGGAAAGACATGGAGTGAAAATAAAGGACCAGTTTGTCCAAATGGACCTTAGGGTCATGATTATTGTGATAGGGGTACAGTCAAAGAACCAAAATGCAAAATGTCCAGATGGGCTTTGCTGTCTTATTTATGAAAGTGAATTGACGAATCAAAGTGCTCAATTGACCTGGGCAGGTTTTGATGCCGTTCGTGTATGGCCAAGGAATAAATGCTTTACCGATGGATCCAGTTGAAATTATCATGATATGTATTATGACACCCCAAAAAATGAGTATGAAATGAGTATACGGGACGATAAAATGCCACGATGTCCTAAATGAGTTGTTGAAATACCTACGCATTGGGCATGATGAGGGTATGCATGAACCATGACACCCATGGCATAATACATTGAACATTGATGAGTATTTACATGATTGGCATATGGTATTTTCAAAAGACAAGTGAATATGATTCCATTATAAGTATTGGGTCAACATCATTATGATAATAAAATTATGAGATAAGTTAGCTATGAGTATGATACCTTATAATGAAATATGTATTATGTTTTCAAATATAGCTTTCCATAATAAGTTGAACATGAGATTCTTAGTATGATAAGTATTTTGAAGAAAAGTATTGAAATACTTATACTATTATGATATGACTAAGATATGAGAAAGGTTTTGAGAAAAGTATTATTCATGATTTCAATTATGAGATTTGTAGTATGAAAAGAAGAATGAGGTGAGTATGTAGCTTTGATATTATAAATAAATGAGTTTTGAGAAATGCTTGGAGGTTTACATATAAGGTATGCAATATTCAAGTGTTTGATTTTCAAAGTACAAGTACGTATAATGTCTTAGTATGACACGCCATAGTCCATATTATGTGATCGGAATTCCTACTGGGCGCATTGACTAAGCCTATAAATTCCCCCCTTAGATTGTGTATGTAGGTTTGAAGTACGTAGATAAAATTGGACCAAGCAATGGCCGAATGTAGACAAGATGAAGAACTAAGAAGGAATTTTGGACTAGTGAAGTGGACATGCATTTTGGGAATAGTAGGACAATGTTATGTAGTGAGAATGTTCATGTAATATTTGGGCAAGTTATGGCAATATGACTTGGATCTTTGTAATTAAGTATTTTGTATTACTTATGTATGATTATCTTGGAAATTTCTTTATATTTGCTTTGAGATGCGTGTGTCTATTCATGCAATGAAAAAAATGTTTAAATTTCTACAGGTTTATGTTAGTGTGTGCAAATGTTATCACACACACACTAGTGGGCCTATCAAGGGTCGGGTCATCCGAATAGGACTTGGTTCGCGTCATGATGCTCGCCTCCCTCTCCACTAAAATATTCCCACTCTGATGACGGTGGTTAGAGGGAGGGGCATTACAGGAATCTAGTGCTTGAGTGAAGAATTTTAGAACAAGAGCCATTCAAGAAACTGTGAATGTTGTAGTGGATGATCATGTCCTTACTCCTAGTCAAGAACAAAAGGATGAGGAAATTATTCCCTTGACTCAACCCATTGATGTTCCTGTAGATGTTCTAGAACCCCCTACCCAAAAGCTCTCAAGAATGTAAAGGAACATCCCATTACTCAAGTCATAGGAGAACCCACAACTGGAGTAAGAACTAGAAAGAAAATTGAAAATATGGCCAACTATACATGTTTCACCTCTCAAATAGAACCCAAGAAAATTGAAGAATCCATCAATGATGAGGATTGGGTAAATACAATGCAAAAGGAACTTGGTCAATTCACTAGAAATAAAGTTTGAGATTTGGTCCCTATACCTAAGGAAACACATGTGATTGGAACCAAGTTGATCTACCAGAACAAAATGGATGAACATGGCACCATTGCAAGGAACAAAGCTAGATTGGTAGCCCAAGGATACACTCAAATCGAAGGAGTTGATTTTGATGAGACATTTGCTTCAGTGGCTAGATTGGAATCCATTAGGATAATGCTTTCCATTGTTTGCTTTCTCAAGTTCAAGCTATGTCAAATGGATGTTAAGAATGCCTTTTTGAATGGACTCTTAAATTAAGAGGTTTATGTGGAACAACACCTAAAGGCTTCACTGATCCTAAGTTTCCCAATCATGTGTACAAGCTAAAGAAAGCCTTGTATGGTCTAAAACAAGCCCCAAGAGCATGGTATGAAAGGTTAACACAATTTCGTCTTGAGCATGATTTTCAAAGGGGAAGTGTGGACAAAACTTTGTTTGTCCAAAAGACAAAGAAATCCATTCTTATTGCTCAAATCTATGTGAATGACATAGTGTTTGGATCCACTTGTGAAAAAGATGCTATGGATATGTCCAAACTCATGAAATCTGAATTTGAGATGAGCATGGTTGGAGAATTGAACTATTTCCTTGGCCTTCAAATCAAACAACACAAGGATGGGTTGTTTATCTCTCAAACAAAATACGCAGGAGAACTTGTAAAGAGATTTGGCCTTGAAGGATGTAAGGACGCAGCTACCCCCATGAGCACAACAGTCAAATTGTTTAAAGATCAGAATGGGAAGGACGTTGACCCTATCCTCTACAGAAGCATGATTGGAAGTCTATCGTACCTGCCAGTAGACCTAATATTTCATTCATTGCTGGATCTTGTGTCAGATTTCAAGCTAACCTTAAGAAGTCACATATCAAAGCAGTAAAAAAAGATTATCAAATATGTGGCAGGTACTACTATGTATGGGATTTGGTTTCCATATGATACTTCATCCAAGATTGCAGGGTACACAGATGCAGATTGGGCTGGAAACATTGATGACAAAAAATCAACAAGTGGTGGATGCTTCTACATTGGAAATTGCTTAGTGGCTTGGCATAGCCGGAAGCAATCATCAGTTTCTCTCTCTACAGCTGAAGCAGAATACATTACAGCTGCAAGTTGTTGTACTCAATTGATTTGGATGAAACAGATGTTGGCGAATTATGGAATTGGGAAAGAGGCTATGACTTTATTTTGTGATAATACAAGTGCATTCAATATCTCCAAGAATCCAGTTCAACATTCAAGGATAAAACACATTGATATAAGGCACCACTTCATTAGAGAGCTAGTGGAAGAGAAGACCATTGAGTTTGAACACATTGGCACTGAAAACCAATTGGTTGTTATCATGACCAAACCCTTAGACTCAACCCGGTTTCTCTATCTTAGAAAGTCCATAGACATTTGTGTTTCTCCCTAGCTTGCTCTCACTCTTGTTGCATGCATTCATCACATTTTGGCATATTTTTTATCGAATTGCATCTTGTCCCTTCCTTCTCCTTATGATGTCCAACATTTGCGACTTATTGTAGCACTCATAATTGGTGTTTATTGGTGCTAATGATTCTTTTTCAATTTATGACAAAATGGCAATTTATGACAAAATGGGGGAGAATTTTGGAGAAGCTAAGCATTTATGGGGGAGATCATTGGTTATGGGAAGTAAGTAAATTTGCTTTTGGACTAACATTCTAATGGGAATCTCTAGCTTCCATGTTGCTTGCTTGTGTGTGCTTTTCAAATAAATCTTGAAGTTGAATCAAGTTAAGGAAGTTTTTGTGTCATTTGAAATTGAAATTTGAAAGTTCTCGGTGTGCTAGAACATGATTGATCATTGATTCCTTAATGTTTTTATCTAGTGAAACACGAAATTTTTCCATTAGAGAATGCTTGAATGTGCAAAGTTAGGATAACCGGTGATGAATGACCTCACATCAAAAGACGTTGTTCTAGCATAGATCAACTCGGATGGTTAGATCCAATGACATGAGCACGAGGCATTGATACCAATTGAAAGTTCCTGGTGTGCTAGAACACGATTGTCTAGATGGGGGGGAGAGAGAGAGAGGGGGGGGGGGGGGGGGGGGGGTGGAGCCGGCGAGGCTGGGGAATAAATCCCCAATTTTTAGTCATTTTTAAATTTCTTGATTAACTAGAGTTAGTCAAATGAAATAATGAAATTAATCAAGAAGTTACAATGTGTGTGAACAAGAGATGTGCCAATTAATAATTACACAGACATAAAGTCATGCACATACACAACCGATGTATAGTGGTTCGGTTAAATAACCTACATCCACTGTTAAGATTCACCCAACCTTGGGTTATCTCTAAATCACTAGGTGAGGAATTACACCCACACTAATAGTGTAGGACTTTCACCTACTCACTCCTAGTTTTGAAAGGTTTGACCAACCCCAGTCTACGTCCTTGTCCCTCTATTTTTTATAGTGGTTCCGGTTTCCTTGCCTTAGTCCACTTCACAATGATGAATTGAAAAATCAAACACAAAAAAACACTTGCCTTTGAAGCTCAACATTGATGAAGTGTGTTTCTTGAAAAACTCTCCCAAAGATCTTGTTGATGAGGAAGATGTACCTCTTGTATGGAGAAATCACAAGATAGGGAGAGGGATTCTAGGATCTAAAGATGTGAGTGTGAATCCTAGAACTAGCTTTCTTCTTCTCTCTTGATCTCAATCAACTAGGTGATTGAATCTTTAAATGATTTACCAAATGTATTGATTAGAGAGAGAGAGAGTGAGGGAGGAGAGGAGTCTCAAGTTCTTTCTTCACATTTTTCTAATTTAAAAAATAAAAGCTCTAACTCCCTCAACAAATTTCAGACCTTAAATAGGGATTTAAAAAATCTCGACACGGGCGATTGATTGTCTTACACGATCGATCGTGCATTCAAAGTTATTGTTGTAATATGACCGTTGCGCATTAAATGTTCCCAACGGATAGAATAAGTTCGCGCCTGATTGATTGTGCCACACGATTGATCATCCACGTTTACTCGCGACTGATCGTGGCAAGGCAAATGTATCGGCCTGAGGCTGACTATATTTTCTGAGTCATGTCATATCCAAAGCCACGACGATTGGTTGTGGGACTGATTTTTTTTGCCCTGTCTCTCCGATCGGTCGTGGGACCGATTGATCGTGCTGTATACCACACGAAAGGTTGCCGCCAGATGAATGCATCGTCCTGAGCCTGACAGTAATTTTCTAGAGGGTGTTCAACCCAGGCTCCTAGCGATCGATCTCGAGGGAGATTGGTCGACCATGTACCAAGACGACGGATCGTTTGCAGGATTGGTCTTCCGAGATATGACTGTGAATGACAATCTAGACTATATCCTAAGCCCTGCCGATGGGTTGTAGTGCATTATTTGCATCGGCTCCTATCCCACTGATACATCGCCACCACGAATGTATTGTCTTGGGACCCTAGGTGTTTGACATACCATTCCCAACCAGAACCTTGGTTTTCCAGGACGATTGATCGTAAGACCACGATAGATCGTCCATTGTCAAGGACGATTGATGGTCGGACACGATGTATCAGCCTGACAGTAAAAACAATGTTTTTCCATATTAAGTTTGTGTTTTGGTTATGGGTCAAACACACACTAGGCTACTTTAATTTTCTAGATGTGATCTCTAACCTTAGGCAAGGTCATCTTAAGGTGTGGGGTTTACCTAGAGTCTCCTATGGCCAAATTTACCTTGTGTGATTGCCATATATGTTGATGATCTGTTGAATCTTGATTGATCTTCCATCTTGAGCTTGGTTCAACCACCACTTGATTCTTTATTCTTGAGCTTCTAACTTCAAGGTGATGATTTACACGAGTCATGGATTTGACAAACAAGGGACTCGGCAAGCTGCGGCACTAACAATCTCCTCATTTGTCAAATTCATGACCAAACCTAGAAACTAAGAATTACAGACACAATGGACTTCCCAAAACCCAAAATACATCATTCGAAAGTATATGATATACAAATTACATTGCAAATTCAAATGACACAAGACACATAAACTTCCTTAGGTTGTTCCAATGTTGATGTTTACTTGTAAAACACAAACAAGTAAGCAATATGGAATCTAGAAATTCTCATTAGTATGTGAGTCCAAAAATTTAATTACTCCCCCACAATGTATAGACTAAATAATTCTAACTCCCCCATAAGTATATCGCCCCCAGTAATGCTTAATTTCTCCAAAATTCTCCCCCATTTTGTCATAACTTGACAAAGGACTACAAATATGCCCAATTAAGTCCCAATTGTTGGACTTCATATGGAGAAGAGGGGAAAGGTGTATAGTGCAAGACATGCAAAAATTATGTCAAATGAGATGAATGTATGCAAAAAATAGAGTAAGCTAGGGAGAAACACAAATTCCTATGGACTTCATAAGAAAGAGAAACTGAGTTGAGTCCAAGGGTTTGGTCATGATATCCGCCAATTGGTTCTCTGTCCCAATGTGTTCAAACTCAATGGTCTTCTCTTCCACTAGCTCCCTAATGAAGTGATGCGTTATATCAATGTTCTTTGCCCTTGAGTGTTGAGTTGGATTCTTGAAGATGTTGATTGCACTTGTATTATCACAAAATAAGGTCATGGACTCTTACTCAATCCCATAATCTGCCAACATTTGCTTCATCCAAATTAGTCGTGTGCAACAACTTGCAACTGAAATGTATTCTGCCTCAGCCGTAGAAAGGGAAACTGATGATTGTTTCCGGCTATGCCAAGCCACTAAGCAATTCCCAATGTAGAAGCAACCTCCACTTATGGATTTCATATCGTCAATGTTTCTTACCCAATCTGCATCTGTATATCCAGCAATCATGGATGAGGTGTCATAAGGAAACCGAATCCCATACACAGTGGCACCTGCCACATACTCGATTATCCTTTTTACATCTTTAATATGTGACTCCTTGGGATTTGCTTGAAATCTTGCACATGCTCCAACACTGAAGGAGATGTCAGGTCTACTAGTAGTAAGGTTAGTAGACTTCCAATCATATTTCTATAGAGGCTAGGATCAACATTCTTCTCATTTTCATCCTTAGACAACTAAACTATTGTGCTAATGGGGGTAATTGTATGCTTACATCCTTGAAGTCCAAACTTCTTCACTAGTTCTTTAGCATACTTGGTTTGAGATATGAAGAGCCCATCATTGTATTGGTTAATTTGGAGTCCAAGGAAATAGTTCAATTATCCAATCATACTCATCTCAAATTCTGATTTCATGAGCTTGGAGAATTCCATAGCAACTTTCTCACAAGTGGATCCAAAAACTATGTCATCTACATAAATTTGAGCAACAGTAATGGATCTCTTGGTCTTTTGGACAAACAAGGTTTTGTCCACACTTCCTCTTTGAAAATCATGGTCTAGCAAGAATGAGCCAACGTTTCATACCATGCTCTTGGAGCTTGCTTAGACCATACAAGGCTTTCTTGAGTTTATACACATGATCTGGAAACTTAGGGTCAACAAATCCTTTAGGTTGTTCCACAAACACTGCCTCATTTAAGAGTTCATTCAAGAAGGCACTCTTAACATCCATTTGATGTAGCTTAAACTTGAGGAAACAAGCTATGGAAAACATTATCCTAATGGGTTCCAACCTAGCCACGGGTGCAAATGTTTCATCAAAGTCAACTCCTTCAGTTTGAGTGTACCCTTGGGCTACAATCTTGCCTTGTTTCTTACCATTGTTCCATGCTCATCCATCTTGTTCTTGTATATCCACTTGGTTCCAATCACATTGGTTTCCTTGGGTATAGGTACCAAGTTCCAAACATCATTTCTAGTGAATTGGCCAAGTTCATCTTGCATGAAATTCACCCAATCCTCATCATTAATGGCCTCTTCAATTTTCTTGGGTTCAATTTGAGAGGTGAAGCATGCATAATTTGCAGATTTTCCATTTGCTTTCTTGTTCTAACTCCATCTCTAGGTTCTCCTGTGATTTGGGCAATAGGATGATCTTTTACATTCTTGAGAGGTCAAGGAGCAGGAGGAGGTACTGAGACTTCTTCTTGAACATCTATAGATGGAGGCAAGGGAACACTATCTTTATCCTTTTGTTCATGGCAAGGGGCAAGGACATGATCATCCACTAGATTCATAATTTCTTGAATGGCCCCCATTCTCAAGTTCTTCAACCTACAGGCACGACTAGTGGTAGAATAACCTAGGAAGATACCTTCATCAGTATTGGACTCAAATTTCCAAAAGTGTTCTCTATCTCTAAGTAGCTGACATTTACTTCCAAAAACATTGAAGTACTTAGAGTTAGACTTTCTACCAGTCCATAGTTCAAAGGCAGTTTTGTTCAACCAGCTCTAATGTAAACATGATTACTTATGAAACATGCAATGTTTATAGGTTCGGCACATAGTGCTTTGCAAACATTTTTACTTTTAAGAAGTGTGGTGGCCATCTCTTGAAGAACTCTATTCTTCCTTTCAGCTACTCCATTTTGTTGTGGAGTTTTAGGAGCAAAATATTCATGATGTATTCCATGTTTTTCACAGAATTTGTCAAAGAATTGATTTTCAAATTCTCTACCATGATCAGTTCTTATTTTAAGTCCATATGTATCAACTCTAGAGGTCTAGAAGTGGCAACCATATTCTTATTTTTATGGGCTTCTGTAATTTGTTTGCCCTTCAAGCAAGCACCACATATGGTTTTCTCATTATTTTAACCTTTGACAACCCTTTAATGTGATTACTTAATTTGAACAAATCTTTAAAATTTACATGTCCAAGGCTTTGGTGCCAAAGTTCAGTCTCACTTATTTTGGACAATAGGCAAGAGTGTTTAATGGGAGTGGAAACATTATCTAAAACATAACAATCATCTGAATTAAGTATACCATTCAAAATAACTTTACATTCTTTTAGAATAGACATTACAATCATTTTTCTAGAAGGTAACCTCTCGATCTTTAGCACACAACTGAGATATACTAAGCAAATTATGTTTAAGAGGTCAACAAGATAAACATCATTAATCACAGTTGATGATGACAAACTCAAATTACCTTTCCCAATAATGTTTGCCATATTGCCGTCACCAAATACAACTGAGCCACCATTGAAGTAAACCAAATCTGACATGCATGAGCTATTACCAGTCTTATGTGGAGAGCATCCACTATCCAAATACCAATTGGATTGCCTCTCCACATTCAAAGCCGTATGAATCATGAGGCTTTTAGTCTTAGGAACCCATTCATGAGAAGGGGAGGCACACAAGGCCTTTTTGATAAACTTTTTGGCCACATTTGAAATACAACTTCACATTGATGGTTTTGAGTTTTGGGTTCACAATTTCGTAAGAATATTTTTCAATTTTTGATTCAAGGCATTGAAATTTGAATTTTCATTTCCCCTCTGCCTTCCATGATTCACAACATTGGATTGAGGCACTAGGGAATGCTTTCTCAAATGACTTTTCCTTAGAAGGCATTCAAATCTAAAATGTGTGGCTTTTCCACAATAGTAGCACATTTTGTTTGAGGGAATGGATGATTTACTTTTGACAAAGCTGATAGGATTCTTGGGTTTGTTACCATCTTCCTCATTATAACCAAGCCCAAATATATCCTTATACTTTTTCTCGAAGTTGAGGAGCTTTTCTAATTTCTCCTCTCCTTGAGTGAATTTGTCTTGAAGTTGAGATTTGTGTTGTTTCAATCTTTCCAAATCTGAGCTCAAAATTAAGATTTTGTTTTCAAGGCATCTTTTCATTTCAACTAAATTTTTGTGGTTATAAGTCCACTTGGCCTTGAAGATCAACTTCACTTTTTCTCAACTTCAATATTTCATTAATTGAATTTTTCAATTTTGTTGAGAGAGCTTCCTTCTCAGATTTCTCGATTTCAAGAAGGCTTGAAAGTTTAACATTTTCATTTCTAAGTTCATGGACCTTTGTAGCCAATTCCATACTTTCAAAGTACAAATCATTATGTGATTCTTGAAGATCATTAGCATCATCCTCATCCTCAGATTCACTAGTGGTTTCTTTAGAATTGGACTCGATTGAAGCAACTAGAGTATTAAAAAATTTACCTTCTCCATGAAGCTCCAAATTTGAGGTCATCTCAGATTTTCGAAGGCTAGTTGTTGTGAGCTTCACTTCTTCCTTTTTTGAGTCACATTTTCTTTGATTGCAAGTTTTAATTCCTGCACTAGAGCTTAAGGAGACAAGAGTATCCATAGAGTGACATGCATCTATACAACTTGGGTAGATAGGATCGTCCAAAGTTATTTTTCCAAGAAATTCATTTTCGATGGAGATCCAATCATCATTCTCCAATTCACTAGAGGACTTAGTAATCTTGATAATTGATTCCTTAACGTTTTTATCTAGTGAAACATGAAGTTTCTCCACTTTGCCTTCCCATGAGAGAATGTTTGAAAGTGCAAAGTTAGAATAACTGCTGTTGAATGACCTCACATCAAAAGACATTGTTCTAGCACCGATTAACTCGGATGATTAGATCCAATGACATGAGCATGAGGCATTGATACCAATTGAAAGTTCCTGGTGTGCTAGAACACGATTGTCTAGATTAGAAGAGAGGAAAGGGGGGGAGGGGGGCGGGGGGGAGCGAGATGGGGGAAAGAATAGAACAATCCCCAATTTTTGGTCCTTTTTAAATTTCTTGATAAACTAGAGTTAGTCAAATGGAATAATGAAATTAATCAAGAAGTTGCAATGTGTGTGAACAAGAGATGTGCCAATTAATAATTACACAGACATAAAATCAAGCACATACACAACCGATGTATAGTGGTTCGGTTAAATAACCTACATCCACTATTAAGATTCACACAATCTTGGGTTATCTCCAAATCACTAAGTGAGGAATTACACCCTCACTAATAGTATGAGACTTTCACCTACACACTCCTAGTTTTGAAAGGTTCGACCAACCCCGGTCTACGTCCTTGTCCCTCTATTTTTTATAGTGATTCCGGCTTCCTTGCCTTAGCCCACTTCACAATGATGAATTGAAAAATCAAACACAAAGAAACACTTACCTTTGAAGCTCAATGTGAAGTGTGTTTCTTGAAAAGATCTCCTGAAGATCTTGTTGATGATGAAGATGTACCTCTTGTATGGAGAAATCACAAGATATGGAGGGATTCTAGGATCTAAAGATGTGCAAGTGTGAATCGGAGAACTATATTTCTTCTTCTGTTTTGATCTCAATCAACTAGGTAATTGAATCTCTAAATGATTTACCAAATGTATAGATTAAAGAGAGAGTGAGAGAGGAGAGGAGTCTCAAGTTCTTTCTTCACGTTTTTCTGATTTCAAAAATGAAAGCTCTAACTCCCTCAATAAATTTTATGACCTTAAATAGAGATTTGAAAAATCTCGACATGGGCGATTGATCGTCCTACACGATCTATCTTGCATTCAAAGTTATTGTTGTAATATGACCATTGCGCATTAAATGTTCTTTTGATCTCAATCAACTAGGTGATTGAATCTCTAAATGATTTACCAAATGTATAGATTAAAGAGAGAGTGAGGGAGGAGAGGAGTCTCAAGTTCTTTCTTCACGTTTTTCTGATTTCAAAAATGAAAGCTCTAACTCCCTCAATAAATTTTATGACCTTAAATAGAGATTTGAAAAATCTAGACACGGGCGATTGATCGTCCTACACGATCGATCGTGCATTCAAAGTTATTGTTGTAATATGACCGTTGCGCATTAAATGTTCTTCCAACTGATAGAAAAAGTTCGCGCCCGATTGATTGCCGGTGTTTATTCGTGACTGATCGTGGCAAAGCGAATGTATCGGCCTGAGATTGACTGTATTTTCTGAGTCAAATCTATGACTCGTGTGAAGCATTGCCTTGAGAATAGAAGCTCGAGAATCAAGTGTCAAGTGTTGGTTGAATCAAGTCCAAGAATGGAAGATAATTGAAGATTCAACAGATCAACATGTGTATGGCAATCACTCAAGGTAAATTGTCCATAAAAGACTCTAAGGTGGACGCCACACCTTAGGTTGACCTTCCTAGGCTTAGATATCACATCTGGTTAATTAAGAAAGCCTAGTGCATGTTTGATATCAAATCAGAGCCAATGGACTTAATGCTCAAACCATTGAATTTTCTGTCATGACGACACATCGTGTTAGCGATCCATCGCAATGACAGAGGACGATCAATCGTGGTATAGCGATGCATCGTCTTGGAAAACGATGGTTCTGGTTGGAATGGTTTGTCAAACAACTCTGGTCTCAGAACGATACTATCGGCATCACGATCTATCGTTGAGACAGTGACTATCAATCGGGCACACGATCAATCGGCTGGACTTAACCTTATTCTGGTTTGAACAAGAGCATGTCAATACAATTTGCTCTCAGGACGATACAATTGTCAGGCGGTGACCCATCGTTAGGAACCTATCACTATCTACCGGGCGCACGACCAATCGCTAGAGATAGGGCTGACACATAGGCATCACGACCCATCTCCCTAGAAATATTGGAGGTTTGTCTTGACAAGCTCTGTCAAAACAGGATAGCCTCAGGCCGATTCATTCGCCAACCCACGATCCATTGCTAATGGATGTTCACGATCAATCGTGTGGTGACTGTTTTTGAAACGTTGGATTGCATTTAATGTTCAACGGTCCTATTGGTTAGAGCTTTTGACATTGGAAAAATTAGAGAACTTCTGAAACAATTACCTCCCTCCGTTCTCTCTCTCTAAACATTTTATGTGGTAAATCATTTTGAAATCCAATCTCATATTTGATTGTGATTAAGAGAGAAGAAATCTAGTTCTAGGATTCAACTTGCACATCTACATTCCTAGAATCCATCTCCCAAACTTGTGATTGCTCATACAAGGTACATCTTCATTATCAACAAGATCATGTTGGAAGAGCTATTCAAGAAACACATCTGCATCAAGTTTGAGCTTCAAAGGCAAGTGTTTCTTTGTGTTTTTAATTTCATCATATCGCGAAGTGGACTGAGGCAAGGAAGCTTGAACCACTATAAAAAGTAGAGGGATAAAGACATAGCCGAGTTGTTCGAACCTTTCAAAATTAGGATTGTGTAGGTGAAATTCCTACACTATTGTGAGAGTGTAATTCCCCACTTAGTGCATTTGGAATAACCCAAGATTGGGTGAGTCCAACAGTGGAAGTAGGTTTGTTTAAACCGAACCACTATATATCGGGTATCCTTGTGTTTGATATTTTGCTTGTGTGAATTTTAAATTAATTGGCACATCTCTTGTTCACATAGCACCTTTCCGTCTTGATTAACTTTGTCATTCCACTTCATTAATTTGTGTTAATCAAGAAATTTTGCAAAGGACCAAAAAATTGGGGATTACTCTATTCACCCCCCTCTAGACAATCAGGCTCTAGCACTTGGGAACTTTCAGAATCCTTTAAACCTTTGACTAATTATGGAATATTTGACATTCTTAGACTTTGTCTGCTGGGAAAGAACCCCTGTGGTTACTTGTTGGGTTTGAAAGTTCCCTTGAGTGCTTAGAAACGGATTAACCTTAGAGGGGGGTGAATAAGGTAATCACAAATTATGGCTTATTAAAATTTTCTTGATTAAAAAAAGTGTGGAATTAAAACAATTAATCAATAGTGTGTGTAATGCAATTTGTAAAAAGGTAAACAATCAAACACACAAGAGACAAGACACATAATTTATAGTGGTTCGGTTAGCCAACCTACATCCACTGTAGAGACTCGCTCAACCTTGAGCTATCTCAAATTCACTAAGCATTGGAATTACACCAACACAATATAATAGGACTTGCATCTATCCAATTGATTGGGACTTTAACCCAATCCCTATCCCACTATTTTTATAGTGGTTCAAGAGAAAACTATCTCTTTAATCCACTTCACAATAGAATGAGTTTTAAATAAAAATCTAACTACGGAAACACTTTCCTTTGAAGCTCTTTGCAAATGTCGATGTGTGCTTCCAAACGATCCACCCAATGTGTGCTCGTACAATTCTAACAATGAAGAAGACCTTCCGTGAAGAGCAATCACTATCCTTGGGTAAGTTCTCTAGAAGATTGGGTACTCAATATTTATCCGAGCGCTTTGGCTCAATTCTTCAATCTTAATCTCAATCACAAGGGATCGGATATTTGAATATGTACTTTTGATTTGCCAAGAGAGAATAAGCCTAGAGGTTTTGCCTTTGATTCTTGGGAGAAATTCTCAATGGTAGATGGCTCAATTAATGGCTCCTTAATCTTCTTACCAACTCCCAAAATAGTGTTTGTATTTGTAGGCAACATAAAAATATTTGTCACCATGATACACACGATTGATCATGTACTAGCGATCGATCATTCGTGTTAAAATCCCGTTCACCAATTCGACGGTTTGCTGCATTAAATGCACAGTAACGGTAATAAAATGGTACCTCACGACTGATTGTGCCACACGATTGATCGTCCGTGTTTCTGACAACAGATAGTTGGTTGGCGACAACATCAGCCTGGGACTCACTAAAATTTTCAACTTCAAGTCCCATCCAGGCCTAGGGCGATTGATCATGTACCCGATGGGTCATTGCCCTGTCTCGGCGATGGGTCGTGTGACTGATTGATCATGCTATACCACACGAAGGGTCGCCGCCAAATGAAAGTATCGTTATGGGCTGACTGTATCTTTTAGTGGGTATGTGAACCAGGCTCTAAACGATTGATCGTGAGAGCGATTGGTCGGCCCTGTACCTAGATGAAATATCGTCTGCACGATCTGTTATCCAAGACTTTGACTGTGAATGACAATCCATACATTTCTAATGCCCAGGGCGATCGATCGTATGCACGATTGGATCGGCCCTCTCCCAGCGATGCATCGTGAACACGAATGCATCATCCTGAGATCAAGTATGTTTGACAGTTCATTTTATCCAGAATCCTTGATAATCCAGACGACAGGTCGTATGATCATGATTGATCGTCTTGCCATATGGCAAAGGGTCACCTATGATGTGTCATCCACAACAGTGTATATACATATTTCCAAGTTGGGTTCCACTTGGTGTCAAACACATTTTAGGCTAGCTTAGTTATCTAGATGTGATGTCTAAGCCTAGGGATGGTCGACCTAAGGTTTGGGTTCCACCTAAGGTTATCTATGGCCAATTACCTTCTGTGATCGCCATACACATGTTGATCGATTGCGTCTTCATTTTTCAACCAACACTTGAGTCTTGATTCTTGAGCTTTTTTTCTCCAAGGCATTGCTTCACCTAAGTCACGGAATTGACAAACAGGTGACTCGGCAAGCCGGGGCATTAACAGGGTTCATCTGATCTAAAAAGAGATTAGACTGAATAGAATTGTATGATTCGATCTTTAATAAAATTGCGGCAAATTTGGGAACCTAAGCCTTTGCTTGGAGCTTAGATTCATCTACTTCTTCTTCTCTCACATCCTCTTCTCCCACATTTTCTTCCTCTACAATTTCAAATTGAGGTTGGGGTTGAGCTCGGGATGAACAACAAATCTTGTTACCTGAAGCTTAGATGGTCTCTCAAAAGGGACTTCTGAAGGAACTTCTTCAAAGGGCTCAGGGGTACTAGAGGTTATAGTGGTTTTCCCGGGGGTCTTGTACTGATTTCCTTCTTCCCTTTGAATTTTTCTAGATTTCTTAGGAGGAGGAGAGGCTTATTTGGTATTCTTACTCCCAGATATCTCAGAAATGTTAGGAAGCTTCATCCTAGTCATGATTTCTTGATTCTTCAAACAAAAATCCAAATGTACCAAAGTAGGGAAAAGTTTGAAGCTTACCCAAACAAAGACATTGCTCAAATATGTGAGAGCAGAGATTCCACACGCAGAAGGAAGCTTTTCCTTTGTGTTTTCCTGGCGAAAGATGGTCGGAGATCGAGTTTTTAGGCACCCAGGGCGAAAGGGAGAGGGTAGCAATAGTAGAGAAAGCCCAAAATCGAATGGAATGTTTGATTTTCGAAAGAGGAGTTTTGACTTTAAAGCGTTTTGCGCACAGACGATACATCGTCCCTAACGATCGGTTATGGCCGACCCGTCGTCAAATGGCAATGTGTTTCCACGACAGATGCAAAATTTCCATTTTGGAAATCCAACTCAGTTTTGAAATCACCTCTTTGATTTTCAAAAACACATGGCATAAATACATTATATTCATAATAATAAAGAACAATTATGCCACAAAACATCTTGTAATTATTCAATTCAAATTTCACATATGCAAACCAAGTATATTGAATTGAAAAACAAGAAACAAGTCAACAAACCATACACATTTCAAATGTTTAAACCAAACACCTATGTTTAACACATTGAAACAGAAATGTAGGACTTTGAAATCAAAAGTCCATTAATGTATGGCTTTCCTATCATGACTAGTACTATAGCCAAAAAGAGTATAGTCTAAGCTTGTAGTTACCGAAATTTTCCATGTCATAGCACAAGGGGCTATTTCAACTCACATGCACAACTCGTGAAGTTCAATTGCAATGGTCTTGAGATATACAAGTGAGTCGACCAAGGCAAGGCATGAGTGATGGTCTATATTTTTGGTATCCAAATGATTGAGGTTGGTGATTCATACACATTCCTTTGATAATACCTTTGATGTCCCAACCTAGGATTCCTTAACTCCTTCAAAACATTATTCAATTGTTTGATCAAGGAGTCTTGCTTTTGGTCCACATTCCTTTGAGGTTTGTGATTTTTAACCTTAGCTTTAGGTGGTTTGTTAAATGCTTGATCCTTCAAGTGTCTCTTCCTAAGATTACATGCCATCTTATAATGCCCAATCTTATTGCAATAGAAACATTTACCCTTTGGAGGGTAATAGACATTTCCTTTAACAAACACCATATGGATCATAAGTCCTTTTGTTGACATAGATGAACCAAATCCCGACCTATCACAAAAACATTTACCCAAATTAAGCAATTTTTCCAATTTTTGTTCTCCATGGATAAATTTATCTTGAAACTTCTCTTTGTGATTTCTCAAGTCTTTTAGTTTAAGAGATAGTTTTCGACGTTTCTTGATGTCCCACAAATTTTCGACATCTTTTCCATGAATTATTATTTCATCTTGAAGAGATTTCTTACTTTCTTTCAATTTTAAAATTTTATCATTAGAGGATTTTAACTTTGTAGAAAGGAGAGTGTGAAAAATTCCCTTGTGCTAGAACCCGATTGATCCTATAGGGGGTGAATACGGCAATCCCGATTTTAACAGCCTTTTTCAAATTTCTTGATTAATCAAAACAATATGCAGCGGAATAACAAGATTAGTCAAGTGTTTTGTGATTAGAGAGTGCGCAAATACTAGAGAAATCACAACAACAAAAAGGCGAACACCTACGACACTAGATGTATAATGGTTCGGAGTAAATCCCTCCTACATCCACTGTTGGACTCACCCTCTATAGGGTTATCCTAATTCACTATGTGGGGAATTATATTTTCGCGAATAGAATAGGATTCCACTTATTCAATTGACTAGGAATTTCACCCAATCCTTAAGGTTTTGAAAGGTTCAACCTAACCCAGGTCTACGTCCTTATCCCACTATTTTTTATAGTGGTTCAGGCCCTTGCTTTAATCCACTTCATAAGATGTTTTTAAAAGAAAATTAAAACACAAAGGAGCACTTTCCTTATTTGAGCTCTCTTGAGTAGATGTTGTGTTTCTTGAAGATCTCTTCCCAATGTGATGTCGTTCGATGACGAAGATGCGCCGAATATGAGCAATCACAATATATGGGAAATGGTTTCTAGGATGTGGGTTTTCAAGTTGATCATGGACTTGTTTTTGTCTCTCTCTCTCAATCTCAATCAAGGATGATTGGATTCTCAAATGATTCACCAAGTGTAGTATTTAGAGAGTAGATGGGATCTCTGGAGTTTCCTTTGATTTTCCTATTCAAAGCTCTCTCTAAGTGTCCTAGAGTGTCCAACCAAATACAACAAGGTTTGGAGTTTAAATAGGAAAACATAAAAATCCCGACCTGACATGGTGATGGGTCGTTTCTAGCGATCGATCGTGGAGGTGACCGTTGCACAATAAATGCACTCAAATGGATACAAAACGGCCACCGGACGATGCATCATGCTCCACGATGGATCGTGACCTTCTAGAGGAGATAGGTTGTAGTCTGACGATAGTATCGTCTTGGGCCAGCTGAGTTTGACAGTAGTTGTTCAAACCAGAATTTTAACATTCTCAGCTGATGGATCGTGATCACGATGTATCAGCCCTTTCCCAGGCGATGGGCCGTGCACCCAATGCATCGTCGTACGTTCCTCACGATGGGTCGCCGATAGATGATTGTATCGTCTTGAGACCATAGCTATTTGAGTGATTGCCATATACTTGTTGATCCATTGAATCTTCAATGATCTTCCATTCTTGGACTTGATTCTTGAGATTCACCCTTCAAGTCAATGTTCACCTAAGTCTTGGAATTGACAAATAGGTGACTCGGCAAGCCTGGGCACTAACAATCTCCCCTTTGTCAATTTCCATGACAAAACACCTAAAAGCTAATGAATACAGACTAGATGACTTAGCCTAACCCAATACATCTCATTTGAATACAAAATATACAACAATTACAAGTACATATTCAAATGACAATTCCTGGAACTCTATGCTTCAAGATGTTTTCTTCATCTTGCTCCGCTTGCCATCTTTAATGTGATCCTGTATAATATACCTGTACACACAAACAATGCAAGCTAGGTGGAAGCATATATCTCCCCCTTAAACATTAGTCACATAAATAGTAATATAAACAATATTAGTTCCCCTAGATATGTGAACTAATATCCTTTTTAGTCAATGATTAGACTCCCCCTTAATCATAGACTATCCTCCCTTAAAGATCTTCTCCCTAAGATCTTTAATCTTCTTCTTCTAAGCTTAAAAAATTCTACCCCTTTTTCTCATAAATTGACAAAGGGTGCTAAGAAAGGATATAACAATCCAATATTCTTCAACAAGTCCCAACAGTTGGACTGGACAAGAAGAAGGAGGGGTACATACATTTTCAAAGAGTATACCAATTTTGAAAAATAACTATGCATGCAATAATGAGGGAATCACTCATACAAGAAATTTTCAATGAAATAGCATATGAGTGAAAACATCATGAACTAAATAAAATATACACCAATAGAGCACATAGTTCATGAAAGATGAGAGTCTATCCTACCAATTATTAAATAGCGAGGAAGTACATCACTTAATTAATAAATACCTTAACTTAGAATGTCCAAAAGTAAAGTCCAGACCATAGCAAATAGTCTAAGTTATTACAGTCCAACGAGCTAATTACTCAAATTACATTCCCATAAATAAAAACTTAAATAAATCAATCTAGCTCCTCCAAGCTCCTAAGCTTGGCTCCGATCACGTCCTCCGCTTTGTCCATTTCCTATGTCATCATCTAAGGTGGAAGTAGGGCGTTAGATAACGCGCCCAGTAGGTACTCCGAGTAGTGTCAACACATGGATTAGTATAAACAAAAACACATAGATATAAGTAATATCAAAATCATGCAAGTAAATGCCATGCCATGGGTGTCATAAGCCACGAGTCCCACCCATCATCCATGTTACAATCACATAATATCCCTCTTGATGGAAAACCCTCATCAAGGTATCACAATCACATAGTATTCCTCTTGATGGATAATGCACATCAAGGTCTTCCCACGAATGCCTTACGGACGCCCCGACGGATCGTGGATCTCTGGTTACAAATCAATCATACATCCCTCTTGATGGATAATGCACATCAAGGTATCCCCATGAATGCCTTACGGACGCCCCGATGGAGCGTGGATCTCCAGTTACAAATCAATCATACATCCCTCTTGATGGATAACGCACATCAAGGTACAACCACGAATGCCTTACGGACGCCCCGACAGAGTGTGGGTCTCCGGTTACATTTCATCCCTCCCATGCCATGCATGAGATACAAGTACAAGACATGCCATGTAATAATACAAATCATAGCATTAAAATCACATCATTAAGACATATCATTTAATACCAAATTAGTTCAAGTAAAACATTCACATATACATATTCCATGGTTTTCAATGAGGTAGGTATCGTACCAATGACCAACTAATGTGTCCTTGCGTTTTTGTCCGAAAACCGATCACCGATCACGCACCGCTTGTGAGATCCCGTTACCTTATTACATATCAACAAATCAAGCCAATGTTCCATTTGATTTCTAATCATGCTTAAGTCCACAAAATACCTTAGTGCACTCCCTTGGTTTTGGGCCCCTCTTTTTGATCCTTGATCATTCTAATCAATGTGGGTCCAAGATCATGCCATCTTTTGATTCATTAATCCAAACACATATAAGTTAATCAACATAATTAAAACCCTAAGTCCACAAAAACTTTCTCCATGGGGTTTGGCCATACAACATGGCCGAACCCATGGTCCTTCATTTTCACCATATTTACCTCTTAGCCATTGTTCTTTCCATAGCTACTCACTTAGCTTATTTATACATGACTTAGGTCTATAAATCACTCATTAACATAACATATATCCATGACTAAATCCCTCCATTTCATAGCTTGATGATTCATCTCTTAAATCATACATGGATCTACCAAATGATCCATCAATGGTCCATAAATGGTTCATGGGGTTTGGCCACACAACATGGCCGAACCCATGATGTCATTTTTCATCCTCTTTCTTAAATCATTTACAATAATAAATCCATAACCAAAGTCCCTCCATGGGGGGGGGGGGGGGGGGGGGGGGGGGGGGGGGGGATTTAATCATACACTTAGGTTCATTATTTTACTCATCATTTACCACATTTAAACCTATTAAAATTACCAACATTCCCCAATCATCTTCATGGTCCAAGACACATCTAAGTCCATCAATATCTCTCCATGGGGTTCTGCCATACAACATGGCCGAACCCATGGTCCATGGTTCTTCACCATTTACAACATTTGAGACCATTAAAATCATTAACATTGCTCCATTATTTCCACCCTTTAAAATCACCAACATACATCCATTTAAAACCTTTTAAAATCATTAATACCCTTCCATTATATGGCCGAACCCTATGGTTCATTATTTTCTCTTATCCATCAAATATCAATGGTTTGATCACTTGATGGGGTTCCGCCATACACCATGGCCGAACCTTATCCAATCCCTTTTTAGTCCTCAATGGTCCATGCATAACAATCTTAGGGTTTGGTCATGCAAGGCCAACCCATGATCTTTGATCATAATCCATTCCTTACTTTAAACATACATGGGGTCCTTTTGCACAACAATATTAGGGTTCGGCCATGCAAGGCCAACCCATGATCCATGATCATAATGCTTATATTGTTCATGCAAGAGGTCCTTAGCCATATATACATAATGTCCTTAATATTCCATCATTTACATAGCCTATCTTACTCATTAGGTTTTGTCCATTTTCTATCTCATTTCTTGGATGGATTTTAAATCCATGGCCCATGATATTTTGGCCAACTCTCCAATCCAAAAATGGGATTCCATGGTTTCCTTTAACTCCTTCAAGTTGATAAAATCTTGTCAAGTGATACTTACTGATTCCCCGACTCCTCCGATTTCTTTCACTCCTTCTTGCTCATCCAATCTTCTCCTTCCTTATCCTATTCTTCTTTCTTCCTCCTTGATCTTCGGCCAAAGTGTGAACTTGAGAGGTCTTGAGATGAAAACCCAAAGAGAGGGTTCGGCCAAAGAGTGTAGGTTTGAGAGAGGGAGAGGAGGAGAGAATGGAAACCCTAAGTATTTTCTTATTCAATGGGAGGGTCGGCCTTGAGTGGGAGGGAGAGGAGCTTGAGATGAAAGTTACTCTAAGTGTTTCTTGTCTTGAGAGGGGGATCGGCCAAGGGAGAGAGGGAGAGAGGGAAATGAGATGAATGAGATCAAAAGCCTATTTCCATCTTTGTCTAGGGTTTTCTTGGGTTAGACTCCACCCTCATCAATGTAGAGTCTTCCCCATGGGCTCTTTGACCAAACAAGAGGGTGGATGCCCTCCACATGGCACACACCACTCTCCTCCCCAACGGTTTTGGCTTGGTTTCCTTGGGTGGTTTGGTGGTTTCCGTGAGATGAAACCACCACCTCTCCTTTGGCCAATGTATGGTCTTGCATGTCCTCATTTTAAGCTTCTTGTCTAGACAAGGGAGAAGCATGCCCTCCACATGGCATACCACCCCTTATGCCCAACGGTTTTGGTTTGCTTTCCTTGGGTGGTTTGGTGGTTTCCATGAGATGAAAACCACCTTCCTTGACTCACTCCATTTTCTATGTGACTCACCCCCATTTGACTCACCTTATTTTAATGTAACTCAACTCCCAACTCAAGCATTGATTTTATTTCCATCTAACTTGGGTGATTCAATTAAATAATTTAATTCCTCTTATTTCACTTGATTTACTTTAATTCATCTATAAACTCACCCATGGTTGACCAAGTCAACCATGGTGGTAGGCCCCACATGTGTATTGGCCCACACGCCACCTCACTTGATGAGGTGGAGTTGGGTCCCACTTCAAATGACTTATAAAAAAAGCTCTGGATGAGCTGTTCTCATTTCCGATTCAAGTTCCCAGGTGGCTTCCTCATTACCATGTCGATCTGATACCACTTTGACGAACTGAATGGTGCTGTTCCGTAGCACTCTTTGTTCTTTCCCGATCACTCTGACCGGCTTCTCTACATATGTTACGTCGCTTTGCACATCCACATCTTGCACGTTCAACACGTGTGAAGGATCAGGGTTGTATTTCCTCAACATGGAAACATGGAATACATCGTGCAAAGATGATAACTGTAGAGGAAGTGCCACTGATAAACCAACTCCCCCACCTTCTTCAGGATTGGGAACGGCCCCACAAATCTTGGCGACAGTTTCCCTTTCTTCTCGAATCGCATGTGAGACTTTTAAGAACACTAAGTCTCCCACCTCAAACTCAAGGAACCTTCTTCTCTTGTCAGCGTAGTGCTTCTGACGAATCTGCGCAGTAAGTAGGTGCTGTCGTATCAGCTTAATCTGCGCCGTAGTCTCTGTAACTAGCTCGGGTCCAATCAGTGCGGGCTCACCAACCTCTGTCCAGCACACTGGTGATCTACATGGTCTACGATACAAGGCCTCGAATGGAGCCATCTGGAGGCTTGCCTGGTAACTGTTGTTCTAAGAGAACTCCACCAGCGGCAAGTGATCCTCCCATCCACCCTTGAAGTCTAGCATACATGCTCTCAGTATATCCTCCAATGTCTGTATCGTCCTCTCCGACTATCCATCAGTCTGTGGGTGGAATGTTGTGCTAGTCACTAGATCTGTCCCCATGGCCGACTGCATGCTCTGCCATACTCTGCCGGTGAATCGTAAATCTCTGTCGGACACAATAGTCCGGGGAATACCATGTAGTCTGATGATATCCCTGATGTACCATTGTCCCAAAGTCTCAGATGAGTCTGTCATCTTGATAGGAAGAAAGTGCGCAGACTTCGTCAATCGATCCACCACGACCCATATTGCATCGTTGCCCTTTGATGACCTTGGCAACCCTGTCACAAAATCCATGGAGATGTGTTCCCATTTCCACTCCGGCACAAGAAAGGGTTTGAGTAAACCCGGTGGCTTCTGATGTTCCATCTTAACTTGTTGACAAGTTAGGCAGTGAGCAACAAACTCTGCAACATCTATCTTGAGTCCATGCCACCAATAGTGCATCTTCAGATCATGATACATCTTGGTACTGCCTGGATGAATAGAGAGTTTGGTTTGGTGTGCCTCAATCAATAACTCTCTTCTGCAGCTCTTAGGCACATATGTCCTACCTCGGAATACAAGACCCTGTCTCGGTCGTAATTTCCATTCCGGTATGACCTCACAAGTAGACATCTTAGCCCATATCTCCTCCACCTCTGGATCTGTCCGTTGCTCCTGTTCAATCTTGGAGACCATGTTGGACCGTATGATCAGATTATACATACTCCCATGGTTCTTCATATACAAGTTGAACTCTCGAATGGTATTTAGCATCTCCCATTCCTTCCTTATCAAACTGGCCACTGTTGCATGTGACATGCGGCTGAGGGCATCCGCCACTTTGTTCGCTTTGCCAGGATGATATCTAAGCGCAAAATCATAGTCTTGTAGATATTCCATCCACTTATGCTGCCTCATGTTGAGTTCCTTTTGATCAAACAAATATTTCAAACTTTTGTGATCTAAAAACACCTCAAACTTCTCGCCATAAAGATAATGTCTCCAGGTTTTGAGAGCGAAGACCACTGCGGCTAGTTCCAGATCATGAGTGGGGTAGTGGCGTTAATGAATCTTCAACTGTCTTGAACCATAAGCCATTATACGTTGGCTTTGGATGAGAGAACACCCAAGTCCCTCTCCTGAAGCATCACAAAATACCTCATAGCCCTTTCCTCTTTCTGGCAAAATCAGAATAGAAGCGGTTGAAAGCCTTTCCTTCTGCTCCTCAAATCTCCGGTTGCACACATCTGACCACTCAAATTTGACTCCTTTCTGAGTGAGTCAGGTAAGTGGAGATGCAATTTTTGAGAAGTCCATGATAAACTTCCTATAGTAACCAGCCAATCCCAGAAAGCTACGGATCTCGGTCACATTCGTCGGTGCTTTCCACTCTCTCACTGCCGCCACCTTAGCCGGGTCTATGACTATACCTTCTGCTGATATAATATACCCTAAGAAGTTGACCTCAGATAGCCAAATTCACATTTGCTGGCTTTGGCATATAGCTGGTTCTTCCTCAGGGGTGTCCAGGACTATCCGCAGGTGCTCAGTGTGTTCCTCCTGACTTTTGGAATAGATCAGGATGTCATCAATAAATACAATCACAAACTGGTCCAAGTAAGGACGGGAGATCCTGTTCATCAGATCCATGAACACAGCCGGTTCATTTGTAAGTCCAAATGGCATGACCACATACTCATATAGACCATACCATGTCCTGAAAGTTGTCTTCTCTATGTCCCCCTCTCTAACCCGGATCTGCTGGTAGCTGGACATCAAGTCAATCTTGGAGAAGTGGCTGGAACCCCTAAGTTGATCGAATAGATCATCGATCCTGCGTAGAGGGTACTTGTTCCTAACCGTTAGCTGGTTCAATTTTCTATAATCCACACACATCCGAAGGGTACCGTCCTTCTTCTTCACAAATAATACTGGGGCTCCCCATACTGATGTGTTGTTCATCATGAATCCCAGTCTGAGCAACTCATCAATCTGTTTCTTCAACTCGAACATCTCAGCTGGTACCATCTGGTAATGTGGCAATGACACTGGAGTAGTGCCAGGATATAACTTGATCTCGAAATCAATCTCCCTCTTGGGTGGCAAGCTAGGGAGCTCCGTTGGGAACACCTCCGCGTAGTCTTTCACTACCACCAGAAGTTCAGCCACCGGTGCCTTGTCTAATCTGATGTTGTTCAATACCAGGTGGTTCAGGTCTTCATGCAGCCTTCTAGTCATAGGGTTGCTCTGTCTGTCAGCATGCACCACATACCGCTTTCTCTCGTGTGACCAAAATATCACCCTGTGGAGATGGCAATCAATGTTGGCCTGAAAGCTAGCCAACCAGTCCATGCCAAAGATGATGTCGTACTCAGTCATATCGAGTACCAGATAGTTGAACTCGAATCTGAATCTAGCGAGTTCAGTGTTCACTGCTGTGCATATAAGTCCCAATGATGTGTCTCCGACGGGGCATACAATAGTAAGTGATATGGACAGTTTTTGTACTAATGTGCTAGTAACGGATATGAATGCAGCAGATACAAATGAGTGGGATGCGCCAGAATCAAATAATGCAAAGGCATAGGAACTACCGACTACGGCCATACCTTGAATCACGGAGTGATCCACTGCTGCTGGAGGAGCTAAGGTATACAGCCGTTCAGATCCCGTAGGGTTAGGTGCCCGTCCCGCCTGGTTGTATGCCTTGGTTCCTCATGAATGAGCTGGTCTGGCTGGAGGACGAAAAGAACCCCTGGAGTGAGAGGGTCTGCTGAGCTGTGGACAGCCCATCTTGAAATGGCCATGCTGGCCACAATGGAAACAGGTGCCCACACCTCGAGGGACCTGAGTGACTGATGCTGATGGGGAGGGCTGGTTGGGACGAAAGCCCCCTATTGACCCAGTGGAAGGTGAGGGTCTCCCAAGGTTAGGTCGAAACCTCTTGTTGGGGCGAAATGTACCTCCTCCACCCTGACCTCGGTAGTTGTCCACAAACCGCACTGTCTCAGCCATCTCCTGCTCCACTATAGTGGCCCTGCTGACCACCTCTGCCAGTGTAGGTGCCTTGAAGATGGTCACCTTGGCCCTATTGCTCCGTCGAAGGCCCCGCTCAAACTTGTGAGCCATTCGGTACTCAGTATCCACCATATATAAGGCATAGCAGGATAGACGGAGGAACTCCTGGTGGTACTTTGCCATAGTCATGGTGCCTTGCACCAAAGATATAAATGCCTGGGTGTGGCGTTCCTTCTCCTCCTCGGGGAAGTAGTAGTCCAAAAAACATAGCTGAGAACTGCTCCCACGTCATCGCAGTCCTCTCTCCTTCCTGGAATGAGCACCCGCTGTCTCTCTATTACCTCCCACCATTAGCCGGCATCGTCTATCAGTTGTGAGGAAGCCATCAATATCTTGTCTTCATGACTCGAGATCTTTAGTAGGGTCAAGATCTGAGTAATTTTCCTCAACCAGTTTTCTGCTCCGACAGACCCTTCTTTCCCTTTGAAGTAAGGGGGGCACTGTTACTAGAAGTCCTTGACCATCCTCCGGTCATTTGCCTCGCCGGTGGTCGCATTCCTGTTTCCGTTCATGTGTTGTTGAAGAATGGAAGTGACCACCGCTTGCACCAAGTTTTGCAGCTCAGGAGGCACAACGGGTATGTTCACGCTATTTTGTTCCTCCTCTTGATGAGGTGGCTGCACCTCCTCTTGTTGGGGTTGCTGCACCTCTTCCTCTATGCGTGGGTTTTGTCAGGTTCTTCTCCTCGGAGGTATTTTCCTAAGTCATTGAAAAACATCGTTGACTTAGTTTCATCGTAAAGTTTGTGTTTACGCATTTTTAGGGGAAAGTTGCCAAATAAGCACACTTAGTTTTGGGGGAAAACTTCCTAAGTATCAAGTGTTCCTTTTCAATTTGGGGAAATCAGGGAAATGTCTCCTACTTTGCTATCTTTGATAAATCCCTCAATGTTTCTCAATTTGGGGAAAAATTCGGATGTTTCTCATTTTCGGGGAAATTTTCCTATGTATCAAATGTTGTCTCTCATTTTCGGGGGAGTATGCCCTATCTTGCTACGTTTGATAACTCCAATTTATAGTGCCTGTCCTTCCCTTGCTATCATTCCTTTTTCGTCAAATGTTGCTCTCAGTTGGGATTCTTATTTGTTAGTGAGACATGATACTGTCTTAATCTTACTTCGAAAGATTCATTCCTCTCGTTTCGCTCTGATACCAACTGTAACGCCCAGTCCTTTTCACTATGCTGAAAATCAGAGTCTATTTTTTTTTTTTTTGGAAATAAAGAGTGACAAGAGAGCGGGATGTCACGATGCGAGCTAAGTCCGAGATTCCAAAGCCCGGCCCTTAACTGGCCAACCATACGTGTGCGTGGAACCAAGTCCACGAGAACGGTTCACACGTAATAAGTTAAGCTTGAGGAATGTAAATTTAATGCGGAATTATAATAGAGTCTATCCTACCAATTATTAAATAGCAAGGAAGTACATCACTTAATTAATAAATACCTTAACTTAGAATGTCCAAAAGTAAAGTCCAGACCATAGCAAATAGTCTAAGTTATTACAGTCCAACGAGCTATTTACTCAAATTACATTCCCATAAATAAAAACTTAAATAAATCAATCTAGCTCCTCCAAGCTTCTAAGCTTGGCTCCGATCACGTCCTCCGCTTTGTCCATTTCCTGTGTCATCATCTAAGGTGGAAGTAGGGCGTTAGACAACGCGCCTAGTAGGCACTCCGAGTAGTGTCAACACATGGATTAGTATAAACAAAAACACATAGATATAAGTAATATGAAAACCGTGCAAGTAAATGCCATGCCATGGGTGTCATATGCCATGAGTCCCACCCATCGTCCATGTTACAATCATATAATATCCCTTTTGATGGAAAAACCCTCATCAAGGTATCACAATCACATAGTATTCCTCTTGATGGATAATGCACATCAAGGTCTTCCCACGAATGCCTTATGGACTCCCCGACGGAGCTTGGATCTTCGGTTACAAATCAATCATACATCCTTCTTGATGGATAATGCGCATCAAGGTATCCCCATGAATGCCTTACAAATGCCCCGACGGAGCATGGATCTCCGGTTACAAATCAATCATACATCCCTCTTGATGGATAATGCACATCAAGGTACCCCCACGAATGCCTTACGGACGTCCCGACGGAGCGTGGGTCTCCTGTTACATTTCATCCCTCCCATACCATGCATGAGATGCAAGTGCAAGACATGCCATGTAATAATACAAATCATGGCATTAAAATCACATCATTAAGACATATCATTTAATACCAAATTAGTTCAAGTAAAACATTCACATATACATATTCCATGGTTTTCAATGAGGTAGGAATCCTACCAATGACCAACTAATGTGTCCTTGAGTTTTTGTTCGAAAACCGATCACCGATCGCACACTGCTTGTGAGATCCCATTACCTTATTACATATCAACAAATCAAACCAATTTTCCATTTGATTTCTAATCATGATTAAGTCCACAAAATACCTTCGTGGGGTTCGGTTGTACAACATGGCTGAACCTCACTCCCTTGGTTTTGGGCCCCTCTTTTTGATCCTTGATCATTCTAATCAATGTGGGTCCAAGATCATGCCATCTTTTGATTCATTAATCCAAACACATATAAGTTAATCATTTAACATAATTAAAACCCTAAGTCCACAAAAACATTCTCCATGGGGTTCGGCCATACACCATGGCCGAACCCATGGTCCTTCATTTTCACCATATTTACTTCTTAGCCATTGTTCTTTCCATAGCTACTCACTTAGCTTATTTATACATGACTTAGGTCCATAAATCACTCATTAACATAACATAGATCCATGACTAAATCCCTCCATTTCATAGCTTGATGATTCATCTCTTAAATCATACATGGATCTACCAAATGATCCATCAATGGTCCATAAATGGTTCATGAGGTTCAGCCATACAACATGGCCGAACCCATGATGTCATTTTTCATCCTCTTTCTTAAATCATTTACAACAATAAATCCACAACCAAAGTCCCTCCATGGGGGGGTTTAACCATACACTTAGGTTCGTTATTTTACTCATCATTTACCACATTTAAACCTATTAAAATTACCAACATTTCCCCATCATCTTCATGGTCCAAAAAACATCTAAGTCCATCAATATCTCTCCATGGGGTTCTGCCATACAACATGGCCGAACCCATGGTCCATGGTTCTTCACCATTTACAACATTTGAGACCATTAAAATCATTAACATTGCTCCATTATTTCCACCCTTTAAAATCACCAACATACCATCCATTTAAAACCTTTTAAAATCATTAATACCCTTCCATGGGGTTAGGCCATATAACATGGCCGAACACTATGGTTCATTATTTTCTCTTATCCATCAAATATCAATGGTTAGATCACTAGATGTGGTTTGACCATACACCATGGCTGAACCTCATCCAATCCCTTTTTAGTCCTCAATGGTCCATGCATAACAATCTTAGGGTTTGGTCATGCAAGGCCAGCCCATGATCTTTGATCATAATCCATCCCTTACTTTAAACATGCATGGGGTCCTTTTGCAGAACAATATTAGGGTTTGGCCATGCAAGGCCAACCCATGATCCATGATCATAATCCTTATATTGTTCATGTAAGAGGTCCTTAGCCATATATACATAATGCCCTTAATATTCCATCATTTACATAGCCTATCTTACTCATTAGGGTTTGTCCATTTTCTATCTCATTTCTTGGATGGATTTTAAATCCATGGCCCATAATATTTTGGCCAACTCTCCAATCCAAAAATGGGATTCCATGGTTTCCTTTAACTCCCTCAAGTTGATAAAATCTTGTCAAGTGATACTTAATGATTCCGCGACTCCTTCGGTTTCTTTCACTCCTTCTTGCTCCTCCGATCTTCTCCTTCCTTAGCCTTTTCTTCTTTCTTCCTCCTTGATCTTCGGCCAAAGTGTGAGCTTGAGAGGTCTTGAGATGAAAGCCCAAAGAGAGGGTTCGGCCAAAGAGTGTAGGTTTGAGAGAGGGAGAGGAGGAGAGAATAGAAACCCTAAGTATTTTCTTGTTCAATGGGAGGGTCGGCCTTGAGTTGGAGGGAAAGGAGGTTGAGATGAAAATTACTCTAAGTGTTTGTTGTCTTGAGAGGGGAATCGGCCAAGGGAGAGAGGGAGAGAGTGAGATGAGATGAATGAGATCAAAAGCCTCTTTCCATCTTTGTCTAGGGTTTGCTTGGGGTAGACTCCACCCTCATCAATGTGGAGTCTTCCCCATGGGCTCTTTGACCAAACAAGAGGGTGGATGCCCTCCACATGGCACACAAAACTCTCCTCCCCAACGGTTTTGGCTTGGTTTCCCTGGGTGGTTTGGTGGTTTCCATGAGATGAAACCACCACCTCTCCTTTGGCCAATGTATGGTCTTGTATGTCCTCATTTTAAGCTTCTTGTCTAGCCAAGGGGGAAGCATGCCCTCCACATGGCATACCACCCCTTATGCCCAACGGTTTTGGTTTGCTTTCCTTGGGTGGTTTGGTGGTTTCCATGAGATGAAAACCACCCTCCTTGACTCACTCCATTTTCTATGTGACTCACCCCCATTTGACTCACCTTATTTTAATGTAACTTAACTCCCAACTCAAGCATTGATTTTATTTCCATCTAACTTGGGTGATTCAATTAAATAATTTAATTCCACTTGATTCACTTTAATTCATCTATAAACTCACCCATGGTTGACCAAGTCAACCATGGTGGTCGGCCCCACATGTGTCTTGGCCTATATGCCACCTCACTTGATGAGGTGGAGTTGGGCCCCACTTGGCTATGCCACTTGGATTTCCACTCCTACACTTGCCACCTCACTTGATGAGGTGGACCCCATGCCTTTGATCACAATTGGGTCTATGACCCAATTAAATCCATTTCTTACCCATTTACCTTAATGCTCAATCCATCTTGACCCATTGGGTCCCAATGGGGCATTTGACCCAATTAATTGGAAATAATCCAATTCATGGTCCATTGGACCATACTTAGGCCATTGCCCCAACTTTGATCCATCTAACATCCATTTCATCAAAATTCTTAATTTCAACAATCAAAATAAATAATAGCTAATATATTTCTTAATTTAAAAATCCGGGCTATTTCATATACAGTGATATTACTCTGCTCGGAAATTGGTCTTGAAACCTCCGAGCCAAGTTTCGAGACTTCGGAACTTCCAAGCTTTCTCTCAGTACTTCCGAAACATGTAGATTTTCAACTTACACTAGATTGCTCGGAACTTGGTCGCGGTACTTCTTAGTCAGGTTCTGAGACTTCGGGTTCTCTTTTGGACTTAACAAGTTTTTTTGATTTTTTCCTAAGTGTTTAGTCCTTATTGGGGTTCGTTGATCTTCTCGAAACTTGGCCTTGGAATGTTCGAGCCAGGTTTCGAGACCTCATACTTTCCTATAGTCTTAAGAACGTCATCCGTTCCCTCAAACTGTCCGAGCCTTCGAAACTTGTCTCGAAACGTTTGAGACATGTTCCGAGATCTATCTTCTTCAAATAGTCACTTGCGAAAGGCTGCAGTGCGGACCGATTTTCTTGAACTCAAAAATCACTTAAGAGTGAGTCATTGGTCTTGATTTCTAAACTAGCCTCTTAGATTGATTCCACGTGTGATTTGTCACATTTTAGAAGGTTAATACTCATGATTTGATTAATAAATAAATGGAGCTTAAATCAAATTCCATGAGTTGTGGGAAAACCCAAAAATCTCCAATTATTCCAATTTCCATTTTGTTAACCCAAATTTGTCTTGCGTTGATTCTGAACCATCATAATCCTCAAATTAAGTCTTAATACTATGTCTAGGGAGAAAAACTAACCTCTTGTAAATCTTTCCAAGATCTCTCTTCCTTCTATTTTCTTCCTTTCTTCCCTTCTTCTCTTGCTTTCCTCCTTGCTTGAGTTTTACTATAAATTGGAAGTTTTTTATTTTTTTTGGAAATTTCTAATTTTAGAAAGTTTCCTTTAATATGAGATTTTTGAAAATGTCAATTTTTGTATTAAGTCTATTTTTGAAGATTTGCTAACCTTTGAAATTGCATATTTAGAAATTTTCTATTTTTGGAAATTTTCTAATTCTTAGTTTCTTATTTTAGAAAATATGTGTTAATCTTGAAAATCTGTTTTATTTTGGAAAAAATCTATTTTTAGAAATTTTCTATTTTTAGAAAAATCCATTTTTGAAAGTTTTATATTTTTGGAAACCATCTAATTTCAGAAAATTCTCAAACTTAGAAGTTTTCTAGATTTAGAAAATCTTGTTTAACTTGTGAATCTAATCAAATGAAATCTTGGAATCAAATTGGTGTATCTCAAATTTATTTTTCTTAGTCTCATCTTTTTTAAAATTGCAGTTTAGGATTTTGAATAATATATTTCTTTCACTAGTTGTAGTTATAGGAAAACATCATTTTGTTTAGGATCATGCATTCTTTGATTTAGACTCTACACTAAAGTTTGTTTGTTTTGTTTTGCAGGATTTTTAAAATGCGCACTTAAAAATTGCTAGAAACATGCATGCTAGGTTAAGGTGAGTGTGTAATCGCCTTCTTTTAATTTTCATTTTATCACGCATTCATATAGAATGTTTAGGGTGTTCTTTAATTAATTTGCACATTAAATTGCTCATGCATATTAGGATGCTAGATTCATGCATTAGTTAGAATGTTTTTATTATTGTTTTGCATATTTGTTTGATGTTTCAGTGGTAAAGTGTAACGTCCACCCCTTTTTCACTCGCTTTTCGAAAATCAGAGTCTATTTTTTTTTTTGGAATGGAGAGTGAGAGAGGGCGCGGACGTCACGACGCGAGTTAAGTCCGAGTTTCTAAAGCCCGACCCTTAACTGGCCAACCCCACGCGTGTGCGGAACTAAGTCCACGAGAACGGTTCACGCGTAGAAAGTAAACTCGCGGAAACTACCTGAATGCGGAACATGATAATAGAGTCTATCCTACCGGTTATTAGATAGAAGGGAAGATACAACATTAAATTACCAAAATACCCCTATGTTCATAATTATGTCTTAAAATGATAACGTCCATAATGCAGTCCAAACCATAGCCAGAAATATAAATTATACAGTCCGACGAGCTAAGCTACTTTAAATTACATCACCAAAATGAAACTTAAATAAAATTAGACATCCGCTTCCCAAGCTCCTAAACTTGGCTCCCGGCGTGTCCACCGTTTCTGCCATCTCCTGCATCATCAGCTAGGGTAGAAGTAGGGCATTAGTCAACGCGCCAAGTAGGACTCCGGTTAGGGCTAGCACATGGGTTAGCGATAACATGCATACTGACAATAATATAATGATAAAGTAAAATCACATGATGTATGCCATGCCATGGGTGCCTATGTCATGTGTCCCACCCATCCTCCATATCATAAAAATATCGTATCCCCTTTGACGGCAAAGCCTCATCAAGGTATCCCCAGGTTTGCTTCTCAGTCGCCCCGACGGAGCATGGACTCCGGTTATAGCATAACGTGCTATCCCCATGTTTGATTCTCGGTCGCCCCGACGGAACATGGACTCCGGTTATAGCCCCTCGGGCTATCCCCATGTTTGTTTCTCAGTCGCCCCGACGGAGCATGGACTCCGGTTTCATTATTTTCCCGCCCATGCCATGCATGAGATGTAATTGCATTATGCTATGTAATATATATGTAATCCATAAACTTCATATATATCATACATAGCCATATAATGCAAAACATTAAAAATATAAACATAGTATGAATGTAGAATTCATAAATAAAAAACCCATCATAATACAAATTACATAATCATCAAAATAGATTAAAATAATCATCACATCTCCACGGCTTACAAAGAGGTAGGAATCCTACCGAATACCGTTTAGCGTCCCGTTACGTTTCCGTTCGATAATCCGGTTGCCGATCGCGTATCGTTTTGCGACGTCCCGCTACCTTATTACACATTTATCGAATTAATCCATTTGTTATCCGTGATTAAATCCCTAACTTATTACAATTTTTAAATTCCTAATTACGTTACACGTTTATCAACATTAGCCCCTAACTTAGCCCCATTTTCCGTGGTTTTAAAACACATCCATAAATCCAATTTTTTTTTTGGCCATTTAAATATTCTAATTTGCGAACCTAAACGCAACAACTATCCACTTCATTTAATCCTTCATAATGTATTCGATTTCATGTCTAATCCACATAGGATTTGGCCATGTACCATGGCCGAACCCATGGTTCTTCAAAGTGGCTAATAATTACCATTTTGCCACTCTCTCTTCTATGGTTAATCATTCCCTCTTTTATGTGTATTTTAAATCCAAAATTCATCCATAGCTTAGATTCACTAGGCATTCATTGACCATGACCTAATATCCATAAAATAACCACTTAATTTAATTAATTTTTGAAAACATTTAATCCCATAAATCATTCCATATTTGGCCTAAGATGTGGCCCACAAAAAGGGGTCATGGGTTCGGCCATACACCATGGCCGAACCCATGATGTCCATTTTTCCCATTTCTTGAGTCCATTTTGCCTCATTTAATCATACCTCAAATGAAATTAAATCATTCATTTACATCCTCATTTTCATCCCATTTAAAATACTATATACCAATCCATTAAAATTTCCATTCCTCTCCATCATTTCCTATTCATTAAAATCACAAATCACCACCATAGGGTTCGGCCATACACCATGGCCGAACCCATGGTTCATGGCTCACTTTTATTGGTGCCATTAGGACCAATGTTTTATCAATTTTTGTCCATGATTTTTCTTTGCTAAAAAGGTACATTTTAAAATCAATAACATCATTCATTTGGTCCCTTTAAAACTTATATCATACATTTTATAAATCCATTTAAAACTATCATTTCCTCTATCGTCTTCTATCTCTTCACTCTCATTAAAATAATTAATTATCACCATAGGGTTCGGCCATACACCATGGCCGAACCCATGGTTCATGGTTTATCTCCTCCATGCCATTTTTTTGAAACCCTAATTACCATGTGTATTCCTCATGATTTTTCTCATTTTTAAAAATCCTTTAAAATCACCAACTTTAAATCATTTGAAACCTAATTATCATTAACCATTCCCATAATTTTCAAACCTTAAAATGTTAATAAAACCATTAATCACTTAGCATTTAAGAACCCTAACCCTTTCTCCATATTTTTTCCAACTTTGAATCCTCATAAAATCATTAATCATTTTAGTACTTGAAAACCCTAATTAAGTTCATACTTCACCTAATCACCCACCATGGCATGGCCGAACCCTATGGCCCATGATTTTCTCTCAAACTACACAAATCCATGCTTAAAAATTTAAATCCAAACCATCCTTAATCCATTTATTTTTCTTAATTTATCTCTCCCAAATTCATCCATTTCTTAGTTTATCTTTGGATGAATCTTAGGTCCAAGGCCCATGATATTTTTGGCCATCATCTAAGAAATGGATTCTATTTTTTAAATTATGAAAGTTTAACCTCTTGTTTTGGAGATACTTACAATCCGACGACTCCTTCGGCTTTCGTCACTCCCGGGAATTTCCTTGGCCTCCTTTCTTCTTCCTCTCCTTGCTTGATCAGTTAGGATACTTGATTCATGAGGAAAACCTCAAGGCTTGGATCAACTGAGGTAGGGTTAGGTTTGGGAGAGGGGAAGAGGGGGAGATGATGAAGATGGTAGCTCTTGATCTTCAAGTGGTGAATCCAAGGTTTCACCTGTTTTCTTCTCTTCTTCTCTTCTTTTTCTTCTAAGTTTTCTTCCCTCTTTCTTAGTGTATGGGACGGTTTTGAGAGTGGAGAGAGAGATAGAATGAAGTGGGTTTGTTTGGAAAGAGAAGGAGATGGGTGGAGTAACCTAGACTCCACAATTAATTTTCCTCACCAACCAACATGGCATTAATGGTGGTGGTTGGGATAAAACCACCACCTAAGTCCATGGTTTTATTTTTTTTTGTTTCTTAAGAGTGGTTTGTGTTTGTTGGAGTGGTTTTGACCCTTTGACCAATCTTTGGATTAGATTAATTAACTTGATTAATTTGATCATTAGGTTAAGTTAATTAATTCCTATTCAATTTAATTTTAAAAAATTCTCTCTAAGATCCACCCATGGTTGACTAAGTCAACCATGGTGGTCAGCCCTACTACCCTTGGGTCCACACGCCACCTCAATTTGGTGAGGTGGAGGTGGGCCCCATTTGGCCATATTACCTTGTTCCTTCATCACCAATTTAGGTGATTTAAATTTTATTAAATCTATCCTTCTTATTGGATTACCATTGGGTCCATGGCCCAATTTCATTTTTTTTTTGTTTTACCCATTTACCTTAGGGCTTATATTAATTTGATCCATCGGGTCCCAAATGGGTATTAGACCCAATTTGACTATCCATGACCCAGTTACTTACCATTGACCAATTAAATGAATTAATTTCAATTCATGGTCTATTGGGTAACCATTGGGCCCATGGCCCAATTAAATTTCCTCCGATCCACTTACCTTAGGGCTTAGCTACCTTGGCCCATTGGGTCCCATATGGCTATTTGACCCAATTGACCACCCTTGACCCAAATTTATCATCATTGACCCATTTAAATGAATAAATCAAATCCATGGTCCATTGGTCCACACTTGGGCCATTGTCCCAAAATTTGGTCCATTTGGCATTTTATCACATCAAACTTCAAATTAAAGTAAATAAATGCCAAATATATATTGGTTTAAAATTTCGGGCTATTACATAAAGTAGGATTGCATTCACAATATCTAGAAAAACAAGATAGTAAAAAGGGTTCATGCATTTCCTAATAAAATCAATTGAGGAACCATTATGCTAGATTTTTAGGGTTTCATGCTCATTAGGAACCTTTTCAATTCAAATCAATTTTTTTAACTACTGAACAGTTTATCTTCAAGAATGGTGTCTAAGACTAGTTCTGTCACCAAGACATGCGGTCGAGCATCGTCTAAGGATAAGCTAGGACGAGATGCCTTCTGTGCTCCCCCACTTACCTGGGAACTTACTAGGCCATCTTGTGGTTAAACTCCCATTGGAGACTTTGATTGTTTGGAAAGAAAAATAGGAACAAGTCTAGAGACAATCTTTGGGGTCTTATTAGCCAAATAAATTTTTTATTGCATTAGTGCAATTCAAATCTAGATTTAAGCATTTCTTGTGTATTTTTGTTTAAACGTGTGTGATCGTGTCTATGTATGCTTAACTGGTCACATGACTCCACCAATCGCTTGGTTAGAGTTACACTTCCCGTCAGTACATCGATTGTTGCGTCTGGAGCTCAGTCATACATAGATAATCCACTTAGCTCACCATCATCATCTTCCCCATCTACTCCATCATCATCTTTATCTTCACTACCTATGGAGAAAACTCTCCATGACTACTTCTCACCATCACAACCAACACTCCATCAGGTATAATCATACCTGCAATCAATGTTACCTTTGAACATAAGCCAACACTTTTACAACTTCTACCATCTTTTCATTGTCTTGATAGAGAAGATCCATACCTCCATGTCAAAGAATTCTTAGAGATCTATGCCACCATTAAAATCCAAGGAATCACTGATGAATCTATTCGACTTCGATTATTTCCTTTCTCTCTCAAAGAAAAAGTGAAATGTTGGTTAAATTCTTTACTTGCGAATACCATCACCACTTGGGATCAGCTAGTTAATAAATTTTTGAATAAGTTTTTCCTAGTATAAAAAACAAACGCCCTCAAGAAAGAAATGATAAACTTCAATCCGAAGGAGGTGAACAATTCTGTGAAGCATGGGAAAGATTCAAAGATATATTAGCACAATGCCCCCACCATGACTTTGAAACGTGGTGACTTGTCCAATTTTTCTATGATGGTTAAACGACATCAACTCATCGAATGGTCGAGTCTATGAACTCAAAATTCTTCCTGAGACACTCAAATATTCATATCTTAGACCTTGAAATACATTGCCATTTATCATAGCTTCAGACTTAACTTTTGAACAGGAGTCTAGACTCCTGACTATTTTAAGAGATCATCGTGAAGCTACAGGATGGTCCATCGCCAATCTCAAAGGAATTAGCCCTTCTATGGTCATACATAAAATTCACTTGGAAGAAAATTCCAAGACATCTAGAGAACCACAGAGACAGTTAAATCCTGAGATGTAAGAAGTAATGAGAGCCGAAATTTTGAACCTTCTCAAAGCTGGAATCATTTATCCAATTTCTGACAGTGCATGGGTAAGTCCAATCCAAGTTGTCGCGAAAAAGTCTGGTGTCATGGTAATAAAAAATGAGGAAAACGAGTTCGTTCCAACACGCGTTCAAATCAATGTTATCAGAACCGGACCGTGTACCGAACTGTCTTCGAGGCGCTCAGGGTTCAACCGGGTTCAACCGCGGTCAAAGCCGGTAAAAGCCGGCAAAAGCCGGTCAAATATTAAAATAATATAAATATTATATATAATATCAAGTAAGACATATTTTACCTATAATATTAATATAAATATTAAAAATAACATTCAAACTCTGAGTAATATACCAAAACGGTGAAATATATAGGATAGAAATAGTAATAAATTTTTATATTTCAAATATACACAATTTATTTAAGGAGAAAATTTAAAAAAAAAAATAAAAAAAATTCAAAAACCATGAACCGCGGTTCACGGTTCACGGTTTTGGTGTCAAAACCGCATAAAACCGCGGTTTTGACCGGTTTTATGCGGTTTTGACCGCCGGCCGGTTTTTTCGCCGGACCGAACCGCGGACCATGCGGTCGCGGCTGAACCGGCGGTTCGGTCCGGTTCTGATAACACTGGTTCAAATGGGTTGGAGAGCTTGCATTGATTATCGAAAGCTGAACACTGCTACTCGTAAGGATCACTTCCCTCTTCCTTTCATTGATCAAATGCTTGAATGTTTGGCCGGTCATGCATTCTATTGTTTTCTTAATGGTTATTCCGGCTATAACCAAATCTATGTTGCTTCTGAGGATCAGGAGAAAACAACATTCACCTATCCATTCGGTCCGTTCGTTTATTGTCGTATGCCTTTCGGACCGTGTAATGCACCTGCCACCTTTCAACAGTGCATGATCAGTATTTTCTCCGACATTGTAGAACGTTTTCTGGAAGTTTTCATGGACGACTTCTCAGTCTTTGGATCAACTTTTGACCAATGCTTGCACCACCTAACTCTTGTGTTAGTCAGGTGCAAATAAAATAACTTAGTACTCAATTGGGAAAAATGTCACTTTATGATGAAATCAGGCATAGTAATAAGGCAAATCATCTCAGAAAAAGGAATTGAAGTAGATAAAGCCAAAGTTAACGTAATCTCTAATTTGCCAATAACACAAACTGTTAAAGAGATTAAGTCATTCTTAGTCATGCTGGATTTTACTGAAGGTTTATTAAAGGATTCAGTGACATATCGTGACCTCTCTGTAGAATCCCAACCAAGGATGTTGTTTTCAATTTTGATGAAAAATGTGCCATAGCCTTTGGTAAATTGAAAACCGTTTTGACTTCTACTCCAATCATACAGCCACCTGACTGGTCTGTACCCTTTGAAATCATGTGCGATACCTCTGACTATGCAATAGGTACTGTGTTAGGACAAAGAATGAACAAACTACCTTATGTTATCTATTATGCTAGCAAAACGTTGAATGATGCTCAACTTCATTACTCCACTACGGAAAAAGAGTTGTTAGTTGTCGTATTTACACTAGACAAATTTCGATCTTACCTAGTAGGCTCGAAGGTCATCGTCTAATCAAATCACGCTGCACTCAAGTGTTTTCTTTCTAAGAAAGATGTTAAGTTTTGCCTGATCAAATGGATACTTTTGCTACAAGAATTTGACATTGAAATCTTGGACAAGAAAGGTTCTGAAAATGTTGTAGCTGACCATTTGTCTAGATTAGTAACAGAGTTCACTGAAGACAACCGTCCTATCACAGAATCCTTCGCTGATGAGCAACTCATGTCCTTTTCCCAAGTACCATGATTTGCGGATATTGTCAATTATCTTGTAACCAGTCAAATGCCTCTGCATGCATTGGACTAAACAAGATAGACTTAAATGTCTGGTTCAAGTCAAAAATTTCATCTGGGATGATCCATATTTGTTTAAACATTGTGACGACCAAATTATTCATCGTTGTGTCCCTGAAGAGGAACAACAAAGTGTCATAAGTTTCTGCCATGATCAAACCTATGGAGGCCACTTCAGTGCTAAAAAGACAACTGCAAAAATCTTCTAGTGTGGATTTTACTAGCCCTCCATGTTTCGTGATACCCATACCTTCTAGATATCATGTGATAGATGTCAAAAATTAGGAAGTATATCTCGCCGAAACATGATGCCTTTAAACCCAATCTTAACAGTTGAACTTTTTGATGTTTGGGGCATTGATTTCATGGAACCCTTCCCTAATTCTTTTTACAATCTATATATCATCGTAGATATTGATTATGTATCAAAGTGGGTACAAGCGGTAGCATGCAAAACCAATGATCACAAGGTGTCACCCGTTTCTTGAAGGAAAACATTTTCTCTAGATTTGGTGTTCCACGAACTATCATCAGTGATGGTGGTAAGCACTTTTATAATTGCCCATTCAAAAAATTGATGAAATCATATGGGGTGATTGACAAAGTAGCTACTCCCTATGACCCACAAACAAGCGGACGAGTGGAAATCTCAAATATAGAAATTATGCATATTCTTGAGAAGAAAGTCAACCCATCTCGGAAAGGACTTCAAGACTCACTAATGCATATCGAATTGCATTCAAGAAACCCATAGGAATGTCACCCTATCGCTTTGTGTATGGCATGGCTTGTCATCTTCCAGTCGAAATATAACACAAAGCCTATTGGGCTATCAAACGTTTCAATTTATCTCTAGACTCGACTGGACAACTAAGAAAGCTTCAACTAGCTAAGTTGGAAAAAATACGGAATGAAGCTTATGATCAGCCAGAAAGTACAAAACCGAATGAATAATTTTCATGACAAACACATTCTTCGAAACGTGTTTACTGTTGGTCAAAAGGTTTTGTTGTATAATTCTCGGTTGTACCTTTTTCCTGGGAAATTGGAATCAAAATGGATTGGTCCATACATTGTTCATTTCGTCTATCCACATGGAGCTGTTGAGATCAGACATCCTAGGAATAGTCATTTTTCAAAGCTAATGGTCATCGATTAAAACCATTCCTAGAGTTTCACAATCCAGAAAGAAAAAAGGAAATTTTGCTCATTGATCCAATCTACCAAGACTGATTTGCACATCCAATTCTCTCCATCTACCCAAACCCATCCACCCTTACCCACTCATTTTCCTTTACCCAGACCCACCGACCCATTTGTCTATGTCTGAGTTGGTCTGAGTCGTCAGTGTCAAGTTTATTTTTTATTTTGTTGAGTCTAAATTTTCATTAAGTCAGTCTAGCCTAGGAGTTAGTCATTCATCATGCAAGGTACATCTAAATCATGATTGCTCGTTTTCTAAGATATTTCTTCGTTTACACCTGGCCAGTGTAGATTAGGGAACATTGAAGACAATTTTCAATTTTCATAAAAAATTCTTATGGGAGTGTAAGTTTAAAACTGAGACCCCTTAAAAAAAAAAAATCAGCATCCATCATCCAACTTTGTCTTTGTGACCAACAAACTTTAAAGAACTGGATAGAAGTCATGCACGTAGACGGTCGAGTTTTCGTTTTCACAATGTGTCTGTCTAGAATACAAGTTCCCTCAGACTTGTGTAGGAAAATCATTTCCTTATCTATGAGGGTGAGTAAGCTGGAAATCCAAGAGAAGCAACCCAGACCTCTCTGTGGTCGAAGCACTTTGGCTGCAAAGAGGAAAGCTAAGAGATTAGCTTGGTGTCACAAATGTGGACGTAGAAACTGCAATGGAATAATATCAGATCAAGGAGTTCGTTGTGTGACAGCAGCACAACATAGACCCATGAGCACGAATAGACAGATCTTTTTGGATGTAATCTAGGGTAGAGTAAGTCCAGAAAGACCGAGACTCCTTGAACTCCAAAGAACTATTGATTTTCGACTAAGCGCCAACAAACGACTTGACAATCTGACGTTAAACAAGTCATAATCTTGCTTAGGAAAAAATAGGCAGAATCATTTTAGAAACGAGTAAGTTAGGACTAAGACTTCTGGAACTTAAACACTGCCAATTTTAGTTTGAAAAAGATTACTTGCGTCTTGATGATCTGACGTAAAAAAAGTCACATTTTTTGCATTAATACTTAGATAAAGATCTTTATATCATACTTTTCCAAAAAGATTTTTATAGGATTTATATTTGGAAACTCTTGTACACAACCATATTAAGTTTAGTCTGAAAAAGAAAAATACTCACGAGTCGAGTGATTCACTAGAGGAATACACTAGTGGAGACTTAGCCCAGTAACCTTTAAGAGCCATTATTTCCTTCTGAGGGTAATAAGTTAATTCCATTTTTCTTTGGTAGCGCAATTGAGTCGTTGTTGATCTCATTATTTTCATCTTGTTCATATTTGTAGCGCCCCGCCCTCTCCGAGATAAATTCAGAGTCTATTTTCTTTTTTTATAAATAAACCGGACAAGGGAGGAGGGACATCACGACATCAGCTAAGTTCGGACTTCAAAAGTCCGACCCTTAACTGGCCACCCATGTGTGCATGGACTAACCCACGATAACAAACCACACATGGAACTAAACAATGTCATGCAGAATAAACTAGACTAACTGCGGAATTAGTTTGAACAGATAGTAAGTACAAGTCATACTTTTCAGTTTACTTAAACCAAATTAAGATTCATCAATGCATACTCAAACCATAGCAAACAACTACATTATTACATGTCATATAAAGTATTCAAATAACAGCAATTATAAATCCATTCCAGCACTCAAGCATTTACGCTTGGCTCCCTCCTAATCATCGACCTTCTCTTTCCCCTTCTTTGTTCCTTCATTATCCTCTGAGGATAGAATTAGGGCGTTAGATCAACGCGCCCAGTAGGTTCTCGATCAGGGTTACCACATGGTTAGCTTATAAAAACATGCATATGTATCATAGTATATGATAATCAATAAAACATCTGAAAATGAATGCTATGTATATGCACATGTAATGAGTCCTACCCATCACAAGTCTACATAGCCATTATCTCAAGAAACTCTTACGTCAAGATATTCCGGAGTAGTCCTCATTTCCTCCGGATGGGTAAGCTAGAGTAATCCACATTTCCTCTAGGTATGGTGCTTATGTCAAGTTAATCCAGAGTAATCCACATTTCCTCTGGATAGGATACTTATCATTATGTTGTTCCATTCCCATCACCCCATGCCATGCATGAGATGTCAATGCATTGTATATCATTTGTAAATACATAGTTCATCATTCAAAACCACATTTGAAACATAATAACAAATACAACATATCTCATAAAAACATGCTAAAACCAAACCATATTTGTGGTTACAAGTAGGTAGGGAAACCTACTGAAGATTCACTTCAGTGTTCGATCTTTCTTTAGCGTCACTTGCTCACGACTTGCCCGCCGTTCACTTCCGTCACCTTGTCCATATAACAATAAGTAAAATATACTATCCTTTAATTATTCATTCACATCTAAGACCCAAAACATCTTGTGAGGTTCGGCCATACCCATGGCCGAACATCACCAACTTAGGATTTAACCTCCTTTTTCGTTTGATCAATTCTTAAATACTTAACCCTTTAAACATGTCTTGGTAGGGTTCGACCATACACCATGGCCGAACCATACGACCTTGGTTTTAACCATTCTTTCATGACCTTTTAAACTTTTTCTACCCATATTTACATTATTACTTGTATTTACAGCTTTGCCACTAGGCTAAGTCATATCAAAAACCATTGTCCACAACAACCAATGATTAATCTTGTTGATCACCATTATCCCAAAATCAATCCATCTTAGTGGGGTTCGGCCATACCACATGGCCGAACCTCACCATCACACTTTTGATCCATTTTATTCTTCATTCATAATACTTGGTGGGGTTCGGCCATACCCATGGCCGAACCTCACCCCTTTGATTTTGGTGCCCCATTTTGCATTTCTTTTTGATGAACACTAATGTCCAAATCCATCACTCTTTCAGTTATATTAAACCCTTTAAAACATCATGGAACCAATAACAAATATTACCATAAACTAAGTCTATTTAACCCATGTAATGGTCCATGGGGTTCGGCCATGTGTTCCCTTGGCTCAATTGTTCCAATATTTGTATATCAATTGGACTCTACCCTTTAACCATGTTAACCACATGGTTCAGCCATCCAATGGCCAACCCAAAACAGCAAACTTATATTCATTTAATTCCCACAAAAACACCATACAATAATCATATGATTTCATGGGGTTCGGCCATGCTCATTGGCCGAACCCTATGGCCTTTGGTTTGAACCTCTTAGACATTCATCTTATGTCTAAATTAATCTCCCAAAACAGTAACTCCTTTGCATAGTTTTAACTTACAAAAGAAACCATCAAAATTCCAACATCATTTCATGGGGTTCGGCCATCCAAGGTGGCCGAGCCCAATGGTCCATTTTATCAATTTATATCCATGGTTTAGACCCATGTTACCTTCAGTCCTTCATGACATTCAAATCCATGTTTTAACCCTCTTTAAAACATGCATTGCAAATCCAATAAAAACATCTAAACCAGTCCCACAAATTAAATGGTTTTTATGTTTCAAACACCATATAAAACCAACCAATTATTTCCATGGGGTTCGGCCCTCCAAGGTGGCCGAACCCAATGATCCTTTTACAATTTTAAAACCTCCATTACTCAAGGTTAAAACCTTGATGCATTCGGCCATACCCATGGCCCAATACATGCTCCATTTGTTCCATCTTATTAAACAAAATAACACCTAAACACTTACCAATCTTCCTTTACCTTTGCTCCTTGCCTTCTTCCCTCTTGTTTCCTTCTTTCTTCCTTAATCCTTTGCCGAAATGGTGCTGGATCAAATGGTGAAACACAGCAACAGGTTCGGCCAAGAGAGAGAGTTTGGAGAGAGGGAGAGAGATAAGGATTTCCTTAGGATTTCTTGTGTGAAAAATAGCCATATGAGATGGTCTATCCCTTTTGTAGTTCAGCCCCAACTTCCATTCATTTCCCTCATTAAACTTTGATAAAATCGATGGGATATTGGGTGCCATCCAAGGCACCCCTTCATCCAAACGTTGCATCCATTCGTTTTTAACACATGCATCTCATGAGATGAGATGATGCCGCCCAACCTTGGTGTCCCTTGGCTTTGGCCAAGGCACCTCTTCATCCAATGGCTAGGATTTGTTTAATTAAGAGTTGTGTGAGATTAGAACTCCTTTCCACTTCCTCTTGACTCACTTGACTCATGATCTTTTTATTCCAACTCAACTCATCCAAGTCAACACATTTAATGCACCATATTTGAGTCAACTCTATTCTTAAATAAAACTCACTCCAAACCAGTCCAACTCAAGCTGAACTAACTCACACTTGAGCTCATCTGAGGGCCCACACGATCAGTTGTGGTCAACTTGGTCAACCCGACCCATTGGGTCCCCAATCAGCCTCTTGACCCGTTTTGACAACATGACCCATTAATGGGCTGATTTTGCCATTTTTAAATGGTTTTCACTTGTGCATCAAGCCTACCCATTTTTTGTTCTACTTAATTTCCAATCAGTTCAGCTTAACCCTATTTAAATTGAGCACACCCAATGGTCAAATAATCCATTATGACCCATTGGGTCCCAATTGAGCCCTTTGACCCATGTAGTCATTTTCGACCCAATTGATGTACATTACCCATCCAATCAAATTTGACATTTATAATGTGCTCATAGGGTCTTAATTTGAGCAATGGGCCCCACAATTTTCTCATTTAACATCATAATTAATAAATTTACTAACCCAGGGGCATTTTTGTAATTATCCACTTCATTGAGAAATTGGGGTGTTACAATATTACTGAGAATGCCATTAAAATTGAGTTAGTGTACCTGAAATTTGTTGAAATTTATTTGTAACAAGGAAACTACCGGTTGAAACTTAGGATATAATTTAGGCCATTTTTGGATCGTTTGAGCCTAAAAACCCACCTATATTTGGTCATCTTATCTTGATAGCTCCCCACTTGAGCCTTTAAAATAGTCTGTTTTCTTGACTAGCCATGTTTACCATATCCAACTCCAGTTAAGGAGTATAAGCCAATTGGAAATATCCATGACCTATTCTTAGAAAAGGTTAGAGTTGAAAAATCGGGATGGTACTCTAAAAAAGGGCACAATAAAGAAAATAGCATCCAAAAAGGGAAACATCCAGATATCAACAGAAGGATGTGAAAAAGAAGAGAAAATAAAGAACAAAGAAAAAAAATACTTTGAAAAGTGTTGAAAAAGAAAATAAAGGAAAAATATCCCATTAAAAAATCCCATGTTTACCAATTCTATTCAAAGTATTATTAGAGTCTTCTACCCTTCTTTGATTTGACCCAATCCCAAGCCACGTTTCGTCCTAATAGGAAGTCCTATTGATATTATGTCTAAATAATGTGTTTTATGTGGAGAATAAAATAAGAAAAATGATGGTATTTGACTCAACGTTCTCAAGAAACTGACATTTATTCATGAGATCACTCATTTTCTTTGATATGTATTGTCTTTGATAATACATATGTGAGATATTTTGATTTTGAAAACATAATTTCTACTCACATATACCTTGAGAGAAAATGAAACCAAACCTCTGAGTGTTAATTTTTTTGAGAGATGTATCAGGTTTGAAGTCAAAGCGCAATTTCTAACGGTGTGGAACAAAACATGGGTCTATTTGGAAAATAAAGGCTATCTTAATAATGGCTAAGCACACACACACACACACTCCGAGTATAAGCCTTGTAAATGAAGTCTAGAGTTGTATGATGTTTTAGACCCCTTGTCTGTGTATTCTTATTAAAGCTGCTGATATTTGTGGGTATTATCACTAACAGCCCTCATGAGACTATAACTCGTCTACTAGCGGTGAACTAGGGGTTTAAAAGCTTATTGCATACACTAAATGCAACCGAGAGTACCAGCGAAAGTGGTGTAGTTTTAGGATTAGTTTTTGTTTCAGCATAGGTTTAGTTTAGGTTAGTCAAGGATTTGTGTGTTTTCATTTGTTTTTAAGTAGTTTTGTTCGAGGACTAGCAAAATCTAAGTTGGGGGTATTTGTTGAATACTAAAATCTTACATTTTTACCCCTGATTACTGGACTAGTTAACTCTCATGTTTGTATATAATGATGCATTTAATGTAGTTTCTTAGTTTTGTAGATAAACATGGACAGTTCAGGAAAACCATGCTAATTCAACAAATAATTGCAAGATTAGAACTTTAAAGTGAAGACTTAGGATTTATATAATTATTTCATGCCATTTTTAAGACTTTCATGTAAGTCAATTAATCTGGATCCAGTTATGAGACTCTAGATTAATTAATAATTTTTAGATTTTAAGTGGTTGAAACAGGTCGTGGCCCGCTTAACTTCAGACTGAACGGGCGTCACCCAACGCGTCACACATCTAACGGGCATTACATCACAGATTTGTGGCTGAGGGAAAATAAGTATATATATATATTTAAAGATTATAATTGAAATAACGAAGCCATAAAATCCTTCAAGCCCAACTTTACATATTGCATAAATCATAATATCATCCACAATATAAAATGAATAACATCTATTACCAACGTCAAATCTAATCTCACAGATTCACTCACAACCCATTCCATAAAATAAAACCAACTAATAAATCTTAAATTTCTCAAATTATTTGAATCAAATAATCAAGTCTCAAAGAATAAGAAGCATCCAATAATTAACTCAATCAACATAGTTCAACACCTAGCTAGGAATTTAAATAATCATCCATAGTAACTTCTAGTTTTCAACGTCATCCTCCAATCCTAAATCTAGAGGGTTACCTGCAATGTAAGGGTGTGAGCTCCAAGCCCAGTGAAGGAATACAATAGCACATATCCAAAATATGATATCTCCAATATACTCAATGTAATACAAATAAAGAAATATTAAAGGCATAAATAATTAAATATGCATTTAATGTCCATATTTTATGCTATGTAATGCACAATATCCAATGCCTCATTCATCCACAACAACTCCTACTGTATTTGGTGGCCTACCTGCCGAAGCGAGGCTAACACAACACCACATGAAGTGGTCTACCCGCCGAAGCGAGGCTATCACAACACCACATGAAGTGGCCTACCCGCCGAAGCGAGGTTAACACCACCACCAAATAACAGTCTACGTGACCTTTCATGGCTTAATAATCCAAACCTACCACATACGTGGTACTACTCACTAAAAGCGAGGCCATACACTACCACCGTCGTGGTCTACATGAAAGATCACGGCTCACACCTCCATACCCATCCCATGAACATGAAGATGCCATGCTCAATACCATGCCTATCATGCATTATCTCTGTCATCATACCACATGTTATGTATCATATTAACATGCCATAAATTTAAACATTATACTCTAACAGTCATATGATCTCAAATTGACATAAGCACCATATACATGTCCCAAAGCATCATAATCCAAATCAATAATCTTACATTTGCATAATAATAAATTATGATTATGACAACACAATATCATGAATTCATATCAATAACATCACAAATAACTCTACAACAGTAAATAAAATATCAATCTAATTCGAACATAATTATTGGACCTTTCAACAAGGTTAGTGGCTAACTTCCAACTATCTAGGCAGACTGAGTCCCTCGCGGCCATTAGAACATTTAGCCTATCCCCTTACATTACTGTGAGTAAGCACCGGATTAAAACCACTATTCCTACATATACTCAGTCCATATCATAGGTCCAACATTATATTCCCAAAACACATTACATAAGGCAATATTTTTACATTGCTTTATCACATAAACAAAATAGAGAATATCATGCACAACAAAATATAGTATATTGTTTTCCCTCACCTAAAAAGTTTGCTGAGTGTAGGTAATGAATCAAAGTGCATTCCTATTTGAAATTAATCAATAGAACACCGGGAAGTGCTGCACATTTATCTAAAGGTTCCAAGTACCATTAACATATGAATTATTGAGTCCCTCTAATAGTTCACATTAAATAAATGTGAGATATGTTGTTGTCCCAACTATAACCTACGGTCATCTTAAGGTTCAAGGTTAAAGGTAAAGGTTGAATCTAAACATGGCATGGTCACCCATGCCTAATATGACTTCATGCTAACAAGACAATTAAAATCTTGTCTAAACAATGAGTAACTGCTCTTTTAAGTTACTTATATTTTTTCAAACAATAATCCAACACAAAGTTTTAAGTTTAATCTTAGCCATGATTGACCCACTAATGCAAGATAAAATGAATATTACTAGTGGCAGACCAAGAAAGATTGGTCATTGGGGCTTACCATGATATCAATATATTATTATCGTTATTATTATTATTCATTTTTGTAAGGGTACAACAAACTGCAACTCCAACATATAAATAACTTAGTAAAGGAAACAATGATCATAGACTCATTGTTTGGACGAAGATGTGTGCTGGCTGAAAATAGCTAGGGGTCGATGGCTTTGGGATACTAGCAGTTTATGGTTTAGAAGCCTATGGAATTCATACCCACAACATATATAATAAAAAGGGTCAAGAGAAGGGTTACCGTAGACAGATGTGTGGTGTAAAGGTTTAATTAAACTAGTACCGGTTAAGCTTGAAAATCATAACTAGGTGATGTTGTCAAGTGTAAGAAAGGAGTCAAGGGTCATTCTTTACTTTGCTTAACAATCAAACTAATACAAGGGTTATCTTAATGAATTAAAGGTTTAAGATGAAATCAAAATTTATAAAAATTTCACTTTGTTCAACTGGTTGGTGAAATTTTAAGTCATTAATGAATAACTCTCAAGTCTTAACCTTTGAACATTTTAAATCAAGAATTAAAATAAATAACAAGGAATAAATAGTCAAAAAATCTGAAAAAGATAGTAGTTGGAAGGAAATAATGATGAAGGATGAGTAATTCAATACCTTAGATAGTTAAGGAGTATAAGGTAATGAAAACCTTAAGATAATAAGACCTAAGGATAGTTTGAACAATTTTCAAAATAAATTAATTGAATAGGAATGGAGTATTTCATAGGAACAAGGGAATCATTATGAAAATTTAAACCATTAAATTAAAAATATAACCCATAGTTATTTTGAAAACTTAGATACATAAGTAAAAGGTCTAAACATATATACAGTTATCAAAGTAGAAAAAGAAAGAAAGAAAAGAAAAAAGAACTAACTTGAAATTGATTAGTTCGGAGGGTTGCTTGCAGTATTGCAGGCAGCAAGGATCTGGGCAAATGGTAGGGAAAGGGTTGGGTACCAAGTAGCTTAGAGAATGAAAGGAGAGAGAAAAGAACAGAGGAAGTACCTGGTAGAAGATCTGGGTTGTAAACTTGGGCCGGATCAGCGACGAGGGTCGACAAGGAGGCAACACTCCGAGGTAGCGACAGACAGCAATGACAAAAATCTAGTGGAGACGTCGTCGGAAAACTCAATAATGAGGGAAGAGAGGAAGAGACGGTGAGTTGGGGGTCTCTATATAGGTGATTCGGTCAGCAGTAACACATACGGAAGGTTGGATTTCCGTTTGGAGAAAAGAAGAATTCGGATTTGGGGAAATCTCCATTTAGGGATTTGGAAGCACCGTTAGAGAGGGGAGAAGGAAAAGGGAAGAAAAGAAAAGGAAAGCAAGAGAGGGAAACGGTGGTTTGATTTGGTTTCCATCGTGGGTTTCATACAAAATGGGATATCGATGGGTAATTTCTAATTTTGGTAAACATTTGATATTTATTTATTTTTTATTTGTAAGATAAAAATCCCACCATACAAATCTCAAGGTGAAGGAATTTTGGATAATTAATTTCGACTAGGGAAGGTGAGTCCCTTTAAATTATTGATTTTAATAAATTGTTCTTTATTTCTCTTTTATTAATTTGTCAATCATCGATTAAATTCTAGACACTTAAAATTGGAACTTATTTATTGATTTCACATTCTTAATTGAATATTTCCAATTGAAATTCTAACTTAGGAAAATTTAAAAGTCGAAGTTGATAATTTATTTTTCGGTCACTTAATTTCAACTTGAAGGGGACAAATTTTAAAATTCTAATTGAGGGAAAATGTGTGTGCATTGGGGAACCTAAATTAATTAAATTCTAGATTTTTTTGTGTTTATTTATTTTATTTTAAACAATATAAATAAAAGAAAAATAATATATAATTTCACACAACACAATCAAGAGACCCATTTGCTATTTTAGTTTTACCCGATTCAATTCACCCGCTATTCTAGGTCTGGTCATCACAGAATAATTATTTAATTCTAGATGATAAAAGCTGCAATTTCAAGTCATTGGGCTGGAGAATCATTCAAATGGCCAAGCTAAGCTTCAATGGGCCAGGCTACATACAAGTCTATGCGCATTTTGAAGTTAAGCCAGGCCAGTGTGCAAGCTCAGTCCATCTAAGGCCCAAGCTCTCAAATCCAATTCTAGTGGGCCTAAGTTGAGGTCCACATCCAAGCCCAAAGTCCAATGCTCCATGGTCCATATTCGAATTCACTGAAGTCCATAAACCATAGCCCATATCCATTTACCCAATATCTGCTCCAGTACCTAAACCCTGACCATCTTTCATGCGCATTCACTATCTGCCCTCCATCTTTCATCTCTTTCATGCATTATTAGTAAAGCCTAGAAGCCTCCATATAATCTAGATCATTCATTCATCACTAGATCTAGGTAATCATTATAATCATAAAACATTTTAACCTTAGAATAATATTCATCTATGCATCACCTATTAATTCATGCATTAATCATCTTAGCCATTAGATATTAGGTCATATAATCTCATTATTCATTCATCTCTTAGAAACCCTAGAGCCTCCACATGCATCCACCATATACATGCACTATCTTAGATTGAGGTCATGCATTTCAATATCCATCTAAGATCAACCCTTGAATCCAAACCCTCCATCAATCATCATTCCTTTCCTATATTTAGTTTTACCCAATTAAGCTTCAAACCATTAGATCTTAACCCCATTTAATCTTAGCAATCCAATCGCCAAACCCTAAGTGTGAAACAACTTGAGGTACGAGCTAGCTTCCATTCGACCATGCCACATTGTCCATTGCCACATCATTCAATCCAATCTCCATAGCTCATGCACGATTTTTGCAATCTTTCACCCCATTCATGTGCATACACATAGTCAACTAACCACATCACTTTAATTCATCTCCACCATCCATTCATCCCATCTTCAAATCTTAGCCATTCAGTTTGCATCAACCCAAAACCCTTAACACACACCCCAAAATCGTGTAGCCCTTTCTTTTTCTCGTAATTTCCTATCTTCTCTCCTCCATGACTTAGCCACCAAGCCAAGCCAACCACACAACTCCAAATTCGTGTACACCCCTGTAAACCCTAACCTTTTGCAACCTTTAATCCCATCCACCCAACTCCATTGAGATTTAATCCAAGCCACTCCTTTGTCACTTAAACCTTTATTTAATCCCAGCCGTACATTCCAACCTTGAGCATATAAATACCCCACTACCCCATAGCCAAATTCGAATTTGACCTGGAGCTCAAGAGGGCCTAAAGTTGGAAAAGTACACTGAAGACAAGGAGCATACTCAAAAATTGCAAGTGAGATTTATTTTATTTTGCAATTTATTTTAAGTGTTTTTCATGTATTGTAGTCCATCTTTTGTAATTGAATTTTCCATTTAATAAATAAGAAACGTCCAATTTTAGATTCTTGAAAAGTCTGATTATTCATGTTATCTTTTATGCTTCATTTTAGATTTTAATTTATGTTCTTAATTTGATTAAAGTCTTAGGTTGTGAATGTTGAACCAAGGACCAGACTTTAATTAGATTAAAGAGTATAGATTTTAATTAAAAGGTGTAAAATGAATCTTGAATTCTATGCGTTGAATTTCAGATCTAGGTTTCTTGTTTATTTAATAATTGTGGGCGATGAGAGGAAAATTCCACAACCGCCTTTAAATTATGCTTTTCTTTTAATTTGTCATTTATCTTTCATGTCAATTCAATTTTGTTATTTACTTTATTTAGTTACATCATCCATTTTGTATGTATGTTAATTAGTTTATTTTTAATGTTGTATTTGATGTATGTTTAATTGTTTTGTAGCTTATTTATTTAATTCTTAGTTTAACATTGTAATCTTTGTTTAATAATTTATTCTTTCATGTATAAAAACAACCTCTCACTCAAAAGATTCTTTAACTGGGATTGGGAATATATTATTTTAATCCAAAACTTTATAATTTTAATTCAAGAGAGATGGCTACATATCCATTGATTCACCAATGTAAAAAGTAAAGGAACTAATTTGATTCACATGTTAAATAAAAGATGGTTTTCATTTGTTTTCCAATTTATCTTTTATTTCAAATCCAAACTTAATCTAAGATTATCAAGATTACATCTTTTTAAGAGGTACATATTTAATTTTAAGCATATATTTTATGATTTCTTATGGGTTTGACCTTGCACTCATTTTCTATACTAACAAATGGTTCATACGCTTGCGAGATTTACAAATTTAAAACATCAACAATTTCCATACGCATGGAGGCTTCTGGAATTGGGATTTTCGTGTGATGCAATGAGATGATGCGCATGGGGCCCTAAATTCTAGGGTTTGAAATGATATGCACTAGATCTAAGGTTTTATGGAGACTATGGATGGATGGCTATGATTATATGTTCTAAATCTAATGGCTTTAATATTAAATGGATGATCTAAATGAATGGATGGTCTAAATGAATGGATGGTGAGATGATGCATGGATGATCATGATCCTAAGGTTAATCTAAATGATGGATGGATTGGATGGCCTAGATCTAATGTCATGAATGTATGGGTTGGATTTGATAGGTGGCTCTAGGGTTTAACTAATTTTGATGCATGAGATGAATGGTCTAGATTGATGGATGGAGATGAGTGGTTAAGATTGCATTGGAGAGGAAATTGGATGGTGTGGATTGACAAGGGTTGGGAGTGTGAAATGGTTATGGACTTTGAATTTGAGATCTATAAATGAGCACATGGGCCTCCAGTGGACCTTGGACTTGAGCTTGAGGACTTGGACTTTTGTTGAACTTGAAGTGCACATTGGCCTGGCCCATTTGTAATATGCGCATGGACTGCCTATGGCTTGGCCCAATGTTAGTTTGTGAAGCTTAGCTTGGCCCAATTGAAGTGGATCTCTGGCCCATTAATCTTGAATTTCAGCCTTTGCCTTTGAATTGCATGTTTTCTCTTCTAGAATTTAATAATTAACTTCACCACTTAAAAATCTGAAATATTGATTTAATCTAGACTCTCATAACTGGATCTAGATAAAAACCCTAAAAGTGAAGTGAAATTAATCATAAAAACTTTGGGTCTTCCAAATTAAGCACCAAACTTACAATTATCCAGTGAGTCAATACCCAAATCACAATTCTCAACCATGAACCCTAAGGTCATAACCATAGGTAATCACACTACTACACCCTATTGATGAGAAAATTTTACATTTATAAATCTCGTATCGTACGAACCAATTGACAGTATAGCATATGAGTGCGAGGTCGAAACCACAGGAACTCACAAAATATATGTTATAAATTAAATTAGCACCTTCAAAATGATGTAATCTTGAGAAAAATAAATTAAATATAGATTTGAAAGAAAATAAAGAAAACATATTTTATTTAGAAAACAAAGTGAACACCATTTTTTTATTTAACTTGTGAATCTTATCAAATAAATCCATTTTATTTTTAAATCGGTGAATCATGAATATTTAGTCTCATGTTTAATTAAAATTGCAAATTTCAAGATTAGAATACTATATTTACAATCCTAGTTAAAGAATCTTTTGGAGAGAGATCGATTTCATACATGAATAAATAAATCAAGAACAATGAATAAATATAGAACAAAGTGTACAATGAAATAAAAATAAAAACTTGTTAGTGCCTTGGCTTTGCCGAGTCCCTATGTTTGTCAATTCCATGACACGTGAAGAAGCACTTGCTAAAAGCTTGAAGACTCAAGGCGATCAAGAGTGAAGATCATGCTCCACCGATTAAAGCTCATCGTTATAGCAATCACAAAATAGGTATTTGGCCATAGATGACTTTAGGTGGTACACACACCTTAGGAGGACCATTCCTAGGTTTAGTTGAACAAATGGTAAAATCATAAAAAGCCTAAAGAGAAATCTTGACAGTGAATTAAAAACGAACTTGGAAGTATGAATTAAGTTCACTGTCAGCTCGACCAGTTGTTCTCACCAACCCCTCGGTGGAGACAGGATCGACCCATCGTGGTCATAGACTGGTCGGCCAGATTGACAGAGGTACTAGATCATAGAACTGTCTTTCTGGGTAAGCCTCTGATCGAGAATCTCGTATGCACCGACCCATTGGTGATGAACTTAACGACCCCATGTGGTCAACGACTCGTCGATGATAACTTATGAGTTCTGAAACTTAGAACTCAGGTCGACTCTCGAGAAAACAGACATCTTGGTATTTCAAGACCGATCTAGAGTACCAGGACCAACCTCTCAGTAAATGGCGACAAGTCTTTTTGTGCAGGACAAGTTTCGGGACATGAAACTCTGTCTGCATGGTGTTGCCCCAGATTGAGACCCTCGTATGGACCGACCTCTCGGTGCCATGACTGTCGACCCATCGACGACATCGACTTGTCGATCGTGAAGTAATTATACCGTTAGGAGTGCATTTAATGTGCAAAGGTCAGGTGGTTGAACGGTAATAAATATGAACACTGACCCATCGGTGCCCCTGACCTATTGGTACATGACAGTTTGAAAAACTGTGTTGACTCCTCTATAATTATGAGAGTTGTGTGATCATTTAATCATCTTCCTTGAACTGAGAAAATTCACACACTCTAAGGAACGATCAACTTTCTTGTACCTACACCTGATAATCAAATACAACCAATCTATTGATTGAGTTAGTAAAAGAGAGGAGAAAATAAAAGATACAAACTAGGACAGAATCTGTTTCCTAGACACCCTGAAATTGTAATTGCTCAACGACAACTAGAAGGTGGAGCGTAGTGATTAACTCGGGCACACATTGGGTGGATCTTTGAGAAGCACACATCTTCAAGAAAGAGCGACAAAGGCAAGTGCTTTTTGGTTTTAAATTTTATTTTAAAACCTTTATCCTTAAAGTGGATTAAGGACGTTTGGCTCCGGCACTATAAAAAATCTAGAGCATAGTCTCTAGAACATGTGGTGGGTGGAATTCCCAGCCAATTCAAATAGGTGGAATTCCTATTTTACATGTGGTGGGTGAAATTCCCAGCTGATTGAGTTCGGTGAAATTTCTACTAATTGTTAGGGTGTAAGTCCTCACTTAGTGAAATTGGGGATAGCACCCCCCCTCTCTCTCGAGCCAATCGTGTTTTAGCACAAAGAGAGAACTTTCAAAACTAAACAAGTAGAATACATGAATTAAAATTCAATAAATTACAAAGTAAATAGATACATAACAGAGAGAACGATAAATTAAACAACAAACATCAAAGTGAATGACGTAACTAAATAGAGTAAATAACAGAAATAAATTGACAAGGAAAGTAAATGATAAAATAAAACAAGACATAATTTAAAGGTAGTTATGTAATTCTTCTCTCATCGCCCAAAATAATTAAACAAATAAGAGATCTAGATCTGAAATTCAACATAAGAATTCAAAAATCAATTTACATCATTTAATTAAAATTCATAATATTTAATCTAATCAATTTCTAGTTCTTAGATTCAATACTTACAACTTAAGTCCTTCAATTAAACAAAGAATACAAATGTAAAAATAAATAAAAAGAGAGCATAAAAAGAAATATGGATAATCGGGCTTTTAAGGATTCTAAAAGAACATCTCTTATTATTTCATGGAAGAATTTAATACAAGATATAGAAAAATAATTAAAAGACATAAAACTCGAAATTACAATGATTGCTCACTTGTAAATTCGCATGAAGCACTATGTCTTTCGTTCTTTAGGGTGTGTTCTACAATCTTTGGTCCTCTTGAGCTCCAGGTCAAATTCAAATTCTGCATTGGCTTAATGGGGTATTCATAGGCTCAAGAAATAGATGAAGGGTGGAGATTTAATTTGGTTTTAAGTTGATGGATCAAAGGCTTGGATTAGATCTCATTGGAAATGGGTGGATGGGATTTTAAGTTGCAAAAGGTTAGGGCTACATGGTGTACACGAATTTTGGTGGCTTGGGTCTCAAGGTAGCTTGGGCTCAAAACAAGGAAAAGAGAGAAAATAGGATTGGATTTGGCCTGGAATTTTCGAGTTTGAAATGTAGGGATTAGGGTTTGTCTTATGCAATGGTAACTGGATGGCGGAGATTAAAAGATATGATGACTGAATGGATGGATGATAATTACATGATGTGGAGAGTTGACCTAGGTGATATGCACATGAGGTGGATATGAGATTATGTAAAATCGTGTGGATTGGATTTGGATTAGGTGATGAGGTGTGGGTGACATGGCATATGCGCATGGAGGCTACTTGGGCTCCAAGTTGTTCTAACTTAGAGTTTTGATGAATGGATGGCTTGGATTACTTTGAGGTTAAATCTAATGGCTCTAGGGTGATTTGATAAAAATAAATTATATGAGTGACGTGGTACCTAATGGAGGGTTGGGATTTAAAGGTGGAGATGGATAGATGATATGATGAATGGCCTAGATTTAATGCAAAGTATGTTATGAGATGGATTAGCATGGAGGCTCTAGGGTTTTACCTAATATGTATGCATAAAATGGATGGTTGTGATGGAATGTCCTAAATCTAATGGCTTTAATGAGTGATCATTGATCTAAATGGATGGATGATGAAATGATGTATGGATGGTTATGATCCTAAGGTTAATATAGGTAGTGGATAGGTTGGATGACCTAGATCTAATATGGTTTATGTATGAATGGATTGAAGGTTGAAATTGAATGTATGATGAATGAAAGGTGGAGATGAAATGCGCATGGGAGAGATAGGGATTTAGGGTTATAGAATTCGGCCATGGCTAATTGGATACGGGCTTAGGTGAAATTCGAAATTGGACCATAGAGCTTTTTGGATTTTAGACTTGAACTTCAACTCATGGACTTCAACTTAGGCCCACTTGACTTGGACTTGAGCTTAACAACTTGGGCCTTTGTTGGTCTTGAGTTACACATTGGTCTGTCTCAATTGTGTGATATGTGCATGGACTGTATATGGCTTGGCCCAATGTTGGCTTGTCTTGGCCCATATGGAGTGGATGTTGACCCATTTGATATTGATTTTCATTCTTTGGCATTTGAATTGCAGTTTCTTTCTTCTAGAATTTAATAATTAATTAACCACTCGAATAATTAGTTAATCTAGATTCTCATAAGTAGATCCAGATTAACCAATTTACATGAAAAACCCTAAAAGTGGCATGAATTAAATTATTTAATTTTCAGGTCTTCACTTTTAAGCTCTAATCTTGCAATTATCCACTGAATTGAGATTATTTCCCTAAACTTTCCATATTTATCTATAAAACTAAGAAATTGCATTAAATGAACCGACGGATACAGACGAGACAGATGAAGAGGAAAAAGATGAGGAAGAGGTCAATCAGACCAAGATGGGAATGACCTAGACGGTAAGAAACCTTTCCGTGTTGATTTCAAATTAGAAATCCATGTTTATAATGGTGATGTTAATGCGGAGAAATTAGACAATTGGAAAACTATTTCACTCTCTGTGTATACACTAGAGCACAGAAAATCAGTCTAGCACGACTGAAGATGTCAAGACATTCATTGATATGGTGGAACGCTTAAATTAAGCGCCACGACATAGCTGAATTAACTTGGAGCAAGTTTAAGAAGTTAGTTCGTAAAAAGTTCTATCCTATTGGACATGAGGAAGATTGGTGGATCAGGTGGCAATACTGGAAGCAACAATCTAGAAAATCAGTTCAATAATACACCGTCGAGTTTCATACTCAGACTATTGTACTCTGCATCTCTATCGAAGATTTTGAAGTCTTTATGAAATATGTGGGTGGTTTAGATGAATATATTCGGAGGGAACTGTAACTTTTCAAAGTTATCTCCATCGATGAAACTACAGTGAAGGCCATCGCCATAGAGGTAAAGAACAAGAAACCTAATAGGGTTGAGGTCAGACCGAATATCAAAAGAAGAGCTAGTAACACAAGAACAACCACCAGCTAAAGTGACACTCTCCGCAGTATCACTCACTCCCAAGCAAGAGAATGAGATTGAGAAAGTCAAGCTGACTTTCGAGGAACTATTTGAGAAGGTGCAAGGTTTACCACCACGGAGACCCGTGGAACATGCCATACAGTTGGTAAGAGATGCTTCTCTACCTAACTTGAGTTTGTATCGCACCTCAGTCGTCAAGAATGATGAGATCCGGCAACATATCCAAGAGCTATTGGAGCACGGAGTCATCAAACATAGTTGTTCACCCTGTGGATCTCCAGTGTTGTTGGTGACTAAGAAGAATGGAGGCTAGAGAATGTACATTGATTACATGGCCTTGAATAAGGTCACTATTAAGAATCGATATCCTTTTACCGAGGATTGATGACCTGCTTGTTCAATTACAAGGAGTCCATTTTTTCACCAAGTTGGACCTAAAGTCAGGTTATCACCGAGTTCGGGTTCCCGAAGAAGACACTTGGAAGACTGCATTCAAGACCAGGCACGGGTTGTTTGAATGTCTGATCATGCCATTTGGATTATGCAACGCACCTGCGACCTTCATGAGATTGATGAATGAGGTATTGCGTCCTTTCATCGAACATTTTGTTATTGTGTATCTAGATGATATTTTAATTCATAGGAAGACATGGGAGGATCACATTACTCATTTGAATAAGATGTTAGGGGTGTTGAGGGAGAATCAACTCCAGCTGAATGGAAATAAATGTGAATTTGGAAAACAATCGTTGGTGTACCTGGGTTTTCTAGTTGGAGCAGGAGAGTTGAAGGTGGACCCTTCAAAAATAGAGGTCATTACCAAATGGCCTGCACCTCGTTTAGTGACTAATGTTAGAAGCTTCATGGGAGCTTGTCAGTACCTACAGAAGTTTATCCGCCACTTTTCATAGATTGCATCGCCTTTACATGCATTGACAAGGCCAATCAGAAGTTTGAATGCACTGGAAGCAGGATGATACTTTTCAGTTGTTGAAATGGAAAATTTTGGAAGCCCCAGTATTGGCATTGCCAAATTTGCATCACCCTTTTGAAGTTGAGGCAGATGCATCTACATATGCCATGGGAGTTGTTTTGTTACAGGATGGAAGGCCAGTGGCTTAGCATTCTAAGATGTTTAGTGGTCCGGCGATGAATTACCCCACCTATGATAAAGAGATGTATGCTTTGCACCAGGCGGAGAAGCATTGGCATGTGTATCTGTTGGGAAGGATGTCATAATCTATACCGACCATAAACCCCTCCAGTTGTTGCAAACTCAGTCTAAGTTGCAGTACGCTCGACACATGAAGTGGATGTCATATTTGCAACAGTTTAATCTGGTGATAAAGTACAAAAAAGGAGCCACGAGTAAGCTGGATAATATGTTGCTTAGACCACCTACACAGAAAAGCTCCACTCTTACGGTGGCAATGAAAATCCAACCCATGGCCCTTACTGAGTATGCACAAGGGTATGACATTGATGAAGACTTCAAGATAGTATTTGAGAAGCTACAAGAAGGTCAGACAATGGAGTTTGAATTGAAGGATGGGTTGATGTAAAAGGGGTCACAACTGTGTATACCAAAAGACGGGGACAAATTACAGTGGGTTAGAGAAGCTCATACCTTCCGAGTGGCGGGACATTTCGGGGTTGAGAAAACGCTACTTAATCTGTAAAGGCATGTCTTTTGGCCGAAGATGCAGATAGATGTGGTTAAATACATCAGAGGTTGAGTTCTATGCAACACATCAAAGCCATCAAACAAGAAGGTGGGGACTGTGTACTCTTTTACCAGTACCTACAAGATGGACTTTTTGGGAGGTTTACCGAAGACCAAGTCTGGATACGATTATCTGTTTGTTATTGTGGATCGGTTCAGCAAGATGGTGGAACTCATCCCTTGCAATAAGACAGTGTCAGGAGAGGCAACAGCGAAGCTATTCTTTGATCATGTTTGGAAGCACTATGGGTTGCCTACGTCGATTGTCTCGGAGAGAGATAGTCGATTCCTAAGTCATTTTTGGAATTCACTATGGGGAATGATGGAAACCAGGATGAAGAGGAGTAGAGCATTTCATCTACAGACTGATGGACAGACAAAGGTAGTAAACAAAGTTATGGTGCACCTCCTTCGAGGCTATAATTCCAAGTATCCTAGGACTTGGGACACAAGTCTACCATATCTGCAGTTCACTTTCAATTGTGCAATTCATGGCTTGACACAGAAGTCACCTTTTGAAGTCTATTTGGGCTACTAGCCTCAATGCCCTTTTGATTTGGCTTTCACCTTTGGGGATAGTCAATTGGCAAGAAGGGGAGAGGAGGACAGGGCTAGAACTCAAATATTTCTTGAGAGGATCGTCAAGGTGCACAAAGAAGTGGAGGCACAGTTGTACGGAGATACAAAGACTGACATGATCGACATCAAGTGGATTGCACATTCCAAGAAAGTGATCTTGTTTGGCTGAAGCTGAGTAAAGAGCGGTTGAAGGGAGAAGGAAAGAAAGTGAAACCCATCAGATACGGAACGTTCAAAGTCATCAAGAAGATTGGTGATAATGCATTACAACTGGATCTACCACCATTTATGCATATGTACTCGATCATTAATGCTGAGCACTTGAAATTGTTTGAACCTTTTATGCTTGATGAAGATTCAGACAAGGAGATGAGGCTACCATCCATTGATGATTTGTGGGTAGAGCGGGAGGATCCATTGTCTAAAGATTGCATATTGGAGTAGAAGGTTATGGAGACTAGGCAAGGGAAGTATGATTCTTACCAAATTGGCAAGAAGGGTCAACTACCAAACTAGTCGTGGTGGTATAGTCGAGAGAAGGGAGCTACGGAGTTCCCCCATCTGAAGTTCTAAAGATTTAGTGGGACCTAAATCCCCTGAACAGGGGGAGCCATGATCCAAGAGGATCTCCCACTATTGTATTTTCATGTATTTCATGTATTTCTCTTGTTCTCTCGTTGTAAATTTTCAACAATCTCCCAAAAAGACCTAGAAAATAAGTCTTTAAGGGCACCAATTGACTGGTGCATCGTCTAGTGACTGTACAGTGTTACTAATCACTCACAGATGGTACCAGTTGATCCACTAGTCAACTGGTATATCGTCTACATAGTTTGTGAACAGTACTAGTCAATCTACCAGTCGACTGGTACATCGTCTAGTGTCTGTCTGTAAAAACAAACAACTCTCTGATGATCCACTAGTTGATTGGTACATCGTCTAGTGTCTGTCCGTAGGAACAAACATCTCTCTGATGATACTAGTCGATCCACCAGTCGACTGGTACATCGTCTGGCACATTCAGTGAATAGTATCAATCGACGTACTAGTCGACTGGTAAGTGAAAATTACCAACGGTTTGAGCAGTTTTCGACAATTTTGGGCAGTTTTTGCCCATTTCTATCCCTTTTCTCTTTGTTTTTTGTAATATCCAACCTATGGATGCACGTCAGAGAGATTTTAAAATCGGCATTTGAGAAAATTAATCAAAGACCAAAAGTAGAATTGTAATGACCCGATCCAATTTTTCGGGGTCTTAAAGAGTTTTGTGGATCTTCGAGTTGTTTTTGGTGTTTTGGTGGTGTTGGAGAGTGTGTGGCCTTCGTGGTGGGCCCCAATTTGCCTGGTATGAGCTTGGGAACTCGAAGGGCATTTTGATAATTTTGATTTATTATTTATTTATTCATACAAAAATGTTAGAAAATCACTATTTGATTATTAATTTAAAACCATTTTTATAAATATTATTTTTGTTTTTCTCTTTTTCTTAAAAAAAAAAGGTTTTGGGGCCCCCTCAGTTGTGAACTCAATGCCCTGGCTCACCCCTATTTAATGTCTCTTTCCCTTCCCATTGCAAAACCCTAGCCACCACTACCATATTCCTTTATTCTCTTCCCTTTTTTGTAACATCAAGCCCAAACCCTAACCCTAGCCGCCGCCCCTTCCCACCCTTCACTCTCTTCACCCAATCCTCTCTCTCGGCCTTTCCTCCCCTTCTCCTCAGCACCGCCGCCCCAACCCCCTGCTCTATTTTCCTCTCTCCCCTTCTCGGCTTCTTCCTCCCTCTCTTGAAACCTTAAACCTAAACCAAAACCCTAACCCCCCAAGCCTCCAAGCCGCCTCCGTCCATCTCATATTTTCCACTTATTTCTCCTCTTTTCTCTCTTTCTCTCAAAACCCTAGTCACCCATTGTTGCCCCTCTTTCTCTACTCTCTCATTTTCTCTTCCCTCAAACCCAAAACCCGTCGCTGCCACCATTTAAAAACCCTAATCTTAAACCCCCTTTCGCCCCTTTCCAGGCCCAGTCCGTGAGCCTACCCGACCCAAACCCAAATCCCCAGGCCTTGAAAACCGAGCTCAACCCGATTCCTTCTAGGCCCACTTGGGCCCAGTTCGTGTAAGCCCAGTCCAGCAGATCCAGTCCAACTCAACTAGACTCTCGGCCCAACAGTCAGGCTCGACCCAGTACCCCAGTCCAACCCCGTAGCTCAGCCAGTCCCATTTTAGGCCTAGCCCAGGCCCATTTTAGGCCTAGCCCAGCCCCATTTCTTGCTTGTTTTGGGATCGCTTCTGGAGTGTTTGTAGTCCTTTCCTAGATGTTCTTCAGATTGTTTTCAACTCTTTCCAACCCGTTTGCAGGCTCATCCACAAGAGCGTTTCCAGCCCGTTCCAACCAGATTTGTGGGATTGTCCCAATTTTCCGGGGCCATCCTATTTTTGCGGACCCATCCCAGTTCCTCAGGCTCTGTAACCCAAGCATCGCATCCTTCAACCTGTTTTCATCGTTTGGATTTTGAAAACATACATGGTGTAACACCCCGATTTCTCAATAAGATGAATATTTACGAAAATGCCCCTGGATTGGTAAATTTATTAATTATGATGTTAAATGAGAAAATAGTGGGGCCCATTGTTCAAATTAAGATCCTATGAACATATTATAAGGGTCAAATCATAATGGATGGGTAATGTACATCAAATTAGGTCAAAATGGTTAATTGGGTCAAAGAATTCTCAATGGTTGGAATAATTACGAAAATGCCCCTGGATTGGTGAATTCAATAAATGTGATTGTAAATAAGGAAATAGTGGGGCCCATTGCTCAAATTAAGATCATATGAGTACATTATGAATGTCAACTTTGATTGGACAATGAAGTGGATAAATTACGAAAATGCCCCTGATGTGTTAAATTAATTATTTTGTGATGTTAAGTAAGGAAATGGTGGGGTCCATTGCTCAAATTAAGATGATATGAGCACATTATAAATGTCAGGTTTGATTGGATGAGTAATGAACATCAAAATGGTCGAAAATGGCTAAATGGGTCAAAGGGCCCAATTGGACCCAATAAGTCAAAATGGATGATTTGACCATTGTGTAAGCTCAAATTAAATGGGGTTAAGCTGATTTGATTGGAAATCAAGTGGAGAAAAAATGGATAGGCTTGATCCATATGTAAAAACCAACTACAAATGACCAAAATACCATAATTGGGTCATGGAGTCAAAAACGGGTCAAGGAGCTAAAAGTGGACCCAACGGGTCGAGTTGACTATGGTTGACCGTGTGGACCCTCAAGGGAGCTAAAACACGAGTTAAATCAGTTGAGTGGGACTGAAGTGAATTGGAATTAAATCAAGGGGTGAGTTAACTCATGTACATTGAATGAAATGCATTAAGTATGGTGAGTTGGACATTGAGTTGAGTGAGTCAAAATGGAAGTCAAAAGGGCTGTAAATTCAGTGAGTTAAGTGGAATATGAGGAGGTGTTGTGATCTCAAACAAATCAAAACAAGTCCCACACGTTGGGGACTTGTTATGGTGAGTTTCATGCAAAACATTAAATGGGAATATGGGGGGTTTCTATCCCATTTGGAAACCCCAAGCCTTCAACGTTGGAATGCCAATGGGTGCATTTGTTGACAGCAAGTGTCCCATTAGTTTAGGCAAGAATTGATGAGGGAGTGGAGGGGTTTTGGGGGCTGAATTATTAAAGGAAACAAACACTATGTTGGCCGTTTTTCACCATTGAAAAGCCAAGATTCTCCATCTCTCTCTCCCTCTCTCCAATTCATTTGCTTAAGTGGAACAGCAGAGGTTTTTGGCATCAATTATTCAAGCTTAAACCAGCAAGGAATTAAGAAAGAAGGAAGTAAATAAGAAGGAAAGGAAGCAAGGATCAAAAGGCAAGACAAGAGCTTGGAATTTGGTAAGTGTTTCATGGACTTTTGGATTAATAAAATGGGGTATGTATTGGGCCATGGTCATGGCCGAATACACCAGTGTTTAACCTTGATTATGGAGGATTTAAAATGGTAAAAAAAAAAATAACCATTGGGTTCGGCCACCATGGAGGGCAGAACCCCATGCAAGAGATTGCTTGGTTTTCATGTTTTGAAATATGAAAACCATGGGTTTTATGGACTGTTTTTGGGTTTGATTTAAGATTCAAATGCATGTTTTTAGAAAGGGTTAAAAACATGGATCTGAATGACATAGGGACTGAAGGTGTTATGGGTATAAAACAGCGGTTTAAAAGATGGAAATGGACCATTGGGTTCGGCCACTTTGCATGGCCGAACCCCATGGAAACAAGTGATTGTTTTTGATAGTTTTTGGAAATTAAAACCATATAGTTTGGGACTGATATTAGATGTTATTATTTGGATTTAAAATGCATGTTTTGAGGAGGTTAAAACATGGATTTGGATGTTGGTTTCAGACCCAAGATAAAGGGTTAAAAGTTCAAAACCAAAGGTCATGGTGTTCGGCCAATGAGCATGGCCGAACCCTATGAAATTGAGCTAATTTTGGATGTTAGTTTGAAAGATAAAAACCTGTTAATAATATAATGTTATTACATGAATATCTGAGGTTTAAAAATAGTAAGAATAACCTTGGGTTCGGCCACCATGGAGGGCCGAACCCCATGTAAAAGAGTGTTGGTTTTCATGTTGGGAAACATGGAAACCATAGACTGTTATGGACTGTTTTGGATGGTTTCTTTGAAAGTTAAAACCTGATATTAATATACTGTTTATACATGATTATTGGAGGTTTAAAAACAGTAAGAATAACCATTGGGTTCGGCCACCATGGAGGGCCGAACCCCATGTAAAAGAGGGTTGGTTTTCATGTTGGAAAACATGGAAACCATAGACCTTTGTGGACTGTTTTTGGGAGATTTTTATGTGATAAGGTTACTGATTTTGGGTTGGCCATAGGATGGCTAAACTATGAGTTTAACATGGCTAAGGGGTAGAGCCAATTAGTATGTAAATAAAGGACATTGTTGAGCAAAAGAACCATAAGGGTTCGGCCATGAGTATGGCTAAACCCCATGGACTGTTTTCATGGGTCATTTTATGGATGCATATGTGATTTTAAATAGAATTATGGTTGCTGTTTTTATGGCTAAGATGTATGATAAATGATGAGAGATCATTAGGAGAATTGGACTTTATGCTAATTCATAATAAATGGGTTAAATAGCCTAAGCTTATGAGTAGTAGTTGGTAATGGTTCTATGTTGATTTAAAAGGTTTAAAATACCCTAATGGAGAACCATGTAGTAATGGATAAGGGAACCATTGGGTTCGGCCAAAGGTATGGCCGAACCCCATGGAGTAAGTTTGGTGGATTAAAGATTGGACAGACCAATGGCAAATCTGTGAATACAAGCCAAATGAAGAGATTGATCAAAAGGACTTATAAGATGTTTTAGGTCTCATATGTGAATGGACATGTAAATAAGATTATGATTTACTTATTGTTGCATAATAAGGTACCGAAAGTTGAACGACGAACGAGTCGTGACCGGTTAAAGCCTAAGAAAGAACGGACGCTGAAGTGATTCTTCAGTAGGTTTCCTACCTACTTGTAACCACGGTTTTTACCTAGTTTTTCTTATGATACTCTTGTTTTAATATATGTGTTTCAAATGATATATTATGCATTAACAAATGGCATACAGGCATTGGCATCTCATGCATAGACATGGGATTATGAGTGAGGTTCTACAGTGTTTCAAGTTATAAGTTACGTCCTGCCTCGGTGGTGCAAGTCACGCCAGGAGGAGTAACATGATGATCATAGTCACATTGGTCTCCTTAGGCGATGAGAGTCCCGCCAGGAGGACTAATACGTGATATGAATCAGTCAATGATGAAGAGATGGAAGTTGTATTGTAATTTACCTTGACGGTGCAAGGCACGTCAAGTGATGGCTATGAATGTACATGATGGGGGATGCTCATTGCATGTGCATACATCATAGCATTGTTTTATCTGTTTTGATTATCATGTATTATGATATGTATATGCATGTTTTATATGCTAACATGTGGTAGCCCTGATTCGGGAACCTACTGGGCGCGTTGATTAACGCCCTAATTCTATCCTCAGAGGAGATTGCAGGTACGAGTAAAGGGAAAGGAAAGGTCGTTGACCGGGAGGGGAGCCAAGCCTAAGTGCTTGAATGAAGGACTGAACTACTTTATATTACTGTCTTTTGAATACTTTTGTGGGACATGTAATAATTCACTACTTGCTATGGTTTGATTAGGTTGATAACATTTGGATGGTTGATCTATGATAAATAATGTTTAAGACTGTTACTTGCTATCTTGTCTTTCTATTCCGCAATTAATCTAGGTTATTCCGCATGTTGATGTTAGTTCCATGTGTGTTCATTATCATGGTCTAGTCCATGTACACATGGGTGGCCAGTTAAGGTTTAGACTTGGGTAGTCTGAACTTAACTCGCGTCGTGACACTCCACCCCGATCACATGATTATTATATTTAAAAAAAAAATAAACTCTGAAAATTAGAGTGAAAAGGGCAGGGTGTTACACATGGTGAGAGGACTTATCACTCTTATAGCGTGCATTCACATCTATTTAGCCTTAACCTTAGACATGGAGTGACTTGAATGTGGCCTTCATTTATTAAGCCACTCGGTAAGGGAACTGTTGAATGAATCTGTGGCAAGAGATTCATTCGGGTGCACTCATGTCAACTATATGCAATTAAATGTGAAATTCTAATAGGATGAATGGATATTGAACATGATGCTTGAAACTTATTGATAGCATGTTGTGTATTTAGCTATAACATGTGAATGAATTTATGAAGAGAATAAGACATGCGTTAGATGTCGAATATGATGTTTGAACTTAATGATAGCATGTAGTGTATTTATTTATAACATGTGAATGCATTTATGTTGTAAGTGAGATATGCGTCTGGATATTGGATATGATGCTTGGAACTTGTTGATAACATTATGGGTATTTACTTATAATATGTGAATGAGATCATGATGAGTATGTGGACTTGTGTTTTGAGATATTGTTATATACTTATGTTGTTATACATGATCATGATATCATGCGCATGCATGGGGGGTAACCCGCAACGGACAATGCGTTATTGGGTGTTAAGATGGAGGAAATATTCACATGTGTATATGTTTATGATGATGTGATGATGTTGGTTGTAGGGAGTGTGACGACCCAGGATCTCGACTCTGGGGACCAATTAACCAAAAAATAGAACATTCAAATTCAGTTGACTGAATCACGCCCAGATACAATCTTTGCTTTACCCGCAAACTTTCAGTCGACTGAATAGTAATATTCAGTCGGCTAAAACACAACTCAGTACATTACAAACTTGACCCGTAACCTTTCAGTCAGCTGAACATGGATTCAGTCTGCTGACTTTGGGCCAAATCCTCTGTGTTCTCGATCAACACACTTTCAGTCGACGGAATCACAGATTCAGTCGACTGACTTTGGATTAAATTATTTTTGTGTTCAGCCAGTATACATTCAGTCGACTGAATCAAAGATCATTCAGCTGAATTATCAACAAAACCTTTTACGTGTTCGATAAACATACCTTCAGTCGACTGAATCACAAGATTCAGTCGGCTCAAACACACCAACTTACTTACTTATTTGGTACGTCTATGTTCAGTAGGCTGAATCAGAGATTCAGTCGGCTGAAACATCCAGGTATCACTTATGTTACTCGGCCAGTACACTTTCAGTCGACTGTATCATAAGATTCAGTCAGCTGAAACACCCAGAATACACTTATATGCTCGGCCAAAACCAGTTCAGTCGACTAACTCTTGTCAGTCCTTTTTGTTTGCTTATTTTGTAAAACCCTTCTTCATGAAATCCACTCCTAACATTATTTAAACATAGATTTCATCTTCTATACTCCTATTAGTGAATTCAATCTACCCACTAGTCAAGGTTTGGGTTCCTCATGACTCATTCAATCATTGTACCAATATAGAATGGTCTTGGACTCAATCCTATGGTTGTTTGTTTCAACCCATCACCATTCCTTGAATGGATTTCCAATTCCATGGCCTTATAACAATTTAGTCATCCATTCCATCAAGTATGGAACCCATGGGTTCGGCCACACCGTGGCCAAACCTATGGTTTTCTTAGTCTTAATCCCATATTACTAAACCTTAAACATACCTTCCTTCCTATCTCATTCTTTCCTTTTGGTCTGTCCTTTCCTTCCTTAATCCTTCTTCTTCTTTCCTTGCTCTTCAATAATTCATCAAGTATAGAAGTGTACGTGGGAGAGAGAGAGAGAGAGAGAGAAGAGGAGAAGAAAAGTCTTTGTGTGTAAGGGAATGAGGGATCGGCCAAAGGTGTGTACAGGCCCTTTGGTTGTGTCCTTTCGTATAACAGCTCCAACTATTCATTCTCTTTATTAATGATTTTATCTAACCAAGGTGTCCCTTGGTTTAACCAAGAAGATCCTTGGCTTAAACTAAGGAGACTCTTTGACTTCATCGAGTCCATCGGTTCATAACCATTGAGATGAAGACTCTCCATCTTCCCAACTCAACTTTAATAATTAAATCTTAAACTCAAAACTTGAATTCACTAGGTGATTGACAAGGTCAACATGTCATGGCTGGCCATGCATGTGGTGACTTGGTCACCACATGGCACTTGGGTCCCATCTTGGCCATGTCACTTGATGATGTGGAACCTTGCCTACTAGGCTTCCATGTGATGACATGCATGCCACATGGCATTGCCACATCACTCACATGTCACCTCACTGGACGAGGTGGATTTTATGCATTAGATTTTAATTGGGTAGTTGACCCATTTACCTTTTACCCATTTACTTTAACCTTACCCAATTACTTTAAAATCAAGCTCATCCATAATCCATTGGGTCTTAATTGGGTAATTGACCCATTTACCTTGCCCACCTAATGTCCATTTCCACAATTTAATTTCACATTCATTTAATTCGCAATTCAAATGGAATATTCCAATATATTCATAAGTAATGAAGATCCGGGGTGTTACATCATCCATCTAAAAAATCTTTCGGGGGGAGTAAGTTCAAATTGAGACCACTTACTTTTTTTTTTCAACGTCCATCATCCATCATCCATCTTTGTCTTTGTGACCAACAGATGTTAAAGAACCGGATAGAAGTCATGCACATAGACGGTCGAGTTTTTGTTTTCGGATTGTGTCTGTCTAGAACACAAGTTCCCCATACTTGTGTAGGAAAATCATTTCCTTATCTATGAGGGTGATGAAGCTAGAAATTTAGGAAAAAACCCAGACCTCTTTGTGATCGAAGCACTCTGGCTACACAAAGGAATCGAAGAGACTAGGTATCTGTCACAAATGTGGACGTGGAAATTGCAATGGAATAATATCTGATCAAGGAGTCCATTGTGTGACAGTAGTAAAGTATAGATCTATAAGCACGAATAGACAGATTTATATGACCTAGTCAAGGGTAGAGTAAGTTCGGAACGATTGAGATGCCTTGAACTCCAAAGAACTGTTGATTTTCGCTTATCGGCCTATAAACGTCTTAACAATTTAATGTTAAACGAGTCATAATCTTGCTTAGACAAATATAGGTAGATCATTTTTAGAGAAAAGTAGGTGAGGACTGAGACTTTCTGGGGCTTAAACACTGCCAGTTTTAGTTTAAAAGAGATTACCTGTGTCTTGATGACCTGACATAAAAAGAGTCACATTTTAAGCATTAAGACATGAATAAAAATCTTTGTATCATATTTTTCGGAAAGATTTTTATGAGATTTATACTTTGGAGCATATGTACACAATCATATTAAATTTAGTCTAAAAAAGAAAAATATTCATGAGTCGAGTGATCACCAGAAGAATATTAGTGGACACTTAAACCCAGTGAGTTTTAGAGCTAGTCTTTTCCTTTAAGGGTATTAAGTAAATTCCAATTTTCTTTGATAAGCGCATTAAATCATTGTTGATCTCATTATTATTCATTTGGTCATACTACTGAGAACGCCATTAAATTTGGGTTCTTACACTTGAAATTTTTCTGAATTTGTTTGAAGCAACGAAATCACCGTATGAAGCTTAGGATATGATATAGAACATTTTTGGATCGTTTGAGCCTTCAAGCCTACCTATTTTGGTCATTCTACTTGATAGTTCACCAATTGAGCCTTATTGAAAAAATTTGGTTGTTTATTGTTTAGCCATGTGTACCATAGCCAACTCCAGTTGTGGAGCCCTATTAAAATATCTGTGACCTATTCTATACTCAGAAAAGGTTAGAGATGAAAAATTGGGACGATATTCTTAAAAATAGGCATTTGAAAAGACAAGAAAATAAATGATGGTGAAAGTCAAAAAGAAAAATAATATTACATCAAAAAAAGAAAAGAAAGGGAACATCCAAACATCAAAGGAAGGATGTGAAAGAAAAACAAAATAAGAAAAAGAAATATTTTGAAAAGTGCTGAAAAGAAAAATAAAGGAAAATATCCCATTTAACATCATGAAGACCTTTAACTTTTTCTGTTCAAAATATTTACTTTAAGAACCTTACATCTTTCTTTGATTTGACCCGATCCCAAGCCACATTTCGTCCTGTTAGGAAGTTTTATTGATCTTAAGTCTAAATATGTTATTTCATGTGGAGAATAGAGAAAGGAAAATTATGGTTTTTGACTCAACATTCTCAGCAAAATGGCATCCATGCATGAGATCTATTTATTTTCTTTAATCTGTGCCGTCTTTTCTAAATACATATGCTAGCTATTTTGATTTGAATACATAAACTTCACTCACTTATACCTTTGAGAGGAAATAAAGCCAAACCTCTGAGCATTAGTCTTTCTGAGAGATATATTTGGTGAGGTTTGAAGTCAAAGTGTATTTTCCAAAGGAGGTTACAAAGCTTGTGTATGTTTGGAAAATGAGGATTATCCTCATATCGGCTAACCACACACTACACTCTAGGTATGTGCCCTGTAAAATGAATTTTAGAGTTGTATGTTCTTAGATCTTTTGTCCATGTGTTTCTACTAAAGATGCTGATGTTTGTGGGTATCATTGCTGCAAGCCCTCGTGAGACTAAAACTCATCCACTGAGGGTAATTTAGGGGTTTAAAGGCTTGTTGCATATGTTAAATGCAATCAAAAGTACCAGCGAAAGTGGTGTAGTTTATGATTAGATTAGATTTTTTTGTCTTTATTTTTAGAGTTTTTTTTAGGAAGTTTTGCTCGAGGACTAGCAAAATCTAAGTTTAGGGGTATTTGTTGACAAAAAAAATTAAATTTTTACCCCTAATTATTGGACTAGTTAGCCTTTACTATTGTATATGTCACATGCATTTAATGTCGTTTGTTAGTTTTGTAGATAAAAATGGAAATGACAGGAAAATCAATCAAAACTAGTCCAAAATTGCAAGTTTTATGCTTAAATTGGAAGACCCATAATTTTAATAATTAATTTCTGACCACTTTTAGGATATTTAATGTAAATTGATTAATCTGGATCCAATTATGAGAGTCTAGATTAAATTAATATTTTTAGATTTTAAGTGCTGAGTTAATTATTTAATTCTAGAAAAGAGAAGCTGCAATTCAAGGGCCAAAGTCTGAAATTCAAATCAATGGGCCATAGATCCACTCCAAATGGGCCAAGCTATGCTCCACATGCCAAGAATTGGGCCAGACTCAAGCAGTCCATGTGCAATTCACAGTTGGACCAGGCCATTGTGCAAGTCCAAGTCCAGCAAACCCAAGTTCAAGTTCATGAGCTCAAGTCCAAGGTGTCTATTTTGAAGCCCAATTACCCAGACCCAATCCAATTACCCAATCCAAATCCCATACTCAAATTCACCATAAACCCTAAGTCCACACACCCAAAGCCTTGACCCTCTCCTTGAAATCCACACCATCCATTTACTATCTTCAATCCAAACCATCCATTTTATACAAAAACTTAGGTCAACCCTAGAGCCACCTTACAAAATCCATTGCATACATAATTCATGTTAGATCTAGGCCATGCATTTCATCCATCATATAGATCAGCCTTTGAATCTCAACCCTCATGTAGAAACCTACCCATTTATATATTTTATTTTAACCAAATATCCTTAGAACCATTAGATCTAAACCCAAAGTAATCATAGCCATCCATTTAGATCTAACCTAACTTGGAACCCAAGAAACCCTATCCCAACCCATGCGCATATGCCTTGTCATCAACACATGATCCTCTAATCCCATGCAATCCACACAATTTTCCCATATCCATTTACACCTCATTCGAATTTTGCACAGTCAACCCTCCACATCATCTTTTGTTCATCCAACCATTCATTCATTTAAACTTTTAATCTCCACCTTTAATTCATGATTGCATTAAATAAACCCTAAACTTCACACATGTCAAATTCGAAAATCTCATATAATCTTACTTTAATTTCTTTGCTTAGGCACCAAGCCAATTCCTTTCCCCAAGTCACAAAATTTGACCAAGCCCTATAAACCTTAACCTTTTCAACTTAAAATCCCATCCATCTATGTTCAATATGATTTAATCCAAGCCATCCTTTCATCACTTAAACCAAGATTAAATCTAAGTCATCCATTCCAACCCAAAGCCTATAAATAAAGCACTGAGACACACCATAGAATTTGAATTTGGTCATGAGCTAAAGACGACTGAAGATTGGAGGAAATACACAAGAGACAAGGAGCCTACACGATTTTTACAAGTGAGGATATCATTTTGTAAATTTATTTTTAATTTTTCTTGTCGTATCTTTCCAATATATGTGTATTAATTCTTTCATTAAATAAATATAAGACAAGCTCATAGAACACTGAAACATCCAATTTTTGAATTTCTTTTATGATTGTTTGATTTAATTTTATGTTTGTTTTCTTTTTTAATTAAAAGGACATAATGAAATAGTTAGGTCTTAGATTTCTTTACATTCAAATCTAAGGTTCCTTTAGGACATAATGAAATAGTTAGATTTTGAATTTAATCAAATCTAAGGATCTAAGGTTCGATTAATTAGATTAATGTTTATGAATTTTAATTTTAATGAAAAGGCATAAATTAAGATTTGAATTTTTACGTGAATTTCAGATCTAGATCTTTTATTTTTTTATTCATCTTTGGTTGTGATTGATCCATTCCACTACCACCTTTAAATTATGCATTGTTTTGTTATTTCATTTACTTTATTTGTCAATTTATTTCCTGTGTTTACTTTGTTTTGTTATGTCTTTTATTTGATTAATTGTTCAAATCAATGTACCTGTTTGTTTGTTGTAAATTCAATTTTATTATGTTGTTTAATTATTGTAAATTTTATGTGTAAATCCATTCTCCTTCTAGCAAGATTCTTTAACTAGAATTGGACATGTAAATATTTTATTCTTAATTTTGTAATTTTAAATGGAGAAGATGACTATCTAATTTCACCATTCCAATAAAAAGATATCTTTTAGATCTACGTTAATCTAAATTCTATGTTTTAGAAGTCTTTTTCAAAATATTAGTTCAATTTCTTAAAACATATATTTTTAAAGGGGATGTCAATTTAATTTAATTGATTCAAGCATGTATTTTGTGATTTCTTTTGGGTTCCACATCGCACTCATATGCTATACTATTTAATTGGTATGTGCGCTTGTGAGTAATAAATGTAAGATTTGCATCACAACAGTATGGCTGATTTTGGGATGGCTGGCCTTAATATTGAAGGGCCTTAACTTACAAAAGGTTGTGTTAGTGCCCCAGCTTTGCCGAGTCCCTATGCTTGTCAATTCCATGACTCGGAAAGAAGCACTTGTTAGAAGCTTGAAGACTCAAGGTGATCAAGAGTGAAGATCATGCTCAACCAGATTAAAGCTCATCGTTATGGCAATCACAAAACAGGTATTTGGCTATAAATGACTTTAGGTAGTACCCACACCTTAGGAGAACCATCCCTAGACTTAGTTGCATATGTTGGTAATAGACATAGTAAACCTATAGAGGAAACTTGACAGTGAATTGGAAGGGAACTTGGAAATATGAATTGAGTTCACTCTCAGCTCGACCAGCCGTTCTCACCTACGCCTTGGTAGAGACAAGATCGACCAATTATGGTCAAAGACTGGCCGGCCGGATTGACAAAGGTTCTAGAATATTGAACTGTCATTCTGGGTATGCCTCTGATTAAGAGTCTCGTAAGCATCGACCCTCAGTGATGAACGACCCCTCGTGGTCAATGACTCGTCGATGATAACTTATGAGTTCTGGAACTTAGAACTCAGGTGGACTCTCGAGAATACAGACATCTCGATATTTCAAGACCGATCGAGAGTAGTAGGATCGACCCCTCAGTAAAGGACGACAGGTAATTCTGGGCAGGACAACTTTCGGGACATGAAACTTTGTCTGCATGGTGTTGCCCCAGATCGAGACCCTCGTATGGACTGACCTCTCGGTGCCATGACTGTCGACCCATCGGCGACACCGACCTATCAATCAAAAAATAATTATACCATTGGGAGTGCATTGAATGCGCAACGGCCGGGTTGTTGAACAGTAATATTTTTAGTCACCAACCCCTTAGTGTACCCGACCTTTATGACAGATTCTACAATTGGTTGCCTCCTCTATAAATACCTATCTTTGTGCAACCAGTTGACATCCTTTTGGCAAATCTGTTGGATCCTCATAATTATCAGTGATCTTAAACAAGTGCCAACAAAAGGATCACTCTCTCTCTTGTGCTTACACTTAGAAAATCTAACATAACCAATCATAGTGATTGAGGTTGCGAAAAGAGAGAGGGGAAAGGATATACAACTAGGATAGATATAGGTAGAACCAATTTTTTAGTCACCCTGAGATTGTGATTGCTCAACGACAGCTACAAGGCGGAGCGTCGAGATTAACTTGTGCACACATTGGGTGGATCTTGGAGAAGCACACATCAACGAGATAGAGCTACAAAGGTAAGTGCTTTTTTATTTTAATTTAAAACCTTTATCTTGTGAAAGTGGATTAAGGAGGCTTGACTTCGGAACCACTATAAAAAATCTAGAGCGCCATCTCTGGCACATGTGTTGGGTGGAATTCATATTCTACATGTGGTGGGTGGAATTCCCAGCCAAATGAATAGGTGGAATTCCTATTCTACATGTGGTGGGTGAAATTCTCACTTAATTGAGTGAGATGGAAGTCTTACTCTAATTGTGAGGATGTAAGTCCCCACTTAATGGATTTGGGCATAGCTCAATGTTGAGCTAGTCCTAACAATGGATGTAGGTTGGCTAACCGAACCACTATAAATTTAGTCTTATGGTGTTTGATCATTGTATGTTTGTGTTTTAGTATTTAAGCACTCTTCTCAACACACATCACTTTGCATTTGATTATCCTTATTTATACATTATGCACAAGCATTGATAATCAAGTAATATGCAAAGGGATCTAAAATAGTGTGATCATCTAAGAAACTAAAAATAATTTATCACACTAAACAAATCTCTTGATTAATATTGTCATTCCACTGCACTTAAACTTTAAGCAACCAAGAAATTTGTGAATACCATGGAAACTGGGATTGACCTATTCACCTCCCCCCCCCCCCCCCCCCCCCCCCTCCCCCCCACCCTCCCTCCTCCTCCTCCTCCTCCTCTTCCTCTAGGGTCAATCGTTGTAACACCCCGGATTTTCAAGTTATAAATATTTACAGATTTTGCCATTTAAATTGTGAACTAACGTATATGGACCTTAGATAGGTAAGGTGTTGAGTTAATTGCCCAATTAAGACCCAACGGTTTTGGAAATGGTTTCAATAAAATTTAAATGGGGTTGAATTAAATGGTATGCGCATGAGATGTGTGTGTATGACACACACACGCATGAGACTAGATTTCCTCTCAAGAAATCAAGGAGTTATGGCCGTGTATGAGGATTTGCAAATCTATGCACACGGCTGAAAGGTATCTATTCTTTGGATAAAAACGGCAATAGGCAATTGTTATCTCATTAAGACACAAGGAAGGGGCGCATGGCACCTTCTAAATTGGACCAATGGGAGATGAATAAGGAAGAAGGGTCGGCACCTTCTAAAATAGGATTAATTGGAAGGTTTTATAAAGAGACAACAAGGGGACGCACAGCATTAGGCAATTACTAATTTAAAGAGTCTTGGCATCTTCTAAATAAGAACCGATTGGAGATCAATAAGAGAGAGGCAGCAAGGGGCTCACGGTATTGTCTAAAGATGGAACCGATTGGGAGTGTTTATATGAGAAAGACACAAAGGCGCACGGCAATAGGCAAGGGCTAAATTAAAGGGTCTTGGTACCTTCTAAATTAGGACCCATTGCAAGTGATAAAAAGGCAAACATAGGGGGCACATGGCATTACACAAAATCAGCAAGGATTGACGCTGGTTTGCTCTTAGCAAGAAGGTGTTCTCAGTTTAGTGAAAGATCTAGGATGAGAGAAGGCTAAGGAAGAAAAGGATCGGAAGAACCAATGGAGCGAAGGAAAATCGAAGGAGTCGCGGAACCGGTTAGTATTTGATAATTTTGTTTAAAAAAAAAAATAAGGAACCATAAGGTTCAGCCATGGTGTATGGCCAAACCCCATGGAAAAGAATTGGGAGATGATCTTGGTATTTTTAATGAAAGACATGGTTTAATGTATGGATTATTAATGATGAAAACTATGGGAGTTTGTTAATAAATTTACATGGGTTTAAATGGTTTAAGAGGAATTGATAAACCATAGGGTTCGGCCATGATGAAGGGCCGAACCCCATGGAAGGTTGTTGGTTATTTTTATGGGATGAAAACCATGGAATAATTATATGGTTTTAAAAGGGTTTAATTGATGTTCAAGAGGAAGTAAGGAACCATAGGGTTCGGCCATGTGGCATGGCCGAACCCCATGGAAAGGATATTAATAATTTTAATGGATTTAGATCATGGAAGATCAATGATTAATAATTTTAAAGAGAAGATTATGAACCATAGGGTTTGGCCATGGTGTATGGCCGAACCCCATGGAGGGTGATTATCAAATTAGAAACTTTCTAGCTATGGACTTTTGGATTGTTTTTGGAAGGAACCTTGATTATGGAATCAAGGATGGTAATTGCTATATTTAGAAAGTTAGACATCATAGGGTTCGGCCATGGTGTATGGTCCAACCCCATGAAGTAAATTTTATTGGGCTCTTTATTGGTGGATCATGTTTGGATTAAGGAACCGGTTATGGGTCATGTATGGACCTAATATGATTAAAGGAATGGCAAAAATGTAAATATGGTCTAAGATGAAAAATCATGGGTTCGGCCATGGTGTATGGCCGAACCCCATGTTGAATCTTTTATGGTTCTATGGTTGAGGATCATTGGAGGATCCATGTATATAATGTATAAATGAAGGGATCTATGTTTTGGAACCTAGACCTAAGATTATAAGTCATGTAAATGGTGAATGAATTATGTATGGATCATTCTTGGACTTAGGGTCTATTTATGGTAGATTTAAATGAATGGAGTGGTATGAATGGCAATGTTGTAAATATAAGCAAAGATGAAAGATCATGGGTTCGGCCATGATGTATGGCCGAACCCCATGAGATGGGTTGTGGATCAAAACATGGACTTAGGCATTTGTTAATGAATGAAAGGATTCGCTTATGGGTTATGTTAGCCATGGATGACAATGTTGTAAATATGTGAAAATATTGAACATAGGGTTCGACCATGGTGTATCGCCGAACCCCATGAACTATTTGTTGGATCATGTATTTGGATTAAAGAACTATGTATGGATCATTTTTGGAATGTTTTGGTTATGGTTAGATATAATGGCAATTTGGTAATTAAGTGAAATCAATGGACCATGGGTTCGGCCATGGTGTATGGCCGAACCCCACGGGGAATGTTTGGCGGACCTAGGGTTATGCATGTTGGATTAAAATGAATGGAATATTAACTAAGATTAGACCAATGGCAAAGTTGTAATAAAGGGCAAAAGTGATGAATCATGGGTTCGGCCATGATGTATGGCCAAACCCCATCAGGAAAGGTTTATGGACTTAAACATAATAGGAAATCAAATGGAACATGGTTTTAATTGATTGTTATATTATAAGGTAACGGGACCTCACAGGGTGTGTACGATCGTAAGCGGTTACAGGACAAAAGACGCAAGGACACGATAGTGGTTTTTGGCAGGATTCCACCTCTTTGAAACCATGGGTTTATGTACAATGTGTTTATTTTATTTTGATGAATTTATATTGCAAATGATAGGTTTCAAAATGTGAATTTTATATGCTATGTTTATATGATAAAATAGCATGTGTTGGATATGTTTCAAAATGTGATTTTAAATGTTATGTTTAAATGATAAAATAGCATGTGTTTCATTGGCATCTCATGCATGGCATGGGGTGAAGGATATGTAACAGGAGGGGCCACACTCTGTCGGGGCGTCCGAAAAACCTATGTGGGATACCTTGATGGTGAGAATCCCATCAAGAAGAAACCAGAGGGGACACACTCCTTCGGGACGTCCGAAAGACCTATGTGGGGGTACCTTGATGATGAGAATTCCATCAAGAGGATACATGTGTTTATGATGGGTGGGACTCATTGCATACTACACATGTCATGGCATTGTTTTTATATGGTTTATATGGTTTACATGGCATGGATTATATGGCTTTTGACATTATGATATTATTACATATGTTTTGTACTAACCATGTGTTAGCCCTAATTGGAATACCTACTGGGTGCGTTGTTCTAACGCCCTACTTCTACCCTAGTGGATGATACAGGAAACAAGGGGAACGATGAACGCGAAACAGGCCAGGCATAGAAGCTTGGATGCTTTTAAGTTATATTTTGATTACGTTACTCATGGACTTGTATTTGAGTAACTAGACTTCGGACATGTAATAACTTAGATGATTTTGCTATGGTTGGATGTTTATTTGGATAATTATGTTATGCCAATTATGATTAAGGACTTGACGTACCTTGCTATCTGAAATGGAATAGAACTGGGTTCTATTATAATTCCGCATGTTATGATTTTAATTCTGCATGCTTATATTGTTATGTGTGAACCGTTTCTGTAACACCCCGCCCTTTTTCACTCGTTTTTTCCCATAAATTCAGAGTATATTTTTTTTTTTATAACACAGTAGAGTGATAGAGCGTGGGACTTCACGACGCGAGCTAAGTCCGAACTTCCAAAGTCCGACCCTTAACTGGCCAACCCTATGTGTGCATGGACTCAGTCCAATAAAATGGTTCACACATAGCAATATCAATTTGCGGAATAAAATCATAACCTGCGGAATCATAACATCAAAATGCAGAATCATAATAGAACCAAGTTTTATTCCATTCAGATAGCAAAGTACGTCAAGTCCTTAATCATTATTAAAACGTCATAATTATTAAATAAATCATCCAACCATCTAAGTTATTACATTCTGTAATCTAGATACTCAAATACAAGTTCATGAGTAACTTTATTCAAAACAAGTAAAATAATACTTCCAGGTTCCTATGCCTGGTCCGTCTTACGTTCATCGTTCCCCTGAATACCTGTATCATCAACTAGGATAGAAGTAGGGCGTTAGAACAACTCGCCCAGTAGGTATTCCAGTTACGGCTAACACATGGTTAGTACAAAGCATATATATAACATAATATATAACACCGGGTAAAATCCATGCCATGCAAGGATGACAAATATGCAATGAGTCCCACCCATCACATGTACATAAATGTACCCACCACATAGGTCTTCCGGACGCCCCGGCGGAGTGTGGACCCTCCGGAATCTTCTTGATGGAAATCACATCAAGGTACCGCACATAGGTTTTTCGGACGTCCCGACGGAGTGTGACCCCTCCGGTTATAAATCCTCCACCCCATGCCATGCATGAGATGCCAATGAAACACATGCTATTTTAATAACCTAAACATAGCATATAAAATCACTTTTTGAAACATAATCAATCCATGCTATTAAAACAATTTAAACATAGCATTTGAAAATCATAATAAAGCATATCCTTTGAAACATATTTTTATCAAACATAAAGTAAAACAAAGTACATAGTCCATGGTTTCAAAGAGGTGGAATCCTACCAAAGACCGTTTACAAGTCCTTGCGTTCCCGTCCAAGATTCGATCACCGATCGCGCACCGCTTGCGAGATCCCGTTACCTTATAATATAATAATAAATCAACACCAAGTCCCACTTGATTATAAGGTTCTAAGTCCATAAACACAACTCCATGGGGTTCGGTCATACACCATGGCCGAACCCATGGCTTACCATTTCCACAACTATTTACGAAAATGCCATTGTTCATAACCATAGACTTCTTTCTTGCTTAGATTTCAAATAATCCATTCATACTTCTAAAGCACATAGTCCCATATATAATTCATGGGGTTCGGCCATACACCATGGCCGAACCCAATGTCCAATATTCTCACATATTTCCAAAAATGCCATTCATGGCTTACATAACCAATAATCCGATCATTGCAACATTAAAATCATAATTGATTAAACATAGACCATAATTTGATTCATGGGGTTCGGCCATACACATGGCCGAACCCATGATGCCTAAGTTTCCATAAATAATATCCATCCTTCCATATTTGGAAGGTTTCCATAATCATCTTCCATGGTCTATAAATAGGTACATTCTTATTCCAATGTCCACTTCCAAGAATAGAAACTTTCCCCCTTTAAACTCTTCTTTCTATATTTAGAAGGTTTACAACTTTAGAAACTTACTTAATAAGCAACCTCGTTCCATAAATGGAAGTTTTCCAAATTAAGTAAACCCCTCCATAATTAGATTGTTTCCATATATAACCTACTCCTTTCCATAATTGGAGTGCTTTCCAATTTAGTAATTCCTTCCATATTTGGACTTCCCTTTCCATAATTGGATAGTTTCTTAGATTAGAAACCTCCTTTCCAAAATTGGAGTGCTTTCCAATTTAGCAACTCTTTCCTTAATTAGAAGCTTTCTAATTTAGCCATCCAAATCCATCTACCATTCGAAATCTACCCCATGGGGTTCAACCATACACCATGGCCGAACCCTATGGTTCATGATCTTGGCCATTAGTTTAGATCCAATTAAACATTCAATAATAACATTAACCGATTACCATCCATAAAATCAATTAAAAACATAAATATAATTGATGGGGTTTGGCCATACACCATGGCCGAACCTCACCCCTTTTTTTTCCATTCTTTTTTATCCAATCAACTTAGCCATAATGCAATTATGGTTCGGCCATTTAATCCCTTCAAATCACATAACATTTACACCAAGCACTTAATTAACAATCTCCATGTTTTCTTTCTTAAAACCAACAAATCACTCTAATCTTTCCATGGGGTTTTGGCCATGCACTAAGGCCGAACCCTATGGTTCTTTCTCTCCACTTAAATCATTAAAACTCATCTCCCATCTTCCTCCATGGGGTTTGGCCAAACACCATGGCCGAACCCTATGGTTCGTTTTGTTTCAAAAATAAAACTATTGCATTAAGATACTAACCTCTTTTCAATTCCTTGTTCTTCTAATCTTTCTCCCTTCTTCTCCAATATTTTTCCTTCCCTTTGCTGGCCGAGAACACCTCTTGCGGATTGATTTTTCTTCTCCTTTGTGTATGCCGTGAGCAAGACTTGAAAGAGAGAGAGGGAGAGATAAAATTCGGCTATCGTGTGTAAACCAACCCCCTTGTCCTTCTCTCCTTTATATAACCATCCCTTGATCCAACATTAGAAAGTTCTTAAGATAATCCCATCCCCTCCTTTGGCCGTGCGCCCCATCCTTGCCTTAGATGGCAATTGCAGACCTCCCTTCCTTATTTAGTGGTTGCCGACCTCCCCTCCTTAATTTAAGACCTTTCCTTAATTCCATTTTTATTTAGATTAGATAGTTTCCTTGGTTACCATCTTATGCGCATAACATATAGATTTAATATCTAAAATTCGGCCATGCATAATCTCATTTGATTTTTGAACATTTTCTTAAGATATGCAAATCTAATTTAATTAAGAAAGTCTCTTTTCAAATATTCTAGCATATCATTGTGGATTTAAAAATCCCACATATCTAATCCCACATATCTCTCATGCGCATAATCTATGGATTTTACATTCAAAATTCAGCCATAAAATCTTTTATTTAAAATTAGATATAATTCATCACTAAATTAATTCAACCCATTTAAATATTAATAAGACCAATTCCACCATTGGTTGGGTCCTAATTGGGCCATGGCCCAATTCTTTATCCATTTAAGGTCAAATCTAAAATTCACAATTAAAAATGGATAAATTTCATAAAAATAATAAATTGAAAATCCGAGGTGTTACAGTTTCCATGGACTTAGTCCACGCACACATAGGGTTGGCCAGTTAAGGGTCGGACTTTAGAAGTTCGGACTTAGATCGCGTGTGACGTCCCGCTCTCTATCACTCTTGTTTAATAATAATAAAAAATAGACTCTGATTTTCAGAAAGAAAAGTGAGTGAAAAAGGGCGGGGCGTTACAATCGTGTTCTAGCACCAAAATGAGAACTTTCAGGTTGATCTTGACGCCATGAGAATTTGAAATGATTTCGCCAATTAGGATTGTATGTGGCAGAGAAAGGGTTTCATTGCTGTCTTCCAAAATTGTTGAGTGCATTAGCCTGCTCGGATGAGCACTCAGCCATCGATCCTAGGGAATGACAGCTTTGGGCAATGTGTCCTAGGTTATCACACATTGCACAAATCTCAGTTAGTCCTAATGGTTGATTCATCGCCAATTAGTCAACTTTTTTCGTTAGGTTTGCAATTGCAAGCTTATCGTCAAAGTCGCTACTAACTTCATCCAAACCTCCTCTCTTTGAGGTTTGTGTCAAATTCCTTTTTTTTTTTTTGGGGAAGTCCCATCGCTAAGAGTTTTCCGCTAAAGTTTCTAAGAAGGTCCATATGTTGTTCTCAGTTAGTTTTAAAAATTCCCCACCCTTCATAGACTCGACCATGGTGTGGTTCGATGTGGTTAAACCATCATAAAAGAATTGCATGAGTCTCCACATTTCAAAACCATGGTGGGGGCATTTACTCAACATGTCTTTAAATCTTTCCCATGACTCACATGATTGTTCACCCTCCTTCTGATGAAAGTTTGAAATTTCTTTCTTGAGGGCATTACTTTTAGATATGGGGAAAAATTTATTCAAAAACTTGTTGGCCAACTGATCCCAAGTTGTGATGGAATTTGCATGTAGATAATTTAACCATGATTTCGATTTTTTTTGAGAGAAAAAAGGAAATAAACGAAGTTTAATAAATTCATCATTGATTCCTTGAAGTTTGATGGTGGCGTAGATTTCTAAGAATTCTTTAACATGTAGGTAAGGCTCCTCACTGATCAAGTCCATGGAATGCAGGTAAAAGAAATAACAGGGCTGGTTTGAGTTCGAAGGCTGCATTAGTAGTCTTGAAGGGTTTTCTCTTCGACTTTTTCTCCAGCCATGATGGTGATGGTGTTGGTGAAGAAGAAGATTATAGAGTTGATGGTGGTGATGTAGGTGGACTATCTATGACTATGACTGAGCTTGACTAAGCTCTGAACACAATGATCAATGTATTGACGGGAAGTGTAACTCGAACTGTAAGGCCCCGCCTTTTTTCACTCGCTTTCCGAAAATCAGAGTCTATTTTTTTAAAAAAGAGTGATAGAGAGCGGGACGTCACGTCGTGAGCTAAGTCCGAGCTTCTAAAGCCCGACCCTTAATTGGCCAACCATACGTGTGCATGGACCAAGTCCACAAAAATGGTTCACACGTACTCAAGTTAACATACGGAATAATCATAAATGCGGAATAATAATAGAATAATAATTCTATTCCATTTTAGATAGCAAAGTACATCCATCACTTAATAATAAATACCTTAAGTTAAATATCCAATATTAACCATCCAAACCATAGCAAATATATCTACGTTATTACATTCCCAATTACTAGCTACTCAAATACAATATCCATGAGTAACTTAAACAACATATAACTTAATCATCCAACCTTCCAAGCTTGGCTTCGATCATATTCCTCGTTCCGTCCATTCCCTGCGTCATCAACTAGGGTAGAAGTAGGGGGTTAGACAACGCGCCCAGTATGTATTCCAAGTAAGGCTAACACATGGGTTAGTACCAAAAATCCAGATATAATATATATCAAATCCAGATATAACAAATCATATCATACTTATAAAACATCGTATCCAAAATTATGTATGATAATAGAGATCCAATCATACAGATAAAAACCAGAAACCTTGCATGATAATAAAGATCATAATCATGCCGATTCAATGCCATGCCATGCTATCATATGCAATGAGTCCCACCCATCACAAACACATGGTAACGTCTTGACGGAAAACTCATCATCAAGGTATCCCCACAGTGGTCTTACGGACGCCCCGTCGGAGTGTGGCCTCCGGTTATCTCTTGATGGGATAATGCACATCAAGGTATCCCCATAGTGGTCTTACGAACACCCCTTCGGAGTGTGGCCTCCGGTTACATATCATCCCTCCCATGCCATGCATGAGATCCAAATGTCCACATGCTATGCAATGATACAAATCATAGCATCAAAACTTCATATTTGAAACATATCATTTTTACAACATAAACCATCAAAATAAGAAGTTAAACCATATTACATAACCATGGTTTCAAAGAGGTAGAATCCTACCAAAGACCACTAACGTGTCCTTGCGCTTTAGTCCGGAAACCGCTCACGATCGTGCACCGATTGTGAGGTCCCGTTACCTTATAATATATCAATCAATTAAAACTATGTCCCCCTTTATTTACAATATTTAAGTCCATAAATATGTCTTGGTGGGGTTTGGCCATACAACATGGCCGAACCTCACCCACTTGGTTTTAGTCCCTCTTTGAGTCCTTTGATATTTCAACTTAAGTCTAAGATCATATCTCTTTTATTCATTAATCTAATCATACACAAATTAATCATCTAACATACATCAAACCTTAAGTTCACCCAAACATTCCCCATGAGGTTCAGCCATTCACCATGGCCGAACCCATGGTCCTTCATTTCCATAATTCATTCATACATCTAAGCCACTTATACAAATCCATATCCAATAACACAACCCATGGGGTTCGGCCATAAACCATGGCAGAACCCATGGTCCTTCAATTTTAATTATATTTACATTTTTGCCATTATTCTTTCCATGACTAAACTCTCCTTTCATTTTTACATATCTAGGTCCATAATTGACCCATAAACATGGATCCATAGATGGTCCACTAATCATGACATAAAACCTTAATAAATCCCTAACAAATGTCTCCATTCCATAACTTGATAACCATTCATTTACACATGCATATAACCCTAAATGACCCATTGTATGGTTCATCAAATGGCTCATGAGGTTCGGCCATACACATTGGCCTAACCCATGATGTCTTATCTCCATCTTCTTCTTTAAATAACTCACAATCTTAAGTTCATAAACAAGTCCCTCCATGGGGGTTTAATCATATACTTTAGATTCATCAAATACACCCAAGAATCCATAATACATCTCTTAATTTTCTTCCATGGGGTTCGGCCATGGTGGTCCATGATTCTTTCACCATTTACCACCTTGATACTATTTAAATTGATTAACATCCTTCCTTATTTTCCTCCTTTAAAACCTTTTAAAAACCTTAACATGCATGTATAATTTTCATCTTTCAAATCCATTAAAACCAACTAATGTCCTTCCATGATTTTCATCCTTCAATAACCATTTACAATTACCAACAAACTCCCATGGGGTTCGGCCATACAACATGGCCGAACCCTATGGTTCATTAATTCCTTTTTAAATCATATGCCAAGATTTATATTCTTTGATGGGGTTCGGCCATACATCATGGCCGAACCTCATCCACCCTTTTTTGTCCTTGGTGGTCCATGCATATTAACCTGAGGGTTTGGCCATGCTTGGCCAACCTATGATCCATAATCATAATCCTTATAGGGTCCATGCAAGAGGTCCTTTGCCATAATAAGACTAGGGTTCGGCCATGAAATAGCCGGACCACTTTCCTTGACCATCTTACTTAATCAAAATTCTATTAAGTACTTACCGGTTCCGCGACTCGTCCGGTTTTCTTTCGCTCCGACTTGTTCCTTGGATCTTCTTCTTCCTTAGCCTCTTCTTCCTCCTTGGTCCTTCTTAATCCTTTGGTCGAGAGTGAGACTTGAGAGAGAGATAGAGTTCGGCCAAATTATGTGGGTTTGAGAGAGGATCGGCCTTGAGTGAGAGGGAGAGGAGTTTGGGATGTAAACTCTAAGTACCTTTTCTCTTTTGTCCTTGTGGGTGGTCGGCCAAGAGAGGGTTTGTGAGTGAGATGACAACCAATCTTGTTTTGCTCAAATGAGGGTGATCGGCCAAGGGTGGTGCCTTTTGATAAAGCCCTTTTGTAACTCCCATAATTCATCACCTACTCATTGATACTTACATTGGGGGTTTCATCCTTGAGATGAAACTCCCAACCATTTTGCCCGTTGGTTACCTTGTGTAACAACAAAACCGTCCCCTCCATTCATGACCCATGTGGGAGTTTCATCCTTGAGATGAAACTCCCATGTATCCAACGGCATTGTCTTGAGTAAGCTTGTGTAACCTCCACAACCCTTCACCTCCCATTAATGTTCCATTTTGGAGTTTCATCCCATGAGATGAAACTCCCATTCCGACGTGTATGCTTGACTTGGATTGTGTAACAACCACAAAACAGTCCACCTCCCATTAGTGATGCAATTTGGAGTTTCATTCTATGAAATGAGGCTCCCATGTTTCCAAGGTGTACTAAGGTTAAGCCTTGTGTAACCTCCAAAACCTTTTATCTCCCATTAATGATTCATTTGGAGTTTCATGCATGAGATGAAACTCCCATGTTACCAACTTGTATCCTTGAATTAGTATTTGAAACAACAAAAACTCCCAATGTGTATGCCTTGTGTTGGGTCTTATGAGATATATCTCTTACTCCACTCACTTAAGCTCATGGTCTCATTAACTTCCCATCCAACTCACCATAACTCAATTATTTTTCATTCTTTTAAACTCAACTCACTTAACTCACTTAAAATCAACTCAACTACATAATTCCATTTCCAACTTAATTCAGCCCTCATTAAGTAGTCTTGAACTCACTTGGTAATCAACCAAGTCAACCATGACCCATTGGGTCCCAATTGGGCATTTTGACCCAAATAACAACCTTGAGCCAATTAAACACATCTTACCCATTTATTTTAAATTGAACCTTATAACATATCCGTTGGGTCTTAATTGGGCAATTGACCCAACACCTTACCCATCTAAGGTTCATATCCATTAATTCACGAATTAAATGGGCAATTTCCATAAATATTTATAACTTGAAAATCCGGGGTGTTGCACCAACCAAATGATTGGAAGAGTCACGTGACCAATGATGCATACACAGACACGATCAATTACGCTCAAAAAAATTCACACGCGCTAATACAATCAACTTTTTATTAGGTTCTAAGGGATCCTAAAAACTAGACCTTGCTCCTAATTTTCTCTCCAAATAATTTAAGTCTCCAATGAGAATTTAACCTCAAGATGGCCAGATAAGTTCCCAAGTAAGCGAAGGAGCACTTGTCAATCTACTTATGTTCCACTTATCCATAGGCTATTTACACCTTGGTGAGAGAACTAATCCTTAGACACGATTCTTGAAGATAAACTATTCACCTGTTACAAAAATTGATTTAGATTGAAAACATTCCTAATGAGCATGAAACCCTAAAACTAATCCTAATTCCAAAATTGATTTTATTATGGAGATGCATGGACCAATTTTACCATATTATTTTTCTAGATATTGTGAGAATGCAGTCCCAAATTAACAAAACAACATGAAAACAATAATAAAAACAATTATCAAACAATCAACTTATAATGCATGGACTAACACCCTAAATGAATGAGCATGTTATTAATGCAAGCAATAACTAATTAGAATAAAAGAAAAGAAAGAAGACCTAAAAAAAGTTCTCTATGAATGCATGAGATCTAAAATTTAAAATAAAAAAAATTTAGAACTCACCTTAGCCAAGCATTTATTTTCCAAGAAAATGTTTAGAGCGCGCGATTAAAATTTCCTGCAAAACCAAACACAAAATTTGGTGAAGGCTCTGAAAAATGTGCATAACCAAAACTAGATGCAAGTTCCTAAAAAAATTCTATAACTAGGAAAGAGATTAAAAAAGACTAATTAAAATTAAAATTCAAAATGAAAATTATTTTTAGTTTTCCAAAATAAATCACCAACATTCAATTTTTCTCAAATCAAATTCCAAGAATTGAAAATAAAATTAAGATCACAAAATCATGGAATTAGATCTGAAAATAAATCACAATTATGTCCAAGTTTCAAAGAAAAATTTTAAATTTTAAATTAATAAATATTTTTGTAATTCCCCGACAACAGCGCCAAAAACTTCTTGTTTAAATTTTAAATGTATACTCGCAAGCGCACGAACCAATTAATAATATAGCAAACGAGTGCAAGGTCGAAACCCAACGGAATTATAGAAAATATATCTATAAAATATTCACAATTATTTATTAATTAATTAATTTAAATTCTAACTTTGAGAGTCATGTTGATTGTTTTAATTAAAAAACATAGAGATACTTTAGATCTGACATTGATTTTAAGAAAAATTAATTTATTTAATCTCAATATTAGTTTATTTTCCAGATCTTGAAGTTTGGAGATGAATAAAAGAATAATACAAAGAATCAAAGAATTTTTGAAGAATAAAGAATACAAGAATCAAATAAGATAACTAGATCTAATAATTTTACACATGATACAAAGGAATTGACATCAATCAAGATAGCATCATTATTCAAGTTTTAATAAAAAAATTAAAGCCTAACCCCAGAGCTCACGTAAACTAATCATGTTTATATTAATGTTTATAATTATTTTAGAAATTAAATCTATGGAGTTTAATTAAAATACTCATCACAAAATGGACCTTAGATTTAAATGATAAAGATAGATCCCTCTTTCGACACTAAATATTTCATTACACCCTTACAAGTAAGAGCCATAGAAATCAAAACTAGGGATCACCAAAAAATGGACATTCTAATTGGATGATAATGATAGGTGTAATCCCCTAACCCAAAATTAGGATAAATTGTGTGATTTATGTTAATTAATTATATTTTTGAACCGTTAATCATGAAGATTACAAATTGGGATTTTTGAAAGTCCAAGATCGGCCTAATCAGCACTCGGTAGCTCACAAATCCAACTCATTTATGTTGGAGGGGCAATTTGGTAAATTGTTATAAATATTACTATTTAAGTGATTTCATTATTGATTATTATTATTATGTATTGTTTGAAATCATTAGGTTGTCAAGGTTATGCATTGGCAGTGATTTTAAATGATGAATTTATAGGACCCTTTAATCTATGCTTTTGGTTTTCAGAAATATTAATATTTTGATTTAAAAAGATCCTTATTTTAAAAAATAATTTTTTTAAATAATTATGAATGTCAGAAAATTATGAGAAAATCTATGGTATTTAATCTATAATTAAACTCATCATTTTGTGTCATCATATTTTGAAAATAAAATCTTAAACATTTTAAATAAATACAAGTCGATTTATGGAGTTTACTTAAAATGACATTTTTTTATTAAAGTCCATCCATTTACAAAGTGTATTTTCCAAAGTTATACAGTGTATTTTGTTTTTAAATCCGACGTTTTAAACCAGTTGGATTAATCTAATTAAAATCCCATTTTACAATACTAGGATTTAAATCAAAGAAATACAATAAATAAACAATGGAAAACAAAATAACTTCGAACCAAAGAGCATTCGAATTTCCAGGATTTTCTCTTGCTTTTCTCCTTTCCTCTTCCTCTGTCCACGCCACTGCTTGATGTCCTTAGTGCAATTCCCCTTTCAATGGAGACCCTAGTGTTCTATTTATAGGCTTCGGGTTGGAATGAATGGCTCAAATTAAATCTTGGTTTAAGTGATGGTTGAAGGGTTGAGATTAAATCTTATGGATTATGGATGATTTGGATTTAAGGTTGAAAAGACTAGGGTTTGCATATGTATACACGAATTTGGCTATGGTGGCTTGGAGATTAATCAAGGAAAGAGAAAAGGTAGGGATTGGATTGGGTAAGATCGAATTTGACACATGGGATTAAGGTTTTATGTGTTTATGGCTTAATGCAAATGGATGGTTCATATTAAAAGTTGAAATGCATGAATGGTTGGATGCATGGGAGATGCCATGGCTAAGGTGTTGACTTGTGAAATTTGAATGAGGTGGAGAAGATATGGGAAAATCGTGTAATGGGTTGAAGGATTTGGATGATGAGGTGTAGGTAATGTGTAATATGCTCATGGATAGGATTGGGTTGCTTAGGTTCCAAGTTGTTCTAATCCTAGGGTCTTATGAACGAGTGGCTATGATTAGTTTGGGTTTAGATCTAAGGGTTCTAAGGTTAATTGGTTAAAATACGTTATATAAATGGTAAGCTTTCTCATGGAGGGTTGAATTCAAAGGTTGATCTATATGGATGATTCAATGAATTGCCTAGATCTAACATGAATTATGTATGCAATGGATTTCAAATGGAAGCTCTAGGGTGTTCCTAAATTTATGCATGAGATGAATGGTGGACATGAAATGCATAAGGCTTGGAGCGTGTACATGGGTTTTGGGCTTAGGGTTTATAGTGAATTTAGTGTGGGCTTTTGGTAATTGGGTTTCAAATGAACACATTGGACTTGGGCTTTTGGACTTGAACTTGGGTCTGCTGGACTTGGACTTGCACACTTGCCTTGCCCAACTGTGAATTGCGCATGGATTACTCTGAGCTTGGCCCAATGCTTGGCATATTAAGCATAGCTTGGCCCAATTGGAGTGGATCTTTGGCCCATTGATTTGAATTTCAAACTTTGGTCCTTGAATTTGCAAGTTTTCTCTCCAGAATCAAATATTAAACTCACCACTTAAATTCTAAAATTATTGAATTAATCTATACTCTCATACTTGGATCTAGATTATTCAATTTACAAAAATATCCCTAAAAGTGGTCAAAAATTAATTATAAAAACTCTGGGTCTTCATTTTAAGCACAAATACTTGCAATTTCTTTTGGATTTAAAATGATTTCTCGTACTTTCCATTTTTATCTAAAAAACTAACAAACAACATTAAATGCACCTAATATATACATAATTGAGAGCTAACTGGTCTAATAATCTGGGGTAAAATTGTCATTTTTCAAGTCTCAATAGCTGAGATCCAAGTGGATAGGCACGAACATGTTCATTTCATTTTTTCGCATGGAGCAGTCCAGGTCAGAAATCCTAAGAATGGTAATGTTTTCAAAGTCAATGGTCAAACATTAAAACCTTTCTTCAATTTTCAAAAGCCTAAGGGAGAAATTAAGATTCTATTCGAAGATCCTGTTCATCATAATTGATTTGACAATCCATTTACCCATTTACCCAGCCCCACCATTCACCCATCTACCTATTTTTGCCCATTCACCCAAACCCACCAATCCACCTGTCAGTGTCTGATTTGGTTTGAGTCTTTAGTGTCGAGTTTAGTTTGTCATCAAGTCAGTTTAGCCTAGGAGTTAGTCCATTTAGCACATCATGCATACTCTGACGTATGTCTGAACCCCGATTATTCATTTGACAAAATTTTCTTCTCATTTGCACCTGGCTAGTGTAGATTAGGGAACATTGAGGACAATGTTCAGTTAAGTTTAGGGGTATGGAAGGAGTGTTAAAAAAAAGTTTTTAGCATCCATCATTTGTTTTGTCTTTGTGACCAGCACACGTTACAAAACTGGATAGGAGTCATGCACGTAGACGATAGAGTCCTTGTTTTTCAATTGTGTCTGTCTAGAACACAAATTCCCCCATATTTGTGTAAGGAAATGATTTCCTTAGCTATGAGGGTGAAAAAGCTGGAAATCCAAGAGGAATAACCCAGAGCTCTTTGTGGTCGAAGCATTCTGGCTGCAAAAAAGAAAGCTGAGAGGTTAGGAATTTGTCACAAATGTGGATGAAGCAATTGTAATGGAAAAACATCTGAGTATGGAGTCTGATGTGTGACAGCAGCAAAATATAGATCTGTAAGTATGAATAGGCAGATTTATTTTTATTTAGGGAAGGGTAGAGTAAGTCCAGAAAAACTGAGACACCTTGAGCTCCAAAGAACTGTTGATTTCCGCTTAGGGGTATATAAACCTCTTAACAATCTGACGTCAAACGAGTCATAATCTTGCTTAGATAAAAATAGGCAGAACCATTTTAAGAGAAGAGTAAGTGAGGACTAGGACTTCTTAGGGCTAAAACATTATAAATTTTGGTCTAAAAGATTACCTGCATCTTAGCGATTTGACATAAAAAGAGTACATTTTAGCACTAAGATATAAATAAAAATCTTTATATCTACTTTACAGGAAAGATTTTTATAGGATTTATAATTGGAAATTTCGTTGCATAGCCATACTAAGTTTAGTCTGAAAAAGAAAAGTATTAATGAGTCAAGTGATACCAGAGGAATACTAGTGGAGAATATACCTAGTGAGCTGTAGAGCCATTCTATCCTTCTGAGGGTTATAAATCTATTCTTGTTTCTTTAATAAGAGCACGAAGTTGTTGCTTGATCTCATTATTCCTTGTTTTGGTCATATTAATGAGAACGACATCAAATTTGAGTTAATACACTTGAAATTTTTCTAAATTTATTCGAAGCACCGAATCACCTTATGAAGTTTAAGATACGATATAAGCCATTTTTGGATCGTTTTGAGCCTTTCAAGCCTACCTATTTTTGGTCATTCTATCTTGATAGTTCCCTAGTTGAACATTTATTGATTAGCCATGTTTACCATACCCAACTCCGGTTATGGAGTTTGAGCCCCATTGAAATATCTGTGACCTAATCTAAGGATCCAGAAAAGGTTAGAGGTGAAAAATTGGGATAGTACTCTAAAAAAAAATGGCACTCGAAAAGAAAAGAAAAAAATGAATGATGCAAAAAGAAAAAAAAGTGTAGCCTCAGAGAAAAATAAAAAGGAACATCCAGACTTCAAAAGAAGGATGTGAAAAAAAAAAAGATATACTTTGAAAAAGTGCTGAAAGAAAAATAGAGGAAAATATCCATTCAATATCATGAAGACCTCTAACTTTTTCTGTTCAAAGTATTATTTTTAGAGCATTATATCCTTTTTTGATTTGACCGACCCTAAGACACTTTTTTTCCTATTAGGAAGTCCTATTGATCTTAAGTCTAAATATGGTATTTCATGTGGAGAATAGAGGAACGAAAATGATGATGTTTGACTCAACGTTCTCGGGGAAAATGGAATCCATTCATGAGATCTTTATTTTCTTTGATATGTGCCGTCTTTTCTAAATACATATGTGAGATATTTTGAATTGAAAACATAAACTCTGCTTACATATACTTTGAGAGAAAATAAACCCAAACCTCTGAGCGTTAGTCTTTCTAATAGATATGTCTAGTGAGGTTTGAAGTCAAAGCACATTTTCTAATGGTGGTTGCAAAACTTGTGTTTATTTAGAAAAAGAAGTCTATCTTAATCCTTGGCTATCACACACTATACTCTGGGTATAAGCCTAGTAAGATGAATTTTAGAGTTGTATGATGTTTAGATCCTTTGTCTATGTGTTCTTGATAAGGATGTTGATGTTTGTAGGTGCTAGAACAAGATTGACCCTAGAGGGGGGATGAATAACCCCAATTCGTTGGTCCTTTTTAAAATTCTTTGATTAATTAGTATTTATGCAACGGATATTGCAATCAAGTTTTTATGTATTGGCAACAATGATTATCAATTAACATGATACATTAGCTCAACACCATTAGATCAACGACACAAGATTTATAGTGGTTCGGTTAGCCAACCTACATCCACTGTTAGGACTAGCTCAACCTTGATTTATTCCCAAATTCACTAAATGGGGACTTACACCCTCACAATTAAGTAGGAATTTCACCTTACTCAATCAGCTAAGAATTCCACCACATTTGCCAAATACGACGCTCTAGATTTTTTATAGTGGTTCTGGAGCCAAGCCTCCTTAATCCACTTTTAGGATAAAGATTTTAAAACAAAATTTAAACCAAGAAGCAATTGCCTTGTAGCCTTTCTCGAAGATGTGTGCTTCTCAAAGATCCACCCAATGTGTGCCCGAGTTAATCCCGACGCTCCGCCTTGTAGCCGTCGTTGAGTAATCACAATTTCAAGGTGACTAGGAAATTGATTCTATACTAGTTGTTATCTTTTCTTTTCTCCTCTCTTTCTCTATTTCACTAACTCAATCAAAGATTGGTTGTATATGATTCTCAGGTGTAGTAGGCACAAGAGAGTTGATCGTTCCTTAGAATGTATGAATTTTCTCAGTTCTTGAAAGATGATTAAATGATCACACAACTCTCATATTTATAGAGGAGTCGACACAATTTTTCAAACTGTCCAGTACTGACAGGTCGGTGACACTGATGGGTTAGTGTTCATATTTATCACCGTTCAACCACCCGACCGTTACACACTAAATGCACTCACAACGGTATAATTAATTCCTCGTCGACAGGTCGGTATCGCCGATGGGTCAACAGTCATGGCACCGAGAGGTCGGTCCATACGAGGGCCTCGATCTGGGGCAACACCATGCAGACAGAGTTTCATGTCCCAAAACTTGTCCTGCCCAAAACGACTTGTCGCCCTTTACCAAGGGGTCGGTCCTGGTACTCTCAATCGGTCTTGAAATACCGAGATGTCTGTTTTTTCGAGAACCCACTTGAGTTTAAAGACTAGAACTCACAAGTATTTCATCGACGAGTCGTTGACCATGAGGGGTCATTAAGTTCATCGTCGAGGAGTCGATGCATACGAGTCTCTCGATCAGAGGCATACCTAGAATGACAGTTCAATGTTCCAGAACCTTTGTCAATCTGGCCGACCAGTCTTTCACCATGATGGGTCGATCCTGTCTCCATCGAGGGGTCGGTTAGACCGACTGGTCAAGCTGACAGTGAGCTTAATTCATATTTCCAAGTTCGCTTTCAATTCACTGTCAAGCTTCCTCTCTAGGCTTTTATGTCAATTACCAACATATGAAACTAAGCCTAGGGATGGTCCTCTCTAAGGTGTGGGTACCACCTAAAGTTATTTATGGCCAAATACATGTTTTGTGATTGCTATAATGATGAGCTTTATTCCGGTGGACCATGATCTCACTCTTGATCACTTCAAGCTTCTAGCAAGTGCTTCTTCCAGAGTCATGGAATTGACAAACTTAGGGACTCGACAAAACCGGGGCACTAACAGTGAGTATCATCACTGCAAGCCCTCACAAGACTATAACTCGTCCACTAGAGGTAACCTAGGGATTTAAAGGCTTGTTTCAAATGCTAAATACAATCGAGAGCACCAGCGACAGTGGTATAGTTTAGGTTTAGTTTTAGGAATTAAATTAGGTTTTCAAATTTCCAATCTTAGTTTTTAGGTTAGTTTTGCTCGAGGACTAGCAAAATCTAAGTTTGGGGGTATCTGACATGAAAAATGATATTTTTACCCCTGATTATTGGACTACTTAGCCTTCAATATATAGTAGGTGCATTTAATACTGTTTGCTAGTTTCGTAGAGAAAAATGGAGAATTCAGGAAATCATTCAAAAATCAGAAGAAGCTGCAAGATTTGTGCTATAATTGGAAACAAAATTTTAGTAATTAATTTCTAACCACTTTTAAGGATACTATTGTAAATTGAATAAATCTAGATCCAATTATGAGAGTCTGGATTAATTCAATAATTTTATATTTTAAATGGTGGATTAATTATTTAATTTTGGAGAGAGAAGCTGAAAGTCAAGAGAAAGAGTCTGAAATTGAAGATCATGGGCCAGAAATCCAATCCAATGGGTCCAGCTCAAGTGGTCCATGCACAACTCATATGTGGGCCAGGCCAAGTACAGTCCATGAAGTCCACAAGCCTCAGTCCAAAGTCCAATGAGTTCACTAAAGCCCAATTGCTCTATAACCTAACACAAGCCCATATCCATGATCTAATCCAATCTCCCATGTGCATGCATCATCTACCATTCATTTCATGCATTTAATCTCCACCATTCAATCACATTGCACAACACCTAAGAAACCCTAGATCCTCAATTTGACCACATCCCTATCCCATTCATGCGAAATTTGCAAGCTCATCTACATGTCAATCAAATCCCAATTTTATCTCCTATTAGTGCCCCGGCTTGCCTAGTCCCTTGTTTGTCAAATCCATGATTCGAGTGAAGCATTGCCTTGAAGATAGAAGCTCAAGAATCAAGTGGTGGTTGAATCAAGCTCGAGCTGGAAGACCAATCAAGGTTCAACGGATCATCAATATGTATGGCAATCATCAAGGTAAAATGGTCATAGAAGACTCTAGGTGGAACCCTCACCTTATGATGACCTTGCCTAGGTTTAGAGTTCACATCTGGAAAATTTAATTAGCCTAGAGGTTGTTTGACACCATAATCAGAACATGAACTTAATTTGAAATACCATTGACTTTACTGTCATGCCGACATATCGTGTCTGGCGATCAATCACATTTGACAATGGACGATCTATCTTGGTCATACACCAATCGTCATGGAAAACAAAGGTTCTAGTTGGAAATGGTCTATCAAACACCTAAGGTCCCAGGACGATACGTTCATGAAGGAGATGCATCACTGGGACAGAGCCGATGAAAACGTGCATTATGATCCCTCAGTGGGACTTAGGATAAAATCTGGATAGTCATTCATAGTCATGTCTCAGGATGACCAATCGTGCAGACGACACTTCGTCTAGGTACAGGCCCGACCAATTGCCCTCACAATCAATCGTCTGGAGCTGGGTTGAAGACCCGCTGAAAACTATAGTCAAGCTCAGGACAATGCATTCGTCTGGCGGCGACCATACATGTGGTATAGAGCACCATCAATCGGTCGCACGGCTAGTCGCTGAGAAAGGGCAGAAACACATCGATCGCACGACCAATCGCCTTTGGATCTGAATAAGACTTAACAGTGTCAAAATAGGTTAGTCTCAGGCCAATACATTCGCCAGCCCACAATCAATCGCTAGAAACATGGACAATCAATCACGTGGCACGATCAATCGTGTGTGACCGTTTTATATCCGTTGGAAAAACATTTAATGCGCAACGATCACTTTACAACGGTAAAATTTGAAAGTACTATCGATCGTGAGGACGATCAATCGCCCGTGCCAAGAATATTGAACTCTCTATTTAAGCTCCAAAATTTGTTGTGGGAGATAGAGCTTTCATTTTTAGATTGGAAAAATCTGAAGAAAAATCTTGAGACTCCTCTCCTCCTTCACCCTCACTCTGATCTTCTATTTGGCAAATAATTTAGAGATTCAATCACCTAGTTGATTGAGATCAAGAGAGAGAAAAAAATCTAGTTTTAGGATACACACTTGCACATCTTTAAATCCTAAAAACCCTCTCCTTGTCATGTGATTAGTCCATACAAGAGGTACATCTTCATCATCAACAAGATCTTTGGGAGAGCTCTTCAAGAAACATAACTTCATCAAGGTTGAGCTTCAAAGGCAAGTGTTTCATTGTGTTTTTATTTTCAAATCATCATTGTGAAGTGGATGTTGAGACTTGAAATATTACATTTTTACCCCTGATATTTAGATTAGTTAGCCTTTGTTTTGTGTATATAAGATGCATTTAATGGTTTATTTTAGTTTTCTAGGAAAATTCAGGGAAATACAGGAAATCATCATAAAACAGTGGATAATTGTTGGAAGAGAGCTTTAAATGGAAGATTTGAAATTTTATAATTTAATCATGCCATTTTTAGGCTATAAATTTAAATTGTTTAATCTAGATCCATTTATGAGAGTCTGGATTAATTCAATATTTAAATTTTTAAGTGGCTGATTAATTATTTAATTTTAATACAAGATATTCTACAATCAAAGAGGCCAAGAGTTTGAAATCAAGATCCATGGGCTAGAGTTCCACTGCAAATGGGCCAAGCTTTGCTCCAAATGCCAAACACTGGGCCAAGCCATGAACTCCATGCGCATTCTCCAATGTGGGCCAGGCCTAAGTGAATCCAAGTTCAACAAGACCAAGGTCACATACTCCAGTCCAAGAAGTCCAAGCCCAATTCAAAATCCAATGCCCCAGGTTCATATTCGAATTTTACAACCCTAAGCCCAAATCCAGCTAAGTCCAAATCCACAAAGCCCATATCCAAAACCCAAGTCCTTGTCCATGCAATCTTAACCATCCAATTTTCAATCACTAATCCACACCATTCATTGGCTCTACCATGTAATCCAAACCATTCAATTCATGCATTTCATCCAGCCATCCATTTGCATTCATTTAATTAGGTAACCCTTAGAGCCTCCCATCCAATCCAATCCATTCATTCATTACGATTAGATCTAGGCCATCCAACATCATATAAATTAACCTTAGAATATCATTCATTCATGCAACACCTAACCATTCATCCATTTAGATCATGCATTCATTATCAAAGCCATTAGATCTAGGCCAATCAATCATAGTCATCCATTCATAAACCCTAAACTAGTGCAAGAACCCTAGAATTTAGGCATTCATGCACATACCCTATGCATCACACAATGGTCACACAATTTTGGAAGCCTCCATGCGCATGAAATTCCTAGAATTCCTCTCCACTCCACTCCACCTCATCTCCACATCACTTAGATCCTATCTTGTCCCCCAATCCAATCCAAAATAGCCATATACGATTTTATTCTATCTCCTCTCCACTCCATTCTAATTTCATTACGTCAACCCTCCACATCATCATCTCATCATCCATCCATTCATTCATCTCATCTCTCAATCTCATTCATCCATTTTGCATTGCATTAAACTAACCCTAATCCCATTAGCCATTTTCGAAAATCCCATACCTAATCCAACTCCTATCTTTTCTTGCACTCCAATCCAAGCCACCTACACACACCCAAATTCATGTATAGCATTGTGCAACCCTAGTTTTCTATCTTTTAATCCCATCCTTTCACCCATCAACTTAAACCCAGATTTAATCACAGGCATCCATCCCTTTCTTGAGCCTATAAATGCCCCATTCAACCATAGCCAAATTCGAATTTGACCTGGAGCTCAAGAGGACCAAAGGTTGAGGAGAAAAGATCAATACACAAGAAGACAGGAGGTCCCACACGATTTTACAAGTGAGAGTTGTACATTTACGTCTCTATTTTGTTTTCTTGTACTTAATTTTATGAATGCCTGTATTTGAATTTTTTCAAGAAATAAATAAGTGATGTGCTGTTAGAATCTCGGAAAGTCAGATTATTCAGACATCTTTTTATGCTCTCTTTTAATTTAATTTTTCATTATTTTTTTAATTAAAGGACTTAGGTTATATATGTGCTAAATCGAAGAACTAGACTTTAATTAGATTAAAGATTATAAATTTTAATTAAATGGTGTAAATTGATATTTGAATTCCAAGAGTAAATTTCAGAGATCTCTTATTTATTTATTTATGTTGGGTGATAAGAGAATAATTTCATAACCACCTTTAAATTATGCATTTTTATATTCTGTCATTTATTTTATTTGCAAATTTATTTCCTGTCTTTAATTATGTTAGATATTTTGTTTGTATGTTGTATTTAAATTCTTTAACTTGTTTGCCATGTATCTTAATACTCTTGTATTTTATTTTATGTATAATAACCACTCCTTCAAGATGTGTTGACTAGTTTGAAATTTAATTTAATTAAACTTTAATTTTGTTTTTTTAATTTAGGTGTGAGATTATCCTTAAAATCTACATAAATCCAGTATCTTAATTAGATTTAATTAATGTTTTAACTTTTGGGTTTGAATCTTAAATTAGAGATTCTAATAACTTAAAATTAAATTTATGAAAATAGGATTGACTTTTATGATTTGATTTATTTTAAATCTCTATTTTTTAGAAAACATAATAATTCAAGCACTATATTCCAAACATATATACTTTGATGTATATATTTTGCTTGTTCTCTGTGGGATTGACCTCGTACTCATAACGTTCTACTATAAATAGTTCGTGCGCTTGCGAGATTTATAAATTTATAATTTGTACATCAACAATGGACTAGAACTGTAACGCCCCGCCCTTTTTCACTCGCTTTCCGAAAATCAGTGTCTATTTTTTTTTTTTTTATAAAAGAGTGATAGAGAGTAGGACGTCACGATGCGAGCTAAGTCCGAGCTTCTAAAGCCCAACCCTTAACTGGCCAACCATACGTGTGCATGGACTAAATCTATGAATACGGTTCACACGCAATAAGTTATACATGTGGAATAAAACATAACTGCGGAATTATAATAGAACCTAATTCTATTCCATTTTAGATAGCAAAGTAGTCCGTCATTTATCAATGATTATCTTAACTTGAATATCCAAATTAACCATTCAAACCATAGCAAAATATCTAAGTTATTACATGCCCAAATGCTAGCTACTCAAATTACATAGTCTATGAGTAACATAATCAAAATATAAATTAAACACATCCAAGCTCCTATGCTTGGCTCCGATCACGCTTATCGTTCCCTTCATTTCCTGTGTCATCCACTAGGGTAGAAGTAGGGCGTTAGACAACGCACCCAGTAGGTATTCCAAATAGGGTTAACACATGGTTAGTATAAATCATATAAATAACATAATATCAAAACCTTGTAAAACAATGCCATGCCATGGTGTTGTATGCAATGAGTCACACTCATCACAAGTACATGTATCCTCTTGATGGAATTCTCCTCATCAAGGTATCCCCACAGTTGTCTTACGAACGCCCTGACAGAGTGTGTTCTCCGGTTACTTCTTGATGGATAATGCACATCAAGGTCTTCCCACGAATGCATTACGGACGGCCCGACGGAGCGTGGGCTCCGGTTACAAACATCCCTCCCATGCCATGCATGAGATATAAGTGAACACATGCTATGTAATAATATAATCATAGCATTTGATGTGAAATTTTAAATTTCTCGCAAGCGTACGAACCAATTTATAGTATAGAGCATGAGTGCGAGGTCGTACCCAAGGGAAATCTACAAAATATATGTACAAAATAAAAAATTCGCACTATTTAAAAATGATGTGATTTAAGGAAATAATTTTCTAAAACATTTAGTTATAATCTTAATTTAAAACAATGAATAGTTTTGATAAATTTTTGAGAAAAAGAAAAATAAATTAAAAATAAATTTTTTACATAATCTATAATGGAATCCGGTCAAACATCGACGTGCCATGTTATCCGATTTAAAAACAAAAACATGGCCTAGACTATGAAATATTCTGGAATTATTAAATATAATTCAAGTTTCCTATGTAATAAAATTCTAATTAAAATAATTATTAAATCGAAAATTTTCAAATCAAGCCTTAGGCTTGAGCGGGTTTTAAACTTGTGTTTCCCCAATTCTAAAACAACCGTTCTTGATAAGAACCTTAGACTGGAGAGACGGCAAGTCCCACTGATCCTAAAAGGGGTTCCACTTTTCATTGAAAAATCCTCAAATTAATTTGTTTCATGAAGTTCTTAAAAAGAATTAAAATTAAATTGAAAACCATCATTATTTAATATTTAACAATTGGGAATAGCATACATCTAAACAAACCGCCATGAATTTTATTTAAAAATTCAGAAATGAATTACAATTCTTTTGGACTTTAAATAAAAATAAATAAATAAAATAACTTACAAGAAATTATTTATTTTTCTCCTGTCTTTGGTCGTCCAACTTCAGCCTTCAATGTCTTGCCCGGTTCAACCTTCAACGGACCCGAAGCCTTGAATTTATAGGAGAAAAGGGATAAGATAGGGGGTCCTTCAAACTCAGCGGGGATAAGAGACCCGTTCAAATTTAAACTCAGCCGGGATATAAGAATCGGCTAACCCTCTTCTTTCTTTCCTTTCTGCTTTATCTTTTTCAAATTCGAACTCCAACTTCTATCGGTTCAGCTGCAGCTTTTTCAAATCCTTGCTTTATCTCTTATCTTCCTTATCCTTCATCTTCTTCAAAAGACCCTGTAGAGTCCTAAGGCTGCAACCCTCTCTGCTGTACCTTATCTCTTTCTTATTTCTTCTTTCAGCTGACTCTTCTCTCTTCCTTATCTCTTTCTTATCCTTCTCATCTTTGAAATTGAAACCCAGTGCACGGATGACTCTTATCTTATCTCTTCTTCTCTTATCCTCTCTTCCCAGCTACTCGGCAGCTGCTGTTATCCAGCTGCACGACATCCCTTTTTTCGGCTAACTTCTTCTTATCTTATCTTCCCTTTCTCTCCTTAGCCGGATTTGTTCTGTTCTTAGGTTCAAAAACTCTTCCTAATCCTTCATCTTATCTGCTGCTATTCTCTCTTATCTTGATCGGATAACTCCCCAACTGACTGCCCTTCTATCTCTTTCTTATCTTTTCTTTCAGCCGATTCTTCTCTCTTATCTTATCTCTTCCTTATTTTGAAAACCAGCTGCCATCTGTCTTCAGTGCTCTGTTCATGCATGCGGTGATGGCTTCTGCTCTGGTACTTCCACTGCTGCTGCTGTCTTTCCCCGGCTGTTCTGCAGATCTGGCTTTCTTCTCTTCAATCAGTGCTGGCTGCCATCTGCTTGCTTTCAATCTCTTTTCCTGCTGCCCTTCTTTACTTCTTCGGCTCAGTCACTGCCCCTCAGTTGGCTGTTGTGTATGGCGTCAGCTGGCTGCCTTGCTGCTTTCAATGTCTGCTCGGACTGCCTCTGTATACAGTGCTGATTTCAGCTGCTCCACCGTCGCTACTGCTGTATTTGTTGTTCTCTGTTTCTCAGTTTGGCTGCCTCTGCTGTCTGTTTTCTTCTCTGCTCAGAGCTGCTCCACCATCGGCATCTCTTCTCACGGGCTGCTGTGTATCAGCCGGCTGCCTTTCCTTTGCTTTCATCATCTGCAACTGCCTCTGCTCTCTTCAGGTGGCTGCCCATGTATCGCTGGCCTCAGCTCTGCTGTTTGTAATGCTGGCTGCCGTTGGAACCTTGCTGTTCTTCTTCTCTTCTTCTCTGTTCATGCCTTCAGCTGCCCTTTTCGGCTGGCTGCTCCGCTGTGTGCACTCTCGGCTGCTGCCTCTGTTCTCACTGCTCGGCTGCTACTGCTGTTCACCTTGGGCACTGCTGCTGCTCTGGTGCTTCATCGCTCTGGTTGCCGCTGCCGCTTCAGCTCTGCTCAGAGCTGCTCAGACTTCCCAGCTGTGGTCTCAGCTGACTGCTGTGTCATGGTGCTAGCTACAGCTACTCTGGCTTTGTTCTCTGTCCATATGAGCTGCTTGCTTGCTCGCCGCCCTTCTCAGCTTGGGCGCTGTTCTTCCCTGCCATCGGTACTGCTCTATCTCTGCTCATAGCTGCTCCACCATCGGCCCAGCTTGCTAGACTGATGCTGCTAGCAATCGGTCGCTACGCAACGTCGATCTGAGCTGTGTGGCTGTTGGTTGTTTTGCCTCTCAGCTGCCTCCATTAGTGCTCTTCTGTGCATGGCTGCAGTCGGTGAGCAGCAGCAGATTCTGCTGCATTCAGTCTCTGTTCGGACTGTTGCTCGGGCGGAACTGCTGCTATTCTTTCTTCTCTGCTTGGACTAGCTGCTACTCTATCTTCTCAACTGGCTGTTCGGGCGCTGTTTGGACTGCAATCTGTGTTGGCTTCAGTTCACCGTTGCTGCAATTTGCCAGCAGCAGACTGTTTATGGCTGCCCTTCATGGCAGCTAGTTGCTTGCTCGGCTGCTGGCTTCTTCTCATTTCTGCTTGCTGCCTCTTCTTCTGATCTCACCTGCTATCTCAACTGGTTGCACTTTGTTTTTCCACGAGTCCTGCGACGAGAGAGAAGAAAAAAAAAGAAAAAAAAAAGTAGAAAAGAAATGGAAAAAGAAAAGAAAAGAAATCGAAATGGTTCTTTCAGATCTTAGGCGTTGGACACCCCGATCGACAATAAGTGAGACTCGACTTTCACTCAAAATTTGGATAATAAAATTTAAATATTAATCTGAGTGTAGAAGGTTGGTTCTGAAAACCCCACTAGTTTAACCAACTTGACCTGACCCTTCTGAAGGTAACGTCGACCGTATTTTTGACTTAACCAATTTTTATCATTTTTTATTTTTATTTTCTTTTCTTTTTTTATATTTTTCAAAATAAACTATAAAACTAAAAACAATCCTAAACATATCTAATATTTATAAAATAAGGACTAATTAATCTAATATTAAAGGGTAAAATTGTAATTTTACGGTGTTCATCAGCATTAAAACCTCATATTTGAAACATATCATTTTTACAACATAACTCATCAAAATAAGAATAAAAACCATCATACACAACCCATGGTTTCAAAGACGTAGAATCCTACCAATGACCACTAAAGTGATCTTGCGTTTTAATCCGGCAACCACTCACGATCGTGCACCGCTTGTGAGGTCCCGTCACCTTATTACATATCCACAAGTCAAACCAATATCCCATTTGATTTCCAATCTATGCTTAAATCCATAAACCAACCTTAGTGGGTTCGGCCATACACCATGGCCGAACCTCACTCTTTCGTTTTTGGGTCCTTTTTTCAAGCCCTTTGATCTTTTAATTAAGTCCGAGATCATTCATCCTTTGATTCACTAATCCCAACATACATAAGTTTTATCATTTAAAATTCTAAGCCCACAAATAAACCCTAGTGGGGTCCGGCCATACACCATGGCCGAACCTCACACACTTGACTTTGGTCCCTCTTTTAATCCTTGATCTTTTAAATAAGTCCAATATCATACCATCTTTGAATCATTAATCTAATCACATATAAGTTAGTCATTTAGTATCAACAAAACCTAAGTCCACAAAACTTCCTCCGTGGGGTTCAGCCATACACCATGGCCGAACCCATGGTCCATCATTTTCACCTATATTTACATCTTTGCCATTGTTCTATCCATGGCTAATTACCTAACTTATTTGCATATGACTTCAAGTCCAAAAATGATCCATAACTGATTCCTTAATCCAAACATGATCCACAAATGAATGACCCATTAAAAATTGGTTCATGGGGTTCGGCCATACACTATAGCCGAACCCATGATGTTCATCTTCATCCTTTAAATCCTTTATCATATTAAGTCCATAAATCAAGTCCCTCCATGGGGAAGTTTAATCATACTCATAGGTCATCATTTACAATCCCAAAGTCCATCAACATGACTTCCATTTAAACCTTTTAAAAACATTAATAACTTTCCATGGGGTTCGGCCATAGTTCATAATCTTCTCTTAAAAATCATTCATCTAATATCCTTTCCATGGGGTTTGGCCATACAACATGGCCAAACCCTATGGTTCATCATTTCCTTTCTTAACATCATACATTTAAGATTGATCTTTTGATGGGGTTCGGCCATACATCATGGCCGAACCTCATCCATCCCTTCCTCTTGAAAATCATGTAACCATGTTCATATTCCTTGATGGTTCTTGTATATACAATTTAGGGTTTGGCCATGCAAGGGCCAAACCATGATCCTTGATCATCCACCTATTTCATACATGGTTCATGCTTAGCATCTTAGCCATAATAAAAATTAGGGTTTGGCCATGCAATGGCCGAACCATGTCCTTGACCATTTTTTTTCTTATTTATGAAATCTTATCAAGCACTTACCGATTTCTCGACTCCTCCAGTTTCTTTCACTCCTTCTTGCTCCTTTCCTTCCTTAGCCTCTTCTTCCTTACTTCTTGATCTTTAGCCGAGGTGGATCTTGATGAAGTCCCTTGGAGTGGTTCGGCCAAGGGGTATAGATTTCAGAGAGGGAGAAAGAGAGAATATTCACAATAGCAACTCCAAGTGTTCTCCCTTTGTCTTGGGAGGGAATCGGCCTTGAGTGAGAGGGAGAGAGTGAGATGAAACTACACCAAGTGTTCTTGTCTTGAGGAGTGATTCAGCCAAGAGAGAGAGTGTGTGTGAATTGAAAACTAAAGTCTTTCTTGATCAATAAGGTCGGCCAAAGGTGGTGTTCTTTGGTGACACCCCTTTGTAACTCCCATGCCCATTTACCTCCCTCCTTAAAGTTCCATTTGGGGGTTTCATCCATGGGGTGAAACTCCCATGTCTCCAACTGTGTGCTATGGGTATGCCTTTGTGTAACCACCAAAACATTCACCTCCCTCATTAATGACCCATTTGGGGGTTTCATCCATGAGATGAAACTCCCATCTCCCAACGTAGCCTTGGTTTGAATTGTGTAACAACACAAAACCGTCCTCTTCCCATTAATGATCCTTTGGAGTTTCATCCTATGAGATGAAACTCCCACACTTCCAACGTGTAACCCCTTGGAGTTTGATTTTTAAACAACAAAACTCTTCCACTTCCCACTCCACTCAACTCATTTACATAATTCCATTCCAACTTAATTCAGCCCAATATAATTAAGCTTGAACTCACTTGGTGGTCAACCAAGTCAATCATGGCCCATTGGGTCCCAATTGGGCATTTTGACCTAATTGACAATTTTGACCCAATTATATACATCTCACCCATTTAATTCAATTGAAACATAACCACCATCCGTTGGGTCTTAATTGGGCAATTGACCCGACAACTTACCCATCTAAGGTCCATATCCAATAATTCACAAATTAAAGGGCAAATTTCATATATATTGATAACTTGAAAATCTGAGGTGTTACAAGAACAAGGTGATCAAACCACTATAAAAATAGAGAGATAAGGAAGTAGACCGGTGTTGGTCGAATCTTTCAAAATTAGGAGGGATTTGTGTAAGTGAAATTCCTACACAATTAATGAGGGTGTAATTCCCCACTTAGTGATTTGGAGATAACCCAAGGTTGGGTGAGTCTCAACAGTGGATGTAGGTTGCGACAGAAGGAATGAGATGAAACAAAACATATTAAAGCATTAAGTGCAAGTTCACATGTAAACAAACATTCCAAACAAAAAATATACATGTTTACGATCATGGAATGAAATAAGATTTCAGAAGAAGGGCTTTTCACTTAAACCTTCTGAGCTTTGGCCAGACATTGTCGTAAACGATTGGTCGTCGCCGATCCATCATCGTTGACGATGTGTCGTCAAAACATAGCACAGATTTCCTTTTGAAATCACCCTCTTCATTTTAAAAACACATGGCATGTAATAAATATGATTTTACCAATAAGAACATATATGCCCCACAAGTATCTTGCACACATTCAATCTACAAAATATATACCAATAGAGAACATGGAGTGAAAGCAAGATAAACACTAAGATTTCAAACATGTGCCAAATGTGTTAAACACTTTGGTAATCATTAACACATCAAAGCTAACACTGTAGGATTTGGAATCTAAAGTCCACAACTGTATGACTCATGAAGCATGATATGAACCATAGCCAGGAAAACTATAATCAAGGCTTGCTTGAGTCAAAGTGCCATGCCACAGCTCCAGGGCAGTTTGAACTCACTTGAATGAAAAATGAGTTCAACTACACTTGATCTAGAGATACTCCAATGACGCACACGATTTAGACAAAAGTAAGAAATGAGTAAAGTCTTATCCCTTAGGGATCCATTTGAAATTTTTATCCAGACCTTTCTTCTCAAATCTTCGGAAGATGGGCAATTTAATTTTTCCATTTTGAACATTTGGCCCAAGTTCGGATGATTGAGACAATAACCTCATTGGGATATTCCAATTCATAGAAACCAGAGGTCTTGATTTATCCCTATTAGATTTACCAATGTAGGGATGATGCATGTGGTGAGGTGTTTTGTGCCTCTTTGGAAAATTTACACAACCAAATTGATTTACCTTTTTCTTCCTTGCAAGGTGTGATTTTCTATTGAACCCATTCTTTCTCTTCTTTGCATTTTGAGAAAGGTTTTTTGCCATCTGATTTTCAAACCTTCTTATCTTGCACTCATGTTTGAAATGTCCAGTTATACCACAATAAAACAGTTTATAATTGAAGAATGAGTAGTGTGGCCTTTAATACCTTTGGATTGGTTCATAGTTCTCTTTTGGTTTGACAGAGAATTACCAAAACGTGCCAATTACCATGAGGTTTACCCATATTTACAAATTTTTCCAACTTTTGGTTTCCTTGCGTAACCTTCTCTTGAAACTGAACTTTGAGACTTCTAAGTCTCTTTAATTCAAAAATTAACCTTAGATTTTCTTCTTCGAGGCTTTTTCTTACAACATTTAATTCCTAAATACCATCCTCATGATATTTGATTTTGCCTTGAAGAGATGTCTCATTTTCTCTCATTTTTGACATTTCATCATTTGCCATTTTTAAGTTTGATGAGAGAATGGCATTTTGAGAATTTTCAGTTTCAAGTCGGCTAGAGAGTTTGGCATTGTTAGTTTTCACCTTGTGAAGATCCTTAGCCAATTTATACTCTTTAAGTACAAAGCATTGTAGGATTCTTAAAGATCATCATCCTCTGTTTCACTTGAGGATTCGTCAAGATCAGATGTAATGAATGTAGTTAAACAATGTAAAGTCTCACCTCTTTCATGATACTCCATGTCTGAATCACATTCAAATTCAAAGGTGACACTTTTACCTTTCGCTTGAAGCTCCTCACTTGAATCGCTTTATATTCAGATGTGTCCTCATAGGATTTTTCCATGAAATCCTTTTCTTCTTCACATGACTTCCAAGGGACACACACTTCTGAATTGTGAAAAAAAGTACCTGCCATAGGGTTTAAGGAGGCAAGGCCTTCCATAGAATTGCATTTATCCAGATAGTAGGACGTTGAACCATCCATAGATTTTGAAATATTTTCAATGAAATCATTTTGGATAGAGGTCCAAACATCTTCATCATAGGGTGCCAATATATTCTTTTTCTTCTTTTCAAATAAGTCAAGATAGAGTACACAAACAATAGAGATCTATAGATGATTTCTAGCATCCTTATGTGATGTTCTAGCACTTAGATCAACTCGAACGGTTAGATCCTTATGAAGAGCACAAGCCTCTAATATTGTAACGACCCGTCCTTTTTCCATTGATTAATTTTTTTTAAACAAAAAAGGGACGGATACGCCACAACACGAGCCAAGTTCAAGTCTGAAGATCCAACTCTCGACTGGCTCAATTCTAGCACACAAGTGGGTCAATCAACCAAATATTTATGCGTGTGCTAACATAAGACTTGTGAAATAAAATGTACGGAAATAAATATTTACGGAATTATAATACCAATGTTTCAATAGCAAGGATGGAAATAAAGTACCCATATAAGTCAAACATCAAACCAAATCCAAAATACAAGTTATCTAAATTATTACATCATTGGATCCTATGAAATTACATAGTTCTACCAACATATCAAAATAAAAACTATGAGATCTTCCAGCATCTCTGGATCCATCTCTTCGCCAAGCATGGCTACCACTAGGTCCAGCTTCTTCTCCTTTACCATGATCTATTTTAACATTTAGGGGAAAAATGTACAGGCTTAGTGAACTTGCCCAGTAGGAAGTTCCGATCACAAAATGCACAGATTGTGAAATCTCATAATAACATATAATAAAGGTAACAATGGAGAAGATCTCAAAATATGATTAATACATGTTTCTCAAATACAAGACAGAAGATGTACCAAAATCTTATAACTCGGAAATCATAAAATGATATGTCATGGATGCCATGCAAAAATGATATGTCATGGATGCCATGCATCAATGATATGCCCACCCATTTCCATGAATCAAACCATAATTATCACTTCAAATAATGATTCTCAATATTGGCCACTTATGTCCACAGCATTTGAGGCGGCAACCACCAGGGTGTTGTTACCCATCTACAAATTAACCGAGACTATCGACGGAGTGTGGTCTCCTCCCTCTATGCAGGGTTTCGGGACCATCCCAGGATCTCTTAGGCCCAATTAAGCCGTAACATTCATATCAAGGGACGGGTCCAAAGTCTAACATTTTTATGACATTTTACATGAGTTCAAAAGAGGTCTGGACATTTCCATCTTGGCTCAATACCATCAACCCACCCATGCAACCATGGATGAGGTAATGTGTGCAAACATGATGACAAAATAAAAAATCCAACAATTTTTCATCAAAATCATTTCCATGTACATGATAAAATTATAATCTCATACATTTTATGCTTTTAAATGACATAACATATAATAAAATCATTCATCACATTGTACTTCAACAAATTAAGAACTCCTACCTGATCAAAAGTGATCAACCAAGGATATTCACGCATTTGTTGAAACGGCGTCGGAATCACCCTTGATTCCTTTTGTCCATGTACATGTTCAAATCATAATTTATAGACTATTAACATATAAAATCCTTATTTAATCGATGTTGGTCTAAACCAGACCTAAAGGTCTACTGTATGATTCCACAACTTAAAAGATTCCATTCATATTTGATTTTAACAACAGATATATTAACACCGTTAAATCGTCTCTGTTTTAGGCCGACATATCGACACTGTCGATACATCACCTCTAGACGTAATCGACACATCGATCATCTCGATATGTCGACTGAACTCTGTCTGTTTCCAGTTTATATTTTCCAACTTTTCTTCTTTCATATGTATTGATACAGTCGATAAATTTATTTATACATGAATTCAATGTGTCATCATTCGTTGTCAAGTCTCTCAGTATCCATACTAGTCTGCGTTCACATACCAATATATCAACTACATCGATACCTCGTCCCTGAACTAGTTTATTGTCTTTATTTCGTTCCCAGCATACCCAGAGCGATATGTTGGTCTGGTCGATATATTTGCCAGAGATCATCTCCAGGCCTACATATCGACCTGGTCAATACATCGTTCTAAGATTAGTTTATCACCTTTTATTTCATCTTCGGTTCTACATCCATTCGTTCCATATTATATCTGTCGTACCTCATGTAACACCCCGCCCATTTTCACTCTCTTTCCGAAAATCAGAGTCTATTTTTTAAAAAAAATAAACAAAGAGTGATAAAAAGTGGGACGTCACGACGCGAGCTAAGTCCGAACTTCTAAAGTCCGATCCTTAACTGGCCAACCCTATGTGTGCATGGACTAAGTCCATTAATACGGTTCACACATAATACTATATACATGCGGATTAAATCGTAATTGCGGATTATAATAGAACCTAAATCTATTCCATTTTAGATAGCAAAGTACTTCGTCACTTAACCAAATTACCTTAAATTAATTATCCAAAATAAACCATTCAAACCATAACAAAATTATCTAAGTTATTACATGCCGAATTCTAGCTACTCAAATTACAAGTCCATGAGTAACTTAAATAAAATAACATTAAACATATCCAAGCTCTTATGCTTGGCTCCGTTCACGATCATCATTTCCTGTGTCATTCACTAGGGTAGAAGTAGGGCGTTAGAACAATGCGCCCAGTAGGAATTCCAAGTAAGGCTAACACATGGTGAGTACAAAATCCATATATATAACATAATCATAAAACCATGTGAAAACAATGCCATGCCATATGTCTTATGCTATGAGTCCCACCCATCACAATCAAATGTATCCTCTTGATGGAATTCTCCTCATTAAGGTATCCCCACAGTGGTCTTACGGACGCCCGGTCGGAGTGTGGCCTCCGGTTACCTCTTGATGGGATAATACACATCAAGGTATCCCCCACAGTGGTCTTATGGACGCCACATCGGAGTGTGGCCTCCGGTTACCAATCCTTCACCCCATGCCATGCATGAGATGCTAATGAAACACATGTTATTTTATATCATAAACATAGCATTAAAACTCACATTTGGAACATATCATTTTACAACATAACTTCATCAAAATAAGATAAAAACCATATTACATAACCATTGTTTCAAAGAGGTAGAATCCTACCAATGACAACTAGTTTGACCTTGCGCTCTTGTTCAAAAACCATTCACGACCGTGTACAGTTTGTGAGGTCCCGTCACCTTGTTACATATCAACAAGTCAAACTAAAGTCCCATTTAATTTACAATAATGTCCAAATCCATAAACACACTTTGTGGGGTTTGGCCATACACCATGGCCGAACCTCACTCACTTGGTTTAAGTGTCTCTCTTGATTTATTAATCATTCATCACTTAATCATTTAAACCCTTAACATAAATCCATAAACAAACCTTAGTGGGGTTCGGCCATACAACATGGCCGAACCTCACTTACTTGATTTGGTCCCTCTTTGATCTATTACTCCATCACCACTTAGTTAATCACTTAACAATTAATCATCTACCATTGGTAACCACCTAAGTCCATAAAACATTCCTCATGGGGTTCGGCCATACACCATGGCCGAACCCATGATCTTTCATTTTCTTGCATATATTTACAACTTTGCCATTTATACAAATCCATAACCATTAACATAATCCATGAACATAGATATATATGATTAAATCCCTTATTTCCTTGTTCAATCCTCCATTCATTTAAACATGCATAACAACTCTAAATGTTCCTTTAACATGTTGGTTCATGGGGTTTGGCCATACACTATGGCCGAACCCATGATATCTTATCTCCATATTTTATCATCTTAAGTTCATAAACAAGTCCCTCCATGGGAAGGTTTATATCATATCCTTGGATCTTCATTTACAACTCCAAGTCCATACACATGACTTCATTTAAATCTTCCATGATCATCAAATACTCTTCCATGGGGTTCGGCCATACAACATGGCTGAACCCTATGGTTCCTTATTTTCCTTAAAATTGTATCATACCCGTATGGTTTGATCTTTTAATGGTTCCCATTCATACATCCATGTAAAACCCTTTAAAACCTTTTAAAATCATAAGCATACATCTATGATTTCCATCTTTCCAAACCATTAAAAAAATATAACCAATGTCCTTCCATGGGGTTCGGCCATGGTGGTTCATCTTTTCCATTAACAAAATAATACATCCATTTAAATCTTCTTCCATGGGGTTCGGCCATACACCATCGTCGAACCGTTATGGTTCCTCATTTTCTCTTTTAAATCCAATAGCCATGATATTAACCTTTGATGGGTTCGGCCATACATCATGGCCGAACCTAATCAACCCCTTTTTATTCTTAATGGTTCTTGTATATCCCCTTTAGGGTTTGGCCATGCAATGGCCGGATCATGTTCCTTGACCATCTTACTTAATAAGAATTTATTGAGCACTTACCAATTCCGCGACTCCTCTGGTTCTTTCACTCCTACTTGTTCTTCCGATCCTTTCCTTCCTTAGCCTCTTCCTCCTTCTTTCTTGTTCCTTTGGCCGAGAGTGAGACTTGAGAGAGAGAGGGAGAATTCGGCCTTGAGTGATAGCTTGAGATCAAACACTTTTCTAAGTCTTTTATCTTGTGGAGTGGTCGGCCAAGAGATGGTTTGAAGGACAGAAAACAGCCAAAAGGGAGAGGAAGAGAGAGATGAATATCAAATTTCTTTTGTTCCAATCATGTGGTTTGCCAATGGTGATGGCTTTGGTGAAGCGCGTTGTGTAACTCCCATTTTCCTTAACTCCCTCCTTAATGCTCCACTTGGGGTTTTCATCCATGAGATGAAACTCCCAAGGCTCCAACGGTGTAGCCTTGGTTGGCTTGTGTAACAACACAAAACCACCATCTTCTCATTCATTATCCATTTGGGAGTTTCCTCCATGAGATGAAACTCCAAGACTCCAACGGTGTGCCTTTGTTTGAAATGTGTAATCGTCCACCTCCCATTGATTCTCCATTTGGGAGTTTCATCCATGAGATGAAACTCCAAGGCTCCAACGTGTACCCTTGGTTTGAATTTGAAACAAGAAAACTCCTCATCTCTCCATTAATGATCCAAGTGGGGGTTTCATCCATGAGATGAAACTCCCATGTCCAACGTGTAACCTTAGGTTGACTTGGGTTTTTGAAACAACCAAGCCTCCTTCATCTTCACACTTCACTCACTTAAGATAAATATCCCCATAACTTCCCATCCAACACATTTAACTCAACTCATCCATTTAATTCAACTCATCCATTTAACTCAACTCTCCTCTTTAATTCAACTCATTTAATTCACTTGAATCAACTCAATTATTTGATTCCATTTCCAACTCAAATCAGCCCCAACTTAATTAAGCTTGGACTCACTTGGTGGTCAACCAAGTCAAACACAACCCATTGGGTCCCAATTGCCCATTTTGACCCAATTAACAATTTTGACCCAATTGAATACATCTTACCCATTTATTTCCATTGCAACCATATCCGCAATCCGTTGAGTCTTTATTGGGCAATTGACCCAACACTTTACACATCTAAGGTCCATATCCAATAATTCACAAATTAAATGGGCAAATTTCATATATATTGATAACCTAAAAATCCGGGGTGTTACACCTCAGGCCGACACATCGACATTATCGATATGTCGTCCCAAGATCAGTTCGTCATTCGTACGTTTCATTTTCATTTCAGTCATACCTAGGCCCAGACATCGACACAGATGATGTGTCATCCTGGGTTGGGTCCCTTTTGTTCAATACTTCGAAGATCCCATCCACTGGACTTCTTGTTCCTGACGACACATCGATAGAGTCGATATGTCGGTTGGGTTGGATCGGAATTCATGGGTTCATCTTCCATGCTTCTCCTTTTCTCACTTATTCATTATCTGTATTCCTTTGTTCTTTAGATTCGTACTTACATAGTTTCTAAACAGCCTAGTGTAATTATCTTACTTAAAAAAATCATATATCTGCCAACCTTGAAGGATTCGTAGCTGTGCTCGAATGGATGAAATTTGATATCCCTTGTCTCCTTGCTCTCCACCCTCCTTGCTAGCTTGATTTCTCCTTCCCCTTGCTATTCCCGAAACAGAGGAAGCCCGTGAGGAGATGAAAAGGTTCTTGGTCGAGTTGAGGGCTGAGATGTGAGTGACATGGTGTACTCGGATGAGAAAGAGGGGTGGTTAGGCACTCTAGTTCTTCTTTCCTTTTCACTGTTTTTCCTCCCTTTTTCTTTATTTATTTTCTTCTCTTTTCCCATCATTTTCTCTCCTTTTTATCTTCATCTTTCGTTATCCCTAGACTCTTAATTGAGTCATTAAAAACAGAAGAGTCATTGTGAATGCCCATACATAGAAAAGCAGAGTGTCTGCTAAAGACGTTCTGTCTACTCGACACATCAACTTTGTCGATGTCTAGACCCATTCGATTATTTTTTTCCCCAGTACATCGATCCAGTCGATGTATCGTCTGGAAATGTTCAAACTTCCTGACACATTGACCAGGTCGATGTATCGTCCAAGGAAACTTTAGTTTCCCTTTATTTCTTTTAATAAATATTTACATTATTTGGACCAAAATCATATATTTCATTTATATGATAAATAAATTACATAACATGAGGATTTAAAATTTCGGGTCCTCACAATACTTCCACCTTTTCGAATTTTCGTCTCGAAAATTAGAAAAAGGTTGGATTCCAAAGGAAAAACAAATTCTACACAAATAACTCAGGATGAGAGGCTCTCATTTCTAATTCCATTTTCCAAGTGGGTTCTTCATTTCCATGTCTCTCCCAAACCACTTTGACGAAAGGAATCACCCTGTTCCTTAGTATTTTTTGTTCTGCACCAATGATTTTGATAGGTCTTTCGACGTATATTATGCCACTTTGAACATCCAATTCCTGTGCATCCAAAACATGCGAGGGATCAAGATTGTATTTTCGTAGCATTGAGACATGAAATACATTGTGCATGTTGGATAACTGTGAAGGAAGTGCTATGCGATATGCAGCTTCGCCAATCTTATCAAGGACTGAGAGTGGTCAAATAAACCTCGGTGTCAGCTTCTCTTTCTTCCCAAACCTCATTTGTCCCTTTTTCTGTGAGACCTTTTGGAATACTAAGTCTCTCACTTCAAATGTCAAAGGTCTCCTTCTCTTATTAGCATAGCTATTTTGTTGGCTCTGAGTAGTCAACAGATGTTGTCAAATAACCTTGATCTGTTCGGTTGTCTCTACGATCAAATCCAGTCCAATGAGTACAGTTTCGCCTGGCTCGGTCCAGCAAACTGGAGATCTACATGGTCGACCATATAATGCTTCAAATGGAGCCATCTGAAGACTCGCCTGATAGTTGTTATTGTACGAAAATTTCACCAGTAGAAGATGATCCTCCCAACTGCCGAAAAAGTTTAACATCCCAGCTCTCAGCATATCTTCCAATTTTTGTATGGTCATTTTTTACTGTCTATCTGTCTGAGGGTGAAATGATGTGCTGCATAACAGATCTGTCCCCAGTGCTGTCTGTAAATTCTACTACACCCTGTCTGTGAATCTGTCGTCCCGATCGGACACAATGGTCCTGGGTATCCCATGCAATCGGACAATGTCCCTAATGTACCGCCAACCCAATGTCTCAGCCTATCATCTTGATAGGCATGAAATGTGCCGACTTTGTGAGATGGTCAATTGTAACCCATATTGCATCATTGCCCTTTTAAGATTTGGGCAATCCGGTTGCAAAATCCATTGCAATGTGCTCTTATTTCCACACAAGTATAGACAGAGGTTTGAGTAAACCAGGTGGCCTTCGATGTTCTACCTTAACTCTCTGGCATGTCAAACACCTCGAGACAAAATCTGCTACGTCTTCCTTAACTCTATACCACCAATATTGTCTTTTAAGTTATTAGTACATTTTTATACTTCCGCGGTGTATGGAGAATTTGGACTTGTGAGTTTCTGTCAATAATTCTTTCATGCATTCCTCTGGCACATACACTTGGCCTTTGAACATAAGACCCTGACCAGATCATAATTGCCAATCCTGCAATATCTCTCCTGCATCCAGTTTAGCTCCATATCTCTGCCATTTCTGGATTCGATCTCTCTGCTTGTTCGATCTTTGATACAATGGTGGAATGCACAATCAGGTTGTACATACTCCCGTTGCCATTTATGTGCAAGTTCATTTTTTAATTGCTAACAACATCTCACATTCTTGCATGATCAAATTTGTTATGGTTCCATGAGTCATGCGACAAAGTGCATCTACAACCTTATTTGTTTTGCCCAGATGATAGTGAAGGGTAAAATCATAATCCTGTAGATACTCCATCCATCTCATCTGTCTCAAATTGAGTTTCTTCTAATCAAACAAGTATTTCAAACTCTTGTGATCCGAATATACCTCAAACTTTTCTCCATAGAGGTAATGTTGCCAACTTTTTAGTGCGAAGACCACTGCAGCCAATTTTAGATCATGGATGGGATAATTTCGTTCATCGATTTTTAATTGACGGGATCTGTAGGCCACATGTGGGTCTTTAGTAAGAGAGCACTCGAGTCTTTCCCCTTAAGCATCACAGAATACCTCGTATCCTTTGCCTCGCTCTGGTAGGGCCAAGATGCGAGCTGATATGAGTCTTTCTTTCAACTCTTCAAACCTTCGGCTGCACAGTTCTGTCCATTCAAACTTGACTCCTTTTTTAGTCAACCAAATAAGTGGGGCTGCAATCTTTGAGAAGTCCATGATAAACTTACGATAATATCCAGCCAATCCGAGGAAACTTTTGATCTCAGTAACATTCTTAGGAGGTTTCCATTCTTTCACTGTCGCTACCTTTGCTGGGTCTACTGTTATTCCTTCTGTTGTCACCACATGGCCCAAAAAGTTCACTTTGGACAACCAGAATTCACACTTGCTAGCTTTTACAAATAGCTTGTTCTTTTTCAATGTGTCCAGTATGATTCACAAGTGCTCGGCATGTTCTTCCTTGCTTATAGAGTAAATAAGAATGTCATCAATGAACACGATTACAAATTTATCCAAGTATGGACGATAGATTTTATTCATCAAATCCATAAATATTGTCAGTGCATTTGTTACTCCAAATGGCATCACCACAACCCATACCGAGTTCTGAAAGCGGTCTTCTCTATATCCTCGTCTTTGACTCTGATCTGATGATAACCCAACATGAGATCTATCATAGAAAAATGACTAGATCCACTAAGTTCATAAAACAAGACATCAATTCGGGGTAAAGGTTATTTATTATTGATGGTGACCTGGTTCAGCTTTCTGTAATCCATGCACATCCATAGAGAGCCATCTTTCTTTTCGACAAATAAGGTCGGTGCTCCCCATGATGAAGTGATGTGCCGGATAAATCCCAATCTGAGTAACTCGTCAATGTGTTTCTTCAATTCCAACATCTCTGCAGTTGCCATCCGATGATGTGGGAGTGATACCGGTGCAGTGCCAGGGAGTAACTTGATTTCAAAATCAATCTCCCGCTTTGGAGGTAAACCTGGGAGTTCCGTCGGAAATACTTCTACGTAGCCTCTCACTATTGCAAGTAATATGGATACAGGTGACTTTTCCAATCTGATATTGTTCAACAAAATCTGATTTCCGGAGTTAAGAGGGAATTTCTTACAAGGGCGAAAAGAGTTTCCCCCACTCTGACTCATTCTGTTTTCCATGTACTTAGCTAACTCCATCAGCTCTTGTTCAACAATGCTTGCTTTACTCACAACTTCTGCCAAAGTTGCTGATTTGAATATGGTAACCTTGGCTTTACTGATAGGACGTAAAGCTCTTTCAAACTTCCGAGCTTTCTTATATTCAGTGCCCACCATGTATGGAGTATAACACGGGATACGGATGAATTCTTGATGAAATTCAGCTACTGTCTACATCCTTGAGCTAAGACTATGAATTCCTGGGTCTTGAGTTCCTTCTTTTCTTGTGGAAAATAATATTCAATGAAAATTTCAGTAAATTCTCCCAAGTCATTTCTGTCATTGTCTGGTTTTGCACTACTGCAATCGACCATTTGCCCACATCATCTATTAATTGAGATGTGGGTAACAAAATCCGATACTGATCACCTGTGATCCTCAGTAACTTCTAGATCTTGGTGGTGTTCTCGATCCAGTTTTCAGCTCCAATGGGTCTCTCATTTCCATGAAAGTATGGGGGATGCTGCTGTTGAAAATCCCTAACCAAAGCTCTATCTTGAGAATCAGTTGCGGCATTGGCACCACGCATGCTTGGTTCTATTGCAATTGTAACGCCCCGCCCTTTTTCACTCGCTTTCTCTTCCGAAAATCAGAATCTAATTTTTTTATAAATGAAGAGTGATAGAGAGCGGGACGTCACGATGCGAGCTAAGTCCGAACTTCTGAAGTCCAACCCTTAACTGGCCAATCCTATGTGTGCATGGACTAAGTCCATGAAAATAGTTCACACGTAACAATATCAACATGCGGAATAACATCATAACTGCGGAATAATAATAGAACCAAGTTCTATTCCATTCAGATAGTAAAGTACGTCAAGTCCTTAATCATAATTAAAATATTATAATTATCCAGTAAAATATCCAACCATCGCAAATTCACTTAAGTTATTACAATTCGAATTCTAGATACTCAAAATACAAGCCCATGAGTATCTTAAACAAAATATAAATTAAAAGCTTCCAAGCTCCTATGCCTAGCCCGTCTTGCGTTCATCATTCCCCTGATTTCTTGTGTCATCCACTAGGGTAAAAATAGGGCGTTAGACCAATGCGCCCAGTAGGTATTCCAATTAGAGCTAACACATGGTTAGTACAAAACATATATAATAACGTAATGTCAAAAACCATATAAATCCATGCCATGCAATGATGACAAATGCAATGAGTCCTACCCATCACATGTACATAAAAGTACCCACCACATAGGTCTTTCGGACGCCCCGATGGAGTGTGGACCCTCCGGTTTCTTCTTGATTGAAAAGCACATCAAGGTATCCCACATAGGTTTTTCGGACTCTCCGACGGAGTGTGGCCCCTCCGGTTACAAAACCTCCACCCCATGCCATGCATGAGATGCCAATGAAACACGTGCTATTTTATCATATAAACATAGCATTTAAACATATCCAACACATGCTATTTTATCATATAAACATAGCATTTAAAAAAAATCATAATTTGAAACATATTCTTTGCAACATATATTCATCAAAAATAAGATAAAAACAATGTACATAAACCCATGATTTCAAAGAGGTGGAATCCTACCAAAGACCGCTAACGTGTCCTTACATCTTTCATCCGGCAACCGCTCACGATCGTACACACCTTTTGAGGTCCCGTTACCTTATAACAATCAATTAAAACCAAGTCTCACTTGATTTACAACAATGTTTAAGTCCATAAACACAATCCTCATGGGGTTCGGCCGTACACCATGGCCGAACCCATGGCCTACCATTTTCACACTTATTTACCAAATTGCCATTGGTCTAATCTTTAGTTAATACTTCATTTTAATATGCCAAACATAGTCCCTATGTCCACAAAACAATTCCCATGGGGTTCGGCCATACACCATGGCCGAACCCATGGTCCATTAATTCAATTAATTACAATAATGTCATTATTCCTTCCATGGTTAGTCACCTTCATTTATTCACCCATGTTTAAATTCAAAACATAGATCTGTAAACATCTAAGTCCAGCAAACCGTCCCCATGAGGTTCGGCCATACACCATGGCCGAACCCATGGTCCTTTATTTTCACTTAATTACGAAAATGCCATCCATGGCTATCATTCCATTATTCACACCCTTCACTTAAATCTACCATAAATTGACCCTAAGTTCACCAAATAATTTCCATGGGGTTCGGCCATACACCATGGCCGAACCCATGGTCCATTAATTCACTTTAATTACTATATTGGCAATATACCTATCCATGGCCAATACATAAACCATGAACATAGGTCTATAATTAAATCCCTAAATTAATTTATTTAAACACTTAATCCATAAAAACATTCATCAAGGGGTTCGGCCATACACCATGGCCGAACCCATGATTTTTCATCTTAAACCTTAGTTACAACTTTGCAATCCTTAGGTTTATGTCCAAAACCAATCCATAAAACCCATATGATCCCTTAGTTGGTTCATGGGGTTCGGCCATACACCTTGGCCAAACCCTATGATGCATAACTTCCCAATTATAGAAACTTTCCAAATTTAGTCTCCACCTTCCATATTTAGAAACTTTCTCATTTAATAACTATTCTCCATTTTAATCAATTAACATACATCAAATATACCAATACAACTCCATGGGGTTCGGCCATACACCATGGCCGAACCCTATGGTCCATAATCCTCTTTCTAAAAACATTATTAATATCCTTTCCATGGGGTTCGGCCATACCACATGGCCGAACCCTATGGTTCCTTACTTCCTTTTAAACATCATTTAAATAAAACCAATGTCATTCCATTTAAACCCTTTAAAATCATAAATATAAACTTATGATTTTCACCCGTTAATCTCCATTTCAGATTAATCAGTATTCTATCAAACATCCATTAAAATTTCACCAAAGTCCTTCCATGGTTTCCAACCCAAAAACCCATAATTTAAACCATGTCTTTCCATGGTTTTCATCCCTTAAAACACATAATTTAAACCATGTAAATTTATTAACCAACTCCCATGGTTTTCCTCATTAAAAATCCATACATTAACCAACAACTTTCCATTAAAAATCACCAAAAACATCCATTAAACATAACCAATCTTCTTTCATGGGGTTCGGCCATACACCATGGCCGAACCCTATGGTTCCTTATCTTTTAAACAAAAATTATAAAATCACTTACGGTTCCGCGACTCCTTCGATTTTCCGTCTCTCCGATTGGTTCTTGCTCTTCCAATTCTTTTCTTCCTTGGCCTTCTCTCCTCCTAGATCTTTCTCACTTGCTAGCTGCCCTTCTTTGTATGTGAATGCCGTGAGATATAGTTTGAGAGAGAGAGAGAGGATGCTTTGGAATAGAAATTACTCCAAGTTCTTGCCTTGTGCGCCTCTCTTTTATAAAAACTTCCACACTGCCAAACTTAATCCCATATTTAGAATGTGCTAAGATACAATTGTCGTGTGCCCTTTGTGATTGTTGCTGCCTCTCTTTGAATGTAATGTGAATGCCGTGTGCCTCTCCTTCTCTCCTTTTATTACTTCCAATTTGTCCCAATTTAGAAGATGGGTTGCGCCCCTTCTTGTTGCCTCTCTTGTATCTACCTTCCAATCGGTTCTTACTTGCTGAAATAGCAAGTGATGATTTCAGCTGTGTAACATACATAGAAAATGCCATGCGCCCCTCTTGCTTTCTAATACTACCACTCGGCCAATCTTAGAAGGTGGTGTGCGCCCCTTCTTTCTTAGCAATTGCCTTAGTGCTATTTTTAACTAGGAAAGGGACCCTTTTTAAAAGATACTCTAATATACCTTATCATATATGCGCACATCAAGGCTTTGCATATCTCCCACTCGGCCATGCATCCTATCTTCTTTATTTGGATTAGCTTCTTTATTTAAACAATCCCCTAGTATCAAGGAAATAGACACCTTTTTAAAAATACTCCAACACATACGCATATTCATGGATTTCATATCTAATATTCGGCTATGTACAATTATCCCATTCCTAATCCCTTATTTATAGATATTGTATAACCAATTAAATTCAGCCCCATTTAATTTTTATTGAAACCATTTACACAATCCGTTGAGTCCCAATTGGGCATTTGACCCAAATAAACAACCTTGACCCAATTAAACACATCTTGCCCATTTATTCTAAATTGAACCTATAACATATCCGTTGGATCTTAATTGGGCAATGACCCAACACTTTACCCATTTAAGGTCCATATCTAAAATTCACAAATTAAATGGGTAATTTCTGTAAATATTTATAACTTGAAAAACCGGGGTGTTACAGCAATATTGAATTCACTACTGCCACTACGAAACTTTGGACCTCGAGAGTCACGGGTGAGATATTGCCACTTGTCTCCTCGGGGCGTTCCGCATTGCAACGGGTGTTCCTTCTTCGTGGAGGCATGTTTCCTAGGTCACAAAACATCCGCTTAGTAATCTTTTACAAATGTTTCTTCAAGCAACCATAATTCATGCACAGTCAATTTATATTGACTAAATTTACACCATCTTCTAGGTTTTATTGACATTCTTTCTTTTTCAGGGGAATTTTTCTCTAATTTTGTGGGATAAATTTGACTTATGGTAATTTCCTTCCTTTGTTTTTTCATTCCGCTCTGATACCAACTGTAACGACCCATCCATTTTCCATTGATTAAATCAGAGTGTTTTTTTTTTAACGGAAAAGGGACAAATACATCACGACGCAAGCCGAGTTCAAGTTCGAAGACCCAACCCTCGACTGGCCCAATTCTAGCACACAAGTGGGTCAATCCACCAAATATTTATGCGTGTACTAGCATAACACTTGTGAAATAAAATATACGGAAATAAATATTTGCGGAATTATAATACCAATGTTTCAATTGCAAGGATGGAAATAAAGTACCCATATAAGTCAAATATCAAACCAAATCCAAAATACAAGTTATCTAAATTATTACATCATTGGATCCTATGAAATCACATGGTTCTATCAACATATCAAAATAAGAACTATGAGATCTTCCAGCATCTCTGGATCCATCTCTTCGTCAAACATGGCTACCACTAGGTCCATCTTCTTCTCCTTTACCATGATCTATGTTAACATTTAGGGGGAAAATGTACGGGCTTAGTCAACTTGCATAGTAGGAAGTTCCGATCACAAAATGCACAGATTGTGAAATCTCATAATAACATATAATAAAGGTAACAATGGAGAAGATCTCAAAATATGATTAATACATGTTTCTCAATTACAAGACAGAAGATGTACCAAAATCTTATAACTCAAAAATCATAAAATGATATGCCATGGGTGTCATGCATCAATGATATGCCCACCCATTTCCATGCATCAGACCATAAGTATCACTTCAAAGAATGATTCTCAATATTGGCCACTTATGTCCACAGCATTTGAGGCGGCAACCACTAGGGTGTTATTATCCATCCACAAATTAACCGAGACTATCGCTGGAGTGCAGTCTCCTCCCTCTGCGCAGGGTTTCGAGACCTTCCCATGAGATCTTTGACCCAATTTAGTTGTAACATTCATATCAAGGGACTGGGCCAAAGTCTAACATTTTTATAACATTTTACATTAGTCCAAGCGAGGTCCGGACATTTCCTTCTTGGCTCAATACCATCAACACTCCCACACAACCATGCATGAGGTAATGTGTTCAAACATGGTGACAAAATCATAAATCCAACAATTTTTCATCAAAATCATTTCCGTGTACAAGATAAAATCATAATCTCATACATTTTATGCTTTTAAAAGACATAAAATTTAATAAAATCATTCATCACATTATACTTCAACAAAGTAGGAACTCTTACTTAATCAAAAGTGATCAACCAACGATATTCACGCGTTTGTTCAAACGGCGTCGGAATCACCCTTGACTCCTTTTTGTACGTGTACATGTTCAAATCATAATTTATAGATTATTGACATATAAAATCCTTATTTAATCGATGTAGGTCTAAAGCAGACCTAAAGATCTACTGTGTGATTTCCACAACTTAAAATATTCCATTCATATTTGATTTTAACAACAGATATATTAACATCGTTAAATCGCCTCTATTTAAGGCCGACATATCGACACTGTAGTTACATCGCCTCTGGACACAGTCGACACATCGATCATCTCGATATGTCGACTGAACTCTGTCTGTTTCTAGTTTATATTTTCCAACTCTTCTTCTGTCATATGTATCGGTACAGTCGATAAATTTATTTATACATGAATTCGATGTGTCGTCATTCATTGACAAGTCTGTCAGTATCCCTACTAGTCTGCGTTCACAGACCGATATATCTACTACATCGATACCTCATCCCTGAACCAGCTTATTGTCTTTATTTCGTTCCCAGCATACCCAAACCGATATGTTGGTATTGTCGATATATTTGCTAGAGATCATCTCCAGGCCAACATATCGACCTGGTCGATACATCGTCCTAAGATTAGTTTATCACCTTTTATTTCATCTCCAATTCTACATCCATTCGTTCCATATTATATCTATCGTACCTCAGGCCGACACCTCAACATTGTAGATATGTCGTCCCAAGATCATTTCGTCATTCGTACGTTTCATTTTCATTTCAGTCATACCCAGACCGAGACATCGACATAAGCGATGTGTCGTCCTGGGCTGGGTCCCATTGTTCAATTCTTCGAAGTTCCCATCCACTTCACTTCTTGTTCCAGACAACACATCGACAGAGTCGACCCATTTGGATGGTTTGGATTGAAACAAATGTGTCGACCCATTTGATTGTCCTTTCCCCATACATTGATCCAGTCGATGTATTGTCTGAAAATCTTCAGACTTCCTTACACATCGACTAGGTCGATGTATCGTCCGAGGAAACTTTAGTTCCCCTTTATTTCTTTTAATAAATATTTACATAATTTGGACCAAAATCACATATTTCATTTATATGATAAATAAATTACATAATATGAGGATTTAAAATTCCGGGTCCTTACAATACTTCGACCTCTTGGAATTTTTGTCCCGAAATTAAACAAAGGTTGGATTGCAAAAGAAAAACAAATTCTACACAAATAACTCAAGATGAGAGGCTCTCATTTCCGATTCCATTTCTCTAATGGCTTCTTCATTTCTGTATCTCTCCGAAACCACTTTAACGAAAGGAATCACCGTGTTCCTTAGTCTTTTTTGTTCTGCTCCTATGATTTTGATAGGTCTTTTGACGTAGGTTACGTCACTTTGAACATCCAATTCTTGTGCATCCAAAACATGTGAGGGATCAGGATTGTATTTTCGTAGCATTGAGACATAAAATACATTGTGCATGTTGGATAACTGTGAATGAAGTGCTATGTGATATGTAGTTTCTCCAATCTTATCAAGGACTGAGAGTGGACAAATAAACCTCGGGGTCAGCTTCCCTTTCTTCCCAAACCTCAGTTGTCCTTTCCTCGGTGAGACCTTTAGGAATACTAAGTCTCTCACTTCAAATGTCAAAGGTCTCCTTCTCTTATCAGCATATCTCTTTTGTCGGCTCTGAGTAGTCAACAGATGTTGTCGAATAACTTTGATCTGCTCGGTTGTCTCTACGACCAAATTCGGTCCAATGAATGCAGCTTCGCCTACCTCGGTCCAGTAAACTGGAGATCCACATGGTCGACCATATAATGCTTCAAATGAAGCCATCTAAAAACTCGTCTAATAGTTGTTGTTGTATAAAAATTCCACCAGTGGAAGATGATCCTCCCAACTACCCTAGAAGTCTAACATGCGAGCTCTCAGTATATCTTCCAACGTTTGTATGGTCCTTTCGTACTATCCATCGAAATGTTGTGTTGTATAACAGATCTGTCCCCAGTGTTGTTTGTAAACTCTGCCACACCCTCCATGTGAATCTGTCGTCCCGATCAGACACAATGGTCCTGGGTATCCCATGCAATCGGGCAATGTCCCTGATGTACCACCTACCCAATGTCTCAAATGAATCTGTCATCTTGATAGGCATGAAATGTGCCGACTTCGTGAGATGGTCAATTATAACCCACATTGCATCCCTTTGAAGATTTGGGCAATTCGGTCGCAAAATCCATTGCAATGTGCTCCCATTTGCACTCAGGTATAGACAAAGGTTTGAGTAAACCAGGTGGCCTTCGATGTTCTGCCTTAACTCTCTGGCATGTCAAACACCTCGAGACAAAATCTGTTACGTCTTTCTTAAGTCCATACCACCAGTGTTGTCTTTTAAGTTCTTAGTACATTTTTATACTTCCAGGGTGTATGGAGAATTTGAACTTATGAGCTTCTGTCAATAATTCTTCTCTGCATTCCTCTGACACATACACTCGGCCTCTGAACATAAGACCCTGACTAGATCATAATTGTCAATCCTGCAATCTCTCTTCTGCAGCCAGTTTAGCCCATATCTCTACCATTTCTGGATTCGATCTTTGATACCATGGTGGAATGCACAATCAGGTTGTACATACTCCCGCTGCCATTTATATGCAAGTTCATTCTTTAATTGCTGACTACATCTCCCATTCCTGCATGATTAAATTTGCTATGGTTCCATGAGTCATGCGGCTAAGTGCATCTACAACCTTGTTTGCTTTGCCCGGATGATAGTGAAGGGCAAAATCATAATCCTTGAGATACTTCATCCATCGCCTCTGTCTCAAATTGAGTTTCTTCTGATCAAACAAGTATTTCAAACTCTTGTGATCCGAATATACCTCAAACTTTTCTCCGTAGAGGTAATGTCGCCAATTTTTTAGTGCGAAGACCACTGCAGCCAATTCTAGATCATGGATGGGATAATTTCGTTCATGGATTTTTAACTGGCGGGATCCATAGGCCACTACATGTGAGCCCTGAGTAAAAGAGCACTCTAGTCCTCCTCAACCATCACAGAATACCTCGTATCCTTTGCCTTGCTCTGGTAAGGCTAAGATGGGAGCTGTTATGAGTCTTTCTTAGCTTTTCAAACCTTCGGTTTCACAGTTCTGTCCATTCAAACTTGACTCCTTTTTTAGTCAACCGAGTAAGTGGAGCTGCAATCTTTGAAAAGTCTATGATAAACTTACGATAATATCCAGCCAATCCAAGGAAACTTCTTATATCAGTAACATTCTTAGGAGGTGTCCATTCTTTCACTGCCATTACCTTTGCTAGGTCCATTGTTATTCCTTCTACTGTCACCACATGGCCCAAAAGTTCACTTTGGACAACCAGAATTCACACTTGCTAGCTTTTACAAATAGCTTGTTCTTTTTCAATGTGTCCAGTATGATTCGCAAGTGTACGACATGTTCTTCCTTGCTTGTAGAGTAAATAAGAATATCATCAATGAAGACGATTACAAATTTATCCAAGTATGGACGAAAGATTCTATTCATCAAATCCATAAACACTGCTAGTGCATTTGTTAGTGTAATAGCCCGAATTTTCAAATCAATAAATATATGGCATTTATTTATTATAATAATGGAAAAATGGGAAATTTGATGTCATGGATATGAAATGGATCAAAAAAATTTGGGTAAAGGCCCAAGTATGGCCCAATGGAACATGGATTTAATGGGATCCATAAAAAAGGGTCAACAATTGTCAAAGTGGACCCGAATACCATGTGGGACCCAAATAGATTAAAAAAAAAATTAACTCAAAAACACCAAGGCAAAGGTGGGGCCAACCATCATGGTTGACTTGGTCAACCATGAGTAAATTGAGAGGACTAAGTGGATTAAGGCGAATTAGATTGATTTAAAATTATTGTAAGATTATCTAAGTTAAAATTTATGGAATTAAAGTGATATGGCCAAATGGGGCCCACCTCCACCTCATCAAATTGAGGTGGCGTGTGGACCCAAGAGTAGTGGGGCCGACCACCATGGTTGACTTAGTCAACCCTGGGTGGATTTCTTGGAAAGAGAAATTAATGGGATTAAAATTAAGTAGGAATAAATTAATTAACCTAATCTAAGGATAAATTGAATTAGATTGATTTAGTTAATGATGGTTAAGTGGTCAAACCCATTCCAACCACCCCCACTAAGGGGACAAAGGCCCTAAAATTGGGGGCATGCAAGCCCATACCCCCCCTCCATGCTTGGTTGGTGGAGGGAGTCAAACCAATCATCACACCCATCTCCCTCTCACTCTCTCCCTCTCTCCCTCACACACCAAAACCGTCCTCCCCTCTCTTCCAAAGAAAACACTAAGGAGAAAAGAAGAGAAAGGAATTTAGAAAGAATGGAAGAAGAAGCTAAGAGTTGGCCGACCACTCCTATGATCCAAGACTTGTGATATTTTCCCATTCCCTGCTCTCTTTTTCCCTCTCAAAACTGCTACACCTTGGCCGAACCAAACCTTGGTGGCCTTACCTTAATCAAGCTCACCATTGGCCGAGTATCAAGGAGGAAGAAGAAGGAGAAAGACTAAGGAACAAGAGGAGCAAGAGACAACCGGGAAAACCAAGGATTGTAAGTATTTCTAAACATGCCGTTATGGCTCTTTTAAGAGAAATTGCGAAGGAAGAAAGTACAAAACATGCAATGGAAAGGACTGACAAAACAGTCAGTCGACTGAATCAGAGATTCAGTCGACTGAACAGATAATGAACGAACCAGAAATGAAGTTCTGGGAGTTTCAGCCGACTGAAATAGGGATTCAGTCGACTGAACTGATAATGAATGAATCAGAAACGAGTTTCTGGGAGTTTCAGCCGACTGAACAAGGTATTCAGTCGACTGAACTAAGGATGACATGATAATGGAAAGAGTTTTCTGGGAGTTTCAGCCGACTGAATCTAATGATTCAGTCGACTGAACACAAACATCTCGGACAAGAAAAGGGTTCTAGAAGTTTCAGCCGACTGAATATATGATTCAGTCGACTGAAGGAATGCTTATTAAACACGTAAACAGATGGTTGATAGTTCAACCGACTGAATGTGTATTTCAGTCGACTGAAAATAAACTGGCAAGACAAACAAACGATCTGATTCAAAATCAGCCGACTGAATCTGTGATTCAGTCGACTGAAAGGGTATGAACCATGTTTCAGCCGACTGAATGTATATTTCAGTCGACTGAAACTGAACTGGCGAGACAAACAGACAATCTGATTATAAAACAGCCGACTGAATCTGTGATTCAGTCGACTGAACTCATGATTCAGTCGACTGAATTGAAATGTACAGTTTTGAATATTTTCTAAGACACTACTAATCCGATAGGATAAATGGAGATGATATTAAATTAAAGGGACTGATTTATGATAATCTTGTGACATGATCAAAGATCATTAATGGACCTAGGTTTATGATCAGTTAGAGATTTAATCATGAAATAAAATACAGACTAATTCAGTAAATGTGTAATAAGGTATCGGGCGTCGCAATACGCGAACGGCGACCCAAATTATCGGACGAGAACGAAAAAGGACGTTATCAGTATTTGGTAGGATTCCTACCTCTTTGTAAGCCGTGGATTATGTGTATGTGATGGTTTCCTTATTTTATTTCGGTAATTATATGGTTTATTTTAAGGATGATATTTTAAATGCTATGAATTATATTCCAATGTTATGGATTTTATATTAGTGATATGAATCATATATATACTGCATAGCATAATGCACTTACATCTCATGCATGGCATGGGCGGGAAAATAATGAAACCGGAGTCCATGCTCCGTCGGGGCGACCGAGAATCAGGCATGGGGATAGCTCTTATGCTATAACCGGAGTCCATGCTCCGTCGGGGCGACCAAGAATCAGGCATGGGGATAGCTCTTATGCTATAACCGGAGTCCATGTTCCGTCGGGGCGACCGAGAATCAGGCATGGGGATAGCTCTTATGCTATAACCGGAGTCCATGCTCCGTCGGGGCGACCGACAATCAGGCATGGGGATAGCTCTTATGCTATAACCGGAGTCCATGCTCCGTCGGGGCGACCGAGAATCAGGCATGGGGATAGCTCTTATGCTATAACCGGAGTCCATGCTCCATCGGGGCGACCGAGAAGCAAGCATGGGGACACCTTGACGAGGATTTGCCCTCAAGGGGGATATGATATTTATGATGATGTAGATGATGGGTGGGACACATGATATAGACACCCATGGCATGGCATTCATCATATGATTTTATTATATTATTATCAGTATTGTTATCAGTGTGCATGTTATCACTAATCCCTGTGCTAGCCCTACTCGGAGTCCTACTGGGCCCGTTGACTAACGCCCTACTTCTACCATAGCTGATGACACAGGAAATAGAGGAAATGGTGGACATACCGGGAGTCAAGCTTAGGAGCTTGGGAAAGCGGCTACTTTATTTATCAAAGTTTTATTTTGGAAAAGTTGTAACTTAAGTAGCTTAGCTTGTCGAATTGTAATAATTTTGGATTTCTTACTATGGTTTGGATTAAACTCTGTACGTAACATTTGAGACATAATTATGAACATTGGGGGTATTTTGTTAATTTAATGATGTATCTTCCCTTCTATCTAAAAACCGGTAGGATAGACTCTATTAACATGTTCCGCATTCAGTTAGTTTCCGCGAGCTTACTTTCTACGAGTGAACCGTACTCGTGGACTTCGTTCCGCGCACGCGTAGGGTTGGCCAGTTAAGGGCCGGGCTTTAGAAGCTAGGACTTAACTCGCGTCGTGACGTCCTCGCCCTTTGTCACTTGATTTAATTCAAAAAAAAAAAATAGACTCTGATTTCGGTGAAAATGGGGCGGGCGTTACAGTTAGTCCAAATGGCATCACCACATATTCATACAACCCATACCGAGTTCTGAGAGCGGTCTTCTCTATATCCTCGTCTTTGACATCAACATAGGCGATGTGTCGTCCTGGGTTGGGTCCCTTTTGTTCAATACTTCGAAGTTCCCATCCACTGGACTTCTTGTTCCTGACGACACATCGACAAAGTCGATCTGTCGGCTGGGTTAGATCGAAAGTCATGGGTTCATCTTCTCACTTATTCATTATCCGTAGTCCTTTGTTCTTTAGATTCATACTTACATTGTTTCTAAACACCCTGGTGTTATTATATTACTTAAAAACACCATAGATCTACCTACCTTGAAGGATTCGTAGGTGTGCTCGAATGGATGAAGTCTGATATCCCTGGTCTCCTTGCTCTCCACCCTCTTTGCTAGCTTGATTTCTCATTCCCCTTGCTTGGTTTCTCCTTCCTTTCCAGGAATAGAGAAAACCCATGAGGAGATGAAAAGGTTCTTGATCGAGTTGAGGGCTGAGATGTGAGTGATACGGTGTACTCGGATGAGAAAGAGGGTTGGTTAGGCATTTTGGTTCTTCTTTCTTTGTCACTGTTTTTCCTCTCTTTTTCTTTCTTTCTTTTCTTCTCTTTTCCCTTCGTTTTCTCTTCTTTTTATCTTCATATTTTGCTACCCCTAGACTCTTAATTGAGTCCTTGAAAACGGAAGAGTCATTGTGAATGCCCATCATAAAAAAACGGATGGTTTGGATGGTCGTAGACAGAGCGTCTGCTGAAGACGTTCTATCTACTCGACACATCGACTTTGTCAATGTGTCAACCTATTTGATTGTCTTTTGCCCGATACATCGATCCAGTAGATGTATCATCTCGAAATGTTCAAACTTCTCGACACATCGACCAAGTCGATGTATCGTCTGAGGAAACTTTAGTTTCCTTTTTTTCTTTTAATAAATATTTACATTATCTGGACTGAAATCATATATTTAATTTATATGATAAATAAATTACATAATATGAGGATTTAAAATTCCGGTTCCTTACAGATATTAATTGAAAGTTCCCGTGTGCTAGAATACTGTAGTCCTTAGAGGGGGTGAATAGGACAATACCCGATTTTTATTGTCTTTAGCAAAGTGGACGGGCTCGATGTGTCTAGAATCTCGATGGGTCGACCTGGGTTTGCAGATGGGTCGAGTTCCATGAGTGTATTTTTCTGAGAACAACCCAAAAAGACAATGTTTCCGCAACCAGAATGTGTCTTTTCCAGGTCGATTGGTCGATTTCCCGGATTAGTCGAGCCGGTCGTGCTCGATGGGTCTACAAACTCGATGGGTCGAGTTACAGGTTTTCAGTAAAACTGCTATTTACTAAAATGGCCATATCTTAGGCTCCCAAACTCGGAATTGAGTGTTCTTAAGATCTATGAAAATCTCTTCCAATGCTTTATCCAACATAATGGTTTTACTAGTTGATTACCTCCTTTGATTGATTAAAAGAACCTCACAATTCATGACATTTTGACAACCCCGATTTTTCCAAGATAAGTCCATAGGCTTCATGGCTTTAGTCCATTATCTCCAGGCGTTTAGACATGAAAAATTACATTTTTTTTCCCCTCTTATTTGGACTACTTAGCCTTCAATTTTGTATATATCACATACATTTAATGTTGTTTGTTAGTTTTGTAGATAAATTTGAAAAATACAGGAAATCAATCAAAATCAATGGAAAATTGCAAGTTTTGTGCTTAAATTGAAAGACCTAGAATTTTAATAATTAATTTCTAACTACTTTTAGGATTTTTAGTATAAATTGATTAATCTGGATCCAATTATGAGAGTTTAGATTAATTCAATATGTCTAGATTGAAAGTGGTGAGTTAATTAATTAAATTCTGGAGAGAGAAACTGCAATTCAAGAAGCCAGAGTCTGAATTTCAAATCCATGGGCCAGAAATCCATTTCAAATGGGCCAAACTATGCTCCATGTGTCAAGTATTGGGCTAGACTCAAGTATTCCATGCTCATTTTACAATGTAGGCCAGGCCAATGTGCAAGTCCAAGTCCAACAGCCCAAGTTCAAGTCCATGTGCTCAAAGTCCAAGAACTCCAATTTCAAATCCAAAATCTCCAAAGCCATATTTGAATTTTGTCGTGTAAACCCTAAGTCCACATGCCCAAAGCCCTGTCTATATCCATATCATCCACACCATCCATTTACCATCCTTTAATCCAGACCATCCATCTCATTCATAAAATTTGGAAAACCCTAGAGCCACCTTTCCTTATCCATATCATACATAATTCATATTAGATCTAGGCCATCCATTTCATCTATCATCTAGATTAACCATAGAATTTTAACCCTTCATGCATTATCATATCGTTTATTAAATTCATCTCATCCATCCATTAGTAAGCCATTAGATTTTAACCCATTTAATCATAGCCATTCACTTAAATCTATGATTAACTTGGAATCCATGCAATCCAACCCTATCCATTCGAATTTGTCTTGTCACCAACTCATCATCACCAATCCATCCACACCTCAAACGATTTTCCCATATCCCAGTAGATCCCATTCGAATTTCACACTAAGTCAACACTCCATCTCATCATGCATACATCCAACCATTCTTCCATCTTAACTTTAGAGCTCAACCATACATTCCATGCATTGCAATAAACCCTAAGCCAACAAAGTGAAATTAGACTGTTGATGTGCAAATTTTACATTTATAAATCTCGCAAGTACAGAAACCATGTATAGTATAGCATTATGAGTGTGAGCTCAAACCCAAAGGAAACCACAAAATATATGCTTAAAATAAAATTGTACCTTTTAAAATATGTAATCTTAAGAAATCTAATACATGGAATTACAATTTTAACTTAGATCTTAGAAAGTCAAAATTCACACCATTATTATTTAACTTATGAATTTAACAACTCGAGAGTCAAATCCATCTTCTTTTTATTAAAGTGGTGAAACAAGAATAATGATAGTCTCATTTTAATTTAAAATTACATGTTTTAAGACCAAAATATCATATATCCAACCTTAGTTAAAGAATTTTTGTGAGATAGAATTTTTTGATACAAGGAATTAAAGAATAGAGTACATGAACATGCAAAAATAAAAACATGAAAATAAATTGAACAGTTAAAATACAACAAATAAACAAAGGACATACATAATAAAAGACTGGAAAAAAATTGCAAGTAAAGTAAATGACAGAATTTAAAAGTGCAGAATGTAAAGGTTGGTTGTTGGAATAGACATAGACCACTTATCACCCAAAAAATATATAAACAGATACAAAACCTAGATCTGAAAGTCGCGTAAAAGTCCAAATATCAATTCATGTCCATCATCATAGTTAAAAATTCATAGACTTCAATTAAACAACCTAGCCTTAGTAACTTAGATTCAACACTTACAACCTAAGTTCTAGATATTTCACGTCCAATCAATTAAATAAATAATACAAACCTTAAAATTAAATCAAAACAATCATAAAAGGCATTTGAAAATTTGATGGTTCAGCGTTCTAAAGGAACGTCTTGTATTTATTTCAGGGAATAATTCAAGTGCAGGCATACATAAAATTAAGTACAAGAAAACAAAAACGAAGATTACAACTCTCACTTGTAAAATCGTGTGGGGCTTCTGTCTTCTTGCCTTTTCTCTCCAACCTTTGGTCCTCTTGAGCTCCTGGTCAAATTCGAATTTCACTGTGTGCCTAGTGGCTCTATTTATAGGCCTCAGGTTGGAACAGACGGTTGGGATTTAATCTTGGTTTAAGTGATTGGTGAATGGCTTGGATTAACTCTCATTGAACATGACGGTTTTTATTTAAAATGGAAAATATAGGGTTTATACAAGGCTCACACGAATTTGGGTGGCTTGGCTTTGTGGTTAAGCAATGGTTGAGAGAAATTTGGGATTTTTAGGAGAAAAGACAGGGTAGGATTGAATGGAGTGACTTGGGGATTAAGCTAGCTTGGTGGCTAAGCAAGGAATGAGAGAAAATAGGAATTGGATATGGGATTTCCGAATTTGGCTATGTAGTTTTAGGGTTTATGTAATGCAAAATGAATGGAAGGGATTAATAGATAAGATGCATGAATGGTTGGATGATGAGAAGATGATGTGGAGGGTTGAACTAATGATATGCGAATGAGGTAGATGGATTGTGCAAAGATCGTGTAAGGTGTGCAAGATTTGGATGATGAGGTGTTTAGGGATTTTAGGAGTGTAGGTTTTTGTCTAAGTACATGGAGGGTTTTTAGTGAGAAAATCGTGTGGATTGTGATTGGATTGGATTGGGAGAAAAGATAGGATCTTAGGTGATGTGTACATGAGGTGGACGGATTAGAGAGGAAACTTACGGATTGCATGCGCATGGAGGCTTGTGGAGTTTGAGATTGTCATTTGACACAAGGGATATGCGCATGGTGTCCTATATTCTAGGGTTTGGCACTAGATCTAGGGTTTTATGCATGAATGGCTAGTATTAAATGTCCTAAATCTAATGGCTTTGATATTAAATGGATGATCTAAATGAATGGATGATAAGATGATGCATGGATGATCATGATCCTAAGGTTAATCTAAATGATGGATGGATTGGATGGCCTAGATCTAATGTATGAATGTAGGGGTTGGATTTGATAAGTAGCTCTAAGTTTGACCTAACTTTAATGCATGAGATGAATGGTCACAATTTAAAATGGAGATTGGATGGTGTGGATTGACAAGGAAATGGACAAGGCTTGGGCGTGGATTTTGGATCTATAAATGAGCACATGGGTCTTTTGTGGACCTTGGACTTGACCTTGAGGACTTGGGCCTTTGTTGGACTTTGGAATACACATTGGTCTGGCCCATCTGTGATATGCACATGGACTGCTTGTGGCTTGGCCTAATGATAGCCTATGGAGCTTAGCTTGGCCCAATTGAAGTGGATCTCTAGCCCATTAATCTTGAATTCCAACCGTTGCCTCTTGAATTTCAGGTTTTCTCTTTCAGAATTAAATAATTAACTTAACCACTTTAAAATCTAAAATACTGATTTAATCTAGACTCTCATAATTGGATCTAGACTAACTAATTTACATGAAAACCCTAAAAGTGGAGTGAAATTAATCATAAAAATTCTAGGGCTTCCGAATTAAGAACCAAACTTGCAAATATCCACTGTTTTAAGATAGTTTTCCTGAATTTTCCATTTTTAGCTACAAAACTAGAAAATGACATTAAATGCATGTGATATAACAAAATCAAGGCCAACTTGTCTAATAATCCAGGGTAAAAATGTAATATGTCAGTGCTCAACATCGACCATAGAAACCCAATCCCTTGATTTTCGAATTTCCTTGGTTAAATCCCAAGCCAACTTGATCCCCAAGTCACTAAATTCATCTATGCCTAGTAAACCCTAGCCTTTTCTATTTTGAATCCCATCCATTCATGATTAGTTAGATTTAATCCAAGCCATCCATTCATTACCTAAAATTAGATTAAATCTCCACCAGTCATTCATTCCCAAAGCTCCATTCCACCATAGCCAAACTCGAATTTGATCAGGAGCCTAAAGAGACTGTGGATTGGAGAATACACAAGAGACAAAAGAGCCTACACGAATTTTACCAGTGAGCATATTATATTGTAAATTTATTTTGATTTCTTTGTTGTATTTTTCCAATGTTTTGTATTTTAATTCTTCCACTAAATAAATATAAGAAAAGCTCTTAGAACCCTAAAACATCCAATTTTTTAATTTCTTTTATGATTGTTTGATTTAATTTTAAGTTTATATTCTTTGTTTAATTAAAAGGACAAAATGAAATAGTTAGAACTTAGATTTCGTTAGATTCAAATCTAAGGTTCATTTAGGACAAAATGAAATAGTTATATTTTGAATTTAATTGTTTAAATCTAACGATCTAAGGTTCGATTAATTAAATTAAAGTTTATGAATTTTAATTTTAATGAAAGGCATGCATTGAGATTTGAACTTTTACATGAATTTTAGATCTAGATCTTTTATTTGTTGACTTACTTCTGGATATGATTGATCTATTCCATTACCACCTTTAAATTATGTCTTGCTTTATTATTTTATTTACTTTAATTGTCAAATTATTTTCTTTGTTCATTTTATTTCTGTTTTGCTATGTTATTCATTTCAATTGAATAATTCAATTTAATTTCAATGTTTACTTTGTTGTTCATTTATATTGTGTATTATGTTGTATTCAAACCACACTCTCTCAAGATGTAATTAACTAAGTTGAAGATATGATATTTTGACCTTAAAACATGTGATTTTAAATTAAGGTGAGACTACCATTATTCTTGTTTCACCATTTTAATAAAAATGAGATGGATTTGATTCTTGACATTAATTGGACCTAGTTTTATTTATTTAAATTCAAAGGTTAGATAATGATGTTAACTTTGATTTTCTAGATCTAAGTTTGCTAAATTAAAATTATAATTTCATGTATTAGAATTTTTTTTTCACATTTAGATTTAATTCTAAGTCTTAAGAACACATCCTTTTATAGGTACCAATTTAATTTTTTAAGCATATATTTTGTAATTTCCTCTGGGTTCGACCTCACACTCTTAACGCTATACTATAAATGGTTCATGCGCTTGCGAGTTATAAATTTAAAATATGCACAACACTAGGCTTGGTCTAATTTTATCAATAAGAGTTCTAAGCCTAAACAAGGTCTTCCTAGGTGTGTTGATCCACCCTAGAATCTTCTATGGACAATTTACCTTTATGATTGCCATACACTTGGTGATGCTTGAATCTTCAACTTGATCTTCCATCTTGAGCTTAGATTCAACCTTCACACCACTTGAGTCTTGATTCATTGTCTTCATTTTTCTAAGGCAATGCTTCTCTTGAGTCACGGAATTGACAAATAGGTGACTCGACAACACGAGACACTAACAATCTCCACATTTTTCAATTTCGTGACAAAACCTATAAGCTAATGGATACAAACTCGATGACATTGCTCAACCCATTAAAACTCATTTGAATACAAAAGATACAACAATTACAAGTACATATTCAAATGACAAATCCTAAGACTCTATGCTTCAGATGCTTTCTATATCTTGCTCTTCCTCAAGGTGTGCCTGCAATGATAAACCTGTATAAAAACAAGGCATAATGTGGAAGCATAGAGATCTCCCCCTCAAATATTAGTCCATAAAGCACATAGTGCTCCCCAATAACTCATGAATATCTCCCTAAAAGATCCTCTCGCCTTAAGATCTTTAATATTTCTCCCATTTAATTCATACTACAAGCTTATTCTAAGCTTCTAAATTTGTCTCCTTTTGTCATAAATTGACAAAGGGCATTGAAGCACTAATTTACCAATTCAGTGTGCTTCAACAAGTCCCAACTGTTAGATTGTATAAGGAGTACAAGGGGCACATGCATTTTCAAAAATTATACCAATTTTGAAAAAATAGCTATGTATGCAATGATGAGGGAATCACTCATACAAGAATTTCTCCATGAGAAGAGGTCATGAGTGAAAACAATTTCAGATGCCCAACACAATCTGAAAAACATTATCAACTATACATATATGCCAATAAAACACATAGTTCATAAAAACGTGAAGAATCCAGCCTTTTCTCTCTCTATTTCTCTCATTCCTACATCTCTCTTACTTTTTAATATTAGAAAAAATAAATAGTTATAAATCTGGAAAATCAAAATCAGTCTCCAAAACTATTGATGCTTGGGACTGATTTTCAAAATCCTTGATACATGAGACTACTTCGACACGGTAGCCCTGAAAATGGATCTGTAACCATTTCATAATGATTTTCTGGGAATTTGAGAATATTTTTCAGTTCTTCTACTATGAAAGAAATTTTTAAAAAGTATTTACTCGTAAATTTCGGACATCTAAAGTATCCAAAATAATTTTGTAAGAACTGGACAATTCTATGATAGAAAACAATTTTTATATATCAGCCCCAAAAAAGGACCTGTAACCATTTCAAAATGATTTTCTGGGAATTTGTAACTAGTTTTCAATTCTTCTACAATGAGAAGGCTTTCAAAAAGTATTTATTTATAACTTTCGAACATCGGGAATTACCCAAAATAATTTTGTAAGAACTGGATGGTACTAAGATAGAAAATTGTCTTTACATATCAGTCCCAAAGATGGACCTATAACCATCTTAGAATGATTTTCTGGATATTTTAGAATATTTTTAATGTATTTTACCATAACACATATTTCCAAATAGTATTTACTTGAGTTATTCTGATACTAGAAAGAACCCGAAATAATTTTTACAAAAATAGTGCACAGTTTGTATTTCAAAACGAGAAAGGCTAGTTTTGGGCACTTTCACTAAATCTGAAACTTTATTTTCTAATAATGAGTATTTTATTTCTAAATTATGATTCACTAAAGAATATATCAGTGACTTTAAATAATTTGACTTTTTATGAATCAAGTTTAAATGGAGTATTATGGGTAAAATGACCATTTTACCCTTGGTTAGGACAAAGCACACCCAAAGTAACCTTAGGATGTGTGAGGGTTGTTTAGGTATTCTAAGACCCTAACTTAGTGTTATGATTGATGTTCTTAACATATACGAAACCAACCAAAGATCTGGGGTTATCTCCGACGTTCGTGTCGCCTCGCTAGCCTTTCTCTTCCACTGATCACCGTTGATTAGGTAGGTTTTCCTAAATCTTTGAAACACTAGGGTTGTGACTCAAATATTTTCTATCATTTGGAAAGTTATGAATTGTTTAAATCCTTTAGTTTTCTTTCTGAAAATGGTGCATATTTCACTTATGAAGTGTTTTGAACTGTTTTGGAATATATGATATGATGAGAAAAGATGTTCATGTTTTGGAATGATTTGAAATTCATGTGATGCATTGAGATTATCATAATCATACATTCATGTACCTCATGCACATTGCATAGAATGGGAATTGTATTAGACGAACCAAAGATGAGTGGTCCTGACATACTTTGGTCTCATGGAATAAATTGATAGAAATGAACAAAATGTTATGATTGGCCTAGTCCATGGTTCAGAATAAATGGCATTCAATTCGGTTAGAGAAATCCTGGGTAGATAGTCCCGAAACCCTGTATAGAGAAGGGAGGCAGTACTCCCCCGGTAGTTCTGATTAAATTGTTGGTATAGGGAACAACACCATGCCAGTTGCCACCGAAAATACTGCAAACATAATTGGCCAAACACAAAACCATTGAGATGAAATTATGGTTGAGCATGGGGCATGGAAGGGCGTACAATATTCATGACATCCATGACATGCTTCTTCATGACAAACATTAAATATGCATTGAGTATGAGATTTCTATTATGATATGAATGTGATTTGATAAATGTATTACTTTGTAACATGAGAATTGCTAACCAAGAAAATTGCAAGTATATGTTACTTTGTTATAGCACTCCTTGGTGCACCCAAGCCCCCCCCCCCCCCCCCCCCCCCCCCCGCCCCGCCCCGCCCCGCGCCGACTCTCCCTCCCTCCTCTTTCGTTGGAATTCCTGCAGGGCGCATTGGCTAAGCCCATAATTTCCCCCCTTTAGATGCGAATGAAGCTCAAGGAAATGAAGATGAGGCTGGACCAAGCGGCAGCTAAGCATGAACGAGATTAAACGAGAACAGAGCATGAATAGAATAGTTGATTTTGGATTTTGAAAGAAATGTATTTGTAGGAGTAAATATTTTGGGAATGTAATAACTTAACTCCTAGCTCATTTACTCTGTGTTTGATTCACGTATTGGTTTTCGGAGAATCCTTAATTTTGCTTAATTTTCGGAGAATCCTTAATTTTGTTTAATATATGAAAGTTTTAAATTTTCTGCTGATTGTTCTAGTGTGTGTAAACATTATTTTTGATATCAATCAATGCACATGCTAGGTTGGGCCAGTCGAGGTCCGAGTCTTCGGACTCAGAATCGACTCGCGTCGTGACACTCACATTCCTCCCTAGAACCCCATTACATTTAACATGCATTGGAGGGAGGGGCGTTACATAGTATAAGACCCTCAATTTGTATGTAAATACTGTTTGTGATAGCGTAGTATGTAATAGCTTTGTGCACATAAATAAAAGTGTTTGTTTTATCCTTATTCTTATGTATCATATTTGTATGGAATACTTTTATGATAGAAGTTATGTGATTTTCAAGAAAATGGCACCAAAGAAAACCACAATAAGTCAAGGAGAGGGATCGGCACCTCCTCCTCCTCCACCTAATATGGAGCAGGAAGCTTTGTAAAAGACCGTCTAGATAGCCATGGAAGGTTTTAAGAAGGTTGCTAAGGGTGACGAACCTTCTTTGGCTAGGATCGGCTGGGAAGAGTAACTGTGACTCTGAGAGATTTCATACGATTGAACCCACTGACTTTCTCCATGTGGGACCGACCAGGTAGTTGCTAAAAACTGGCTATATAACGACCCATCCCGCTACGGGCACGTTAAAACTTATGCAAACTCCTAAAAACAATCCAATACAATTTCGAATACTTTTTTTTTAAAAAAATGGGAGACACCGCTCCCGCAACCCACACTAACCAAGCAATCCACCAATAAACCAAAAACCGTAAGCATCAATCATGATTACAAATTATAGCATCATCCCATTATTACATTCATCCAACTTAATGAAACGTACACATATCTCAAATACATTAGCAAGTCTCCAATTACAAAATAAAACCATGACAAGCACAAAGTTGCAGCTCTATGCCCAATGTCCGATTAAGGGTCTCGTCGGCCCTTCCTCTATGAAATACCTGTGAGGCAAGGGGTGAGCTCTACATGCCTAGTGAAGGTAACACACGCATCAAATGTCACCCAGCATACACTATATATATGACCATATGAACACGTCAATGTCTATGATGTCTACATGCATGACTATGCAAGCGGGTGCCCTACCCCTAACACACGGGCCCACATCCGTCGGGCCTCCAGTACATCCTCTAACCAACTTAGTACAATTCTATGGCAACTCTCTCATGTGCCCATCCACTGCGGTCCACCCACCCTCGGCTATACTGACCGATCTCCAACCAGATTATGATCCATACTCCTCGACCAGACCTATGACTCTCTCACGACAACCCGCACACATACCATGATCAACCCAAGAGTCAGACTCACTAAAGTCCCAAACCGACTACTACGCAGGAGTAACCACCTCACCAGTCCTCAATGGACTGCCAACCAGAGTCGTCTATAGTCTCCTCAACCAAGTACCAAAGTCTTGATTGTCAAACCTATAACCTTGGACCCCCATCAGTTGGTCTCCACACGACTGGCGTATCCATCACTCATAGAATTGTATAGGTCTTCTACCAAGTGAACCAGCCGAACTCGTTAGGCACCCATAAATTCCTGGTGAGTCAACACCCACAACACAGTCTCAACAATGAACCCCAAGTTAACCGTGGGTAAACACACTATCACATCACATCCCATGTTGTCCCCACCATACAGGTGTCCTAGCCTAGAATACCATACGTAAGACTGTACCCACCCTGCAGGTGTCATAGCCTGGACTACCATACCTCAAACTGTACCCATCCTGCAGGTGTCATAGCCTGGAACATCATCTCACACCACACCACAGGCTGTCCCCACCCTACAGGTGTCCTAGCCTGGAATACCTCATCACATCACATCGTAGGTTGTCCCCACCCTACAGGTGTCCTAGCCTGGAACATCATCTCACACCACATCGCAGGATGTCCCCACCCTACAGGTGTCCTAGCCTGGAACATCATCTCACACCACATCGCAGGATGTCCCCACCCTACAGGTGTCCTAGCCTGGAACATCATCTCACACCACACCGCAGGCTGTCCCCACCCTACAGGTGACCTAGCCTAGAATATCTCATCGCACCATCCCTCGACCAATGAGCAGGAGAGCACATCCTCAGCCTACTCAGTCATCTGGGGCTGGGGAATCATAAGTCATACTAGCAAGAGCTGTCCCTCACCGCATCATCCCTCGACCAATGACAGGGCGAGCACCCCCTCAGCCTGCTCGGTCATTTGGGGATCACAAGTCATACTAGCGGGAGCTGTCCCTCACTGCATCATCCATCGACCAATGACCAGGCGAGCACCTCCTCAGCCTACTCTGTCATTCGGAGATCACAAGTCGTACTAGCGGGAGTTGTCCCTCACCGTATCATCCCTCGACCAATGACCAAGCGAGCACCTCCTCAACCTACTCGGTCATTCAGGGATCACAAGTCATACTAGCGGGAGTTGTCCCTTACCGCATCATCCCTCGACCAATGACCAGGCGAGCACCTCCTCAGTCTACTCGGTCATTCTGGGATCACAAGTCATACTAGCGGGAGCTGTCCCTCACCGCATCATCCCTCGACCAATGACCAGGCGAGCACTTCCTCAGCCTACTTGGTCATTCTGGGATCACAAGTCATACTAGTGGGAGTTGTCCCTCACAGCATCATCCCTCAACCAATGACCAGGCAAGCACTTCCTCAGCCTACTCGGTCATTCGAGGATCACAAGTCGTACTAAGGGAGTTGTCCCTCACCGCATCATCCCTCGACCAATGACCAGGCGAGCACCTCATCAGCCTACTCGGTCATTCGGGGATCACAAGTCATACTAGCGGGAGTTATCCCTCACCACATCATCCCTCGACCAATGACCAGGCGAGCACTTCCTCAGCCTACTCGGTCATTCGGGGATCACAAGTCGTACTAGCGAGAGCTGTCCCTCACAGCATCATCCATCGACCAGTGACCAGGCGAGCACCTCCCCAGCCTACTCGGTCATTCAGGGATCACAAGTCATACTAGCGGAAGCTGTCCCTCACAGCATCATCCCTCGACCAATGACCAGGCGAGCAGCTCCTCAGCCTATTCGGTCACTCGGGGATCACAAGTCATACTAGCGGGAGCTGTCCCTCACTGCATTATCCATCGACCAATGACCAGGCGAGCACTCCTCAACCTACTCGGTCATTCAGGGATCACAAGTCGTACTAGCGGGAGCTGTCCCTCACTGCATCATCCCTCGACCAATGACCAGGCGAGCACCTCCTCAGCCTACTCGATCATGGATTACAATCCATGAACATGCTAGAATGGGCCGCTAGTTCAGGACTGTGTCTTTGGACTCGGCTCACGTCATGACGCAAGTCTCCCTCCGTGGAATATTATCAAACGCACCAGGAAGGGCAGTCGTTACAAACCAGTGAGAACTGAGAAGGAGCAGTGAAGTGAGAGAGGCTCGAGGGAGTGAGAGACCAACAGCTGCCGGGTGCCGGCAAGTCGGCAACCAGTGAGAACTGAGAAGGAGCAGTGAAGTGAGAGAGGCTCGAAAGAGTGAGAGACCAGCCGCAGGCCACAGGCGAGAGGATGGAGAGAGCAGCAACAGAGAAGCCGCCGGCGAGAGAAAACTAGCAGTGACAGTGAGAGAGGCAGCCGCAGGCGACAAAGGATCGAGAGACCAGAGACCAGCAAAGAACAGCCACCGGCGAGAGATTGGGTTGAGCAACTCGAGAGATCCAGAGAACCAGTGAGAGACCGGCGAGAGACCAGCCGCAAGCGAGAGGATCAGAAAGCAGCAAGAGAACAGCCACCAGCGAGCGATTGGGTTTTCGATTTGGGGATTTTTCGATTGGGTTTCGATTTGGGATTTTTTCGATCGGGATTTTCGATTTCGATTAGGGAACTCGGGAGTGAAAAGGAAAGAACAGCCACCAGCGAGATTGGGTTTTCGAATGGGTTTCGATTTGGGATTTTTTCGCTCGGGATTTTCGATTAGGGAACTTGGGAGTCAAAAGGAAAGAATCGGGAGTGAAAACTGAAAAGGCAAGAACGAAAAGTCTAAAAGAGGGATTTTTATCTCGGTCGTGCCGTGCGCTCGTGCGAGAGGTGAGCGTGCAGGCAGCCGGGCGTGCGGCAGCAGAGAAAAACTAAACCCGTTTTTAACGCGTTTTTAACGTTTATCGCGTTAAAAACGCGCTTTTATCGTTAAATTCCCGATATTATCGGCTGAGGCGTTAAAAACGTGATATTAACGCGGTACCGGTATTTTCCCGATATTATCGCGGTATAAATGAAAATACCGGCGGTATTTGTTACATTGGTTAGGGTGGAGATGTTATGTGGGACCGCGCAGTGGACGCGTGGTTGGGATTCAGACTCCCTTATGATTGGAAATGGGTAGTCGTAACCCCTTACATGGATCAAATGGTCGATCTGTCTTGTATTTCTCGGACGTACCCATGAGAGAGGCGTGATCTGATTTAGAGAACAAGGTGCCTGGGAGTCCCAGATAAGGACTAATTGGGAAGTAATTATGTTAACCCTAGATAGGCCATCAGGCTGAATGTTGGTTCACCTAAGGTCACCTTAGAAGCCCTTGCGGTTCCGATACCCGAATGTGTGACGGGTGAGGTGATCCCGGATGACTGAGTAGGCTGAGGAGATGCTCACCCGCTCATTGGCCAGGGGACGGTGCGGTGAGGAACAGCTCCCGCCAGTATGCCTTGTGGTCCCTGGATGACCGAGTAGGCTGAGGAGGTGCTCGCCTAGGTCGAGAGACGGAGCAGTGAGGGACAGCTCCCGCTGGCATAGTTTGTGATCGCTAAATGACCGAGTAGACTGAGGAGGTGCTCGCCTAGGTCGAGGGACGATGCGGTGAGGGACAGCTCCCGCTGGTATGGTTTGTGATTCCCTGGATGACTGAGTAGGCTGAGGAGGTGCTCGCCTAGGTCGAGGGACAGAGCGGTGAGGGACAGCTCCCGCTGGCATAGTTTGTGATCCTTAGATGACTGAGTAGGCTAAGGTGGTGCTCGCCTAGGTCGAGGGATGATGCGGTGAGGGACAACTCCTGCTAGTATGGTTTGTGATTCCCTGGATGACCGAGTAGGCTGAGGAGGTACTCCCCTAGGTCGAGGGACGAAGCAGTGAGGGCAACTTCCGCTGGCATAGTTTGTGATCCCTAGATGACCGAGTAGGCTGAGGAGGTGCTCGCCTAGGTCGAGGGATGATGCGGTGAGGGACAACTCCTGCTAGTATGGTTTGTGATTCCCTGGATGACCGAGTAGGCTGAGGAGGTACTCCCCTAGGTCGAGGGACGAAGCAGTGAGGGCAACTTCCGCTGGCATAGTTTGTGATCCCTAGATGACCGAGTAGGCTGAGGAGGTGCTCGCCTAGGTCGAGGGACGATGCTATGAGGGATAGCTCCCGCTTGTATGGTTTGTGATTCCCCGGATGACCGAGTAGGCTGAGGATGTGCTCGCCCGCTCATTGGTCGAGGGATGGTGCGATGTGATGAGATGAGATATTCCAGGCTAGGACACCTGTAAGGTGGGGAGAGCCTACAATGTGATGAGATATTCCAGGCTAGGACACCTATAAGGTGGGGACAACCTGCGATGCGATGAGATATTCCAAGCTAGGACACCTGTATGGTGGGGACAGCCTGTGGTGCGATGTGGTAGTGTGTTTACCCGCGGTTATGGTATTGGGATTCATTGTTGACTTGTGTTGTGGGTGTTGACTCACCAGGAATTTATGGGCGACTAACGAGTGAGTTCGGCCTGCTCACTCGGTAGAAGACCTATAGAATCCTGTGAGGGGTGGACACGCAAATCGTGTGGAGACCAGTGTATGGGGTCCAAGGTCATATGTTTGACTATCGAGACTCGGGTGCTTGGTTGATGAGACCATAGATGAGTCTGGTTGGTAGTTCGTTGAGGACTGGTGAGGTGGTTCCTCCCGTGTGGTAATCAGTTTGGGACTTTAGTGAGTCCTATTCTTGGGTTGGTCGTAGTATGTGTGCGGGTTTTCATGAGGGGGTCATAGGTCTATTTGAGGACTAGAGACCCCGATTAGACTTAGGATCAGTCTGTTTACCCGTGGATGGGTGGACTGTTGCGGTTGGGCACATAAGGGAGTTGCATTGGGTTGGTTGGAGGATGTTCTAGAGGCCCGTGGACGTGGTCCCTTGTGCTAGGGGTAGGGCACATGTTTGTATGATCATGCATGTAGACATCCTAGACATTGATGTGTCCATATGATTACATGTAGTGTATGCTTAATAACTTATGATGCATGTGTTACCCTCACTGGGCATGTAGAGCTCACCCCTTGACTCACAGGTACTTCATAGAGGAAGGGTCGGCGGGACCCTCAATCAGACGTTGGGCGTAAAGTTGCAGCTTTGTACTTGTCATGGTTTTATTTTGTAATTGGATTAATGTAATAATGGGTTGAAGCTATAATTTGTAATTATGACTGATGCTTATGGTTTTTTATTTATTAGCGGATTGCTATGGTTAATGTGGGTTGCGGGAGCGGTGTCTTCCATTTTTTTTAAAAAAAAAGTATATTCGAAATTGTATTGAATCGGTTTTAGGAGTTCGAATCAATTTTAAAGGGCCCGTAGCTGGACGGGTCATTACAGTGTGAGAATAAGTTATGTTATCTGTTGTCTTCTCTTCACTGAACTGTTTAGCTTATATTCCTTATGTTGCAGGAAACTCGACTGAGGAGGGAATGGATGAACCTCAATTACAGTAGGATGGAGACCATGTATATTTCCCCCGTTGTTGGGAATTTTATATTTTATCTGTGTATTGTTTTTATGAACTCTTGTGATGTAATAAACATTTATTTGTCCGGTTGAGGCACAGTTAGACATGTAATAAAACCACTATGGTTCTGATGTGATATTATGATATTATGTTATAATGTGTTTTTTAGATTCTTAATAAGTCCACATGTGAAGAGCATGTGTGACATTTTATATTGGCTTTCAGATAAACTGAGAATTGAAGCTTACAGACTACAGTTTGACTAGTAAAGTGTCCTTCATGGCCACAGTGTCCAGGAAAGTTTTGTCCAAGGAGTTTGGGTTTTAAGTGGGACCATTGTGACCCTTTCAGTTCCTGGGAACTCACCTGGCCATGTCATGGTTGGATCTGAACCTGTCAAACGTCGTGTTTGGACTTCTGAGTGAATAAATGCTCAAAGCCCATATTAAGTTGAGACTTCTGTTGATTAGTGAATCCTTGAGTGTTAGAAAAAAAAACCCAGTCGTGCCCTGGCCTTGGCGGGGCGTGACTTGGTTTGATCCATTCTAAGCTTATTTGGGTCACTCAGGTGGGTCATTAGGCTATGTAGGAATTTTGGCTGGAATACTAGAAGGAGTCCAATGGTGGTTGCCATGATAAAAATGGGCCACGAAAGCCAATGCCATTTCTTTAGTATGATTGAGGTCCATAGAAGAGTCCATTGTATAAATCACTGGGCCTGATGCCCTCATTAGCTTGGGTCTCCACTCAAAGCACTCGAGTTTGGTGACTACAATTTGAAGTTTGAAGTAAAGTTCAGACAAGTCTCAAAGTCTTGAATACGATCCAAGTAAGTTTTTAATTTGAATCTAAGTTTCTATTTTCTTGAATTAGATTGTGATTGTTTTTCCATATTCAATTCAGCATCTTACTTTGTCTAAGTTTACATTACTTAATTGCATTTATCTTCAATTTAATTAATTTATATTAGAAAATTGTGTTCTTTAAAAATTAGTATCACCGATACTACTAAAATTGCTAGTAGCGACGATTTGATAAGAAACCACTTCAATTCTTCTCTAAAATGAAGTTAACTTTGATTTGAACGGTTTCGAATGAAAGTTCATTTTGTCCATATTACTTGTGTGAACTAAAGTCAATTTTTAACACTACCTTCATCTACATCAAATTTCCACAATCTCTTCAAAACAATCTCCATTCCTTTCAATTCCTTCTCTCTTCCTTCCTCAATTGTAGACGGCTAATCAAGTTTTTACGTAAGTTATTTATTTTTTCTAACAAATTAAGTTTTACTCGGCCGGATAGATCAATTAAAAAAGAGTTTTTAACGGTCAACCCAACTATAGTTCCAGAGCCGAATACTCCTAGCGGTCGTAATTTCGTACGGATATATTGGTCGTTCCATTACCATTTTAAGTAATTTATTCTAAATCCCGCTTCTAGGCTCCACAATCCCATCCCTGTACAGTGAGGATAGGCGAAGCATCCAGTACCGGCGGGACGGACGAGCGATTTTTTTAATATTTTCAAAACCCATAGTTTTCTGCAACGAACGAATCCAGGTTGGTTTTCCGCCGGTGATGATGGAAGAAGAGGGTTTCTTATTCCCTCCCGATCACTACCGTTGCACCCGTAAGGACGGAAAAAAATGGCAGTGCACTAACTGGCGTCTCCAAGACAAGACCCTCTGCCAAGGGCATTTCTGCTACTCTCGTTCCAAGAACAACAATTTTAGGGTTGCCATGAACCGTAGGCAGAAACCCGCGAAGAGGTCCCGTCTCTCTGTCGAGAAGAAAGAGACAGAGGCTCTTCCGAGAAAAAAGAGTGTTGCAGAAGAAAAAGGCCAGCGCTTTCGGGGAAGAGTGTCTGAGAAGTCGAAGAGGGGGATGGGATTCTCGTCGGGCGAAATGAAATCCGTGAAGGAAGTGAGAGAGGAAGAAGATTTCGACACAAAGGCTCTTCCAAGAAAAAAAAGTGTTGCAGAAGAAAAAGGCCAACGCTCCGGGAAGTCCAAGGGGGGGAGGGGATTCTCGTCGGGCGAAATGAAATCCGTGAAGAAAGTGAAAGAGGAAGAAGATTTCGAGACAGTGGCTCTTCCAAGAAAAAAGAGAGTTGCAGAAGAAAAAGGCCAGCGCTTTCTGGGGCCCGGGAAGTCGAAGAGGGGGAGGGGATTCTCGTCAGGCGAAATGAAATCCGTGAAGAAAGTGAAAGAGGGGGCGGAATCTGCTTCCGTTAGGGTTACTCGCAGTTCGAAACAGCATGCCATTGAGAAACTGGCCAAGGAGGTCCGTTCGGCTCCTTGATTCTTGTATTGAATAGGGGTTTTCTTTTCTCCTTCGTTTTCTTGTTTGTATTGCTAATGGATTTTTTCTCCTTTTTCTTTCCGGGTGCAGGGCTTGGTGTGGAAGCGAATGATGGGAGTGAAGCCGACCATGTGTCATCAATGCATGGCTGTTCGGTGTACCAAATGTGCAAAGAAACGATATTGTGTTGAATGCATTAACCGATGGTAAAGGCACTCGAGGGCCAGTTTGCTCATAAGCTTCTTTATTTATTGCCATGTTGATTCTAGATTTCCTTCTGATGTTATTGCCCTTGTTTTCTTTTAGAATTCTAAGGACAATTGATAGGGTATCCCTAAATGCCTAACGTGGTCCCTAAAAATTTAAAAATTAAGAGGGATGAAAATAATGCACCTTAAAATGGGTGAAATTAAAATATAAAAATAATATATGCAATCAATTAATATAAAATTTGCCAAAGATAATCATGCAAGTTTTTGAAATATAATGTAACCAAACCCATTAAGATAAAAGAAAAAAAAGGGCTGGAATGGCTTTGCCTAAAGAGGCACGTGGGTAAGATAGTAACAAGGTAACTAATAAAAGATAAGGGAAGAGTAGGGTTCACGATGATCGATAGAAAGAAAGGAAAGGCTCAGTTGTGGCAGCGGCAAAGGGAAAGACAGGAAGTGGGAGGCAGAAGTGGGAGAAACCAAGGGAAGAGGGTGCGGCAGCTAGGGAAGTTAAGGAAGGGCTTTGAAGGTGGTTCTAGGCCAAGGGAAAGGAAGTGGCTGTAGTATGGAGGGTGGTGGAAACATGGGATGTTTCTGGAAGGGAATTTCTGGGTTGCAAAAGGCTAAAGAACAGAAGAGAAGGGGAGAAGAGAAGAAGAAGAAGTACCTGAAGAAAAAGTAGGGCCTTTCGCCAAACCTCACGCCGTTGCCCCACGCTAAGGAATCACTCCCAAAGATTGTCTCACCATTCACAGGTATTTTGTGAAAACTTTCTCAAGCTTTTTATTTATTCAACTATCGGTGGTTGAGTTTACAAGAGAGAGGGGTATATATAATAAGAGATACCACCTTAAATAAAGAAATTCCTAAAAATAGCCTAAAACAAAAATAAACTCACTTAAAATAGGAAATCCTAATTTCTAATTACAACCAAATAAAAAATAAATAAACAATAAAAAGAGATCTACTGGGATCTGCTGGTCCGCATCAAAAATGAAATGTGGCAACTGGTCTACTTAGTTTCTTAGGATATCATTTTTCCATGTGTGGCCTACTAAAGGGTCCCATTCCTGGGAAAATGCATGAATCCTTGGAAGGCAATAAAGTTTCCAATGAAAAGTTCACAATTTTTTTTTTGAAAATTCTCTTTTTCTAGAATGCTTGTATCATACAGCCCATTTTGTTGCTGCTTTACGGAGAAATTATCTTTTGTGAACAGGTTCATTGTGGACTGTAGGATTACGCTTTTATAGGGATTATATTAAATGGTGAAAATGAATTAGTTCGATAGATCTGATATTGAATAAGTAATATGATAACATTCAACTTGACAAAATCTTTCTGAGAAATTTTTAAAGGGTAAAAAAGTTCTAAGTTAATAAGGTTTGAGCTAAATAGAATGATGAGCTTATCCCGGAATGACTTCAAGTTGGATATAAATCCTATTCATTGGATGACGAGGAGTATAAGGGGAAAAATTGGTGTATACTTAATCCCAAGGGGTTATCCCAATTGGTTTGGGAGCAAGATCTCTAGAGGGAGGTCTTGGGTTCAAGCCATGGGAGCCCAGATGAAGGGGCACTTCTGGAATATGTATAGAGTAAGGTCCGATCGACTTACTCGGTGTGTGCGGATAGGGAGTTTTCACACACCCCGGAGGACTAGTCGGGTGCGACGTCTGGATACCTCCGGAGCTCAAAATAAAATAAAATTGGTGTATACTTATACTAAATAAAAATCGGTTGTCTGGTTCACAACAAGTTGATTCAGAACATATAATGTCTCCTCCCTTTCTGTTGTTCTGAAGTAAATTTTCAACATCATCAGTATACAGATTGTCTCTTCTCTTCTCTCTCTATCTGAAAATGAAGAATCTAAAAAACTTTCTTCCTGATGTTTTGGGTGTGGCATCAAGGTATCCTAAGACATCAGAGGCAGAAATAGCGAAGGCTTGTCCGTTCTTCGCGGAAATTGCAACTGCAAGGCATGTTTGCGAAGGGACATATTTAAGGTGTGTTTTTGTGTGTGGCATTCATGGTTTCACAAAAATCCTAAATGGATCTTATATATGTGTACTTGATATCTGATAGCATATTTTACTCAAATGCAGAAGACAAAATTGACAATAGACAAACATGATATAATCAGGCATTCTCGATATTTACTATGTGAGCTTCTTCCCATCCTGAAAAAATTGCATCAGGAACAAATGATGGAAAAAGAGGTGGAAGCCAAGATTCAAGGTGTGTCCGTCACTTGGTTTTTGTTACCATTTTTTTTAATGGTTCCCTGATCAGATGTTCCATTTGAGACAGGTATACCATTATCTGAGATAAGGATTGAACAATCGGTTTGTGTTAATGATGAGCACGCATTCTGGTAAAGTTATTTTCTGAATAATTCAACTACGCACCAGTGCATCATCGATTCTTCTTTGTTTCCTATTGTTGACTAACTAGTGGGATTTGAAGACCTAACCTTGAAAAATTGTTTTGGAGCAGCAACAATTGCAAGATTCGATATTTGACTTTCACAGAAGCTGTTCAAAATGTCCATATGATCTCTGCCTAATTTGTTGTCGGGAGATTCGTGAAGGCTGCTTACAGAAAGCCTCAAAGTCATTTAGTATGCATCTTCCTGATGTTGTGAAAGACCAGGGGCATGGTGAAGAAGCTGGTCTCACAATTACTGTGGAAAAAGTTGCTGCAGGTAATCTCGGTAAAATTACTGAATGGAAAGCTAACTATAGTGGAAGTATTCCTTGCCCCCCAAGGGAACTAGGTGGCTGTGGTGAATCCCTATTGGACCTGAAGTGTATGTTTCCTGAAAAGTGGGTCTCAGAGTTGGAACAAAAGGCAGAAAAAATGGTTTGTGACTCTGAATCTCTCAAAGTTTCTCTTAATTCTGTGCAGTGCTCCTGTTTTAATAAGGATGGTCAAATTGATATTGGTAATAGAAATTTGCTGAAAACTGCATCCAGAGAAGGTTCTACCGACAACTATCTGTACTGTCCAGTTGCTGGGGATATTCAACATGGAGACCTAGATCATTTCCAGAAGCATTGGGTTAAAGGTGAACCAGTAATAGTTCGCAGTGTTCTTGAGCTTAAATCTGGTTTAAGCTGGGAGCCAATGGTTATGTGGTGTGCTTTTCGTGAGATAACAAGGACCAAGCCTGCTAGTTCTTTGTCGGTGAAGGCTATTGATTGTCGAGACTGGTCTGAGGTTAGTTTATTATCCCCCACATGGTGTATAGCTGAACTGTATACTATATGTTTGATAACCAAGCTCAGGCTTTGTATATTTTCTGATAAAGACATGACATGTTATACAGTTTTGATGCATGCTTACCCATGAGATATTTAGTTGTGCTTATGTCATTCCTTATGGTATTTTCTCATGTATTCTTACCCTTTTTGCACATAATTTTATACGTGAAGTGCAGAATATGTGGAATGAATGTGCAGTTTGTTTGCTACTAGATGTGAATGCCTACAACTGGGGCTCGTCTTTCCAAAATCTATCTGAAAGTAGTGAACATTACTTTTGTTTTTCAATAAAATGGTTTAGATGATTTTGATTAGTTTCCAGCATGAAAAACCTGTATAATAGTTTTGATGAGGATTCCATCTTTTTTGCCTAAAAAGTGTGTTTCAGCTGGCACTGACCTTCGGTTTATCAAGCCCAGGTATTTTGTAACTTCTTCTTAAGTTCGGGGTTAATTGAATCTATGGCCATCGTAAATTAAATTCTTGACTCAGTAGGACTACTGAGAATTTAATTGGGCGAGTCAGATCTTAACAGCGTTTTGGAAACAATTTTTTGGACTAAAATCACTCATTTAAAATTCTATTTTTATTGAAAGGATTTGATCAATTTTTCTGAAACCTGTCGGGTGGGACCAATTCAATAAATTTAAGCCAGTTGTAAGGACTGTTTTGGATCTGTTTTGAACCATGGATAACACTCATTTGGTGTTTCATCTTTGAAACGTGTTTGATTAAAAAGCCAACCTGATAGTAGGTATTTCAAACTTGATTCACTTGTCTTTTCAAAACTAAATTAAAACCAATTGATTTTTGGAAGGTTTTAAGGAAACCCAAATTTTGCAAGCCCAATTGTTTGTGAGTGTAACTGATTCAATTAACTTCATTTACTTAAGAAAGTTGGGTTTACTGATAAGATTGATGGGTTGCATTAAACCACGTCGTATCTTGTTTTATACAACCAAAATATTTGAGTTGTATCAAGGTTTCCGCTTTAGCGATTTAGTGAGGTATTTTATCCTACCCAGCCTGCATTAGAATGGGTATCAGAGCTTGAGAGTCATTTGAGGCTCATACCATACTTTGATCAAGGGCTAGTTATGGCAAAGCTATACAATCTTCGTACTTAGGGATTAAGTCGGTGTTTTTTTTCTTATTTAGAGGCATTGTATTTGAGAACTTGGGATGAACCATGAATTAGAAAAATAAATTTTTATCTTTTCCCCATTGAGAATCGAACTGAGGTTTAGACGTTGATAGTTCAAAGCCAAGCAACCCAGTTGCAGGCAATTCCTGCACGGTATTGCTGAATTATGAGAAGCCAAAGACGATTGAAGTTAGTTTGAAACCCAATTCAGAACCAACCAACAAACCATTGCCGTGGTGGAATCCACAAAGGCGAGAAGCCTTCCTCTATTTTCTAGGTATTTTCTGTCAATCCTCTCCTCTTTTTTTTTTTCTTTTCTTCTTCTCCTCTTAACCATACCCTATCCAAATCCTATCCTACACTGCTGTCCCACCCTTTTCCCATCTTAATTTGATGTCCCAGATTTGTCCTAGAACCATCACGGATCTGTCCAGATATATTCCAGATTTGTCCCAGAGCCATCCCGACCTGTCCTAGATCAACCAAATTTGTCCTAGATCATCCAAAACACGTCCCAAATCTATCCATTTTATTTCCTGACACCACTACCCTTCCTTAACTTGGTTTCGTAAATTTATATAATTATTTACATTAGATTGTTAGGACTCGCGTGATTATTTGTGTCAACTTCATGTTATTCAATTGCCACTATTAATTGACTGATTAATTTCAGCTCATGTTAGATTTAAGGTGTATTATTTTCATCCTTTTAATATTTTCATAACCACATTAGACATTTAGGGTTACCTTATCCCCTGTCTTGCATCAAATTTGGTATCAGAGCTAGGTTAGGGTGTTTCTTGAAACATCCAAGGTCTTAGGTTGCATCGTATTTTTTGTGAAGAAAAAATCTTTGTCATCATTACGTCATTCTTTTCATTCATTGCATTTAGAGTTAGGTCACAACATATAGTCAGAGTCCATCTGTGCATGACCACTGGGAGCGGGGTTAGTTACTAAAAATATTCTAAATCATCTCGAAATATGTCATGAGAACAACCCCCAGTTTGGTTCAATCAAGCCCTCGGCCAGTTGATTGTCCAGTTGACTGACCTCTAGAGGACGCAAGAGACCTTAATTACTGACTTGGCTGCCGTTAGGACCAGACTTGGAGTCCTAGCAACTCGTAAGACTCTAAGACATAGGAATAGAGATCGAAGAGTTGGTCGTAGTGAGTTCCAGCCACCTAGGCATCAAGAACTTTCCAAAAATGACGAACATCTTGAAGACCGTTCATGTTGAGTCCGATCACAGAATGTGGATGAAGAGCCTTCCAGGGATGTGCATTTATGATTTGCACGTTGAAATTAACTGTCAAATTAATATAAGTGATGAACAATATACATTTGTTGCAGATACTCGTTGCAGGTCCAAGGAATTTGATGTGAATGATCATATGGAGGACCTAACACTCTGTCCAGGTCCAACACCTTCACCTACAAGCCCACCCCACATCAGCATGACCCTGACCCACCTATTGGTTTTCCTGATCCAATCCATGACCAATGGTCTGCACTTGTCCATCCCACTTAGCTTGTACCTTCCTTACCTTCCTTGCCATCCAAGAGAGAATAAATAAAAGTTATCCTGGTCGAGGAAGTTGTTTCCACACCTGTAGAAGGGGATCAACTATATCCTGTGATGTGGAAGCCCAGGCCCATGATAGATGTCACCTGGTTGCCTGAGTGTGACCTACAACGACTTACTCCGGATTCAATGGAGAGATTTAAGAGTTTTGTCTCATCGGAAGTGCATTCTACTCACATCTTGCTACTGTTGCCATCTAGAGTTGATCATGACGTCAGTGTCGGATTCTAAGTATACCGTCGATGGCGGAGGACAGTCGATCCAGCATTCTTATTGTGGCCCGATGATGATCTGCGTGGTTGATACCTGAAGGCCTCACGTGTGTGTGATGACACACTGAAGACCCCATATTGGGAAGACACGCGCGTGGGTAGATTTTTGTCTTTTCATCTGCTTGAACTCGAGGTCTAGTTCTTTCTCAGATGGGGAGATTGATGCGGAGCATTGGATTTGATTTTAGTATTTGCTTTGGGGATCTTATTTTTATTTGAGCGTAATTTAGTCATTTGATGTAATTAGGGTTTTCTAATTAAGTGAGGGTATTTCAGTCTTTTATGTGTTAGTCATTATAAATACTCATTGTAACCTTGATTTGAGAATTAATGAAGAGTTATTGAAGCAAAAGAGACTCCTCTATTCCATGCGAATTGGACACCCCCTCGGTGAGGAATCAAGGTTGCCGTGGTGGAATCCACAAAGGCGACAAGCCTTCCTCTATTTTTAGGTATTTTCTATCAATCTTCTCCTCTCTCTTTTCTTTTCTTCTTCTCTTCTCTTAGCCATACCCTAGCCGAATCCTATCCGACACTCTTGCCCCACCTTTTTCCCATCTTATTTTACTGTCCTAGATCTGTCCCAGAACCATCTCGGATCTGTCTCAGATCTGTTCCAGATCCATCCCATAGCTGTCCTAGATCATCCAAAACTCGTCCCAGATCCGTCTGTTTCACTTCCTGCTACCACTACCCTTCCTTAACTTGGTTTGGTAAATTTATATAATTATTTACATTTTCATAGATTGTCAGGACTTGCGTGATTATTTGTGTCAACTTTATGTTATTCAATTGCAATTATTAATTGACTAATTAATTTCTGCCCATTTTAGATTTAGGGTGCATTATTTTCATCCTTTTAATCTTTTCATAACCACATTAGGTATTTAAGGTTATCTTATCCTTGTCCTGCATCACTTGTCTTTTCAAAACTAAATTAAAACCAATTGATTTGTGGAAGGTTTTGAGGAAACCCATATTTTGCAAGCCCAATTGTTTGTGAGTGTAACTGATTCAATTAACTTCATTTACTTAAGAAAGTTGGGTTTACTGATAAGATTGATGGGTTGCATTAAACCACGTCGTATCTTGTTTTATACAACCAAAATATTTGAGTTGTATCAAGGCTTCCGCTTTAGTGATTGAGTGGGGTATTTTATCCTACCCAGTCTGCATCAAGAACAAAGGAGTGGAAGAGGAACTATATCATTAATTTAGAATAGCATGTATACATGCTGCTAGTTGAAATCAAGAGTTGAATGTATAAGAAGAGTGAGGCCAATTGATGGATGAGGTGAAAGCTCATAGCCAATTGTTAAGGAGTGTAAAATGAAGTCAATGCAAGAGGAGATCAAGTGGAGAAAACACTCATGGAACAAAAAGGATATATGAAGTGATAAAAATGCAGATTGTTCTAAGTTTTAGTTTCTTGAAAATAAACTATAGAATAACTTCCATTTGAGTTGACGATCAGATATCATCTTTTGAGGCAAGCTTTTATTTACTGGAAAATCGAGGATGTGGTTTTGGGAATCATGCCAATTAAGAAACTGAACATTGTTCTACTTGATAAGTGCCTGTGGAGGTTAGGCATCCATTTGGATCAAGACGAAGTAGGTGAATTTGCCCCTCTTTCAACAGCAGATAAAAACAAAAATCACCGGGAGAGGAATTACTTCCTTTTCAGAATTGCTTGATGAGTCACTTAAAAATGGAATGGGGCAAAAGGCTCTGAGACTGTATGTTAACTTATCATTCGTAAGAAGTCTGTAAACATGTACAATCTGCCTCTCGGTTTTTTATCTCTATTCACTTTCCAAAGTTGTTGTATATGGGCAAGGCAATGGTTGGTGTATCAAACAAGTTTGATCCCTGCATTGGATTAGAGTGCATAGTGGGGATTCAATTACCTTTTGGGGTGACCTATGTTACACAAACTCTTCGAGATTCCTATTTACAGAGACTTTGACTTTTATCCCTTCCACCATCAAATCAATCAACTAGATGTCTCCCTTTGAAATTCTTGAAAAAAGGTATCTTGATTAGGATTAGAGTGCCAAGTGGGGATTCAATTACCATGACACATGACAAAATATTGTAGTCTGGCTAAAGATTCCTTTTCGCCATGCAGTTTTATTTTAATGTAGTCTGGCTGAGGATTTTATGTTATAAATCTGTTTTGTGATTGTATGCTCTAGTGACATGCAGACCAGACTGACCAGTCTCTTCTACCATTTAATGACTCTAACTCTTCATATTTACATCATGGATAATAAATATGGAAGATTAGTTTGCACTTTCTCTATATTTTGTTTGATATCCGAACTGAATTGGACCGTCTGGTTTCAGGAATTGAGCTCCTTTTCTTTTATAATTCATTGAGATAATATTTTGTTTCTAATGTTCTAATATGATTTGTCAATCATCTCTTTATCCTCAAGTTATGCTCGCAATCTTTATTTCTTGGTCGTTTACCATTTTGCTTGTGTAGAGTATTTTGATTGGCCAATTATATTTCACTTCATTGTTGGGATAAATCATGTCTTACAGTTGTATTAAAATTTTGTGATGATATGCAGGTTGAAATTAATATTCACCAATTTTTCAAAGGATATATGGAGGGATGAAGTTTTACAGATTTGTGGCCTGCAATGCTGAAACTGAGGGATTGGCCACCTTCTAATCTCTTTGAGGAACGCTTACCACGCCATGGTGCTGAATTCCGCAGAGCTTTGCCATATCAGGAATATACTAACCTCAAGTTTGGTTTTCTTAATCTTGCTACAAAGCTGCCTAAGAAAATCATCAAACCCGACCTTGGGCCGAAAACATACATTGCTTATGGGGCTGCTGAAGAGCTGGGCTGGGGAGATTCTGTAACTAAGCTTCATTGTGACATGTCTGACGCGGTATGCCCTTTTCTTGCATTATCCAATAAAGGGATCTATTGAGTTTGACATGGATGAATCTACCCTCTTTTATGATAAACTCAAAGAAAGAAGAGACATTGGTGATATCAGTTTGAAATTCATGGGTTCTGTTATACTTTACTATGAGGCTTGGTGCATGGAACCTAAGATAATTTAACCCTGTTATGAATCTTCCTCGAGTTGTTTTTATTTTTTAATTTTTTTTTATACATTTCTCATTTAAATCTAAATGTCAATGTTGCCTATCATCGATCTGCATTAAATGCTTTTATCCTGTCTTGTTGCTGAAGGGTGGATTTTTAAAAGATTACTTTCTTTGGGGATCCACTAAGCTCTAACTAATGACTATCTAATGATGTTTTCCTTGTGAATTCTGAAATGTTTTCTGTTTTTGGTGTTTTTAATTGTTACAATTTTTTTAAAATAATAAGTATTAGTGGAAAGACCAGTATCTGCTATAATTTATATAAAGCTGATGTTAAGCCATGAAGAAAATATGAAGTAATGCTGATGGAGATGCATGTGTTCAATGAATGTCTTGTGTAACAATAAAAATATATGCATGAAATGAGTGCATTAGAGTCTGAAGGTTGCTATGGTAGAGACACGATGAGGAATTGTAAGTAGAAGGCATTGGGAAAAAGGTTGTCTGCCAAAAACATTGATTGAGGTGTTAAGAAAGGACTTCGTAGAATGTGGGCTGATAGGTGACATGATTACAGATAGGGTTAACTGGATATGTAGTATAAGCCAACTCCAGATAGATTGGACAAAGGGATGATTGAGTCATAGTGATGACTGGTATCTGCAATTCTGTGTAGTCAAGTAGTTGGTCAAATCTTCTCTTGTCAGTTTGAATGGATGTCAAAAATGTTCTTTGGCTTTATCAAGCTTTACAGTTCACATCTCTTTGGCTGCTCAAATGATATATGTGAGACCCCGACCCTTGATTAGGCTTAATCTTTGTGTTTTGGACCATTAATCTTACTTTGTGAACGGTTGACTATGTAGAGTACCGTGTGAGCTTTCTGAGAAGGTCAAATATGACCCAATCTTAGCTCGTTAGTTTAGAAATCCGACTCCCTAAAGTTGGAAAGGCAAAATAGTCATTTACTAAACGTCTTTCGTCTCATATGAAAAATAGTGAATAGTGATTTTGAAACTATTCCAGTGTATAAAATTGCTCTTCTGAGAATATCAGACCTTGAAACTCATACACGTGCTTTGTTTTTGAGTATTAGACTCAATTTATTTCTCAGATTTTTCAGAAGATTTTCCGAGACAGATATTTTAGACGTCAAGAAACGATCCTTTTTGCAAAACCTCCATTTTTAAATACCCCATAAACCGAAAAATTGCAAAAGTAAGTCATACGTTTAATATGTATTTTATCTAACTCTCCAGTGTTTTCAGAATATTATTCCAACGTTTAAGACGCCCAATCTAGGACGTCAACTTCTCAAAATGTGAACCGTCGATTTCTTAAAAACGTTCTTTTTCTCCAGATCAACGGGTTTTTTACGTCAAAACAATTCTGTGATTTTACAAACCTAAGTATTTCAAGTGCTCTGGACCCATCTGCGTGACCGATTAGGTCAACAAGATTTCTAAAATATCCAAATTAAAGCTACTATTATTAAAAGAATATTTGAATTAAAAGAAAAAGAAAAGAAGAAGAAAAGCAACAGAGGCAACCTTCTCCAGCCATCCATCTAGCTCACCCATCCAACGGATGGGGGAAGCCAGATATGCCTATGAAAGGCCACTGCTGCCTTTGAAATTTTTTAATATTCCGTCGCTATCTATCCATGCTCTTTCTCTTCTTCAGTTTCATTTTTCATTCTTCTATAGTTCATTTCTTCTTTAGTTTTCTGTTTTTGCAAGCATTAACTTGTGTTGATTTTTTTGGGATTGCTAGGTGTGTTCTCCCTATTTCTTTTTCTCCATTCATAGATTATGCTATAGCGAAGCTCTATTCAAATTTTTAGATAGAAATGACCAGTGGAAGTCTTATAAAAAAATGTCAAAAAAAAAAAATAGAAGAAAAATGGGTAGACTGCTTGAGTAGTCGAACTTGCTCGGCCAGTCGAACAAACAAGACACTTGAACAGTGCCTGGAGACCTGTTCGACCGGTCGCAGTGTTATCAAAGGCGGACCGCGCGGTGGCTGCGGTTCGGTCCTGGCGAGGAACCATTTTTGGGTCAAAACCACAGAAAACCAGTCAAAGCTACGGTTTTCTGCGGTTTTGAAGTTAAAATCGTGAGCCGCGAACTCACAAAATTTGAATTTTTTTTAATTTTTTTCAAATTTTTTCCCCTTCAAAATATCAAAAAATAATATTAAAAAATAGATAGATTTGAAATATAAAGGTTTATTACCATTTTTATCCCATATCTTTCACCGTTTTGGTATATTACTTAGAGTTTGAATGTTATTTTTAATATTTATATTAATGTTATTTGTAAACGGTGTATTACTTAATGTTATATATAATATTTATATTATATTACTACTTGACTGGATTTGATCGATTTTGACCGTTGTTGAATCCAAAATGCCTCGAAGACGGTTTGTTAGAAGGTCCGATTCTGATAACATTGACCAGTCGAACTGGTGGATTTTTCTTGGGGGTTTTTCCGGAGTATTTTTTGGGGATATAAACGGTATTTTTAAATAAGTTTACAAAAGTTGGAAAACTGATTTTTTGAGGAAAATTCATGCATTTGACTGCTTGAATGTTTATTTTAAGTCTTCTGTGTTTATTTTACTGCATCTAACAGTGGCTGACACATTCTGAACCTACTTTCAAACTTTGTTTAGAGTGGGAGCCTTTTACTGCTTTTTACAGTCTTTTTCTCTTTCTTGCCATTTAGGCCAAATTCTCTCTCTCTTACTAAACTTCCAGCACTATTGTTTCCGTAGGCAATTTGTGCAATATGGGTCCATTCTCAGATTCGTTTCCGAGGGATAAGCTCTAGAATCCCGAACACCCGTTCTGAATGTCTTCGAGGCCTATGCACCTACTACTTAGAGAATATCTCCATCTGCAGACCTCCTGGGTTTGTATGCCATCTGAGTGAAGAGCAGATTCTAGTGACTAACGTTCTGCTTGGAACTAATCTAAGGCTACAGATATGAATATTGCTCATTGGTGGCTAAGCCTATACCGACGCCTGGGGACTGCACCAAAACACCTATCGAACGTTAGGGTGTTTACTGTTTACTATCATTTACTGTTTTTTGTACCTTTTGGACTGAACTCTCGGATCTTTGATTTGGGACCAGGTACTGAGTAATTTATTTACTTCTCTTTAAAACGCCAATTTCTGGGTGTTATTTTGTTCCTTGTTTGTTTTGATTGTCGAATCTTTTTAGAACACCCTAGTTTCAGTGTTATTTTAACTTTGTTACGTTTGATTCATTTTCGCTTTCACTTGAAAACTTTTATTCTGCATTTGTCTATGCGTGTGTTGGTGCATGCCTTACTTTCTAAGATCTTTATTTTTAATGTGTACTTATACGTTTTTTACTTTCTCGATTAAAAGACTTGAAAAGGTTAAAACATAAATTTATTTACGCTTGCTGGTACGCGCTAAAAAATTTGTACTCCTATATTTATTCAGTTTTAACTTTTTATAGTCTTCTTCAAAACACTCACCAATTAACGGTGAGGAGATTCAACCACACTATCTTCATTTTAAAATGCATCGCATATTGCATTTAAATCCAAAGTTCTATACCATTTGTCCTATGGCAATAATGGGGGCTCATGGAGAATATACTAATGGAAAAGATGTGAACGAGACTAGAATGCGAAACCGAGATTGCACACATGTAAAGGGATAAAATATGTTTCTAAGTGTGAAACGTGAGCATATGAAAGTATCCGGGAGCCGAGGCCATTTTGAAACGGTGTATGGGACCCAGTTATGTCCCTAGAGGCTAACTGGTTAAAAAGTTGGTGATCGTGTAAAGGATCAATTTCCAACTTGTGGTTCCAATGGGAATGAACGTTATTATATTTTTGTGTATAAATTGTGTATTGTAGGGCTTTGTGTGATTTCGCGGTAAAATACCCCAGTTTTGAAACTAGTTCGCTATGATTGTACATGCGTATATTCATCTGGCTAAATGATAGTTAAAGGGTAGATGTACCCGGTCTTAAGAAATGGTAAAAGAGGTTGTTACTGCCTTCTTCTTATTCTCATGTGTTTTAAATTACAGTCGTTACACACTGCAATTTATTTACCCCAACTTGTGGGGAACTGAACTGAGTGTCATAAGTTTACTTTCAGCGTAGTATAGTTTGATACAACTACTAATTTGTTGTGTATTAAATATGATTCCATGCGGGTGGGATGTAGAAATCCATGCTAGTTGAGTGAAGTATATCATGATCATCTGAGATGTGTTAACGGGTTAAACGGGGATTCAATCCATCCATTGATGTGCATTTTGCTGGTGTAATGTGCATATCAAGAGAAATTACCCTCTTGCACTGCGTGAAGCACTGAGTTGTGAATAGCTCAGGTGTAGAGCGTATATACGTACTGAGATGAAGCATTGGGCCATCAGGTCACATGTGTATAACGTATTCGCGGATTCTGTGAAGCACTGGTTCGGAGTAACCAAATCTATACAGCAGATGTCGATTGACAGGGATATTGGTTTTGAAAAGAAAAGAGCATGCATTTGAGATTAGATTTACTATGCCAGGGTGTTGACCCCATGAAAAGAGTTGCATGATTTTCTGAGTGTATAAATTGTGGTGTGATAACATTTTTATAGGATAATATGCTTTATTATCTGTTGTCTCCTCGTCATTGGACTGTTTAGCTCATATCCCTTATGTTGCAGGAAACCTGGCTGAGGAGGGATGGATGAACCTCAACTGTTATAGGGATTGAGACCGTCATTTTTCCCTTAGATGGGAATTTTATTATGTTATGGACTCTTGTGATGTAAACTTTTGTGTGCCAGGTTGAGGCACAATTAGACATGTAATAAAATTGCTATGGTTCTAATGTGCAATTCTGATGGTTTTGTGTATTCTTACTGGGAGATATGGTATATGTTTGAGTCCACATGCTAGAGAATGTGTGACATATTATGTTTAGATTTCCATTGTATGTTATGGAAGGGTGAACGTAGAAACCCTTTGGTATCTCTTGTGTATATGCTCAATGTTAGGAAAAAAAAACCCTCTTGTTTTGACCCTGGCGGGGTGGGGCGGGGCGTGACAAGTTATCTTTTATCTTTGATGTTGATCAATTTTTTTGTTATCTTTTTAATTCAGTGTTCATTTACCTTGCATTTCAGGTAAATGTTTTGACACATACTGCAGAAGTAGTTCTTACTAAGACCAACTTGCCAGTATAGCGAAGTTGAAGGAAACGTACGGGGATCGAGATCCAAGAGAAAACTTTAGTCTTGTTCAACCAGAGTATGAAAATGTTGATGTAATGCAACAAGAAACATCTGTAGCCAAATCCTTGCCAGAGCTGCAACATTTCCAATCAGCTGATAGGGAGCCATTACTACCTGTAACTTCCACTTTAGAGAACTATCAATTTTATACAGGTCCAGTTATTAATAAATTTGATGAGGGTGTTACTGATCAGAAAGGGGATGCTTTTGTCTCTGGTTTAAAAGATGGGTGCCCTGTCCCTGGATTAAACGTGGAAGTAAGTGAAGAGGTATGTGTTATTGAAGACAAAAATTTGCAGGAGAGTGGTTTGGTTGCTGCCAGAAGTGGAAACTCTGAAGACGATAGTAAGTGTCATCACTAGATCAGGAAACTCTGAAGACGATAGTATGTGTCATCAATCTCTTCAACTCAAAGACATGGAAAAAAGCCTTGACCACATTGTTCAATATAAGAGGAAGAAGGGGAGAAGAACTAGATCAGGAAACTCTGAAGACGATAGTATGTGTCATCACTCTCTTCAACTCAAAGACATGGAAAAGAGCCTTGACCACATTGTTCAATATAAGAGGAAGAAGGGGAGAAGAACTAGATCAGGAAACTCTGAAGACAATAGTATGTGTCATCACTCTCTTCAACTCAAAGACATGGAAAAAAGCCTTGACACATTGTTCAATATAAGAGGAAGAAGGGGAGAAGAACTAGATCAGGAAACTCTGAAGACTATAGTATGTGTCATCAATCTCTTCAACTCAAAGACATGGAAAAGAGCCTTGACCACATTAGTCAATATAAGAGGAAGAAGTGGAAAGCTAGACCTTCAAGGGAAAATTGAGTACGTCCAGTCCTTTGTGTGATTTAATGGAAGAGACCGCTTCCTTTGCTATCAAAACTGATAGTGGTGTGGAAATCGATATGAATGGGACATGCGACAGAGGTGATATTGATCTATCTGATGTCAAAGATGGAACTACTGAAGCAATTGACACATTTGTTGAGACTCAAAGCACAGAGAATGCCTTTCTGTTTTCCCTTCAGTTGAGGAAATCAAGAATGATACAAGAAGGGAAATGGGTAATTCTGATAAAGGCGTGGGAAGGAGGCTATCTAGGGGCAGAAAGAGGAAGAGGAATACTTCCATTTCTGACAAGAAGCTGAAGTCTAATTTGACAACAAATGGTATGCTGAGTGAATCACAGAATGGGGAGTCTAGTGCTGGTCAAACTGGGGAAGACGGAGGATTCAATAGGAATGGGAAAGCATATCGTGACCCGTCTAGGAATAAAACTAAATCTAAGGTGCTGACTGAGACTTTGTATAGCAAGGAAAATGAAGAAAGTAAAATTTTCTCAATCCCACCAGGACATGAGCACAAGGACAAGATGGTAGAAGACAATGACAACTACAGAAACATTCCTGAACTTTCTGAAGGTGGTGCTCTTTGGGACATTTTCCGGCGGCAAGATGTTGATAAGCATGAAGAATACCTGAGGAAGCATTCGAGAGAATTAAGTTACTTCCCTGGTTCTCCTGTAGTGGAGGTAACCTTTTAAAATCAAGCTAATAATATTCATGTTATTCTTGTTGATAGTTGTATGATTATTTATTTTAGACCTTTATGACCAGGTTGTCCACCCAATTCATGACCAGAATTTCTATTTGACTCTGGAACACAAAAGAAAGCTCAAGGAGGAATTTGGTTGGTAATTCTTCACCCATCGTTATAATCATATTTTCATGTTAACAGGTATTTTCTTTCTTGTCTTTCGGCAGGAATTGAACCTTGGACTTTTGTGCAAAACATCGAGAGGCAGTCTTTATTCCTGCTGGATGTCCTCATCAAGTCAGAAATCTCAAGGTTATCTAACAATGTGCTGGATGATGCATACTTTTGGTCAACATGGTTTCTAAAATATGCTACATCAATTCTACTCTCTAAATGAATAATAAGAAATATTCCTTTTTAAATTAAGGCATCTAGTTGATGTATTTCCTGACACTCTTGTTTTCCTGTTTCAGTCTTGTATAAAGGTAGCTCTTGATTTTGTCTCACCTGAAAATGTGAGTGAGTGCATCCGTTTGACTGAAGAATTCCATTTACTACCTGACGATCACATGTCCAAGGAAGACAAATTAGAGGTAATGCGTCTATATATATATATATATAGATATGTATACAATACACAGTGCAAGTGTATTTGTATATATGAATGCATGTGTTAGTCTTTGTCTTCCATTCTTGCATGTATTGAGAACTCTCATGGATTGATTGTTCTCCAATCACACCTTGGAGTTTTTAAGCAGCAATTTAATTGTAAACTACAGCTGTAATATGATTTTGTCCCATAGATTGGCAAATCAGATAAAAAATGAATACAAATTTAATCGGAGCTAAGTTTTTCTTTGTTTTATCCTTTAAGCATGAAAAAATTATTCACTTCAATAATGATACATTTTTGTAATGTTTCTCTTTAAGCGGAAATTTCTTTTTACATGTGAAACAGGCAAAGAAAATGTCTCTTTATGCAATCAACCAGGCACTGAAGAATCTGCAGGGGCTTTCATCCATTGAAAAGTGAGTGGTTTCAAGTCTCATGCATTTGCTGTTTTTTCTTTGATGCCAAGTGACAGTGTGCTTTTATGTTGTGTTAACTTTTATGGGAGTTGTAACTATTGTTATAACTTGAAAGGGGGACATTTAACCTCTTCCTTTTTTTTTTGGGTGGTATTGGATTTGGGAAGCCTTATCTAAATTGTGGGGCCCAAGTTATAGGTGAGAAATTTATTAAAAGGGATATGAGGCCATTGGTTGATGACAGGTCATAGATTGGATTCTAAGATGATAGATGGGTGGGGGATTGTGTTGCACAGGCACTTGTAGACACTCAGACCTATGTTGGACACTCATAGACACTCTCAGCCGCTCTTCATGGACTCCTTTAGTACATTTTAACATTGTTTTTCTGAGATGACTTAAATAGTACAATACCTTTTTCCTCTTAAAACTTGATTAAAATATCAATATGTTTGTCACCTAAATGTTTAGGGTAGATATTACATTGTTTTCTATTAGTGTTATTTCCACATCTTACTTTCATTCAAAATGAATTTAGTTCTAATTTATTTTAATGAGGTGCTGTGCCCCTGTGAGTGAATTTCTTTAAGATTGTTGAGTCCGACACCTCGCACCAATGTTGAACTCTTAGAGACTTGTACCTGTACCCATGCAACTAAGGTGGGGGAGAGTGCATTGAAATCAACATTCCAAGATCAAAAGAGTGCTTCGATCAAAGATTACATTGACTACTTAGCTGGAATGATGGAATGAGACTTAGCATTTGGAGGGAATTTGATGGATTGTGGAACTTCATGGGTGGAATCTAGAGGCAAATTGAGAAATTTTATGTTGGAGGGGTCAAAGAAATGGTTAGGCCAAGGCTTGAAAAAGTTTGGAATTTAGATGGGCTTGGCTCGAAGCCCAATTCCACTTAGTCTGGAATGCATGAGCCATTAGAACAATGGTTTGTCTTGTTGAAAAAGTGGGTTCTACACTAGAAATAATAGATTCAGTTTTAGTAAGTCATCTGTGGGAAAATGCGAAGTGCATGTTTTCTTGCATAAATCTTAGTAGGAAAATGAGACATCCCATGTATGCTTGGACAAATCCTCTTAGAAATTTGAATTTACAGGCCAAATTTTCCAAGAAATACAACCAAAAAAAATTTCCATCGAGATCTTGGAGATTTTTTTTCTCAAGAAATTTATGAAAGTCACCTTCATGGACTTGATGCAATCAATCTTAAATACATTGATCATATCCATACTTTGATACTCAATTTGTGCCATTTATTGAATAGGTTGACATGATTCGACCGTGATTAAATGCGTTGGCCTAGGGGTGGCAACTTTTGACCCAACTTCTGGATCGAGCCCGACGATCTAAAAAAATTTGGGTTTGGGTCATCTTTTATAGAAGAATTGAACCCAACCTGACTTGACCTGAATCTAGCTCTATGTCGGGTTGAGTATGGGGCTCTTATATTCATAAATTCATTCTACTTACCCTTGCACCCATTCAACTAGTTAGTAGCCAACAAATTTTTAATTCTCAAATGTATTCCCTATTTTATGAACTAAACCCTACTTTTAAGATAATATTTAGATTCTTGAGAGAGTCCTAGAAGCAAGCATCTCTCTCTCTCTCTCCCTCCATCCTCCCTCCTCACCCATCTCTTTCTTCTCTCTCCATGCATCTGTTTTACCATTCATATATACCTTCTCTCTTTTATTACCCATTTCTCTTTCTCTACCATATTTCTCACAGTAAAATTTTGTAAAGGATGAGTGATGGATGCATTTATCTCTCATCAATTGCATGGATGATTGGCTCTCATTAATTGCATGGATGCTCATTAAACTAGCATATGACCTCTAAGTGCTAATCTTTATTCTTTTCAATCTCAATTTATGTGCGCTATATAATTTTTTTGTGTTGTTTGAAATTAATTATGTTTAGAATGTGTATACCATTTTATTTTTATTTTTACTTTAGATATATGAGATTTCTATATCTTGTAGGGTGGGTTGGGTTAGGTTAAGAAAATTTAAATTCGGATTGGGTCAAATTAAAAAACTTTAAAAAATTCGAGTTAGGTCAGGTTAGATGGAGTGCTTGTTAACGTTGGGGGTGGCAATTTTTGACCTAATTTGTGAACTTGGCTTGAATGGACTCGAAAAAATTTGTGTCTAGGTCATACTTTTTATAAAATAAATCTGAATTGACCGAACTTAACCTAATCCAAATTTAATGGGATGGGTTAGATTTAGAATTGGGACCAGCCGGGTTGATGCACCCACATCTGTCAACTTTCATGTTACCAAGATCCATAAGATGTTGAATTCCACTTGACCTAAATCCCCAAAGCCCATTTTTTGGAACCTTAACCTTCCACTATAAAAGTTTTTTTTACAAGTGCTAACTATTGCCCATTTTGAGTTGATGTCATCGGTGGATTGGAATCCATGCAAAACTGCCTCTATTTTTACCGTTGATTTTTGGACCCGTAAAAATCTTACCTTTCGATATCCAATGGACTTGATTTTTTTATGAGAAGCATCATTCAAAAAATACATATCGAATGGACCTATCCCCACCTCATTGAATCTCCCACCCTATGTGCAACGGAGTACAAGTGAACCGATATATATGTGTGTGTGTGTATGTGTATGTATGGTGCAAACTCCTCGGTGCCCATTGGGTCCACATGGATGGCTGGGTTTGAAAAGCCCTGATTTGTATATGATGCGTATAAAATTTTGTTTTGATTGGATAAAAGAAGCCACACTTTTTAATGTTTTGTCTACGAAGAGACGGAGGTTTCCCATTCTTTGAATGAATACAATTGCTTATCATTCCAAAAAAAAAAAGGAAAAAAAAATAAAAAAGGTATGAGCTTAAAGTGGATCCTTGATAAAGATCATCAAGTATACACAACCTATATATATATATATATATATATATATATATATATATATATATATATATATATCCACCTTTCTACCAATTGCAAAGATTTTACGATTCTACCTTTTGCATTTCATTTCCCCAATTCCAATACCCACCTCTCTACATTATGTCAGTAGTAATGATACCTCTCTCATGTGATTTAAATTCAAGTCAGTTTGGGTCAAAAGAATTTCTAAAAATTTGAGTTGACTTGGGTTGGTTAGATGTCATGCTAATCTCTATAGAGAACTTGACTCAACTTGACCCATTGCCAATTATAATTAACCCCTGAAGCCATCTCGAGTTGATCAAACCCATTGCCACCCTAGGCTGACCAACTTGACCTATAACAGATTGACTTGTTGCGCTATTCTTATCTCTTGTTTTCCCTTTCATTTCCCTGTTTTAGTTGTCCAAGAGAGGAGAACCAAATTCACAACCATCCATATTCACAAGAGGAGGAGGAAGAAATAGAGAAGAATAAGAAATTCAGTGTACCATTTTCTTTCTTTATTTTGATTTTCTCATATAATATCTCTTTCATTTTTTCATCTTGTCTATGTGTTTGATTTTATTTTATTTTCTTTCTTCTTTTTTGCAAAGTCTTCCTTTTTCTCTTTTTTTGTTTTGTTTTGTAAACTCTCTTTTTCTTCTATTTTATTTTATATTTTTTGCAAATTCTCTCTCTCTCTCTCCCCTTGTTTCTTTTGTTCCCCCCTCTCATCAAATTTGGTGATTGGTCACTAATATGCTTAGGGTTTTACCAGATGACTATCATTCATTTATTCAATCAGTTGATGTAACTAAAGCATTGAGTGGATTGCTTTGATCTATACTTGATATAACTTATTTATTAAATGGGTTGACCAACCAAAATATCCAACCCATGATTAAATGTGCTAATCTAACTTGGTCCATTTGTTAAATGGTTGACCTAATCCGACTCATATTGAACTCGACCCATTTATTACATTGATGATTCTGCTTCACTTATTCCATACTTGACCCTTTATTAAATGAGTTGATCCAATCCGAGCAATCTTAAATGGGTCAATTTGGTCCATACTTTGACTTGCATCATTTATTAAATGGGTTGACGTTACTTGAGTGCTCGAACAACTTACAGTTTGGCCCATACTTGACCTAAGACATTTTTAGTTGGGTTGACTCAACTTGAGTGTCTAAGCAAGCTTAAATGGGTTGACTGAACACAACCCATTTATTAAACAAGTAGTCCAATTTGACTTCTACCAAACTTAAGCCATTTATTAAATAAGTGAACCGAACTTTATTGAGCTATTTGTAGATTTAGTCCATCATTCTTAATTGCTTATTTACTCTGATTGTGTAAGGCTTTGGGCGATAGTGAGTAAAGAAATGTACCAAATCCAAACCTTTTCAAACTCATTTACCTATTTAGTTCATTTAAAAAGAAATTTCAAAATATAAATTGAAAAGCCTACAAACTGAAATAAAAATGTATAACATTTCAAAAACTTTTTTTGACTAGATGATAGATATTAGGATAGGAACCGACTATGACCTCTATCATACCAATCCACTAACGGATTGAAGTCGCAAATATATCAATATTTATGATGCGGTGCATTCCCTGCATCCCCTTTCCTATTTTTTATTTTATTTTAAGGGTAGTTTTGTAATTGTTTAGTTTATTTTAAGGGTAGTTTAGTCCTTGTTGCTTTTATTTTATTTTAAGTAATGTAGAAGCTTATAAAAGCCTCTCTTTTGTAACTTATTGATACACGATGAAATAAAAAAGTTTTGAGATTTTTCGGAAAAAGTCCCTGTGGCGAGAAGCCTTGGTGCTTGGTGCATGAAACTCTCTTCGATCTTCTTCTTCTTCCAGGTACTCTGATCTCTCTTCTTCTATCCTCTTCTCTTCTCTTCCCTTTTGTTTCTTTGGCCTGCTGGAACCCAAAACCCCATCCACTGTTGCCGTTATCTGTCCCCAAGCCTTCCTCCCTGCTGTGCCACTTTCGCCTACCCCTAAAATCCAATCAGGTTCGCCCCTCCCTAAACTCACATCTACACCTGCCGTTACCCCCAAACAGTCCTTCTACATGTGCTGTTAGTCCCTTTTGGATCTTCTGCCCTCATCAAGAACCCACCCAGACCTCTTCCTTAGCCTTTGTCCCTGTTATACACTGCTGTCCCAAGGCCTATTAACCCTCCAATATACCTGCCATGTGTTCCAGACTTTACCTTAGCCTCTCCACTCTCTCCCATAGCCTTTTCTACTGCAGCCCATCCTTCTTAAGCCTTCCTCCTTTTGAAAACAGCCCCTTTACTGCTATTCTGGACCCTTTTCCCCTATCCCAGATGTCCCATACAGTTTCAAATACGGCTGTCCCACTCTGTTTTGACTTCCTTTTCATATTACACAGTTAAATTTACTCTTGTTTAGTGTGGAATCTATATGTTTGTGTGATTTGACAATCCTCTTTGACTTGAGGGCCTTCTATTTTTGAGCTATAACTTGATTTGGGTTACAATAATTGCTTATATTGAATTCCTAGAATTTCATGTTTGTTTGTGGTAGATTTTATTATTCTAATTGCTATTATTAATTTTAATTTTAATTTTAGCCTCATATTTTGCTATATACTAGTTTCTTGTTACATCATAATTGCATTTAGGCATTTAGGGTCACCTCTTGTCTTGTTCTGCGTCAATTTAGTTTGATTTCAAAAGGAGAATGGTGAAGAGTCTGACAGTTTGAAATTAAGAATTAAATTAATATATACAACTAATTAATATGGAAGTTACCACAATAATCAAAGCCATTCCCTAAAATATGTAAATCTATCACCAAAGGGGATTAATTCAGACTGTTTGGCAGTAATAGGTGGTTTTCTTGTGGTGTCGGTGGCGGGATGTGGGGAAAAGGGGCTTAAGGCAGCAAAATGGAATATGGAAAGGTTAAGGTGAAGGACAGATGGGACACAATAGGCAAATAGGAATAAGATAAGGGGTTACGGCAGGTTAAGAGGGACTTACGGGTTTGCTGCAGCTAAAATAAAGGACTGGAAGGAAAAATGAAGACACGGGGTAGGGTAATGTGGAGTTGGCGACATCAACAATGGGGGTGTAAGTAAAGGCTGCAGCAAATCTGGAAATAGTAGGGGCCGGAGATGGCAGATGAGGGGCTGTATGGGAGGAATGAAGGCTTGGAAAGGGGCCAAGGAGGCTTGGTATCGGCTGTTTGGAAAGGTATGAGGGCTGTAATGGGACTAACAACACTAGAAGGGACTATTTGGGATTAGCGGAAGGTATAGGGAGGTCTAAAGAGGTCCAACGGGAGCAATAAGGGAACTGTAGAGGGACTGCAAGGGGAGGGGTGTTGAAGGGGCTGGCGAGGGTCGAGGAAGGAGTTTTGGTGGGTTTCAGGGTCACGGTAGCAAGGGGTATGAGTTTGGGAATGGTGGAAATGGATTTGGACAAAGGAAAATGGGGGCGAAAGGCTATGGAAGAAGAAAAGAAAAGGAGAAAAGAGAGAGAGAGAGAAGAGGAAGAAGAAGAGTACCTGGACAGAGATGGCTTCTCACATTTCTCCCTGTCTCTACTGTCTCTTCGCGCATAATCGGTGGCTGCTTCCATTTCCTTTCTTCCTTTGCTCCTGTCTTCTCTTTTTTTCAATCATTCATTCTCCCGTCCTTAGGGTTGGTTAGAAGACCCTTTTTATTTAAGTTATGGCTGTCTGGGCCTGAAACTGGGCTTGGCTCGAGCTGCTCTGCATCACAAAAATATGGGACAATTAGTCCATGCCCTCCACTCTCCTCACCCTCCACTTCACGCCCTATACAGTTTAATGTTTCCATGGTATGTGGTTAGGGTTTTCTAATTCATTTTTTGGGTAAAATTGAAGCAAAGACAATAGCCTTTCTCGCAGTGCTGTTGCAAGTTGACTCGTATGATTCGACTCGTCTCGAAGGGTCTAGTGATTCAAATTGCATTTGGAATCGGTAAAGCCCAAAAATCATATGAGTCTTGAGTTGAATCACAAATTGTGCGATTCAACCCAACAAATCATTGTGTCATGCAATTCCAAAGGAAGAAGGAAAAAAAGAGGGAAAATCATGCAATTTAGAGGAAGATGGAAGGATTGCAATCTTTGCTGCATACCTTCTCTTTTTCTCTTCCTCTTTCCTATTTCTTAATTCTTCTCATTGTTGTTGGCTCCTGTTGCTCGTTTCCTTCTTTTCTCCTTTGTCTTTTCATCGCAGCTTCCTCTCTTCATCGCTAATTAATCGCTCGTGTTGTTTTTTTTATTTTACTAAGGTTTGATGCAATCGTACGAGGACCTGGAAGATTTTTTTCATTTCTTTCGCTTTCATTTTCCGTCGTATTTTTCATTTATTTTCATTTAACCAGTCCTCTATTACCATCATAGTCGTCTTCAAAGGACTGTAATGAGATTATGTACTTCTTTTACTCTCTAGTATCTTGTTAACATTATTTTTCATGATGAAAAAAATGTTTGTTACACCTAGATTAATTTGAAAGTTAACTACAATAATTATGTGTTTGTCAATTGATTATTTAAAGTAACCTGTACACTGCTTTCTGTTAGGCTATTACCATTATTTCCACACATTTTTTTGTTTAAAATAATTTAATTTACAGTTATTTAAGTATTATGCTAAATCCGCCAATGATATTTTTAGGGATTAGCTAAATTTGACACCTTGTATTTGTCTTGGATTTGGCCACCATTTCAATTTTTTTTCTAATATTTCTATTTCTTTATTTTGTAGGGAGATGAATACTGCTAAATAAAGGCATTTGTTCACTGTTCAGATTTTTTATTTTTTGTTTTTAATAATTGAGACCATTTTTCCACTGTTGGAGGCTTATTTTAGAATATGTAAAAATTTGGGCTCTCTCAAAGCAAAATAGCCCTTTGTTTAATTTTTTAATGTATATTACTTCTAAGATAAATATAATGTTGGTAGAAAAAGGCTATAACGCCCTTTTTTGGAAAGACCTATGGTTAGGAGAGAGGCCTTTCAAAGAAACTTTTCCAAGACTCTTTAGAATCTCAAGGAATGCTAATGCCTTGGTCCATGACTATGTTAAGATGGAAGGTAAGATAGTCTCTTGGTACTTGGACTTCCGCAGAAGGTTCAAATCATTTGAAGAGGAAAGCCTTAACGGTCTTTTGACACTTTTTGGGAGAAATCCCACTCATGCCGACAAAAGAGGACGAAATGATCTGGTGAGGTGATTCCTCAGGTAGTTTCTCAGTCAAAGCTATAGTGAATTTGGCTCAAAGTCAACTCTCTAACGACGAAAAGATCACTAAATCAATTTGGGAGGGGGATGCCCCACCAAGAGTCCAAATTTTTGTTTGGTGATTTAAAAGAGAAGATTCTTACTAGGGCAGAATTGAAAAGAAGAGGATTGCTTAATCTCAAATGCATCTTTTGCGAGTCGTTACATGAGGATGGTAATCACCTTTTTGTTAATTGTATAGTTGCAAAAGGATTGTGGACAACAAAATTCATCAACTTTTTAGGCATTCCTTGGGTTTTTGAAACTTCTTGTGTAGAAACTATCGAAGCTTGGAACCTTCCGAGGCTGAACCTAGATTGGAAATTGCATGGAAAACGATCCCGGTTGTTATTCTATGGACTTTGTAGAAGGAAATGCAAGAAGTTTCGAAGGAATATCTTCTGATGAAAACGACCTCTTCCAAATTGCCAAGTGGATATGGTTTGTTTGGATCTTGACGGATCCCAATTTCAAGGGTCTCAAAATCAACGATCTCATCTTATCTTGGGAGGGTTGTATGAGTGATCAGAGGAGAAAAGTAAAGCCGACAGAGAAGTGGTGGCCACCACAACAGGGCACCATGAAATTTAACATCGATGGAGCATCTAGAGGGAAACTGGGTCCAACTGGGATTGAAGGCGTACTTAGAAATCATAAGGGTGAAACTTCCATCATTTTCAATGAATCGGTGGGTATCAAGGATTCAAATTAGTATTAGGAGAGCTTTAGTCATTTGAGAGGATTATGGGCAGCGGGATCTAGTGATAGAAGGGGACTCGGCAAATGCACTCAAATGGGCATAGGGGTTGAGGCATCCACCTTGGAGACTGGTCAATGTGGTTAGAGAGGTGAGAGAATTGGCTAATGGGATGGGAGTATCTTTTGCTAAAGTAGGGCGTTTAACTAATGGTGTGGCTGACTATTTCGCCAAATTGGAAGTTGACAATCATTTTGCAGGCATTTTCTTCATTTGATTATCTTTGTTGTTTTTGTTTTTTTCACTTGCTTGTACTTTTTCTTCTCTTTTGTTGGTCTAATCCTTGTAGACCCTTTTCTCTGTATTTGTACTTCTTATATTCTTCTAATGGATTTTTATGTTATCGCTAAAAAAAAAAAAAAACTAAAGATAATGTTGCTAATTGCTTAAAATTTTCAAATTTTTAGTACTTAATATTTTATATTTAAATCTCATATTGATATTCTTTTTATCTTTTTTTTTTGGATGATTATTTTCGATGGATGATAAATGTCAAATTTATGGATAATAATTTTAGAAAAAACGTTATGAATCTTACGATTCTACGATATCCGATTCACGATTGATCTCCATAGATCGATTCACGATGCGATTCGAGTTTGGCAACATTGCTTTATGGTATTTTCTCCCTTTTTTTTTTCCTCTCTTTTTGGTGTATGTGTGTGATGACTTGAATGTCATCCAACTCTTGCAAATTAGTAATGCCGTGGGAGAAGTTCTGCTCATATAGAATTATTAAAATGAAACAAGTGGAATAGATGGTTGCATGGCATCCATGATACATGAGCTGAAATCGCAGCACATCCAATCATCCACATGACCCACAAGATCAATAATCTTATCATCCTAAATGTTCAACAAGTACATCAAATTTAGAAGGAAAGATGTGGACCCCACCAAGTATTTATTTCTTACATTGGTGTGCCAATGATTGACCAAGTAAATGTCTTGCTACAGCTTCCTAAGGATTGGATCCTCCGTGTGTGAAAAATGGCATACAACCTCCAAATGATTGGATCCTCCTTCTCAAATGCGGTAACAATATCTACTCAGTTTTGTTGACACACCAATAAAGAGGTGAAGGAATTGCTGATAAAAGATAATGGCATTTTTGTTTATTTTTTTGAAAGTGAAATGTTCGCCTGCACATGTGCTTGAGCTGTGCATGCCATGTGAACCTTTGGGAAGCCCAATTTAGTCCCATATTATGGGTCCATTAGAAAGGTTTATGCCTCCGAATTTTGATGATTTCAAACTACTTTTTACTCTAAGCTTTTGTGGCTTTTAAAACCAAGGCTTATTGATCTGATCAAATCTATTCTCCCATGGACTTTCCAAGGTACATATTACATGATGTCCAAGTGGGTCCACAAAGTTGTGTGGCATAATATGCCGCACATTGCTGTTTTTGTAAATTGTGTTTTATTCATTAATTTTATTGGTAATAATATGATTTTTTAAGGGAGGAGTGGGAAAGAAGGTCTGAAACATTATTCTTAAATCATCAGCTGTTTTGCACTCATGAGATTAAACTATAAATGGAAGAAGGATTATCCTTTATTAATTTGTTGTCTTTTGAGTTATGACTACAAAAACTTTGCTTAAAAAACCTTAATGCATTTGTAGAAGCCACGGTAGTGAAAAGTCATTTTCCAGAAATGGAAGATTTTAAGATACGAACTTTTCACTCTTCTTTAAGGGAAGCCAGACTGAATATTTTACTGTCTTCTCTATATTGTTGCTCTTATTCGATGCCGGTGTTCATCATAATGTTGGAACACTTTGTGGTCATCTCAAAGTGCCTTTTATGTTTGTTTTAGTTCTGAAGTGATCAACGAAGATTGCAACCTTCCACTGCAAATGGCACAGCCTGGTTGTCGAGACCCTCCACAGTCAGCACCATTGGTAACCTCATCAGATCCATTGGAGCCACCTCAATCTCGGCTGCCTCTAGATGAATGGTTGACACCTGAATTATTCAATGTTATCAATGCGTAGGGACTCTAGTGGGTGCTCCTTTTTGGCCTTTTGATGCTATACTAACTTGGCATGTGAAATTGCAGAAGTTCTCTTTGAAGCTACCTTGGTTCTATGGTAGTTGACCCTTTTTGTGCAGAAAGTGTGTTCCACACCTTTTCCAGACTTCTCACAGTGGTTGATTTTGACAATTGCCGGAAGTAAAACACCAAAGGAGGTAACGAGTATTATTTTGATCCTTAGTGTGTGGAAATGGGTCATTGTAACTACTTGTATGGTTTATATCTTTAATCCTGGGTAGTTTCTCTGTTTTAGTATTCACAGATTCTCTTGAAAAGCTGCATTGTTATCCTTGTTGAGAGTCAAGCATGTAGCCCACTTTTTCATATTGATTTGTGGCAGGGGAAATCATGAGAATCAAATTAAGTTTGGTTTGGGTGAAAGGTCACGGGGGATTCTTTTCCCAGGTTTTGGGCAAGGGCGTCTGGTAATCAATTTACCTTAGACCATAACTGTACAAAATTAGAGGCAGCCACACTTGAGGAGTCATTAGGATAAGCATCTCTCTGACACATGACATTGCATGCATCATAACATCCTGCAATCTTGTTTTATTCCAACCACACACCCCCCCCCCCCCCCCCCCCCACCACAACGATATCCATATACTCAACATGTCCCTTCCTCTCTTAATTGCAGGTGTACGTACCTCTTTTGGGCTTTGACACAAACCATTTATCTCATTGTTGAATTTTGAATGTTTGTTGCTTTTGTGTTTGTTTTTTCGGAAATAATAGGTCTGGATGAGGACCAGATGGGCCTCATAATAGACAGCTTTTTAAGATTTTCTGTCTTTTCATCTACCATAAGAAAGCTAATTTTTAATAATAAAAATCAATTAGCAACTCATGGACATTGCGTGCAATCTAACTCTTGGTCATGCGCTTGAAACAGCGGCTTGCGTAGCAGATTCCACCCCTACCCCCAACCAACCAATAAGACAGACGTGGGCCTTCTTCAACTGTGTCAAACTTTGGGCCTTGCATCATTCCTCTTTGTGAACAACTTGACCCTAACAAGTTGCTCTAAAATAAGCTCGACTAGAAGTTGGATCTTTAATTACAAACTAGTCTCCATTTTATGTGTGCTCTTTGAATGTGGCACTCTCTTCTGAATGAGCCAAAAATTGTCAAGACTCCATTAACATCTTTTATTTGCAAAATATCATCCACCACCGCATTGTCACTTGCATGAGTCATGAACTCATGATTCTAAAATCTGCAATATTAAATATGGATATATAGGCATATCTATTTGTAAGACAACCAAATAAACAGTCTCCAAACTTCAAGCCTTCATGGTCTTTAAATTTGTTGTATACCTCAATGGGTTAAAGGTAAACCATGACAGTCGCCATGTCAATTGCTTTACTTCTCCCTTTTTCTTTTAGCGTTAATAAGCCAAAAATATATTATTATTGAAAAATCCATTACATCAACTGAAAAGGGTCTACAAGTACTAGACTGAAGGAGCAAAAAAATAGGACTACAAACAAAGCAAAAAGAAATACATGAAAAGGAAATGACAATTTATCACATCTATACAAAACCCCTTTTTACTTGGAAACAACGTTCTTGCGATTGAATTGTTGACTTTATTTTTGGCATGGAAATCTGCCATGATGGTTGTATTGTGACTGATTTGAGTAAAGAAATATTAAGTCCCAAAGAGAGCTCATTTAATTGCATTTGTCACGTCTTCCTCAATTATCAGTGATCCATGTCTATAGATTGACCATAAAGTTAAGGCTCTTAATACTGGGAAGGTTTGTCTCCTAACTTTGTGAAAACTTAAGTTGTAACCTCAAGACACTGTCCATCCTTGTTGGACTTAGATTTCCCCTAGCAATTCCATCTATGTTGAATTTTATGATATTCCGATTAGAGGGGACCCAACTTATCGAAAGTGTATCCTAGCAACCTTTTTACGATGTAAAAAAATTGATCAGTTTTAGCCCCTTGGAACTTTTTATTGAATAGAAGCCACATTGCATTACCTCCCCCTACATTGACAGATTCTCAATACCATGCATTACACCTGTAAACGTATCCAGATCTGGCTCTGTTAGGATCTGGATCCGACTCATTAGGTTTATTGGACCGTCTGGATTTGGCCCAATTACACAGGGTCCAATAAGATGTGGGTGTGGATATTGGACCGTCTGCGGCCCATTAAGTGTTTGAATGCCCATTTAGCACATTTTTTTGCTAACGAGCCCAATATCCATTTTTTAATTTAAATTTTTGTGCTAATGGGCACAATAGCCATTTTTTAACCTAAAAATTTATGCTTACAAGCCCAATACCCATTTTTAACCTAATTTTTTTATGTTATCAGGCCTAATATCCATTTTTAAATTAAATTCTTTATTCAAAACCTTAATACACTTATCTATAAGTCTAGAATTCATCATTTCAACCTAATACAATATTTTACACATGCCACAATCAGTGAGCTTTCAAACGTATACTACAGTTAACATAAAGAAAAGGTAAACATGCTAAAAAAAAAATCAAATTGGGCTTATTACCCTTAATACAAAACAAATACAAATAGTAAATAAAAAAATGCATTTAAATAAAATATCATATGTGATCTTTTTCAAATTGTCTATCTTCCTCTAATTTGTCCACTTGTTAGTGATCTCTTTCGTGAACTTCCAAAATCAAACCTGAGAAAGCAAGAGTAGGAAAATGCATTAATAATCAATATATAAAAATAATGACCATAAATGAGATGAAGCAAAATTGCCTCATCATAAAAATAAAAAAATAATAAAGTGCTTCAAGAATTAGAAAATAATACTTATACATCATTTTTGTGGAGTCAGAGAGAGAGACCTATATCGGGAAGAAGGGCTTCAAATTCTACCTACAAGGTTAAAAATAAGAGTAAAGAAGGAGTAGGAGTTTAAAGACAAAGATACAAAATGTAATAATAAGTAAATAAATTTAGAAAAAGAGAATTTTGGGAGTTTTTAAGGAAAAAAGAAGGGGAGAAAAAGGGCCACACAAGTTGCTCGAGGAATTAAAAAGAGGCTCAAAGGCATTCAAAATAAGAAGAGTTTTCTAGAATTTCAGTCAATGCAATCAACTTTCCACTTCACACACACATCCCATGCCCCCATCACTAGAGAGAACGTTCAAAACAAACGACAGTTTATTATTATTAGATAATAAAGATAAGCATCTGTGACAAAAACTTAAAACACAACTAGCAATGGCTCATTTTTCAGCTTAAAAGTTGTGGATTCCAGTCCTATAGGCATTAGATAAGTAATCGACCCGTGGAAAACAATTTGTGAAATCCAAATATAAATATCAACCCCAAGTTGATGGGATAAATGGCTTAAAGATAATAGCGATGGTGATGATGAATGAATTAGCACCTACAAGATTTCCAATAATAGATTCATAGAAATAATAATGTACATATTCATAGGAATACAAACTTCACTGCATAGAAGGTGCAGACCAAACTATAGGTTATTATTATCCTACAATGAATGTAGTGTCTAGGGGAAGCGTAATGACCCATGTCAACAAAATGGTTATGGGAATAGGAGGATATATGAATTGTACGATTTTCGATTCACGATTCACACCCCTATACCAATACGATTCGAGTTTGATAACATTAGGTAAAATTGGAGAATGTCATACACTTAGAGTATTGAGAATATTTATAAAATTTCATATTCACAAGGTGTGTGATAATATGTTTAAGTGATGTTGCCTTATGCATATTCTAATGCATAGTTGGATAAGGTTATGGTTTGACCTCCTTATGCCTATATGTGATTAATGTGAATATAGTGTATCAGATACATATGTATAAGTTTTCCAAGTTCCCTATGATTAAGTGCTTACTATAATTGAGAATTTATCGATTTGTGATGTATTGAACTATGGTAGAATGTATGATAAATCAAGATTGCCCCAGATGTGTAATGTAGGGCTTTGATAACTTTTCATACTTGTGTATGGTTATGAGTAATGTATATATCAAATGAATTCTCATAATTGTGATCGGAATTCTTAGATGGGTAACTCATATAATAAGCATGATGAATGTGTTTTAATGCCATACTTGGATTTTGTGATGATGTGTACAGTGAGTACTTATGTTGATAATGGTTGTAGTGGATCGACCTAACCATGTGTAGAACGGATTTTCATAGTTTGAAGATGAACTTGATAAAGGGTTAGATTAAGTGATATGGATGAGTTAAGGTCAAGTATCTTATAACCCAAGGGGGTTAACTTGTGCTACAATAGGGATGAGCTAGCATGATTGAGAATACATGAAATGCAATGTAAAAGCAAAAAAAACCTTGTTTGATTTCCCCAAACTAAAAGTATGACCACTCCCCAATGTCAACCCAAATGTGAAAATGATGAACTACGGTTGATCTGACCCACTATGTGGTAACTGAGAGCATTGTGACTCAGCTCGATCAAAAGATGCATTGTGTCATCCATTTATATTATGGATGATGTAAGATATTGAGCAAATGTGTAGGACTTTGGCATTGAGATGTATGTGAGTAAGTCACTTATTATATTGAGACGTGGTATGAGTGTGTTCCTCACGTGATGATTATATTGAGACCTTGTATGGGTGTGTCCCTCACGTGATGATTATATTGAGACGTGGTAAAAGTGTGTCCCTCACGTGATGATGATTGAGACGTGGCATGGGTACGTCCTTTACGTGATATTGATGATGATTGAGACGTGGTATGGGTATGTCCCTCACGTAATGATAATGTTATAGCTCAGTCCGTTGAAAAAATCAGTAAATCATTGTGTCTCATCTTTGTATAGTTAAAATGATGAGATAAGTATATATATTCCATGATTAAGGCCTTGAGTAGCCGTGAGACTGCGGGAGCCTCGATATGAACATACAGAGATTGTGGCATTGATATATTTATGTGACTTGGTCACTTGATATTGAGACGTGGTATGGGTAAGTGCCTCTCGTGATTGTAATGTTTGATTTCCTATCCTAGAGAGGTATTCAAGATAGTGGTGTTTTTCCACGGAGACTTAGTCCCTTGTGGTTGCCGACGCAGGGTGAGTCCCTTACATGTTATATACTGTAGAGCGCACTTACGACTATTCCACACACATGTTCTATGTGGTTGTGCAGATCTAGATATTATTTTACTCCATGAGGGTGGTGATAACTTCGTTAGACGTGGTCCAACCGTCTTAGAGCTTGACTGAATCAGTCATGAGGTGAAGGGATGCAGGGCGAGGTAGACTTGATCACGCTAGTCGTGGGTCTCCCGCTTAGTAAGTCATGGGCCCTAAGTCTTGCTAGGGGTCGTGGTATGTTTATGATATGATGATTTGATATTGTTTCCACAGTCATACATTAATTCATTTGAGTGTTGTTCTTTCGGATAAAAGATCTCTTGGTAGATGGTGTGTCCTTGGATTAGTTATGCCCATGGATAGATTATATTCATGGATGATTTATACCCATGAACAGGTTATACTCACAGATAAAGTGTTACCAGGGATGGATGTGTATATCCATGGATGATGGTTCCCATGGTGGTATGGATTCATGCCCGGATGTTGGTCTTATGGTAGACATATTGGTCTCATAGTAGACATATTGGTCTTATGGTAGACCTATTGGTCTCATAGTAGACGTATTGATCTTATATTAGACATGTTGGTCCCATGGTAGACGTATTGGTCTTATATTAGACATGTCGGTTCCATGGTAGACGTATTGATATTATGGTGGACATGTTGGTCCCATAGTAGACGTATTTGTCTTATGGTAGATATGTTGGTCCTATGATAGACATATTGGTTCTACGAATATATGAGTTATGCCTATGGATGGATTATACCCATGGAGTGATTATATTCATGGATGATTATTACCTATGGATAGATGATACTAACTGATTTAGAGTTAAAAGAGATGTATGATGAATTCCATGGATGTTGTTCCCATGGTAGATAGATTGGATTCATGTCTAGTTATTAATGGTGGGCACATTGACCCCATGATAGATATAGTGGTCCCATGGTAGACGTATTGGTCTCATAGTGGACGTGACAGTTCTATGGATAGATATTATTTTCCCATGGATGGTTCTTCCCATGGAGGACTTTGTGACCATGGATGAGTATTGTATATCGTGGATGGATATTCCCACGGAGGGCATTGATTCCATAAAGGATTGGACCCATATTTAGAGTATTATCCCCAATGATGGATGTACTTATGTTCGGATATAGGTCTCATGGTTGAGGTTTATCACATGTGTGACATTGACCCCATGGTTGACGATGTTCCCATGGTTGATATAGACTTGTGATTAGCTAGACTAGTGATAGATGAGATCTATTCTACTTATAAGGCCCACGATTGGGTAATTAGAATGTTTTGATGTGACATCATGAATAGCACAGGGTTAGTGCCGTGAAATAAATGAATTGAGAACTACGCAAGATCTGATCTCTATTGGAGTACGTAGGCAGCTGATAATTCAGTTCAATCAAATCAAGGGTCCAATAAATCTTAGGATACGTGGGGATATCGCAACACGTGTAGGTGTCACGTGTTTGGACTATGAGTTGTGCATGCTTTAGAGTTAAAAAAAAATGTTATTATTTCTCACATGTCCGTTGGGTCGGAGCATGACAGGAAGCACAAATGAGATGTGGAGAAATCAGTAAGAATCACCCTATGCATTCAGAATCTCTCTCTTTTTCCCCTTTTGAACAACAAAAGAAGACATTTTTGTTCAGTAAAAAAATTGTACAGAGATGTGCATATGGGATACATTTAAGGGGAGTATACTAAGTTACCCTCACCAAAAGGCCTCTACTGAGTGCCCATCATTCCCCAGTACAGCAAAGAACCAAAATACACACTTGTCTCTCTTTATCCTTTCACCAAAAAATATGTATTTAGAGAGTATATTTAGGCCATCTGCAGAAGAAAATTGAAAAAATACAATAATCTCCAAATAAGGTAATGCATAAGCATGGAGGCATTTACAGAAGAACCCATAGAACCTCTGAAAGTATTCCTCCCATCTTCCACAAGTTTTCAAACAATTATCACATAATTTACATACAAGTAAAATTCTCTCCTTTTATTTCCTTCTTTCATTGTCTCTATCTTTATATCTTCTTCTTCATCATATTCCTCTTTGAAAGTCCCGGAGTGATAGAGCCCAATTGTGGTGGGGGGCGGCGGGGGGAATACACCAATCCCCAATTTTCTATCCCTTTTTTTTTAAAAAAAAATTCTTGATTAATTAGGATTAGCAAAGTACAATAATAAGATTAATCAAGGTGTTGTTATGTGTGTGAGCAAGAGATGTGCTAGTTAACAGTCACACACACAAAATCAAACACATATACAACTGATATATAATGGTTCGGTTAAATAACCTACCTCAACTGTTAAGATTCACCCAACTTTGGGTCATTTCCAAATCACTAAGTGGGGAATTACACAATCACTAATAGTGTAAGACTTTCACCTACATATTCCTAGTTTTGAAAGGTTCGACCAACCACGGTCTACATCCTTGTCTCTCTATTTTTATAGTGGTTTGATCTCCTTGATCTAATCCACTTTACAATGATGAATTGAAAATAAAACACAAAGAAACACTTGCCTTTGAAGCTCAACCTTGGTGAAATGTGTTTCTTCAAAAAATTCTCCCAATGATCTTGTTGATGATGAAGATGTACATCTTGTATGGAGCAATCACAAGATAGGGAGAGGGTTCCTAGGATATATGATTTTCCAATGTAAATCCTAAACTAGTTTTCTTCTTCTCTCTTGATCTCAATCAACTAGATGATTGAATCTCTAAATGATTTACCAAATGTATATATTAAAGAGAGAGTGAGGGAGGAGCGGAGTCTCTAGATTTTCTTCAAGTTTTTCTAATTACAAATGAAAGCTCTATGTAACACCCCATCCCGCTACGGGCGTGTTATCTCCGAAACATCCCAAGAGATCTCCAAAAATGGATATCGAGTCTATTTTTTTTTATGGGAGACACCGCTCCCGCAACCCACACTAACCATGGGCAACCCACAAGCAAATCACCAATAAAGCATTAACCATCATTAAAGCAATAACATCATTCCATTATTACATTTATCCAATTCATGTGAGATTATATAACTCAAAAACATGAACAAGTTCTCAACTACAAAATGAGACTATGACAGAAAATAAAACAGCAGCTCCAAGCCCAACACTTGATCGAGGGTCCTGTCGACCCCTTTTCTAAGAACACCTATGAGGCAAGGGGTGAGCTCTACATGCCTAGTGAGGGTAACACATGCATCATATGTCATCAAGCATACACTGCATATAATCATATGGACACATCAAAGTATAAGATGTCTACGTGCGTGACCATGCAAGCGTATGCCCTACCCCTAGCACACAAGCCCACATCTACCGGGCCTCCAGCACGTCTTCTAACCAACCCAATGCAACTCTAGGGCAACTCCCTCACATGTTCATCCGCTACGATCTACCCACCCATGGGTACACAGACCGATCCCTATCCAGATCAGGGTCTCTAGCCCTCAACCAGTCCTATGACTCTCCTAGGACAACCCGTACACATACCACAGCCAACCCATGAGTCAGGCTCACTGGACTCCCAAACAGACTATAACACCGGAGTAACCACCACGTAAATCCTCGACGAACTGTCAATTGGACCCATTTGTGGTCTCCTCAACCAAGTACCAGACTCCCGGTAGTCATACATGTAACCTCGAGCCCCATTTGCTAGTCTTTACGCAACTGGTATATATACCCCTCATGGAATTCCATAGGCCTTCTATGGAGTGAGTCGACTAAACTCACTCGTTAGGCGCCCATAAACTCCCAGTGAGTCAACAGCCACAACACAAGTCTCAACAATGAATCCCATGGTCATAACCACTGGTAATCACACTACCACACCCCTAGGCCAAAATGTAGGCGAACAAACACTCAACCCACCTGGCTCCCAGGGCAACCTAGTACGTACTCAACGTACTTCACGACTACCCTACCTCTTGGGTCACCTCCACAGAAATTCACACACACCACAGATCGGTACTTCAGTTGTACACCAAACTACGGAGATAACTTTGAATAATGTCCATAAATAGTCAACCGGCACCTCAACTGCAGATCGGACCATGGGGACAAACCTCAACCCATGTCCGTAAATAATCAACCAGCACCTCAGCCGTACTCTGGACCACGGGGACGAACCTCAACCCATGTTTGTAAATAATCAACCAGCACCTCAGCCGTACTTTGGACCACGGGGATGATCCCACAAGTCTGGCTGGAAACGTCTTGCGAATGATCCAGAAACGGTCTGAAAACAAGCCAGAAACGATCCTCAAAACGGGCCAGGAACAAGCCTAAAAAGGGCCTGGGCCGGGCCCGAGATGGGCAGGGCCAGATTGGATCTGTTGGTCTGAAGAAGCTAGGCCGCTCCACTGGGCTCATGGATTGGACAAGGCCGATTTGCTGGGCTGGATCTAGGCTTGGGTCTGCTAGTGAACCGAGCTAGGCCTACACGAGCTGGGCCAAGGACAGACTGGGCCGGGGGAGTTGGGCTTGCACTGTTGGGTCACTGCTGGGCCGGGTAGAGATGGATGTGGGGGAGGGGTTTGGGTATTAGGGTTAGGGTTTGCAATGGGTGGAAAAATAAAAGAAAAGGAAGAGGAGAGAGAATGGGGTGGTGGCTAGAGAGGGAGGGAGAGATCGATAGAGGGGGCGGGCGAGAAAGAGAGGGAAAGAGGGTGGGAGAAACGACGACGGTCACTTGAAGAGAAAAAGGGCAATGGGGATTTAGGGTTTCAGTTGAAGAGAGAGAGAATAGAAGAAAGAGAGAGAGACAACGGTGATTTGAGAGGGGAAACCGAGAGGAGGGAGAAGGAAAGCAATCAGAGGGGCGGCGTCTAGGGTGAGGGTTGGTGTTGCAAAGAGAAGAGAGGAAGAGGGTAGAGCGGCGGCATATGGGTTTAGATCTAGGGTTTCGATTGGGGAAGGAAGATGAGAAAAAAAGAGAACAATGGGGGAGCGGCGGCGGCGGCTAACAGCTAGGGTTCTAGGGTTTCAAAAAGAGAGAAGAGAGGGAGCTGCTAGGGTTTTTCAAGGGAAAGAGAAAGAGACATTAAATAGGGGTGGGCTAGGGCTTGGAGTTCACAACTATAGGGTTCCAAAACCTTTCTTCTCATTTTTTTTTTAAAAGAAAAACACAATATTTATAAATTAGTTTTAAAATCATAATTAAGGTGTGATTTTCCAATATATTTTTTTTGGCATGAATGAATAAATATTGAACAAAATTACCAAAATGCCATTCGAGCTCCCGAGCTCAAAACTGGGCAAACCGAGGCCCACCGCAGAGCCCACACTCTCCCTACTGCTACTAAACCCCTAAGATCCTGAAAAATCAAGTCGGGTCATTACACTCTATCCCCTCAACAAACTCCGGACCTTAAATAAAGATCACAAAAACCTCGGCACAGGCGATTGATTGTCCTACACGATCGATCGTGCATTCAAATTTTACCGTTGTAAAATGATTGTTGCGTATTAAATGTTCTTCCAACGGATAAAAAAAATTCACACCCAATTGATCGTCCGTGTTTACTTGCTACTGATCGCGACATGACGAATGTATCAGCCTAAGACTGACTGCAAACCCAGGGCGATTGGTCGTGGGACCGATGTATTTTTGCCCTGTCTCGCCGATAGGTAGTGCGACCGATTGATCGTGCACTATACCACACGAAAGGTCGCCGCCAGACGAATGCATCGTCCTGAGCCTAACTATAATTTTCCAGAGGGTGTTCAACCCAGGCTCCAGGCGATAGATCGTGAGTGCGATTGGTCGGCCCTTTACCCAAACGAAGTATAGTCTACATGATCGGTCGTTCTGAGAAATGACTGTGAATGACAGTCCAGATTTCATCCTAAGTCCTGCCGATGGATCGTAATGCACGATTGGATCTACCCTCTCCCAGCAATGCATCGCCTGCACGAATGTATCGCCCTGGGACCTTAGGTGTTTGACAGACCATTTCCAGCCAGAACCTTTGTTTTCCAGGACGATTGGTCGTATGACCACGATAGATCGTCCACTATCAAATATGATTGATCGTCAGACACGATCTGTCGGCATGATAATAAAATCAATGTTTATCCACATTAAGTTCATGTTCTGGTTATGGTGACAAACAACCTCTAGGCTACTTAAATTATCCAGATGTAATATCTAAGCCTAGGCAATGTCATCCTAAGGTGTGGGGTCCATCTAGAGTCTTCTATGGCCAATTTACCTTGTGTGATTGCCTGTTGCACTAGCCTAGCCACCTGGAAAAGGTCTTTCTCTAAACCTTCCCCTCTCCGGCAAGGTCCCTTGTATTCTGCAAATGGCAGCTAGCTCTTCCCCCTTCAAAGCAACAAGTTCAGCTTTCCTGCTGAGGGCATCTGCTACTTGGTTAGTTCTTCCTGGCTTATACTTGGACTCCAACACAAAGTCAAACTCAGCCAGGAAATCCTGCCTGCCGATTTTGGAGAAAGCTTCTTCACTAACTTGTCACCATCTTTTAGCCAATTAACCCCCTTTCTCTACGTTTATTTATATTATATTTATTTATATTCTCTTTTTATATAATATAAATAATACTTACTTAATAATTTACATTAAAAGGTATTTAAGAAAGATGCTCAATATGCTCAATAAATAAAGATGCGAATGAAGCGGTCGAATTGATAAAGGAATTGAATTGTCCAACCGACCGAGAAAAGGGGAATCGGATACTGGAATGCTGATCCATCTATAGATCGAACGGGAAGAAGAGCCAAGGAATGGGAACATACATGTTGATGATCCGTTGAACCTTGATTGATCTTCCATCTTGAGCTTGATTCAACCACCACTTGATTCTTGAGCGTCTAACTTCAAGGTAATGCTTCATTGGAGTCATGGATTTGACAAACAAGTGACTCGACAAGCCAAAGCACTAACATTCTTCTATACAAATCAAATTGTATCTCTTTTCTTTCCTTCTTCAAGTCTCTGTTTTGATATTTTCTTCTTAAGTTATGGATACTTCTTCCAACTCTCTCAATGGCTTCTACTCCTTCCTTGCCAACCAACAACTTCATGTCAATCCAATTCCTTCAAAGGGTTCTGTCACTCCTTCGATCCTATTGATTTTTAGAATTGTTTTAAACAAGTAATATAATTTTGGATACAGAATCCTAAAACAGGAATCTAGATATTACAGCAAAAGAGAACATAGTACCAAAATTCCTATTCTATTAAAACAACAATGATAGAAAAAACTATGCATTTGATAATGATCCTTAAAATGCTGTCATTTCCAGCACCTAATTTCCATAAAAACCAGATCCTAGATCACAAGACAAAAGAAAATCAATTCTCATTTCCATCCAAAACAAACAATAAAATAGAAAACCTCACAATTCATAAAGTATAAGCACAATCAAACCATTTACAACTTAAACAATACAAAATCAAATATACAGAACATAAAGCTTAAATTACAAAATGAAAAAACCATTGACACCCACATTAGCGAATAATTAGAGACACTAATCCCTGTCATAATCTGTTTTGCCCAAGTAAAAGGTACTTACATAGAATGCAGTTACTGTCCCAGCTGAATCTCCTGGAACCATCTTTATCCTCATACTGAAGTGGCCAAATAGGTTAGAGCGCTTGGATTGAAAACCAGTACCTTTGAACAAAGACCCAAAAGAAACAAAAATCAATAGTCAAATTAGATAACAAGAACATATTAGAATTTGGTTACATAAGATGTTAGCAAGTAGGTTTTGTCCTTTGTTGTGTACCTATGCATTTGTCCTTTCTTGTGTACCTGTGTATTGATTGCCATTATATACACAACTTATTCATTCGACTAAGCAAAGGTTCACACTTTAAGGCCTAGTGCATAAAATAAGTGGGTCACGAAAGATTGGTTCAAAATCATAATGCCATTCAATAAGTTGTGAATATTTAACAGAAACAAAACAATGAAAGGGAAAAATTACAGTGAACCTTGGTGAAGTGCATGATATGGAGGCAGAAAATCAAAATTATGTTTTTACTTTTAAAAATACAATTGGTAATTAGGTCATGATAAAAATTGTTGGATGAATATATGACTCGTAAAAACCCAAACATGAAATAGTGATTCAGGTTTCTTATTTTAAACAGGAGGGCTACATTAACAATTGGGCCTGGTTGATGTATCAGGATCAGCCCAATCATTGTTCATTTCCTTATCTGAAAATTTTGACTCTGCTAACCAAGTTTTGAGACCCAATACTTCCAGTTCCATTGGGTGGTTGATCTGCAACACCTAGATTTTTCTCAAATTACAATATTAAAAAATTAAAATAAATCACTACAAGGAATGGAAGACATTGGATCTTCTCAAAATAAAATCAACCCACATCAAATAAAAGTTAAAAGGAAAAAAAGTACCTGCAGAGAGAGGAATACGTTGGACGAGAGAGAGCAGTGAGAGAGAGACACTTGCAGCGAGAGTACAGTGAGAGAGGAGTAGGCGGATGAGAGGGAGAGTAGTGAGAGAGAGAAGATGGAGAGAGCGAAAGCGAGAGAAGGGTAGAGATGAGAGAGTGACGGTGAGAGTTTTAGGGTTTTCTTTTAGTGCAAGAGAATGAGATTGCGGTTTCCTTTTATTTTAAGAAGAGATTTCGACGGACTGTCCATGGACGGTCCGTGGCCACTCATTGTTTAAATGGATTGTAGGATCCGATCTGAGAGTCCTTATCGGACTCTAGGATCCGGATTGCAAATGGACTCCTGAATCTGAGCCGAATCTGAATCCATTTACAGGCCTAACCACATCAAATGTTATACCATTTTTCCTATGTTGTCTTACTTGATATCATTCGTTATTTATCATTAGCTATTTTTTATTTTTTATTTCTTTTTACAACAGTTTGCAACCCTCGTACATGATTTGCAAAAAAACAACTGCATCATCGCCAATATGAGCATGCATTGGAACTGCATAATAAATCAAACATCTTTCATGGTGTTCGTTGAACAATCTTAAAAAGGAGAATTACCTGTCACCAACAATGCTCTCAGGAGATTGCGAAGCCTTTTCTTCAGCACCTTTATTTGATAATCTATTTGTGGGTTGATGAGCATTATAGAAATGTAGATCTGTTTCTAAAAAGTGTAAATGTATCTTTGAAGTAATTGTTTTAGGATCACCATGTAACTTTGCAAATTGTTTGAAGAAAAATATTAACAAAGCATTCATGGTCACAAAGTATGAAATCTAGGATTGGAGTGATGGCCAGTTCTGAGTTCGATTTCTACTCCACCCAAAGGATCATTTCTTGTAAATTTACTGATGTATATAAATAAGAAGGCTTGCATATATACTGAAGACGAGTCACGTACTCTAAGAAACTTGATCATAGAAATGAATGATGTCTGTCATCTTTGAAAAGTGATCTAGGTCAAAAAAGTACAATGACATTATCGTTTTGTCCTTGGGAGCCCAACACAAAATCCATTAAGATGTCAATGCATGGGCTGAGTTTGTTGTACTTGTCCATCACAAAAGTAGTTCACTTAGTAACAACTCAACAACTAGCATCTATCGCTTGAATTTGTTTGCCATACTATGTCTCACAGGAAATGTGCTTATGTGTAGAAATGCCATCCATTTAGCATTTGTGCAGTAACCCTTTTTTTTTTTTTTGCATTCAAATATTCAGAGCCTCAAGATCTGGATACAAAATAAACCCCTTTGGATCAAATAATTACGTTAATGCTAAAGGGCCTGAATTATGGTATAGAATTCAATGTTTCAGGTTGAATCTGGGCTAAAAAAATGGTGCTCCGATACGTACGAATCAAGGCACTGATATGTATACTATGGGCGACTACACACATTCTCTCTCTTTTGATTTTTTTTTTTAATTTTTTTTCAAAAATACAGAAAATCAAGAAGATTCTAGGATTCAAGGATATGTCATTGTATCATTATTTCGCTTTCATTTAGATATTCAAATGTGATTTTAAATTTATGAAATCGAGAATTTTAAAATATATCCAAAATAATTGTGGAAAAATTGCAAAAAAAATCTAAATTATCAGCCAAGATTTCTAAAATTTCAGTCAAAGTTTTTGCTTTACATTTCAGACAAAATATTGAGCTAATTCATCCAAAATTTCCTTGCAAAGTGCTCCAAGATTTCAGGCCCAGTAATACCAGATCTGCTCCTGAATGTCATCTTTGATATGCTACGTTTTTTAGTTCTTTCCACTCAGACTTACTGTTGATTGTAAGGTTTAAGAATCGTCCATATCTGTTGCATCAATCTCGTCCTAAATCAGTTCTAATTGCTGCCATTAAATTACACTACTTACCTTGATTGCATCGTTTCCAACCCAAGCCCTCATATTGGCTTGCACGTTTCTGCTCACTGTAATACCAGTCATTTATTCAATTAATTATTATATTTAGTAATCCCAAGATCACCCATAACTAATTTATATCCTTAGTACATGTTCTAGCCAGCAATTATTAACTTGGGACCTTTCAATTCCTTGCAAGTGTTGCAAGATTTCAGGCCTAGTAACGCCAGATCTACGCTGGACTGTCACCATTGATTTGCTGTGTTATTTTTTTTTCACTCGGACTTATTGTTGATTTAAGGCTCAGGAGTCAACCATATCTGTGGCATCATTCTCGTCCTGAACCAGCTCTAATTGTAGGCATGAAATTGCACTGGTTACCTTCCTTGCATCATTTCCAACCAAAGCCCAGATCTGTCTGATCTTGGCTTACACGTTTCTGATCCTCACTGGAATACCAGCCATTTATTCAATTAATGTATTTAAAGATCCCAAAATCATCCATAGCTAATTCATATTCAATTAATTTTCTGATATAAATAAGTTTGTAAAAAAATACCAGTTAAGGACACTTGTAGATAATTGAAAAAATTTAAAATCGCAATGGACCTGTATTAACGATCGAAACTTATTTTTTATTAAAAAAGGGAATCCGACCGCTGCACATGCCACCGATCGTTGTAAGAAAACTGAAATGTTTCCGTCGTGGCCGCTATGGGCCACAACTTTGCGCCTACAAGAGAGGCCTGTCGCCAGCCTGTCACCCTGGGAGGTGTGCGCCTGCTAAGAATGTATGGCCATTTCTGTTAACCTTAGGGTGGAATAATGGCACTACTCAACTTCTCAAAGAAAAAAGCCATTGGTTGTATAGCTCAGGTTACACTAATCCCAACAAGGAAAGTGTTCGGCTTTTATCTTAAATGCTTTCTCAAAATTAGACGAGGCAAGCAAAAGGATTATACTCATTTTCTCCTTGATCAACGGCAAAGCTATGATATGTAACAATATTATCAGAACTAGATTGTTTCTCTAAATGTCTTTGAGGAAGGTTGAATTAAATAAGGTTCAACCGTAATTAAATTTATGCCATTAATATAAATATTATAAATAATATTTAATTATTAATTAAGATTTAATTAATGAGTTGATTAAAATTTTAAGCAAAAAAAATATTATTTAGAGATGAAATTATTATTTTCACTTAAATTATAAAATATATAACAATATTTAATTAATTCTAAGATAATATAATATTTACATTAAAAATATGCAAATATTCACATTATTAATAACATAAGAACGAATATAAATAATCATATTATTAACGTATTCATTTTAATAATATTATAATGTTATATATCCTTTAAGATAATTGCCATAAATGACTAACATCATTATTTATATATTATTAGTTAATTAATATTTATTAGGTTGCTAATATTGGTATCATATAATAAATATCATAATTTCATAACACATTGCCACAAGTCCCAAATGACCAAATCTTGTAAATATCACCGGCTAATGTAGTACTAAATATAGATTTAAAAATTTAATATATTTTAATTTTTTTAAACATAGTGAACTGGGTCCACGGTTCACGGTTCAATTAGAAAAACATTGGTGAATCGTAGTTTGACTGTTCAGAAGGTTTTTAATTGGACCAAACCGTGAAGAAGATGGGCCAAGGTTGAACTGCAGTTTGACTGCAGTCCGTTCGATTCTGATAACATTGATTTGTAGTGAGACTTCACTTACATTTGCCTCCCTGAGTCATCAACCAAAATGTTCCATCGAATCTATACCTTATCGATTTGGATTTGATTGGAGGTCAGTACAATCTTCTATATCTATTGTAAAATGTCCATATGGGAATTGAATTTCTTCAATGTCAAAGCTGAGAGCCTTCCATTATGGACAAAGACATTGATAATGTATTGTAGTATTTTTCTAAAAAAATTAAATTAGAAATTGAAATTGTTGTCTTTCTAGCAAAACTCAAATTCTTTAAGGCTTTGCTTTCAAATTTGGAACCAAACTAGAAATTTGAACTTGGAGACATAATTTCTACTAAATTTAAAATTATTTTTTGTATAGTTTTTTAATCACACATTGGAATTGAAGGAAAATTTGGGTGACAGGTCTAATTTATAAATACCCTCTCAACCCATCATTTTATCAAGTCTTCCATTTCTTGGGAGTTTCGCTATTGTCTAGTGCAAGAGAGGGGAAAATGACAACATATATTTTATAATAATAACAATAATAATTATAAAGAACAATGTTTTAAAAACCGAACCGTCTTGTTGGAAGGTCAGATTAAATAAGGTTCAATCGGGTTCAACTGTCGTCAAACACGTGCCATGAATATTATATTAATAATATTAAATTATCAACTAAGGTTTAATTAATGAGTCGAAATAAAATTTTAAGCAAAAAATATTTTAAAAAAAATAGATGTTGAATTTTTTGAAAAATTAAAAAACAATTTTTGGAAACGGCATTCAAAGACCTATCTACTGGCAATAAATGTGAATTTCTTGATTAACGTGTTATTCCCAGAAAATTTTGTAATATGAGCGAATTTTCACTCTATTTTGATTTGCTTGGAAAAGTTTGTAAATTGTGGAAACCTTGGATTTTTGAGTTTTATTTGCTGGACCAAAACCCTAATGACTCTAAGTGATTGGTTCATTTAATTTTTAATAATGAGGAATAAAATCCCTAAGTGGTTTTGGAACCCTAAAATAATTACAGAGAATTTGGTTTGAAAGCATGTTCGTAAAAGCTTGGATTTTTTGCGTTATGTTGCGTTGTAATTTTAGGTGAGGGAAACAATTCTTTTGTATGTTGGTTTATTACATACCAATTGTTATTCTAGATTGATTGTTGATGATTGGATTAAATGCAAGGGTTTTGGATTTATTGAAAGACTGGGAATTTGTAATTGAAGGGTAAATTCCAGTGCAAGCTCATTAATGTAAGGGAAATATTTTGGCTAAATGTTCGAAGCCATGAGTTGTAACACCCCAGTCCACCCAAGACAATATTGTCCTCTTTGGCCCAGCAACTGAGTCCGCACGACTTTGTTTGTAAATGTCCCACACAAGGAAACACCCCAAAAGGCCTTGTGCTTGGTGGAGGAGAGCCTCCAACTTATATACCAAAGAAAACACGCCCACACTAGTGATGTGAGACTTCCACATGCGCCCAGCACCAGCTGGCACTTTTCTATCCCATGTGGGACTCTATCTGGTCTAAGGCATAGAGCCCCCTTGGGGAGGGGTACTATAACGTACCCCTCTTAAGACCAAAGCCGTCCCCAGCTCTATATGTCGAATCTGGTTCCATCTACCAAACTACACACACACCAGACCACACTGTCAATCCGAAAGTTGAACCGTGCTTTGATACCATTTGTAATGCCCCAGTCCACCAAGCACAATATTGTCTGCTTTGGGCCCTCACTCGAGTCTGCACGGCTTTGTTTATGGAGATCCCACACAAGGAGACACCCTAAAAGGCCTTGTGCTTGATGGAGGAGAGCCTCCAACTTATATACCAAGGAGAACACGCCCACACTGGCGACGTGGGACTTCCACATGCGCCCAGCGCCACCTGGCGCTTTTCTCTCCCATGTGGGATGCTATTTGGTCTAAGGCACAGGGTCCCCTTGGGGCGGGGTACCACATGAGCACTTCAGTCCGCCCTGATATTTGGTTTATTACTCATCTACTTTGTTGAAAAACCACAACTAAGTATTCCAGAATTGGTTTGTGAAATTTAGTATTTTGGTTGTGTTTGTTGGAGAATTTATTCATTCTTGATTTATGAAATTGGTATATTTCATAATTTTTTTTTGATGGTTTAGCATGAATTTTTTATGATGCTTCTGTTAGAATGATGTATCAATTTGCTTTATTGTTATTGGAACATGCTTATTTGAGAAATTATTTAATTTCTAATTAGAGCATGTTATTGATATACATGACATGGGATTCATTCAAGAATATATGTTGAGCATTCATGAGCATCCACAGTTGGGTGGGTGTTGAGATGCGATTTTTGGTTGGAACACTGGTCATTTGATGTACTCATGTGTGGGGGTCTTCGGACCATTTATTGTGCAAATTTTGTGTGGACCTTTGATCATCATGACACGTCGTTTGGAGATGGACCGAGGATTGTATTTGTTTTTGATGGGGTCTATGATAATTTGTGTCCTTTGGAGATGGACCATGGATCATAACACATCCTTTGGGATGGACCAGGGATTGTGTTTACTTTGATGAGGTATTGACCATTTGGTCCTTTGGAACACGTTCCTTTGGGGATGGAGCAGGGATTGTGACACATCCTTTGGGGATGGACCAGGGAATGTGTTTGCCTTTGATGGGTCATATGCACATATGTGATTTCATTTATGAGTTGAGATGCATGGGATTGAAGCATGCATCATGTCATTATTAAATATCATACTTTGATATTGTTTAGTTTCATTTGATATGAGATGAACTCCATAATGCCTAATTCCTTGAAGTTGTATAGAACATTTTATAATTTGTTTTCTTCACTAGGCATGAAACTCATTCCCTTACGTCAGGAAATTTTTGGAGAATGAGATGGGTCAGGCTCAACCATAGGTTTGGATTCGTTTAGAGCTAGTGGACTGAAGTTTTACTTTCGATATTATTTGTTGAGATAAGAAAAATTACATTTTTTTTCCTTTCAATTTTTGATTAGTTAGTCTTTATTTTATAAATAAAAGATCTGTTTAATGTAATTTTCTAGTTTTGTAGATAAGATTTGTGAAATACAAGAAAAAGTCATAAAACAGTGGATACTTGAAAGAAGTGAGCTTAAATTGGAAGATTTGAAATTTTATAATTAATTCATACCACTTTTAGGACTTTTAATGTAAATTGGTTAATCTGGATCCATTTATGAGAGTCTAGATTAATTCAATATTTTAGATTTTAAGTGGTTGGTTAATTATTTAATTCTAAGACAGGAAAATCTACAATTCAAAGGCCAGAAGAGAACAAGAGTTTGAAATCAAGTCTATGGGCCAAAGATCCACTGCAGATTGTCTAGACGTTTGTAAGCGCTAAGTCGGAAATCAACAGTTCTCTAGAGTTCAAGGCGTCTCAGTCTTTTAGGACTTACTCTGCCCTTACATAGATTTGTTTATTTCCTATGAGTCTACTTACTGCTGTCTCACAGCGGACTCCATACTCTGATATTATTCTATCTCAATTCCAACGTCCACATTTGTGACAAACACCTAGCCTCTTAGCTTTCCTCTTTGCAGCCAGAGTGCTTCGACCACATAAAGGTTTGGATTCCTCCTCTTGGATTTCCAACTTGCTCACCCTCATAGCTAAGGAAATGATTTCCTACACAAGTTTGGAGAAACTTGTGTTCTAGACAGACACATTGCGAAAACAAGAACTCGACTGTCTACGTGCATGACTTCTATCCAGTTCTTTAACGTCTGCTGGTCACAAAAATAAAGATGGATGATGGATGCTAAATTTTTTTATTTTATTTAAAGGGTCTCAGTTTTGCACTTACTCTCCCCTTAGATTTTTTTTATGGATATGAATAACATGTGATGACCTTAGTACCCCGAAACTCGAATTGAACATTGTCCTCAATGTTCCCTAATCTACACTGGCTAGGTGCAAAAGAAGAAATATTTAGAAAACGACCAATCGGGGTATGAGATGTACCTTGGGATGAAATGATGTATGACTGACTTTTAGGCTAGACTGACTCAATGAAAAACCTAAACTAGACTCAATAAACTCAAATGAGACATTGACGACTCTGACGAACTTAGACATCGACAGATTAGACAGATAGGTAGGTGGGTCTGGGTGGTTGGGGTTGAATGGGTAAATGTGTGGATATGGATGAGTGGATTTGGGTAAATGAGTGAATAGGTAAATGGGTAAATGGGTGGATGAGTAACTAGGTGAATGGATAATTGGATGAATAGGTAAATGGGTAAATGGGTGGATGAGTAAATAGGTAATGGGTAAATGGATCTTCCTTATCAATTCTGGTCAGATGTTGGACCTACAGGTTGGCTATCAAGTTAGGGATGGGCTGATAGGACGGATCTTGTGATGGTTCTAGTGTGGGTGAAATGGTTGATTGGGTGGTGGTGGTGGTGGTGATGTAGGTGGTGGTAAGGGTGGACTATCTATATTTATGACTGAGCCTGACTGAGCCCCGGGCGCAACGATCGATGTACTGATGGGAAGTGTAACTTAAACCAAGCGATTGGTGGAGTCACGTGACCAATGAAGCATACACAGACACGATCACACACGCTCAAACAAAAATCACACATAAAAATGCCTAAATCTAGATTCAAATTTCTTCAAGAGAAATTGAATTTTTATTAGCTGCTAATAGGACCATAAAATTTGTCTCTAGACTCGCCCATACTTTTCTCTCCAAATAATCTAAGTCTCAAATGAGAATTTAACCACAAGATGGCCAGGTAAGTTCCTAGGTAAGTCGGGGAGTACAGACGGCTTCTCGTCCCAACTGATCTTTAGACATGCTCGACCTCATGCCTTGATAACAGACCTAGCCTTGGTGACAGACCTAGCCTTAAACCATTCTTGAAGATAAATTATTCATTGGTTACAAAATTGATTTAGATTAAAAAGGTTCTTAATGAGCATGAAATCCTAAAATCTAGCATAATGGTTCCTTAATTGACTTTATTAGGAGATGTATGAACCATTTTTATTTACTAATAATTTTTTCTATTTTCGTGAATGCAAGCCTAAATCTATCAATTCAATACTCAAAACAAATATGCAAACAATAAGCAAACAATCTAATCTAATGCATGAAGACTAACAACCTAAATAAATGAACAAAATAAATATGCAATATTTTTTTTTTATGCAAAATAAGTGCAAAACACTCTAAATAAAAGTTCTATATGAATGCATGGAAAATATAAAAAAATTAAATAAAATGAGGCTAGGCACTTACCATGGCCTGTAGTGCTTTCCTGCCAAAATTTTTTAAAGCACTATTCAAAATCCCTGTACATTGAAATACCACAAAATAAAGTGAAAATTCTAATTCTCATAAAGAATAAATGAAACTTAATTTAGATGCAATTTTCCTAAACTACAACTATTGGAGAAGATATAATATTTACAATCCTAAACAAGAATTTTAAATAAGACAAGACCATAAAAATTTAAAGTTGAGTTTCACCAAATCAATCTATAATTCCATAGTCTCCAAGATTTGATTATTTTGAAACTTTCATAAGTTAGATAAGCTTTCTAGATTTAGAAAACTTCTAAGTTTGGAGATTTTTCTAAAATTGGATGGTTACCAAAATTAGATCAATTACCAAAACTAGATTTTTCTAAGAATAAAAACTTTCTAAAAATAAATTAAAAGCATAATTCCATGAATATTGAGATTTTCAAAAAAAAATCTCATTTGAAGAAACTTTCTAAAATTAGAACTTTCCAAAAAGAAAAGTTTCCAGTTTTAAAGAGTTACCAAAAATAGAACATTCCAAAAATAACAATCTTCGCTAAAATCACATAATTTTAATGGCACACAATTTAATTTTGATTTCTCCGGCAACGGCATCAAAAATTTGTTGATGTGCAAATTTCACATTTATAAATCTCGTAAGCGCACAAACCATTTATAGTATAGCGTTATAAGTACGAGGTCGAACCTAAAGGAATTCACAAAATATATGTTTAATTAAATTAGCATTTTTAAAATATGTAATCTTAAGAAATCTAATGCATGGAATTACAATTTTAATTTAGATCTTAGAAAGTCAAACTTATGAATTTAACAAGTCGAAAATCAAATCTATCATCTGTTTATTAAAGTGGTTAGCAAGAATAATGGTAGTCTCATCTTAATTTAAAATCACATGTTTTAAGACCAAAATATCATATCTCCAACCCTAGTTAAAGAATCTTCAGAGAGTGAGGGCTTGAATACAAAGAATTACATGAATATACAATAATAAATTGAACATTTAAAATATAACAAACAAACAAAGGAACTAACATAATAAAAAACTGAAAAGAAAGTTGCAAGTAAAGTAAATGAAAGAATTTAAAAGTGTAGAATGTAATGGTTGGTTGTTGGAATAGATCTCTCATCACCCAAAAATTATATAAACAAATACAAAACCTAGATTTTAAATTCGCGTAAAAGTCCAAATATCAATTGACGTCTAATCATCAAAGTTAAGAATTTGTAGACTTTAATTTAACAATCGGGCCTTAGTAACTTAGATTCAATACTTACAACCTAAGGTCTAACTATTTCACGTCCAATCAATTAAATAAATAATACAAACCTTAAAATTAAATCTTAACAATCATAAAAGACATCTGAAAATTGGATGTTTCAGGGTTCTATAGGAACTTCTTGTATTTATTTCGTGCAAGAATTCAAGTACAGGCATACATAAATTTAAGTACAAGAAAACAAAAACGAAGATTACAACTCTCACTTGTAAAATCATGTGGGACTTCTATCTTCTTGCCTTTTCTTTCCAGCCTTTGGTCCTTTTGAGCTCCTGGTCAAATTTGAATTCCAAGTTGTGCTTAGTGCTCTATTTATAGGCTCCAGGAATAAATTGATGGTTGGGATTTAATCTGGTTTAAGTTATGAATGGAGGGCTAAGATTGGATCTCATTTAGAAGTGAATGGAGGAGATTTTAAGATACAAAAAGGATAGGGTTACAAGGCATACACGAATTTGGGTGGCTTGGCTTTTTAGTTAAGTAATGGTGGAGAGAAATTTGGGATTTTTAGGAGAAAATATAGGGTAGGATCGAATGGAGTGACTTGGGGATCAAGTTAGCTTGGTTGCTAAGCAAGGAATGAGAGAAAATAGTAATTGGATATGGGATTTTCAAATTTGGCTATATAGTTTTAAGGTTTATGCAATGCAAAATGAATGGATGGGATTAAGAGATAAGATGCATGAATGGTTGGATGATGAGAAGATGATGTGGAGGGTTGACCTAATGATATGCGCATGAGGTAGATGGATTGTGCAAAAAAAATCGGGTGAGGTATGGATGATGAGGTGTTTAGGGATTTTAGGAGTGTATCTAGATGGATTTTTGTCTAAGTACATGGAGGGTTTTTAGTGAAAAAATCTCGTGGATTGTGATTGGATTGGATTGGATTGGGAGAAAAGATAGGATCTTAGGTGGTGTACATGAGGTGGATGGATTGGAGAGGAAACTTAAGGATTGCATGCGCATGGAGGCTTGTGGAGTTTGAGATTTTCATGTGATGCAATAGATATGCGAATGGTGTCCTATATTCTAGGGTTTGGCACTAGATCTAGGGTTTAATGGATGAATGACAGTGATTAAATGTCCCAAATCTAATGGTTTTAGTGAGTAATGGACGATCTAGATGGATGGTCATGATCCTAAGGTTGATCTAAATGATGAATGAATTGGATGGCCTAGATTAATGTTTTGAATGTATGTGTTGGATTTGATAGGTGGCTCTACCATCACCACTGAAGAAAATCTCCATGAAGCATTTGATACCCTCTTCATGCAAGAAAAACCAATTATTGAAGATCCTCCTGAGCTTTGACCTAATTTAGATGCATGAAATGAATGGTTAGGATTTAAGATGGAGGTTCGATGGTGTAGATTTGACAAGGAAATGGAATGGGCTTGGGCATGTGGATGGTTTATGGACTTGGATTTTGGATCAATACATGAGCACATGGACCTCCAGTGGATCTTGGACTTGAGTTTGAGAACTTGGGTCTTTTTTGGACTTGAAGCCTGGCCTATGCGCATGGACTGCATGTGGCCTAGCCCAATGATAGCCTGTGGAGCTTAACTTAGCTCAATTGAAGTGAATCTCTGGCCCATTAATCTTGAATTTTAGTCTTTGCCCCTTGAATTGCAGGTTTTCTCTTCCAAAATTAAATAATTAACTTCACCACTTTAAAATCTAAAATATTGATTTAATCTAGACTCTCATAACTGGATCTAGACTAACCAATTTACATGAAAACCCTAAAAGTTGAGTGACATTAATCATAAAAATTCCAGATCTTCCGAATTAAGCACCAAACTTACAATTATCCATTGTTTTAAGATAGTTTTTGTGAACTTTCCATTTTTATCTACAAAACTAGAAAATGACATTAAACGCATGTGATATATACAAAATCAGGGCTAATTAGTTCAATAATCAGGGGTAAAAATGTAATATTTCAGTGCTCAACACCTACCAAATCCAAACCATACATCCATCATGTTAAGATCTAGGTCATCCAATCCATCCATCATTTAGATTAACCTTAGGATCATAATCATCCAAACATCCTCTCATCATCCATCCATTTAGGCCATCCATTTAGTACTAAAGCCATTAGATTTTAGGACTTTTAATCATAGCCATTCATTCATGATCATTCATAAAACCCTTGATCTAGTGCACAACCCTAGAATTTAGGACCCCATGCGCATATCTCATTGCATCAAACGAAAATAAATAAGTTTCCTCTCCAATCCATCCACCTCATGTACACCTCATCTAGAGCCTAGTTTTTCTCCCAATCCAATCCAAATCACCATACACCATTTTCTCCTAATCCATCTCATTCCATTCGAAATTCACACTAGGTTCAACCCTCCATGTTGTCTAATTAATCTCATCCATCCATGCATCTTAACTTTCAATCTCAACCATACATAATCATGCATTGCATTGCCCAAAACCCTAAAATACACATGTCAAATTCGACCATAGCCATTTCAAATCCCAATTTTCTCTAAATTCCAATCTTCTCTCATTCTCTGCTTAGCCATCAAGCCACCTCTCCCAAAATTCGTGTACACCTCCTTGTAGCCCTAGATTTTCTATTTTAAATCTCATCCATTCATATTAAGTTAGATCCAACCCAAGCCCTCCAATCACCAAGTTAACCAAGATTTAATCTCCACCCTCCATTCAATCCAAGTCCGATAAATACCCCGTTAACCCATAGCCAAAATTGAATTTGATCTGGAGCACAAGAGGACCAAATATTGGAGGAGAAGAAATTAAGAGAAGACAAAGGGCTACACGATTTTTGTTGTGAGTGATCACGTTGTAATTTTATTTTGAATTTGTCTGTCTTGTATTTCTTTTTCCCAAAAATATTGTATTTAATTCTATCGTTAAATGGAAGTAAGATATTCCTTTAGGATCCTGAAACATCCAATTTTCAGATTTCTTTTATGATTGTTTTGATTTAATTTTAAGCTTATGATCTTTATTTATTTAATTGGACATGAAATGGTTAGGACTTAGGTTGTAAGGGTTGAATCCAAGTTACTAAGGCCCGATTTCTTAAATTAAAGTTTATAAGTCTTGATTTTGATGAAAGAACATGAATTGAATGACGAGTTTTAACGAGAATTTCATCCTTATATTTTACTTTTATATATTTGTTAGCTCCAAGTTTTCAACCCAAGGATATATGGGTATTTTTTATGACTACAAATCATTAAAGTATGATATTTAATATTTCAAATGGTATTACTCTATGAGACATGTATCATGTTTAGGAAGACATGTATTGGATATCATGAAGATCAAGTTGATGATATCAAGCCTTGTACATTAAGTCAAATCTTAGAGATCGAATGGCTTACAAAATTCAAAGACTAAAAATTAAGAACTTGGAAGATCAAAGTTATGCATAGAGTATAATCATGAGTCTTTAGAACATTGTGTTGTAAATGTGCTTAAACATTTGAACACCATGGCTCAAGTCACCTTATAGTGGACCTTATGATACCAAGCTTAAACTTATGCATTCAAATGGAATTCTAGGATATGATTAAGTCCCTAAGACATATCGAGTGTGTTTGAAATGACCAAAATAAAGCCAAAATTGCACAATACAATCTAAGGGTCATTTCAGTAGACTGAATTAGGGAATTCAGCCGACTGAAATAATGGATTAATTTGGGATGTGTTTTCAGTCGACTGAATTAAATCATTTAGCCGACTGAAATACTGGATTTTTAGAAGACGTGATTTCAGTTGACTGAATTAAATAATTCAACCGACTGAAATACCGGATTTCCAGGGGATGTGAATTCAGTCGACTGAATCTTCAAGTTCAGCAGACTGAATTATTCACTGATAGACTGTCTGAAGTCCAGGGTGTTTTCAGTCGACTGAATCTTCACTTTCAGTCGACTGAATCGCGAGCGGTCATATTTTTGAATCATTAAAATGCCCTCCCCAACGGCCCTTTCTTCCATTTAATGCTTGGCAACGGTCTTAAACATGAACAAAATATAAAACCAACCATCAATGGGCATAAGAGGTGTTGACTTACTTGGAATCACAATGAATCAATTGAAATCAAATCCTAAGTATACTCTAGCTCAAAAATCCATCTTCTTGCAATCTTACCTTGAGTCATTCTAGTTCAAATGTTTGAGTAACTCTTAGTAAACTTGTTATAAACATTTGAGAGTTATTCCTAAGCTTTACATTGTATTCTTCTACATTTCCTTGAGAGATAAAATTTGTAAAGGGTTGGTGTAACCCTTGTGAAGGAAAAAGGTGTCTTCACCTTCAAATGAGAGACTATTCCCTACAAGCATTGTAATAGGTTTCTTCTCCACCCTTGAAGGAGAAGTTCAGAGCATTCAATCCTTAAGTGGTGTACTTGAGGCCATGATGTAGGCAAGAACGCCGAACCTCGTAAAAGTCTCGGGTTCAATCTCTCCATCTCTTCTCATCTCCTCTTTTATATTCTGGCATTTATTTATTAGTTATTTGCATCTTATTTTTCTAAATTGTGTAATTAAAGAAAACTCAAAAAGTTTGCATTGACCCAATTCACCCCCTCTCGGGTCAATTTCTGGGCAACAATATTTATTTTGGGCTATGAATGGTCTATTCTAAACAACTATCCTTTCAATTATGCATTTTTACATTCTGTCTTTTACTTTTATTGTCAATTTATTTTTAATGCGTACTTTATTTTGTTGCGCAATTTATTTTGTTTGTATGTTGTATTTCAATTATTCTAATTGTTTTAAATTCTTTAATTCTTTTGTCATGTATTTATTTGTCTTGTATTCAAACCACCCTCCTAACATTGTGTTAACTAGTTTGAGAATTAATTTAGTTGATCTTTGAATTTTTTTATCTTAAATTTGGGTGAGAGATTATTTATAAATTCTATATTAATCCATTCTCTTAATTATATTTAATTATTGTTCTAATTTTTATATCTATTTATTGAAACTAAAGATTTGTTAACTTGAAAATATATTCATGAGAATAGGATTGATTTCTTGGGATTAGATTAATTTAAGATCTATATTTCCTAAAAACATAAAAATTTCAAAATCATATATTTATGTTTGCATATATTTTTTGTTCTCCGTGGGATCGACCTCGCACTCATAACGCTATACTATAAATGGTTCATGCGCTTGCGAGATTTAAAAATACAAAATTTGACCATCAACATTACTTTCCTAGGAGTTTTTGGAATTTAATTGAGATTAAGGATTGTCAGACACAATAAGTGTCACTTGATATTTTTATTTGGGAGTTGTACTTCTGTTTCCAACTTCATGTTGGGGAAGCTTTGGATATTTTTTATGTGTAATTGTGAGATTACTCCTCTTATTTTTATAGTTGATATTATTGGTCGGTTTGCTTGATAATATACTTGATGAGGACTGATTAATCCTACATTAGAATAATGTGTATTGGACATGACATGTTTATGTAAATATTCTGCACTCTGATTAGATTGGATATGTTAATTGAAAAAAAATGAGCCATGGATTTCGTTATTCTCAGTATTGGATTTTGTTCGATTCCTATAAGGCTCCGTTTGTTGAGGTTGAACGGGTGGATCCTTAGACTACTCCTTAAGAAAATAGGGGTGCGCCCCCATCACGGGCGATGCCTTAATGTTTTATTAAGATGATATTAAGTTGTAATTATTATAAAGTGTTTAATTTTCATATTTTCTCTCCATCTCGTAAAAAAAAAAAAAAAAACTCGCAACAAAAAATTGTAAATTGTAATTCCTATGGTTGTTCAAATTTCTTTAATTAAACATTGACCATATGTCTTTGGATGTTTCTAGTTTTCTTTGACTTTGCAAATTAAGTGTTCTTTTATTAATTTTTCTTTTGATGAATATATTTTTATTCAAAAATTTATACTCCCTCTATAACGGCCCGTTCTTAGTTTTCCCGACTTTTGGAGATATTTTCGAACCTCCGAGTTGTTTTTGGGACCGTAGTAACAGTGACGAGAGTGTGAGCTCCATGGTGGGGCCCAATTATCTGATTTAAATTTAAAAACTCGAAGGACATTTTGGTGATTTCATAATTATTATGTATATTGTCATGAAAAACACTTGAAAATCACACGCCTTCTCCTTCGAGGTTCGACATTCATTTCGTTTTCGAGTTCTTGATTAATTTAAAAATATATAGTAATAATAATAGTGTCAATTTTGAAAATTTGAAAATCACGTTTTTCGATATTTTTCCTTTTCAAAAGATAAATAAATAAATAAAGATAATAAAATATGTTATTATTAAAATAATATAAAATAAAATGGTGGGTTTTGAATTTCTTCTGAGTTTTCGATTAAAAAAAAAAGAAAAAAAAAGAGTTTTAAACCTTAAAACACTAAATCCCCAAAACCCTAACCCCCCCTCCCCCCTTCTATATTCCCTCACACTACATTGTAGCATTTAGCGTTTCCAGCTACAGTGTGCCGCTGCCTCTCGCATCTTCTCCCTCTCTTCTCTGGGATCTCTCTCTTTTGCTGCTCTTCTTCTCCTCTTTCTTCTCGCTCTCTGATCAAGCCCGACCCTAACAGGTGATTTTCTGGCCATGTTTCTATCTCCAAACATTAGACTTCCACCTCTAGCCATCAGATTTCCACCCCCATCGGTTCCAGGTGTGTGTTTTTCCCCTTTCTTCCTCCTCCTCCCTTCTCTAGTTTCCTCTGATTTTCACTAAGTTTTTTCCCGTTCGCTTCCCTTTAGTTTTCCCTCGGTTTTTCCTTTGTTTTCCTCGATTTTCCTGGACTTTCCTTAGTTTTCCTGGTTTTTCCTCCATTTTTCATGTTTTTCCCTTCTTTTTTTCCCTTTTTTAACTCAGCCGAACAACCGACTCGGCTCGGTCGAGTTTCGAAGTCAACTTAGTTGGACTCATGAGTTTAACTCAGCTTGTGGGCTCACGCTGTGACTGGTCCTGTAGTCAGACCCACTGGCCTAGACCCGACCCAACTGATTGGTTCGAATCTGGCCCAGGTAGGCCAAGCTGAGATTCAATCTAGCCCAGTCTTGGACCTGGCCCAACCCAGTTCAGGTAGGCTCAACCGTCTGGCCCAGTTTCTGACCCGATTCTTAGGCCTAGCCTTGGGCCCAGTCCTTCGTCTCGCCCGTTTCAAAGCCTATTTTCAAGCCTGACCCGTTTTTAAGCCTGTTTTCAGGCCCGAACCATTTTCAAGCTCATTTTCAGACCTGACCCAGTTTGGCCCGTTTTGGGCCCAACCCAGTTTTAGGCCCATTTTTGTTCAGCTTCATTTTACCTTTTTTACTTATTTGTCCTTCATTGTTTCAATAGATTGAGCTCCCTTCAACGCATCAAGTTGCTTGTTAGCTTAGGATTTTCAACTCCACACACGGTGAGGGAACTTATTATTGTTTTAGCATGCACTTGCATATACTAAACTGTTATCTCTGGTCATGGAGTGACTGAGTGTAATCCTCTATTTATTTAATCACTCGCTAAGAGAAAACTATTGAAATAAATATGTGGGAGAGGGTTCGCTTAGGGGTGCTCTTGGCAACTATATTCATTTGTGGGGAACTCTAATTGGACAATCGGGATTGAATATGAATTTTGGAAATTGCTGATGATACTTTAAGTGTTTATTCAGTAGATGATATTGAAAACATGTGGAACATAGACATGTGTGACTAAATAATCCATTGTATGCTCTTGACTCGCATGATGAAATATGTTGCTGATTTTGAGTTGATTGCATCGGAACAGATTCTTACTGTGGTATATGATCATGACATCATGTGTATCCATTGGAGAAATTGTTTACATGTGTATATGTTTATGATGATGTGATCAGTTTGGTTATTCGGAGGACTTCCCCATTACGCTCCGGCGGTCGAGACCCTAATAGAAGATGCGGGTTTCCCGTTGTATTCCGGCGGTTGAGGTGTCTGCTCTTAAGATTAGCTTTCCTGTTATGCTCCGGCGGTCGAGACCCCCATAGGAGATGCAGGTTTCCCCGTTGTATTCCGGCAGTTGTGTATTATGTGGTCTCCTCTTTGTATTGGTAGGGAGACTGGAGTTGTTGGAGGACAACTGTGAGTTATAGATAAGATGTCTTAGATTGGTCGATGGGATCATTGGATAGTTGTGTAGTTCAATACTCTTGTATGTTGGCTTTCATTCTATTATGATGTCCATTATTTCTCATACATGTGAGATATGTTTATGTCGCTGACATGTGATATGATTGTTCTTTTCACTGGACTGGTTAGCTCATCCCTTACCTTTCAAGTACCACGATCGTGGAGGGGCCAGGCGAGTCCCTTGGGCGAGCACCTAGGAAGGAGCAATAACAGTTAGACATTTATGTTCATGCTTATGTCAATTTGAGAAACTCTAGTCTACATGGATATATTATTATACGTTTGTTTAGATGACTGTATAACTTTATTTGATCAGTCTATAGTTTGTTATGTTTCTTAGTATTATAAGCTTGTGCGTTGTTGATCGGGAGGTAGTTACCCCGTTTCGAAAAAAAAAAATATGCAATATCCATCCTTTTGTGATGTATTGAGATATTTCAGAGATAACGTGCGTGGGACAGGGTGTTACACCCTCTGTCCCAATTTAGTTGTTTGATATGGATTTGGGATTGTACCAAAATAGTTGTCTCATTTATATTTGAGTAGCATAAAGTGTGTTGAAAATGAATAAGAATTACCTCTCAGCTAGGGTAGTTTAAAGTCACATTCAAATTCCTTAAAAAATAAAAATGTTTAAAATGAGACATTTAAAATGGAACGGAGAGAGTATTTTATATTGATACTAAAGACTTTAATTAATTAGTACACTGAATTTTCAAACAAAATTAATTACTTTAGTTATAAAATAAACTAATAAATGACTATGTGGTATTTGCGACAAGGAACCACAACTGACTAATTAGACAACTTAGTGGATTAACTACTGTTTGATAACTTAAATGGTGCTGCCTACATTTTTTTAATGGTTGTGATTTATCCTCATATTAGAATAAAAAATAGGAAACAAGTTCTAAAATGACTAAAATAGAGAAAAACATTTCAAAATTGATTTGGCGATGTTGAAATATTTGATCTATCATTTTTTATTAGTCTTAAAACTAAGAAAGTTTATGTAAAAAATACTCGATAATAGGAAAATTAACTTCAACATTGAATTTAGTAAGTTGGAAAAATTTAATTTAATATTTTCATGTTATTATCTAAAAAGTAAAAGAAATTCATAATTTTTTTTGTTAAATTAGTGAATTATAATGATTAGACTCACTTTTTTATATTTAAGTATCTAAAAATAAAAAAACATTATGATGCTGAAAATCTACTATAATTTTTTGAACAATATCACTGAAAGAATGATCAACAATTAATTTTTAGAACAATATTCCTAACGCTGACTGATAAGTAGACAATCCTACCAATTTATCGAAAACATGGTTCCTTCGATTTTTGAATAACAATAAATTAAACCATTACCATATTGAAATGTTAAGTTGGGCCTTTGAACGGATGATGCCTAAATTTAATCATCACAAATGGCTTTAATGGGTGGGTGTATTAGGGTATTTGATTTGCTGAAATGGGAACGTTTTAACTTGAGTCCAACGGACTTTAGACAGATATCTGGGTAGCGGGGGTCAAAATCTCGACAGATGCACTTCTACGATTAAGATATCTCGGCCGATATGCTAGAGATAAAAAAATTCAATTGAGATCTCGATCGATTTTTATTTTTTATTAAAAAAAATAAATATTGATGTGGGCCGGATCGATTGGTCGAATATCGATCGATATTTATATTTAATTTTTTTTTTTTTAAAAAGAACAGTTTTTTTTTTTTTTTTAAAGAGAAAACTATGGATATTAAAAAAAAAAGAGGACAGTGAAAAATCTCGACACCCGTCGGCACGTTTCTTCTTCCATGATAGGGCTCGGGTCCCATTGGCGGATGGATCTCCTGGGCCTGAACATTGCGGCCATTTCCTTCCGTTTTCACTCAAAACCAAGAAACCCTAGCCACTTCTTCCATTCTTTTCTTTACCCTGTTCTCGGATGAGTGGAACGCTTGAATGAGTTTTCTTGCATTTGTCTGCCGAATTTCTTCAGTTAGATGCCGTTGGTCTCACAGCTTCTCCAACGATTTGTTCGCCCAATCTTCGATAATTGGCAAAGAAGGAACTTGGATTCTGTGAATTTTCTATTCTCTGCTCTACACTTAAAAAAGGTACCCCTCAATTCTAAGAAATTATCTTTTTACGTAGATTTGAAATCTGGCTTCGTGTAAGACTATAGATATCGGGGGCTTTCATTGTATGCATCAAAACCTTTATTTTGGTTGAAAATGAATCAAACATTTTCTTGGATACTGAGGGAAACCTCTCTCTTTTTCTCATTCAATTTTTCTATCCTCATTGTGGGAAATATATTTCTTAAAATAAGAGGGAAAGGTCTTTTGCGTTCTTGGCAAAGAGCCTCTGTTCAGTGGGTCTCATTTTCCATCAGCTTAAAAATGACGGACGGCTCCATAGGATTTAAAAAAAAAAGTTTAACTTCTTGTATTCCATTTGGTAGGTAAAATTGTTTTTTGTTTTTTTGTTCTTTTATCTTTGTGAAAAGAAAATGCTAAACTTACCTTTGAATTATGCCCTTTTATATCCTATGATGATTTGCTAAGTCATTTGATTGGTTTGTAACTCTTGAAATTTCAAACAATTGTGTTTTGCCATGTTAACACGCGGGTATAAAAATATATAATTTAAGAGTAAGTGTAGCATCTCCTTTTATGAAAACATGTTAATTCCATTTGGAATTTCATGATAAGTGATATCCGTGAAGATAGGACTGTGGCACTAGGATGTGAATTTGTGTACACGACTAAAATTGAAGGCCCATTTTGTTAAAGACATTAATGTTGGCAGTCAATGGTCTTGCCTTGAGTGAAGGAGGCCTTGACATTCTTTTCTGATGTTCTTATTTTTACCATTGTCATTACTTATAATAGGTTCAAGAACAAGGAAATCAACTGGAAATTCACAACACCGTGGATGCCTCATGGATGATCGAAAGAGGTTGAGATCCTTTGCATACATTCTAGAATGACAATAACTCAACATTTGCATTAAAAACCAGACTACTCATCTGTTCTTGAATCCACTATGCTAATGACATTGCCTGCTTCCTTGATATTTTAAAACAAAAATGTTAAACTTACCCTTTAGTTATACCCTTTTCATACCTTATGCTGATGTGGTAAGTGATTTCATTGGTATCTTAACTAACTTTTGAAAGGTCAACCAATTTAACTTTTTTGAAAGGTAACTTTATTAAACAAAAAAAAGGATACAAAGAGGAATGTACCAAAAGACCCTCCAAAAAGAAACATCACCAAATTACATCAATCTGTTAACAACTTCCACATCTAAGACAAACCCTTTCTAGCCAAAGAATTTGCAGCTGAGTTAGCTAACCGCGGCACCCAAGCATCTTAAAATCAAAGGTAGTAATTGGATAACGAATCCTCTCAACTTTATCTAGATACGACCAGGGGCAGAGAGAACCAACACCCAGCCAATCACTACCTTAGAATCACCTTCCACAAAACTCCCGTGGGCCCCATGCTCTTCCAACTCCAAAATACCTCTCTACAGAGCAAACAATTCTACATCAAGAACCGACCCATTATGTAGGGGACAACAAAGGAAATCTGAGTATTCCCTGAATCATTACAAATGAGACCACCATAACCTGCTAGACCCACCTCTCTCCTAAAACTTCCATCAAAATTAAGTTTAAGCAACCCTGTAGAGGGAGAAGACCAAGGAACCGATGGTCTAGAGATCGAAATCCCACTAGAGACATCCACCGAAGCCCAATCTCTACACAATTTTGAAATTGAAAAGTGGCGGAACTTCATCAACCCTACCACCCACCAAGCAACCCTTAACTTTATCAAGAATTCCAGCAAAGGAACCAATGTTCTCATGAAAACCCTATGATTTCTTTCTAATTATATGGACCACGATTGATTGTTCTGCCATATGGCGATGGGTCGCCGACACGATGTGTCGTCAACGACAGTGCATATACATATTTTCAAGTTGGGTTCCACTTTGTGTCAAACACATTTTGGCCTAGCTTAGTTATCCAGATGTGACGTCTAAGCGTAGGGATGATCCACTTGAGGTTTGGGTTCCACCTAAGGTCATTTATGGCCATTTACCTTCTATGATTGCCATACACATGTTGATCGATTGAGTCTTCATGCTTCAATCAACACTTGAGTCTTGAGTCTTGAGCTTCTTCTTGCCAAGGCATTGCTTCACCTTAGTCATAGAATTGAAAAACAGGTGACTCAGCAAGCCGGGGCACTAACAATCTCCTCCTTTATCAATTTGTGACAAAACCTAGAAGCTAATCAAATACAGACTTAAAAATACAATCCACCCCAATTATACATCATTTGAAACAAAAATTACAACTCATTATACAATGTGACAACTGAACATGGCTTTACTTCACATTCTTGCTCAGCTTGCTCTATTTTCAAAAACACCTGTAAACACACATGAGCAAGCAACATGGAGGCTAGAGAAATCATCAGTATTGTTAGTCCAAACATAAAGCATGTATCCATGGACTACATATACAAACTCCCCCATACTTCATGATTTCCTAGACACCAAAACTACTTCACATAGCTGAAGCTTATTGCCAAGCTTTTCAAGCTACATAGTTTTCAAATTTTTCTCCCCCAATCTTTCTTGAGTTTGAAGTCCCAAACTCCAATTTAACGCCCCCATACTCCCAGCTATTCCAAGCTTGCAATTTCTCGATTAGCTTCTACTAATTTCTTCATTTTACAAACTCCAATGCTTCTTACGAGCATTTCAGTGTTTCTCCCCCAACCAAGCTAATCTCCCCATTAGCTTCTACTAATTTCTCTCCTATTTTGTCAGCAATTGACATAGGCTAAATAAACACATATTTTGTACTTCCCCAAACTCCATAGCCAAACATTCATGCCATTCACAACATTAGAACATTCATGCAACACATATTGAAATACAAACCATTCAATACACATGAACAACAAACAACATAACCATGGCATCACATAATAAGGGGAGAGAGAGATAAACGTGGCATTTAAACAAACCATTGCATTGATTCACAAAATCATTCCATGCAAAAAGAGGGTTTTAAAAATTGCATGCCTAGAAAGTAGAGTTTTTCAAATATAACATAATAAACACTATCCTAAGCAGGGCCAGCTAGAGGAGGAGGTGGAGCAGGTCTAGTGAGCGGTAGAGTCATCCTTGCTGTATTCCATGAATGAGGTGAGGCCATGATTGTTAAAATCTTACGATACACGATTCGTATCTTACGATTCATACGATATGATAAGAGGAACGATTCGTATCTATCAACAAATCTTACGATTCGTATAAATAATAGAATTATGGGGTTGTTAGGAGTGTGAAAGCATGAAACATTTCGTTTTAGTGGTTTTTAAGGCTAGAGTTGATGAAGCATTTAAGACCTTTTGATTTTTTGAAGGTTTTTTAAATTAATTATTGACTTTTCACAGTATAGTTGGATTATATACTGGTCTTATACTTTTGGGAGTTGGAGCATTGAAATTTAAGCTCCAAGGAACTAATTATATAGAATTCACTTAATATTGAAAGAAAGTTGGAGAACTGTTCATGTTTAAATATATTTTACGTTATTTCATATATTAATAATTTTGAAGGAAAACACTTATGAATCTTACGATTCTACGATTTATGATTCACGATTTGCGATTCAAGATGCATTAACGATTTACGATACGATTCGATTTTCACAACATTGGGTGAGGCTTTGGATGGATTCGTTCACATGGGTTGCTAAGGCACTGATCTTGCTTTCTAAGAGGCTGCGCCTTTTATCAAGAACCTGAAGTTGCTTTTCAAGAAGCCTTAGTTTGATGGGGCCATCATTTTGATCTTTGACTCTTTCCTTTGCTCTTTTTTCTTCATTTGTTTTTTCTTCCTTTCTCTCATTTGTCTCTTGAGGAACGGTCTTAGGTTTCTTGAGAGGTGGAGAGGAACCAGAGGGGTCTTCCTTGGCGATGAGGGTCTCAAAGTGTTCAGACATCTTTGTCCTAACCGTTTTCTTTGATTTTACCAACCACTCTTTTGTGCTAAGAATGAAATAGGATCGATAGATGCTTACCTCACTTGAGACAACTCACAGATCCGTGAGACAAGAGGTTATTGAAGAAGTACGGAGTTTTGCTTCAGTGAAAATTCGGTGAGAACACGTCGGAAGATCGGTTTTGGTAGCCTAGGGCACGATGGTTCGAGAGTTTAGAGAGGTTTTGAGGAAGAAGGGTCGCGACTAGAGAGGGAAAAGAAAAGAAAACCAAATTGTGTGAGTGTTTTAACCTAAAAGTGTCTGCTCGACACGGACGACTAGTCGTCCAGGCAATCAGTCGCATCGCTGATCCGTTGTCTGCTGGCGATCAGTCGCCAATACACAGAGCTGGATTTCTTCTTTAGTCCACGACTGCTTATCCCACGACACATCGCCACTTGGCGATTAGTCGCCAAACCAGAGACTGGTTTTTCTCCCTAAACTTTATTTTGTTTTGCAAAGTCCTCATTTGATTTTTAACATAAAATATGGTATACACAAATCATATTTATCATGATAAGCAAAACATATACCACAAGACAATTTGCAATTGATCAAATTGAAAATCATGTGTCAACCTTGAGCACAAATTGATCAAATCCATGCAAGATCAAGATAACAAACCATTCACACATTCAAATATGCAAACACTATACCATGTTAAACATAATGAACAAAGATATTCCTCTTGAAAATCTAATTTTCAAGGAATGTATAGTTTTCCAAGAAAGATTAATGCTATAGCCAGGAAGAGCATAATCTTAGCTTTTAGTTACCAAATTCCTTATCACGTGTCAAGCACTTGGGCTACTTGAACTCACTTGCTACTAGAGTTTAATTTGTAATGGCTTAAGATATGAAAGTGAATCATAAGCTGAAACAAAATATGATTAGATGGTGGTCTATCTCCTAGTACCCAGATGGTTGAGTTTGGTCTCTCATACACATTCCTTTGGGCATACATTGGGTCCTTTGGGCATACATTGGGGGTCCAAACATAGGATACCTCAACTCCTTCAAGACTTGGTCAAGTTGTCTTAACAAGGAGCCTTGCCTTGGGTCCACCTTCCTTGGGGGTCTCCTAACGTTAGGCCTTGGTGGATGCATTTTAGGCTTTGTATTAAGGTTTGGTGAGTGTCTTTTAACCTTAATGTTTGGTGGGTGGTTAAAGGTCTTCCCTTGAAGGTGCCTTTTCCTAAGGTTATACTCAAGCTTGTAGTGTCCAACCTTATGGCAATACAAACATTTACCCTTGGGAGTTTTTGTCACATTCCCCTTAACAAAGACCATTTGGTTCTTAGATCCATTGGTTTCCATGGAGGAACCAAGACCCGATCTATCACCAAATTTTTTATCCGAATTTAGAAGTCTATTTAATCTTTCTTCTCTTTGGGTAAATTTATATTGGAACTTTCTTTGTATTTTTTAAGTTCCATTAATTCATGAGTGAGCTTTCTCACCTCCACTTCAAGATTACCTTTTATTTCCCAAAGGTTTTCCACATCCTTGCAATGGATTTCCATTTCATCTTGAAGGGCTTTCTCACTCTCCTTTAACTCAATGATTTCTTCATTAGAGAGGTGTTTAATTGAGAGGTGAGGAGTGTGTTTTCATCTTTTACTTCTTTTAATTGGCTTGATAAATTTTTATTTTCGTGTTTAGCATTATCTAGCTTTTTAGCCAATTGTTCACTTTCCAAGTACAAGGCATGGAAAGAAGATTGAAGATCATCATCTTCATCACTATCACTGTCACTTTCAATATCCGCCATTGTTTCAATTATGGGTGCTTCCTCATTTTCAATATTGGAAGCGATGAAGTTCTTATGGGTTTCATCATTGACTTGAGGTTCCTCATCCGAATCACTCTCAGATTCCGAGGTGTCCTGATATGAAACATTGACATTCATAGCCTTCTTTAATTTTTTTGATGGACATACATTTGAGTAATGTCCTCTTCTACCACAATTAAAACATTCTTGTTCCTTCGACTTCTTTTTCTTTTCTCTCGCCATGAGGTTCATGTCTTTTTAGGGAATTTTCCACTTGGTTCTCCCTTTTCAAATTTTCTCATTTTATTGAACCTTTTAAAATTCTTTAAATATCTTTTGGCAATTAAAGCCATTTCTTCATTGGGATCTCCTTCTTCCAATTCCAGTTCCTTTTCTTTAACCATTGGAAGATTGACGAAAGATTTCAAGGCAATAGGTTTTTCAATGGTTGAAGGTTCAAGGTTAAGTTCAAAGGTTTGAAGAGAGGCAACCAAATCATCAATTTTCATTTGGGCAACATTTCGATACTCTTCAATTGCCACATTTTTAGACTCAAACCTTTTGGCAAGATTTCTAAGGATTTTTGTGCACACCTTGGTATGGGGAATTCTCTCACCAAGAGACCAGATAGAGTTGACAATGTCATTAACTCTAGAGTAGAAATCCATGAAGGTTTCTACGTCTTTCATTTTCAAGGCATCAAATTGAGCTTCCAATAATTGGAGCTTTGATCTCTTTACAACCGATGTGCCTTGGTGGGTTCTCTTGAGAATTTTCCATGCCTCTTGTGCGGTGTCGCACATCATTATCCTCTTGTGTTCAGTGGGTGAGAGTGCACAATTCAAGACACTAAGTGCTCTACCGTTAGCCGTGCATGCGGCCCTTTCCTCTTTAGCCCATTGAGAAAAAGGTTTTAGTTCTACAGAAGTGGAAGAGGTAGCCGTATCCACTTTCTCGACCACGGAATGTGACCAACCGGTACACACCGAATCCCATACGGATGAATCGATGGAGATGAAAAAGCTTTTCATCGTTGCTTTCCAAGAAACATAGTTTGATCCATCGAAGAAAGGTGGTTTAGAGATGACCGAGCTATCTCCCATGGTTCTAGCACTTTGATCACTCAGACGGTTAAGTCAAGGAAATGAGCATGAGGCTCTGATATCAATTGAAAGTTCCCTTGAGTGCTTAGAACTGGATTAACCTTTGAGGGGGTGAATAGGGTAATCACAAATTGAGACCTTTTTTAAAAAAAATTCTTGATTAATAAAGTGCGGAATTGAAACAATTAATCAAGAGTGTGTGTTATGCAATGTGTACAAGGTAAACAATCAAACACACAAGAGCCAATACATACAATTTATAGTGGTTCGGTTAGCCAATATACATCTACTGTAGAGACTCGCTCAACCTTAAGTTATCTCCAATTCACTAAGTGTTGGAATTACACCAACACAATAGAATATGACTTCCATCTATCCAATTGATAGTTCAAGAGAAAACTCTCTCTTTAATCCACTTGACAATAGATTGATTTTTAAAGAAAAATCTAACTAAGGAAGCACTTGCCTTTGAAGCTCTTTGCAAATGTCAATGTGTGCTTCCAAATGATCCACCCAATGTGTGCTCGTACAATCCCGACGTTGAAGACGACCTATCGTGTAGAACAACCACAATCCTTGGGTATCCTTTCTAGAAGATTGGTCTCTCAATCTCTATCCTAGAAAATGTGGCTTAATCCTTCTCTCTTAATCTCAATCACAAGGGATTAGATATTTGAATGATGTGCTTTTGACTTGCCAAGAGAGAATAAGCCTAGAGGTTTTTCCTTTGATTCTTGGGAGAATTCCTCACTGGTAGATGGCTCCTTAATTCTCTTTTCAACTTCCAAAATAGTGTTTGTATTGGCGATCAGTCTTCCGTGTTTGAAATCCTGCTTACTAACTTGACCGCTGAACATTAAATGCACAATAATGGCAACAAAACGGTAACCTCATGATTGATCGTGCCACACGATTGATCGTCCATGTTTTTGGCGACAGATCGTGGGTTGGCGAAAGCATCGGCCTGGGACTCACTGTATTTTCCAGCGTCAAGTCCCATCCAGGCGTAGGGCGATTGGTCGTGTACCCGATGTGTTATTGCCTTGTCTCGACGATGGGTTGTGCGACCGACTGATCGTGCTATACCACACAAAGGGTCGCCGCCAGACGAAAGTATCGTCCTGAGCCTGACTGTATTTTCAGTGGGTATCTGACCTACGCTCCAGGTGAGTGATCGTGAGGGTGAGTGGTTGGCCCTGAATCCAAACAAAGCATCATCTGCACGATCTGTTATTCGAGACTTTGACTGTGAATGACAGTCCATATTATTGTCTAATGCCCAGGTTGATCGATCGTATGCACGATTGGATCGGCCCTGTCCTAGCGATACATCGTGAGCACGAATGTTTCGTCCTGAGACCAAGTGTGTTTTACAGTTCATTCCATCTAGAACCCATGACAATCCAAACGATGGGTTGTATGACCACGATTGATTGTTCTGCCATATGGCGATGGGTCGCCGACACGATGTGTCGTCAACGACAGTGCATATACATATTTTCAAGTTGGGTTCCACTTGGTGTCAAACACATTTTGGCCTAGCTTAGTTATCCAGATGTGATGTCTAAGCGTAGGGATGGTTCACCTAAGGTTTGGGTTCCACCTAAGGTCATCTATGGCCAATTACCTTCTATGATTGCCATACACATGTTGATCGATTGAGTCTTCATGCTTCAATCAACACTTGAGTCTTGAGTCTTGAGCTTCTTCTCTTCAAAGCATTGCTTCACCTCAGTCACGGAATTGACAAACAGCTAACTCGGCAAGCCGGAGCACTAACAGTTGGGATAGGGAAATCCCTATTGGGAGCTTCATAAAGGTGCTTATAGAAATGGAGAATCTCCTCTCAAATATCAACTCTAGAATCAACTCTCTTCCCTCAAAGCTTTCTTTCTAAGATTAGTTTTAATATCCTTTCCTCTCATCAACTGATCTTGGGAAAGCGGACTACTCTCCTCTTGCAGATGAAGAAGATGCAATTCCTCCAACCAATCTTGCTCCTCAATAGACTCTTCCTCACGACGGGCCCGAGTCCACTACTTAATCCTCCCTTTAACAGACTTCAACTTCTGCAACAAGCAATAGCCCTACCACCCCGTAGGACTAGCCTCCCCCCACCAATTTTCAACCAGCTCCTTAAACCCTCCAATTTTTAACCAAGCCAACTCAAAATGGAAAGGAGTTGGACCCCAAGAATCTAGACAAGAATCAAGTAGGAGAGGAACATGATCAGAGGCTGGATTCGGAAGAGGAACATGATCAGAGACGCTGCGAAGTAACATGAAAACAATCCTCCCAAGCTGAATCAATCAAGAACCTACCCAAGCGCGCAAGACTCGGATTCTCTTGCATGTTAGACCACGTAAAGGAGGCACCACCCAATGGAAAATCAAGCAACTCCAACTCATCAATCCAACTACTAAACCAGTGCATATGAGAAGAGATTCTATGACAACCTTTCCTTTCAGACATCGTATGAACCACGTTAAAATCCCCTCCCACACACCAAGGTAGAGTAGACTGACCTTAATCAGAAGCAGCCTCCTCCAAGAAAGACCCTCTCATAACATCATCATTCGGCCCATAAACATTAGTGAACATGAAAGATCTTCCATCCGAAAGCTCCTCCAACACAGTCGTAATAGAGAAGACACTAATCTGAACATAAATCAACTTTAACTTAGAGGCATCCCAAATAGTCCACAAACGCCTTGAAGCCCCTTCCGAAGCCTTCCAACCCACCCCATACAACCACACCCCCAAACTGATCTAACATACCCCTCGTTTGGCGCTTGACACTTTGTCTTATGCAGAAAAAGAACATCTGGCCTCTGGCTAAGCACAACCCTTTTCACTGTCACCCGCTTCCTCACATCCTCCAAACCCCTAACATTCCAAGACAATACTTTCATCAATTACCTCCCCGCACACCCAACGACCTCGTAACCGACATTGTGAGGTCATAATTTACAGTAGAATGCAAATTTCCGAGTTCCCTTTCCTTATTTCTGTTGTGATGGACTCCCTATTCTTCCTCAATCTCCCTTTGCCCCGCCTCCCAAAAATTCTGCAAAATTTCTCTCAACTGTAAATTCCGGCGTGGCAAAGAGATGCCAAGGATGGACCCCACTAACAACACCTTCTCATCATCAATCTGCTTGGATCACACTGTTAGAGCCAAACTCTCCGCTTCCAGAGTGTCTGCCCAGTTAACAGATACAGGCGTTACATCCCCACCTCCTCCAACGTCTGATGAACAAGAAGTTTCTTCCCATTCCCAACTAGCGTAGACACCTGAGCACATAACTACTTCTTAGCACAACCCTCTGACACATCAGTACCCCTTTGCATTGAACCTGAAGCAGGAACTGATGAAGTAGCATGTTCCGCCTCCTGCTCCCTACATCTATAATCATTCGTTTCCATCTGGAAGCCACCCTCTTGCATAGAGCAGCTCTCGCTTCTCTCGGAAGTAGTCACACCCAACTTGGATATCTTCCCCAATTGAGAAGCGACATCACCCCCTAGAACATCACCACAAGCCTTCCGCCCTTGAGAAACATCTTTCCCAGAAATAGAACCAGCGTAAGGGAAAAAAGTCCCGATCTGGATGTATTTAGTCGAGACTACTGGGCTTAAGTTTCCAGGCTGCAAATGAACTATTGGGCTTAAGTTCGCAGGTTGCACATGGGCCGAAATCTGATGTTGGGCCCGAGATGAAGCCCAAAGCTTCGAATCAGAGTGGGCCTTACTCGAGTCCATTAAGACCCCTTTATAACTCCCATCCTTTCGTAAAGCATGCCCTAACTCTTCAATTCGATCCTTCATCCGCCCTTGATTCATCGTTGGAGCGTTCGTTGACACCACAACCAGCACCGAAATTGATGGAGGGATATCCGCCGCAATCTCAGGAAGGAGAGCATGCGGATTCCTCTTCCACAACGGACCAAAAATTTGAATTTGCCTCACCCAACGCCGTTCCTCGGGTCGCCGGAGAGCAACAAAAGGCAGTTCACCTGATGGACATCCACATCACACATCTTTCCTCCCACATCCACCACCACCAAAGGACACCCAAGCTCCGAGACACCCCCTGCGATACCACCTCCTCCATCGACTGCATTACCTGCGATTCGACCTCCGTCCACGAGCCAAAACGAGTATCACCCACATCCAAAGAAATTTTTTTAGGTATTTCTTTAGTAGCCATCCTCATGACTTTCGCATCGGACAAATTCTACCACCTTCATGGACAAGCATCTGGCATTAATTTCCTCTACCGCACCACACAGCTCCCCAAGCTTCCGCATGAAGAGGTACATTGAAGATTGGAATCCAATCCACTACCAAATAGGGACCTAACACTTCAGTCCATTTGTCTATTCGCTTCAAGGGCCCCTTTGAGAAATGAGAAAACCCAATCCTTACTCTCTGATTATCCTCCTCTGAGGCAAACACAATCCAGAAGATGAGGGGAGACACCCAACGCATCATAACCTTCAGATCAAAGCCCCAAATCGCCTGCAGCCATTGCTTGATATCTTGCGCAGAGGAACCAAAATTCCTAGCCACACCCATGCAGGTACTTGCCAACCCCTCTCTATTCTTTTCAATGAACGACTCATAAACCTGAAGCAAACGATCATCCCAGTGAAAGACAGTCTGGTAAACGGGCTTACGTTTAGGAGTAGCCTTATGAATAGTGTACTTCTAGTGGCCTGTACCTTTAGAGCCCAGACGACGATTCTCCGGTCCAAACTTGGCCTTATTAACCTGCAGCTTCTTATCTTCATGAACTTTGCCATCAAACAACTTAATGGCATTATCCACTTCTTTTTCTGTTTTAAATCTAACAAAGGTGTTGATGTTTGTGGGTATCATCACTGAAAGCCCTCACGAGACTATAACTCGTCCACTAGGGGTAACGTAGAGGTTTAAAGGCTTGTTGCATACGCTAAATGCAATCGAGAGCACCAGCGACAGTGGTATAATTTAGATTAGGTTTAGGATTAGATTAGGATATTTGTTTTTAGATTTTTATTAGGTAGTTTTGCTCGAGAATTAGCAAACTCTGAGTTTGGGAGTATTTGTTGAGCACTGAAATATTACATTTTTACGCATTATTATTGGACTAGTTAGCTCTCAATTCTGTGTATATTGGTGCATTTAATATGATTTCTTAGTTTTGTAAATAAAAATGGAAAGTTCAGGAAAACAATCTCAAATCAGTGGATAATTGCATGTTTAGAGCTTAATTTTAAAGACCTAGAATTTTTATAATTAAATTTAGTCCACTCTTAGGGGTTTTAGGTAAATTGGTTTGTCTAGATCTATCTATGAGAGTCTAGATTAAATTAATATTTTAGATTTTAAAGTGGGGAAGTTAATTATTAAATTCTGGAAGAGAGAACCTGCAATTCAAAGGCCAAAGGGCTGAAATTTAAGATCAATGGGCCAGAGATCCACTTCAATTGCGCTAAGCTAAGCTTCACAGGCCAACATTGGGCCAGGCCAGAAGCAGCTCATGCGCATATTACAGTTGGGCCAGGCCAATGTGCACTTTAAAGCCCAAGTCCCCAAGCTCAAGTCCAAGTTTCATTGGAGGCCCATGTGCTCATTTTAGGCTCAAATCCCTAAGTCCAATACTCATTCACACGCCCAAGCCTCTCTCATGCGAATTTTATATCCACCTTCAATCTCTATTTTCAATCCAAACCCTCCATTTCATGCATACATTTTAGGTAAACCCTAGAGCCTCCAGGCTAATCCATTGCATACATACATCCTGTTAGATCTAGGCCATTCATTCTATCATCCATCTATCTTAACCTTTAAATCATAACCCTCAATTAGGAAACTTACCATTCATATAATTTATTTCACTCAATAAACCTTAGAATCATTAGATCTTAACCCAAAACAATCTAAGCCATTCACTCATAAAAACCCTAGATCTAGAATAACTTGCATCCCAAGCCATGCCACATCACCTACACCTCATCCCCATTCCACACAGCCTCCACACGATTTTGCACAATCTCTCCACTACCTCATGCGCATATCACAATGTCAACCCATGTCACCTCTTCATCATCCATCCATTCATTCATTTCATCTTTTAATTCCCATCATTCATTGCATTGCATAAACCCTAATCGTACACAGTGAAATTTGCCCATGCCATGTCATAGCCAATCTAGATCAAATATTTTCTCAACCTTTTCTTGCACTCCACTCTAACCCCTCCTCCAAGCAATCCAAATTCGCCCAAGCCTAGTTGCAACCCTAATTTCTCCAATTTTAAATCTCCATCATCCACATTCGTTGAGATCTAATCCAAGCCTTTTATTCATGACTTAAACCCAGATTAAATCTCAGCCATCCATTCCAACTCTTGAGCCTACAAATAGAGCACTAAGTCAGATGTGAAATTTGAATTTGACCTGGAGCTCAAGAGGACCAAAGGCTGAAGAGAAAAAGGCAAGAAGACAGAGACACCACTTGCATTTTACAAGTGAGTTATAAATTTTCATTTATTTTGTCTTTCTTGTACTTAATTTTATGTATGCCTATACTTGAATTCTTTCATTAAATAAATAAGAGACGTTTCTCTTAGAACCTAGAAAGTCTGATTATTCATATTTCTTTTCAAATGCCCTTTTTATTTAATTTTAAATTTGTACACTTTGTTTAATTAATGGTTAGAACTTAGGTTGTAAATGTTGAATTTGAAATCTAAATATTAATTAGATAAAAGTTCATGAATTTTTAATTAAATGGCATGAATTGATTTTTAAATTCTAAGCGTTGAATTTCCGATCTAAGTTTCTTATTTGTTTATTTATTCTGGGCGATGAGAGAAGAATTCCATAACCACCTTTAAATTATGCATTTATTTATTCTGTCATTTACATTATTTGTCAATTTATTTCCGGTCTTTAGTTACATTAGTCACTTTGTATGTTTGTTGTATAAAAATTGTTCAATATATGTTTTTGTTATGAATCTTGTATGTTTATTATTTAATTATTTAATTCATTGTATCCATAATCACTCTCTCTCAAATTTCACCTAACTAGGGCTGGAGATATGATATTTTGATCTTAAAACATGTGATTTTAAATTAAGATGAAAATACCATTATTCTTGTTTCTCCACTTTAATAAAAGATGATGGAATTGATTCTCGTCTTGTTAACTTCACAAGGTAGATAATAATGGTGTTAACTTTGACTTTCTAAGATCTAAATTAAAATTGTAATTACATGTATTAGATTTCTTAAGATTACATCTTTTTGAAGCTATCAATTTAATTTTAAACACATATTTTGTGGATTTTCTTTGGGTTCGACCTCGCACTCATAACGCTATATTATAAATGGTTTGTGCTCTTGCGAGATTTATAAATGTAAAATTTGATCATCAACAAAAATCTCAATGGATATTAGTTCATATGCTAAGGGAGGGGAGTAATATTGATTCTATTACTAATTATGGGACTAATATTTGAGGGGGAGATCTCTATGCTTCCACCTGTGCCTTGTGTTTGTATACAAGTATACCATTGCAGGCACACCTTGAGGGAGAGCAAGATGAAGAAAGCATCTGAAGCATAGAGTCCTAGTTTTTGTCATTTGAATTTGTACTTATAATTGTTGTAACAATTGTATTCAAATGAGTTGTAATGGGTTGGGTTAAGTCATCGAGTCTGTAGTTCATTAGCTTCTGAGTTTTTGTCATGGAAATTGACAAAGAGAGAGATTGTTAGTTCCCTAGCTTGCCGAGTCACTTGTTTGTCAATTTTGTGACTCAGGAGAAGCATTGCCTTGGAAAAATGAAGCAATGATCAAGACTCAAGTGGTGTGAAGTTTGAATCAAGAGCAAAACATTGGAAGACCAAGTGCATGATTAAAGCATCACCAAGTCTATGGCAATCACACAGGTAAATTGGCCATAGATGACTTTAGGGTGAACCCAACACACCTAGAAAGACTTAAACTAGCCTTAGATATCACATCTGGACAATCTAATTAAACCTTAGTGAGCTTTGACATCCAACAGAACAAGTGGACTCAAACTTGTAAAATTTTGATATCATGTCCGTCAATCTATCACCTTGGACAGGGACGACCCTTCGGGGTCTAACAATCCATCGTCCGGATTGGCAAGAGTTCTGGTTTTTAAAATACTACCAAAGTGGTTCACTCTCAGGCCGATACTATCGTGAGGCTCCGACCCATCGTGAGTGACAGGGCCGACCCATTGTGGTCCACGACCTATCGGTTGGAATTTTCAGAGTTCTAGATGGAAAAAACTCTGTAAAATTCAGTTGGCCTCAGGACGATACCATCGTCAGTTGGCGACCCATTGGCACTTGGGTTCGACGACTTATTGTCTGTTGCGACCCATCGTGGGTGACCGCTATTGTACTGTTAGGGTGTATTTAATGTGTAACGGTCATATTGTTGGCAGATCAAACTTAAGGGCCACGATCAATCATCATGCCATGACCCATCGTGGACTATCCCTTGGGACTGCATTAAATACATAACGGTCGTATTGCAATGGCAACTTCTATGCCATGATCCATCGTGACCCACGACCGACCGCCATGTCAGTTCGGGAAATTTCTTGATGCCTATTTAAACTCCAGATTTTGGAGAAATCATTTGGAACCTCGAACTTGAAAATCCTATGGCATTCCTAGAGATCCCAACCTCTCCCAATCTCTCTCTAAGCACTTGACATAGGTGAATCGTTTGATAATCCAATCAAGAGAGAGAAAAAAACCATCCAAGGATAGCATTGACAAATCGTAAATCCTAGAACCTTTCCCATAGATTGTAATTTCTCATACAACGGAACATCTTCGTTGTCAACGAGATCACATTGGGAAGAATCTTCAGAGGCACATCTACATCTTCAAGTGAGCTATAAAGACAAGTGCTTCTTAGTGTTTGATTTATTTTAAATCATCTTTTACAGTGGATTAAAGCAAGGTACTTGAACCACTATAAAAATAGAGAGAGAATGAGTAGACGGGGGTCGGACGAACGTTTCAAAATTAGGATCGGGTTGGGTGAAAGTGCTACTATATTTGAGTAAGGTGTAATTCATTCTCTATTCGTGAGGGTGTAATTTCCCACATAGTGAATTTGGGATAGCCCTAGGTTGGGTGAGTTTATCAGTGGATGTAGGAGGGATTTACTCCAAAGCATTTTATATTGGGTGTATTGGTCTTTGCATCTGTGATTGATTATTCATCTTGTACACATTTAAATCACACATCGGTTAACCATTATAATTCCGCTGTTTATATTGTTGTTTAATCAAGAAATCTTTAAAGACCATTAAATTTGGAGATTGCCCTATTCACCCCCCCCCCCCTCTCCTTTTTCCTCCCTCTTTGATGCGGACATATGTGGACGTAATCAAAATTTTATTTTTGGCCCGGTTGGGTACGTTAGCAATTTACCAAGCTCGGGCTCCGATACGAAAGATGAAAATTTTATTTTTGATCCCGGCGGGTGCATGAGCAATTTGGGTCAGCCCAAAGTCCAAGGTGAGCCTCTTTAAAATGGGCCAAAATTTGAAACCCAATTAAGATGAAGACCCAACATTGGAAGATTTAAGAATCCCAAACGTACTTAAATTGGGACACCTTGTGGAATGGAAAAACAGCCACCACGTGGCTTAGTTTTATTACGATTTGTTTTAATTAGTAGTTGCTTTGTTGAATTTCCAAAGTTGGTAATACTTGATTTAGAAGATAGGAGGGTCGGGTCCTTCTTAGAGTAGTTTTAGGACTCTTATATTATTATATAAAGCTATGTAACATGCAAGTTTGGGGATGATTATGAAATAAAATATTTTTTTTATTTTCCATGGGAAAATTTGATTGAGGCTTAAGACAACTGAGGTTGCAGCCGAGCCAAGCCGAATGCCTGTCGATCCTCACCGAGTTGAGGCGTTTTGAGGATAGACTGAAATTCCTTCTCTAAGAACCAGGTATTTCCAAACTCTCTTAAGTATTTAGAGTTAATTGAATCAAGGTTCTTTGTTGATTAAACCCGTGAACTCAGCGTGACCGTTGATGGTTTAATTAATGGAGTCGTATTGACTCGTCGTTTAAAACCCGTGTTCCACGTCGAGTTTGGGCGTAAGTGGGTTAGAGTTTTCTTAAACAGTGTTTTTTTGAATTGATTTAAGGTCCAAAATCTGATTTTTAAAATCTGTCTGAAATCGGATTTTTTCATTAAACTGTAACTAGTTTTTGAAATGGTGGAAACCATTGGATAAATTGTTTGCAATTATTTCAATTAAAAGGGTTAATTCATTTTCCAACTTTGGTTGGGTTGATTTTGTTGATTGGTACAGTTTTCTTACAGTCGTTTAAGTGAATGATTTACAACAATTTTTTTATATATAATTGGGTTTTTGAATTTGGATTTTATTAGGAACTTTACCCAGATTTTGTGCAGTATTATGGGCTGATTTAAAATGGAAAATTAAAGTCCAATTTTAATGTGATTTGAAAGTTGTGAGTGGTTTTTATATCAAAATTAATTGGGTCTTGTTTTTTGAAAACCCGCTCGTGTAGTTTTTGAGTCAACTTGATTCAATTAATTTCATTGCTTAAAGAGTTGGGTTTACCATTTGATATTCGTGGGTTGCGTTAACCAATGTTGATTTTTACTAAGCTTCCGCTAAGCGATTGAGTAGGTGTTAACCCACTCTCTCTAGGGTCATTCGTGTTCTAGCTCACCGGGAACTTTCACGATCCATCGTGGGTGACCGTTTTATATCCGTTGGGACTGCATTAAATGTGTAATGGTCATATTATGGGAAATCAAAATTGAATAGCCATGACCCATTGCAGGCCACGACACATTGCCAACTTACAGTTTGGAAATTTTTTTGGATGCTTATTTAAACTCTGGATTTAGGAGAAATTACAGAGAGCTTTGAATTGGAAAATCCTAAGGCATTCCTAGAGAATCCCAACCTCTATCTAAGTACTCCACATTGGTGAATCATTAGAAATCCAAGCAATACTTTGATTGAGATCAAGAGAGAGAAAAACCAGATCTAGGATTTCATAGGAAAATCACATATCCTAGAACCTCTTCCTAGCTGTGATTGTACATACATTGGTGAACTTCATCAACAAAGGATTCAGCTAGAAGAGATCTTCGAGAAGCACAACATCTACATCAAGTGAGCTAAAAGGCAAGTGTTTCTTCATGTGTTTTAAATTCAATATTATATTGTGAAGTGGATTAAATTAAGGAACTTGAACCACTATAAAAAATAGAGGGATAAGGGTTAGACCAAGGTGGTCCAACCTTTCAAAATGAGGTTGGATTGTGTAGGTGAAATTCCTACTCTATTTGTGTGGGCGTAATTCCTACTCTATTGTGTTAGCATAATTCCAATGCTTAGTGTATTAGGGATAACCCAAGGTTGGGTGAGTCCAACATTGGATGTAGAAGGGGTTTACTCCGATCCAATATAAATCTGGTGTTGTGGGTGTTTGGCTTGTTTGTGTGGTTGCATCTATATCTTGCACGCTCTTCTATCACACAACACTTGATTAATCTTGTCATTGCGCTGCATTTGTTTTGATTAACCAATAAATTTGTTAAGGCCATAAAAATAGGGCATTGTCCTATTCACCCCCGGATAGGACCAATCTTGTTCTAGCACCGTGAACTTTCAATTGGTATCAAAGCCTCGTTGCTCTTCATTAGGATCTAACCATCCGAGTTGATTCTAGGCAGAAAAATGTCTTTGCGTGCAAGAAAAATCATCTCCGGATCTTCATACTGTGCTTATCAAATATTGCTTCATGGAAAACAAAAGTGGGAACTTTCTTGTATCCTTTGATGAAAATGTGAAGGAATCAATAGAAAGATGGTGGACTGAATCTATTGGTAAGAACTGATTCTATGGAAGGTTCTACCTCCTATAATCCAGTGGATTGTGATTCTTGTGACTCCAATGAAAAAGAAAAGGAATATAAATCCGAATGTATTTCAGACATGGAGAATAAAAAAAATAGGTGAAAATCTAAAATGTTTTATTGCCTCCATTACACCTGAACAAGAGGAATCCACTAGTGAAGCAGAGGATGATGAAGAAGATGATGATCTTTAAGAGTCCCACAATGCCTTGTACCTGTAAATCTTAAGTTTGGCTAAAAAACTTCATAAAAGTAAAATCTGAAAATGCCAAACTCTCTAGCCTACTTGAAATTGAAAAATCTGAGAAAGAATCTCTCTCCAAAAATCTGAAAACTTCAAATGACGGGAACATGAAGTTGAGAGAAAATGAAAGATCTCTTCAAGGTACAATAATCATATATGAGAATGATATTATGAAGCTAAAGGAAAGTGGAAAAAGCCTTGAAGAGGAAAATCTGAAATTAATCTCAGATTTGGAATGTCTTAAGATTCAGTTTCATGAGAAGGCTACCCAAGGTGAACAGAACTTGGAAAAACCTCTCAAGGGATTATTTGTGCATACTAGGTTGAAATCAGAATCCTTTGTTGACAAGACTGGGCTAGACCTTAAAAAGGAAAAAGTTGCGATCCCCATCTTGTCATCCAAGACCCGAAAGGAGAAAAACCTATTGACTTTATTCTATTGTAATAAAACTGGTCATTTCCGACAAGAATGCAAGTTAAGGTTATTGCACTTTGAGAATAAAAATGTTGATCACAAAAATGCAAAGAAAAGGAGAAATGAGGACAAAGGAAAATCACACTTTGAAAAGAAGAAAGATGCAAATAAGTTTAGAAGTGTGCATTTTCCTAAGAAACACAAAGCACCTCACCACATGCATCATCCCTACCATGGAAAATCTAATAGGCATAAGTTAAGACGTCTAAACTCTATAAATTGGAACATCCAAATGAGGTTCTTATCTCAATCCTCCGGACTTAAGCAAATGTTCAAAATGGAAAAATTTAAATGCCCAACTTCTAAAGATTTAAGAAGAAAGGTCCGGATCAAAATTTCAAATGGATCCCAAAGGGACAGGACCTTACTCATATCCTACATTGGTCTAAGACTTGTGCTTCATTGGAGTATCTATAGACCAAGTGTAGTTGAACCTCATCTCCATTTTATGTTAGTGCTCCGGCTTGCTGAGTCACCTATTTGTCTCCATGACTTAGGTGAAGCCTTGCCTCAGAAGCTTGAAGCTTTGAATCAAGATTCGAGTGATGAAGATTGAATCAAGTGCCTCAAGAATGGAAGATCAAGTGCAGATTCATCATCACCATGTGTATGGAAACCACACAAAAGGTAATTGACCGTAGATGACTCTAGGGTGGACCCGACACGCCTAAGAAGACCTTGCCTAAGCTTAGAACTCGTATCGGGAAGATTAGACCAAGCCTAGAGGAAATGGACCAAAGCCTTGGAGCACATTGAACATATCTTGAGAAAAATCTTGATAGTCAAAATGTCATGAATTGTGAGCCATTCCCATACAACACCCACAGATGGATAGCCTTCTTAATCGCCAGTAGTTCTCAATCATTAGATTCTGTAGTCCCTTTAGATTCCAAGAAAACCATTAACATCCTACCTCTATCATTGTGAATCACTCTCCCTATGCCAGCCAGTCTAGGATTACCGCTAGCTGCACCGTCGATGTTAAACTTGCAAAAACCAAGGTCATGCCTTGTCCTAGGCACATTGGTCCCCTGCCTCTTACCCACTTTTACAACCTTCCCATGACAAATAGAAGTCCTCCGGTCAGCATCTTACAAACTCTTTGCAAAGTGCTAACAATCCAACTAAATTCCACTTAGCCTTTTTGAATATCTCCCTGATGTCCCTCAATTTTTCATCGAAGATTCTACTATTTGTTTTTTTCCATATTGACCAAAGGATCGTTGCTGGAATGAATTTCCACGCCACTCCCCTCCTCCAAACAAGCGGACTTGCCACCCACTCCATTATCACTTTCCCCGCCCTTCCATCCAGAACCCAAGAGCAACCTACCAAACTTGAGACTGATTGCCACGCCCCGATAGTGAATTGGCGTCTACACATCAAGTGGTCTATAGACTCCTCTGATTCAGACTATAAGATCAATTGGAAGGAGACCTTTACTTCTCAGATTTGTTGGCCACGTAAACACTTGGACTCTAGGTGGGATTTTATTGTTCTAAGCCAGTGCGCATGGTGGGGGAGGACCTTGATCATGCAAACTGTGAATGCTTCAGAGGCATCAATGGACCAGATCCATCTGTCCTTTGCTCGATGCAAATCTGCATCTCTCCCAACGTCCTCTTCAATAAGGTATGTTGTTGCTTCTCAAGTTCCCTCCTAAAGATTACTGTTCATTGGGGCTCGCAATTAACTTCACTGTGATAGTTGCTAACTAATGCATCCCTATTCGTGGTTGCTCTAAACAACCTAGGAAAAGCACCACTTAGGACCCTCTCCCCCACCTAATTATCTTGCCTTTACCCACCAAGATCCTAATTCTTCCCTTGAATGCTGCTCCTATTCTGATCTAAAAGATCCTTTAATGTATGTTTGGCAACTCTATACATCTTGAGATTATAGTTTTCAATCTTTAGAAAATCGAGATTTCAATCTATGCATTTAGCAAATAGATTAGAAACAAATATGTAGAAAAATAGGAGATTGTGAGGTGGTGTTTTTTTTTTTAAATGATAAATAGGAGATTCTGAGTTATGGGAGCACCTTAAGTGGATCTTCATCTCTCGAGTCTGAATATTCAATTAAAAACTCCCTCAATCCTTTTTAACTCTTGTGATAAGCAATCTCTCAATCCTCTCATGACAATAAATTGCTGCAATGCTATTTCCTCGCCTTATCTCAATCCTGCAAATATCATGTTTGCAACTTGCATTTGTGAACACTTTCTAGCCTGCTAGTGTTTTTGTTGGCCTGAAACTCTGGTTTATTTCTTCCTATTAATGATTTGCAAGATTATGGAAAGGTTTTACTCTGTTCAATATTGTCTCCTGCTGGTCCAGAGAATGCTACGAGAAGAGATTTGTTGGTTTTATTTGAACAATTTGATTCTAAAAGTGAAAAAGAATAAGGATTTTACCATGATCATTTGTTGGAAACTTGATGTAGAACGATTGCTACCACTTTTACTTGAAATGGAAGAATTTATACTATGTAGTTTCTATTTCTCCGAACACTTTCTTGAATTTATTTGATTCTTTTTCTGAATGCTGATTTGTATTTTAGTTCTGTAGAGAGCTGTCTGTCCACATTCTCTGACCCCTACTTTGCTGTAGATTTCTTTCGCATGCATTCCATTTGAAGCCAACAAATTCCCACCATATGTTGTTCTTAGAACCACATCAGTGCTGGTATACCAAAGTTACCGATCAGTAGCAACAGAGGCTACTTTTACAGAGGATGAGTCGACGAATGAAGCCCTGCAACAGATTCTTTTGGCAGCAGAAGTTGATCCCGTTTCTTCCAAGGAAAACTGTGCTATTTTCATCGAGAAGCTCTGCAGATTAAAAGATTTACCACATGCTGCTCACTTACTGAAGTGTTTACGTGATAAACAGATATACCTTAGATCAGATGTGTATGAAGTTGTCCTAGCTTCTGCAGCTGAAGAAAACAACTTTGAACTTTCTTCCTCGGTGTTTATGGATCTATTACGAACTACCAAGTCCCAAAGATCAATGTATTATCTACCTATTGCAGGAGCATATCGAAAGGTAAAGGATTCGGATCCATTACTAAAATTCATTAGAGGGGTCTCCGAAATTACATTTCCTAGAAACACAACAGTCATCAATAAGATAATTGTTGGATTTGCTGTTTACGGGAAGATAGAAGAAGCTCTTATATTTGAACACATGAAGAATTTCAAATGTAAACCTGACACCGTCAGTTTTAATATAATTCTGGATATTTTGGGGAAGGCAGGTCGGGTGGAACAAATGCTTTCTGTGTTTTCTTCCATGAAGTTATCTGACTGTGATCCTGATATAGTGACATACAATACATTGATAAATGACTCGGAAAATGGGCAGATTTGATTTAATCTTGAACTTCATGCAAGAAATGATCAAGAGGGGAATTGGGCCAGATTTGAGAACTTATACTGCATTGGTAGATGGCTTTGGTCGATCAGGAAATTTAGAGGGTGCATTAGAACTTTATAATGAGATGAAGAGAGAGAATCCGGCCAACTTACATCTACCGTTCACTCATCAGTAATCTACAGAAGGTTGGGATGTTTGAGTTAGCTCAGTATTTGTCGGAAGAGATGAAATTGCGTGAGTCGGAGCTTGTGGGTCCAAAATTTTTTTAGAGATGTAGTTAAAATTAAGATTGTATCTAATGGTAAAATTTTCGTGGGAAAGGGGGAACTGGGAAGTGACAATTGAGATCGATAATGAGGGATTTTTGGAGCTTGTGCTTTTTGTATTTGTCATCTTCCATATATTACAAGCATTGGGTATGTTTAATTTGAAGTATAAATTATTATCTCGACCGCTAAAAATAGAATGACTAAGCATCTGATGTCGTTTTATTCTTATTATTTTTGCTGAACTGTTTAATTTACTTTTGAAATCATCAAGACCTACGTCATGTAGTTCTAAAAAAGTTGACGTTTGAGGAATAAGTTGATTTTAAATAAGATAATAAGACTTTGATGAGGATGAATAATGTAATTTAAATTTAGAGATTTGATTGAGTAACTCTACATTGAATGGGTCAAGGAGAATGACCTTAAAAATTGATTATTTAAATATATAATTAGGTCAGATTAGTAAAAGTACATGTGACTTAAGTGTTGGTTTAATTTCATGTTTATCGAATCAGTCACCTTCATCAAATGCGCCATATAAAATCAATGGCTTGTAGTATTATAATCTTTTATGATCAAGATCATTAGGCTAAAATAATCAAATAGGAGTATAATTTTACATACATCCTACTCGTGCTCGATTGTACATTTCATCAAATCACTTGACCTACTAATTACTTTTTAGGATCATTCTCCTTGCTTCATTCTCCTTTAACTCATTCTCTAGAGTTTCTCTTTGGTTAATACATATGCCCACCTCAATACCTTGCAAGCTATTATTTGAATGTTAGTCCTTTTCTCCTATAAAAACTATATTGAACTCGGAGATTTGGGCAGTATGTTAGTCCTTTTCTCGTATCGAACTCAGAGATTTGGGCAGCTCAATAGGGAAATGAGATTATCTTAACTCATTATTACAATCACATCACTATTATTTTTTCACTGCTTTGTCACTTTCGTTTCTCCCACGTTTTTGATCTATCCAATTGAGCAAGGAGATGAATGTGCTTGAGTTAGCAAATCCCACTTATCTACCATCACTTTGGAGATGAAGTTCTCAATGTTACCACTGTCAATGATGAGATCGTAAACCCTTTGGTCAACTGTGCATCAGGTTCGAAAGATGTTAATTTGATGATTTTGATTTGGCAACTTTCGAACCACTAAGGCGGTTCCTTCATCTTCATATGCAATATTATGCTCATGAACATCTTCCACTTGCCTTTATGCATACTCATCTTTCACGGTTAGATCTTTGGTGGTAAGAGCAACTAGTTGATGGCGAGGGTATTGGTTGGAGCGATGCCCCACTTCTTCGAAATGAAAGCACTTGCTAGGCATAGGACGAGTGTACAAGTTGCTCTTCTCAGTTTCTTGCTCTCAGCAAACTTTGGCTGATTGGTTGTAGGCTTTGGGAGTATGCTCGCTTGAGGGGGTATACCCCGTTGAGAAACCTGTTCTAGGACTAATTCAGGGCCCAAAGTGGTTGATTGAGGAGTAATTTTGCATGTAGGTATGTTCTTTGCTCTTGATCGATCCATTTGAGTCTCTGCTCTCGTGGCCATCTACACTGCATCACTTAGTGAAAATTGGCTGGAACCCGATGCTGTTATGGATTGTCGTGTGAATGCCTTTTAAAAACAATGAGACTTGTTGAGATTCAGTCTTGGTCAAGTCGTTTCTGACAGAAGGGGGGTAGAACTTAGCTGCAAAGTCACAAACTAAGCGGTTTCCTTGTCGAAAATCTTGATAGTGCTTGAACAGAACTTCGTCATAGTCAACGGGAAGGAAATGAGCCCATGGTAATTGTCTCATCTGTGTCCATGAAGTAATAGGACACTTGTTCTGTCCTGCCTATGGGTGGTTTGTAACTATTCCCACCATATAGATGCTCCATCTCTGAGTTGGTAGGCCACGAGCTTCACCTTATTCACTTCGTCGATTTCCATCTAATCGAAGAAGCGTTTAACTTCGAAGAGCGAGTTGAGGAAGTCTTCAATGTGCAGTTGACTGTTAAAAGGTTGATGATCCACCTTCATATGATACTCTTAGTCTATGCAGTCAGGTGTCTCTCGATCTATGTGCGCTGGCTCACATTGCGCAAAGAATCTTCTGCCTCATCACTGATAGAAGAATTGTCATAAACATGATGAGTTTGGGACCTCTAGGGCCTCCTATCTCGATCACCTTGAACATTGACCTTGGGAGTGATACGTTGAATATCTGTGCAGATATGGTTGAAGCTCATGGTGAGTTGCACCAACACTACTTGCAAGTTTTTCATACCTAGTTCAAGTCCATTGCACTCAGTCCTGGTGACAGATTGATCTCCTGAAGTATTGCCAGTATTGCTGCTGGAAGCCCTGATTTTTTTTTTTTGAGGCTATTGGCCTAAAAGTTAAATCTATCTCTCCTGATCAGACTTAGTTGTCAATTTCGTGACTGTGTCAGACTGAGTACTGAGTTGTCAATTTCTTTGACTGAGTTGTGACTGTCTACATGTCCAAGACCGCAAATTTGGAAGACCTATATAGTCAAATCAAGTTTAAAACTCTAGAAGAAGTGTCATTTGGAAGGTATCACACCGAAACTCAAAGGACTTCATGAATGCCACCAACACATGTATTTGGACCTTAGAACTGACTTAGAAGACCTAGACTTACTATTGGGATAAACCTTAGAATCCATAATTTAAAATTTGGTAGAGCTTATTTGGATTTTTTAGGTTAAGTGAATTTTGATCTGTTTTGGACAAGATTTTGCTTCTATCAAATGTTGCCCAAGTTTTAGTAAAATTTTTATGATTTGATAGAGCACTAAAAAGGATTTTCAAAAAGTTCAAAAACACCCAATTCGAAATTGTATAGCTCAAGTTATGAGAATTTTAATGAAAGGGTGCAAAATAGATCAAAATAGTTCTGTCATATACTCTCACTTTGAGAGATTATTTGAGGTATCAAATGGACTTTAAATTGGACCAAATTTGGTGAGTAGATAGATCTCTCAATGATATTTCCGACGAGCCCAAGAACTCCCAAAACCGAGTCCAGGAACCCAAGTTATGGTCGTTTTAGTGGAGATGTACAAAACTACCGAGATTTAGTTGGCTGAACTTTATGTTTTAGTCGACTGAAAGCGCTGCAGAATGATCTTTTCAGCTTCAGATGAGATTCAGTCGACTGAATCTTTGATTTCAGTAGATTGAATTGTGCCCAAATGTTTCAACGGTCACTTAAACCCTTTAGGTGGAACCCACACCTTAGAGAGGACCATCCCTAGGCTTAGTTGAACAAATGGTAAAATCATAAAAAGCCTAGAGAGGAACCTTGACAGTGAATTGGAACCCAACTTGGAAATATGTATTTGGTTCCATTGTTAGCTCGACCAGTCGTTCTCACCGACCCCTCGGTGGAGACAGGATCAACCCATCGTGGTAAAAAACTGGTCGGCCAGATTGACATAGGTTCTAGATCATAGAATTATCATTCTGAGAAAGCCTCTGATCGAGAGTCTCCTATGCACCGACCCCTCTGTGAAAGACTGAAATGACGGCTCATGATCAACAACTCTTCGATGAAGATTTATGAGTTCTGAAACTTTGAACTCAAGTAGGCTTTCGAGGAAACAGACATATCAGTAGTTCAAAACCGATCGAGAGTATCAAGACTGATCCCTCTATAAAGGGCTACAGGTCGGTCTGGGTAAGACTAGTTTCTGGACTTGAAACTTTGTCATCATGGTATTGCCCTAGACCGAGCCTCTCGTATGGACCGACCTCTCGGTGCTATGACTGTCGACCCATCGGCAACACCGACCTGTCGACCAGGAAGTAATTATACCATTGGGCGTGCATTTAATGTGCAATGGTCGGGTGGTTGAACGGTAATAAATATGAACACCTACCCATCAGTGCCACCGACCTGTCGGTACTGGATAGTTTGAAAAACTGTTAAGACTCCTTTATAAATATGAGTGTTGTGTGATTATTTATCTTTCTTGAACTGAGAAGAATCACACACTCTAAGGAACGATCAACTCTCTTGTGCGTACACCTAAGAATCATAAACAATCAATCTATTAATTGAGTTTGAAAGAGAGAAAGAGAGGAGGAAAGAAAAGATATAAACTAGGAAAACTTTGGTAAAACCAGTATCCTTGTCACCCTGAAATTGTGATTGCTATATGACGGCTACAAGGAGGAGCGTCGGCACACATTGAATGGATCTTTGAGAAGCACACATCTTCGAGAAATAGTTTCAAGGCAAGTGCTTTTTGGTTTTATTTTTGTTTTTAAAACCTTTATCCCGAAAGTAGATTAAGGAGACTTGGCTCCAGAACCACTATAAAAAAACTCTACAGCGTTGTCTTTGGCACATGTGGTGGGTGGAATTCCCACCTAATTGAGTAAGGTGGAATTCCCACTCTAATTGTTTGGGTGTAAGTCCTCACTTAGTGAATTTGGAGATAGCTCAAGGTTGAGCTAGTCCTAACAGTGGATGTAGGTTGGTGAACCGAACCACTATATATCTTGTATTCTTGTTCTTATGGTGTTAGAGGTAATTCCTTGTGTTGATTGCTTAATCACACACACTTGATTGCTGTATCTGCTGCACTTAATTAATCAATCAAGTTAATTTTAAAAAGGACCAACGAATTTGGATTGACGTATTCACCCTTCCCTCTAAGGTCAATCGTTTCTTAGCTCCAAGGAAGGGAATTTAACACTGTTTCTCGCGTTCGCGTCTTATTTTTCAAAAGCGTCTTCCTCTTCTCCCATTCATAAAATGTCATGGCTTGACCCAAAACATAGGCACGTGACGAGAATTTTTTTTTACTTTTCGAATATCACACGTGGGAAATACACGTGTACTAACAACTCAATTATCGAGATCATAAATAAACTCAAATACCATTAATATCTCGAAGGGATTATAAATTCTCTAACATAAATGTTATCAAACATTTTAGAATTTATTACAACCAAATCTAGAATGAATAAAATTGTAACGACTCGACCCGAATACAGGGCTTAGGGCTCGACTCAGTGTTATATTTTCCGCTTTGGTACTCGCACATAGGTCGAACCCGCACGGTTTTGTTCTTGGGCCCTGGCCCACATGGCCAAGACCCAAAAGGCCTCACACATGAGTTACATGGGGTGGCTTTATATATACACCCCTCTCTTTTCCTTCACCATCGATGTGAGACTTTTTCCCACATTGGTGGTGTGTGACTGCCCATTACCCACATAGGGTAGGGTATCACAATCACCCCCCCTAAAGTCTCGAACCGTCCCCGGCTCGATCCGGTCCAGCTCAACAACTAAAGGGGAAGGAGGAAAGCACACACAGTTCGAGTGTTGAACTCGGCTCTGATAGCAAATTTTTAACGACCCGACTTGAATACAGAATTTAGGGTCGATTCAGTGTGATATTGTCCGTTTTGAGCCTCGCACACAGCTCAAATTCTTACGGTTTTGTTCCTGGGCCTTGGCCCACATGGCGAAGGCCCAAAAGGCCTCACACATGAGTTACATGGGGTGGCTTTATATATACACCCCTCTCCTTTCCTTCACCACCGATGTGGGACTTTTTCCCACATTGGTGGTGTGTGACTGCCCATTGCCCACACAGGGCAGGGTATCACAAAAATGGTATAAAGAACAACACCAACTCAAATCAAATCAATAAAACAATTAACTCAATGTCTAGGGTGTATCAAGCAGCATGGTAAACAAAGCACTTCCTTGGGGTACCTCTAACCTAACCGCTGCAACATTGTTTGAAATTGCAAGGATGTGAGTACAAACAATACTCAGTGAGAAAATATGCATGCTATACACTCACGCACCCATATAATAATAATGTATGAAATGGAATATAAATAATGCTATGTTATCATGTCATGCTATCAATCTCATCAATATAGACACAATGTCCACCTAAGGACACTAATCTCATCAACGTGAACAAAATGTCCACCCAAGGATACCTCTATGGAACGGACTGTCAAACATTATGATCCATTGAGGGACATAGGCTACGACTTATAAGTGGGAGATCTCCATACAACATAGATAATCTACCTCACCCCACGTCCCTTCACCATTCTAGTGATTAAGTCAGATCTAAGGTGATCAATATACGACTTACCAAGGTAGTACCACTATACTAGGACTCACAAGTATCTAACCTTGTGCAATTCGTCTTACTAAGTTAGTACCGCCCGCATAGGCTCACAAGTATCTGACCCTACACGAATTGTACACTAAGTGTACAAAATAGTCATGAGAGCGACCTACAGTGCGAAGCATGTGAGGGGCTATACTCCTCAACGACAACTACAAACAAGCGGGAGAGCGACCTACAACGCGAAGCATGATAGGAGCTATAATCATCGACGGCAACCTTACAGGACCAAGTCCCATAGCCGACGCCACCGTTTCAATATGGTTCCTTAAACAAATCATCATCCTGCCACACCAACCTCCTCTAGGGAGTCGGGACTCATACTAGTGGGGCCCAAGCAAGGGAAATGTACATCATCAAGTCCTATATACCCCTTTGGGTCTCACCCCAACACTAGTAATTTTCAATATCACAATGCCTATTAACACACTATCCCATACTCACATCCTAGATAACCTCCTACGCACACATCAATGAATAATACCAAAGGGTATTTATAATTACATAGGTAACATATATATCATAATCATATGATGACCATAATTTCACAATGATAGCAGCATAGCACATTCCATTACGTTTCATACATTCAACATAATTATCACATTGTGTTATTTTAGGGATATGGACTACACACCAACCTTGAGATACACACATTGGGTTTATTTACACATATTCTTTGTCCTTACAATTTATTCAACCCGTCTCATGGTGGTTTAACATTCTAAGCCCAATCACTCCCTTTTCACAGCATAAACCAAATTAAATTCATCAATAAATCATCTCAGCCCTTCACAAGGGTCTCCAATAATTATCACAAATTTCTATCATTATAAAAAGATAATAGATATGCTACAAATCACATAATATGGAATTAATAATACCTCATGCATAACATAGGGTACATCCATCCTATTTATCAAGCATTAAACACATCAATAACCCAGTACATTCCCTAAATCAATGTAATAGCATACAAGCATTCATACAATATGTGTGTAGCAATCCTCACCTTGAAATCACGATATCTCGGGTTAATTTTCGGGTCATACATCAACGAGTTCGGGGTTCAAAGGCTCTAATAAATAAAAAAAGAACATAATACATCCATATTAGTTCATCGATTAGGCCAAATAAAAGCTTAGAAGCAAAATCTCCAATTCTAGACCCAAGATTTACCCCTAATCTAGATTAATCCCTTCAATCTAAGGGTAATCCCCAAATCTCCTCCCATGAATCATCTCAAAAAATTAGCATATACCATTTTCCCTAATTTACTTCCCTTCCCATGGATTCAAAACTCAATTTCAATTCAGATCTACCCCCAAACAAGGTTCCATAACAAAAATCCCCAATTACTTCCATGGATTCCTCTCCAAATAAGGCCTAAAAGCTACCATATACTCCATTCTCAACACATCCCATTAAGATCTCATCAAATAAGAAGAAAGTGAAAGAGAATGATCATAGATCTTACCTTAGGAGGAGAAGGAACCGTGCAAAGGGGCGCTCCAAGCATAGGAAATCCGAATCTAATGCCTCTAGTCGGTGAAAATCAATAGAGGGAAGGTAGAGGAAGCAAGGGTTTGCTGTTAGGGAAGAAGGGTTGGCTGTTTGGAAGAGGAAGGAAGTGAAATAAGCCTGATTTCATGCAAACACGGATTTATGTACAGACTTAATATTTTAATAATATTTTAATTTTTTTAGTAGGGTCGGGCCATTACATAAATGGCACGATAAACAGCAACAATCCCTCAATTTTCTCTCTCGTTTCCACTCACGAGTTTCTCTCTACCCTCTGGTTTGAATGCAGAAGAAGCAGACCCTCTTCTTCCTCTTCCTCTTATTCGCGTTTTCTCTCTTCCCTCATCTCGTTTTCCACTATCATTTCCTGCAACACTCCCTCTTCTCAACTGTGGCTCTCTGTCTCGGCCGACACTCTCTCTATTTTCCTGCCATCGTAACAATCCCTCTTCTCAGCAACGCTTTCCATCTCAGCTGGCACTTTCTAGCCCACTTTCTCTGCTCCCAAATCTAGACCGACTCTCAAGCTCTCCACTCTATTAAATCCCAAGCTACACTTATTCTCTCCTTCGAAACCTTAGTTCTTTTTGTTATCTGATTTTATTTTTATGAAAGGACAAATTCCTTTGTTTTTATAGTTTTTAGCTTTTATAGAAATAATTATTCCAATAATTTGATATATGAATTTAGAAAATAATTTTGGATAGCAGAGACTTCGTTAAAAATTTTAGTTAGGAGAATTTTTTTTTGCGTCTTTTTGTCCAGGCCATGGGCAATGGGCCAAAAATTACTTGTGTTGATTTTCTGGTTCTAACAATTAGTCAAAAAAAATCATCTTATGTAAATATGAAATTTAATAATGCACGTGTAAAAAACAAAGAAATTGGTCTCTTGGATATAAATTGAGTGGCATATCAAACTCTAATTCTCTTTAAATAATCTCTCTTGGATATGAAATCAGGGTTATGGATTCTAGCGACGCAAGTTCATCCACATTTTATGAAGGGTCAAGTGGAATGAAGTTAGTTGAGAATGATGGAGAGAAAACAAATAATTGTGATGAGATACTTGTATAACGACCCGACACGCGATTTCATATTTTTAGGATATTTGTATATCTCTGAATTGGGTGGATGTAGCTTGGTAGCGTAGTGTAGCATGTGAACTCTTTAAGAAGCCCAAGTTGGCCCATCTTTGAGCTTGTAGGCTCGAGGGACATTTTGGTAATTTTGCACCTCACAAGTTTATTTTATGAAAAATATACACAAAGAACTTAGAATTGAACTTTAGATCCCTAATGTCGCACACACTTTCACCTCAATTAGATACACATGAAGAATGCAGAAATCTATGCAAGTTTTCCCTCGATATTTGAATTTTAATTTTTCCAGAGATTTCTCGATTTTGAAAATAATTTAAATACATATATTTCCAAGGATTTTTAGACTAAGGTTTTGTTAAAGAATTTGATAAAATTTTCAATGTTTTAAAAGAGGCGTTTTCAAAACCCAATTTTATAATCCCCAAAATTTTAAGTTAATTACCCATTGTTCTTATTATTTAAAAGAAAACACATTTGAAACCAAATTTTCTTATTTAAAATCAAATATAGAATCAACTGAGTCAGCTATATATATATAAAGAGGCTTTCTACTTATTTCAAACAACAAACCAACAACTGCTTAACGGTTTTTTTTTTTTTTTTGTGAAAAACAACTCTATTTGGATTTCTCGCACTCATGGATTGCTAGAGACCCTGTGCACTTCATGAAAACACAACTAGTTGAGGGGACACTTTACATTGTTTTAACATATGCATATTGCATATTCTATCTTAATGCTTTTTGGATATGGAATGCTATGGGAAAAGGGACCCCTACTTAATGTGAGCCATTCGGCAAGGAAAGAATTGTTATGATGAATTATGTGGCCGGGGACTCTCTTAGAAATGTTCATGTCGGTTGGTTGAGAATTATTGTGAAAGTTCCCGATGTGCTAGAATACGATTGACCCTAGAGGGGGAGTGAATAGGGCAATCTCGATTTTAACTGTCTTTTCAAAATTCTTGATTAATCAAAATAGTAAGCATCGAAATAACAAGATTAATCAAGTGTTGTGTGACAAGAGAAGTGTGCAAATACTAGAGGTATCACAACAACAAAAGGAGAACACCTCAACACTAGATGTATAGTGGTTCGGAGTAAACCCTCCTTCATCCACTAATGGACTCACCCAACCTTGGGCTATCCCAATTCACTATGTGGGGAATTAAACCCTCACAAATAGAGTAGGAATTCCACCTATCTCGATTGATTGGGAATTTCACCCAATCCCTAAGATTTTAAAAGGTTCGACCTACCCTAGTCTACGTCCTTATCCCTCTATTTTTTAGAGTGGTTCGATCACTCGATCTAGTCCACTGTACATGATGATTTATGAAAATAAAATCAAACACTAAGAAACACTTGCTTTGTTGAGGTCTCTTGATGTAGATGCGTGCTTCTTGAAGAATCTCCCAATGTGACGTCGTTCGATGATGAATATGCACCAAGTATGTGCAATCACAATCCTTGGGAGGTCTCTAAGAAATTGGGTGACCAATATCTATCATAGAATATTTTGCCTTCCTCTCTCTCAATCTCAATATAGGGAAGATTGTATTTTCAAATGATTCACCTATCTAAAGTAAATGGAGAGGAGGTGGGATCGTGGGAATGCCTATCGATGTTTTTCTTCAAAGCTCTCTGCAAGTGTCCAACCAAACTCATCAAGGTTTGGAGAATATATAGGCAAACACAAAAAATCCCGACTCTGGGTTGTCTATGGGTCGACCTAGCCGACGGGTCGGTATTGGCATAGTGCCGTTGCAATTTGACCATTAAGCTTCCAAAGGATATAAAACGGTCACCACCGATGGGTCGGTCTCCTCAATGGGTCGACATGACTTATAGTTGATGTGTCGGTTTGTCGATCCTATCGACTTGAGGCAAAACCATACAGACAGAGTTTCAAGTCTAGAAACTTGTCAAACCCAGGTCGATATGTCGGTACCATCGATGGGTCGGTCCTGGTACTCTCGATGGGTCTGTTTTTGAAGGAATCACAGACCATAGGGTTCGGCCATGTAGTATGGCCGAACCCCATGGAAGGTGATTAAGGAATTTTAATGGGTTTAAAGAATGGAGGCTATGGAAAGTGGTTAATAATTTTTAAAGGTTTTAAATGAATGAATGTTAGTGGTTTTTAAAGGGATTTTAAATGAGGGAAACCATGGAGGAAAATTGATGATTATGTATGGTCCCTAATGTTGCAAATAAAGGTGAGCCATGGACCATGGGTTCGGCCATGGTGTATGGCCGAAACCCATGGGGAGATTTTGATGGATTAAGTATTTTGGAACCATGAAAAATAAATGGGGAATATGGCTAAGTTAATGGACTCAAATGTGGTTAAGAATGATGGTTTAAATGTGTGATTTAAACCCCCTCATGGAAGGACTTATTGTGGATCTAAAATGTTGCAATGGATCCAAGGAAAAATGGAAAAAAAGACATCATGGGTTCGGCCATGGTGTATGGCCGAACCCATGACCCATTTGTAAGCCATTTTATGGGCTAACGTTGGGTCCATACATGTGTTTAAATGAATGGGGATTAGGTTAATTAAATGACTGATTTTTAATGATGTTATGTCATAGTTAATGAGTCATCAATGGACCCATACTTATGGATCAGTTATGGACAAAAATGTACATGGATGGAGGAAGTGTTTAACCATGGAAGAGGAATGGCATAAAACGTAAATATGGCCAAAATAAAGAACCATGGGTTCGGCCATGGTGTATGGCCGAATCCCATGGAGGTTGATCATGGACTTAAGTGCTTTGATGATGACCTTATGTGTGGATTAATGGAGCCTAGGGTTGCTGGATTATAAACTCACATAATTAGAATGTTTGATGGACCCAATTAGTAGGGTTCGGCCATGGTGTATGGCCGAACCCCACTAAGGCATGTGTTAGGGACATGAGCATGATTAAAACACGGGTTTAATTGTTAATGTGTAATAAGGTATCCGGACGTTGCAAGCGGTGCGTGTTTGGTGACCGAATTCTTGGACGGAAGTGCTAAGGAACAATAGTCGGTATTTGGTAGGACTCCCACCTTATTGTAAGCCATGGATTATGTGTTTATGCATGTTTTACTTGATTTATTTTGGTAATCAAATGATATGTTTTAAGATGGGATTTAAATGCTATGGTTTGAATTATTATTATATGGCATATTGCACTTACATCTCTTGCATAGCATGGGAGGGATGAAATGAAACTGGAGTCCATGCTCCGTTGGGGCGACCGATAAACATATATGGGGATACTATGTGTTTATGATTATCTTGATGAGGCTATCCAAACAAGAATGTTATTATGTGTTTATGATTATCTTGATGAGGCTATCCAAACAAGAAGGTTACTATGTGTTTATGATTATCTTGATGAGGCTATTCAAACAAGAAGGTTACTATGTATTTATGATTATCTTGATGAGGCTATTCAAACAAGAAGGTTACTATGGGTTTATAATTATCTTGATGAGGCTTTTCCATCAAGGGGGATATTTGTATTTGTTATTATACCTTGATGAGGCTTTGCCATCAAGGGGGACACTTGTGTTGATTTATCTTGATGAGGCTTTTCCATCAAGGGGGATATTTGTATTTGTTATTATACCTTGATGAGGCTTTGCCATCAAGGGGGGTACTTGTGTTGATTTATCTTGATGATGCTTTACCATCAAGGGGGACATTATGTATGATTGAAAAAGGACATTGTACAATGGTAAAGATGATGGGTGGGAGTCAGGACATAAGACACCCATGGCATGGCATTGATTTCATGGTTTTGTTATATTATTCCCTATATGCATTGTATCACTAATCCATGTGTTAGCCCTGCTCGGAGTACCTACTGGGCGCGTTGTCTAACGCCCTACTTCCACCTTAGATGATGACGCAGGAAATAGAGGAAATGAAGGAAGTGACGGGAGCCAAGCTTAGGAGCTTGGGCGAGCGAGCTAGTTTATTTACTTAAGTTTATTTTGGAAATATAATTTGAGTAACTTAGCTTGTTGGACTGTAATACTTTAGATTACTTGCTATGGGTTGGATTTTATGTTGGATATTATGATTTTGAGGTGTTGTTATTAATTAAGTGATGTAACTTGTTATCTAAAATTGGTAGGATAGACTCTATTATAATTCCGCATTTAGTTAAATATTCCGCAAGCTTACTTTCTACGTGTGAACCGTTCTTCGTGGACTTAGTTCCACGCACACGTAGGGTTGGCCAGTTAAGGGCCGGGCTTTAGAAGCTTGGACTTAACTCGCGTCGTGACGTCCCGTGCCCTTTGTCACTCTTATTTAAAAAAAAAAAAATAGACTCTGATTTTCGGCTAAGTAGCATAGTGAAAAGTGGCGGGCGTTACAAGGGCTACCACAAGTTAGTAAAACAACATGCAAATAATATAATAATACATGTTCATCAAAACCTCATAAAAACAATGCTATGTATGTTATGCTCATGTAATGAGTCCCACCCATCACAATTATACATAGCCTCCTCTTGACGGGATTCTCATCATCAAGGTACCCCACAGTGGTCTTTCGGAAGCCCTGACCGAGTGTGGCCTCGAGATTCCTCTTGATGGGATTCTCATCATCAAGGTACCCCACAGTGGTCTTTCGGTCGCCCCGACGGAGTGTGGCCTCCGGTTTCCATAATTACCACCCCATGCCATGCATGAGATGTCCATGATGTCATGCCATTTGTAAATACATATTACCATACAAAAACTACTTTGAAACATGATAACTTAGCACATAACTCATCAAAATTAATATAAACCATCACATATATGTGTGGTTACAAAAAAGTAGGAAACCTACTCAATGTTCACTTAGTTTGACCCTTCTTTTGAACCGTCTCCTGTTCACAACTTGTACACCGTTCTAGTAATCCCGATACCCTATTTTATAACAGCAAATCAAACATTCATCCATGTGATTCCAACTTAGTCTAAGTCCAAAAAATCCACTTTGTGGGGTTCGGCCATACCCCATGGCTGAACCTCACCCATTTAAATTTTGGTCTCTCTTTTATTTAAATAAAACCATTCAATTAAACCAAACTTCCAAATGGACCTTGGTAGGGTTCAGCCATACAACATGGCCGAACCTTACCACTTTGGTTTTGGCCCATATATCCAATCCTATGATCATTTCATCCATAATTACCATTATGCCATTTAAACTAACCTTTTGTTTAATTTTCCTTAAACACCAATAACCATAACTAATCCACCTTGGTGGGGTTCGGCCATACAACTTGGCCGAACCTCACCATCTTAATTTGTTCCTTTTAAATCATTCTTACATACATCTTCAATCACATTGATAGTTATACACTAAGGCCACCAATGACCATTAGTGGGGTTCGGCCATACTTCATGGCCGAACCTCACCAAACTGGTTTTTGTTCCTCTTTCCATCATCTATGATGGCTAATTATTTACCTATACAAAGTCCATAGATTAACATATATAATTCTTAAATCAAAGCATATAATTATTACATAATTTCCATCATAAACTTAATTTGATTATCCATCAAAACAGTCCATGGGGTTCGGCCATATACTTAGCCGAACCCTATGGTTCCCTTGATGTAAACCCTCCAATATTTGTCCATGGTTTTGATCAGCAAATTAGCCACAACATTAACATGGTTCAGCCATGCCATAGCTGCTCCAAAACAGTAAGATTATCTCCATTTTAAATCCTTTAAAACTTCATTACATAATATGGATTTTATCTCTCAAGCACCCTAAAGATTCACCAAATCTTTTCATGGGGTTCGGCCATCCCAAGTGGCCAAACCCTATGGTCCATGTTTTGCCATTTTTAGACAGCATAATCCCTGATCTAAACCTTTGATAAATTTGGCCATACCATGGCCGGATCATATTCCCTTAATCAACTTATTTACAAGGGTTAATAGTGCACTTACCAATACCGCGACTCCTTCGGTTCTTTGCCTCCTTCCTTGGTCCTTTACTTCCTTAGCCTCTCCTTTTTTTTTTCTTCTTGTTCTTTTGGCCGGGACTGACCTTGCTGCAACCTCCTTGGAATACTTCAGCCAAGGTATAGATTTGAGAGGGAGAGGAAGAGAACTTTGGTCTTGGATGAGAGTGATAAGCCTTGGTGCCAAACTCTTTTGCTGAATTTTGTCTTGATGAAAGGATCAATCAAGGACTGATTGGTATGAGATACAATTAGCCAACAATCTTTGTCTTGTGACATGAAAACCGTCCAAGGGAGAGAGAGAGAGAGAGTAAAAATGAAGCTCCTTTGGCTAATGAAATTCAGCCTAAGGCACCACTTGTAACTCCCCTCCCATTTACTTCCATAACTCATTTCATTTGGGGTTTTCATCCTTGAGATGAAACCCTACAACGGTTTTGGCTCTTGGCTGCCTATATACGCCCATCTCCATCACCTCTCCAAATGTGAACACACTTTGTAACTCCCATTTGTTTAATACTTCCCTTGGGGTTTCATCCTTGAGATGAAACTCTCCATGTTCCAACGGCTATATTTGAATTGGAAATCCATAACCACCACCTTACATTTACTTGCCCATGTGGGGGTTTCATCCATGGGATGAAACTCCCACAAGCCTACGGTTTGGTCTTAATCCATGGACCACCCAACCTTCCAACTCCCTTTTAATTCCTATTTGAACTTGAATTTACAATGAGAAACTCTTTAACTCTTTATTGTCCAATTTGGGGGTTTCATGCATGCCCATGCAACCAATGTGTATAAGGTGGTGCATCTTGAAATCTTGGTGTAACCTCCCCTCAATTATGCTTCATGTGGGGGTTTCATCCTTGAGATGAAACTCCCAAGTGTTAAACCATCCTTCCATTGGCTGTCCCTTGAAGTTTCATGCATGGTATAACACCTCCATGCAATCCAACGTGCATAGTACTTTTGATTTTGAAACATAACCTGTCACCATTTGTAACTCCATAAAAACAGCCACCCCATTCATTGTTATCTAGGAGTTACATGCATGGAATGACCTCTCCATGCAGCCCACGTTTTTCATTGTCTTACATTTGAAATCAATACACTCCACTCTCATTCACACACTTCACAACTTATGCAACTCCTATAACAGCCACCATTGACCATCCAATTATCCCATGCAATTTCCAACGTATATATGAATTTACACTTGAAATACAATTCACATCTTATGTAACTCCTAAAACAGCCACCCCATTCATTACCTAGGAGTTTCATGCATGAGATAACCTCTCCATTTGGAGTTTCATGCATGAAATAATACTCCCTCCAACGTGTGGTGTGATGTTTAAACTTGAAACTCCATTCCTTCAACTTCATACCTCAACCTTTGAGATAAATATCTCCATAACTTCCCATCCAACTCATATGACACAACTCACCCATTTAACTCATCAATTTAATGCAACTCAACCCATAAATTCAACTCAACTAAACTCCATCATTTATTTCAACTCAATCTTCAATTTGAGTTATCTTAAACACTTGTTAACATTCCATTCAATTCATTTAACTCAACTCACCTCCTTTAATTCACCTCACTTCTAAACTCAACTCATCATTTAATTTGAGTTAACTAAATACTTGTTGGCACTCCCATTTAATTCAGCCTAACCCAATTAATCTTAAGCTCAGCCAATGATCAATTATGTCCACAACGACCCATTGGGTCCCAATTGGGTCCTTTGACCCAATTAACCACTTTGACCCAAATAAATGTACAATACCCATTTAATTTAGTTTAATCCACATAACATGTACATTGGGTCTAGATTGAACAATGAACCCCACAATTTACTCATCTAAGGTTATATCCTTTTAATTCACCATTTCAATGGCATTTTCGTAAATATTGATGTATTGAAAAATCTAGGATATTACAAAATGTTTGCATTTTCAAAATCAAGCCACTTCGATGGTAGAAGGTACACATGCTATGTTGAAAAGATATATATATATATATATATATATATACATCGGTGACCTTGATATTGTTCAAAGTAAGATATGTAATGCCATTGAAGATCAATTTCATGAGATCAAGGTTCAACTTGAGATGGAAAGAATTCAGATTTCTCACACTTTTACTATTTCCTTATTTGCCAAAGTAAATGGCAATGTATCATATTTTGCATTGAATGATCTTCATAAGCAATATGCTTTGTTGGAAAATAATTCATTGACATGCATTTGTACAAATGAATTTACAATAATAATGGGCTTACCTTGTGCACATAAAATGATGTTGATGGAGAAGCTGCATTTAGATCAGATCAATTCACATTGGAGAGTCGGTATCCGATCATTCAACTACTCGTTCATTCAAATAATTCGAGATGTTTATCAATTAGATATCTTGTATGATGGTATTAAGAAGAATTATAGAAAATTGTCTTCATTCCAACAAGAATATTTTCGAAATGAACTCCATAAGTATACCAATATCACGATGCCTATCATCCATGAGCCTATTATTCAGCATTCAAAAGGACGTCATTCAGGTTCGAAGGCCTCAAAGTCCAAAAATTCAATAAGATGAGATCCTTCTGCGTTTGAGATTGCGGAAAAAGTAAGAAGATGCAAGATATGTAGAAATGTTGGTTACATTAATAGAATTTATCCAAATCAAATTACTGCTCATCCATTGGAGAGTATAGATTTGAATGCCTTACCTAGTGTAAATGAATATCATGAATCACAAACAACCAATTTCTCTTAGTTATCTTAGGTAAGTGATTGTTAGACCATAATTATTCATATTTTTTCTGCATACAAAATAATTTGATAAAGATTAACATTTGTTCATTTGCTACAAACGGATTTATCTCACAACTTCTATGAAGAATCGACATACAACTCATCTCAATTGAACCAAGTAATATCTTAATTTAATTGATAGAGATATGTATTATGATATTTATATAATTTTGATATTTTCTAATGTAATTTTTAATATGTTATGCAGGACTTCTAGTGATAATAGTAATGTTATACAGTTCATTGCTTAGCACCTATCTGCAATCTCTAAGAGTCTTTGTGGCTTGAAAGTGCCCTTTGAAATGTATATATCGATTTAAGTTGGTTGTTCATCAACATTTCCCTACTCATGGTGTTAACGTCATAGACGTAGCCTGCACATTTCTCACTAATGCTTCCTAACTTTGAAAGATGCGGGCGGAGGCCATGGAGGGTGCAAGAAAGAGGTTCTGTAACTGCTAGTGGAACTAAAAAGGCTGAAAAATAGAGCGTGTACATGACACGAATGGGCAATGCAAGCCACTCACTTGTAAAGGAAGCACTGGAATACAATATTTCTGAATTTCATTCTAAATAGAAATTGTCCCAGTTGAGTATCGATGTTGAATCCCTGAATTGTATAAATTAGAATAAGAATCCGTGTTTTTTAAATCGGACCAGCCCGCAGTTGAACCTCTGATCCGGTTCAACCATAACTTATTGGAAGTGTAAACCAAATACAACCTTTTGTCTTCCAATGAGTTCATTATTTTAGTTTAAAGGGGAGTTACCAACCATTGAGGGAGAGTTACTAACAACCATTGAGTTTCCAAGGAGTCTATTCATGAATCTTTTATGATATAAGTTTTTTTTTCAAATAGTTGTCTTTTCATATGTTGTGTCTTTTCATATGTTTAGTCTAAGTCTATATAAAGTGAAGTTGTGTAGTCTATTTGATATATTCCAATGAAATGAAATTCTGCAACAAAGTAATTCTAGATTGTTTGTGTAGTGTTTAGTCATCTTCAAGTTCCTAAATATTTTCTTTAGACTTTGTAAAGTCAACAAAGTGATATTCAGAGCAAGGTTGTGAAGATGGCCACTACCATTCAACCCTCAATTCCCAAGTTGTCTAAGGACAACTATGAAAGTTGGTGCATACAAATGAAAGCATTGTTTGGGTCACAAGAGCTATGGGAGATCACCTCAGATGGGTATACGAAAGCCACTTGTAAAACCCCGGATTTTCAATTATTATTATTTATGAAAATTATCTATTCAATTTGTGAATTTTTAAATATGGATCATGGATGGGTAAAGAATTGGGCCATGGCCCAATTAAGACCCAATTAATTGTGGAAATGGTTTCATTAAAAATTAAATGGGGTTGAATTAATTAGTAATGCAATCTATGATTATGTGCATGGAGAGGATTAATATAGATTGCAGATGGCCGAATGATGTTATCCAAATCCATAAGATATGCTTCAATATCTTAAAAAGATATTTAGGATTAAATTGAGGGGATAAGATGTCAAAGAATTTGGAAGATCTCATGGCCGTATATAAGGATTTTTCCATATCTATATTATGCGCATGAGATAATTTAAAAAGGGATTTTTCCATGATTAAATAAAGGAAAGAGGGAAAGTGCAATTAACGAAGTTTTTAATTAAACAAGGCAAAGCAAGGGGGCGCACGGTATTAACCTTTAAAGAAAGGGAGGGGCGCATGACACCTTCCCCATTTAGATTAGCTTATATAAGAAAGACACCCCATAGGCCGATCTCTCTCTCTCTCCCTCTCTCTCTCTCAATTCCCATTCACGCCAAAACAAGAAGAAGGAAATCAACAAGAAGGTTGTTCGGCCAGCAAAGGGAAAGGAGGAGAAGATTGGAAGAGAAAGATCAAGCGAGGGAAGAACAAGAATCAATCGCGGAAAACGGTTAGTAGTTTGATGTTTTGATTTAAAAAAAAAAGGGAACCATAGGGTTCGGCCATGGGGTATGGCCGAACCCCATGGAAAAAGGTTATGGATTTTATGGGTTGGAAACCATGGAAGGTTAATGGTAAATTTAAATAAGAGTTGGTGTAATGGAATATGATTCTATTTTGGAAGGGATTAAATATAAAGATGAATGTTTATCAATTGTTATAAAAGAAAGGATCTTGAACCATAGGGTTCGGCCATGGTGTATGGCCAAACCCCATGGAGTGGAATTGGTAATTATTTTGATGAAGGTTAATTGGTTTTAAATATGGAACGCCATAGACGAATGATGATTGATTAAATGGAATCATGAACCATAGGGTTCGGCCAAGGGTATGGCCGAACCCCATGGAAGGTGAATGGTTATTCATGATATCATATTTTGATTTAATTATAGAAGGAATGCATGCTAAATATGAAACTATCTAATATGGAAGGTTGCATGCTAAATTTGGAAACTATCTTAACATGGAAGATTATTGATGGTTAATTAATTTTGAAAGTTTCTAATTATGGAAGCATGGATGTTAACTTAGGAAACTTTCTAATTAAGAAAGATTGGATTTAAAAAGGGAAATGAATGGATTGGTTGCCATGAGTGAGGTTCGGTCATGGTGTATGGCCGAACCCCACTAGGGTTTATTTCATGTAGGAAATGATTTAGTTATAAGCTATCTAATTATGGACCTTAGATTAATAATGGAAGGTGGAGATTATCTTGGAAATATTCTAAGTATGGAAGGATGTATGTTCTAAATATGGAAACCTTCTAAATATAGAAGGTGGAAATAAATTTGGAAACCTTCTAAATATAGAAGGGGGAGTTTAAAATAGGAAGGTTTTATTTATGGAAGTTGGGTGCTAAATTTAGAAAGCTTTTAATTATGGAAACCTTCTAAATTATGGAAGGATGGATTATAAATTGGAAACTTGCTAATTATGGATCATTAGTGAAAATTGGAAACAAGGACATCATGGGTTCGGCTAGGTGTATGGCCGAACCCCATGAATCAAATTTGTGGGTTATGTTTTGTGAGTTTTAAATAAATTGGAGGATCATGGGTTCGGCCAAGGTGTATGGCCGAACCCCATGAGGTTTATTTTTTGAACTCGGATTAATGGGTTAATTATTAGTCTAAGTACATCATGAATGAGGATAAGGGATAATGATAGCCATGAATGACATTTTCGTAATTAAGGGAAAATAAGGGACCATGGGTTCGGCCATGGTGTATGGCCGAACCCCATGAGAAATTATTTGGAGAACTTAGATGTTTATGATCTATGTATTTGGATCTAAACATGGGAATTGTTTGGCGGACCTAGGGTTATGCATTTTTGATCAAAATAAATAGAAGATTAACTAAGGTTTAGACCAATGGTATTTTGTAATTAATGGAATAAATGAACAAAAAGAGTGAGGCTCGGCCATGGGTATGGCCGAACCCCACAAGTTTAGTTAATGGACTTTAAATGTTGTAAATCAAGTGGGACTTGGTTTTAATTTATTATTATATTATAAGGTAACAGGATCTCACAAGGCGTTTACGATCATGAGCGGTTATCAAACGAAAGACGCAAGCACACGTTAGCGGGCTTTGGTAGGATTCCACCTCTTTGAAACCATGGTTTATGTACTTGTGTTTATCTTATTTTTGATAAGATTATGTTTCAAAGAATATGCTTTATATTGAATTTTAAAATGCTATGTTTAATTGTATAAATAGCCTGTGTTGATTATGTTTCAAAAGGTGATTTTAAATGCTACGTTTATGTTATAAAATAACATTTGTTTCATTGGCATCTCATGCATGGCATGGGGTGGAGGATTTGTAATCGGAGGGGTCACACTCCGACGGGGCGTTCGAAAACCTATGTGTTGTACCTTGATGTGATTTCCATCAAGAAGATTCCGGAGGGTCCACACTCCATCGGGACGTCCGAAAGACCTATGTGGTGGGTACTTTTATGTACATGTGATGGGTGAGACTCATTGCATGTCATCATTGCATGGCATGGATTTATATGGTTTTTGACATTACGATATTATTATATGTTTTGTACTAACCATGTGTTAGCCGTAACTGGAATACCTACTGGGCGCGTTGTTCTAACGCCCTACTTCTATCCTAGTTGATGACACAGGTAATCATGGGAACGAGGAACGCAAGACGGGCCAGGCATAGGAGCTTGGATGATTTATTTTATATGTTTTGAATAAAGTTACTTATGGATTTGTAATTGAGTAACTAGTTTCGGAATGTAATAACTTAGATGGTCGGATGTTTATTTTGATGATTATGACATTTTAATAATGATTAAGGACTTGACGTACTTTGCTATTTGAATGGAATAGAACTTGGTTCTATTATGATTCCGCAATTTTGATGTTAATTATTCCGCATGTTTATATTGCTATGTGTGAACCATTTTCGTGGACTTAGTCTATGTACACATAGGGTTGGCCAGTTAAGGGTAGGATTTTGGAAGTTCGGACTTAGCTCGCGTCGTGATGTCCCGCGTTCTATCACTCTACTCTGTTATAAAAAAAAATAGACTCTGAATTTACGGGAAGAAGCGAGTGAAAAAGGGCGGGGCGTTACACCACTGCCGAGCAAGAAACAACCTACACCAAGGAAGAAAAGACCGCCCTCAAAGATCAAAGGAAGAAAGAGAAGAAAACATTATTCCTTCTCTATCAAGGGTTGGATGAACCAACATTTGAAAGAATCGCCGAAGCGACATCAAGTAAGCAAGTTTGGGATACTCTTAGCACCATATTCAAAGGTGTTGATCTAGTGAAACGGGTTCGACTTCAAACTCTTAGAGTCGAGTTCGAGGTAGCTCACATGAAGGAAAGTGAAGGAATTTCCGATTATTTTTCATGGCTAATTGTATTTCTTAACAACTTGAGAAGAAATGGTGAAAGAATTGAATACATTAGTGTTGTTCAAAAGGTTCTTTGATCACTCACAACCAAGTTTGAACATGTGGTTGTGGCGATTGAAGAATCAAAAGATCTTGGAAAATTTGTTAATTGATGAACTAATGGGTTCATTGCAAGTCCATGAGCATTGAATGCAAAAGAATTTTAGTCCCAATGGTGTAGAACAAGCTTTGGAATCAAAGTTGACTCTAAATGAGCAAAAATCTGGTCATTCACAACGTGGTGGCCGCACCACTGCAATCATGGTAGAGGCAGAGGGTGAGGAAATTATCACAGCAATGAACAAAATCAAAAGTATATAAATTTCCATGGGAGAGGAAATGTAGAGGCAGATCCACGAGAGGTCGTGGAAATATAAAAAATATCCAATGTCAAAATTGCAACGAGTTCGGCCATTATGCCTCAGATTGTTGGAGCAAACCATTGAATCAAAGTTACCATTCAAATTTTGTGGATGCTTCAAATAATGAAAAAGAAGACTCCACACTTCTTCTTGCACATGAAGAGATGTGTGGCCAAAATGACATGTGGTTTCTTGACTCCGGTGCAAGCAACCACATGTGTGGAAGAAAAGAATTGTTTGTAGAACTCAAAGAAGTTGTTCAAGGCAACGTGAGTTTGGGTGACTCATCACAAGTACCTGTGAAAGGTAAATGAAAAATCAAAATCTATCAAAAAGATGGCACTCCAAATTACATCTCCAATGTGTATTATGTACCTAATATGAAAAAGTAACATACTCAGTGTTGGACAACTTCGAAAGGGGATATGTGATACACATGGAGAATTTCTCTCTTTATTTGAAAGATGCATATGAGAGACTTGTGGCTCGAGTCCAAATGTCAAGAAATCATATGTTCCCACTCCAAATTAATACAAGATTTGAGAAGTGATTTCATGGACTAGTAAAGAACGAGTCATGGAAGTGGCACCTTCGCTTCGAGCATCTTAATTTCAACGACCTCAAGCCATTGTCTAAAGTAAGCATGGTACATGGCTTGCCAACTACTGAAAATTCAGATCAAGTATGCGACGCATGCACACTTGGAAAACAATAAAGAAATTCTTTTCCAAGTGGGACATCATGGAGGGCAAAAACACCATTGCAATTGGTTGACAAGGACATTTGTGGACATATGGAGTCCACTCCTCTTGGAGGTAATAAATATTTTATTACTTTCATTGATGATTTTAGCAGAAAGTTGTGGGTGTATTGTATCAAAGAAAAATTTGAAGCTTTTGTTATCTTTAAAAATTTCAAACCCCAAGTCGGATTGGAAAGTGGCTACAAAATTAAAACAGTTAAATCTGATAGAGGTGGTGAGTGCACCTCAAATGTGTTTCAAGAATTTTGCAGGCAACATGGTATAAAACAATAGTTTACAACAGCCTGCACACCACAACAGAATGGGATTGTAGAAAGAAAAAATCGCACCATTCTTGATATGACGAGAACAATGCTCAAAGAAAAGGGGTTGCCCAAGAAAAGGGGTTGCCCATGTACTGCCTATTTGCTTAATAGGTGCCCTACAAAAATGTGAGGAATATGATACTTCAAGAAGCATGGAGTGGCTATAAACCAACTGTGGCACACCTAAAGATCTTTCTGTGTGTTGCATATGATCAAGTCCCAGAAGCCAAAAGGAAGAAGTTGGATGACTGTGGTGAAAAATGCATCTTCATCGGATACAACGATGTGTCTAAAGCATATAAACTCTACAATCCACTTACCAACAAAGTAGTGGTGAGTAGAGATGTGGTCTTCAATGAAGAAGAAACATGGAGATGGAATTAAAAAAATGGTGTCCAAGAAAATCAACTTGAGATAGAAGAGCAAGATGCAAGTCCTCAAAATCAGCAAGATGACATGCATAATTACTTGACACCACCACGCACACAAAGTTCAGAAGAACATAGCCCAACCAACAATTCATCATGCTCAGGTAGATCTTCATCATCTATGAGACCAGTAAAAATGAGAACCCTTTCGGAGATATATGAACAAACTGAGGAGATATCTCTATTATCTTTATGCTAATCGTGAGCCTCTCACTTTTCAAGAGGCTATGAACTGTTGGAGAGATGCAATGAAAGAATAAATACATGCCATCGAAAAAAACAACACATGAGAGTTGACTACACTCCCTCATGGCCAAAGAACCACTGGTGTTAAATGGATATATAAAATCAAATGAACGGTTGATGGGGAAATTGCTCGCTACAAGGCAAGACTTTTAGCTAAAGACTACAAACAAAAATATGGTGTGGATTATGAAGAAGTGTTTGCTCTAGCTGCTCGGCTTGACACAGTGATGATATTAATCTCACTTGTAGCACATTAGAGTTGGAAAATCTACCAACTAGATGTAAAATCTGCATTTCTAAATGGAATCATTGAAGAAAAAGCTTATGTTGAACAACCTGAAGGCTTCACTGTGAGAGGATAAGAAGATAAAGTTTATCACCTGAAGAAAGCCCTTTATGGGTCAAAGCAGGCTCCACGAGCCTAGAATGCACGTATTGATTCCTATCTACAAGAAAAAGGCTTCTCCAAATGTCCATATGAGCATGCAGTCTACATTAAAAAGAATGTCAATGGAGAAATGCTCATAGCATGTCTTTATGTTGATGACATGTTATTTACAGGGAATAGTCAGCAAATGTTTCATGAATTCAAGCACGTTACGTTTAAGGAGTTTGAAATGACTCACGGTGGTCTTATGTCTTTCTTCCTTGGCATTGATGTGAGACAACAATCTGACGGTATTTTTATATCTCAGAAAAAGTATACAAAAGAATTCCTTGAAAAATTCAAAGACCAACTGCAATGCCGTCAATACGCCTACTTCAACGAGAGTGAAATTGTCAAAGGAAGGAGAAGGAAGGAATGTTGATTCAACTATCTTCAAAATTTTGATTGGAAGTTGTTATTGTCTTGGCTTGGCCAAGTCCTTATGTTTGTCAATTCCACGACTCGGAAAGAAACACTTGCTAGAAGCTTGAAGACCCAAGATGATCAAGAGAAATGATCATGCTCCACCGGATTGAAGCTCATAGTTATGGCAATCACAAAATAGGTGATATGGCCATAGATGACTTTAGGTGGTACCCACACATTAGAGAAGACTATCCCTAGGCTTAGTGGAACAAATGATTAAATCATAAAAAACCTAGAGAGGAAAGTTACAGTGAATTGGAACCCAACTTGAAAATATGTATTTGGTTTCATTGTCAGTTCGATCAGTCGTTCTCACCGTCCCCTCAGTAGAAAAAGGATCGACCCATCGTGGTTAAGGACTGGTAGGCCAGATTGACATAGGTTCTGGAACATTAAACTATCATTCTAGGTATGCCTTTGATCGAGAGTCTCGTATGCACTGACCCCTTGGTGAAAGACTGAAACAACCCCTCGTGGTCAACGACTCATCGATCAAGATCTTGAGATCTAAAATCTTTGAACTCATGTGGACTCTCGAAGAAACAGACATATCAGCAATCAAAGACCGATCGAGAGTACCAGGACCGACCCCTCGGTAAAGGCTACAGGTCGTTCTGGGTAAAAGGTCTGCAGAGATGAAACTACTATCAAGTATGTTTTGCACCAGAACGAGCCTCTTGTATGGATCGACCTCTTGGTACCACAAGTGTCGACCCATCGACGACAACGACACGTCGACCGGGAAAGAATATTACCGTTGGGAGTGCACTTAATGCACAACGGTCGGGATTGTAACTTTAACATTTATAGTCACCGACCCTCGATGCGACCGACCTGTCAGTACATTATCGTTACCTCAACTGGTTGCCTTCGCTATATAAACCAATATCTATACAACCAGTTGGCATCCTTCGAAAGGATCAATTGGAACTTCATCTTTATTAGAGAGCTTAACAAGGGCCAACAAAAAGATCACTCTCTCTCTCTCGTGCTTACACTAGGGGAATCAAATACAGTCAATGAGATGAATTGAGTTGTGTGAGAGAGAGGAATGATGGAAAACTCATAAACAGCCAATCAGAGGATTGAGTTTGAAAGTGAGAAGGAGAGAACCCTAAAATAGGAAACCTTAGTTTTCTTGACACCTTAGACTGTGATTGTTAAACGATGGCTATGAGGCGGAGCGTCGGCATACATGAGTGGGATCTTAAAGAAGCACACATTAAAAGGAACAACTTCAAAGACAATTTTTTTTTGTTTTAATTTTCTTTAAAACCTTTGTTCCGAAAGTGGATTAAGGGAAGGTACTCTGGAATCACTATACAAACTCTAGAGCGTCGTCTCTGGCACATGGTTGGTGGAATTCCCAACCAAATGGATATGTGGAATTCCTATTCCAAAATGGTGGGTGAAATTACCAGCCAAATGAGTGAGGTGGAATTCTTACTCTAATTGTGAGGGTGTAAGTCTCCACTTAGTGGACTTTGGTGATAGCTCAAGGCTGAGAGAGTCCTAACAGTGGATGTATGTTGGCTAACCAAGCCACTTTAAAATGGTCATGTGGTATTTGATCTATGTGTGTCTGTCTTACGTATTTAAGTACTCTTCTTAACACACATTACTTTGCATATTCATTATCTTATTCTACACATTGTGAACAAGCATCGGTAATCAAACAATATGTAAATGGTCATAATATTAGTGTGATCACTTAATGAAATTATCACACTAAACAAATCTCTTGATGAATATTCCACTGCACTTTAAATAATCAAGAAATTTGTAAACACCATTAAAAATGGGATTGGCCTATTCACCCCCCTCTAGGGTCAATTGTATTGTTCTAGCACCATTTGTAAAGTGGACTTTCAGAAGCCTAAGGTAGATCACAATCACAAGATCTGACATTGTTTATAGTGTCGGAGTTTTGAGCAGATATATGGAAAATCCAAAGGAATCACATTCCCTTGCTACAAAAAAAATCCTTAAATATATTAAAGGAACCATGGATTTTGGTTTTTTTTATTCATACAATGATAAGGCAATGTTGTATAGTGACTGGGGAGGTGATTAAGATGAAATAAAAAATACAACTGGGTATGTTTTCTATCTTGGATCAACTACTTTTACTGGAATTCAAAGAAACAAAATGTTGTTGCTTTATCTTCATGCAAAGCCGAATATGTGGTGGCTTCGTCAACTGTCTGTGAAGCAATATTGTTGAATAATTTGCTAAAGGAGCCAAATCACCTGTAAGAAGAGTCCACAATCGTATATGTTGACAACAAGTCTGCAATTGAACTTGTCAAGAATCCAGTACAGCATGGTAGAAGCAAGCACATTGATATAAGATTCCATTTCATAAGAGATCATGTCAAGCTGAAAGCAATAAAGTTGGAGTATTGCAATACTACAGAAGAAGTGGTAGATATTTTTACAAAAACTTTGCCCACTGATGCATTCAAAAAATTAAGAGAGATGCTTGGAATGAAGTTGTTTTTAGTTTGAAGGGGAGTGTTGGAAGTGCAAACTAAATACAACCTTTTGTCTTCCAATGACCCTTTGTCTTTCAATGACTTCATTATTTTAATTTGAAGGGGAGTTACCATTGAAGGGGAGTTACCAACCATTGAGGGAGAGTTACCAACAACCATTGAGTTTCCAATGAGTCTATTCATGAATCTTTTATGTTATGAGTTTCTTTTTCAAATGGTTGTTTCTTATCATATGTTTAGTGTAAGTCTATATAAAGTGAAGTTGCGTAGCCTATTTGATATGTTCTAATGAAATGAAATTCTAACAACAAAGAAATTCTAGAATGCTTGTGTATTATTTAGCCATCTTCAAGTTCTTAAATATTTTCTTTAGGCTTTGTAAAGCCAACATAACTAGCATGGGTATGGCCCGGTTTTCTCAAAAACCCTTCTAAAAAGAAACTCGTAAAAACCATTACTGATTTCTTTAAAAAATAGTGACCGACAACCTTAAAAAATATTTCAAAAAATATAAAATAGAAAAATATTTTTTATTTTTTCAAAAAAGTTGTTATCTATTGTTTTCAAAAACGAATATAAAGCGCCAGTTGAAATGAAAAGAAAAAGAGACGATAAAAAATCTTGCTCTGGGAACGTGGAAAGGAAAATATCACATACCTGAGCTTCCATTTCCCCGTTTGTAGAAATACAGAGCGGGAAGAAAATGGAAATGGAACTCTAGTGTAAGAAAAAGAAAACAAGTTGAGAGAGTTTTGCTTGGATAATGAGATGAGTGAGTGGCCGGCTCGAGGCTGGTGAGATATCATTGCAAATGAGAAGATTGTTGGGTTCAGGAAGTTAAGAAGTGGGAGACAGTAGCGTTCAACTGGGCATATTGAATATCAGCCATTAGATATGCAGTTACGTGTCCTAGGTACTTTGCAATCCATTTATATTTTCGAGAAGGGTAATTGGATGGGCACCACCAAGCTAGCCATTCACAGCAAGCCATATATCCTATGGTCGAAAATTTTAAACTCTAAACTTTAATTTAAAAATTAAAATAAATTATTTAATAAATATTTTGACTTGTTATATTTAATCTAATAATGAGAATATATTAAATAAAAATTATAAATGGGTAATATCTATTTTTAAAAAAATTAATAGATAAGATTTAATCTTTGGAAAAAAAAATGCTTGAAACGTTCTCTAGAATGGAAATGGGAAGGGTGAGTTTTGCTGAGAGATCTAATCTGACTTGTGTCTCATATCTCCAATTCATGGGGTTTGTTAACAACAGTCAATTTACCTTTAGTTATTCGCTAAATTATAAATCAGATGTTAGTGAACTTAGGCACCATTGGAGGTAGTGAGAGAGAATAAAAATGATCTAAATATATACATATATATATATAGCTCATATACTTTTTCAATAGGTATTTATTTGAAATATATATATATAGCTCATATACTTTTTCAATAGGTATTTATTCATTTCAAAAATTATAAAATATATTTTTTTAATTTTTTAAAAAGTTTAGTATCTATTTTTATTTTTTTTTAAATTTTATTTTAACTTATCAATTAGATTTCAGTTAATAATTTAATATTATTTATAATATAATATTCATAACACAGGTTTGACTGAATTTGATCAAAATTGAAATCGGTTGAACCTTATTTAACCCGACCTTTGATCGAGATGATTTGCTTCATAGATCAAATTTTAAAACATTGATAATAACAATAGAATATAGAAAACCAAGAATAAACTAAAATGAAGAGAAACTTACAGTATAATTATTGAATAAGACTTCTTACTGGTATTCAACTTCTTACAAGACTTCTTTAATTCTTAGGCTCGAATAGTATTTTGATACCATTTCTAAAGACCTAATACTCTTGTTTATAAATGAAAAAGATTAACCTTCAAATTTCGCACCAACAAAAAACTTTACAACTATTTTCTTGATGATGAACTCTAATCAAGAAATGTTTAGTTGTTTCACTACTACTTGTAAGGGTCATCCAACTTTACCATTTCTTAAAATTGCTTTATAGGAGTTGTGATTAGAAAATCCTTTACGTGTGCTGGACGATAATATAGTGGTGAAGATTTTAGCCAAAATACTTAATCCTAGATCTTATGTATCTAACCCCAGTTTGTGAATGACTTGGATATGATTCTAAACACCTTTCAGACCTTATGAAGTATTTCATGGTTGGATATCTCTATAATTTTGAATATACTTTTCTTATTTTTGGTTACATCTTTCATGAGTTTAATTTCTTATTTATTAATTATGCAACTAATTGATAAGAAAATGATATATTCTTATCGCTAAACTTGCAATCTGTGCAAAGAACGTCTAAATGCTAGGGTAGAAGTTCTGCATGAGCTCTAAAGGGGCCCCAAATAGCTACCTTTCTAAATGACAATATATCTTATTCTACACTTCTTAACAAAATTAACATGAAAATATTGCATTTAACTCATCTTTGTTATAAAATTAAATGTAAATACCTATCTAATAGTTCGATTTAAATATTTAAAAATAAATTATTATGATGATGTAATGGATCATTTTAGATGGTCTTTTTAGTTCATCACATTCTATAGTAACCAAATAATTCTTTCACGCACCTTTCTATTTTCTTTGATCTCAAATCTGTTCACTCACTCTCTCTCTCTCTCTCTCGTTTTGCCAACCAATCACTAGAAGAACCAGACGAAACAACTTAAGCTTAATATTCACTATTATTTGGTGCTTAGTTTTGATTTTTCAATACACATTCAGGACAAACACACATTCACATACAGAGAGATTATTATTGTAATGCCCCACCCTTTTTCACTCATCGAAAATCAGAATCTATTTTTTTTTTTAAAGAGTGAGAGAGAGCGGGACGCCACGACGCGAGCTAAGTCCAAGCTTCCAAAGCCCGGCCCTTAACTGACCCACCATACGTGTGCGTGGACCAAGTCCACTAAAACGGTTCACACGTACTCCAGTTAAACATGCGGAATAAATCATAGATGCAGAATTATAATAGAATCATAATTCTATTTCATTTTAGATAGCAAGGATGTCCATTACTTAATCATAATTACCTTACGTTAAAAATATCCAAAATTAACATTCCAAACCATAGCAAATAATCTACGTTATTACAGTCCCACGTACTCATTACTCAAATACATTATCTATGAGTAACTTAAACAAAATGAAACTTAATCATCCAAGCTCCTAAGCTTGACTCCGAACACGTCATTCGTTCCGTCCATTTCCTGTGTCATCAACTAATGTAGAAGTAGGGTGTTCAACAACGCGCCCAGTAGGTACTCTGAGTAGGACACATGGGTTAGTATAAAAATCCAAATATAATACATCATATCGTACTTGTAAAACATCGTATCAAAACAGTGTATGATAATAGAGATCCAATCATACTGATAAAAACCAGAAACCATGCATGATAATAGAGATCATAATCATGCCGATTCAATGCCATGCTATGGGTGCCATATGCCATGAGTCCCACTCATCAACCATATCACAATCACAAAACATCCTCTTGATGGAATCTCCTCATCAAGGTCTTCCTCTTGATGGAAACTCCTCATCAAGGTATCCTCACGAATGCCTTACGGATGCCCCGACAGAGCGTGGACTCCGGTTACCTCTTGATGGATAATGGACACCAAGGACTCACAATCACATAGTATCCCTCTTGATGGAAAAGTCTCATCAAGGTATCACAACTCTATAGTATCCCTCCCATGCCATGCATGAGATGCAAATGCCAAGATGCTATATAATAATACAAATCATAGCATTTAAAATTCCATACTTGAAACATATTGTTTGATAACAAAATAACTTATCAAACATGAATTAAAATCATTATATATACATATCCATGGTTTTCAATAAGGTAGGAATCCTACCAATGATCAACTAATATGTCCTTGCGTTTTCGTCCGGAAATCGCTCACGATCGTACAACGCTTGTGAGGTCCCGTTACCTTATAACATATCAATAAATCAAAACAACGTTCTATTTAATTTCCAACCATACTTAAGTCCACAAACATGTCTTAGTGGGGTTCGGCCATACAACATGGCTGAACCTCACTCACTTGGGTTTTAGTCCCTCTTTTGATTTAACCAATCACACATAAGTTAATCATTTGGTATTAATAACCCTAAGTCCACAAAAACATTCTCCATGGGGCTCGTCCATACACCATGGCCGAACCCATGGTCCATCATTTTAATCATATTTTCATCTTAGCCATCATTCTATCCATAGCTAATTATTTAGCTTATTTACATATGACTTAAGTCCCAAAAATGATCCATACATGATTCCTTAATCCAAACATGATCCATGGGATTCGGCCATACACCATTTGGCCATTATTTCCTTCCATAGGTAATCACCTAATTTACTTACCCAAACTTAGGTCCATAATTGATCCATAAACATAGATCCATAAATGATTCATCAAATCATCACATAAATACATAAATGACCCATTAAAATGGTTCATGGGGTTCGGCCATGGTGTCTCAATTTTTCCTTCTTTTCTTAAATCATTTCCAACACTAGCTCCATAAACCAAGTCCCTCCATGAGGGGTTTAATCATACACTTAGGTTCATCCTTTTAGATCATCATTAACCATATTTAAAACCTATTAAAATTACCAACATTCCCCCATCATTTCCATGGTCCAAACATCCAAGTTCATCAATGGCCGAACCCATGGTCCATTGTTCTTCACCATTTACAACCTTTGAGACCATTTAAAATGATTAACATTACTCCATTATTTCCCTCCTTTAGAACCCTTTAAAGTCACCAACATACATCCATTTCAAAACCTTTTAAAATCATTAATAACCTTCCATGGGGTTCGACCATACAACATGGCCGAATCCTATGGTTCATCACTTTCTCTTAGAAAATCATATAACCAAGATTTGATCCTTTGATGGTTCTCATACATAAACTTAGGGTTTGGCCATGCAAGGGCCAAATCATGATCCTTGATCATCCACCATTTCATACATGGTTCATGCATAAAGTCCTTAGCCATAATAAAAATTAGGGTTTGGCCATGCAATGGCCGAACCATGTCTTTGACCATCTTTTCTTACTTATGCAATCTTATCAAGTACTTACCGATTCCGCGACTCCTCCGGTTTCTTTCACTCCTTCTTGCTCCTCTGCTCTTTTCCTTCCTTAGTCTTTCTTCGTTCTTCCTCCTTGATCCTTGGCCGAGAGTGAGCTTGAGAGGTCTTGAGATGAAATACCCCAAGAGAGGGTTCGGCTTAAAGAGGGTAGGTTTGAGACAGGGAGAAGAGGAGAGAATGGAAACCCTTAATCTTTTATTGTTCAATGAGAGGGTCAGCCAAGTTTGAGATCAAAATTACTCTAAATCCTTTGTCTTGAGAGGGGGATCGGCCTTGAGTGAGAGAGTGAGATGAAAACTAAGTCTTGTCTTGTTCAATGAGAGTGGTGTCTTTTGGTTAATACCCTTTTGTAATTCCCATGACTCTTCACCTCCCCATTGATACTTACTTTGGGGGTTTCATCCCATGAGATGCAACTCCCAACCTTATGCCCCTTGGGTTTCCATCATGAGATGGAAACCTTCTAGGTCCCAACGTGTGCTCTTGGTTAACCTTGTGTAACAACAAAACCCTCCAACTTTCTCATAATTATGGTGTCTTCCCAAGTGTCCCTTGGCTTGGCCAAGACACCACTTGAGATGGAACACCCCTCCATCTTCCAACGTGTATGCCTTTGGATATGGCTTGTGTAACAACAAAACCATTTAACTTCCTCATAATGATCCCTTTGGAGTTTCATCCCATGAGATGAAAATCCCATCTCCCCAACTTGTATGCATGGATAAACTTTGTGTGACAACAAAAACCTTTCACCTTCTCATTAATGTTCCTTTTGGAGTTTCATCCCATGAGATGAAACTCCCACCCTTTCCAACGTGTGTCCATTTTGAGTTTGGTCTTATTAGATGTAACTCTCCATCTTCTCACTCCACTCACTTAAAATGAAAGTACCATTAACTTCCCATTCAACTCATCTCTTTAACTCAACTCATATCTTTAATTCAACTCTATTTAACTTACTTAAAATCAACTTAATTCCTTAATTCCATTTTGAACTCAATCCAATTTAATTCAGCCATACCTTAATTGAACTTGAACTCATTTGGTGGTCAACCAAGTCAACCATGACCCATTGGGTCCCAATTGGACATTTGACCCAATTAAATAAACCTTACCCATTTATTTCAATTGAACCTTGCCCATAATCCGTTGGGTCTTAATTGGGTAATTGATCAAACACCTTACCCATCTAAGGTTTATTTCCATTAATTCACAAATTAAATGGACAATTTCCATAAATATTCATAACTTGAAAATTCGGGGTGTTACAATACAACCATCTTTTAAAAATTTTCTTCCTGAAAATCAAGTGAAGTAGGGTTTTAAAAAGATTACATAAATAGCTCAGGGTGAGCTGTTCCCATTTCCGATTCAAGTTCCCAAGTTGCTTCCTCATTACCATGTCGATCCCATACCACCATGACGAACTGAATCGCTCAGTTCCTTAACACCCTTTGTTCTGTCTCATGTTATATCTTTTTCTTGTGAGCCCATTTGTGATCTCATGTAGATCAATGTACTCTGTTTCATTTTACCTGCTACAAAAATATTTTCCATACGTACTCGTTCAATACGTTCATTCGTCTACTCTCTGTGTGAGGTTAGTGATGACCTTGCCCCTCATTGAAAATTTGTTAGTGAGGTAGCCTGCCAATGTGAGCCTATGCTCAAGGCTTTCGCTAATTCCATTTTAACTAGGTTTCTAGCTGCACTCTCCTGGAACTCCATCGGCTAACTACAGAGTCAGCTGATCAATCTAACTCGATAGTCTCCCATAGCTTCCCATTCGAGTTTCACTAGACTTTTATCTTTTCCACTAAGTACATCTCCAAAATTAAGCATATCTTCATTTGCACATAAGTCACTATGTGACTAATACTTTTTGTTCAAAACTTCTATGATACTGAGTATCTCTCAACACTAACTTCCCTGTGATACAGGTCATAATACGACTAACACAGTTTTCTTATAATGTGGGATGTAGATCGAAACATGTCCCAATCATTAGAATAATACGTCATCTATGGAACCAATAGGTCCATCACACTACCAACATGTCTACCATGGTACCGATACCCGGCATCAATCCAAACCACCATGGGAACCATCATCCACGGTTAGATGATATCTATCCCTAGATCCATTAAATTAACCATGGGGCCACTGTATCTATTGTGAGATCTTCACCAATTTTCGTCATCGTCTACCAATAGGGAATACTATAGTAAGTGCAGTGGCATTTGTTATACTACCGTGCTAGTAACAGATGCGAAGGAAGTAGATCAAATAACGCATAAGCATATGAACTACAAATTATTGCCATACCTTGAATCACAGAATGATCCACTATCTCTAGAGAAGAAGTCGAAGTATTTAGTCGTCCAGATCCTTGTGACTGAGCTGGTTGAGCCGGACGACGAAAAGAACCCCTGAAGTGAGGAGATCTATTGTTCTGTGAACACTCTCTTTTGAAATGGCCCTGCTGATCACACTAGAAACAGGAGTGAGGAGATCTATCATTCTGTGGACACTCTCTTTTGAAATGGCCCTGCTGACTAAACTGGAAATAGGAATTTCCAGTGGAACCAGTAGAGGCTGAAGGTCTCCCAAAGTAGGGTTTGAATCTCTTGTGAGGGAAAAAGTATTTCCCCCACCCCGACTTTTTCGGTCCTGTGTTCCATTGGGGGTTGTGTCTCCATTTCCGCTCAAGAGTTGCTGTAGAACGGAAGTGACTACTGTTTGTACTAGGTTCCATAGTTTAGGAGGTACTTCAGGATTGTTTGCATTGTCCTGACCCTCTCCGTTATGTTCTTATTCCTTTTGTTGGTTCTGTTGTGTATGTCTTCCTTTTGGAGACATTTTCTTAAGTCATTGAAACATCGTTTGACTTAGCTTCCTTTTAAAGTTTTGTGTTCTTCATAGTTTGGGGAAATTGCTAAATTAAGCATTCTTTGTATTTCTTTGTTTTTGGGGAAACTTCCTAAATATCAAGTGTTTGTTTCTCAATTTGGAACTATCAAGGAAATATCTCCTAATTTGTTATGTTTGATAAATCCAATTTATAGTGATTGTCCTTCCTTTGCTATCATTCTTTTTTCGTCAAGTGTTCTCAGATTGAATGTTTTAGTCTGAGTGTAACGAAATAAATTAATCCGGCCCCTGTGAAGAACCATGGACCATGGGTTCGGCAATGTTATATGGCCGAACCCCATGGAGAGATATTGATGAACTTGGATGTTTGGACCATGGAAATGATGGGGGAATGCTGGTAATTTTAATAGGTTTTAAATATGGTTAATGATGATCTAAAAGGATGAACCTAAGTGTATGATTAAACGCCCCATGGAGGGACTTGGTTTATGGAGCTAGTGTTGGAAATGATTTAAGAAAGAAGGAAAAAATGAGACATCATGAGTTCGGTCATGGTGTATGGCCGAACCTCATGAACCATTTTAATGGGTCATTTATATATTTATGTCACGATTTGATGAATCATTTATGGATCTATGTTTATGGATCAGTTATGGACCTAAGTTTGGGTAAGTAAATTAGGTGAGTACTTGTGGAAGGAAATAATGGCCAAATGGTAAAATTAAAGGACCATGGGTTCGGCCATGGTGTATGGCCGAACCCCATGGATCATGTTTGGATTAAGGAATCATGTATGGATCATTTTTGGGACTTAAGTCATATGTAAATAAGCTAAGTAATTAGCTATGGATAGAATGATGGCTAAGATGGAAATATGATTAAAATGATGGACCATGGGTTCGGCCATGGTGTATGGCCGAACCCCATGGAGAATGTTTTTGTGGACTTAGGGTTATTAATACCAAATGATTAACTTATGTGTGATTGGTTAACTCAAAAGAGGGACCAAAGCCCAAGTGAGTGAGGTTCGGCCATGTTGTATGGCCGAACCCCACTAAGACATGTTTGTGGACTTAAGTATGGTTGGAAATTAAATAGAACGTTGTTTTGATTTATTGATATGTTATAAGGGAACGGGACCTCACAAGCGGTGTACGATTGTGAGCGGTTTCTGGACGAAAACGCAAGGACATATTAGTTGATCCTTGGTAGGATTCCTACCTTATTGAAAACCATGGATATGTATATATGATGATTTTAATTCATGTTTGATAAGTTATTTTGGTATCAAATAACATGTTTCAAGTATGGAATTTTAAATGCTATGATTTGTATTATTACATAGCATGTTAGCATTTGCATCTCATGCATGACATGGGAGGGATATTATGGAGTTGTGGTACCTTGATGATGCTTTTCCATCAAGAGGGATACTATGTGATTGTGATACCTTGGTGTGCATTATCCATCAAGAGGTAACCGGAGTCCACGCTCCGTCGGGGCGTTCTTAAGGCATTCATGAGGATACCTTGATGAGGAGTTTCCATCAAGAGGAAGACCTTGATGAGGAGATTCCATTAAGAGGATGTTTTGTGATTGTGTTATGGCTGATGGGTGGGACTCATGGCATATGGCACCCATGGCATGGCATTGAATTAGCATGATTATGATCTCTATTATCATGCACGGTTTCTGTTTTTATTTGTATGATTGGATCTCTATTATCATACACTGTTTTGGATACGATGCTTTACAAGTACGGTATGATGTATTATATCTGGATTTTTATATTAACCCATGTGTTGACCCTACTCGGAGTACCTACTGGGCGCGTTGTCTAACGCCCTACTTCTACTTTAGTTGATGACACAGGAAATGGACGGAACGAATGACGTGATCGGAGTCAAGCTTAGGAGCTTGGATGATTAAGTTTCATTTTGTTTAAGTTACTCATGGCTAATGTATTTGAGTAATTAGTATGTGGTAATAACGTAGATTATGTGCTATGGTTTGGAATGTTAATTTTGGATATTTTAACGTAAGGTAATTATGATTGAGTGATGGACATCCTTGCTATCTAAAATGGAATAGAATTATGATTCTATTATAATTCCGCATCTATGATTTATTCCACATGTTTAACTTGAGTACGTGTGAACCATTTTAGTGGACTTGGTCTATGCACACGTATGGTTGGCCAGTTAAGGGCCGGGCTTTGGAAGCTCGAACTTAACTCACGTCGTGGCGTCCCGCTCTCTCTCACTCTTTAAAAAAAAAAAAAATAGAATCTGATTTTCAGCGAGTGAAAAAGGACGGGGCGATTATATGTTAGACAACCTTGCATAAATAAACGAAATGATACCCACACAAGTAATACCCAACCCTTTTTGGGATTTAAAAATGATTTAACAACAAAAATACAATAATAGCAAGGCAGAAGACTATGACATGTAGGAAAAAAGAAAAGAGAAACGAGATTGGGGAGATGAAGGATGAGAATTCGCCTTGGATCCTTAATACTTGGCCATTGATAAGAGCTGACCATTTCTGGGCCAGTAAAGCCCTTATTCTTAACTATTTTTTTTACTTCTTTTCATTCCGGCTGCTGCTTGGCCTTACGGTCCCTTTTCTCCCTCTCTCTATATATATTAATGAATCTCTCTCACTCTATGCACTGCACTTGTTTCTGCACTCTCGCTAATTGGAGGTGGAGTAATTTCAGATAGTGTATGGCGGTGGCTTGGGCAAATCCTTCACTATGCCACAGAGTAAGGCATTGTCAGGAATGTTATATTCATCCCTGAGGGATCGAGCTGGGGAGAGAACGCTAAAGTAGACTTGTTGTCCTAGATATTGCCTCTCCAAAACCTCTGATCGCAGATTCCATAAACCAGAGTTGTCGAAAGTTAGGAGGATGGCAGCAAATGACTTGGGATATACTTGGATCGTGTGACGGCTCACAGCATCCATCCTGTTGTAGAACTTCCGGCTCTCAGGGGTCCAAGTACCAGGTCTTATACTGCATCATTCATTTTTCAAAAAAAGAAAAAGAAAAGAAGCAGCTGCTGTATTAGATGCATATGAACAAATAGATAATAAATAATTATATATATTATGAAGATGCTGTGAATTTAGGCTGCGTTTGGATGAGAGGTAAATTTGCAGGGGTTACCCTTACCAATACCCCTTTAGTGCAGAAGGGTTTTCAAATTTGTCATTGAAGAGCTAAAATCTGGACTTTTTACCCTTTGGTTACCAAATGAGTGTAAACAGGGTTACCCCCGTTACCTGTGAAACAAACGCAAACGCAACCTAAATCTGGCGGTGTGGTGGTGGGAAATATATAATATGAAGTTACTACATACACGACTGGGAAAAATGAGTAGCCATTCAAGTGCCATGATTGAACATTTTTCTCATGGTTCTCCAGGATGATCTCCACAAAGTTGCGGAAGGTGGCATTGACGATACTGGCCTCGATTTTGATGGCATCCGTGGTGGGAGGGACATCTCCCATTAAGTCATACTTGAAGACCTTAGAGGGAGCCTCGTAGTACTCTGCAAGCTTGGGAGGGGTTTCAGGATCAGTGTGGGAGATGCCATTGATGGCATATCGGAGCTTTCCATCCACATATCCAGCAGAATTAACAAGCCTGATTGTACGAGTGATGTTGATGTTTCCATAGTGGTATGAACCTTGAGGATTTGGGCGGGCAGCACTGGCAGAGAGATTCCACCGGAAGGATCGGAACTGGTTGAGGGACCAAGCCCAGCCGGTGGGTGCCTCAGGGAGTTCGGGTGATGGAGGAGTGTTAGAGTCGGCGTAGTGAATCACTGCAGTTGCCAATAGAGAGTATTTGGTGAATCGGCTAGAGGCCACCATGTAGTAGTCCTTAGCAGGCTTATTTGCTGTCACCAACACCGATTGACACTGGCCAAGATGGACGTCGAGGGAGTCGTACACATTCTGCACAGTATGGGATCCGTCCATCTCAACTAACATCATTGTATGGCCCTGGATGCGGAAATTGACAGAGTTCTTCAACCCCACATTACATATCCTATACCTATAAACCTTGCTTGCCTCCATGGTGAACATGGGCTTGTCACTGCCTTTTCCTTTTCCCGTCTTGCCATTGATGAGAAGCCCATCGGGCCGCGCAAGGGATCGTCCACTATCGAGTAGCTTCTTCAAGGCAGTATGGTTCTTGGAGTACCAATCCCCAACGAGGACAGTGTAATCATCTGCTGGGGGATCAAATGGTACAGGAATGAGCAATCTGCTATTTATGCGCAGTCCACCAAATCCACCGGCTGCCCTTTGAACTCCGATTGATGGGAAGTAGTAGTAGCTTCCGATTTGGTCTTTCACTTGAAAATGGTATGTGAAGTTCTTTCCAGGAGGAATGGGACAGTTTGTCCCGGGCATACCGTCTTGCCACGCATTCTTCCTTTGCTGGACGCCTCTCCTATACATTGAGGATCCCATGATCAACAAACTTAAATAAAAATAGATGGAATTAATGTAAAATGAGCAGATTCCATTATTATGGAGGCACAATAGGCAGGCAATGTATATTATGTTTATACCCGAATCTCACATGAATGAATGTAGATAGATAGATAGATAGACAGACATTTGAGCATTCACTTACTTGAATACTCACTAGCCATAACATTACTGTATATTATATCTTATCCTAGATAATGAATGCATATATGGACATTTATGTGTGTATACCATGACAGAAGGAAGGGCTGATCAAGGTTGTTGAAGACGTTGATGACGACGTTGTTGTTGCTTGTCGAGTTGATGTTGGGTCCCGGGAATTCTCCATTGATCAGAATGCCCTGCTGTGGAACACCCAGTGGAGTAATGGTGCCATAGGTGATGTTCCATGTGAAAAATAAGTAAGGATCTTCTGCTCTAACCGTCACCAGCGACAGGCACAAGAGGAATGAAACCAATACCAAACGAGACATCTGTCTTTCTCCCTTCTTTAGTTTCTTTCTCACGGTCGATCGGCAAAAAACAAATAAAAATACCTATATTGAGATGGAAGGAATACTATTATGCATCTTATTATCTTTATCACCACCTTGATCCGAAGATATAAACTATGAAAATTTGATATACAAAGATATAGATAGAACACAAGGATAAGAGAAACAAACCTATGAAGAATTGGAAATGAAAAATAAAATGAGTCAGCAAGTTGTCATGTTGTGATTGAATGCGACTGATCGATCTCCCTCACTCTCCCACTTTCTTTCTTCCCCTCGATGCGTTCTTCTTGGCTTGGGTGGGAAAGCTTATTTTTTATAACAGAAAGTGGAAGTGGTTCCAGAGCGCAAAAACCACCCAAACTCACGCCCTTCCATTCGTTTTCCATGTATCGCGCCCTTTCTTTCTTAAGCGGTTTGGACAACTGGGGTTTGATTCTTCCTTCCTCCTTTCTCTCTCCTACAAATACATTGTCTCAGTAAAATTTACAAAGAATAAAGAACTACTTAGATTTGACCGTGTCTCACTCTAAACCTCGACTCACCGCTTCTGTAGGATCTCATTTCTTAAAAACTAAAAATAGCAGGGTCAATGTTCTCTCTCGGTCACACGTTCGTTACAAGTTTGTAAATGAAAACCTGCCAAGAATTCTTTCCTTTGTATATAAAATACTTTAACTATGCATAATAGGCCCCTTTAAGTCCTACCTAACCCATGAGTTAGAACCCTATCCAATTTGAATCCATTTGAAATTAATCACACTACTAAATACAAATTACCAAAACTTTACTGTTGATTTTAAACCCTTAAAAATCTTGACTTACCAAATCAAATGTAACAAATTTTTATTGATAGCATCATTTAGAAAATAGCTTCACCTCACCCATGGACCCTAGCCCAAGCAAGTGTGGTTTCACATACTTCATATATACGTACTCCAAATTTGGTGTGACCCGTAGCAACTGTTGCACCTGGTCCATTTCCTACTTTATTTACTGTTTGCGACAAACCTAAAAAGATCTAACCATATTGAATGAAAAAAAAAAACTTCATGAGCTACGATTTTGCTAAATTTTAACTCAATATTCAATTCTAACTACTCGATCTTAACTATCATATTACATAGTATTTTTTATTGTTAAGATCAAGTGGTTAGAAATTAGGTTTGGATTAATATTTTGTCCACCTCTAGCTTATCAAGTATGTTTTCAATCTCTATGCTTCGATTTTTTATGTGATGAAAAAAAAAAATTAAAAATAGATTCAAAGAATGCAATGGTGTCAATCTATCAAAGAGGTGTAATGACCCGACAGGATTTTCGGGATTTTAGGGCCTCAGTAGCAGGGGAGAGAGTGTGAGCCATTGGTGGGCCCCGGTTTATCTGGTTTTGAGTTCGGAGACTCAGAGGGTGTTCCAGTCATTTTGGATTATTAAATATTTTGTCATTTAAAATGTTTGAAAATCACACAATTTTCCTCTGTCGATGTTCGACACTCGATTTTTAACGGGTTTTAATTTATTTTTGAAAATTTAAGATTTCGAATTTTATACATTTTAAGGTTTTATAATAATAATAATAATAATAATAATAATAATACAAATCTAAATACCTAAAGTCCCTTCAACCCTAAACCCCCCAACCCTACCACATATCTCTTTCCCCCGCCGCGGTTCCCCTGCTCTCCTCTCTTCGTTCTCCTCCTTGTTATCTCTCTTTCTTTGCAACCTCTCTACACACTCTTCGATCCCTCTCTTTCTCTCCTTCCCCTTTCTTCCTTATTTTCGGCAGGACCCTTACCCTTTGCCACCGCCGCCGTCTGTTCTCTCTCCCTCTTGCTCGGATCTACTGCTGCACCTTTCTGCTGCTTTCTCCCTCTCTATTGTTCACTCTTGCAACTCTCTTTTCTCTCTTTCCGGCGTTGTCTTTGCTCCAGATCCACTACCAAACTCGCATCTCCATCGTTCAAATTCACTAGGTACCCCGAATCTCCTCCTTTCTCCTTGATATTCTCCGATTTTCTCTGATTTTTCCTTTATTTTATGTAGTTTTCCCAATTTTCTCGATTTTCATTTTTTTTCCTGTTTATTTTCCATTCTTCTTCCTCCTTTTCCTCTCTTCTCGTTTCTTTTCCTTTTCTTTTCTTTTTCCTTTCTTTTCCTTCTCTTTCCCTAATTTTTCTCTCCTTCCTCAACTGGGTACCGAGCCAACTCAGTCGAGTCACTGAGTTGACTCGGTTGGGTTCGATTTTAGGCTTGGCAACCCAGGTCTAGTCTGCTGTTTGGCCATCGGGCTACGCCTTTCAGTTAAGACTTGTTACCAGGCCCAGGCTCAGTCAGTCCCAACCCAGACCTGGCCCGACACAATTCTAACTGGTCCAGTTCGGCCCGGCCCAGTTCTTAAGCTTGTCCCATTTTCAGACTCGGCCCAAATCCAGACCATGTTTTCAGTTTTGGACCTAGTTTTCATGCTTGACCCAGTTTTAATTTCGGGCCCAGTTCGGCCCTGTTTGGGCCCATTTGTAGTCCAGACTTCATTCGACCCATTTTAACCGATTACTTATTCATGTGTTTTTGTTTTAGCAGTTTGAGCTTCATCCAACTTTTCAAACTCGCTTTCTCGCTTTAGATCTCAAAGGCATACACACAGCTGAGGGGACTCATCACACTTGTTTTAGCATACATGTAAAGCATATATCTTTTCTATAACCGTTCGGACATGGAGTACGAGGAATGTGGGCTCTTATGCCTTTTTGAGCCATTCAGCAAGGGAAACTGTTATGATGATTGATGTGGTGGTTGTGTAAATTTTAAATTTATAACTCACAAGCGCACGAACCATTTAAATAGTATAGTGTTAAGAGTGCGAGGTCGATCCCACAAGGAAACAACAAAATATATGAAATTGAAATGTTGTGATTTTAAAAAGAAAATATAGATCTTTAGAAATAACCTAAATATGAAATTCAAGTTCTAATTTTTACAAATATGACTTCAAATTAGTTGCATTCCAGTTTTAAGAAACTAATATAAAAATTAGAGCATCGTCTAAATCTAAAATTTAACCAATTAATCCAATTCAATTAAAGTAATGGCATAGATCTAGATTTTATAAATAATCTCAAACCAATTTAAGAGAACAAAATCAAAATGCAATCAAATCAATCTCAACCTAGTTCAAAAGAATTTGAAAGAATAAAGAATTTAATAAAAATAATGAAATATTCACATAATGTACAATCGAATTAAGATAAGTATTTGTGGAGGCATTTTATCCTATTTAATGATAAAATCACGACATAGACTATGAAATCTTCAAGAATTATCAAATACATATTCAAATTTGCATTTTATTAAAACTCCAATTAAAAATATTATTGCTTCCATTAAATAAGAAATTCCCAATTCAAGTCTTAGGCTTGGGAAGAAATTTATACTTGTCTTTCCAAATCTAAAAGAAGTTGTTATTAAAAAGAACCTTAGACTGGGGAGATCAAGTTTCACAAATCCTAAAAGGGGTTTTGCTTTCCTTGAAAATTCTCAAATTAATTTCTAACATAACATTTATAAGAGAAATTAAAATAAAAATTCAAACTATTATTACACGATATTGAATAATTGGAAAACCACACATCTAAAATAAGCTACCATGAATTTTATTAAGATAAATCGGAATATGGAATGACAATGCTTTTGGAGTTTTGCATCAAAGACAGAGAACACAAGAACTTACACATTAAATTCGAAAATTCCTTTATTCTCTAGTCTCTTCAGCCTCCAATCTTCGGTGCTCCTTCAATCCTTGCTCAAATTTGAAATTCACTGTGCATTGGGATCCATATTTATAGTTTCCAATGGAGAGAACTAAATCCAGCATCACATGAATTTTGGGATTCAAAAATCCATTCAATCGTATGTGTTTATGTACTTATGAGATGGAATCCGTTAAGATTTGGGTTTTATCTTTTGCTGACTCATCCCATTCCAAATCCCAACTTTTTCTCCTTTTACTAGAGCCTCATACAGTTGTTCCTTTTGTAATATGTGCATAACACATTCTCCATTTAGCACTATACGATTTTTACACATGGAATTTGGAGAATTTTTCTCCACAAGTTTCTATTCCATGATTTTCTCAAAATTTTCTCCAAAAATAATCCATTCCCAATCTCTCCAACTCACATGGTCGAATGTTGCAATGCCTCTCACGATTTTGACTTAGCTTGCATGATTTTGGACATGGATTTTTGACATTCAGTGGATCTCATTTAAATTCTTCTTGCCACATCACCAGTTTTGCAATTAGACAATTTTGACTTGGACTTTTGGCTTCAGTCTAGCTCATTCGAATTCACTGGGCTTTGGCTTATGGATTCTGACTTCAATTGAGGTTGGACTTCAGACTTGGATCAGATCAATGGACCCATTTATGTGTTTATAAATTTCTACCACCTTTAAATTTAATACAGTCTAAAAATTATTATTATAATTCAAACTCTCATATGTATATCTGAATTATAATAATTTACATTAATTCCAAAATCAAATTAGGTGATAAAAATTACAAACTTTCCAAAAATAGAACAATAGCCCACTTTTCTACATTTTTCTTTATTTCAATTCCTTTTTTCTTATATTTTCCAGAATACACTGCAAAACTCACAAATAACTTTAAACGTATCTAATATTTATAGAACAAAGACTAACTTAATTAATATTAAAGGGTAAAATGCTAATTTTACAGTGTTCATTAGTGACAAAGGGACCCATTCGGGGGTACTCGTGTCGAAATGTATGTGATGACATGTTGGTTGAATAATATGTTAACATGTGGATCAGATAAATATGAGAATATGTTGGTTGAATATTTGGATAGCATGTATGTATGATAATATGCAGGTTGAATAACATGATGATGTGCGTTGTCTGATAACATGCGATAGATAGTAGTATATACTTGATGATTATGCGATATGCTATGTTGATAACGTGTCTAAAGGTAACTTGGCATGCATGTAATTAATATATATGGGATGCCGGTGGGCATGGGTGATAGGCTATAACAGGATTTAGAGACTCCCCCTAGCTTGTCGGGCAGTTAGGGTTGAACGATTATGGGAGACCGTGCAAGGAGGCGTGGTTCGGCTGTAGATTGATAGATGATAAAGTATGAGTGGATGTACTCCCTAGTATAGGCTAGACTATTAGGTTTATCTTTAGTGATCTTCGGACACGCATATGGCAGAGGTGTGGTCCGGTGTATGGTTGATGTTCTGATTGACTATTTACGGACATGAGTTAGGGTTCGCCCCCGTGGTCTAGTATACGACTGAGGTTCCGGTTGACTACTTACGGACATGAGTTGAGGTTCATCCCTGTGGTCCGGTGTACGGCTGAGGTGCCAGTTGATTATTTACGGACATGAGTCGGGGTTTGCCCTCCTGGTTAGGTGTACGGCTGAGGTACCGATTGGCTATTTACAGACATGAGTTGGGGTTCGCTCTAGTGGTCCGGTGTACGACTGAGATGCCGGTTGACTATTTACGGACATGAGTTGGGGTTCGCCCCCTTGGTCTGGTGTACGACTGAGGTGCTAGTCGATCAGTTAATTCGGACGTTTGGCGACAATGGATAGAAAATACAGCGAAATGAATGAGAAATAAGAAAAGACACAGGATTTGGGAAGTGGAAACTTCCTGTAGTGTCCAGTCCCGTTACGAGCGCGTTATCTTCGAAAAGTTTCAAAACATAACAAAGGAACAAATATCACGTATTTTTTTTTTTTGAAACGGGGTAACTATCTCCTGTTCAACAATTTAATAAAGGCCAAAACCAACATAATAATAAGCATAACAAACAACCACCTACCGTTCAATATAGTTATACAATCATCCAAACAAAACATGTGATAATGAGTCAATATAAACAAGAGTCTCTCAAAACTAGAGCATAAGCATAAAATGAGATATTTAACCACCCACCCACCCACACACACACACACACATATGTATGAAATCAAACCGCACCACCAACTAATGATCCACCGTACAAAATCCAAGACATCATCTCGATATACCACATCAGGCCCTCCAACAAACTCCGGTCTCCCTATCAGTACCATTGGGAGACTACACAATATACAACTGCTTCAACCACATGAGCCGTGTCGAAAAATCCACCTCGACCATACCCGAGGAATCCAAACTTTAGGGCAGGTACCTCAACTGCCAGAACGCAACGGGGAAACCTGCATTTCCTATGGGGGTCTCCCAACAACCAAATCATCATCTCATCATAAACATATACACATATAGATAGCCTCTCTGCTTTAGGGCAGGCACCTCAACCGCCGGAACGCAACGGGAAAACCCACATCCCCTATGGGGGTCTCGACCTCTGGAGTGTAACGGGGAAATCCTCCTAACAACCAACATCATCACATCATCATAAACATATACACATGTGAATAGTTACTCCACCTCAACACCCAACGACCCATTGTCCGTTGCGGTTTACCCCCTATGCATGCGCATGGTATCATGATCATGAATAACAACATAAGTATATAACAAGATCTCAAAACATAAGTCCACATACTCACCATGATCTCATTCACATATTATAAGTAAACACCCATCATGTTATCACCAAGTTCCAAGCATCATATCCAATATCCAGACGCATATCTCACTTTCAGCATAAATGCATTCACATGTTATAAATAAATATACAACATGTTATCATTAAGTCCCAAACATCATGTTCGACATCCAACGCATGTCTTATTCTCACCATAAATTCATTCACATGTTATAGTTAAATGCACAACATGCTATCAATAAGTTTCAAGCATCATGGTCAATATCCATTCGTCCGATCAGAATTTCCCATTTAATTGCATATAGTTGACATGAGGACACTTGAACGGATCCCTTGGCATATATTCGTTCAACGGTTCCCTTAACGAGTGGCTAATAAATGAAGGGCCCCATTCAAGTCACTCATTGTCCAAGGTTAAGGTTAAATAGATGTGAATGCATGCTATAGCACTGATAAGTCACCTCACCATGTTCGTTTTCGAAATCCAAGCGATGTAAACAAGTTGAAGGATGCGTTGCACGGGTTACCGGGCTTGAGGAACTGGGACGGGTCCGTAAAACTAGGATGGCCCCACAAAATTGGGACGATCCCACAAATCTAGTTGAAATGGGTTGGAAACACTCTTGCAAACAAGCCTGCAAACGGGCTGGAAAGAGTTGAAAACAATCAGAAGAAGATCCAGAAACGGACTAGAAACACTTTTGAAGCGATCCCAAAATGAACCATAAATGGGCTTGGGCTGGGCCTAAAAGGGGCCGGACCGAGCTATTGGACGTGGCTAAGCTACTAGGTCGAGCCTGACAGCTGGGCCAAGAATCTAACCATGTCGGACTGGATCTGCTGGACTGGGCTTACATTAACTAGGCCTACACGAGCTGGGGCCAAGTGGGCCTAGAAAGAACCGGGCTGAGCTCAGTCTGCAGGGCTTGGGGATTTGGGTTTGGGTCGGGTAGGCTCACGGACTGGGCTTAGAAAGGGGCAGAAAAGGATTCAGGATTAGGGTTTTAGATGGTGGCGGAGGCGGGGTTTGTGTTTGAGGGAAGAGAATAGGTGAGATGAGAGAAAGAGGGGCGGCAATGGGTGACTAGGGTTCTGAGAGAAAGATAGAAAATAGGAGAAATAAGATGAAAAGATGAGATGGGCAGCGGCGGTTTGGAGGCTTGTGGGGTTAGGGTTTTGGATTAAGAGAGGGAAGAAGAGCCGAGAAAGGGAGAGAGGAAAATAGAGCAATGGCAGCGGCGACAGGGAATGGGATTTAGGGTTTTATGAAAGGAAGAAGAGAGGAGAGAAATGAAAAGAAAGGAGGAAGAAGGCCGAGAAAGGGAAGAAGAAGAAGAAGGGGGTTGGGGCGGCCGTGCTCAAGGAGAAAATGAGGAATGGCCGAGAAAGAGAGAGAGAGAGAGAGAGAGAGAGAGAGAGAGTGAGGGGTGGGAAGGGGTGGCGGCTAGGTTAGGGTTTGAGCTTGATGTTGCAAAAAGGGGAAGAGAAGAGAGGAAGAGCGTAGTGGTGGCTAGGGTTTTGCAATGGGAAAAGAAATAGACCTTAAATAGGGATGAGCTAGGGCATTGAGTTCACAACTAAGGGGGTTTAAAAATTTTTTTTTTTAAAAAAAAAAAGGAAAAAAAATACAATATTTATAAAAATGGTTTTAAACTAATAATCAAAGTGTGATTTTTCAATATTTTTGCATGAATAAATATATAATAAATCAAAATTACCAAAATGCCTGAGTTCCCAAGCTCAAACTAGGCAAACTGGGGCCCACCACGGAGCCCACACACTCTCCACCACCACCAAACACCAAAAACAACTCGAGATCCACAAAACTTTCTAAGACCCCGAAAAATTAGGTCAGGTCATTACAACACTATCCCGTTTAAGGAATTTCGTCCTCGAAATTCAAACTGAACTCGTACCTATAGTCTCAAACAAGGCTGGAACCTACTTTCGCATCATTGCCTCATTATCCCAAGCAGAAGACCCTTTACCCTTGCACTGCCAAACCACCAAAACCAAGCAGATAGTCTTGTCACAAAGCCTCTGCTACCTTGAATCCTCAATCTCTAACGGTCCCTCTTCCGACGGTTAACGAAGCCCTCATGCCGACTATGGGCAGTCAACAATCTTCGTTTGATCAGTCTCATAAGCTCAGTAGTTTCCCTAACCACATCTGGTTCTGCCATCACTGTATCACTGCTCTCAGCCCACACAAGGGCGATCTTCATGGTCTGATCTACAAGGCCCCATACGGGGCCATCTTGATACTGGCTTGGTAGCTGTTGCTGTAGAAGAACTCAACCAAGTGTAACTTACTCTCCAAACTTCTGCTATGATCCAAAACACAAGCTCGGAGCATATCCTCTAAGATCTAAAAGGTCCACTTCGACTGGTTATCTGTTTGTGGATGGAACACTGTACTGAAACACAACTGTGTGTCCAACTCTATCTTTAAGCTCCGTCGGGATTGAGAAACAAGTCTCGAGTCCCGATCTGAGATAATTGATATAGGAACACCATACCGTCTAATTACCTCAAAAAAAGGGGCTGATTCAGTCAATCAATCCACTATGACCTACACTGCATCATGTCTTCGAGGTGACTTTGGCAACTCAGTCACGAAATCTATATTAATATGATCTCACTTCCACTAGGGGATCAGAAAATACCGCAATCCACCATCGGTTCTCAAGTGCTCTATCTCGACCTGATGGCAAGTCAAATAACGGGTCACAGATTTAGCCACTAACATCTTCATGTTTCTCCACCAGAATTGCTGAAGCAAATCTAGACACATCCTTGTACGTCCCGGACGCACAACAAATCTAGAGTGATGGAAGTGCCGTAATACCTCTTCGTGGCACCATCCAGACATGGGTACAAACAGCTTGCCCTGAAAGGTCAAACCACCATCTCGTCTCAATGCCCATCCAAGGGTCCATTGCCATTGGTCACAATTTCTCTCAATGCGATGGACCTCTCATCCGTTTGCTGATCTCTCAAAACTCCATCATAATTCTCTAGATGGCCAACTATGATGCAAATTTTGGATTCTCTATATCCCCCGATCAAACTCGACATGACCCCTCTCGCCCTGCGACCTAAGGCTTTTGCAACTACGTTTGCCCTCTGAGATGGTAAGACAAAAGGAAGTCATAGTCACAAAGATACTCCATCATCCATCTCTGTCTCATGTTCAAATCCTTTTGGGTGAACAAACACTTGAAGCTATGATGATCTGAGAGAAACTCGAACCTCTCACCGTATAAGAGATGTCTCCAAACCTTGAATGCAAATACCATAACTTCCAAGTCATGTGTAGGATAGTCCGGTTCTTGGGTCTTAAGATGTCTCGAACCATAAGTTATTCATCTCTCACCCTCCATCAGTACACAACTCAAACCATCACCTAAAGAATCATAGAAAACCACATAGCTGCGGCCTCTCTCTAGCACAATCCACGTTGAAGAGGAAGTCAGACTCTCATTCAGCCTCTGGAAGGCTGTCTCACAAGCTTCGTCCCAAATGAATGACACATTATCGCGGGTCAACCTTGTCATGGTTGTGGCGATCTTGGAGAAGTCCTTGATGAATCACCGATTGTAACCCATGAGGCACAAAGGGTATGGATCTTGGTCACACCTCGCAGTCTCCCCCAACTCAGAATGGTCTCAACCTTGATCGAGTCTACGACCACACTTTTAGCTGACACCACGTGCCCAGAAACTGAACCTTTGACAAACCAAACTCACACTTGTTGTATTTCACATAAAATTGATGATCCCTCAAGACTTGAAGTACAATGCTTAGATGTTGCTTAAGTTCCTCCTCTGATGCTGAGTATACCAAGATGTCGTTAATGAACACCTCCACAAGCTGATCTGGTAAGATCTAAAGATCTTATTCATTGGGTTCTTGAATGTCGCTGGGGCATTAATCACCCAAAACGACATCACCACAAACTCCAAGTGCCAAAAGCGAGTGCAGAAAGTTGTCTTCTCAGTATAGAACTCCCGCACGCCTACTTGATGACAATCTGAACAAAGGTCTCTCTAATATCGGGACCATTTCAATTGGTCAAATAGGTCATCAATCCTCGACAACAGATAATTTCTTTTCACAGTCACTCTACGCATCTGCTGGTAGCTAACTAATAAACTGACGGAGCCGTCCCTTTCTTGGTTAACAAAGCCAGTACGCTCTAAGGAGAGCCTTGGGTCAATTGTGACAAAAAAAAATTCCAATTTTTTGAGCCGACTCTCTAGCTCCAACACCTCTACTTGCACCACCCGATAAAAAGTAATCAAAATAGGCAACGTACCGAGAGAGCAGATTTGTAACAAGACCTACCTCACAACGTGGTGTCAATCCAAGGAGTTTCTCCAGAAAGACATCCGAGAATCCTCGGACCACGTGACGCATCTCAACATCTGCTATCCCCTAACTCTCCTCCAACTCAAGCTAGCCATCAAACTGCATACCTCTGCCACTCTCATACTGTAAGTTGTAAACCGTTTGATAGATGGGTCCCTGTGAGGGACTGACCTGTCATCCATCTATAGTAACAGTCCAAGGTAACCTGATGGGAGAACAACCAATACATCCCCAAGATGACGTCTAAACTCTGACATCTCCAAAACTCACAAGCCGACCTCCAACGCTAACTCCAAATGTCAAAATGCACGATCCACAGATCTGGTCCACAACCACCGAAATTCAAGGCAAAAACAGAGGGGGAACACTGGAAATAGGCAATATACCTGTCAAGAGCTAAGAAACACTCACGTGCCCCGTTCAAAATGCCAAGCTCCCAACTCACTCATACATCGAAATTGGACAGCACGCCGGTCCCACCGAGTCTCAATGGTCAACCATATCAGTTTAACCTATAAAACTCTTAACAAAGCCACAACCACCTCTAGCCATAACACTAGACCCGGGGGAATCCTAGACCTAGACATGCAACCACTGGCTCACCCAAACGCACTCCCCGCAGTCGTAAGCCCAAAATGGTCTTAACTAATAACTCAAACATACCAAGCCCCTCAATCTCTCATGGAATTCCATTGGCTATCTACAGAGTAAGCCGGACAGACTCACTATATAGCCACTATCGAGGCCCACATACAGTGGTCTTGCATTTTAAACATTAGCATCTTACGAATCCAGGAGGTAGACCCACACTATAGCCTCCTCCTCTCAATACTGGACCCTTGAACAATCTCACCTCAATTACACATCACAAAAACAATCACGCGAATTGTAAGGCATCACTACGCCTTCGCGTACTAAAACACCCATGTTAGTGCCTCGGCTTGCCAAGACCCTATGTTTGTTAATTCCATGACTCAAAAAGATGCACTTGTCAGAAGCTTGAAAACCTAAGATAATTTCATGCTCTACCAGAGTAAAAGCTCATCGTTATGGAAATCATAAAATAGGCATGTTGGCCATAGATGACTTTAGGCGGTACCCACACCTTAGAGAGGACTATCCCTAGGCTTAGAAGAACAAATGGTTAAATCATAAAAAGCCTAGTGAGAAAGCTTGACAACGAAATAGAAGCAAACTTGGAAATATGAATTATGTTCACTGTCAGCTCGACCAGTCTTATCTCACCGACCCCTCTGTGCAGTCAGGATAGACCTATCGTGGTCAAAGACTGGTCGGCCCGAGTGACATAGGTTCTTGAACATTGAACTGTCATTCTGGGTATACCTTTGATCGAGAGTCTCGTATGCACCGACCCCTCGGTGAAAGGCTAAAATGACCCCTCATGGTCAATGACTCCTCTATCAAGATTTGTGAGTTCTGGACTTAGAACTCATGTGGGCTCTCGAGAAAACAGACATGTTCAAGACCGATCGAGAGTAGCCAGGACCGACCCCTTGATAATGGGCAACAACACGTTCTCGGTAATAGGTTTCTAAGTTGAAACTACTGTCAAGCATGTTTTGCACCAGAATGAGCCTCTCTTATGGACCGACCCCTCGGTACCATAAGTGTTGACCCATCGGCGACCACAAAATGTCGATGGGGAAATAATATTACCGTTGGGAGTGCACTTAATGCACAACAGTCAGAATTATAACGGTAACATTTCTAGTCACCGACCACTCGGTACGAACTACCTGTCGGTACATTACCGTTACTTCAACTGGTTGCCTTCGATATATAAACCAACATTTATGCAACCAGTTGGTATCCTTCGGACGGATCAGTTGGACCCTCATCTTTACCAGTGAGCTTAAACAAGGGCCAACAGAAGGACCACTCTCTCTCTCGTGTTTGCACTAGGGGAATCAAATACAACCAATTAAATGAATTGAGTGGTGAAAGAATGATAAAGGATGGAAACTCATAAACAACCAATTTGAGGATTGGGTTTGAAAGTGAGAAGGAGAGAACCATAAACTAGAAAACCTTTAGTAGAACTAGTTTCTTTGTCACCCTGGACTGTGATTGCTAAATGATGGCTAAGAGGCTGAGCGTCGGCTTACATGGGTGGGATCTCGAAGAATCACACATCAGAAGAGAGAGCTTCAAAGGCGAGTAGTTCTTGGTTTTAATTTTATTTAAAACCTTTGTTCTGAAGTGGATTAAGGGGAGGCACCCCGGAACCACTATAAAAAATTATGGAGCGGTGTCTTCGGCACAGGTGGGTGGAACTCCTGGCCAAATGGATAGGTGGAATTCCTATTTGAAAGTAGTGGGTGAAATTCCCAGCCGATTGAGTGAGGTGGAATTCCTATTCTAATTGTTAGGGTGTATGGGACTTAGTGGATTTTGAGGATAGCTCAAGGCTGAGCGAAAACTAACAGCGGATGTAGGTTGGTAACCGAACCACTTTAAAATCGTCTTATGCTGTTTGATCTATGTGCGTTTGTATTCATTTTTTAAGTACTCTTCTTAATACACATCGCTTTGCATATTGATTATCTTACTCTACACATTGTGCACAATCACCGATATTCAAACTTTATGTAAAGGGTTATTATCTTAGTGTGATCGATCAATGAAATTGTCACACTAAACAAATCTCTTGATTAAACAATCTCCTGCACTTCAATAATAAAGAAATTTGTAAACACCAATAAAATAGGATTGACCTATTCACCCCCCCCCCCTGTAATAGCCCGAATTTTCGAATCAATATATATTTGGCATTTATTGATTTTAATTTGAATTTTAACATGATGGAATACCAAATGGATCAAAAGTTGGGACAAGGGTCCAAGAATGGTCCAATGGGCCATGGATTGGATGAAATCCATTTAATGGGTCAATGAGGACTAATCGGGTCAAGGATGGTCAAATTGGGCCCAATACTCATTTGGGACCCAATGGACCCAATTGAGGTAAGCCTAAGGTAAGGAGGGAATTTAATTGGGCCATGGGCCCAATGTCTACCCAATAAACCATGAATTGGAATTAATACAATTAATGGGTCAATGGTAAGTAATTGGGTCAAGATAGTCAATTTGGGTTAAAGGGCCATATGGGACCCAATGGGCCAAAGTAGGTAAGCCCTAAAATAAATGGGAAAGACAAAATATAATTGGGCCATGGACCCAATGGTGATCCAATTAAGATAAATTAAATAGATTAGATAATCATAAAACTATCTACATTAAGATGTATCAAGATTAAGTAATATGGCCAAATGGGGCCCACCTCCACCTCACCCATTGAGGTGGCGTGTGGACCAAGGAAAAAAGTGAGGCCAACCATCATGGTTGACTTGATCAACTATGGATAAATTTAAGAAGACTAAGGTGGATTAAGGTAAATTAAATTGATTAAAATTATTGTAAAATTATCTAAGTTAAAATCAAGGGAATTAAAATAACATGGCCAAGTGGGGCCCACCTCCACCTCATCAAGTGAGGTGGCGGGTGGGATAGGTATAGGTGGGGACCGTCCACCATGGTTGACTTGGTCAACCATGGGTGGATTTATTAGATAGATAATTTAATGGAATTAAATTGGATGGAAATTAATTAACCTAAGTGAGGACTTAACTTAATTAATTAAGTTGGTTAATTAGGGTCAACAAAGACAAGTCAAAGAGGACAAGGAAGCCATGCTTGGTGGTTGGATCTCAACCACCACCACCAAAGTCAAGCTAGCCCATGCTTGGTTGGTGAGGCCATGATGGAGGGGTATGGTCCAAGTAAGACCAAGGAATGAGATGGGTTTTCCATCTCATCCCTCTCATTTCACTCTATCTTTCCCTCCCACTCTCAAAACCGTCCCATGCATTGGAGAAAAGAAAAAAAAATGAAGAAAACCTAGAAGAAGAAGAGAAGAAAAGAGAAGGAGAGAGCAAGCCTTGGTCCACCCCTTCAAGATCAAAGGCTAAGATCTTGTTTTCCATCACCTTCCCCTCTCCCTCTCTCAATCTAACCCCATCTACTATAGCCGATCCAAGCATATCTCACCGTTGATCAAGCTCATCTTGACCATCCATCAAGGAGAAGAAGAGAAGAGAAGGCAAAGAAAGGCCAAAAGCAAAGAAGGACCGGAGGAGTCGTCGGGTGGTAAGATTTTCTTAAAACAAGAGTTTATTTTTGAATATAGAATCCATTTCTTAGACTAAAAATGGCCAAAAACATTGTGGGCCATGGATCTAAGATCCATCAAAAGGTAGGATAAGAAATGGATAAAAATGGAGGAATGAATTAAGAAATGTGAATGGGAGTGAATGGATGACCATAGGGTTCGGCCATGTATCATGGCCGAACCCCATGGTGAATGATGGGTAATTTATTTGAGATTAAGGTTTAAAAATGTTGGAGAATGATTAATGGTTTTATGAGGATTTCAAGATTTTAAAATATTAAAAAGCTGGTAAGTTTTAAAGGTGTTAAATAAGAAAAATTATGAGGTATGTAGATGATTTCAAGTGGCCTCAAAATAATGGAAATATGATATTTAAAAAAAATCATGGACTATAGGGTTCGGCCATACAAGGTGGCCGAACCCCATGGTTCGGGATTTATGAGGGTTAGGGTCCTTAAATGCTCATTGATTAATAGTTTTTAAGGTTTGAAAATGATGGAGAATGGTTAGGGTTTCAAGGGTTAAATGTAGGCAAATTTTTGGAAAAAGTTTTATGATGGAATCCATGGATTATATTTTAGAATTTTTTTTATATATAAGAATGGAACTATGGTGATGGCTAGCTATTTTTATAACAATGAAAAGATGGAAGATGATGGAGGAAGTGATAATTTCAATGGATTTGAAAGTGTATGATATAAAGTATTAAAGGGACCAAATGAATGAAAATTAGTGATTTTTAAATGGAATTTTAGCAAAGAAAACCATGGACTAACATTGAGGAAATAATGGCCTCATATGGCTCCAATGAAGGGAACCATGAACCATGGGTTCGGCCATGGTGTATGGCCGAACGCTATGGTGATATTTTAGGACTTTTATGAATAGAAAATGATGGAGAAGAATGATTAAATTTAAATGGATATATGGGACTATGTAATGTTTGAAATGGGATGAAAAACAAGGTTTTAAATGAATGATTTAAATTTCATTGGAGATTGGATTAAAGGGAGTAAAATGGACCCAAAAAAATGGAGATAGGGTACCATGGGTTCGGCCATGGTGTATGGCCGAACCCATGATCCCTTTGTGGGCCACCTTTAGGGTCAAATGTGAAAGGACATATGGGGATTAAATGTTTTTCAAAATTAAAGAATAGGTGCTGATTTTGGATATGTTATGGAATTATAAAAGGGTCTAAGTTATGGATGAAATTTAGACTTAAAATAGACATAAGTGGGTGAATGATTAATCATAGAGGAGAGAGTGGCAAAATGGTAATTATTAGCCACTTTGAAGAACCATGGGTTCCGCCATGGTACATGGCCGAACCCTATGTGGATTGAACATGGAATTGGATATATTAAAAGGACATTATGAATGATTAAATAAAACGTATAGATGCTGTGTTTTAGGCTCTCTCAATGGAATATTTGAAATGGCCAAAATCGGATTTATGTATGTGTTTTAAACCAATGGATAATGGGCTAAGTTAAGGACCGATTTTTGATAAACTTGTAATATATTTAAGGATCATTGAATGGATCTAGGGTTATGACCACTTAGGAACTTAATCATGGATAACGTATGGACTAATTCGGTAAATGTAATAAGGTATCGGGACGCCGCAAACGGTACGCGATCGGCGACCTGATTATCGAACGGAAAACGTAACGGAACGCTATACGGTATTGGGTAGGATTCCTACCTTTTTGTAAGCGATGGATATGTGATGGTATTTTAAATTATTTTGATTTGGCTTATGATGGATTTATGATTATGATTTATCTTATGATGAATTTTAAGTTATGAATCATATGGATTATATTTTAACATTATGCATTATATGGCTATGTATGGTATATCAAAATTATGGTTTATCTATATACTACATAGCATAATGCACGTACATCTCATGCATGGCATGGGCGGGAAAATAATGAAACCGGAGTCCATGCTCTGTCGGGGCGACCGAGAATCAGACATGGGGATGGCCTGAGGGCTGTAACCGGAGTCCATGCTCCGTCGGGGCGACCGAGAAGCAAACATGGGGACAATACATTGTATGATCATACGGATGATGGGTGGGACACATGACATTGGGACCCATGGCATAACACTCATTACATGCTTATTTTGTTATATTTTATTGTATCGGTATGCATGTTATCCCTAATCCATATGCTAGCCCTACTCGGAGTCCTACTGGGCGCGTTGACTAACGCCCTGCTTCTACCCTAGCTGATAACGCAGGAGAGGCAGGAAGCGGTGGACATGACAGGAGCCAAGCTTAGGAGCTTGGGAAGCGCAGTCTTAGTTTATCTACGTTTACATTTTGGAGATGTAATTTTAAAGTAACTTAGCTTGTTGGGTTGTATAAATTTACATTTCTTGATGTGGTTTGGACATTACTTATGGACAATTACATTTGGTGATATAATATGATCATAGGGGCATTTTGGTAATTTAATGTTGTATCTTCCCTTCTATCTAAAAAGCCGGTAGGATAAACTCTATTATCACGTTCCGCAATAATTATAATCCGCGAGCTTACTTCCTACGCGTGAACCATTCTCGTGGACTTAGTTCCGCGTACGCGTGGGCTTGGCCAGTTAAGGGTCGGGCTTTAGAAGCTCGGACTTAACTCGCATCGTGGCATCCGCGCCCTCTCTCACTCTTCTATTTCAAAAAAATAAAAAAAATAAATAGACTCTGATTTTCGGAAAACGGGTGAAAAAGGGGCGGGCGTTACCCCCCCTCTCTAGGGTCAATCAGGTTGTTCTAGCACTGGTGTAAATGGTACTTTCAATTGGTATCAGAGTCTGGTGCTCATGAGAAAGGATCTAACCATCCGAGTTGATCTGTGCTAGAACAATGGCTATAAGAGAAAGCCATGATAAAACATAGTTGGAAATAGGTGAATAGAAAGTGCTCGTGCCTATGGAAGAGGTATTGGGTAAACCTTCAACTTCCATGACCACTCAGCCCAAAGACCAAAACTGCTTAGACTTGTAATAAATTAGCTATGCACATAAAACAAACATATGCAGTAATCATCAATGTTGTTTTATGATATGCTGTCAAAATGTTTAAAAGACATGAAACAGCAAAAGAGGCTGAAAGAATCTACTGAAAAATCGCTTCTTTTAGCTCAATGGATAGCATCACCTATCAATAAATTTGTGAGCTGAAAATATAGGTAATTGGGTAATTTCATCCATTGAAAAAGTCCAAGCTATATCCTCTAAGAGAAGAAAAGGACCGAGGAAGGAACTTGAAGAACGTAGTAACCTCCAAGTATCCTATAAGCCCATGTACCGAGATGTTTTTGAGACCAACATCATGGTACAAAATCTGGAATGTGGAACCCTAAGATCAAATGGGAAGGCACCCATGGCTAAAACTGGATTTGACAAAAGGCCATCACGGAATTGTGTACTTAAATTCCAAGTCTCACAATGTTAGGTTCAAATGTGTGAAGGGATATCATGTAACACCCCGAGATCTTAAACCAGGAAATGAGAACAACTCACCCTGAGCTATTTATGTAATCTGTTTGAAACCCTACTTCGCTCGATTTTCATGATGAAAATGTTCAAAAGAGGGTAATATTGTAACACCCCGGATTTTCAATTTATGAATATATATGGAAATTATCCATTTAATCTGTGAATTAATGGAGATGGACCTTAAATGGGTAAGGAGTTGGGTCAATTGCCCAATTAAGACCCAACGGATATTGGATAAGGTTCAATTGAAATACTTGGGTAAGATTTGTTTAGTTGGGTCAAAGTTGTCAATTAGGTCAAATGCCAATTGGGACCCAATGGGTCATGGTTGACTTGGCCGACCACCATATGAATTTAAATGTGATTAAGGTGTGGTTGAATTAAAGTGGATTAAGTTCAATTGAGTTAATGAATGAGTACAAGTTTTGAATTTAAAAGAATTAAAAATAATTGAGTTATGGTGAGTTGGATGGGAAGTTAATGGGACTTTCATCTTAAGTGAGTGGAGAGGGAAGATGAAGAGTTTTGTTGTTTCAAAAGACACCTTCAAGGGTTACACGTTGGAATGGTGGGAGTTTCATCTCATGGGATGAAACTCCGAATGAATCATTAATGAGGGAGGTGAATGGTTTTGGTGGATACACAAGGCATACCCATAGCACACGTTGGGGAGATGGAGGGTTTCCATCTCAAGATGGAAACCCAAGGGTCATACAGTTGGAGTGTTTCATATCATGGGATGAAACCTCCAAATGGAACATTAAGGAGGAAGGTGAAGGGTCATGGGAGTTACAAAGGGGCATCACCAAAGGACACCACCCTTGGCCGACCCTCATTGATCAAGAAAGGACTTGGAGTTTTATTTCACTCTTTCCCTCTCTCTTGGCCGATTCCACTCTCAAGACGAGGATCACTTAGAGTATTTTCATCTCATTCTCTCCCTCTCACTCAAGGCTTACCACTCTCATTGACAAAGGGAGAACACTTAGAGTTTTTATCTTAAATCTTCTTTCTTTCTCCCTCTCTCAAACCTACACCTCTTGGCCGAACCACTCCTAGAGACTTTATCAAGATCAATCTCGGCCAAGGATCAAGAAGGGAGGAAGAAGAGGCTAAGGAAGGAAAAATATTGGAGGAACAAGAAGGAATGAAAGAAACCGGAGGAGTTGCGGAATCGGTAAGTACTTGATAAGAGGTTGTTAAGTAAGAGAAGATGGTCAAGGAACATGGTTTGGCCATTGCATGGCAAAACCCTAAATTGTATGTACAAGAACCATTAAGGACCAAAAAGGGGTTGGATGAGGTTCGGCCGTGTGTATGGACGAACCCCATCAAAGGATCAGTCATGGATGAATGATATATTTTAAGGAAAAGAATGAACCAACATGGCCGAACCCCATGGAAAGGTATTAAGGATTTTTCAAGGGTTGAAATGAGGGAAATAGTGGAGGAATGTTAATGGTGGTAAATGGGTCTAAATGATGTAAAGGGTGGAGAACCATGGACCATGGGTTCGGCCATGGTGAATGGCCGAACCCCATGTAGAAATATTGAATTATTTATATGTATTTAGATCATGGAAATAAGGAGGAATGTATTGATTTTTAAATGGTTCTAAAATGTTATAATGGTGAAGAACCTTGAACCATGGGTTCGGCCATACACCATGGCCGAACCCCATGGAGGTATATTGTTGATGTTTAAAGGGTTTTAAGGATGAGAATGATGGATGAATGTTGGTAAATGTTAATGAGTGGTAAAGGATGAAAATCATACAAATTGATTAGTGATCTTAAATAAGGTTTACATGTTGTAAGTGATAAGCTTGAAATGAGGAAATAAGGAAGAATCGAGGACCATGGGTTCGGCCATGTTGTTGGCCGAACCCCATGGAGAAATTTTAAGGGATTTGTTATGGATCTTTGGGTTGTAAAATGATGACCTAAGTGTATGATTAAACTCCCATGGAGGGACTTTGGTTATGGTTTTAGTGTTGAAAATGATTTTCGAAAGAATATGAAATGACATCATGGGTTCGGCCATGTCGTATGGCCGAGCCCATGAACCAATTATGGACCATTGATGGATCATTTGGTAGATCCATGTATGATTTAAATAAATGAATGATCAAGCCAAGGAATGGAGGGATTTACTAGGGTTTTATGTTATGATTAATGAATCATGTGTGGATCATTTGTTTTGGGACTTAAGTCAAATGTAAATAAGCTAAGTGATTAGCTATGGATAAGATAATGGCTAAGATGTAAATAGGGTGAAAATGATGGACCATGGGTTCGGCCATGGTGTCTGGCCCAAACCCATGGAGAAGGTTTTGTGGACTTAGGGTTTTATTGATGCTAAAAGATTAACTCATGGGTGATTAGTTAATAAATCAAAAGAGGGAATGATCTTGGACCCAAAACGAAGTCAGTAAGGTTCGGCCATGTTGTATGGCCGAACCCCACCAAGGCATGTTTATGGGCTTAAACATAATGGGAAATCAAATGGAACATGGGTTTTGATTTATTGATATGTTATAAGGTAACAGGACCTCACAAGCTGTGTACGATCGTGAGTGGTTTCCGGACGAAAACGCAAGGACATATTAGTTGATCATTGGTAGGATTCTACCTCATTGATTCCATGTGATATGTATGATGGTTTTAATTCCTATTTGGATGAGTTATTTTGTATAAATGATATGTTTCAAATATGAGATTTTAATGCTATGATTTGTAATATTACATAGCATGTTGGCATTTTATAATTGCATAGCATGTGGACATTTGCATCTCATGCATGGCATGGGAGGGATGATATGTAACCGGAGTCCACGCTTCGTCGGGGCGTCCGTAAGGCATTCGTGAGGATACCTTGATGAGGAGTTTCCATCAAGAGGAAGACCTTGATGTGCATTAATCCATCAAGAGGTAACCGGAGTCCACGCTCCGTCGAGGCGTCCGTAAGGCATTCGTGAGCTTGATGAGGAGTTTCCATCAAGAGGATACCTTGATGAGGAGTTTTCCATCAGAAGGGATACTATGTGATTGTGATACCTTGATGAGGAGCTTTCCATCAAGAGGATGTTTTGTGATTGTGTTATGGCTGATGGGTGGGACTCATAGCATATGGTACTCATGGCATGGCATTGCATCAGCATGATTATGATCTCTATTATCATGCACTGTTTCTGGTTTTATCTATATGATTGGATCTCTATTATCATACACTATTTTGGATACGATGTTTTATAGATATTATATGATGTATTATATCTGGATTTTTATACTAACCCATGTGTTTGACCCTAATTGGAATACCTACTAGGCGCGTTGTCTAACGCCCTACTTCTACCCTAGTTGATGACACAGGGAATGAACTGAACGAGGGCATGATCAGGCCAAGCTTAGGAGCTTGGATGATTAATTTGCATTTTGTTTAAGTTACTCATGGATAATGTATTTGAGTAATTAGTTTGTGGCACTGTAATAACATAGATTATTTGTTATGGTTTGGAAGGTTAATTTTGGATATTTTAAGTTAAGATAATTATTGGTAAGTGTTGGACTACTTTGCTATCTAAAATGGAATAGGATTGTTTCCTATTATAATTCCACATCTATGATTATTCCGCATGTTAGCTTGAGTACGTGTCAACCGTTTTAGTAGACTTGGTCCACGCACATGTATGGTTGGCTAGTTAAGGGTCGGGCTTTGGAAGCTCGGACTTAGCTCTCGTCGTGGCATCCCGCTCTCTTTCACTCATTTATTCAAAAAAAAAATAGGCTCTAATTTTCAGCAAGTGAAAGAGGGCGGGGTGTTACATATCACTGTTGGTACCACATTTAAAACATGTTTTGGAATCATCATGTATCTTGTTTTTAATTCATGTTCTTGTTTGGTTGTTGGATTAATTTTATACAAGATACTTGTCTGTACATGTTGGTATGCACTCTTGTATTAGAATATACTTATCTCATTTCATTTCATATGCGATGTGATTTGTGCATATTTAGGAAATGAATGTAGTGTGTGCATTATCTCACGTATAGGGTATGTATGTGATTAAAACTGGTTTAATACACATACACAATGTCGTTTCATTCCAAGGCTCTAAAACTTGTGAATCCCATGTGGAATGAAATATGCTCTATGTCGATAAAATGGATATTTTGTTTTGGTGTGACCAACCAGAAGTAATGATTGAATAATCCATTTAAGTACCAACTCTTTTCAAGAAATTGAAGCTCCCATGAAAGAATGGTAAAATATTTTATCATGTTTTGGGTAATAACATGATAAAAGGCATAAGAGCTGTGTGTGTAGGGTCGTACCTCATTCCTATATAGTACTCAAATCAGGAAATGAATGTAAGACTAGTGTGCTTTGAGTTTCATTCCAATAAACATCAATTTATACATTATGTGGAATGAATTATGTTCATATATGCCTTGTCTTGCTAAAATATGGAAATGCACATCACACACTTGTACAATATACTTAAATTGGTGAATTAAATGTGTCCAAGAATCTTGGATTACTTTGGATCCAGAAAAGAGATTCGTAATCCATGGTTTGTGCCTACCTTCAGAAGGGAGAATCGAATCTTCAAATGGCACAGATACGGTGTGAATGTATGTATCATCACTGGTATTAAAAGGTGTATAACTAAAGCACACACACACACACATACCCAGTCTTCCTTCATTGTAAAACCCAGGTCGAAGGATAGACTAGTAGGAGGAACAGACAGGTCGGCACTATTGGATTTCAGAACACTGTCTGAAAGGGGGAAAATCACAAAGGGAGACAGGTCGATATATATCGACATGTTGACACAAACAGGTCATTGGTCACGACTGGTCAGTGAGTCAGAAAGAGTAAGTTAAAAGGACTCTTTCTGCGAAAACAATAGATCATTTCAAAATCGTCGTTTCCCCTCTCACTGAGCTCTGGCGAATTTCTCCTCTCCTCCCGTGCCCTAGGTTAGTCGTTAGGACCTCTCGAAGTGAAATCTCGATGAAGAAACATAGGATTTTTTCTTCTCTCACTTCCAGAAGCAAGGGTGTCACGGTTTTGGTGAGATTTAGTGTTCGAAAAAGCCTTGGTAAGCTCTTCCCTATCGAAAAAAGGAGACAACTAAATCTCGGTCTTCGACCACCGGACAAAACCCTTAGTCCAGCTCCCATTTCCTCAGGAGATCACCTAGGTTCGTCCAAGATGTTCCCGAATCTAAACGCTGATGGCTCTACTTAGAATAGTTTTTCATGAATTATGTTTCATGTTTTGGAAAAACTATGTTAATATTTTGACTAAACATCCATTTGCCCCCTCCTCCTAAACCATATGTAGTGATTTGCTTATCAATGAAATGATATGGTTTAATTTATTCTATGTGCTAATCTGATGAAGTGCCTTATATCTCTTGTCTGTATGTAACATGGTATTTGCTAAATAGACTAACATATAGGGATGAATGAGTTGGTTTTGTATTGGCATGTTAAAGAGATATGAATCAGGATGTAAGAATGCACACATCACTAAAGTTTGGGGGAGCACAAAATATGTGTTGATTAGCACCTGTCCCTGGTCATGACAGCTTAAGGAGGAAGGTGAATGCAAGCTTGGAAGGTTGATGAAAAATAAACTTAGAGGCAACTGAGTTTATGGGGGAGCTGAGCAGAAATAGGAATAGAAGGTAGTTTAAAGGATGGGGGAGAAAATCTCCCAAGTGGGAAGCTGGGTAAATGGCTTGACCGCAGGGGAAGGAATGAGAAAAACAGTAATACATGAGATATGCATTGGACTGTAGGGAAGAATAAAATGAGTTGGAAGGAATACTCATGGAAGCACTAATTGCAAGAAGCATGGGGGAGTGCTTAAAACTCGAAGTCGGCCTACTAATCTTTGTCAAATGGATGACAAAATGGGGGAGAAATTACTAGAAACTAAAAGGCATCAAAGTCAACAGACATAGGGAGAATGTCTATGCTTGGAGTTTGGGAGATTAAACTCAAGAAGATTGGGGGAGAAATCTTTTCTACACTGATAGCTTGGATAAACTATGGGTAGTGTTGATCACTAGGAAATCAGGGAATATGGGAGAGCTTGAATACAAATCTTGTTTAGTACATGAATGAATATTTATGTTTTGGGACTAACCCCTCTCATGATTTTCTAGTGTTGCTTGCTTATGTAATTTAACAGGAAGAATGAAATGAAGCAAGTTGAACAAGAATATGCGAAGACCATAGTATTATTTTCCATGTGAATATGTACATGTAATCAATGTAATATTTTTGTATTCAAATGTGTTGTAATAAGGGTGCAATTGTAAATGAGTTAGTTTCTAGGTTTTCTCATGAAATTGACAAATGGAGAGATTGTTAGAGCCTCGGCTTAGCCAAGACCCTATGTTTGTGAATTCCATGACTTGGAAAGAAGCACTTGTCGGAAGCTTGAAGACCCAAGATGATCAAGATTAAAGATCATGCTCCACCGGATTAAAAGCTCATCATTATGAGAATCACGAAACAAGTATGTTGGCCATAGATGACCTTAGGTGGTACCCACACCTTAGAGAGGACTATCCCTAGGCTTAGAAGAACAAATGGTTAAATAATAAAAAGCCTACTGAGAAAGCTTGACAGTGAAATGGAAGCAAACTTGGAAATGTGAATTATGTTAACTGTCCACTTGACCAATCTTATCTCACCGACCCCTCGATGCAGTCAGGATTGACCCATCGTGGTCAAAGACTGGTCGGCCGGAATGACGTAGATTCTGGAACATTGAACCGTCATTTTGAGTATACATCTGATCGAGAGTCTCGTATGCATCGACCCCTCGGTGAAAGGCTAAAACAACCCCTCGTGGTCAACGACTCCTCGATCAAGATTTATGAGTTTTGGACTTAGAACTCAGGTGGGCTCTCGAGAAAACAGACATATCGTAGTTCAAGACCGATTGTGAGCAGCTAGGACCGACCCCTCGATAATGGGCGACAACTCTTTCTGGGTAACAGGTTTCTAAGTTGAAACTACTGTCAAGCATGTTTTGCACCAGAACGAGTCTCTCGTATGGACCGACCCCTCAGAACCATAAGTGTCGACCCATCAGCGACAACAAAATGTCGATGGGGAAAGAATATTACCATTGGGAGTGCACTTAATGCACAACGGTTGGAATTGTAACGGTAACATTTCTAGTCACCGACCCCTCAATGCTGCCGACCTGTCAGTACATTATCGTTATTTCAACTGGTTGCCTTCGCTATATAAACCACATTTATACAACCAGTTGGTATCCTTCGTAAGGATCAGTTGGGCCCTCATCTTTGCCAGTGAGCTTAAACAAGAGCCAACAGAAGGATCACTCTCTCTCTTGTGCTTGCACTAGGGGAATCAAATACAACCAATTAGATGAATTGAGTGGTGAAAGAGTGATAAAGGATGGAAACTCATAAACAACCAATTTGAGGATTGGGTTTGAAAGTAAGAAGGAGAGAACTATAAACTAGAAAACCTTTGGTAGAACCAGTTTCCTTGTCACCCTGGACTGTGATTGCTAGATGATGGCTAAGAGGCGGAGAGTCGGCTTACATGGGTGGGATCTCGAAGAATCACACATCAGAAGACAGAGCTTCAAAGGCGAGTGCTTCTTGGTTTTAATTTTATTTAAAACCTTTGTTCCAAAGTGGATTAAGGGGAGGCACCCCGGAACTACAATAAAAAATTATGGAGCGGTGTCTTCGATATAGAGGTGGGTGGAACTCCCGGCCAAATGGATAGGTGGAATTCCTATTCGAAAGTGGTGGGTGAAATTCCCAGCCGATTGAGTGAGGTGGAATTACTATTCTAATTGTGAGGTTGTAAGTCTCCACTTAGTGGATTTTGGGGATAGCTCAAGGTTGAGCGAGTTCTAACAGTGGATGTAGGTTGGCTAACCGAACCACATTAAAATGGTCTTATGGTGTTTGATCTATGTGTATCTGTATTTAGTCTTTAAGTACTCTTCTTAACACACATCGTTTTGCATATTGATTATCTTATTCTACACATTGTGCACAATCATTGATAACCAAACTTTATGTAAAGGGTCATTATCTTAGTGTGATCGATCAATGAAATTGTCACACTAAACAAATCTCTTGATTGAACAATCCGCTGCACTTCAATAATAAAGAAATTTGTAAACACCAATAAAATAGGATTGACCTATGCACCCCCCCCCCCCCCCTCCCTCTCTCCTAGGGTCAATCAGTTTGTTCTAGCACCCATGTAAATGGTACTTTCAACCCACAATCTCCCTGCCAATGCCTAGACAACATCAAGGGCTCCCGCCCTCTTGGCAGTTAGAAGATAACAACGGCAACACTCAAACATAGCCTGAAGACCCTGTGACTCCATCATGAGACTCAAGCCACTCTAAAAAAAAAATACCATCGACACTCACCTCTAAGGTGAGGACCTCCCCTAATATGGATCCCACCGAGAAACACCACTAATTACCATAGAGATCTGACTCAAAACCTATAGATTCGCGTCCCACAATATTCATGACCACCTCACGGTGCACCACACTGAAACGAGCGATCGACCTTGCCACCGATTAACAGGTGAATTGAACGCTGATCAACCTTAAATAGAGCAAGAATCTACCACTGGATATGACTTAATCAAACTAACTGAAAGGTAGCTCATTAAGCACAGTACACAAACTTAAGGTGTCTACGTACTACCCCAAAATGCAATTCAATCTACCCTATCACACAGGGGATAAACCTAGTCTCTTGTTATCATCACATCCATCTCTGTCCCATGCACAGTCCGAGAGTTGAACCGTGCTCTGATACCAACTGTAACGCCTCATCCCGTTATGAGTGCGTTCTCTTCAAAAAGTTTCAAACATAACCAAAGAACGGATATCGGGCATTTCTTTTTAAACTGGATAACTATCTCCCACTCAATAATTTAATAGAGGCCAAAACCAACATAATTATAAGCATAACAAACAACCACCGACCGTTCAATATAGTTATACAATCATCCAAACAAAACATGTGATAATGAGTCCATACAAACAAGAGTCTCTCAAAACTAGAGAATAAACACAATATGAGATATTTAACTACTGCTACTCCTCTCCAGGTACTACCTCAAGGGGCCCGCCGTCTCCTCCAAAATCGGGGTGCCTGAAAGATAAGGGGTGAGCTAACCAGCCTAGTGAAGAGATAATGCTTATCACATGTCAGTAACATATATATATATATATATATATATATATATATATATGTATATACATATACATATATATATATATATATATGTATATATGTATATACATATACATATATATATACATATATATATATATATATGTATATGTATATGTATATGTATATACATATACATATACATATATATATATATATATATATGTATATATATATGTATATGTATATACATATATATATATATGTATATGTATATACATATATATATATATATATATATATATATGTATATACATATATATATATATATATATATATGCATGAAATAAAAAACACCATGATAACAATGATATTCATATGTATGAAATCAAATCGCACCACCAACTAATGATCCACTGTAAAAAATCAGAGACAACATCTCGATAGCCCAGATCGGACCCCCCAACAAACTCTGGTCTCCCACCAGTACCATTGAGAGACTACACAATACACAACTGCTTCAGCCACACAAGTCGTGTCAGAAAATCCACCTCAACCACGCCCGAGGAATCCAAACTTTTGGGCATGCACCTCAATCGCCAAAACTCAACGGGGAAACCCGCATCCCCTATGGGGGTCTCGACCGCTGGAGCATAACGGGGAAGTCCTCCCTATAGCGTCCTTCCCGGTCCCACTAGGATCAGAGTGGTATTTAATGAGAAAAAGAGAGAGAGATGGAACGCCACGATACGAGTCGAGTCCGAGTCAGAAGACCCGATCCTCGACTGGTCCAACTAGTGTGTGCACATGGACAGAGTCCATTTTAACTTTTACAACACACTAACGTAAAATCTGCAGAAGCATATACATAATATTTGATACATTTGAATGATAGTCATTCTCAATCCAAAGCAAAGCATATTAATTCCATATAAGTTAAATGTCGAATAACAAATAAGTCTAACATCATCATCTAGGAGTTTATACATCATCAATTAAACTTCCAATCATATAACTCCTAAAAAAATTACAAGTTCTCAAAATATAGACAAAAAGAATGATATTGTCTTCTATATCTAAAGTGTCCAAATGTGTGATTCTCCGAAACTTTGTCCTTCGCTTTCATCTCCAGTCATGCTTGACTAGCATTCGGCCAAGCCTCATTGCCCTTATTGTTTCCTGCATTAGATTCTAAAAGGCGGAAAATTTGTGGGCTTAGTCAACGCCTAGTAGGAATTCCCATCGGTGTGGGTACCAATATGTAACATCTACAAAAATCACAATATAAGATAGGTACTTACATTATAATTCACATTTCATAAAAACATCTCCCATCCCCATTTGAAATTTCAAATCAAAATCACAGTCATGTGTAAATACCAAGTAATAAACATCTCGAAATCATAATACATCTCATAACCAAATATCAAATCATACTTTCCAACTTAGTATATAAAATAATCATGAATGACATGTCTTTCCCAATTCAACAATTTTATCACTGGCCTCTTATGTCCGTAGCTTTCCCGTGGCATCCGGCTGGGAGCTACTTTCCAATACTTAGCATTTCTACCGGGACTACTGGGGGAGTGCTATCACCCATCCAATCCTGCGTAGGTTTTTGGTCTCACACCCAAGAGCATTCAGCCCATCTTAATGCCATCTCTTGTCACATGGACGGTGCCAAAGGTCTATTTTGTACAATTCCTTTCATAAGGATAAATATTCGTAATGCTCATGCATTCCCATTCCTCATGAATGCATGATTCATATGCATGAGTACTCCATCGCTAATATTAAATCCATTTGCATTTCATAATAGGATATTACATATACATCAAACTCCATGTTTCAAACACACATACAACAAATCTCAAAACATTGAAATCCAAACTAGAAATACATAATCACCATGGTACATCAATAAGAGTAGGAAACCTACTTGATTCCAAGTTTCTAGTGTTGATATTGAGTCTTAAACTTCCTTGCCCAATAATGGTGTCACCTCCAATCTCTTCATTTATCCCATGCATCATAAGCATAATTTTATATAAAAATCATAACCTTCTAATAAATAACTTAATAAGATTCTTTAATAGAATTCATTACTTCTACTTTGCTTCTTGAACCCAAATCTAGTTTAGTTCCTTTCCAACTAATTCTAGAAATGAAGTCCATAAACCTTTTCTTGTGCTTTTCTTTCAAATGACACCTTATCTAGGCTTAGGATTAAGAATCCCCAATTTCCACTTCAAATCTTAACTTTAGCTAAAATCTAAATTCTAACATAAATTTTCTTAACCTTAGATAAATTAGATTTCTCATACCTTCTTAGACTTCCTACATGTTCTTTCCATTCCTTCCACTCATAATCATTTTCCACTCTATTCCTAAGCATGCAATTGGATTATTTTAGCACAACAATGGTAAATTTCACATACCTTAGAATTGGGGGGTTTTGTTGTGAATAAACTTGGGCTTAATTTCTAAGCCTAATCATTTGTATTACTTTCCATGTACTTGGTGTAATAGCCTGAATTTTCGAATCAATATATATTTGGCATTTATTGTTTTTAATTTGAATTTTAACATGATGGAATACCAAATGGATCAAACAAGGGTCCAAGAATGGTCCAATGGGTCATGGATTGGATGAAATCCATTTAATGGGTCAATGAGGACTAATCGGGTCAAGGATGGTCAAATTGGGCCCAATACTCATTTGGGACCCAATGGACCCAATTGAGGTAAGCCTAAGGTAAGGAGGGAATTTAATTGGGCCATGGGCCCAATGTCTACCCAATAAACCATGAATTGGAATTAATACAATTAATGGGTCAATGGTAAGTAATTGGGTCAAGATAGTCAATTTGGGCCAAAGTAGGTAAGCCCTAAAATAAATGGGAAAGACAAAATATAATTGGGCCATGGACCCAATGGTGATCCAATTAAGATAAATTAAATAGATTAGATAATTATAAGACTATCTAAGTTAAGATGTATCAAGATTAAGTAATATGGCCAAATGGGGCCCACCTCCACCTCACCCATTGAGGTGGCGTGTGGACCAAGGAAAAAGTGGGACCAACCATCATGGTTGACTTGGTCAACCATGGATAAATTTAAGAAGACTAAGGTGGATTAAGGTAAATTAAATTGATTAAAATTATTGTAAAATTATCTAAGTTAAAATCAATGGAATTAAAATAACATGGCCAAGTGGGGCCCACCTCCACGTCATCAAGTGAGGGGGTGGGTGGGGTAGGTATAGGTGGGGACCGTCCACCATGGTTGACTTGGTCAACCATGGGTGGATTTATTAGATAGATAATTTAATGGAATTAAATTGGATGGAAATTAATTAACCTAAGTGAGGACTTAACTTAACTAATTAGGTTGATTAATTAGGGTCAACATAGACAAGTCAAAGAGGACAAGGGAGCCATGCTTGGTGGTTGGGTCTCAACCACCACCACCAAAGTCAAGCTAGCCCATGCTTGGTTGGTGAGGAAGTTAATGTTTGAGTGAAGGCTATTCCAACCATCTCCATCTCATTTCAAACAAACATTTTTCACTCTATCTCTCTCTCCCACTCTCAAAAACCGTCCCATGCATTGGAGGAAAGAAAAAGAGAAGAAAACTTAGAAGAAGAAGAGAAGAAAAGAGAAGGAGAGAGCAAGCCTTGGTCCACCCCTTCAAGATCAAAGGCTAAGATCTTGTTTTCCATCACCTTCCCCTCTCCCTCTCTCAATCTAACCCCATCTAACATAGCCGATCCAAGCATATTTCACCATTGATCAAGCACATCTAGTCGATCAAACAAGGAGAGGAAGAAGAAAGGAGGCCAAGGAAGTCGACGGGAGCGACAAAGACCGGAGGAGTCGTCGGATCGTAAGTATGTTCTAAACAAAAAATTTAATTTTTTTTGGGGTTTTAAGTTTTGGAATCCATTTCCTTGGATTGGATGGTGGCCAAACCATCATAGGCTTTGAATTTAAAAATCCATCCAATGGTAGGATAAGGAATGGATAAAATGGAGGAATGGATTAAGTAATGGATTATGGATGTGAAGCATTTAAAATAATTGTTATGGATTTGTGAGGAAACTTTGGGCCATGGGGTTCGGCCATGCTACATGGCCGAACCCCATGGCCCAAAGTTTCCTCACAAATCCATAACAATTATTTTAAATGCTTAACATGGCCGAACCCCATGGTGGCAAATTAAATGATGGATGATGGAAGTATGGAAAAATATGGAGAAAAGGTTAGGTTTCCTAAATGCAAAGTAATTGATGATTTTATTAAGGTTAGAAGGTTTAAAATGTTGGAGAATGATTTATGATAATTAGTTTTCAAGTGATTTAAAATAGGTGATTTTAAATAGGGTTTAAAGGCATAGAATGGAATGAATGGATGACCATAGGGTTCGGCCATGTAGCATGGCCGAACCATGGTAAATAATGGGTAATTTATTAAGATTATAAGGTTTAAAGATAATGGAGAAAATTGATAGATTTAAATGGATTTATTGAGTATAGAATGTGATGTTTAAATGGGATGAAAATGGTGATGTAAATAGATGATTTAATTCAAATGGGGGTATGATGTTTTAAAGAAATCATGAACTATAGGGTTCGGCCATACAAGGTGGCCGAACCCCATGGTTAGTGATCTATGAAGGTTAGGGCTCTTAGATGGTCAATGGTTAATGTTTTCTAAAGTTTGAAAATTACGAGTATGGTAAGTGATTTTAAAATGGATTATTTTTGGGACAAAACATTAGTCTTTGAAAATGGCATCCATAAAGGTGAACCCTAGGGTGGTGATTAGTGGTTTTAATAAATGGAAAATGATGTAGAAGAATGCTAGATTTTAATGGATTTATGAAAATGATATGTGAGGTTTTAAATGGGATGAGAATGAGGACTTAAATGAATAAATTAAATTCATTGGTGATAGGATTAAATGAGACAAAATGGACCCAAAAGAAGGGAGATAGGGTACCATGGGTTCGGCCATGGTGTATGGCCGAACCCATGATCCCTTTGTGGGCCACCTTTAGGGCCAAATGTGAAAGGACATATGGGGATTAAATGTTTTTCAAAATTAAACAATAGGTGGCTGATTTTGGATATGTTATGGAATTATAAATGGGTCTAAGTTATGGATGAAATTTAGACTTAAAATAGACATAAGTGGGTGAATGATTAATCATAGAGGAGAGAGTGGCAAAATGGTAATTATTAGCCACTTTGAAGAACCATGGGTTCCACCATGGTACATGGCCGAACCCTATGTGGATTAGACATGAAATCGAATGCATTATGGATGATTAATTGGAACGGATAGTTGCTACGTTTAGGTTCACAAATTAGAGTATTTATATGGCCTAAGAAATTGGATTTATGTATGTGTTTTAACCTATGGATAATGGGCTAAGTTAAGGACCGATTTTTGATAAACTTATAATATACTTAAGGATCATTGAATGGATCTAGGGTTATGATCAGTTAGGAACTTAATCATGGATAATGTATGGACTAATTCGGTAAATGTAATAAGGTATCGAGACGTCGCAAACGGTACGCGATCGGCGACCGGATTATCAAACGGAAAGCGTAACGGAACGCTACGTGGTATTCGGTAGGATTCCTACTTTTTTGTAAGCGATGGATATGTGATGGTATTTTAGATTATTTTGATTTGGCTTATGATGGATTTATGATTATGATTTATCTTATGATGAGTTTTAAGTTATGAATCATATGGATTATATTTTAACATTATGCATTATATGTAACGCCCTGCCCTTTTTCACCCGTTTTCCGAAAATCAGAGTCTATTTTTTTTTTTTTTTAATAGAAGAGTGAGAGAGGGCGCGGACGCCACGACGCGAGTTAAGTCCGAGCTTCTAAAGCCCGACCCTTAACTGGCCAACCCCACGCGTGCGCAGAGCTAAGTCCACGAGAACGGTTCACGCGTAGGAGGTGAGCTCGTGGATTACGATTATTGCGGAACATGATAATAAAGTCTATCCTATCAGTTTTTAGATAGAAGGGAAGGTACAACATTAATTTACCAAAATGCCCCTATGTTCATACTTATATCACAAAATATCATCGTCCATAAGTAAAGTCCAAACCATCGCAAGAAATGCAAAATTATACAGTCCGACGCGCTAAGTTACTCAAAATTACATTTCCAAAATACAAACTTAAATAACTAGGAATGCGTTTCCAAAGCTCCTAAGCTTGGCCTCCGGTATGTCCACCGCTCCCTGCCTCTCCTGCGTCGTCAGCTAGGGTAGAAGTAGGGCGTTAGTCAACGCGCCCAGTAGGACTCCGAGTAGGGCTAGCACATGGATTAGTGATACACACATACCGATAACATAAAATACAATAAAATAAGTATGTGATGAATGCTATGTCATGGGTGCTTATGTCATGTGTCCCACCCATTATCCGTATGATCATACAATATCCTGTTCCCCATGTTTGCTTCTCGGTCGCCCCGACGGAGCATGGACTCCGGTTATAGCCCTCAGGCTATCCCCATGTCTGATTCTCGGTCGCCCCGACGGAGCATGGACTCCGGTTATAACCCTTAGGCAATCCCCATGTCTGATTGTCGGTCGCCCCGACGGAGCATGGACTCCGGTTTGTTTATTTTTTTCTGCCCATGCCATGCATGAGATGTAGTGCATTATGCTATGTAATATATATGTATCCCATATACTTGACATATCATACATAGTCATATAATGCATAATATTAAAATATAAACCATATGCTTCATAACTTAAAATTCATCATAAGATAAATCATAATCATAAATCCATCATAAGCCAAATCAAAATAATTTAAAATACCATCACATATCCATCGCTTACAAAAAGGTAGGAATCCTACCGAATACCGTGTCGCGTTCCGTTACGCTTCCCGTTCGATAATCCGGTCGCCGATCGCGTACCGTTTGCGATGCCCGATACCTTATTACATTTACCGAATTAGTCCATACATCGTCTATGATTAAGTCCCTAACTTAGCCCATTATCCATTGGTTCTAGACTCATACATAGGTCCAATTTTGGCCAAATTTAAAATTCCGATTTGCGAGCCTAAAACGCAGCAACTAATCGCTTTACTTAACCATTCATAATATTTCCATTTTCATGTCCAACCCCCATAGGGTTTGGCCATGTACCATGGTCAAACCCATGGTCCTTCAATGTGGCCACAAATTACGGTTTTGCCACTCTCCTTCCATGGTAAATCATCCATTCATTTATGTGCATTCTAAGTCCAAGATTCATTCATACTTAGGTCCTTTCAATCATGACCTTACATCATAAAATCAGCCACCTAATATTTAATTTTGAAAAATAATTACTCCCACACCTAATTCCACATTTTGGCCTAAGGTGTGGCCCACATATCATTTTTATAAATCCATCAAAATCTAGTATTCTTCTACATTATTTTCCATTTATTAAAGCCACTAATCACTACCCTAAGGTTCACCTTTATGGATACCATTTTCAAAGACTAAGTTTTGTCCCAAAATAATCCAATTTAAAATCACAAAAACTTAAATCATTTTGGCCCTTTAAAACAACCTCCTATGAAACTTAAATCATCCATTTCAATCACCATCTTTATTCCATTTAAACATCACATATTATACTTGTAACATCCATTTAAATTTCATCATTAACTTAACTTAATTTCCATTTTGTTTAAGCACACATATAAACCATACTTAGCCCATGAATGACCTAAAACATGGGTCATGGGTTCGGCCATACACCATGGCCGAACCCATGATGCCTTTCCCTCATTTTTTTTTAACTTGGGTCCTTTAATCACATTTAAAGTCCATTAAAACCACTAACATTTCCTCATGATTTTCTCATTTTAACAATCCTTTAAAAACACCCATTTTTAATCATTTTGAAAACTAATTTTCATTAACCATTCTCCATACTTCTAATCTTATAAAAATTCCAAAATGTCATCCATGGATTCCATCATAAAACTTTTTTTCCAAAAATTGCCTACATTTAACCCTTGAAACCCTAACCATCCTCCATCATTTCCCAACCTTAAAAACCATTATTTTAAGAACCCTAACCCTCATAATCACTAACCATGGGGTTCGGCCACCTTGTATGGCCGAACCCTATGGTCCATGATTTCTTTAAAAATCATATTTCCAATATTTTGAGGCCACTTGGAATCATCTACATACCTCATAGTTTTTCCTTATTTAACACCTTTAAAACTTACCAACTTTTCAATCATTTTAAAATCTTGAAATCCTCATAAAAACCATTAAGCATTCTCCAATATTTTAAACCATATAATCTAAATTAAATTATCCATCATTCACCATGGGGTTCGGCCATGCTACATGGCCGAACCCTATGGTCATCCATTCATCAAAATTTCTATTTTTCCTATGCTTAATAAAGACTTATAACAATTCCATTTAAAATTTCCATGCTTCCATTTCTTAATCCATTCCTCCATTTTTTTCATCCATTTCTTATCTTATCTTTTGATGGATCTTAGATCCATGGCCCACAACATTTTTGGCCATGTTTAGTCTAAGAAATGGATTCCACATGCTATCTTTTAAGAAAAAAACATAAACTCTTGTTTAAGAGAATCTTACCGCACCGACGACTCCTCCGGTCCTTCTTTCTTTTTCCTTAGCCCTTTCTCCTTCTTTCTCTTCTTGATGATCGGCTAGATGAGCTTGATCAATGGTGGGACATGCTTGGATTGGCTAAGATAGGGTTAGGTTGAGAGGGAAAGAGTATGGAAATGGGGAAGAAAATTCTTCAAGGATCTTGATCTTGGGGTGGCCCAAGACTTAATCTTTTCCTTCTCTTTTCTTCTTCTTTCTTCTAAGTTTTTTTTTTTTCTTCTAAGCTTTGTTCTCTTTTCCTTAGTGCAAGGGACGTTTTTTTTTTTGAGAGTGCAAGAGAGAGGGAGAGAGAGAGATGGAAAGGAGATGAGAATGAGATCAAACACATCTCATTTTGGTTGACCAAACTACACTCCACCATTATGGCTCCACCAACCAAAGTATGGGCTCCCTTGACCTTGGTGGTGGTGGTTGAGACCAAACCACCACCAAGCCAATGGTTTTGGTGTTTGCACAAGGGTGGTTTGAGTCTTTCAACCTTGACCATTTGACCCACTCATGGCTAGGTATGGGTCACCATGTTTGGAGTGGTGGTGGTTGGGATAAAACCACCACCCTAAATCCATGGTAATTTTGTGTTTTTTTTTCTTAGGTGGTTTGTGTTTCTTAGAGTGGTTTTGGTCTAGATAAAACCATCATTTGACTTCTTCCATTGACCCAAAATTGACCAATCTAATTAGTTTAATTAATTGGATCCTTTAGGTTAATTAATTCTTATCTAATTTAATTTCATTAATTTATTTCTCTAAGAAATCCACCCATGGTTGACCAAGTCAATCATGGTGGACGGCCCCCACCTATACCTACCCCACCCGCCACCTCACCTGATGAGGTGGAGGTGGGCCCCACTTGGCCATGTTATTGATTTTAACTTAAATCCTTTTCCAATAATTTTAATCAATTTAATTCACCTTAGTACACCTTAGTCCTCTCAATTTATCCATGGTTGACCAAGTCAACCATGGTTGGCCCCACTTTTCCTTGGTCCACACGCCACCTCAATGAGTGAGGTGGAGGTGGGCCCCATTGGCCATGTTGCCTTGGTCCATTGGGTCCCACATGGCTCTTTGACCCAAATTGACTATCTTGACTCAATTACTTACCATTGACCAATTAAATGAATTAATTCTAATTCATGGTTTATTGGGTAATCATTGGGCCCATGGCCCAATTAGATTCTCTCTTTGCCCACTTACTTTAGGGTTGGAACCGATTATTTTGATCCATTGGGCCCCACATGGCTATCGGCCCACTTTGACCATCGTTGACCCGATTAGTCCTCATTGACCCCTTTAATGGATTTCATCCAACCCATGGCCCAATTGGGCCATCCTTGGGCCATTGTCCCAAAATTTGGTCCATTTGGCATTTTATTATATCAAATTTCAAATTAAAATGAATAAATGCCAATATATATATTTATCAAAAATTCGGGTTATTACATTATATGGCTATGTATGGTATATCAAAATTATGGTTTATCTATATACTACATAGCATAATGCACGTACATCTCATGCATGGCATGGGCGGGAAAATAATGAAACCGGAGTCCATGCTCCGTCGGGGCGACCGAGAAGCAAACATGGGGATAATACATTGTATGATCATACGGATGATAGGTGGGACACATGACATAGGCACCCATGGCATAGCATTCATTACATGCTTATTTTGTTATATTTTATTGTATCGGTATGCGTATTATCGCTAATCCATGTGCTAGCCCTACTCGGAGTCCTACTGGGCGCGTTGACTAACGCCCTACTTCTACCCTAGCTGATGACGCAGGGGATGGCAGAAGCGGTGGACATGACAGGAGCCAAGCTTAGGAGCTTGGGAAGCGCAGTCTTAGTTTATTTACGTTTACATTTTGGAGATGTAATTTTAAAGTAACTTAGCTTGTCGGGTTGTATAAATTTACATTTCTTGTGATGGTTTGGACGTTACTTATGGACAATTATATTTGGTGATATAAATATGATCATAGGGGAATTTTGGTAATTTAATGTTGTATCTTCCCTTCTATCTAAAAATCTGTAGGATAGACTCTATTATCATGTTCCGCAATGATTATAATCCGCGAGCTTACTTCCTACGCGTGAACCATTCTCGTGGACTTAGTTCCGCGCACGCGTGGGGTTGGCCAGTTAAGGGTCGGGCTTTAGAAGCTCGGACTTAACTCGCGTCATGGTGTCCGCGCTCTCTCTCACTCTTCTATTTCAAAAAAAAAAAAAAATTGACTCTGATTTTCGGAAAGCGGGTGAAAAAAGGGCGGGCGTTACACTTGGTCACATATTAGGAGGCTAACATTTCCAATTTGATGAGTTAATTCATAGATTTACATCAAATTCCATGAATTTGGGGAAAACCCCTAAATCCCCAAATTCCATATCCTTAACTTGGGCTTAATATCCAAGTTTAATCATTTGTATTACTTCTCCATGTAATTGGTCACATATTAGGAGGCGAGCATTTCCAATTTGATGAGCTAACTCATAGATTTACATCAAGTTCCACTAATTTGGGGAAAAACCTTTAAATTCCCAAATTCCATCATCTTAACCAAAATTTGTCTCAGGTTGGTTCCAAATCACCCTTAATTTCACATTAAACATAAATAATAAGCTTAGGGAAGAAGATTTTACCCTTAGATGAGCTTTCTAAGTTTCCTTCCTTTCATTTATTCTCTTCTTCTTCATCTTTCTCAAACTTCTCTAATGGAGGAGAAGAAATCCGTGTGGGGTGGAGTTGGGAAGATGATTCCCTCCTCTTTTCTTCTATTTTCTTCCTTTTAGGTGTAGAGGAAGAGGAGGAGGAGGAGAGGAGAGGGAGAACCGATTGAAGAGGGTGTGAGAGGGAGAGAGATGAGGGAAAGAGGAAGGAGAGGGCACCACCGTATGGAGGGAATGAGAATAGAGAGGGCCTCTTTTCCTTTGGCTTGAGTGAATAATAAGTAATGGGATGAGGTGGAGGGCATGCATTGGCCCAAAATGGAGTTGGAGTGGGTGGGTTCCCTTGCATTTAATGCAAAGGTGGGAAAGTGGTTGTGGTGTGTCCTTGCCATGTCATGTGACATCCCACCTCATTAAATATTATTAAATTAATTTAGAAACTTAATTAAATCACCCTTAATCTCACTTAATTAGTTAATCACTTCTCTAATTCTTATTAATTAATGTCAACATTTCCATGGATCTCCAATCGAAGTTTAATTCTCAAAAATTTATTCAAAATAATCTAAGAAAATTACAGTGGGCCCCAGAGTTGAGATCCTGGGTCGTCACAATACTAACACCTTTTTGGATTTTTCATCCCTAAAATTGAACAAGATAAGGTTTAAATGACTTACATGAAAAATTCAGGATGGTGTATCCTCATTTCTGACTCTAACTCCCAAGTTGTCTCTTCGTTGCCGTGTCTTTCCCATACCACCTTGACAAAAAGAATTGTCCGATTCCAGAGTACCCTCTATTCCATATCTATGATCTTGGCTGGTCATTCGACGTAAGATACGTCACTTTGTACATCCAATACATGTGATGGATCTGGATGATACTTCTTCAACATCGACACATGGAAAACATCGTGCACATTGGACAACTGTGGAGGGAGTACAAGGCGAGACAGAACTTCACCAATCCTTTCAAGTATTGGAAAGGGTCCAATATATCTCGGTGACAACTTCCCTTTCTTTCTAAATCGGATTTGACCTTTTCATGGTGAGACCTTCAAGAACACTTGGTCTCCTATTTCAAATGCCAAAGCCTTCTTCTCTTGTCAGCATAGTTTTTCTATCTACTTTTGTGGTTAAGAGTCGCTGCTTGATGATTTTTATCTGCTATGTAGTCTCTTCAACCAATTCTGGCCCAATGAGTGCAGCTTCACCTGCCTCAGTCCAACATACAGGATATCTACAAGTCCTACCATACAGTGCCTCAAAAGGTGCCATCTGTAGACTTGCTTGGTAGCTATTGTTGTATGAGAATTCCACCAAGGGGAGATGGTCTTCCCAACTACCCTCAAAGTCGAGCATGCAAGCACTGAGCATATCCTCCAAGGTCTGTATGGTTCCCTCAGACTGACCATCCATTTGTGGGTGAAAAGCTGTGTTGAATAACAAATCTATCCCCATGACTGCTTGTAAACTCTGCCACACTCTTCCTGTAAATTTGCCATCGCTGTTCGATATGATAGTCTTGGGTATCCCATGCAATCTGACAATGTCCCTGATGTATCGTCTACCCAAACTTTCTGATGAGTCTGTTACCTTGATAGGTATGAAATGTTTCGGACTTCGTGAGGCGGTCAATCACAACCGAAATTGTATCATTGCCCTTAGAAGATCTGGGCAATCCTGCCACAAAGTCCATGGCAATGTGTTCCCACTTCCATTCTGGTATGGACATGGACTGGAGTAAACCGGGTGGTCTCATATGTTCTGCTTTGACTCGTTGACATGTGAGACATTTGGAGACAAAGTCTGCAACATCTTTCTTAAGTCCTGACCACCAATATTGCCTCTTGAGATCTCGGTACATCTTTGTGCTTCTGGGGTGTATCGAGAATCTTGACTGATGTGCCTCTTTCAACAATTCCAATCTACATTCCTCGGGTACGTATACCCTGCCTTGATACATAAGGCCTTGCCCCAGCTGTAGTTCCAATCTTGAACTGTTTCTCCTCTTACTAGCTTTTCCCATATTTCGGTCATTTTTGGACTTGACCTCTGTGCATGTTCTATCTTCGATGTCATACTGGAGTGTACTATGAGATTGTACACACATCCTCTATTAGTGATCTGAAGATTTAGGTTTCTAATTGCCGACATCATTTCCCATTCTTGTCTAATCAAACTCGCCATTGTTCCATGGTTCATACAACTGAGTGCATCCGCGACTTTGTTTGCCTTACCCGGATGATAATGGAGACCAAAATCGTAGTCCTAGAGGTACTCCATCCACCTCCTTTGTCTCATGTTGAGCTCTTTCTGTTCAAACAGGTATTTGAGGCTCTTGTGATCGGAGTAGACCTCAAACTTTTCTCCGTAGAGATAGTGCCGCCAGCTTTTGAGTCCAAACACTACTGCGGCTAACTCAAGGTCACGGGTGGGATAGTTCCACTCATGGATCTTCAATTGTCTAGAACCATAGGCCACTACATGCACCCCTTGATTGAGTGAACAACCAAGTCCTTCACCTGAAGCATCACAATACACTGTGTATCCATTGGCTCGCTCTGGAATGATCAATATGGGAGCTGACATCAGTCTTTCTTTCAGTTCCTCGAACCTTCTGTTACACTGATCGGTCTATTCAAACTTGACTCATTTCTGAGTTAATCGGGTAAGCGGGGCTGCATTTTTGGAGAAGTCCATGATGAATTTACGATAGTACCCCGCTAACCTACGAAACTTCTGACTTCTGTAACGTTCTGAAGGGGTTTCCAATGTTTCACTACAACTACCTTCACCGGTTCCACTGCTATCCCTTCTGTCGTCACTATATGTCCCAAGAAGTTGACCTTAGACAACCAAAATTCCCATTTACTAACCTTGGCAAACAATTTGTTGTCCCTTAAGGTATTCAAGACAATCCGCACATGCTCGGCCTGTTCTACTTCACTTGTCGAGTAGATGAGGATGTCATCTATGAACACAATCACAAACCTGTCCAAAAAGGGATGGAAGATCCGATTCATTAAATCCATGAAGACTGTCGGCGTATTCGTCAATCCGAAGGGCATCACCACATACTCGTATGGCCATATCTGGTTCTAAATGCTGTCTTTTCTATGTCCTCCTCTTTGACTCTGATTTGATGATAACCTGACATGAGGTCTATCTTGGAAAAGTGACTAGACCCTCTCAGCTAATCAAATAAGCCATCAATTCTTGGTAGTGGGCATTTGTTCTTGATTGTGACTTGATTGAGGCTTCGATAATCTACACACATTCTTAGGGAGCCATCCTTCTTCTTGACAAATAATGCAGGTGCTCCCCATGATGATGCGCTATGTCAGATGAAACCCAATCGGAGTAGCTCATCAATCTGCTTATTCAGTTCTGACATCTTTGCGGGTGCCATCCTATAATGAGGGAGTGACACAGGTGTGTTGCCAGGGAATAACTTGATCTCAAAATCAATCTCCTGCTTGGGAGGTACACTTGGAAGTTCTGTCGAAAAGGCATCAGCGTAGTCTTTCACTACCGCCGGCAGGGTAGAGACGGGTGAATCTTCCAATCTGAGGCTCTTTAACAAAATTCGTCCTATTTCATCTTGAGGCTCTCCGTACATAGACATTTTCTGCATGTCCCCATATACAATAAATCTTTGCCCCTCAGGTGACCAAAATGTTACCCTCCTGCGGTAACAATCACTGCATGCTTGATAGTTACGCAACCAATCCATGCCGAAAATCACATCATATTCTGCCATATCCATTACCAGGTAATCGAACTTAAATTTGAAGTCAGTCAATTCAGTATCTACTGAAGTTAAATCAAACCAAGAGATGTGTTGCCAACGGGTGATATGATAGTAAGAGCAGATGACAAATGCTGTACTAGTATGCTCGTGGCAGAAACAATGGATACAGATAAAAAAGAATGCGATGCCCCAGAGTGAAACAATGCAACAACACACGAACTACGAATAATAGCCATACCTCAGATCATAGTGTGATCAACTGTCTCTGGTGCGGGGACAAGAGAGTGTACTCGTCCCAAAGTTGCTGGCACTGGGGTCTACCTGGGCTGAGTCTGTGACCGAGACATATGTGACTGTGATGGCCTGCCTGATGAATGGTAGGATGCCCGCGATGGAGGTCCTTGGCGAAACTGAGGACAGTTCTTTCTGATATGATTTGACTGTCCCACTGATAACATGAGAACGTATCACAATAAGACTGTGTAGCCTGTGTCCTGCTAAGCTGGGGATAGTTCATCTTTGTGTGGCCTGCTTGCCCTCAGTGAAAGTATGTGAAGACGCCACCAATAGACTGTACCACAGATGCAGAAGTCGAAGGACGTGGTGCACCAGATCGGAATCTCTTATGTGACAGGATGAACTTGCACTGCCTGGCTTCCTTCTGCGTTCCATAAAGCTTACTGATTCTGCCAGATCTTTCTCTGTTGTGATGGCCCTGCTTACTATCTCTGCATAAGTCTTCGCTATAGGAGATATCACTCTTGACTTGATTGCAGGACGAAGACCCCTTCAAACTTGTGGGTTTTATTCGATTCCGTATCCACCATGTAAGGAGCATATGTGAATAGTCGGGTGAACTCTACCTGATAATCTGCTACCGACATGTTCCTTTGTACTAGGAATATGAATTATTGTGCCTTTGTTTCTCTTTCTTCCTCAGGGAAATAGCGGCATAGGAACAATTCTTTGAAACCCTTCCAGGTCAGATCTGTCAGTAGCTTTTATTTCTCAACCATCTTCCACCATTTTCCAGCATCATTGACAAGTTGGGAGCTGGCCAGGAGAATTCGATCGTCCTCATCTGTGACCTTTGAAATTCCGTTACTAGAAGTATGCACGACTTAGAAGGGGTGAATATGTCGATTTTCAATTTTAGTTCCCTTTTAAAAAATAAATCAGATTTAACAATATGTGTAGCGGAATAAACGTGTGTGCAAGTGATAAACAAATGAATCAAACCATTAATATAAACCACACATATACAACGATATATAGTGGTTCAGTTCACCTGAACCTACATCCACTATTGGACTCACCCTCTCTAGGGCTATCCCAGATATACTATGTATGGGTCTCACACCTAAATAGTACGACCTAGTTTTTTATAGAGGTTCAACCCAATCGGTCTAATCCTCTACACCTATTTTTTAGACTGGTTCGAACACATTGTTCTAATCCACTTTTCAATGTTTGAAATAAAACAAATAAGAAATACTTGTCTTGGGCCTTGACCGTTTTCCTTTAAGCTCTTTCTTCTTTACTGAATCTGTGTGTCCTTTCCATTAGTTTAGCTCCATCAAATTGACTATCGGCACAGCAGTATAGGACAAGGGTATGACTGGTTTTATAGTCCTATATGAACACCTTACTCTTCATCAGGATTGAGGTATTGATTACCCAAATATTCACTAAGGAAAATGATGAAGAAGGTGTCTAGAGGGAATGACGAATGATCACTCATTGGTAATCCTGTTCCTGAGTATTTTCTGTGTGTATTCGGTCCTCTAAACAAAAACCTTATGTTATTTTATAAACAGTTTTAAGGTCTACAGTTAGTCACGCTTGCGAGGCCTTACTGATTCTGATGAGGCCTCGCCAGCGGTAATTTCTGGAAAGATAGCACACATGTGCTGTGTCACCTATCCAGACAGATCAGCCAGATATCAATCAGATATCAGCCAGATACCAATCAGATATCAGCCAGATACCAATCAGATATCAGCAGATACCAATCAGATATCAGCCACCTCATCTCCACCGTGCATGACTTGCAAGTCATTTATCTTTGCCTTTAATCAAGGACTTGATGAGAATATTGCAAGGTGGATTACAAATTATGGAGGAACCTTTCCATACTTGTCATGGACAGCTCCCCAAGGATATTCAAATTCAAATTTAAGAGAGGTGGCAACATCTCATCATGGATAAATTTGTTTACCATAATAAGCTTCCAATCAATTTACCATAATTACCCATCTCACCATGTGGATAATTTTATTTACCATAATAAGCTTCCAATAAATTTACCATAATTACCTCTCAATTAAAAAGGCATAGATTTTAACTTTCTAAAACTGTAAGAGACTGAGTCAGCTCGACACACTGGGTCAGCTGCACGCAGCTCAGCATAACTAGCTGCGAGGCCTCGGCAGATTGCATGAGGCCTCGAGGCTGAAAGTCACTTATTATCTTATTTTTCCAATTGACTTCTAAGGTATTTGACTTAGCCTAAGGTCTCCTATGGTTCACTTGCCTGTGTGCCAATACTGTATTTGGTGTAGATGTTTCAACTTCATAGTAGATCTTCTTATTCATCCAAGGCAAGCCCAACTGAGTCACGTAATTGACAATAAAGGTGACTCGGACGAACCGGGGCACTCACAATCTCCCCCTTTTTCAATTTCGTGACAAAAACTAAGATCTACCCATTACACCAATTTCCCCTTTACAATGAAATACAAGTCCTTAAAAAAATACAACTCAAACAATGACCATATCAAGACTTGAATTTCTTGCACTAACACTTCTCTTTACCATTTTCTTTTTCTCCCCTTGAAATGATGCCTGTAAAAAAATTCCTGCAAAAGACATAGGCAACTAGGTGGGATTTTGAAATTTCTCCCCCTCAACATTAGTACCATTTTTCTCCCCCTTTTGTCATGAATTGACAAAGGGTATGACATAATAATATCATGGAGAAACAGATTTAACAAAACATCAGTTTTAAATAAGCACTTATTCCAATATTTGAAACTAAGAAAGATCCACCACCAATATTATCACAATGATACCAATTAAATTGGATTTTTCAAATCTTTTAATTTTGAACTTATTTTAAATTTTGATCTTATCCCTTTATTCAAACTGGAATTTGGACATTAGATATTCACTATTCTAAATATTTAGTCACAATCCATTTGAACGATGAAAAGAACACTCACATTGATGCATACATATATAAATGTTCATTCCACATAATCAACTATAACAAGATAGTAAAGAATGAACAACTCAAAGAAAATGTTGCTTTTCAATATTTGATTACATGATATGGCAACCCTTTCAAAGCCATATTAGTGAAAATATCATAACCATATAATTCAAATATTTATTTCTCAATGAAATACCACCATATATGATCGTAGAAATAAATATATCATGCAACACTATGTATGCATAAACATTCAATCACACACCAATTTGTGCCTTTTGAAGATTCATACAATTTCATCCACGTTAGCACAAACTTAATTTGGAATTCCGAATCATTTAAGTCTTTTGAATCCACTTGAAATTTTGATTCGGTCCTTTCTTCTCAAATTTATGGATGTTGGGCGTTTTGATTTCACATCTTAGAATATTTAGCCTAGATCCGGTAATTTGATATAAGAACCTCATTATATTATTCCAATTCATAATATTTTGAGGTTTTGTCACATGCCCATAAGATTTGCCAACATAGGACTGATGTCTATTGTGTGGAGCAATGTTTTTCTTAGAGAAATTCACACTTGCAAAATAACTTTCCTTCTTTCTCTTTTCAAGGTGTGATTTTCCTCTAAAATTATTTTTCTTTTTCTTTGCACCTTTGGAATGATTTTCAATATTTTTATTTTCAAAGTGCAACGTTCTTAACTTACATTCATGTCTGAAATGGCCTAGTTTTGTTACAGTAGAAGCAAGTTACATGTTTTTTAGTCTTTTGGGTCAAGATGGGCAAAACAACATTCTCCAATTTGTGACCAAAGCCAATCTTGTTTCTAGAATCTTTAGCACCGTTTAGAATGGTGTTCTTAGAAACTTCAGATTTTACATCAAGATCATTTTTCAGTGTAGTGTGTACTACAAGGGCTTTATGTGTAGAATCTTGGTCTATGTTTGCCTCATGGCAAGATTTGGAGGTTGTGAGGATTGTAGAATTCTCATCAATAGTTATACTTTCATAAAATTTTTCCAGATATTCCCACATCTCCTTGGTTGTTTCAAAAGTCTTGATTACATTTAAATCATCAGCGGAAACAACACACATGATGGCATTGAGAGCTTTGAAATTACCATCATACATGCTTCTCTCAATGTCATCCCAAAGGTACAAGATTTTTGGTCTTATCATTTTAAGTGAATCTATGGCCACTTCTTCTATAGGATGTGACCAACCTTTTATGATGGCTTCCCACGCGATTGGGTATAAGGAAATTAGAAATATTTTCATTTTTATTTTCCAATAATTGTAATTGGAACCATCGAAGTAAGGACGTCTATTTATTTCTAAACTTTCACCCAAATGCATAGTTCTAGCAAAAATGATCAACTCCACACGGTTAAGTCAAATACGGAGTAATCTTACTCTTGATGCCAATTAAAATTCCGTTACAAGAAGTATGCACAACTTAGAAGGGGTGAATATGTCGATTTTCAATTTTAGTTCCCTTTTAAAAAATAAATCAGATTTAACAATATGTGCAGCAGAATAAACGTGTGTGCAAGTGATAAACAAATGAATCAAACCATTAATACAAACCACACATACACAACGATATATACTAGTTCGGTTCACCTGAACCTACATCCACTGTTGGACTCACCCTCTCTAGGGCTATCCCAAATATACTATGTATGGGTCTCACACCCAAATAGTACAACCTAGTTTTTTTATAGAGGTTCAACCCAATCGGTCTAATCCTCTACACCTATTTTTTAGAGTGGTTCTAACACACTGTTCTAATCCACTTTACAATGTTTGAAATAAAACAAAGAAGAAATACTTGCCTTGGGCCTTGACCGTTTTCCTTTAAGCTCTTTCTTATTTACTGAATTTGTGTGTTCCTTTCCATTAGTTTAGCTCCATCAAAATCACTATCGGCACAGCAGTATAGGACAAGGGTATGACTGGTTTTATAGTCCTATATGAACGCCTTACTCTTCATTAAGATTGGGGTATTGATTACCCAAACATTCACTAAGGAAAATGATGAAGAAGGTGTCTAGAGGGAAGGCCGAATGATCACTCACTGGTAATCCTGTTCCTGAGTTTTTTCTGTGTGTATTCGGTCCTCTAAACAAAAGGCTTACTGTTATTTTATAAACAGTTTTAAGGTCTGCAGTTAGTCACGCCTGCGAGGCCTCGCCAGCGGTAATTTCTGGAAAGACAGCACACATGTGTTGTGTCACCTATCCAGACAGATCAGCCAGATATCAATCAGATATCAGCCAGATACCAATCAGATATCAGCCGCCTCATCTCCACTGTGCATGACTTGCAAGTCATTTATCTTAGCCTTTAATCAAGGACTTGATGAGAATATTAAAAGGTGGATTACAAATCATAGAGGAGCCTTTCCATACTTGTCATGGACAGCTCTCCAAGGATATTCAAATTCAAATTTAAGAGAGGTGGCAACATCTCACTATGGATAAATTTGTTTACCATAATAAGCTTCCAATCAATTTACCATAATTACCCATCTCACCATATGGATAATTTTATTTACCATAATAAGCTTCCAATAAATTTACCATAATTACCTCTCAATTAAACAGTCACAAATTTTAACTTTCTAAAACTGTAAGAGACCGAGTCAGCTCGACACACTGGGTCAGCTGCACTCAGCTCAGCATAACTGGCTGCGAGGCCTTGGCAGATTGTATGAGGCCTCGAGGCTGAAAGGCACTTATTATCTTGTTTTTCCAATTGACTTCTAAGGTATTTGACTTAGCGTAAGGTCTCCTATGGTTCACTTACCTGTGTGCCAATATTGTATTTGGTGTAGATGCTTCAACTTCATAGTAGATCTTCTTATTCATCCAAGGCAAGCCCAACTGAGTCACGTAATTGACAATAAGGGTGACTCGGACGAACCGGAGCACTTACAACCTTAACTAGCTTGAAGATCTGTGTGAGGTTATCTATCTAATTCTCAGCATCTATTGGCCCTTCCGTACCATGAAACTTGGGAGGGTGTTGCTGCTGAAAATTTCTAAGAATGGCTTGGTTCCTAGTGTCAGGGGCTTGGGCCTTGACAGTCGCAGTCTGAGTTGACTGTATTATTGTCTGAACCAGGTTCTGAAGGAAGTTTTGAACTTCTGGTGTCACAGGAGGAACATTACCGCTAGTCTCAGCGACACGTACTGTAGATCGTCATACACGGCTTCCTCTTCGAGGTGGCATTGTCCTATGTCAAACAACGACAGTTAAAAGATTCCTCATTTCATAGACGCATGAATATATATTCATTTCAACCAATATCATCATATTATATCAAGGGAATTAAGTCATGCATTCACTTCACATTCTACATCAGAGGATAGATTCTAAGTTTTCATTTCTAACTTTCTATTCGTGTATATGTCATAACATGACTACGACCTTTTATTTACAACCTTATACTAGTTATTCGAATTTAACTTAGGGACAATCCTTATTTTGCTTTTTCGTTGCTCTGATACCAACTGTAGTGCCACTCCCGCTCCCACTAGGATCAGAGTGGTATTTAATGAGAAAAAGAAAGAGAGACAGAGCGCCACGACGGGAGTCATGTTCGAGTCAGAAAACGCGACCCTCGACTGGCCCAACTAGTGTGTGCGCATGGACAGAGTCCATTTTAACTTTTACAACGCACAAACATAATACCTACATAAGCATATACATAGCATTTGATACGTTTGAATGATAGTCATTCTCAATCCAAAGCAAAGCATATAAATCACATATAAGTTAAATGTCAAATAACAAAGAAGTCTAATATCATCATCTAAGAGTTTATACATCATCAATTAAACTTCTAATCATATAACTCCTAACAAAATTACATGTTCTCAGAATATAGACAAAAAGAATGATAATGTCTTCTATCTCTAAAATGTCAAAATGTGTGTTCTCCGAAACTTTGTCCTTTGCTTTCATCTCCAATCATGCTTGACTAGCATTCGCCCCAGCCTCAGTGCCCTTATGCTTCCTGCATTAGATTCTAAAAGGGGGGGAAATTTGTGGGTTTGTCAACGCCCAGTAGGAATTCCCATCGGTGTGGGTACTAATATGTGACAAATACAAAAATCATAATATAAGATAGGAGCTTACATTGTAATTCACATTTCATAAAAACATCTCCCATCCCCATTTGAAATTTCAAATCAAAATCAAAGTCATGTGTAAATACCAAGTAATAAACATCTCAAAATCATAATATATCTCATAACCAAATATCAAATCATACTTTCCAACTTAGTATATAAAATAATAATGAATTACATGCCATGGGTGCCATGAGGTCTAAGCAATCCCTTTCATGCCCCATGCATTGGAAAGTTTGTCTTTCCCAATTCAACAGTTTTATCACTGTCCTCTTATGTCCGTATCTTTCCCGTGGCATCCGGCTGGGAGCTACTTCCCAATACTTATCATTTCTACCGGGACTACCAGGGGAGTGCTATCACCCATACAATCCTGCACAGGGTTCAGGTCTCACACCAAAGAGCATTCAGCCCATCTTAATGCCATCTCTTGTCACATGGATGAGGCAAAAGGTCTATTTTGTACAATTCCTTTCATAAGGATAAATATTCGTAATGCTCATGCATTCCCATCCCTCATGAATGCATGATTCATATGCATGAGAACTCCATCGCTAATATTAAATCCATTTGCATTTCATCATAGGATAATATATGTACATCAAACTCCATGTTTAAAACACACATACAACAAATCTCAAAACATTGAAATCCAAACTAGAAATACATATTCACCATGGTACATCAATAAGAGTGGGAAAACCTACTTGATTCCAAGTTTCTAGTGTTGATGTTGAGTCTTGAACTTCCTTAACCAATAATGGGGTCACTTCCAATCTCTTCATTCATCCAATGCATCATATGCATAATTTTATATAAAAATCATAACCTTCTAGTAAGTAACTTAATAAGATTCTTTAATAGAATTCATTACTTCTACTTTGCTTCTTAAACCCAAATCTAGTTTAGTTCATTTCCAACTAATTCTAGAAATGAAGTCCATAAGCCTTTTCTTGTGCTTTTCTTTCAAATTACACCTTATCTAGGCTTAGGGTTAAGAATCCCCAATTTCCACTTTCAAATCTCAACTCTATCTAAAATCTAAATTCTAACATACATTTTCTTAACCTTAGATAAATTAGATTTCTCATACCTTCTTAGATTTCCTACATGTTCTTTCCATTCTTTCCACTCATAATCATTTTCCACTCTATTCCTAAGCATGCAATTGGATTATTTTATCACAACAATGGTAAATTTCACATAACCTAGAATTGGGGGTTTTTGTTGTGAATAAACTTAGGGTTTAATTTCTAAGCCTAATCATTTGTATTACTTTTTCATGTACTTGGTCACATATTAGGAGGCTAACATTTCCAATTTGATGAGTTAATTCATAGATTTACATCAAATTCCATGAATTTGGGGAAAACCCCTAAATCCCCAAATTCCATATCCTTAACTTGGGCTTAATTTCCAAGTCTAATCATTTGTATTACTTCTCCATGTAATTGGTCACATATTAGGAGGCGAGCATTTCCAATTTGATGAGCTAACTCATAGATTTACATCAAATTCCTTGAATTTGGGGAAAAACACTTAAATTCCTAAATTTCTCCAAATTCCATCATCTTAACCAAAATTTGTCTAAGGTTGGTTCCAAATCACCCTAAATTTCACATTAAACATAAATAATAAGCTTAGGGAAGAAGATTTTACCTTTAGATGAGCTTTCGAAGTTTCCTTATTCTCATTTATTCTCTTCTTCTTCATCTTTCTCAAACTTCTCTAATGGAGGAGAAGAAATTCGTGTGGGGTGGAGTTGGGAAGATGATTCCCTCCTCTTTTCTTCTATTTTCTTCCTTTTTAGGTATAGAGGAAGAGGAGGAGGAGGAGAGGAGAGGGAGAACCGATTGAAGAGGGTGAGAGAGGGAGAGAGATGAGGGAAGGAGGAAGGAGAGGGCACCACCGTATGGAGGGAATGAGAATAGAGAGGGCCTCTTTTCCTTTGGCTTGAGTGAATAATAGGTAATGGGATGAGGTGGAGGGCATGCATTGGCCCAAAATGGAGTTGGAGTGGGTGGGTTCCCTTGCATTTAATGCAAAGGTGGGAAAGTGGTTGTGGTGTGTCCTTGCCATGTCATGTGGCATCCCACCTCATTAAATAATATTAACCTAAATTAGAAACTTAATTAAATCACCCCTAATAACACTTAATTAGTTAATCAGCTCTCTAATTATTGTTAATTAATGTCAACATTTCCACGGATCTCCAATCGAAGTTTAATTCTCAAAAGTTTATTCAAAATAATCTGAGAAAATTGTATGTTTATCCAGTGGGATGTAAAGGGTGATGAAAAGTAAATGGATAAACAAATTGATATATATGTGGTTGAATTTGTTAAGGTAACGAGGTTCGATTCGTTTTCACGTGAGCGTTAGCATTGTTCTTGCGAAACAAGAAAAGAACAGTAATCAGACGTTGGTAGGATTCCTACCTTATTGAGACACTATGGATTATACATATAACACTGGCCTTTATTTCCAAATATGATATTTTACTTTGATTAAATAAATGATATATGTTTATGAACTAAATTTCAATTATATTATGTAATTTGATAAGAAAGGGCATTCTTCTATTCATTATCTCATGCATGGCATGGGAGGGAATACATGGGACCAGCAAGCCAAGTTATGAACGGTCCAGACATAATTTGGGCTTGAAACTAGCTTGTGTGAAGTTATGAGAACTATTGATATGTTGGCCTTGTCCGGGATTACTAGGAATGGGTACGGCGTAATTTGGGCCAAAGAGCTCCTGGGTATATAGTCCCCTGCACAGAGGGAGGAGTCCACACTCCATCTGTAATTCTGATTAACATGTGTGGGGAGGTATAACAGTGACCTGGTGATGCCATCACAAAACACTGCGGACGTAAATGGCCAAGGGAACACCTTGATATGGTGATTTATCAAGGAAACTATTTATATATGATGCGATTGGATATGGAATTGGGTGAGTGATCATTTGACATTGACACCCATGATATGATGCATTAGTAAGCATGATTATGATATGGATATCATGCATTGTTTTTACTACTTATGGGATGTTTTTACGAATATAATATGATGCTTCTATCTTGATTTTATCTTAATCCTATGTGTACCATAACCTTACTTGGAATTCCTACTGGGCATGTTGACTGATGCCCTACTTCTACCCTATAGATGATGGAACATGGAATGACAAGGAAACAGACACGAGACATGAAGGGAGCCAAGCGTAGGAGCTTGGAATGAATTAAGTTTATTTTACTTGTCTTTGATTGTTTATGATGTATTGGGAGGACTGATGTTTTGGACTGTAATAACTTAGAATTATTTTGCTATAATTTGATGATATTTAAGTTTCAGTAAAGTATATGGTGATTGGCTTTCCTTGCCTTATAATGTCATGTACGTGAATAGCGTATTATTCATATAATTAAATCCGCAATGTATTCAGAAGAGCGTGTGAAATGTTTTAGTGGATTTATTCCACGCACACGTAATTAATTGGTGGCCAGTTAAGGGTCGGGTTTTGGAAACTCGGACTTAACTTGCGCCGTGACGTTCCCTCTCTCTCTCATTCATTTTATAAAGAAAAAAATATACTCTGATTTGTGGCGAGCGAAAAAGGGCAGGGCGTTACAGTTGGTATCAGAGCGAAACCAGAAGTGTTGAGTCTCACAAAGTAAGATTAATATGGTATCATGTCTCACTGACAAGATGAGAATCCCTACTGACCGACTCTTCGGAGTCTGCTGCACGGGGGCTAGATTAATTTGCTTTGTTGAGAATCAGACTGTAAGCATTCAATCTGAGAGCAACACTTGATGAGGAAAGTAACAGCAAGGGAAGAACAATCACTATAAATTATGGATTTATCAGACAAAGCGAAATAGGACGTATCTCCCCCGAACAAGAAACATCATGATTTTCCCCAAAATGAAAAACATTATATGATACATAGGACAAATTTCCCCAAAACAAGAATTACAAGATGATGATTAGGCAATTTTCCCCAAGTATGTGAACATAAAATTTTGTGAGAAAACTAAGTCAATCAATGTTTCGATGACTTAGGAAAATGCCTACAAGAAGAAGAAATACCCAACAGAACCCGCATCAAAAAGAGGAACATAACGGAGAGGAACAAGACAGTGTGAACAGTCTTGAGGTACCTCCTGAGCTACAGAGCCTGGTACAGGCAGTGGTCATCTCCGTTCTACAGCAACACCAGAACGGCAATGGAGGCGCAACCTCCAATGAACACTAGTGTGTAGGATAGAGGCTGGTGAGCCCGCGCTTATTGGACCTGATCTGGTTGTAGAGACCATGGAACAGATCAAGGTGATACGCCAACATCTGCTTACAGTGTAGAGTCGTCAGAAGAGCTACGCTGACAAAAGGAGAAGATTTCTTGAGTTTGAAGTGGGAGATCTAGTGTTCTTGAAGGTCCTGCCACGAAAGGGACACATGAGATTTGGAAAGAAAGGGAAGTTGTCACCCAGATTTGTGGGACCCTTTCCAATCCATGAGAGGGTGGGGGAAGTGGCCTATCGTCTGATATTACCTCCACAGTTGTCATCACTACACGATGTATTCCATGTTTCTATGTTGAGGAAGTACAATCTTGACCCATCGCACGTGCTGAATGTGCAAGACATAAAAGTACAAAGTGTCGTAACTTACGCCGAAAGGCCTGTCAGAGTGATTGAGATGGAACAAAGGGTCTTACGGAACCGAGCAATTTCTTTCAGTCAAAGTGGTATGGGATCGACATGGTAATGAGGAAGCCACTTGGGAACTTGAATCAGAAATGAGGACAGCTCATCCTGAGCTATTTGTGTAATTTGATTGAAACCCAACTTCGTTCGATTTTCGAGACGAAAATTTCAAAAAGAGGGTAATATTGTAACACCCGAATTTTCATTATGTATGACTATATTGGAATATTCTATTTGAATTGTGAATTAAATGAATGTGAAATTAAATTGTTGAAATGGACATTAGGTGGTCAAGGTAAATGGGTCAATTACCCAATTAAGACCCAATGGATTATGGATCAGCTTGATTTTAAAGTAATTGGGTAAGGTTAAAGTAAATGGGTAAAAGGTTAATGGGTCAACTACCCAATTAAAATCCAATGCAAAAAATCCACCTCGTCAAGTGAGGTAGCATGTGAGTGATGTGGCAATGCCATGTGGCATGCATGTCATCACATGGAAGCCTAGTAGGCAAGGTGCCACATCATCAAATGACATGGCCAAGATGGGACCCAAGTGCCATGTGGTGACCAAGTCACCACATGCATGGCCAGCCATGACATGTTGACTTGGTCAATCACCTAGTGAGTTCAAGTTTTGAGTTTAAGATTTAAATGCTTGAGTTGAGTTGGGAAGATGGAGAGTCTTCATCTCAATGGTCATGAACCGATGGATTCGATGGAAGTCAAAGAGTCTCCTTAGTTTAAGCCAAGGGTCTTCTTGGTTAAATCAATGGACACCTTGTTTAGATAAAATCATTAAGAAAGGGAATGAATAGTTGGAGTTGTTATACAAAAAGACACAACCAAAGGGGCTGTACACACCCCTTGGCCGATCACTCCTTCCCTTACACACAAGGACTTTTGTTCTCCTCTTCTCTCTCTCTCTCTCTCTCTCTCTCTCTCTCTCTCTCTCTCCCAGCTACAGTTCTATACTTGATGAATTATTGAAGAAGAAGGATTAAGGAAGGAAATGACAAACCAAAAGAAAAGAAGGAGACGGGACAGAAGGTATGTTTAAGGTTTAGTAATATGGGATTAAGACTAAGGAAACCATAGGTTTGGCCATGGTATGGCCGAATCCATGGATTCCATAACTGATGGAATGGATGACTAAATTTTTATAAGGCCATGAAATTGGAAATCCATTCAAGGAATGGTAATGGGTTGAAACAAACAACCATAGGATTGAATCCAAGACCATACTATATTGGTACAATGATTGAATGGGTCATGAGGAACCCAAACCTTGACTAGTGGGTAGATTGAATTTAATAAGAGGAGTGTAGAAGATGAAATCTATGTTTAAATAATGTTAGGAGTGGATTTCATGAAGAAGGACTTTACAGAATAAGCAAACAAAAAGGACTGACAAAGAGTCAATCGACTGAATTGGTTCTGGCCGAGCATATAAGTGTATTCTGGGTGTTTCAGCTTACTGAATCTTATGATTCAGTCGATTGAAAGTGTGCTAGCCGAGCAACATAAGGGTACCTGAATGTTTCAGCCGACTGAATCTATGATTTAACCGACTGAATATAGATGTACCAAATAAGTAAGTAAGTAGGTGTGTTTCAGTCGACCGAATCTTGTGATTCAGTCGGCTGAAGGTATGCTCAGCGAACTCGTAAACGGTTTTGTTGATAACTCAGCCGACTGATCTTTGATTCAGTCGACTGAATGTATACTGACCGAACACACAAATAATCTGATCCAAAGTTAGCCGACTGAATCTGTGATTCAATCGACTAAAAGTGTGTTGACCTAGAACATAGAGGATTTGACCTAAAGTCAGCCGACTGAATCCATGACTCAGCTGATTGAAAGGTTACGGATCAAGTTTATACGGTACTGAGTTGTGTTTCAGCAGACTGAAAGTTTGTGGGTAAAGCAAAAACTGTATCTGGGCGTGATTCAATCGACTGAATTTGAATGTTTTATTTTTTGGTTAATTTTCTAGATACCTCTGTTTATCCAGTGGGATGTAAAAGGTGATGAAAAGTAAATGGATAAACAAATTGATATATATGTGGTTGAATTTGTTAAGGTAAAGAAGTTCGATTCATTTTTTTACGAGCGTTACCGTTGTTCTTGCGAAACAAGAAAAAAACAGTAATCGGACGTTGGTAGGATTCCTACCTTATTGAGACACTATGGATTATACATATAACACTGGTCTTTATTTCCAAATATGATGTTTTACTTTGATTAAATAAAGGATATATGTTTATGAACTAAATTTCAATGATATTATGTAATTTGATAAGAAAGGGCATTCTTCCATTCATTATCTCATGCATGGCATGAGAGGGAATACATGGAACCAGCAAACCAAGTTATGAACGGTCCGGACATAATTTGGGCTTGAAACTAGGTTGTATGAAGCTATGAGAACTATTGATATGTTGGCCTTGTCTGGGATTGCTAGGAATTGGTACGGCGTAATTTGGGCCAAAGAGGTCCTAGATATATAGTCTCCTGCGCAGAGGGAGGAGTCCACACTCCATGGGTAATTCTGATTAACATATGTGGGGAGGTATAATAGTGACCTGGTGGTGCCGTCACAAAACACTGCGGACGTAAATGTCCAAGTGAACACCTTGATATGGTGATTTATCATGGAAACTATTTATATATGATGTGATTGGATATGGAATTGGGTGAGTGATCATTTGACATTGACACCGGTGACATGATGCATAAGTAAACATGATTATGATATGGATATCATGCATTGCTTTTACTACTTACTAGATGTTTTTACAAATATAATATGATGCTTCTATCTTGATTTTATCTTAATCCTATGTGTACCATAACCCTACTTGAAATTCCTACTGGGCATGTTGACTAATGCCTTATTTCTACCCTATAGATGATGGAATATGGAATGACAAGGAAACGGACATGTGACATGAAGGGAGCCAAGCGTAGGAGCTTGGAATGAATGAAGTTTATTTTACTTGTCTTTGATTGTTTATGATGTATTGGGAGGACTGATGTTTTGGACTGTAGTAACTTAGAATTATTTTGCTATAGTTTGATGATATTTAAGTTTCAGTAAAGTATATGGTGATTGGTTTTCCTTGTCTTATAATGTCATGTACGTGAATAGTGTATTATTCATATAATTAATTCTGCAATGTATTCCAAAGAGCGTGTGAAATGTTTTAGTGGATTTAGTCCACGCACACGTAATTGGTGGCCAGTTAGGGGTCAGGTTTTGGAAACTCGGACTTAACTCACGACGTGACATTCCCTCTCTCTCTCACTCATTTAAAAAAAATATATATACTCTGATTTGTGACGAGTGAAAAAGGGCGGGGCGTTACAGATGAAATTAATGAAATATGACTTCAGTACCCCCAAACTTAAATTGAACATTGTGCTCAATGTCCCCTAATCTACATTGGCCAGGTGTAAAAGAAGAAATATTTTAGAAAAATGAACGATCGGGCTTTAGATGTACCTTTGGATGTGCATTAAATGATGTATGATTTTCTAGGCTTGACTGACTCAATTAATGACTCTAACTGACTTATACATAGACAAATGGATAGGATGGGTAGGTGTGCTAAAAAAATGGGTTAGGGCGATGGATAGTGGGTAGTGGGTAAAAAGGGTTGGATGACAGTAGGGGTGTGGTTAGATGGATATGGGTAGAAATGGGTGTGGGTATAACGTATGATTTCTTATCAATCCCCGTAGATTGGATTAGTGAATAAAACTTCAAGTTCTGCTTCTGGATTGTGATACTCTAAGAATGGTTTCAATCGATGACCATTGACTTTGAAAACATGACCAATCTTAGGATGCTTGATCTGAATTGCTCCATGTGGGTATATAGATGTAACAATCAACGGACCAGACCATTTAGATTTAGATTTCCCAAGAAAAAGATGCAACCGAGAATTGTACAACAAGACCTTTTGACCAACAATAAACACTTTCCTAAGAATGTGTTTGTCAAGAAACACTTTCATCCGGTCTTTGTACTTTCTAGTTGTGTCATAAACTTCATTTCTTATTTCTTCCAACTCAGCTAGTTGGAGCTTTCTGTGTTGTCCAACCGCATCTAGAGCAAAATTGAAACGCTTGATAGCCCAATATGCTTTGTGCTCTATCTACACTGGAAGTTGACAGTCTTTCCCATAAATCAAACGATAGGGTGACGTTCCTATATGTGTTTTAAAAGCAGTTCGATATGCCCATAGTGCATCAGTGAGTTTGGAAGACCAATCTTTCCGGGTTGGATTGACTGTCTTCTCAAGGACATGCTTGATCTCTCTATTTGAAATTTCCACTTGCTCATTTGTTTGCAGGTGATATGGAGTAGCGATCTTATCCATCATCCCATATGATTTCATCAACTTTTCGAATGGACGATTATAGAAGTGTTTTCCTCCATCACTAATGATGGTTCATGGAACACCAAATCTAGAGAAAATATTTTCTTTCAAGTAATGGATGACGACATTGTGATAATTTGTTTTGCATGCCACCTCTTCGACCCACTTTGATACGTAGTCAATGCCTACGAGAATGTATTGATTGCTAAAAGAATTGGGGAATGGTCCCATGAAATCGATGCCCCAAACATCAAAAAGTTCAACAGATAAGATGGGGTTTAAATGCATCATATTTCGACGAGATATACCACCTAATCTTTGACATCTATCGCATGAAGTACAGAAGGTATGGGTATCTAGAAACATGGATGGCCAATAAAATCCACACCGTAAAATTTTTGCAGTTGTCTTTCTAGCACTGAAATGGCCTCCACAAGCCTGATTATGATAGAAGTTATGATACTTTGTTCTTCTTCTTCTTTAGGGACACAACAACGAATAATTTGGTCCACACAATGTTAAAATAGATATGGATCATCCCAAAGTAAACTTTTGACATGTGCCAGAAACTTAAATCTATCTTGCCAGTCCAATGTAAAGGCATTTGACCAGTAACAAGATAATTGACAATATCTACAAACCTTGGTACTTGGGATACTGACATGAGTTGTTCATCGGGAAATGACTCAGTGATAGGACGATTATCATCTGTAAATTAAATTATCAATCTAGACAAATGGTCAGTTACCACATTATTTGAACCTTTCTTGTCTTGAATTTCTATGTGAAATTCTTGTAGCAAGAGTATCCATCTGATTAGGCGGGACTTAGCATCTTTCTTGGAAAAAAGATACTTATGTAATGACCCGGCCCGATATTTCTGGAACTTAGAGAGTTTTGTGGATATTCGAATTGTTTTTGGTGTTTTGGTAGCAGTGTAAAGAGTGTCGCTCCGCGGTGGGCCCCAGTTTGCCTGACTTCAAGTTCGAGAACTCGAATGGACATTATGGTAATTTTGTAATTGATATGTATATTTTCATGATAGTAATTAAAAAAAAAATCACATGTTTTCTCCCTCGATCTTCGGCATTCGAGAAATTATCAGGTTTTCGATCTTGTTGTTTATTTTTCTTTTTGAAGAGAAGTTTTGAAAAAAAAAAAAAAGAGTTTAAAGCCCTAACCCTAAAACCCCCCTTATTTAAGCTCTCTCTTCTGCGCGACACTATAGCCGCAGCTGCTATAGTGTTCGCACCCCTCTTATCCGTCTCCCTCTCGGTAGCACTTCCCTTCTTCCCAATTTTTCTCTTTCGGCTCCTCCTCCTCCTTCTTCTCTCTACAATCTTCTTCCCCTCCTTCAGTCTGGCAGTTGTTTCCCCTTTTTCTCGCCGCCGTACTTCCTTGGATCTCAATGCACCTCTTTTGCCGCCTGATTGCGAAGCTTTCTTCCCCGTTTTCGCCGCATGATTCCAGGTATTCCTCGTCTTTCTTCATTTCTTCTCTTTCCTTTCCCTTATTCCTTAGATTTCTTCGACTTCTTCATGCCTCTCCTCGATCTTCATCGAACTTTTGTCATTTTCATAGCTTTTCGTCAGTTTTCCTTGTTTTCCCTCGATTTTACTTGGTTTTCCTAGTTTCCCTTCATTTTCTTTGGTTTTCTTGGATTTCACTAAATTCCTTTTTCTTTTCCCCTTTCTCGACTCATTCGGGAAACTCAGTCGGCTCGGTTGAGTCACCGAGTGGACTCAGTTGGGCGCCTGGGTTGACCCAGCTTGGCCCAGCTCGGTTTTGAGCCAGTTTGGCCCAATTCTTTGGTCCAGTCTCAGCCCAGCCTAGGCCCAGTTTTGGCCCAAATCCTTGGGCACAATCTTAGATCTAACTCAGCCAGACTTGGTCCAGTCTATGTCTAGCAGACCCAACCCTTTTCTTGCAGGTCCAGCTCATCGACTCGGCCCGTTTTCCAGCCCGACCCATTTCTGCTTATTTTGGGCCCACCCAGTTTTAGGCTCGTTTCAGCCAGGCCTCGTTTTAACACGTTTTACCTTGATTGCTTATTCATTCTTCATTGTTTCACCTGATGGAGCTCCCTCCAAGCCGCTAGATACGTTTACTCTTCAGTTTTTGACTCCACACACAGGTGAGGGGACTTATCACAGTTTTAGCATGCATTGTAGATATCGAATATGTATTTCCGGACATGGAGTGATTCGAATGGGACCCTCTATTTATTAAGCCGCTCGGTAAGGGTGAACCGTTGAGAATGACTATGCGGCGAGGGATATGTTCGGGTGCACTCTCGTCCACTATACGCAATTGTGAGAAACTTTAATTGGATAAATTGATATTAAATATGATACTTGGAAGATGTTGATGATACGTTGAATGTTTATTTAACAGATGCATATCCAATCATGTCGAGCATAGAGATGTGTGCTTAAGTAACTCGTTATGTGCTTTTGACTAGCATGATGACGTAAGATTCTGATTTCGGTTAGTTATGTTAGAACATGCTTATATTGTTATACATGCTTATGTTGTTCACCTAGCTATAACATTTGAACGAATTTATGATGAGAATAAGATATCTATTGGATGTCGAACATGATGCTTGAGACTTAATGATAATGTGTTATGTGTCTATCCATAACATTCAAATGAATTTATGTTGGGTGCCTACTTATAATATTTGAATGAGAGCATGATGAGTATGGGATTTGTGTTTCGAGATCTTACTATATGCATATGCTGTTATACATGATCATGATATCATGCGCATGCATAGAGGTAACTCATAACGGACAACATGTCGTTGGGTGTTGAGATGGAGGGACTATTCACGTGCGTATATGTTTATGGTGACGTGATGAGTTTGGTTGTTGGGAGGACTTCCCCATTGCATTCCGGCGGTTGAGGTGCCTGCCTCTTGACATTGACTTCCCTGTTATACTCCAGCAGTTGAGACCCCCATAGGAGATGCAGGCTTCCCCATTGTATTCTGGCAGTTGTCGCGGTTGTATATTGTGTGGTCTCCCGGTTGTACTGGTAGGGAGATTGGATTTTGATAGAGGACCCGATGTGGGCTACCGAGATGATTTCTCGGGTTTGGTCGGTGGATCATCGATGGTGTAGTTGGATTTCGTGCATGTTAGCACCATTGTTAATATGATATTCTTGCATTCGTACATGTGATCTATTTATGTTGCTGACTTGTGATAAGCTTTATCTCTTCACTGGGCTGGTTAGCTCACCCCTTACCTTTCAGGTACCCTGATCTAGAGGGCTAGGCGAGCCCCTTGAGTAGGTGTCCAGGGAGGAGCAGTAGTATTAGATATTCCATGATCTTGTATGTTTAGTTTGGAGAGACCCTTACTGGAGTGGACTCATTATCACATATTTGTTTGAATGATTATATAACTATATTGGACGGTCGGTGCTTGTTTGTTGTAATTATTATATTGGTTTTTTTTCTTTATTAGATTGTTGAGCGGGAGGTAGTTACTCCGTTTCAAAAAAAAAAATGTCCGATATCCGTTCATTGGTCATGTTTGAATCAGCATGAGTATGATTTTATTATCATGCAAGGTTTTGAATTTTATCGGTATGATTGGATCTCTATTATCATACCCTGTTTTGGATATCATGTTTTATGAGTATATTATGATTTATTACAACTGATTTCTGCTATATGTTATATCTGGATTTTTGGTACTAACCCATGTGCTAGCCCTAACTGGAATACGTACTGGGTGCGTTGGTCTAACGCCCTACTTCTACCCTGTAGTGGATGATGCAGGAATTGAGGAAAGCAGGGAACGCAAGGAAGGCCAGGCATAGGAGCTTGGATGATTTATTTTATATGTTTTGAATAATGATACTCATGGACTTGTATTAGGAGTATCTAGGTTTCAGAATGTAATAACTTACATATTTTGCTATGGTTGGATGTTATTTGGATAATGATGATTTGATTCAATGACTAAGTACTTTGCTATCAGATGATTTGGATATGAGTTTTATCATGATTCCGCAATGATGATTTATTCTGCATGTGTATCGTATTGCTATGTGCGAACCATTTTCCTGGACTTGGTCCATGCGCACATAGGGTTGGCCTGTTAAGGTTCGGACTTAGCTCTCGTCGTGACATTCCGCTCTTGCTCATACTCTGATATTTAAAAAAAAAAACACAGGAGTTGATTTCAATACGAGAAGGGCGGGGTGTTACATGGCATGGGGTGGAGGATTTGTAACCGGAGGGGTCACACTCCGTCAGGGAGTCCGAAAAACCTATGTGCGGTAACTTGATGTGATTTCCATCAAGAAGAATCCGGAGGCTCCACACTCCATCGGGGCGTCCAAAAAACCTATGTGGTGGTTACTTTTATGTACATGTGATGGGTGGGACTCATTGCATGGCATGGATTTATATGGTTTTTGACATTACGATATTATTATATATGTTTTGTACTGATCATGTGTTAGCCATAACTGGAATATCTACTCGGCGCGTTGTTCTAACGCCCTACTTCTACCCTAGTTGATGATACAGGAAATCAAGGGAACGATGAACGTAAGATGAGCCAGGCATAGGAGCTTGGATGCTTTATTTTATAGGTTTTGAATAAAGTTACTTATGGACATGCATTTGAGTAACTAGTTTCCGAGAATGTAATAACTTAGATGGTCGGATGTTTATTTGGATGATTATGACGTTTTAATAATGATTAAGGACTTGACGTACTTTGCTATCTGAATGGAATAGAACTTGGTTCTATTGTGATTTTGCATTTTGATGTTATGATTCCGCAGGTTATGATTTTATTCCGCAAATTGATATTGCTATGTGTGAACCATTTTATTGGACTGAGTCCATGCACACATAGGGTTGGCCAGTTAAGGGTCGGACTTTGGAAGTTCGGACTTAGCTCGCGTAGTGACGTCCCGTGCTCTATCACTCTATTCTTTAAAAAAAAAAAAATAGACTCTGAATTTATGGGAAGAAGCGAGTGAAAAAGGGCAGGGCATTACATTAACAGTGGCCAGAAATGGTTGTCCAAGAATAACCGGAATGTGCCCATTTTCGTTCTAAGTGGGTTGAGTATCCAATACCACAAAATCGTCAGGAAAGTCGAAATCGTCGACTTTCATTAGAACGTCCTCTATCACACCTCTTAGGATTTTCACAGATCGATCAGCTAATTGCAATGTGATAGGGGCGAGTTTTAATTCTCCTAAATCCAACTGCTTATAGAGAAAGTATGGCAGTAGGCTGACACTTGCTCCACGATCTAATAATGTAATGCCCCGCCCTTTTTCACTCGCTTCTTCCCTTGAATCAGAGTCAATTTTTATTTTTTTTATATAACAGAGTAAAACGATAGAGAGCGGGACGTCACGACGCGAGCTAAGTCAGAACTTCCAAAGTCCGATCCTTAACTGGCCAACCCTATGTGTGCATAGACTCAGTCCATGAAAACGGTTCACACATAGCAATATAAACATGCGGAATAAAAATCATAACATGCGGAAACATAATAGAAAACAGTTCTATTCCATTCAGATAGCAAAGTACGTTAAGTCCTTAATCATCATTATCATAACGCAATTATCCAATAAAACATCCAACCATAGCAAATTCATCTAAGTTATACAATCCGAATTCTAGATATTCACAATACAAGCCTGTGAGAATCTTAAACAAAATCTAAAGTATAATTATCCAAGCTCCTATGCCTGGCCCGTTTTGCGTTCATCGCTCTCCTTGTTTCCTGTATCATCAACTAGGGTAGAAGTAGGGCGTTAGTACAACGCGCCCAGTAGGTATTCCAATTAGGGTTAACACATGGGTTAGTACCAAAAATCCAGATATAATAAATATATCAAATCTAGTATAATAAATCATACCACACTTATAAAACATTGAATCCAAAACAGTGTATGATAATAGAGATCCAATCATACCGATAAAAACCAGAAACCTTGCATGATAATAGAGTTCATAATCATGCCGATTCAATGCCATGTCATGCTATCATATGCAATGAATCCCACCCATCAGAAACTCATAGTATCCTCTTGATGGGATTCTCATCATCAAGGTATCCTTCCACGAGTGTTTTACGGACGCCCCGACGGAGTGTGGATCTCCGGATATATAGTATCCTCTTGATGGAATGCTCATCATCAAGGTCTTCATTCATAGTATCCTCTTGATAGGATTCTCATCATCAAGGTATCCCCCCACGAGTGTTTTACGGACACCCCGACGGAGTGTGGGTCCCCGGTTATCTGTCCTCCCTCCTATGCCATGCATGAGATGCAAATACCACATGCTATGCAATTATACAAAATCATAGCATTTAAAAGCTCATATTTAAAACACATGCTATTTTATCAAATAAACATGCATATAAAATCACTATTTGAAACATATCTTTTGCAATATAAATTCATTAAATCAAGATAAAAACAATGTACATAAACTCATGGTTTCAAAGAGGTGGGATCCTACCAAAGACCGCTACGTGTCCTTACATCTTTCGTCCGGTAACCGCTCACGATCGTAAACACCTTGTGAAGTTTCGTTACCTTATAACATATTAATCAATCAAAACCAAGTCCCACTTGATTTACAATATTTTAAGTCCATAAACCAATCCCCATGGGGTTCGGCCACACATCATGGCCAAACCATGGTCCTTTATTTTTTACCATAATTACAACAATGTCATCCATGGCTAACATAACCCATTACCTACCATTTTCACATTTATTTACCAAATTGCTATTGGTCTAACCTTTAGTTAATATTTCATTTTAATTACAATATTGCCATTATACTTATCCATAGCCATTTACCTTCCTTATTTTTCATATATTTACAAGATTGCCATCCAAGGTTAATATAACCCATTTTAGCAAGTATTGACAACCTTGCCATTGCCTCCAACAACTTAGGCTTAGGTTCCAACACATAGATCCATTTATTTATTTTAAACATCCATAACACTCCCAATAACCCTTTTAACAATAATTCATAACCAATTCCATCAACTTATGTTTGAGTTTCAAAACATAGTTCCATTAATCACCATATTGCCATCCAAAGCTATAATTCCATTATTCTCACCCTTCATCCCTTGGTTTGGTGAACCATTTATTAAAATTATGCAAAGACCCAAACATGGCCCATTAACAAGTTCATGGGGTTCGGCCATGGTGTATGGCCGAACCCTTGATGTTTCTTTTCAATGGTTCACCAACTTAGGTCCATAAACCATAACCTATACTTGCATCCTCCCTTTAAAATACACATAAACATAAACCCATAAAATTGATTCATGGGGTTCGGCCAAACATCATGGCCGAACCCTATGCCCATTTATTTCACTTATTAACAATTTTGCCATCACCTTCATCACCTTAGGTTTAGGTTTTAAAACCGATCCATAAATTTATACATTATACATAACACTCCAATTATAGAAACTTTCCAAATTTAGTCTCCACCTTCCATAATTAGATCATGATTCAAAACACCTAACAACTCCATAATTAGAAAGTCCTTAAATAGAAATTTTCTAAATTAATATCCAATTCCATAATTAGAAGGTTTCCATACTTATCATAAATCCTTCCATACTTAGAAGGTTTCCAAGATAATCATTAATCCTTCCATACTTAGAAGGTTTCCAAATAATCATTAATCCTTCCATACTTAGAAGGTTTCCAAGATAATCATTAATCCTTTTATACTTAGAAAGATTCTAATTTAATAACCATCCTTCATAATTACATAGTTTCTAAATTTAAACTCCACCTTCCAAAAATAATTATCATACATTAAAATTACCATAACCACTCCATGGGTATGGCCGAACCCTTTGGTTCACAAACCTCCTTCTACAAATTATTAAACATTGATCTTACATTTAATCCATTAAAATCTAATAAGGCCCATTCAATTTATTCATGATTCTTATCCATTTAATCCTTTTAAAAATCATATAACATTAACATCAACTCTCATTTAAAATTTACCAACAACCTTCCATGGGGTTCGGCGATGCACTATGGCCGAACCCTATGGTTCTTTCTTTCCATGGATCTAAAACCATATAATTATTCCATGACTTTCATCCCATAAAATATAATCACCAAAAGCATCCATTAAAACCATACATTAATCGTAATCCTTCCCAATTCTTCCATAAAATAACCAATATCCTTTCATGGGGTTCGGCCCTTCACCATGGCCGAACCCTATGGTTTATCAACCATTTTAAATCCCTTTTAAAGCATGCATCATTAGTCCATGGTTTTCAACCCAAACACCCATAATTTAAACCATGTCTTTCCATTAAACATCCTTTTTTCCCAATTCTTTTCCATGGGGTTCGGCCATACATCATGGCCGAACCCTATGGTTCCTTATCTTAAACAAAATATGAAATCACATACCGGTTTCGTGACTCCTTCAGCTTGCTCTTGCTCTTTCTATCCTTTCCTTCCTTGGCCTTCTCTCCTCCTTGCTGGATGCTCTTCCTTCTCTTTGTTATGCCGAGAATACCTTATTGCTAGTATGCAAACCAGCGCCAAGACCTTTGCTGATTTGAGTATTGTCGTGAGCCTCTCCTTCTGTCCTTTTATTTACCTCTATTTGGTTCTATCTTGCTAAGATAGCAAATTACAATTTCATGCATGTCGTGTACTCCTTTGTCTCTTTAAGATAGACACTCCCAATTGGCTTTCTCTCTAGACAATACCGTGAACCCCTCTTATATCTTGCTGCCTCTCTCTTTCATCTTAAAAACTCCACACAGCCAATGCTAGATAGCAATTACCGTGAGCCCTATTGTGTTGCCTCTTCCATTTTATTAAACATTCCCGTTAATCCTATCCTAGATTAGACAGTGCTAATAAATAATTCCCCTTTCTCTTGATAATGCCGTGTGCCCCTCTCTTTCATTCCACTCGGCCAAGCTTTTCTTTATTTGGATTTACACATCTTCTTTATTTAAGCAATACGATATCATTGCTTAAACCAAATCCATCCACACGTTTTTACCCCATTTAAGACAATCCTTGGTCGCATATACTCCTTGATTTTTGTGATAGAAAATCCTATACTTGGCCATGCAATCTTTTATTTAATTCTCTCATGCGACCATGCATATCTCTTATTTATAGATATTGCATCACTAATTAAATTCAGCCCATTCAATTATTATTGAAACCATTTACCAAAATCCGTTGGGTCTTAATTGAGCAAAGACCCAACACTTTACCCATATAAGATCCATATCTAAAATTCACAAATTAAATGGGTAATTCCCGTAAATATTTATAACTTGAAAATCCGGGGTGTTACAATGCAACCCTCTTTTTGAAATTTTCATCCCGAAAATCGAGTGAAGTAGGATTTCAAATGTTTACATAAATAGTTCAGGATGAGCTGTCCTCATTTCCGACTCGAGTTGCCGTATGGCTTCCTCAAATGTAATACCCTTTGTTCTGTGTTGTCCTCTCAGACTGCCCATCAGTCTGTGGATGAAATGTTGTACTTAGTCAATCAGTCTGTTCCCATGGCCACCTATATGCTTTGCCATTTTCTGCCGGTAAATCGATCATCTCTGTTGAACACAATAGTTCGAGATATACCATGCAATCTGAATGATATCCTAATTATACCGCCGACCCCAAAGTCTTAGATGGGTCTGTCATCTTAATAGGAATGAAATGTACTGACTTGGTCAGTCGATCTACCACGACCCATATCGTATCGTTGTCCTTTGATGACCTTGGCAACCCTGTCACAACATCCATGGAGATGTGCTCCTATTTCCATTCCGGCACTGGTAGGGTTTGAGTAACCCTGGTGGCTTCTGATGTTATGCTTTAACCTGTTGACACGTTAAACAATGAGTCACAAATTCTGCCACATCCTTTTGAATCCGTGCTACCAGTAATGTCTCATCAGGTCGTGATACATGTTGGTGCTATCCGAATGAATAGAGAGTTTGGTCTGATGTGCCTCAACCAGTAACTCTTTTTCTACAGCTCTTTGGTACATATACCCTTCCTCGGAATACAAGACCCTATCCCGGTCTTAACTCCCATTCCGGTATGCCTTCACCAATAACATCTTGGCCCATATCTCCTCCATTTCTGGATCTATCCGTTGTTCCTGTTCAATCTTGTCAAGTACCACTCAATTACCTCAAAGTCACTCATATCAACCTATGAGTTCCATTCTCTTAAAATTTACTCTATCTCATGTTATCTCTTTTCTTCGTGAACCCATTTACAATTCCTATGTTAATCAATATACTCTGTCTCACTTTACCTGCTACCAAAATATTTTCCACATGTACTTGCTCAATACGTTCATTTGTCTATTCTCTGTGTGAGGTAGCCTACCAATACGAGCCTATGCTCAACTCTTTTGCTCATTCCATTTTAACTAGGTTTCTAGCTTCACTCTCGTGGAACTCCATCGGCTAACTACAGAGTTAGTTGGCCAGTCTAACTCGGCAGTCGCCCATAGCTTCCCATTTGAGTTTCACTAGACTCTTAACTTTTCCCTTAAGTATATCTCCCAAAAGTAATCATACCTTTATTTGCATATAAGTCACTGTGACTAACACCTTCTGTTCATAACTTCTACGACACCGAGTATCTCTATACACTAACTTTCCTGTGATACAAGTTGTAATACGACTAACACCTTTGTCTTATACCATGGAATGTAAATCGAAACATGTTCGAATCCTTAGATCTATATGTCACTTATGAGACAACAGGTCCATCATACTACCATGAGATATTCTATCCATAGTAACAACATTCGAATGAGTCACTATGTGACTGCAGCTAAAATATCCATCATAATGTATCCCGACCCCTTAGCAAGACTTAGAGCCATGACTTACTAAGCGGAAGACCCACGTCCAACGTGATCATGTCTACCGTGCCTTACATTCCTTCACCCCAAGGGTGATTCAGTCCAGCTCTAAGGCGGTCGGACCGCGTCTGATGAGACTAGTACCACCCCCACAAGTAAAATAATGTAACACCTCGGATTTTCAATTTATTATTTTGTATAAAAATTATCCATTTAATTGGTGAATATGAGATATGGATCTTATATGGATAAAGAGTTGGGTCATGAACCAATTAAGACCCAACGGTTTTGGTAATGGTTTCAAATAAATTAAATGGGGTTAGATTTAATTAGTAATGCAATAAAGGATTTGAATTAATTTTATGCGCATGCAATATATGTGGGATCTTCTTATCCATATTGATATGCTAGAATATCTAAAGAAGATGTTTAAATAAATATAGATGGCTTAAGTCGCATGATAGATATGAATATCTATATGTTATGCGCATGGAATGGTAGCCAAGGAAACTATCTAATCTAAATAAAGATAGGATTAAGGGAAGGTTTTAAAATAAGAAAGGGAGGTCGGCAATCACTAAACAAGGAAGGGATGCACGGCCTAAGGGGGGGAGTAGCTATCTTAAGCACTTCCTAAATATGGACCAAGGAAAGATTATAAAATGAGAGAAGGACTAGGGGCGCATGGTTTACACACCATAGCTGAATTTTATCTCTTCATTTCTCTCTTAATCTCTCACTCACGGCAAGAACAAGAGGAAGAAAAGGCAGCAACAAGAAGGTGATCACGGCTTGAGAAAGATCAAGAAGAAGAAAAAAGAGGTTAAGGAAAGAAGAAAGATTGGAAGAGCAAGAACCGGTTAGTATCTTATTTGATAAATATGTTTTGAAATAAAGAACCATAGGGTTCGGCCATGTTGTGTGGCCGAACCCCATGGAAGAAGATTGGAGATGGGTTTAATGATTTGAATATAGGGTTCGGCCATAGTGCATGGCCGAACCCCATGGAAAGTTATGATTTATTTTGTTGGGTTATGAATATTGAAAACCATGGAGGAACATTGATTGATTAATGGAAAGACATGGTTCACTTTGTTGAATCGAAACCATGGAAAATCATGGTCTAATTATGGGTTTATGTTCTTAGATTTTAGATCATGGAAACCTTTGATGGTTAAGTGGTTTGGATTTAAAAGGAGGAAAAGAATGGAACCATAGGGTTCGGCTATGGGTATGGCCGAACCCCATGGAAGGGATATTGATAAAATTTAATGGGGTTAAATTAATGGTCAAGATCATGAACCATAGGGTTCGGCCATGGTGTATGGCCGAACCCCATGGGGTTGTTTTGGAATGGTAGATGGATTTTGGTTGCTAAACTTGGAAAGCATCCAATTATGGAAAGATGGTTTCTAATTTAGGAAACTATCTAATTTTGGAAGGGGTTGCTAAATTTGGAAAGCATCCAATTATGGAAACATGGTTTCTAATTATGGAAACCTTCTAATAATGGAAAGGTGGAGATAATCTAGGAGACTATCTAATTATGGAAGATGGTTTCTAATCTAAGAAGCTATCTAATTATGGACCTTAGATTAAAATGGAAGGATGAGGTTAATTATGGAAACCTTCTATTAATGGAATGTGGAGATTATTTATGAAAACCTTTTAATTATGGAAACCTTCTAAATTATGGAAGGATGGATTATAAATTGGAAACTTGTTAATTATGATCATTAGTGAAAAATTGGAAACAAGGACATCATGGGTTCGGCCATGTGTATGGCCGAACCCCATGAATCAAATTTGTGGGTTATGTTTGGTGTATTTTAAATAAATTGGAGGATCATGGGTTCGGCCAAGGTATATGGCCGAACCCCATGAGGTTTATTTTGTGAACTCGGATTAATGGGTTAATCATTAGTCTAAATACATAATGAATGAGAATAAGGGATAAAGATAGCCATGAATGGCATTTTTGTAATTAAGGGAAAATAAAGGACCATGGGTTCGGCCATACATGAGGAATTATTTGGAGAACTTAGATGTTTAGGATCTATGTATTTGGATCTAAACATGGGAATTGATGGCGGACTTAGGGTTATGTACTTTGGATTAAAATAAATAGAATATTAACTAAGGTTTGGACCAATGGCATTTTGGTAATTAATGGAATAAATAAACAAAAGGGTGAGGCTCGGCCATAGGTATGGCCGAACCCCACAAGTATGGTTTATGGACTTAAATATTGCAAATCAAGTGGGACTTCGTTTTGATTGGTTATTATATTATAAGGTAATGGGATCTCGCAAGCGGTGCGCGATCGGTGATCGATTCTTGGACGAAAGACACAAGCACAGGTTAGCGGTCTTTGGTAGGATTCCACCTCTTTGAAACCATGGTTTACGTACTTTGTGTTTATCTTATTTTGATGAATTTATGTTTCAAAAGATATGCTTTATATTGAATTTCAAATGCTATGTTTAATTGTATAAATAACATGTATTGATTATGTTTCAAAAGATGGTTTTAAATGCTATGTTTATGTTATAAAATAGCATGTGTTCCATTGGCATCTCATGCATGGCATGGGGTGGAGGATTTGTAACTGGAGGGGTCACACTCCGTCGGGGCATCCAAAATGTAATAGCCCGAATTTTTGAATCAATATATATTGGACATTTAATTGTTTTAAATTGGAATTTGATGTGATGAAAATGCCAAATGGATCAACTTTGGGACAAGGGTCCAAGAATGGCCCAATTGGGCCACAAATTGGATGAAAACCATTCGATGGGTCAATGAGAAGTAATTGGGTCAAAGATAGTCAATGTGAGTCAAAGTGGGGCCCGATCACCATGTGGGACCCATTGGATCAAAATTGGTCCAAACCCTAAGGTAAAGGGGTAGAAGATAATCGGTCGGGCCGTGGGCCCAATGGTGGGCCAATTAATTTAAAAAGGGTAATTTGGAATTGAAACCCCTAAGTTAGTAATGAAATGAAATGTTATGACCAAATGGGGCCCACCTCCACCTCACCAATTGAGGTGGCGTGTGGACCAAGGAAAAAGTGGGACCAACCATCATGGTTGACTTGGTCAACCATGGATAAATTTAAGAAGACTAAGGTGGATTAAGGTAAATTAAATTGATTAAAATTATTGTAAAATTATCTAAGTTAAAATCAATGGAATTAAAATAACATGGCCAAGTGGGGCCCACCTCCACCTCATCAAGTGAGGTGGCGGGTGGGGTAGGTATAGGTGGGGACCGTCCACAATGGTTGACTTGGTCAACCATGGGTGGATTTATTAGATAGATAATTTGATGGAATTAAATTGGATAGAAATTAATTAACCTGAGTGAGGACTTAACTTAATTAATTAAGTTGATTAATTAGGGTCAACATAAACAAGTCAAAGAGGACATGGGAGCCGTGCTTGGTGGTTGGATCTCAACCACCACCACCAAGGTCAAGGGAGCCCATACTTTGGTTGGTGGAGACATGATGGAGGGGTATGGTCCAAGTAAGACCAAAGATGAGATGGGTTTTCCATCTCATCCCTCTCATTTCACTCTCCCTCTCTTCACACCCAAAAACCATCCCTCCATGTATCAAAAAAAGAAAAGAAGAAAATAAGAAGACTTAGAGGAAAAGAAGAGAAGAAAAGGGAAGACCAAGCATTGATCAACCATCACCACCTCAAGATCAAAGGCTAAGATCTTGTTTTCCATCACCTTCCCCTCTCCATCCCTCTCAAACAAACTCACTCAATATTGGCTGATCCTAAGCTTGGAGGGCCACACCATTGATCAAGCTCATCTTGGTCGATCATCAAGAAGAGAAAGAAGGAGAAAGGGCTAAGGAAAGCAAAGAAGAAAGAAGGACCGGAGGAGTCTTCAGTGCGGTAAGAATTTCTTAAACAAGAGTTTATATTTTTAAAGATAGGATATGGAATCCATTTCTTAGACCAAATATGGCCAAAAATGTTGTGGGCCATGGATATAAGATCCATCAAAAGATAGGATAAGAAATGGATAAAAATGGAGGAATGGATTAAGAAATGGATGAAATGGAAGAATGGAATTTTTAATGGAATTTTTAAGTCTTTATTAAGCATAGGAAAATTGGATTTTTATGGCTTAATGGGCCATAGGGTTCGGTCATGTAGCATGGCCGAACCCCATAGTAAATGTGGATGATTTTTAATTAAGGTGTGAAGGTTTAAAATGGTGGAGAATGGTTAATGAAAATTAGGTTTGAAATGGTTAAGAATGGGTGATTTTAAAGGACTGTTAAGATGAGAAAATCATGGGGAATGCACATGATTATTATGGCTTCTAAAATAGCATGGAGGAGATAAACCATGAACCATGGGTTCGGCCATGGTACATGGCTGAACCCTATGGTGATGATTAATTATTTTAATGAGAGTGAAGAGATAGAAAATGATGGAGAAGATGATAGTTTTAAATGGATTACAAAGTGTATGATATAAGTTTTTTTTAAAGGGCCAAAATGAATGAAGGTTAGTGATTTTAAATGGATTGTTTTTTTGGGACAAAACATGAGTCTTTGAAAATGGCACCCATAAAGGTGAACCCTATAGTAAGGTTATGGGACTTTTAGGCATGGAAAATAATATGGAGGAATAGGAATTTGAATAGATGAGTAAGTATGGTATGTAGTAATCTTTTGATGGAAATGAAGATTTAGATGGATGATTTAATCTTCATTTGGAAGTATGTTAAAATGGGTAAATGAAACCAAGAAAAATGGAGAAAGAAACATCATGGGTTCGGCCATGATGTATGGCCGAACCCATGACCCAATTTTGGATCAATTTTAGGCTAAGGTTAATGTATGTATCAATGCTTAGGAGTTTGTTTTAAAGGGCCAAAATGAACGAAGATTAGTAATTTCAAATTGGATTAATTTGGGACAAAACTTAGTCTTTAAAATAACATCCATGAAAGTGAGCCATGAACCATGAGTTCGGCCATGGTGTATGGCCGAACCCTATGGTGATGATTTAGTGATTTTTAATGGAGGTAAAAGGAATGGAAAATGATGGAAAGAGATGATAAATTTAAATGGATTTATGAGTAGGTATGTGATGTTTTAAATGAGATGAAAAATGGGATTTTAAATGAATGATTTAATTTCATTTGGTGAAGGTAAAATGGACCCAAGGGAATGGAAATAGGCACCATGGGTTCGGCCATGGTGTATGGCCGAACCCATGACCCATTTGGAGGTCATGATTATGGGCCAATTATTGAATCATATATGGAGTTAGATGATTACAAAGTTAATTAAATTAGGTGGCTGTTTTTATGGATGTTAGGTCATGGTCAATGAAACACTAATGGATCTAAATTAGGGATGAAGTTTTGACTTAGAAGATACATAAACGAATGGATGATTGAACCATGAGAGAGGAGTGGCAAAACGGTAAATAAGTGCCACATTGAAGAACCATGGGTTCGGCCATGGTACATGGCCGAACCCTATGGAGATTAGACATGGAATCGGATATTACGAATGATTAAATGAAACGGATAGATGCTGTGTTTTAGGCTCGCAAGTCGGAATTTTTTTAATTGGCCAAAATCGGATTTATGTATGAGTCGAAAACCAATGGATAATGGGCTAAGTTAGGGACTTAATCATGGATGACGTTTGGACTAATTCGGTAAATGTAATAAGGTATCGGACGTCGCAAATGGTACGCGATCGGCGACCGGATTATCGAACGGGAAGCGTAACGGAACGTGACACGGTATTCGGTAGGATTCCTACCTTTTTGTAAGCGATGGATATGTGATGGTATTTTAAATTATTTTGATTTGGCTTATGATAGATTTATGATTATGATCTATCTTATGATGAGTTTTAAGTTATGAATCATATGGATTATATTTTAATATTATGCATTATATGGCTATGTATGATATGTTGAGTATATGGATTATATATATATTACATAGCATAATGCACTACATCTCATGCATGGCATGGGCGGAAAAAAATAAACAAACCGGAGTCCATGCTCCGTCGGGGCGACCGAAAAGCAAACATGGGGATATCTGAGGGGCCATAACCGGAGTCCATGCTCCGTCGGGGCGACCGAGAATCAGACATGGGGATAGCCTGAGGGCTATAACCGGAGTCCATGCTCCGTTGGGGCAACCGAGAAGCAAACATGGGGATAATACATTGTATGATCATACGGATGATGGGTGGGACACATGACATAGGCACCCATGGCATAACATTCATCACATGCTTATTTTGTTATATGTTATTTTATCGGTATATGTGTTATCACTAATCCATGTGCTAGCCCTACTCGGAGTCCTACTGGGCGCGTTGACTAACGCCCTACTTCTACCCTAGCTGATGACGCAGGGGATGGTGGAAGCGGTGGACATGACAGGAGCCAAGCTTAGGGGCTTGGGCAGTGCAGTCTTAGTTTATTTACGTTTACATTTTGGAGATGTAATTTTAAAGTAACTTAGCTTGTCGGGTTGTATAAGTTTACATTTCTTGCGATGTTTTGGACGTTACTTATGGACGATTATATTTTGTGATATAAATATGAACATAGGGGCATTTTGGTAATTCAATGTTGTATCTTCCCTTCTATCTAAAAACCAGTAGGATAGACTCTATTATCATGTTCCGCAATAACTATAATCCGCGAGCTTACTTCCTACGCGTGAACCGTTCTCGTGGACTTAGCTCCGCGCACGCGTGGGGTTGGCCAGTTAAGGGCCGGACTTTAGAAGCTCAGACTTAACTCGCGTCGTGGCGTCCGTGCCCTCTCTCACTCTTCTATTTAAAAAAAAAATAGACGCTGATTTTCGGAAAACGGGTGAAAAAATGCGGGGCATTACACGAAAAACCTATGTGTAGTACCTTGATGTGACTTCCATCAAGAAGATTCCGGAGGGTCCACACTCCGTCGGGGCGTCTGAAAGACCTATGTGGTGGGCACTTTTATGTACATGTGATGGGTGAGACTCATTGCATTTGTCATCATTGCATGACATGAATTTTTCATGGTTTTGGATATTATGTTATAATATATGTTTTGTACTAGCCATGTGTTAGCCGTAACTAGAATACCTACTGGGCGCGTTGTTCTAACGCCCTACTTCTACCCTAGTTGATGACACAGGTAATCAGGGGAACGAGGAACGCAAGACGGGCCAGGCTTAGGAGCTTGGATGATTTATTTTATACGTTTTGAATAAAGTTACTTGTGGACTTGTAATTGAGTAACTACTTTCGGAATGTAATAACTTAGATGGTCGGATGTTTAGTTTGATGATTATGACGTTTTAATAATGATTAAGGACTTGACGTACTTTGCTATCTGAATGGAATAGAACTTGGTTCTATTATGATTCCGCAATTTTGATGTTATGATTCCGCATGTTATGATCTTTATTCCGTATGTTGATATTGCTATGTGTGAACCATTTTCGTGGACTTAGTCTATGCACACATAGGGTTGGCCAGTTAAGGGTCGGACTTTGGAAGTTCGGACTTAGCTCGCGTCGTGACGTCCCACGCTCTATCACTCTACTCTGTTAAAAAAAAAAAAAATAGACTCTGAATTTACCGGATGAAGCGAGTGACAAAGAATGGGGTGTTACAAATAGTATCTAGCTCTGCGCAACCTCGCACTTTAAGTGTGCAAATTAGCCGTGAGAGTGCCCTCCAGCGCGTAGCATGCGAGGGACCGACTCCTCAACAATAACCCTACGGGACCAAATCTCCGTATTTTGTATCAGGTTCCCACAGTCTCATAGCTACTCTAAGCCATACTCATAAAATCTATATACTTATCTCATCACTATCACGTGAGATATACACTCATGCCACAACTTAATAAACTCAAGTGACCTCGTCACACACTTCTTAGTGCCAAAATCCTCATAAACTCTTAAATTGCATAACTTTATTGAGATTTATTCAAACTTCCATCACAATATAAGAGTTGGTAGGGTTAAAAGAAAACCCTTAAAAACTTACCCACAACCCTTACAAAATATTCGCTTCCCCCGACTTTTCCTACCATTCCTTAGCCTAACCTTCCGTGGAAGACCCTTGAATTACCGAATGATCCACTGTGTTTGGGAAAAAAGTTGAAGTATTCAGTCGTCCAGATCCTGGTGACTGAGCTAGTTGAGCTTAACGAAGGAGAGAACCCCTGAAGTAAGGAGATCTTTTGCTCTGTGGACACTCTCTTTTGAAATGGCCCTGCTGACCACATCGGAAACAGGAATGATGAGATCTACCATTCTGTAGACACTCCCTCTTGAAATGGCCCTGCTGACCACATTGGAAACAGGAATGAGGAGATCTACCATTCTGTGGACACTCCCTCTTGAAATGGCCCTGCTGACCACACTGGAAACAGGAATGAGGAGATCTACCATTCTGTGGACACTCCCTCTTGAAATGGCCATGCTGACCACACTGGAAACAGGAACTTCCAGTGGAATCAGTAGAGGCTGAAGATCTCCAAAAGTAGGGTTTGAATCTTTTGTGAGGGCAAAAAGTATTTCCCCCACCCCGACCTTTTCGGTCCTGTGTTTCATTGGGGTTTGTGTCCCCATTTCCACTCAAGAATTGTTGTAGAACAAAAGTGACTACCGCTTGTACTAGGTTTCGTAGTTCAGGAGGTACTTCAGGAATGTTTGCACTGTCCTGACCCCCTCCGTTATGTTCTTCTTCAGTTACAAAGGTTGGAGTCACCACCAACATTGTACTCGGGCGATTCTACTTCCATGTCTTGACTGTTTTCAATTTCATTGATGAAGTTGGGTATGCTAAAATCGTCGGAAGAAAAACCAGATCTATCGGACAGCTAGGTGTCCCTCTGTCCCACAACTCTGTATACTCTATGTTGCTTGACATATCTGTATCACGACAACCGAAGTATGTTAATGCCAACAGCAGTTCTAACCAAACTAAATCTTTGTTTTGGGGAATTTCCCTATGTATCACATACTGTTTTTTTTTTTGTTTGGGGAAATTCCAAATAAACATCTTGTGTTTTCTTGTCCTTGGGAAAATTGCTAAATAAGTACTCTTTGTATTTCCTTGTCTTTGGGGAAAAATGTCCTCTTTTGCTATGTTGGATAAATCCGATTATTTTGACTGTACTTCCTTTGCTTATCGTCCATCTGAGTCTAACGAAGTAAATTAATGCATGGAGGCCGAATTAATTTACTTCGAAAGATTCAGTGTTTTGGGCTCGCTCTGATACCAACTGTAACGCCCCGCCCTTTTTCACTCGCTTCTTCCTGTGAATCAGAGTCTATTTTTTTTTTTTTTTTAATAACAGAGTAGAGCGATAAAGAGCGGGACGTCACGATGCGAGCTAAGTCTGAACTTCCAAAGTCCGACCCTTAATTGGCCAACCTATGTGTGCATGGACTCAGTCCATGAAAACGGTTCACACATAGCAATATAAACATGCAGAATAAAAATCATAACATGCGGAAACATAATAGAACACAGTTCTATTCCATTCAGATAGCAAAGTACGTCAAGTCCTTAATCATCATTATCATAATGCAATTATCCAATAAAACATCCAACCATAGAAAATTCATCTAGTTATTACAATCTGAATTCTAGATATTCACAATACAAGCCCGTGAGTATCTTAAACAAAATCTAAAGTATAATCCTCCAAGCTCCTATGCCTGGCCCGTTTTGCGTTCATCGTTCTCCTTATTTCCTGTATCATCAACTAGGGTAGAAGTAGGGCGTTAGTATAATGCGCCCAGTAGGTATTCCAATTAGGGTTAACACATGGGTTAGTACCAAAAATCCAGATATAATAAATATATCAAATCCAGTATAATAAATCATACCATACTTATAAAACATTGTATCCAAAACAGTGTATGATAATAGAGATCCAATCATACCGATGAAAACCAGAAATCTTGCATGATAATAGAGGTCATAATCATGCCGATTCAATGCCATGCCATGCTATCATATGCAATGAATCCCACCCATCAGAAACTCATAGTATCCTCTTGATGGGATTCTCATCATAAAGGTATCCTTCCACGAGTGTTTTACGGACGCCCCGACGGAGTGTGGATCTCCGGATATATAGTATCCTCTTGATGGAATGCTCATCATCGAGGTCTTCATACATAGTATCCTCTTGATGGAATTCTCATCATCAAGGTATCCCCCCACTAGTGTTTGACGGACGCCCCGACGGAGTGTGGGTCCCCAGTTACCTGTCCTCCCTCCCATGCCATGCATGAGATGCAAATACCACATGCTATGCAATTATACAAAATCATAGCATTTAAAAGCTCATATTTAAAACACATGCTATTTTAACAAATAAACATGCATATAAAATCATTATTTGAAACATATCCTTTGCAATATAAATTCATTAAATCGAGATAAAAACAATGTACATAAACCCAGGGTTTCAAAGAGGTGGGATCCTACCAAAGACCGCTACTTGTCCTTGCGTCTTTCGTCCGGTAACCGCTCACGATCGTAAACACCTTGTGAAGTTCCGTTACCTTATAACATATTAATCAATCAAAACCAAGTCCCACTTGATTTACAATATTTTAAGTCCATAAACCAATCCCCACGGGGTTCGGCCACACACCATGGCCAAACCCATGGTCCCTTATTTTTTACCATAATTACAACAATGTCATCCATGGCTAACATAACCCATTACCTACCATTTTCACATTTATTTACCAAATTGCTATTGGTCTAACCTTTAGTTAATATTTCATTTTAATTACAATATTGCCATTATACTTATCCATAGCCATTTACCTTCCTTATTTTTCATATATTTACAAGATTGCCATCCAAGGTTAATATAACCCATTTTAGCAAGTATTGACAACCTTGCCATTGCCTCCAACAACTTAGGCTTAGGTTCCAACACATAGATCCATTTATTTATTTTAAACATCCATAACACTCCCAATAACCCTTTTAACAATAATTCATAACCAATTCCATCAACTTATGTTTGAGTTTCAAAACATAGTTCCATTAATCACCATATTGCCATCCAAAGCTATAATTCCATTATTCTCACCCTTCATCCCTTGGTTTGGTGAACCATTTATTAAAATTATGCAAAGACCCAAACATGGCCCATTAACAAGTTCATGGGGTTCGGCCATGGTGTATGGCCGAACCCTTGATGTTTCTTTTCAATGGTTCACCAACTTAGGTCCATAAACCATAACCTATACTTGCATCCTCCCTTTAAAATACACATAAACATAAACCCATAAAATTGATTCATGGGGTTCGGCCAAACATCATGGCCGAACCCTATGCCCATTTATTTCACTTATTAACAATTTTGCCATCACCTTCATCACCTTAGGTTTAGGTTTCTAAAACCGATCCATAAATTTATACATTATACATAACACTCCAATTATAGAAACTTTCCAAATTTAGTCTCCACCTTCCATAATTAGATCATGATTCAAAACACCTAACAACTCCATAATTAGAAAGTCCTTAAATAGAAACTTTCTAAATTAATATCCAATTCCATAATTAGAAGGTTTCCATACTTATCATAAATCCTTCCATACTTAGAAGGTTTCCAAGATAATCATTAATCCTTCCATACTTAGAAGGTTTCCAAATAATCATTAATCCTTCCATACTTAGAAGGTTTCCAAGATAATCATTAATCCTTTCATACTTAGAAGGATTCTAATTTAATAACCATCCTCCATAATTAAATAGTTTCTAAATTTAAACTCCACCTTCCAAAAATAATTATCATACATTACAATTACCATAACCACTCCATGGGGTTCGGCCATACACCATGGCCGAACCCTTTGGTTCACAAAACTCCTTCTACAAATTATTAAACATTGTTCTTACATTTAGTCCATTAAAATCCAATAAAGCCCATTCAATTTATTCATGATTCTTATCCATTTAATCCTTTCAAAAATCATATAACATTAACATCAACTCTTATTTAAAATTTACCAACAACCTTCCATGGGGTTCGGCCATGCACTATGGCCGAACCCTATGGTTCTTTCTTTCCATTAATTTGTCTTTCCATGGATCTAAAACCAAATAATTACTCCATGACTTTCATCCCATAAGATATAATCACCAAAAACATCCATTAAAACCATTCATTAACTGTAATCCTTCCCAATTCTCTTCCATAAAATAACCAATAACCTTTCATGGGGTTCGGCCCTTCACCATGGTCGAACCCTATGGTTTATCAACCATTTTAAATCCCTTTTAAAACATGCATCATTAGTCCATGGTTTTCAACCCAAACACCCATAATTTAAACCATGCCTTTCCATTAAATTAAACCATCTTTTTTTCCCAATTCTTTTCCATGAGGTTCGGCCATACATCATGGCTGAACCCTATGGTTCCTTATCTTAAACAAAAATATGAAATCACATACCAGTTTCACGACTCCTTCGGTTTGTTCTTGCTCTTTCTATCCGTTGCTTCCTTGGCCTTCTCTCCTCCTTGCTGGCTGCTCTACCTTCTCTTTGTTATGTCAAGAATACCTTATTGCTAATATGCAAACCAGCGCCAAGACCTTTGCTGATTTGAGTATTGTCGTGAGCCTCTCCTTCTCTCCTTTTATTTACCTCTATTTGGTTCTATCTTACTAAGATAGCAAAATACAATTTCATGCATGCCGTGTACTCCTTTGTCTCTTTAAGATAGACACTCCCAATTGGCTTTCTCTTTAGACAATGCCGTGAACCCCTCTTATATCTTGCTGCCTCTCTCTTTCATCTTAAAAGCTCCACACGGCCAATGCTAGATAGCAATTGCCGTGAGCCCTATTGTGTTGCCTCTTCCATTTTATTAAACATTCCCGTTAATCCTATCCTAGATTAGAAGGTGCTAATAAATAACTCCCCTTTCTCTTGATAATGTCGTGTGCCCCTCTCTTTCATTCCACTCGACCAAGCTTTTCTTTATTTGGATTTACACATCTTCTTTATTTAAGCAATAAGATATCATTGCTTAAACCAAATCCATCCACACGTTTCTACCCCATTTAAGACAATCCTTGGTCGCATATACTCCTTGATTTTTGTGATAGAAAATCCTATATTCGGCCATGCAATCTTTTATTTAATTCTCTCATGCGACCATGCATATCTCTTATTTATAGATATTGCATCACTAATTAAATTCAGTCCCATTCAATTATTATTGAAACCATTTTACCAAAATCCGTTGGGGCTTAATTGAGCAAAGACCGAACACTTTACCATATAAGATCCATATCTAAAATTCACAAATTAAATGGGTAATTCCCGTAAATATTTATAACTTGAAAATCCGGAGTGTTACAAATAAGGCTCTGTCAATTGTATATGTACCAATGGTGCATGAAATGGTTGGGCACCCAGGGTCTTTATGTTTGATTGGAAATGACTGTTGGAGGAATGCACTTGCATTTTCTACTAGAAATGCCTTTGTGGGTACGTTAGTTATTCTCTTTGTTGTACATAGATCATTGAGAAATTTGTCATAAGAGGGAACTTATTGATGGAATCCAGTAGAGGGATGTTGATACTGACATGTTTGAATACCTCTAGTTTGTCACTACGAGGAACTCCTTTCTTTGTGTTTAATCTTTGAGGATATGGAGCCTTAGGTACATATGCTTTTCTAGCAGAGTGATCCGGTACAATTTGGACTGGGGATGAATTATCCTCATGTTTGGACTGACCAAGAATTTGGTCATCCTGTGATTTAGGCATTTCCACCTTATTATCAACCCATCGTCCTGATCTTAAAGTAGTAATTGATTTAACATCTTCTAATTTAGATGATGAAACCTCATACTCTCCCTTAGGATTGGAAATAGGATGACTAGGAAATCTACATTTCTCCCTGACTACTATCGCAGTGGTTGACCAAGTTGTGTTTCAAGCTTGTGCATAGCCTGCTGGGTGGATTGCATGAATTGATGTAACGTATCCTCAATTGAATGCCTACATTGAGATGGATTGGATTGATAAGACTTATTTGGCTTGGATGGATGGAATTGCTGATTTTGAGGTGGTTGGTAGGGTTTATTTTGATATTGAGAGGGTCCATTACTTAGAGGTTGATTTTGCTGCCAAGAGAAATTTGGTTGATTTCACTAGTTAGGATTGTATGTGGCAGAAAATGGGGTTCCTTGCTGTGTTCCAAACTTATTGAGTGCATTGATCTGCTCGGTTGAGCACTCAGCATTTGACACTTAGGATGGACAATTCTGGGCAGTGTGTCTAAGGTTCGAACACAACGCACAAACCTCATTATTCAATCCTATTGGTGGGTTTATCACTTGAGTTACTGCTAACGCATCTATATTTTTCGTTAGGTTTGCAATTGCTAGCTTAACATCAAAGTCAATGCTAACTTCATACAAACCTCCTCTTTTAGAGGTTTGCACTGAACTATTCTTTTTAGAGAAATCCCATCACTGAGAATTTTCTGCTAAACTTTTTGAGAAATTCCATCCTTCATTTTCATTTTGTTCAAAAAATGCCCCATTTTTCATAGACTCGACTAAAGTAAGGCTAGATGTGGTTAAGCCATCATAGATAAATTGAATGAGTCTCCAAGTTTCAAAAGCATGATGACGTAACAATCGGTGAATTGATGGGCAATGTAACTCGAACCAAGCGATTAGAAGAATTACGTGACCAACGAGGCATACACAGACACGAACATTCACACTCAACCAAATATCACACAAAATATGCCTAAAATCTAAGATTCTAATTGCACTAGGGCAATCGAATTTTTATTGGCTTCTACATGAATCCTAAAATCTAGATCTTGATCCTAATTTTCTCTCCAAATAATTTAAGTCTTCAATGAGAGTTTAACCACAAAATGGCCAGGAAAGTTCTTAGGTAAGTGGGGGAGCATAGACTACATCTCGTCCCAGCTTATCCTTAAACGTGCTCGACCTCATGTTGAGTAAAAAATCTTACATTTTTACCCTTTAATTATGATTAAGTTAGCCTTGACTTTGTATATAAAAGATATGTTTAATGGTTTTTTCTAGTTTTGTAGATAAAAAGAACGAAATACAGGATTCATGCATAAAATAGTGGATAATTGGCGGAAGAGAATTTAAAATGGAAATTTTAGAATTTTATAATTTTATAATTTAATCATGCCACTTTAGGGTTTTTAATGTAAATTGGATAATCTTGTTCCATTTATGAGAGTCTAGATTTATTAAATATTTAGAATTATAGTGGTATTAATAAATTATTTAATTTTAAAATCAAAGTCTGCAATCAAAGACGCCAAGAGTTGAAATCAAGATCCATGGGCCAGAGATCCATTGCAATTGGGCCATGCTTTGCTCCAAATGCCAGACACTAGGCGAAGCCAAGCACTTCATGCGCATTTGCCAATGTGGGCCTGGCCAAAGTAAATTCAAGCCCAGCAAGCTTAAGTCCAAGTCTCCAATTAAAGTCCAAGTCCAATTTAAAGATCCAATGCTATAGGCTCAAATCCAAGTTTACCAACCCTAAAGCCCAAATTCAATTTTAGGTCCAAACCCAAAAGCCCATGTCCATGACCCATCTTACACATCTAATCTTAACCTGTAATAGCCCGGGTTTTTAATGCAATAACTATATTGGCTATTATCTATTTCAATTGATAAAAAAATAAGATTTATAGATGGAATGGATGTTAGATGGATAAGATTTGGGGCAATGGCCCAAGTATGGTCCAATGGATCATGGATAGGGTTAATTCTAATTAATTGGGTAAATGTGGTCAATTGGGTCAAGTGCCCAATTGGGACCCAATGGGTCAAGATAAATTGAGGTTTAGGGTAAATGGGTAAGGAATTGATTTAATCAAGTCATGTACCCAATTAAGATCTAGGCATGGGGTCCACCTCATCAAGTGAGGTGGCAAGTGTAGGAGTTAACATCAAAGTGGCATAGCTAAGTGGGGCCCAACTCCACCTCATCAAGTGAGTAATTTGTGGGGCCGGCCACCATGGTTGACTTGGTCAACCATGGGTGAGTTCATGGGAGAATTCAAGAGGGTCAAGTGAGGTGAGTTGAGTTAAATTATTTAATTAAAATCACCTAAGTTAGATGGAAATGAATTCAAGTTCTTAAGTTAGGGGAATGAGTTCATTTAAATGAAGAGAGTTGAATGGGTGGTGAGTCACATGGAAGATGAAAAGATTAAGTGAGTCAAAGGGGAGGTGGAGGGTTTCCATCTCATGGAAACACTAGACACCAAAACCATTGGGTAGAGGGAATGTGCCAAGTGTAAGCCATGTGCCCTCTTGGTTAGCCAAGGGACAGATGGGAAAGACCCCATCTTGATGAGGGTGGTTGGGGAGCTTACGGTTAGCAACAACCAAAACCCTAAGGCTAACTCTTCATCTCATTCACTCTCTCCCTCTCTCAAGCCCTCCCTTGGCCGACCCTCTCTAGACAAGAAAAGACTTAGGGTTTTTCCATCTCATTCTTCCTCTCTACCTCTCTCAACCTTCAAACCCTAGGGCAAGATAGGAAGGACTCATCTCAACCCCTTTGGCCGAACCCTCCCTTAGGGTTTCTCATCTCAAACCCTCTCCCTCTCAAGCAACCCCTTTGGCCGAATACATCAAGAAGACTCTCAACCTCTCTCTCTCCCATTTCAGCACTAACTTGGAGAAATCGAAGAACGGAGGAGGAAGAAGAAAGGACTAAGGAAGGAGAAGAACGGAGGAGCAAGACGGAACGAAAGAAAATGAAGGAGTCGCGGAATCGGTATGTATGGTTTAACAAGGTTTATTAACTAGAAAGAAAGCGAGGGAACCATGGTTTCGGCTACGGAATTGCCGAAACCATGGGGTTCCATTTCAGATTGGAAAGTTGGCCAAAATGTTATGGGCCATGAATTTAAAATCCATCCAAGGAATATCAATGTGATGGTTAAGTATTTGGAATGTAAATACCTATGAGATGGATTGAACAAATGAAGTAATGGGTAAGATAGGTTATATAAATGAAATTGTTAAGGACTATGTATATACATGGTTTATGACAACATGCATGATTAAGGAAAGACCAAACAGTTGGAACAAATGTGGAAGCACATGGTTCGGCCCTTGCATGGCCGAACCCTAAGTTTTATGTATATGGATCATATGAAGGCTCAAAAGACTTTGGATGAGTTCGGCCATGATGTATGGCCGAACCCCATCAAATGACCTAAGGCATGCTGTATGTGATTTTAAGAGAACCCATCCTCATGATGATTAAAAGGGAAAGGGGAGGAAAAATGTTGAACCATGGGTTCGGCCATGTTGTATGGCCGAACCCCATGGAAGAATGTTGGTGATTTTAAATGGGCTTTTATGATGAAAATGATGGAAGAATGTTTATGGATCTAGAGTTGTTTTTTAAATAATTGAACAATGGGTTATCAAGTTAGGAAGTAATGGACCATGGGTTCGGCAATGTTGTATGGCCAAACCCCATGGAGAAGTGTTTATAGATCTAAATATGTTTTTAAATAATTAATGTTGGACCATCAAGTAAGAAATGAAAAGATGGAAATAAGGAACCATGGGTTCGGCCATGTAGTATGGCCGAACTGTAACACCTCGGATTTTCAGACTATTATTTTATATGACAATTATTCTTTAAAATAGTGGATTTTAGAATTGGACCTTATTTGGATCAAGAATTGGGCCATGGCCCAATTAAGACCCAACGATTTGGAATTGTTTCCAATAAAAATTAAATGGAGTTGAATTAAATAATAATGCAAAATGGCTAAGATTAAATAAAAGATCATGGCCGTGTATGTGGGGTTAACATAGAAAGGATGTTAATATTTTTAATGGAATATACATTACATGGCCGAATTATAGATATCTATATCCATGATTTTATGCTAGAATATCTTTAGAAGATGTCTAAGATTTAATTGAAAGGATGCATGGCCGAATATTGGATGGATTTAAGTTAAGGCAATGGCTAAATTTTCCTAAATATGGAAACATTGAAGCTAAATTTGGAAAGTGTTTAAATATGGAGAATGGTTATTAAGTTAGTAAGTTTCTAAGTTTAGAAATTGGAAATTAAAATGGGAAGTGTAATTAAAGAGAAGGTTTTATAAGAGGCAAACAAGTGTACATGGCATTGCTATATGTATTTTAGCATTGGCCGATTGGAAGGTCTTAAATTAAGAAAGGGAAAGTCGGATATGGCAAATTAAATAGGGAAAGTCGGCCATGGTTAAATAAGGAAGGTTTGACATATGTCCAGTATTTTGGTTATAACCTTTCACTCCGATATTCGATTGTTTTGATTCTTTTTTCTTTGGAAAGAAGACTTCCAGGGCTACAACTTTGTAGTTTACCACTTTTTCTGATTCGGAACTTAACAAGGTCGAAACTGAGCTACAATATAGTATACATGTAAAAAAAGAACGGGAAACACAAGGGACGCACAACTAAGAGTTGCTTATCTTAAGAACATTCTAATATTGGATTAAGAAAGGCTATAAAAGGAGAGATCAAGAGGGATACACGGTTTTGGACATCTTTTATTGTTGAGTTTATTCCTCTCTCTCCCTCTCTCAATTCATCATTCTCTTCCACGCCAAGAGCAAGAGAAGAAAGGGCAACAACAAGAAGGAGTTCTTGTTTGGAGAAAAGCAAAGGGAAAAGAAAGAAAATTGGAAGAACAAGAAACCAAAGGGGAAAAAGGTTAGTATCTTGATTTATAATTTTATGTTTGAAACACATGAACCATAGGGTTCGGCCATGGTGGTAGGCCGAACCCCATGGAGAAAGATTAAGAGTTGGATTAATGGGTTAAATGTAGAGAAAGAATCATAGGGTTCGGCCATGCATGGAATGATTTTATTTAGTTATTGGGTTTTAAAGATTGAAAACCATGGAGAGTGTTGATTTATTAATTGGGTTTATGTTCCTAGATCTTAAATCATAGAAACCTTTGGTGATTGTATGTTTTAGATTCAAGAAAATCAATGAAAGAATATGGAATATGGGTCGGCCATGGCATGGCCGAACCATGGCTGTTTTATGGCTAATTGAGTGGATCTAAAATAATAAAAAGGAGGAGTGAGGTTCGGCCATAGTGCATGGCCGAACCCCACCAAACATTTTATGGATAATAATCGATTAATGTTATGAGTAAAGGTTTTATTGAATCTAAGCTAATGACTAAGATCATGAACCATAGGGTTCGGCCATGGTGCTTGGCCGAACCCCATAGGTTAAGTTTGGAATGTTAGACGGAAATGGTTGCTAAATTTGGAGAGCAATCCAAATAGGGATAGGTTCCAAATATGGTTAGTATTGTTAAAACTAGAAAACATCTAAGTATGGTAAGGATTGCTAAATTTGGAAAGCAATCTAAAAATGGAAGGAAGGTGGTTATTTTTGGAAACAATCTATTTTTAGAAAGTGTTTCCAATTATGGAAAGGACGATTGAATATTAAGAAAGTTTCTATTCTTGGAAGTTGTTATTAAAATTAGAAAATATCCACTTATTGACCATGAAGATTATTTATGGAAACTATCCAAGAATGGAAAATGGGGTCTGATTATGGAACTTGGATTAAATAAATGGATTGGATGCCATGAGTGAGGTTCGGCCATGGTGTATGGCCGAACCCCACTAAGGTTTAGTTTTTGAAAACCTATTTAATTATAGAATTAAATATATGGTTTAGGCTCATGTATAATTGAATCAAAGGAGATGGATGATATGAATTTAATGTCATAGTTAGAAATTATACATCATAGGGTTTGGCCATGGTGTATGGCCGAACCCCATGGTCCAAATTAAGGGATTAATGGCATCTTTAATTCATGGTTTAAAGGACTGATTTATGAATCAGATTATGAACCTATGTCATAAGTTAGGTTATGTGTAGTTTTAAAATAAAATAAAGGATACAATGTATGTTAGGAATTGATGGAGAAAGGAATGGCAAAAATGTAATTAAACACCAAAGTGGAGAACCATGGGTTCGGCCATGATGTATGGCCGAACCCCATGAGTTGTGTTTGATGGACTTATTTGGTTAGGGAAATTTATAAGATCTGATTATGGAAGATTTAAAGGAAAGAGGAAACCAATGGCATTTTTGTAAATATGAGAGAATATTGGACATTGGGTTCGGCCATGGTGTATGGCCAAACCCCATGAATTATTTTATGGGATTATGTGCTTTGGAAGTATGAATGATTATTTGAGATCTAAGCAAGAAAGAAGTCTATGGTTAGGCTCAATGGCATTATTGTAATTATGGACAAAAATAGTAGACCATGGGTTTCGGCCATGGTGTATGGCCGAACCCCATGGGGTTTTGCTTATAGACTTAGAACCTTGTAATTAAGTGAGACTTGGTGTTGATTTATCATTATACTATAAGGTAACGTGATCTCGTAAGCGGTACGCGATCGATGATCGAATCTTGGACGGGAACGCAAGGACTTGTGAACGGTTTTCGGTAGGATTCCACCTCTTTGAAACCATGGTCTATGTACACCTGTTTTATCTTATGTTTTGATGAAATTATGTTTCAAAGGATATGCTTTCTACGAATTTTAATAATGCTATGTTTATTTGTATAAAATAGCAGGTGTTGATTACGTTTCAAAGGTGATTTTAATAATGTTATGTTTATTTGTATAAAATAGCATGTGTTGATTATGTTTCAAAGATGATTTATAATGCCATGTTTATTTGTATAAAATAGTAGGTGTTGATTATGTTTCAAAGTGATTTTAATAATGCTATGTGTAACGCCCGCCCCTTTTCACCGAAATCAGAGTCTATTTTTTTTTTTTTTGAAATAAAGAGTGACAAAGGGCGCGGACGTCACGACGCGAGTTAAGTCCGAGCTTCTAAAGTCCAGCCCTTAACTGGCCAACCCTACATGTGCGTGGAACGAAGTCCACAAGAACGGTTCACACGCAGACGTAAGCTCGCGGAATATAACTTAATGCGGAACATTGTAATAGAGACTATCCTACCAGTTTTAGATAGCAGGGAAGTGACATTCATTTAATTACTAAAATACTTCAAAATCATAATTATACCTCAAAATGATAATGTCCAAAGTAAAGACCCAACCATACTAAGAAATCTACATTATTATAGTCCGACGAGCTACATTACACAAATTACATTTCCAAAATAAATCTTAAGTAAACTAAGTAGTTCGCCTTCCCAAACTCCTAAGCTTGGCCTCCGTCTCGTCCTTCGTGTCCACCATCTCCTGCGTCATCAGTTAGGGTAGAAGTAGGGCATTAGACAACGCGCCCAGTAGGACTCCGAGTAGGGCTAACACATGGATTAGTGATAACATGCACAATAGGTAATAATATAATCAAAACCATAACAATGAATGCCATGCCATGGGTGTCCTATGTCATGAGTTCCACCCGTCATCCATACCATCATGCTGCCATATCCCCCTTGACGGAAAAATCTCGTCAAGATATAAACAATCACAAATCATCCCCCTTGACGGCAAAACCTCGTAAAGATATAAACAGTCACACATCATCCCCCTTGAAGGCAAAACCTCGTCAAGATATAAACAATCACAAATCATCCCCCTTGACGGCAAAACCTCGTCAAGATATAAACAATCACAAATCATCCCCCTTGACGGCGAAACCTCGTCAAGATATAAACAATCACAAATCATCCCCCTTGACGGCAAAACCTCGTCAAGATATAAACAATCACAAATCATCCCCCTTAATGGCAAGGCCTCGTCAAGGTGTCCCCATGTTTGCTTCTCGGTTGCCCCGACGGAGCATGGACTCCAGTTTCTTTATTTTCATCCTTGCCATGCTATGTCCCTCCCATGTCATGCATGAGATGTAGATTCCATATGCCATGTAATATATATGATATCACAAACCATGGCATTTAAAATCCCATCAATAAAACATATAATTTGATTATCAAAAATAGATCAAACAAAGCATCAATATATACATCATAGCCTTAAAACCCATCTTAAAACATTCATATGCTTACCAAAATAAATCAAGGAAAAACCCATGCATAACACATAATCCATGGCTTACAAAAAGGTAGGAATCCTACCGAATACTGACTAACGTTCCTTTGTGTTTCTCCGTCCACAAACCCGGTCGCCGATCGCTCACCGCTTGTGATGTCCGGTACCTTATTATACATTATCAATTAGACTCACGTTTTAATCATTTAAGTCCATTGATCATACCTTAGCGGGGTTCGGCCATACACCATGACCGAACCTCACTAACGGGGTTTGTGGGTCCCATTTTAATCCATTGATTATCTTAATTTTGTGAGTTTAAAAACTAGCACCCTAGGCTTTATTAAACCACACATAAGGTTATCTTTAAACACATTCAGGTCCATGATCATCCCCCATGGGGTTTGGCCATGGTACATGGCCGAACCCATGGTTCTTCATTTTTAGCCAATATTTACGGTTTTGCCACTACCACTTTTCTATGACTAATCACTCATTCATCCATGCACAATTAAGTCCATAACTGATCACAAACTTAGATCCATTAATGATCCCTATCTTAGATTCCTTAATGACCCATCAACCATCATATGATTATTAAAATTTGCCATTTAATTAACCTAATCCGTATTCACTTAAACACATGCAAAACCCCATACTTAGCCCATAATTGATCCATAATCTTGGATCCATTAACGTTCCATCAACCATGATATGTTCATTAACAAATCAGTCCTTAACTTACCTAATTTTCCACTAATTAAAGCATATATATATATATATATATATATATATATATATATATACATGATATGTTCATTAACAAATTAGTCCTTAACTTACCTAATTTTCCACTAATTAAAGCATATATATATATATATATATATATATATATATATATATATATATATATATATATTTATATATACCTAAATCTTAGCCCTTCAATTGGTTCACAATTGGATCATTTACCACATTTTTGATCCATAAACTTATATCCCTCAATGACTCACCAATCACATCATGGAATAATTAAAATCAGTCCCTTCAATTTAGCCCTATCCCCATTAATTTAAACACACACATAAGTCCAACTTAACCCATCAATTGACCTACAAATGGGTCATGGGTTCGGCCATACACCATGGCCGAACCCATGATGTCTCTTTCCCCATTTTTACTTGGGTCTATATACATCATTTGGCTCCACCATAAGCTCCACCATGAAGGAGTTTACATCATTCATTGGTGACATTTAAGACCTAATAATCCCTTTCAAAATTTCTACCATTCTTTCATTTAAAACTTTAAAAGTCATTAACCACTTAACATAGCCTCCATTCTCTAATCCCATTAAAATTCTAACACCATCACCATAAGTTCATGGTCCATCATTCATTCATGCCTTTTGAGGCCATAAACCCATATTACATCTTCATGAATTTCCTCATTTAAAATTCTTATAAAAATCACTACATTTAGTCATTAACACCTTAAGATCATAATTCATCCTCCATGTCTTCCATTCTTTATAACCTCATTAAAATCATTCAATCACCTACCATGGTTTTGATCTTAAAAACCCCATTTCAATTTACTTAATTACTCACCATGATTCCTTCTAAAAATCACACACATCCATACTTAAATAAATTTTAATACTTAAAATCCTTAATGCATCCTTCATTTTTTTTTTTGACCTAATTTACCCATTAGGGTTTGCCCATTCTTCCTCCTTTCATTGGATGGATTTGAGATCCAAGGCCCATGACAATTTGGCCACCAACCAATCCAAGAAATGGGTTCCATAATTACCTCTTAACCCTTAAAATGTAAAATTCTTGTTTAAGAATTACTTACAATCCGATGACTCCTCCGACTTTTCTTTCTCCTCTTGATTTCCTTAGCCCTTTCTCTTCTTCTTCTCTTTGATTGGTCAGCCAAGATGAGCTTGATCAAATGAAAAACATCAAAGCTTGGGTCGGCTAAGATGGAGTAGATTTGAGAGAGGGAAAGGAGGAGATGATGAGAAGAACTACCCCAACTCTTGATCTTGAAGAGGTGGGCCAACACTTGCACTTTTTTTCTCTTTTCTTCTCTTCTTCTCTTCTTATTTTTCTTCCTTTTCTCCTTGGGGTTGAGGGACGGCAATGAGAGAGCAAGAGAGGGAGAGAGTCAAAGAGCTAGATGGAATGGAGAAAAGGGATAAGATTCATTTCATTGGTTGAGTGACTTACACTCCTCCCTTAACTTTTCCCACCAACCAACATGGGATTTTTTTTATGCTTTATGGTGGTGGTTGGAATAAACCACCACCAAGGCCAACGTTTTTGAGCTTTGGAGATAAGCTTGTTTGGGTCTTCCATTTGACCATTTGACCCACTTTTTTAATAGTTTAATTATTTAATTAATTAGATAATTAACTTGAGTTAATTAATTCCCACTTAACCTAATTTTTTTTCTTAAATTCCCTCCATGTATCCACCCATGGTTGACCAATTCAACCATGGTGGCCGGCCCCACCAATCCTTAGTCCACACGCCACCTCATTTGGTGAGGTGGAGGTGGGTCCCATTCGGCCATGTCACCTTGATCACTCTATCACCAACTTAGATGTTTTAAATTTAATTAGATCCACTTCAACTACTTGGATCACCATTGGGCCCATGGCCCAATTATATTCCCCTTTACCCATTTACCTTAGAGCTTACCTTATCTTGACCCATTGGGCCCATGGCCCAATTATATTCACCTTTACCCATTTACCTTAGAGCTTACCTTATCTTGACCCATTGGGTCCCAAATGGGTATTGGGCCCAATTTGACCATCCTTGGCCCAATTGACTATCATTGACCCTTTAAATGAATTTAAATCCAATCCATGGTCCATTGGGCCATACTTGGGCCTTTGTCCATATTTTGATCCATTCACCATTTATTCTATTAAACTTCCAATTTCCACCATTAAAATAAATAATATTCACATATATATTGATTTAAAAAGTCCGGGCTATTACAATACAATCCTCTTTTGAAATTTTCGTCCCGAAAATTCAAGCGAAGTAGAGGTTAAAAACATCTCATACAAAGAGCTCCGGATGAGCGGCTCTCATCTCTTACTCAAGTTCCCAGGTGGTTTCTTCATTGCCATGTCGTTCCCATACTACCTTGACGAACTGAATGGTGCGGTTCCGCAGTACCCTTTGTTTGCTCCCGATCACTCTGATCGGCTTCTCCACATATGTCACGTCGCTATGTACATCGACGTCTTGCACGTTCAATACATGTGAAGGGTCGGGGTTGTATTTCCTCAACGTGGACACATTAAACACATCATGTAAAGATGATAACTGTGGAGGAAGTGCTAACTGATAGGCCACCTCCCCTTCTTCCCAAATCTCATGTGTCCCTTCCGTGGTGAGACTTTAAAAAATACCAAGTCTCCCACCTCAAACTCGAGGAACTTTCTCCTCTTGTCGGCGTAACTCTTGTAACGGCTCTGTGCTGTGAGTAGGTGTTGCCGTATCACCTTGATCTGCGCTGTAGTCTCCGCAACCAACTTCGGTCCAATCAGCGCAGGCTCACCGGCCTCTGTCCAACACACTGGCGATCTACACGGCCTACCATATAAGGCCTCAAATGGAGCCATCTGGAGGCTTGCCTGGTAACTGTTATTGCAGGAGAATTCCACCAGTGGCAAATGATCCTCCCATCCACACTTGAAATCCAGCATACATGCTCTCAGCATATCCTCCAATATCTGTATTGTCCTCTCCGACTGTCCATCAGTCTGTGGGTGGAATGCTGTGCTGGTCAACTCGTCGGTCCCCATAGCCGACTGCATGCTCTGCCATACTCTGCTAGTGAATCAGCCATCTCTGTCAGACACAATAGTCCGGGGTACACCATGTAGTCTGATAATATCTCGCATGTACCGTCGACCCAAGGTCTCCGATGAATCGGTCATCTTGACTGGAAGGAAATGTGCAAACTTGGTCAACCGGTCCACCACGACCCATATTGCATCGTTGCCTTTGAAAGACCTTGGCAACCCTGTCACAAAGTCCATGGAGATGTGCTCCCATTTCCATTCCGGTACAGGTAAGGGTTTGAGTAAACCCGGTGGCTTCTGATGTTTCGCCTTAACCCGCTAACAAGTTAGGCAGTGAGCAACAAACTCTGCCACATCTCTCTTGAGTCCATGCCACCAATAGTGCCTCTTAAGATCATGATACATTTTGGTGCTGCCCGGATGGATAGAGAGCTTGGTTTGGTGTGCCTCAACCAACAACTCCTTTCTGCAGTTCTTAGGCACATACATCCTGCCTCGGAATGCAAGACCCTGTCCCAGTAGTAATTCCTATTCCGGTACCACCTCGCCTGTAGATATCTTGGTCCATATCTCCTCCATTTCTGGGTCTATTCGCTGTTCCCGTTCAACCGTGTCAAGTACCTCTTAATTACATCAACACCACTCATATCGACCTATGAGTTTCATTCTTGTAGAATTTACTCTATCTCATGTTATCTCTTTTCCTCATGAACCCATTTGCGATCTTATGTAGATTAATGTATTCTATTTCACTTTATCTGCTACCAAGACATTTCCCATACGTACTCATTCAATACGTTCTTTCGTCTACTCTCTGTGTGAGGTAGTCTGCCAGTACGAGCCTATGCTCAAGTCGTTTGCTGATTCCATTTCAACTAGGTTTCTAGCTGCACTCTCTTGGAACTCCATCGGCCAACTACAGAGTCAGCTAGCTAGACTAACTCAGCAGTCGCCCATAGCTTCCCATTCGAGTTTCACTAGACTTTTATTTTTCCCATTAATTACATCTCCAAAATTTTGTACCTCTTCATTTGTACATAAGTCACAATGTGACTAACCCCTTTGTTCATAACTTCTACGATACCAATAACATCAATCCAAACCACCATGGGAACCCTCATCCATGGTTATACACATCCATGGTTAATAACCATCCATGAATATAACCCTCCTATGGGTATAATCCATTCATAGGCATAACTAATACCTTCGTAGGACTATTCTGTCTATCCTAGGGCTAACAAGTCTAACATACGACCCATGCGTCGACTTACGAAATCAAATGTCTATCATAAGACCCATGCGTCAACTTATGGAACCAAACTGTATCTATCAGAGAATCGATTTACCCACCAATTGTCGTCATTGTCTACCAATAGGGAATACTATAGTAAGTGTAGTGGACATTTGTTGTACTAAAGTGCTAATAACATACGTGAAGGCAGTAGATATAAGAGAGTGGAATGTTCCCAAATTAAATAATGCATAAGCATATAGACTACAAACTACTGCCATACCTTGAATCACCGAATGATCCATTGTCTCTGGAGGAGAAATCGCAGTATTCAGCTATCCCGATTCTGTCGGAGTAGGTGCCCTTCCTGTCGGGTCATGTGCTCTAGGTCCCTGTGGCTGAGCTGATAGAGTTAGACGATGGAAGCGACCCCTGAAGTGAGAAGATTTATAGTTCTGAGGATACTCTCTTTTGAAATGCCCCTGCTGACCACACTGGAAATAGGAACTTCCAGTAGAGGCTGAAGGTCTCCAAAAGTTGGGTCTGAATCTCTTATGAGGGCGAAAGGTATTTACCCCACTCTGACCTCTTCGGTCCTATGTTTCATTTCCGTTCAAGAGTTGTTGTAAAACCGAAGTGACTATAGGTTGCACTAAGCTTTGTAGCTCGGGGGTTATCACTGGAATATTTATGCCATTCTGGTCATTTTCTTGGCGTGGCTGCTGCACTTCTTCCTCCTGATGAGGTCGCTGTACCTCTTCCTCTTGATGAGGTTGTTGTATCCCCTCTTCCTGACGAGGTGGTGTTACCTCTTTTTCTACTCGTGGTTTTCGGCGGGTCCTTCTCTTTAGAGGCATTTCCTAAGTCATCGAAGAATATTGATTTAGTTCCTTAATAAAATTATCGTGTTCATATTTTGGGGAAAAATTTCCCTAAGTATCAAATATTTTCTTCAATTTGGGGGAACATTACCGACTAAGTATACTTTGTTTTGGGGGGGAAATTTCCTAAGTATCAAATATTATTTCTTATTTTGGGGGAAATCACCAAATAATCATACTTAGTTTTTGGGGGGTTTTTCATGTATAGTTCAATGTGTCTTTGTTGGGGAAATTGCCAAATAAGCACACTTGGTTTTCCTTTATTTCTAGGGAGGGAATCTCTAAATTCCTATTGTTTGTTGTTCAATTTGGGGATACTAGGGAAGCACATCCTACTTTGCTACGTTTGATAAATCCATCACTGTTTCATCAATTTGGGGGGAAAGTCTAGATCTTTCTCAATTCGGGGGAAAAATAAGCCCTATTGCTATGTATGCTAGATCTAACTTATAGTGATCACACTTCACTTGCTATCATTCCTTTTAGACAAATATGGCTCTCAGATTGAATGCTTCAGTTTGAGTCAATCGAAGTAAATTAACCCAGCCCCCGTGCAGCGGACTTCGAAGAGTCGGTCAGTTGGGATTCTTATCCGTCAGTGAGACGTGAAACTGTCTTAATCTTACTTCGAGAGATTCATTCTTCCGAGTTCGCTCTGATACCAACTGTAACGCCCGCCCCTTTTCACTGAAATCAGAGTCTATTTTCCTCTTTTTTTTGAAATAAAGAGTGACAAAGGGCGCGGACGTCACGACGCGAGTTAAGTCCAAGCTTCTAAAGCCCAGCCCTTAACTGGCCAACCCTACGTGTGCGTGGAACGAAGTCCACGAGAACGATTCACACGTAGACGTAAGCTCGCGGAATATAACTTAATGCGGAACATTGTAATAGAGACTATCCTACCAGTTTTAGATAGCAGGGAAGTGACATTCATTTAATTACTAAAATACTTCAAAAATCATAATTATACCTCAAAATGATAATGTCCAAAGTAAAGACCCAACCATAGTAAGAAATCTACATTATTACACTCCGACGAGCTACATTACACAAATTACATTTCCAAAATAAATCTTAAGTAAACTAAGTAGTCCGCCTTCCAAAACTCCTAAGCTTGGCCTCTGTCTCGTCCTTCGTGTCGGCCATCTCCTGCGTCATCAGCTAGGGTAGAAGTAGGGCGTTAGATAACGCGCCCAGTAGGACTCCGAGTAGGGCTAACAAATGGATTAGTGATAACAGGCACAATAGGTAATAATATAATCAAAACCATAACAATGAATGCCATGCCATGGGTGTCCTATGTCATGAGTTCCACCGATCATCCATACCATCATGCTGCCATATCCCCCTTGACGGAAAAACCTCGTCAAGATATAAACAATCACAAATCATCCCCCTTGACGGCAAAACCTCGTCAAGATATAATCAGTTACACATCATTCCCCTTGATGGCAAAACCTCGTCAAGATATAAACAATCACAAATCATCACCCTTGACGGCAAAACCTCGTCAAGATATAAACAATCACAAATCATCCCCCGTGACGGAAAACCTCGTCAAGATATAAACAATCACAAATCATCCCCCGTGACGGAAAACCTCGTCAAGATATAAACAATCACAAATCATCTCCTTTGACGGCAAAACCTCGTCAAGATATAAACAATCATAAATCATCCCCCTTGACGGCAAAACCTCGTAAAGATATAAACAATCACAAATCATCCCCCTTGACGGCGAAACTTCGTCAAGATATAAACAATCACAAATCATCTCCCTTGACGGCGAAACCTCGTCAAGATATAAACAATCACAAATCATCCCCCTTGACGGCAAAACCTCGTGAAGATATAAACAATCACAAATCATCCCCCTTGACAGCGAAACCTCGTCAAGATATAAACAATCACAAATCATCCCCGTTGATGGCAAAACCTCGTCAAGGTATAAACAATCACAAATCATCCCCCTTGACGGCAAGGCCTCGTCAAGGTGTCCCCATGTTTGCTTCTCGGTCGCCCCGATGGAGCATGGATTGCGGTTTCTTTATTTTCATCCTTCCCATGCTATATCCCTCCCATGTCATGCATGAGATGTAGATGCCATATGCCATGTAATATATATGATATCACAAACCATGGTATTTAAAATCCCATCAAGAAAACATATAATTTGATTATCAAAAATAGATCAAGCAAAGCATCAATATACACATCATAGCCTTAAAACCCATCTTAAAACAATCATATGCTTGCCAAAATAAATCAAGGAAAAACCCATACATAACACATAATCCATGGCTTACAACAAGGTAGGAATCCTACCGAATACCGACTAACGTTTCTTTGCGTTTCTCCGTCCACAAACCCGGTCGCCGATCGCACACCACTTACGATGTCCGGTACCTTATTATGCATTGTCAATTAGACGCACGTTTTAATCATTTAAGTCCATTAATCATACCTTAGCGGGGTTCGGCCATACACCATGGCCGAACCTCACTCATTAGGTTTTTGGGTCCCATTTTAATCCATTGATTACCTTAATTTTGTGAGTTTAAAAACTAGCACCCTAGGCTTTATTAAACCACACATAAGGTTATCTTTAAACACATTCAGGTCCATGATCATCACCCCTGGGGTTCGGCCATGTACCATGGCCGAACCCATGGTTCTTCATTTTGGCCAATATTTACGGTTTTGCCACTACCTCTTTTCCATGACTAATTATTCATTCATCCATGCCCAATTAAGTCCAAGACTGATCACAAACTTAGATCCATTTAATGATCCCTATCTTAGATTCCTTAATGACCCATCAACCTGTAACGCCCCGCCCTTTTTCACCCGTTTTTCGAAAATCAGAGTCTATTTTTTTTTTAAAAAAAAATAGAAGAGTGAGAGAGGGCGCGGACGCCACGACGCGAGTTAAGTCTGAGCTTCTAAAGCCCGACCCTTAACTGGCCAACCCTACGCGTGCGCGGAACTAAGTCCACGAGAATGGTTCATGCGTAGGAAGTAAGCTCGTGGATTATGATTATTGCGGAACATGATAATGGAGTCTATCCTACCGGTTTTTAGATAGAAGGGAAGATACAACATGGAATTTACCAAAATGCCTTATGTTCATGATTATATCACAAAATGTATCATCCATAAGTAACGTCCAATCCATCGCAGGAAATGTAAAATTATACAACCCGACAAGCTAAGTTACTCTAAAATTACATCACCAAAATGTAAACATAATATAAACTAGGACTGCGCTTTCCAAGCTCCTAAGCTTGGCCTCCGGTATGTCCACCGCTTCCTGCCTCTCCTGCGTCATCAGCTAGGGTAGAAGTAGGGCGTTAGTCAACGCGCCCAGTAGGACTCCGAGTAGGGCTAGCACATGGATTAGTGATACACACATACCTATAAAATAAAGTACAACAAAATAAGCATGGGATGAATGTTATGTCATGGGTGCTTATGTCATGTGTCCCACCCATTATCCGTATGATCATACAATATCCTGTTCCCCATGTTTGCTTCTCGGTCGCCCCGACGGAGCATGGACTCCTGTTATAGCCCTCAAGCTATCCCCATATCTGATTCTCGGTCGCCCCGACGGAGCATGGACTCCGGTTATAACCCTCAGGCAATCCCCATGTCTGATTCTCGGTCGCCCCGACGGAGCATGGACTCCGGTTTGTTTATTTTTTTCTGCCCATGCCATGCATGAGATGTAGTGCATTATGTTATGTAATATATATGTATCCCATATACTTGACATATCATACATAGTCATATAATGCATAATATTAAAATATAAACCATATGCTAAATTCATCATAAGATAAATCATACTCATAAATCCATCATAAGCCAAATCAAAATAATTTAAAACACCATCACATATCCATCGCTTACAAAAAGGTAGGAATCCTACCGAATACCGTGTCGCGTTCCGTTACGTTTTCCGCTCGTTAATCCGGTCGCTGATCGCGTACCGTTTGCGACGTCCGATACCTTATTACATTTACCGAATTAGTCCATACGTTATCCATGATTAAGTTCATAATTGATCCATCTACTTAGACTCATTAATGGTCATTAATTATGTTACAAATTTATCGAAAATCAGCCCTTTAACTTAGCCTCATTTTTCGTGGTTTAAAACACATACATAAACCCGATTTTTGGCTAATTTAGATATTTCCAATTTGCGGCCTAAAACGCAGCAACTAATCACTTCACTTAACCATTCACAAAATATCCGATTTTTATGTCTAATCCCTATAGGGTTCGGCCATGTACCATGGCCGAACCCATGGTTCTTCAATGTGGCCACTTATTACGGTTTTGCCACTCTTCTTCCATGGTAAATCATTCACCCACTTATGGCTATTTTAAGTCTAGATTTCATCCATATCTTAGACCTATTTATGATTCCATATCATATCCAAAATCAGCCACCTATTATTTAATTTTTGAAAAACATTTAACCCCATACAACCTTTCACATTTGGCCCTAAAGGTGGCCCACAATCATGACCTCCAAATGGGTCATGGGTTCGGCCATACACCATGGCCGAACCCATGATGCTTATTTTCCATTCCCTTGGGTCCATATTACTCCCTTCAATCCAATCTCCAATGAATTTTAAATTATCCATTTAAGTCCCCATTTTCATTCCATTTAAACCCTCACATATCATTTTTATAAATCCATTAAAATCTAGCATTCTTCTACATTATTTTCCATTTATTAAATCCACTAATCACTACCCTAAGGTTCACCTTTATGGATACCATTTTCAAAGACTAAGTTTTGTCCCAAAATAATCCAATTTAAAATCACAAAACTTTAATCATTTTGGCCCTTTAAATCAAACTCCTAAGCATTGATAATGCATTTAATCTTAGCCTAAAATTGATCAAAATTTGGGTCATGGGTTCGGCCATACACCATGGCCGAACCCATGATGTTTCTTTCCCCATTTTTCTTGGTTTCATTTACCCTTTTAAACATACCTCTAATTAAATCATCCATTTAAATCACCAACATCACATATCATACTTGAAACATCCATACAATCCATCCATTTTTCTTAACCATTTTCTATACTTTTCCATCATAAAGAGAATTATTAAATACCACCAAGGGTTCGGCCGTACACCATGGCCGAACCCATGGTTCATGGCTCATCATCCATTGATGCCATCCTTAGACCAATGTTTTTGTCCAGGAGAAATCCCTTTTTAAAATCAATAATCCTCATTCATTTTGGCCCTCTAAAATATGTATCATTCACTTTGTAAATCCATTTAAATTTCATCATTACCTTAACCTAGTTTCTTCATTATCTTCAAACCTAATAATCTTAATAAATCACTCATTATTCATCATGGGGTTCGGCCATGCTACATGGCCGAACCCTATGATCATTCATCCATCCCATTCTATGCCTTTAAATCCTCTTTAAAATCACTATTAAAATCACTTGAAAACTAATTATCATACATCATTTTCCACCATTTCAAACCTTCAAACCTTAATTAAAAATCATCCCGCATTGGCCATGGGGTTCGGCCATGCTACATGGCCGAACCCTAAGGTCCATTCAATCCATTAAAACTTCCATATTTTCCATACTTAATCCATTCATTTCATTTTTTCCTTAGACCATCTCTTCCATTTCTTTGCCTTCCATTTGATGGATTTTAGATCCATTCCATAGCCTAAAATAATTTGGCCACTATCATATGGCAAGGATGGATTTCAAAATTTAAAAACCCTAAATAATAAATTTCTTGTTTAGAACATACTTACTATCCGACGACTCCTCCGGTCTTTGTCGCTCCCGTCAACTTCCTTGGCCTCTTTTCTCCTTCCTTTCCTTGTTTGATTGGCTAGATGTGCTTGATCAATGGTGGGACATGCTTGGATTGGCTAAGGTAAATGAGGTTAGGTTAAGAGAGAAAGAGAGTATGGAGATGAGGGAGAGATCTTCAAGGTTCTTGATCTTGGGGTGGCGCAAGACTTATCTTTTTCTTCTCTTTTCTTCCTCTTTCTTTCTAAGTTTTTCTTCTAAGTTTTCTTTTCTCCTCTCTTGCAAGGTGAAAAACGAATTTCCTTGTGTGTGTGGAGGGCTAGAGTCAAATGGGTAGTTTGAAATGAGATGGAGGTGGTTGGAGTGACTTAGACTCCTCATTAATTTTCCCCACCCACCAAGCATGGGCTAGCTTGACTTGGGTGGTGGTGGTCGAGACCCAACCACCAAGCATGGCTCCCATGTCCTCTTTGACTTGTTTATGTTGACCCTAACTAATCAACTTAATTAAGTTAAGCCCTCACTTAGGTTAATTAATTTTCATCTAATTTAATTCCCTTAAATTATCTATCTAATAAATCCACCCATGGTTGACCAAGTCAACCATGGTGGACGGCCCCCACATATACCTACCCCACCCGCCACCTCACTTGATGAGGTGGAGGTGGGCCCCACTTGGCCATGTTATTTTAATTCCCTTGATTTTAACTTAGGTAATTTTACAATAATTTTAATCAATTTAATTTACCTTAATCCACCTTAGTCTTCTTAATTTTATCCATGGTTGACCAAGTCAACCATGATGGTTGGTCCCACTTTCTCCTTGGTCCACACGCCACCTCAATGGGTGAGGTGGAGGTGGGCCCCATTGGCCATGTTGCCTTGGTCCATTTATCACCTAATTTAGGTGATTTAAATTTTATTAATTATATCCCTTTTATTGGATCATCATTGGGCCCATGGCCCAATTTGATTCTTGTCTTACCCATTTATCTTAGGGCTTAGTTACCTTGGCCCATTGGGTCCCACATGGCTCTTTGACCCAAATTGACCAATTACATGTATCAATTTCAATTCAAGGTTTATTGGGTAACCATTGGGCCCATGGCCCAATTAGATTCCCTCATTTTCCACTTACCTTAGGATTTGAACCGATTTTGATCCATTGGGCCCCACATGGCTATCGGCCCCACTTTGACCATCGTTGACCCGATTAGTCCTCATTGACCCATTTAATGGATTTCATCCAACCCATGGCCCAATTGGGCCATCCTTGGGCCATTGTCCCAAAATTTGGTCCATTTGGCATTTTATTACATCAAACTTCAATTTAAAATGAATAAATGCCAATATATATATTTATCAAAAATTCGGGTTATTACACAACCATGTCATATGATCATTAAAATTTGCCATTTAATTAACCTAATCCTTATTCACTTAAACACATACAAACCCCGTACTTAGCCCATAATTGATCCATAATCTTGGATCCATTAACGTTCCATCAACCATGATATATTCATTAACAAATCAGTCCTTAACTTACCTAATTTTCCACTAATTAAAGCATATATATATATATATACATATATATATATATATATATATATATATATATATATATATATATATATATATACATATATATATATATATATATATATATATATATATACATATATATATATATATATACACCTAAATCTTAGCCCTTCAATTTGTTCACAATTGGGTCATTTACCACATTTTTGATCCATAAACTTATATCCCTCAATGACTCACCAATCATATCATGGAATAATTAAAATCAGTCCCTTCAATTTAGCCCTATCCCCATTAATTTAAACACACACATAAGTCCAACTTAACCCATCAATTGACCTACAAATGGGTCATGGGTTCGGCCATACACCATGGCCGAACCCATGATGTCTCTTTCCCCATTTTTACTTGGGTCTATATACATCATTTGGCTCCACCATAAGCTCCACCATGAAGGGGTTTACATCATTCATTGGTGACATTTAAGACCATAAAAAAAAAAAACCTTACCCTTCATCCATGGATTCCTTCATTTAAAGACCCCTTTCAAAATTTCTACCATTCTTTCATTTAAAACTTTAAAAGTCATTAACCACTTAACATAGCCTCCATTCTCTAATCCCATTAAAATTCTAACACCATCACCATAAGTTCATGGTCCATCATTCATTCATGCCTTTTGAGGCCATAAACCCATTTACATCTTCATGAATTTCCTCATTTAAAATTCTTATAAAAATCACTACATTTAGTCATTAACACCTTAAGATCATAATTCATCCTCCACGTCTTCCATTCTTTATAACCTCATTAAAATCATTCAATCACCTACCATGGTTTTGATCTTAAAAACCCCATTTAAATTTACTTAATTACTCACCATGATTCCTTCTAAAAATCACACACATCCATGCTTAAATAAATTTTAATACATAAAATCCTTAATGCATCCTCCATTTTTTTTTTGACCTAATTTACCCATTAGGGTTTGCCCATTCTTCCTCCTTTCATTGGATGGATTTGAGATCCAAGGCCCATGACAATTTGGCCACCAACCAATCCAAGAAATGGGTTCCATAATTACCTCTTAACCCTTAAAATGTAAAATTCTTGTTTAAGAATTACTTACAATCCGACGACTCCTCCGGCTTTTCTTTCTCCTCTTGATTTCCTTAGCCTTTCTCTTCTTCTTCTCTTTGATTGGTCGGCCAAGATGAGCTTGATCAAATGAAAAACATCAAAGCTTGGGTCGGCTAAGATGGAGTAGATTTGAGAGAGGGAAAGGAGGAGATGATGAGAAGAACTACCCCAACTCTTGATCTTGAAGAGGTGGGCCAACACTTGCACTTTTCTTCTCTTTTCTTCTCTTCTTCTCTTCTTATTTTTCTTCCTCTCTTCTCCTTGGGGTTGAGGGACGGCAATGAGAGATCAAGAGAGGGAGAGAGTGAAAGAGTTAGATGGAATGGAGAAAAGGGATAAGATTCATCTCATTGGTTGAGTGACTTACACTCCACCCTTAACTTTTCCCACCAACCAACATGGGATTTTTTTTATGCTTTATGGTGGTGGCTGGAATAAACCACCACCAAGCCCAATGTTTTTGAGCTTTGGAGATAAGATTGTTTGGGTCTTCCATTTGACCATTTGACCCACTTTTTTAATAGTTTAATTATTTAATTAATTAGATAATTAACTTGAGTTAATTAATTCCCACTTAACCTAATTTTTTTTTTCTTAAATTCCCTCCATGTATCCACCCATGGTTGACCAATTCAACCATGGTGGCCGGCCCCACCAATCCTTGGTCCACACGCCACCTCATTTGGTGAGGTGGAGGTGGGTCCCATTCGGCCATGTCACCTTGATCACTCCATCACCAACTTAGATGTTTTAAATTTAATTAGATCCACTTCAACTACTTGGATTACCATTGGGCCCATGGCCCAATTACATTCACCTTTACCCATTTACCTTAGAGTTTACCTTATCTTGACCCATTGGGTCCCAAATGGGTATTGGGCCCAATTTGACCATCTTGGCCCAATTGACCATCATTGACCCTTTAAATGAATTTAAATCCAATCCATTGTCCATTGGGCCATACTTGGGCCTTTGTCCATATTTTGATCCATTTACCATTTATTCTATTAAACTTCCGATTTCCACCATTAAAATAAATAATATTCACATATATATTGATTTAAAAAGTCCGGGTTATTACACTATGTTTATGTTATAAAATAGCATGTGTTTCATTGGCATCTCATGCATGGCATGGGGTGAAGGATTTGGTAACCGGAGGGTCCACACTCCGTCGGGGCGTCCAAACAACCTATGTGGTATACCTTGATGTGCATTATCCATCAAGAGGGAACCGGAGGGTTCACACTCCGTCGGGGCGTCCGAACAACCTATGTGGTATACCTTGATGTGCATTATCCATCAAGAGGGAACTGGAGGGTCCACACTCCGTCGGGGCGTCCGAACAACCTATGTGGTATACCTGATGTGCATTATCCATCAAAAAGGAATCGGAGGATCCACACTCCGTCAGGGCGTCCGAAAGACCTATGTAGAGGGACTTATATGTACTTGTGATGGGTGGGACATGGATTACATGGTTTTATGGCATAGTTTATATGATTTCATGACAAGGTTTGTATGGCCTTTTTGGCACTATGATAATATTATATGTTTTGTACTAACCATGTGTTAACCCTAACTGGAATTCCTACTGGGCGCGTTGTACTAAAACCCTACTTCTACCCTTTAGTGGATGATGCAGGAAACGAGGAAAAACGCTGAACGCGGAAAAGGACAAGCATATGAGCTTGGAATGCTTTTAGTCTTATATGTTGTTTAAGAAACTCAAGGATTTTTTATTTAGAGTATCCAATTTTCGGAATGTAATAACTTAGATGAATTGCTATGGTTGGAATTTTTTTTTTGGATAATGATTAATGTGATTTATTTGACTATGTACTTTGCTATCAATGGAATGGAACTTGGTTCTATTATTTTCCACATGTTATGATTTATTCCGCATGTGTGTCGTGTTGCTATGTGTGAACTGTTTTTCTTGGACTTGGTCCATGCACGCATAGGGTTGGCCAGTTAAGGGTCAGACTTTGGAAGTTTGGACTTAGCTCGCGTCGTGACGTCCCGCACTCTATCACTATACTCTGTTATAAAAAAAATATATACTCTGAATTTACGAGAAGAAGCAAGTGAAAAAAGGCGAGGCGTTACACGAACCCCATGAATCATTTTTATGGATCATTTTTGTATCTATGTATGTTTAAGAAGTTAAATGATTAGTTTGGGTGATCAAGCTAAAAGGAATGATGATGGAAAGGGAGAACCATGGGATCGGCCATGTAGTATGGCCAAACCCCATGAATCATTTATGGACCTAAGTTATGTAACACCCTGGATTTTTAATTTATTAATATATATGAATATTACCCATTTAATTTGTGAATTATTAGATATGGATTTTTATATGGGTAAAGTGTTGGGTCATTGCCCAATTGGGACTCAACGGATTGTGTAAATGGTTTCAATAAATTAAATGGGGCGGATTTAAATTAGTAATGCAACATAGATACATAAAGGAACTTGGAATAATTGTTGCATGGCCGAATTTAAGATGTGCATATCCAAGAAAGGTACTTAGGCCGTGTATAGAGATATTCCATATCTATGTTAGGCGTATAAGATCTTTTAAAAAGGGTATGCATATTGTCTAAAATTAAATAAAGAAGATATCTAATTATATAGAGATTGTATGGCCGTGTGGGACATTACCCAAGTGGGAAGGTCGGCAATTCCCAATTAAATAGCAAGGGCGTACAGCTATCTTCTAAAGATAGATAGGACTGTGTGGATATTTTATAAAAGAGGGAAGCAAGGAGGAAGGGCAATTGCTATCTTGGTACCTTCTATATGACCGATTGGAATTGCATAAAAAGAGGGCAGCAAAGGGCGCACGACACCCATAATTTCAATTCTCATTCTCGGCAATACACCAAGAGAATAAGGAAAAGGCAGCAAACAAGAGGTGTTCTCGGCTTGGGAAAAAAATCAAGAAGAAAGGAGAAGGATTGGAAGAGCAAGAAATCAATCGGAACCGGTTAGTATTTTATTTGATAAATTTTGTTTAAGGAAAAGAACCATAGGGTTCAGCCACGGTGTATGGGCGAACCCCATGGAAGAGGATAGGGAGATGAATGTATGAATTTTAATGGAAAGAAAGAACCATAGGGTTCGGCCATGACTATGGCCAACCTCATGGAAAGACATGTTTTAATTCATGGGTTTTGAGGATTGAAAACCATGGAGGAACATTGGGTTTGTTTAATGGGTTTTTGAAGGATGAACCCTATGGAAAAAACATTGATTTTTAAATGGAAGTTTGAAGGAAAAGTTGAATCATAGGGTTCGGCCATGTTGTATGGCTGAACCCCATGTGAAAGGTCATTTATGATTTATTTTAAATGGATGTATGGTTGATGGTTTTAGATCATGGAAAGAAAAATTAATGGATGAATGGGAATGTATGATTTCTAAAGAAATTAAAGAACCATAGGGTTCGGCCATGGTGTATGGCCGAACCCGATGGAGTTGGATTGGTATCTTTTTAATGTATGTTAATTGATTAAAATAGAAGGAGGAGATTAAATTGGGAAATTTTCTAAATATGGAAGGTGGAGGTTATTTTAGAAAGGATCTAAGAATGGAAAGAATGGATTGTTTTTGGAAGATGGAGATTAAATTAGAAAAGTTTCTAATTATGGACTTTCTAATTATGGACTTCCTAATTATGGACTTTCTAATAATGGATGCAATATGGATAATTGGGAATTAGACATCATAGGGTTCGGCCATGGTGCTTGGCCGAACCCCATGAACCAATTTTGGATCTATTATGTTTATGTGTTAATGAATGGAAGGTTTGAAAATGATAAACCATGGGTTCGGCCATGGTGTATGGCCGAACCCCATGGGGAATGATTTAGGGTTTTAATGTTTGAAAGGATTGGATTATGGGTTATGAAAGCCATGGATGGCATTTTGGTAATTATGTGGAATTAATGGAACTCAAACATAAGTTGATGAAATCAATGACAATCTTGTAAATATGTAAAAATATTGGACATAGGGTCTCATGCATGTCATGGGGTGGAGGATTTGTAACCGGAGGGGCCACACTCTGTCGGAGCGTCCGAAAAACCTATGTGGGGTACCTTGATGTGCTTTTCCATCAGGAAGAAACAGGAGGGTCCACACTCCGTCGGGGCGTCCGAAAGACCTATGTGGTAGGTACTTTTATGTACATGTGATGGGTGGGACTCATTGCATGGCGTGGTTTTATATGGTTTTTGACATTACAATATTATTATATGTTTTGTACTAACCATGTGTTAGCCCTAATTGGAATACCTACTGGGCGCGTTGTTCTAACGCCCTACTTCTACCCTAGTTGATGATACAGGAAACAAGGGGAACGATGAACGCAAGAGGGCCAGGCATAGGAGCTTGGATGATTTATTTTATATGTTTTGAATAAAGTTACTTATGGACATGTATATGAGTAACTAGTTTCCAGGAATGTAATAACTTAGATGGTTGGATGCTAATTTTGATAATTATGATATTTGAATGATGATTAAAAACTTGACGTACTTTGCTATCTGAATGGAATAGAACTTGGTTCTATTATTAATTCTGCAGGTTATGATTTTTATTCCGCAAGTTGATATTATTATGTGTGAACCATTTTCGTGGACTTAGTCCATGCACACATAGGGTTGGCCAGTTAAGGGTCGGACTTTGGAAGTTCGGACTTAGCTCGCATCGTGACGTCCCTTTCTAGCTCACTCTTTGTTTATTTAAAAAAAAAATACTCTGATTTTCAGAAAGCGAGTGAAAAAGGACGGGGCGTTACAAGTTATGTGTAAATAAATTTAGTGATTATCTATGGAAAGAGTTGATGGCTAAGATGGGAATATGGTGAGAATAAAGGACCATGGGTTCGGCCATGTTGTATGGCCGAACCCATGGAGAATATTTTATGGACTTAGATTATTTTTATCAAGTTAAATGATTAACTAAGATTAAGAAATAAAAGAATGAATGAGGATTGACTTGCATGGTTTAAAATAAGCAAGGATTAAAAGAAGGTGGTCAAAAATCAAGAGAGTGAGGTTCGACCATGTTGTATGGCCGAACCCCAATAATGAGTTTGTTATGGACTTAAAAACATTTTCAGCCCTAAGGTATGGCCGAAACCCCTTGGGGGTCTTAATCAGGCCAAGGACTATAATCATAGGTGGAAATGAACATGGAATGATGGGAATCAAATGGATCATCGTTTTAATCGATTTATGTGTAATAAGGTAATGGGATTTCACAAATGGGCGTACGATCGACTTGTCGCGATCGGTGATCGGTTTTTGGACGAAAACACAAGGACACGATATTTGGACGTTGGTAGGATTCCTACCTCATTGATACACTAGGATCTATGTATATGAATGGTTGTTTTAACTTCATGTTTTGATGATTTATTTTGGTATCAAAGTGCTATGTTTTAATAATGGGATTTCTATTATGAAATGGCATGTGTACACTTACATCTCATGCATGGCAAGGGAGGGATCACAAGAGGGGAGTCCACGCTCCATTCGGATAGCCGATAAACAAACGTGGGGAGGAATCCGCACTGATTCCGGATATGATGTTTGAAAGGAAAAGAGTAGTCCACACTCCGTTCGGTGAGACCGATAAGGCATACGTGGGGAGTCATGACAATACCTTGATGTGGCTTGTACATCAAGAGGTGACACCCATGGCATGGCATTGACTTGCATGGTTTTGACATTATATATTTATCTATGTGATTTTTATACTAATCCATGTGTTTGACCCTACTCGGAGTACCTACTGGGCACGTTGTCTAACACCCTACTTCTACCTTAGATGATGACACAGGAAATGGACGGAGCGAAGGACGCGATCGAAGCCAAGCTTAGGAGCTTGGATAATCTAGTTTCAGTTTATTTAAGTTTTTATTATGGACAATGTAATTTGAGTAATTAGTATTTGGGACTGTAATAACTTAGAACTATTTGCTATGGTTTAGATTTTAATTTTGGACATTTTAACTTAAGGTGATTATTATTAAGTGATGAACTTCCTTGCTATTTAAAAATGGATAGGATAGTAACTCTATTATAATTCCGCACTATGTTTAATTCCACAAGTTTAACCTTATTATGTGTGAACCGTTTTAGTGGACTTAGTTCACGCAGACGTATGGTTGGCCAATTAAGGGCCGGGCTTTGGAAGCTCGGACTTAGCTTGCTTCGTGACGTTCCGCTCTCTCTCACTCTTTTATTTTCAAAAAAAAAAAAAAAATAGACTTTGATTGTCGGTGAGTGAAAAAGGGCGGGGCGTTACATAACCATCCAATTTCCAATCTCCCATCCACAACATCCGTTAACCCAATCAACCAATCCAAACCATTCACTTCATGCATCTCATTTATCCCATGTATTTCATATCATCATACCCTAGATCCACTTAGTCATTCCAACCCCTTCATGCATCATGATTAGATTTAGGACATCCAAACCATTCATCATATAGATTAACCTTAGGATTAGGATCATCCATGCACCATCTGTCCATCCATCCACTTAGATCACCTATCACCCATCATATCCATTAGATTTAAACCAAACTAATCTTAGCCATCCATTCACCAAACCCTAAGTTAGAACAACTTGAAGCTCAAGCTAGCCTCCATGCTCCCATGCCTTGTCACCACTCTATCCATCCAACACACACTGCACACGATTTTAGCACCTAAAATCTCTCCATTCACTTGGACAAAAATCCATTTAGATACATTCCTAAGATCCCTAGACACCTCATCATCCCAATCCTCCATGATCCACACGATTTTTGCCTATTTCCTTCCTATCCCATTAAAATTTCATAGTCAACCCTCCACCACATCATCTCAACATCTCATCCAATCATTCATCCATCCATTTAATCCCCTCCATTAATCCATCATTGCACATCCCAAAAACCCTAAACCAATTAGCGAAATTCGAAAATCACATAACAAATTCCAATCCCAATTTTCTCTCCTTCCTTACTTGCACTCCACTTCAAGCCAACCAATGCACAGTAAATTCGACCATATCATTAGGAAGCCCTAGTTTTCTAGCTTTTAATCCCAGCTACCCATGTTAAGTTAGATCTAATACCAACCTTTCATCCACCAACTTAAACCTAGATTTAATCTTAGCCATCCATCCAATCCCAAGTCCTATAAATAACCTAGTATTCCACATGTAAAACTCGAATTTGACCTAGAATTTAAGAAGACTACAGGCTGGAGAAAAAGACAAGAAGACAAGGAGCACCATGCGAATTTACAAGTGAGGGCGTAGAATTTTATCTTTTATGTTGTCTTTCTTATATTTAAATTAGAAAAGCCTTGTACTTTAATTCTTCCATTTAATAAACTAAAGCATTCATTTAGAACCCTGGAACATCCAATTTCTAAAATTCTTTTATGATTATTTTATTTTTAATTTCAAGAACACAACTTTTATTTATTTGATTGAACATGAGCGTATGCAATAGTTAGGATCTTGATTGTAAGACTTGAATCATGCTTACTAAGGTTTTGATTAATTAAATTAAAACTTGTGAATCTTGTGTTATTAATAAATACGAGTTGTATTTTAGATCTTTACGTGAATTGTAGATCTAGGCATTTACTTTGTTAACACATCTTTGGTGATGAACGGTCTATTCCAAACAACCACCTTTTACGTTACTGCATTTTTATTTATGTCATTTATTTTCCTTGCCGATTTATTTTTCATGTCTATTTTATTTCACTTGAATGTTGTATTTTAGTTTTTCTTTTTAATTCTTTAATTCTTTTAAAGTGTAGTCATTTAATGTATTTAAAACCTCCCTAACAACTTGATTAACTAGTTAGGATTAAATTTAATTAGATTAGATTTTGTGAATCTGTCCTTAGATCAGCCCCTCCTTGTTAAATTTCCACGCTGAACAACTCCACTAATAGACGTATGTATGTACTGTTCAGTACACATAGACAGCCCTCTTTCTAATTCAGCCAATCTCCTCTCTGAAACAACCAACGATACTCCCTTGTGTTGACAACACCGATCTGTCTTGCTGTCCCCATTCGTTACTCTGCTGTTTGCAACTCTCTTTCCATACAGCAGACGCCTCTGCCTGGCGCTGCTGTTCCCAGATTTGTTTCTCAGATCTGACCGAGAAGACCCCTTTCTCTGCCTTGTCCTCCTCTCTGCAACGTGAGAAAGTTTTCTGATGCCTGATGTGTTTGCTGCCTGAAATCTGCCCAAGTTGCAGCCACTCTGTTGTATATATCTTCCTCTCTGTGCCTACTGCAAAACACGACTGTATGCTGATGCTGGTTACAGCCCTTGGCTGCGCCTCTATGATGCTGATCTCCTCTCCTCCAATCTGTTGCAGTCTTCCCTCTCTTCTCTTCTTAAAACCACCCTTGCTGCCACGTTACAGCCAAAAGAAATTCTGGACTGAATCTGCCCTCAGATTAGTCCCTAAAGAACCGACACAGATCTGATCTGTATGCTGTATAAATCCAGCCCCTTTTGGTCTGTGAATCAGACACTAACTCAGGCTGCCGTGAGTTCTCCTCTGGCCAATTTCCTCTCTGGTAATACCCTCTCAGATTGTGTAATACCGTGTGTCTCCTTCACTCTCCATTGCCTCATTTAAAGGTGCTACCCCTGATTGTATATTAGGAATATACAGTCGGTCCATATCAGACTTGTTATATTTGAGAATCTCATTGACGTGTCCCATTTAAGGTAGCATGTGTCTATACATGCTGACTGTATTGCAGCCTCCTTTCTCATCTCTATATGTATATCAGGAACCCACGAAGGCTAGAACCTTCCTTTCCAGCCTTATGTTTCCAGCACTGCTATATTTAATACAGAACCTGTAATTGACGTCTTATGGTAATGTTAGCAACTTCTAATTATCTTATCAACAGCTGCTACTTCTATTTGAGGTTGCCCACGCCAACACCCCATGGATTTATGAGAAAATCATGGTCTTGATATAGTGGAATCAAGCAACGTATCTGATAACCTTATCACCAATTATTCCAAATAGATATATTAAAGAAATAAGAGATGCAACCCCTTGCTTCCTTTTCTTATTGATCTCATTATCCTATCTTAGACAATGCCATGTGCCCTCTCTAAATTAGTGATTACCATGCGCCCTTGCTGCCTTCTCCTTATAAAACTCCCCTTGGTCCTATTTTTAGAAGGTACCAAGATCTTTTACATTAACCATTGCCGTGTACCCTATTCTTTATAAAACCTTTACTTCATCAAAAATAGAAAGTGTCATGCTCCCCTTTGTTTAGCAATGCCGTGTATCCTTGCCAAAATCACCATTGCCACGTGTCTCTTTGTGCTTGCTGCTGCCTGTCTTTTAATGTAATACCGTGTGCCCCTTCCCTTGTTTATAGATCTTCCATTTAATTTAAATTGAACTAACTTGGTGGTCATCCAAGTTAGCCATGACCCATTGGGTCCCATTTGGGCATTTGACCCAAATAAACAACCTTGACCCAATTAAACACATATTACCCATTTATTTTAAATTGGATCTTAAACAATAACCGTTGTTTCCTAATTGGACAAATACCCAACATTTTTCTCATATAAGTTCCATGTCAATTCACAAGTTAAATGGGTAATTTCCGTAAATATTTATAACTTGAAAATCCGGGGTATTACATGATCCTTAAATTTGATTAAATTCAAAATCTAACTATTTCATTATGTCCTAAAGGAAACTTAGATTTGAATCTAAAGAAATCTAAGTCCTAATTATTTCATTATGTCCTTTTAATTAAACAAAGAATACAAACTTAAAATTAAATCAAACAGTCATAAAAGAAATTCAAAAATTGGATGTTTCAAGGTTCTAAGAGCTTATCTTATATTTATTTAATGAAAGAATTAATACACATATATTGGAAAGATACAACAAGAAAAATTAAAAATAAATTTACAAAATGATGTCCTCATTTGTAAAAATCGTGTAGGCTCCTTCTCTCTTGTGTATTTCCTCCAATCTTCAGTCGTTTTTAGCTCATGACCAAATTCAAATTCTATGGTGTGTCTTAGTGCTATATTTATAGGCTTTGGGTTGGAATGGATGTCTTAGATTTAATCTTAGTTTAAGCGATGAATGGATGGCTTGGATTAAATCATATTGAACATGGATGGATGTGATTTCAAGTTGAAAAGGTTAAGGTTTATAGGGCTTGGTCGAATTTTGTGACTTGGGGAAAGGGATTGGCTTGGTGGCTAAGCAAAGAAATTAAGGTAAGATTATTTGGGATTTTCGAATTTGACATGTGGAGTTTAGGGTTTGCTTAATGCAATGATGAATTAAAGGTGGAGATTAAAAGTTTAAATGAATGAATGGTTGGATAACAAAAGATGATGTGGACGGTTGACTATGTGCAAAATTAGAATGAGGTGTAAATGGATATGGGAAAGTCGTGTGGATTGCATGGGATTAGGAGATGATGTATTGATGACAAGGCATATGCGCATGGATTGGATAGGGTTTCTTGGGTTCCAAGTTGGGTTAGATCTAAATGGATGGCTATGATTACTTTGGGTTTAGATCTAATGGTTTTAAGGATATTTGGTTAAAATAAAATATAAAAATGGGCAGGTTTCTAATGGAGGGTCGATATTCAAAGGTTGATCTATATGATGGATGAAATGCATGGCCTAGATCTAACATGAATTATGTATGCAATGGATTTTGTAAGGTGGCTCTAGGGTTTACCTAAGTTTTTGTATAAAATGGATGGTTTGGATTAAAGATAGTAAATGGATGGAGTGGATGACAAGGAGAGGGTCAAGGCTTTGGGTGTGTGGACTTAGGGTTTATGGTGAATTCGAGTATGGGCTTTGGATTGGGTAATTGGATTGTGTCTGGATAATTGGGCTTCAAAATAGACACCATGGACTCGAGCTCATGAACTTGAACTTGGGTCTGCTGGACTTGGACTTGCACAATGGCCTGGCCCAACTGTGAATTGCACATGGACTGCTTGAGTCTGGCCCAATGCTTGGCATGTGGAGCATAGATTGGCCCATTTGGAGTGGATCTGTAGCCCATTGATTTGAATTTCATACTTTGGCCCTTGTATTGCAGCTTCTCTTTCCAAAATTAAATAATTAACTCATCATTTAAAATCTAAAAATATTAATTTAATCTAGACTCTAAAAATTGGACCCAGATTAATCAATTTACATTAAAAATCTTAAAAGTAGTCAGAAATTAATTATTAAAATTCTGGGTCTTCCAATTTAAGCATAAAACTTGCAATTTTGGAATTAGTTTTGATTGATTTTCCTGTACTTTCCATTTTTATCTACAAAACTAACAAACAACATTAAATGCATGTGATATATACAAAAGTAAAGGCTAACTAGTCCAATAATTAGGGGTAAAAATATAATCAGCCACTAATAAGTGCAAAATTATTACATATTTTACTCTTAAATTTATAATTGTTAGTATCGTATTATTTAAATTTATCTAATTAGTGTGTTTTGTTTGTTTTTAGGTTGATGTGTTGTTGTGCATTGAAATGGGCATTAAGTCCTCAAAACGAAGATGGTCTGACCATGTTTTCAAATGTCAATCAAATGGTCACCCACCTCCGCCAATTTGGGAGTGGCAGTGAGTCATTAACATCCAAGGCTTCTATTGATTCATCTAAGAAAGACTAGTCATCAAGCAATCAGATGTTGTGAGCAAGAAAAGAACAAGTAAGAAGAAGAGATTAGTACAAGCAGTAAACCGAGAATAGCAAGCAAAATTTACAGAAACTCCTTGAGAGAGGTAGTGAGCAGCGCTATAGGGCAGCACCCATCTCTTCCAGGCAACAACAAACTGTGAAGTGAGTTGCAATACAGAGGAAGAGTCGATCTTGCTTGCTACTGATAGGAAGAAAAGACAATAGACCAGCAACCATGTGAAAGTAGCATCTAGTTCATATAGCAGCGTCGGTGGACACCAAGCTTCAACACCATCAATAGTTGATCTCATACAACAAATAGAAAAAAAGAAAGAAGACAATTAACTAGCTAGCAGAGATAGAAGTGAAAATCCCACTCTATTTTTCAGTTTGTAAAAAATAGAATGAGAGAAATAGAAAAAGCAAATATGAAAGAAATAAAAGAAAGAAGGATGAAAGTGGGACACGCCAAGAGAAAACGAAAAAGGACTCAGAAAACAAAGGAGATCAAAATAGAAAATGGTTGGGTCGGTGGAGGAGTTATCTGCAGGAAAGAAAGAGGTGAAGAGGAAGGTGGGACTTACCCTCATTGCCATCACCAACAAAGGAAGCTAGTTTGTTGTTTTTCTACATACAGGGGTAAAAATGAAATCGGGGAAAGAGTTGAGAAAAGAAAGAAGAATAAGAATAGAAGGAGATATAAAAAGAAGATTAAATAGATGCAAGAACGAGTAGATGAAAGCTGGCCGACTAAAGAAAGAAAAGAAATAAGGGATTTGAGATGGGCCCACACGATCTATCTTTCCTATCTCACACCACCCACACTGTTATTTAAAGAGGAGAACCCAGTCACACACGAGAGTACCTCGAACTGGACAGAGGCGTGAAAAAGGTAGAGAGACCGTGGCTAAAGATTTAGGAGCTCCGACGATTGATCAGGTTCTATATTTTCATCTTATTTGCTTTTAATTTCATAATGTCTAGCTAATTTTTTGTACTGAGGTTGAGGATGAAACTCCATTAATGAAACAATGCTCTTTTATTTATTTTTATTTAATTCCATATATGTGTGTTTGATTATTTATGATTTGTGTTTCATTAGATTAATTAGATGTTAATTATTTTCACCACGAATATCATGTATTTGTGGTAGTTAATATTAATATTTGATTCATCAATGCTTGGTTTTTAATTGAATAAAAGTAAAACCCTTTGATTCATTTTTTTTTAATTTAATATTTTCTTTGATCCACTGTCATTTAAATTAAAATTGGATACATTAAATACTTAGGAATTATATTTTTAAAAGTGAACGAAAATCTGATTTTTGAACACCATATTAATGAACTTAAACATTTAAATCTCTTAAAATTAGGAATTAATAAATAAATAATTAGAAGATTATGGTTCTAATGGTGGTGGAATCCGATGCTTTAGTAATTTCTCTCACATTTAATCTCCATTTTTAGTTGCTTTAATTAAATTTGCAATTTCAATTCAATCATTCTCCTTAAAAATTGTTAACTAGGTTAAGGTTAAAATATTAAGCTTTTTAATTTGTTTTCCCGTTCATTCTTAAATCAAGTCCAGTGGGTTTGACCTCGCGCTTGCATATCACTATACTTCAATTTGATTCATGCACTTACGAGTAAATATAAATTTAAAATTTTCACAACAAGTTTTTGGCGCCATTACCGAGGAAAGAACTCAGGTCACCCGCGTGATAGGCGGGAATACTCACCACTATACTACAACGACAATTAATTTTAGGTTAGGTCAGGGAAGACAATTGATAATCAGGTTAGGGTGCTAGAAGGTAGGCAACAGAACAACCAAAGCCATGATCAACCTGAGCCATCAAAAGGCATTGATTGCCCTGCTGAGAGGGAACCCAAAGAGTCAGTCATGATTGATTTTGTCCCAAAAGCTCCTTACTGACAACGATTGATTCCAATTGAGAAAGGTACACCATGTAGCAATGTGTTAGAGGTGTTCAAGCAAGTCCGCATAAACATTTCTCTCCTTGACACTATTAAACAAATACCTTCTTATGCAAAATTCTTGAAAGATCTCTATACGGTAAAAAGAAAGACGAATGTTCCAAAGAAGGCATTTTTGGCTAAACATGTGAGTGCCATTATACAACAGAAAACTCCTGTCAAGTATAAAGACCCTGGGTGCCCCACAATTTCTTGTGTCATTGGTGACCATTATCGGGCCTTACTTGATTTAGGAGCGAGTGTTAATTTGTTGTCGTACTCTGTATACATGCAATTGGGGCTAGGAGAATTGAAGCCCACACATGTTACACTTCAATCGGACGACAGGTCAGTCAAAATTCCAAGAGGTGTAATATAAGTTGTTCTCATTGAGGTTGACAAGTTTTATTATCCAGTGGACTTTATAGTCCTTGATACACAACCTCTGATGAACACCAGTGGGCAAATTTCGGTAATTTTGGGACGACCCTTCTTAGCCACCTCCAATGCAATTATCAATTGCAGGAATGGAAACTGTCTTTTAGTAACATGACTTTGAGCTTAACGTGTTTAATTGTGGCCACCAGCCTCCGGACATGAATGACTTAAGTGAGGTAAACATGATTGAGAGTACAGTTCATGGGTCCTTTCTGAACTTTACATGCGATGACCCATTTGAGGAACGCTTGTCAAATTTTGGCACTAACTTCAATGAAAAAAGGGTCATAGAAGTGAATGCTCTACTAGAATCCACCCCATTTTTTGAAACTCGTAAATGGAAGGTAAAAGTCGAGTCTCACCCTGCCAGTGTTGAAAAACCACCGGTATTGTACCAGGGTTGGTCAGTAGGTCTGTCAATCTAGTCCAAGTCAGTCTGTCAGTGTGTCAATGTATCTGTAGATTTTTATTTTATTGAGCAGTCTAGTCTAAGATTTTTGAATTTGTTTGAGTCTCTAGTCTTGTGTGAGAGTCAGCCTAGAGTCCTTGTTGTTGTGTTTGTATTTTTGTGTCTGTTTGTTTTTACAGGTGTTGAATAAAGTGAGCCATCTCAGGTATTTTCTGAACTTTAGTTGTTCGTTTCTGATATTTTCTTCTAATTTGAATGTGTACATGTAGATTAGGGAACATTGAGGACAATGTCCAATTTAAGTTTGGGGGTATTGGTGGGTTGCACTTGTCTATTTTATTTGTTTTTGAGTAAAAAAAAAAAAAATAGCCTTGTGTTTGTCTTAAAAAAAAATTGAAAATGATTTTTAGCATTAATATGTAGATAAAAAATTTTATATCATGCTTTTTCAATTGAATTTTATGAAATTTATGCTTGGAATAATTTTACACAAACATATCAATGTTAGTCTTAAAAAGAAAAATATTCATGAGTTAAGTAATCACTAGAAAAATACTAGTGAAGACTTATACCTAGTGAGTTTTTGACCCATTCGATTTTTCTGAGGGTTATAAGTCATTCTTATTTTTCTTTGATGTGGGCATTATTTTTGTTGTTTGATCTCATTATTCTTTGATTTTGGTCAAATACTGAGAATGACAACAAAATTGAATTATTACACTTGAAAATTTTTTGAATTTATTTGAAGCGAGGAAATAGTCATATGAAGCTTAGGAAATGATATAGGCCATTATTTTGGATCGTTTGAGCATTTGAAACCCACCTATATCAGTCATCTTTTCATGTTAGTTCCCATTTTTGAGCCTTGAATAAGAATTTATCCTGTTTTTGTTGATTAACCACGTTATCCATACCCAACTCCGGTTGTGGATTTTGAGCCTTCATCGAAATATCTGTGACCTATTCTAGAGCTCAAAAAAGGGTAGATATGATTTATTGGGATGGAACTTGAAAGTCCCCTTTCAATAAGGGTGGTAGAACAATACGATTGACCCTAGAGGGAGGGGGGGTCTAATTTCGTTGGTCCTTTTTGAAATTAACTTGATTGATTAATTAAGTACAACAGATATAGATATCAAGAGTGTGTGTGTTAGCATATGTGATTAAACAATCAACACAAGAATATGGCTCTAACACCACAAACACAATGACACAAGATATATAGTGGTTTGGTTCGCCAACCTACATCCACTATTAGGACTAGCTCAATCTTGAGCTATCCCCAAATTCACTATGTGGAGACCTACACCCTCACAATTAGAGTAGGAATTCCACCTCACTCAATCGGTTAGGAATTCCACCCACCACTGTGTAACGCCCGACCATTTTCACCATATTTCAGAGTCTATTTTTTTTTTTTTGAATTAGATCAAAGTGACAACGGCGCGGACGTCACAACGCGAGTTAAGTCTGGACTCATAAAGCCCGGCCCTTAACTGGCCAACCGTACGCGTGCGCGGAACGAAGTCCACGAGTACGGTTCACGCGTAGGAAGTAAGCTCGCGAAACATAATTACATGCGGAACATTCTACTAGATACTATCTTGCCCTTTTTTTTTAGATAGAAGGGAAGCTACAACATTAAATTACCAAAATACCCCCATGTTCATGATAATGTCTCAAAATGTTAACATACAGAGTTTAATCTATACCATAGTAAGAAATCCAAAATTATTACAATTCAACAAGCTAAGCTACTTGAGTTACAACATTTCCAAAATAAAACTTTGATAACAAAGCAGCCACTTCCCCACGCCCCTAAGCTTGACTCCCGTCACGTCCACCGTTTCCTCCGTCTCCTGTATCACCAGCTAGGGTGGAAGTAGGGCGTTAGTCAAAGCGCCCAGTAGGACTCCGAGTAGGGCTAGCACATGGATTAGTGATAATACACATACCGATAAAATAACATATAATAAAATAAGTATGTGATGAATGCTATGTCATGGGTGCTTATGTCATGTGTCCCACCCATCATCTACATCATCATGAAATATCTTATTCCCCTTGACGGCAAATCCTCGTCAAGGTGTCCCCATGCTTGCTTCTCGGTCGCCCCGACGGAGCATGGACTCCGGTGAATACCATATCAATGTCCCCATGTCTGTTCTCGGTCGCCCCAACGGAGCATGGACTCCGGTGATACCATATCAATGTCCCCATGTCTGTTCTCGGTCTCCCCGACGGAGCATGGACTCCGGTGATACCATATCAATGTCCCCATGTCTGTTCTCGGTCGCCCTGACGGAGCATGGACTCCAGTTTGTTTATTTTTTTCGGCCCATGCCATGCATGAGATGTAGTGCATTATGCTATGTAGTATATGTAGATAAGCCATAATTTTGATATACCATACATAGCCATATAGTGCGTAATGTTAAAATATAATCCGTATGATTCATAACTTAAAACTCGTCATAAGATAAATCATAATCATAAATCCATCATAAGCCAAACTAAAATAATTTAAAATACCATCATATATCCATCGCTTACAAAAAGGTAGGAATCCTACCAAATACTGATAACGTCCTTTTTCGTTCTCGTCCGATAATTCGGGTCGCCGTTCGCGTACCGTTGCGATGTGCCAATACCTTATTATACATTTCCCAAGTTAGTCTATATCTTATCCATGATTAAGTCTCTAACTGATCATAAACCTATGTTCAGTAGTGATCTTTAACCACCTTATAAGATTATTATAATCAGCCCTTATCTTGGCCTCTTTTTCCATTAATTTCAACACGTATATAATTCAATCCATAACTGATCTATACACTTGGATCCATTAATGACTTATCAATCATGTCATAGGATCATTAAAATCAGTCCCTTTAATTTAATATCATCTCCATTTATCTTATCGGATTAGTAGTGTCTTAGAAAATATTCAAGAACTGTACATTTCAATTCAATCAACTGAACTATGAGTTCAGTCGACTGAATCATGAGTTCAGTCGACTGAATCACAGATTCAGTCGGCTGATTTTGAATCAGATTGTCTGTTTGTCTCGCCAGTTCAGTTTCAGTTGACTGAAATATACATTCAGTCGGCTGAAACATGGTTCATACCCTTTCAGTCGACTGAATCATAGATTCAGTCGGCTGATTTTCAATCAGATTATTTGTTTGTTCTGCTAGTCTATTTTCAGTCGACTGAATCATAGATTCAGTCGGCTGAACCATCAACCATCCATTTACGTGTTTAATACGCATTCTTTCAGTCGACTGAATCATATATTCAGTCGGCTGAAACTTCCAGAACCCTTTTCTTGTCCGAGACGTTTGTGTTCAGTCAACTGAATCATCAGATTCAGTCGGCTGAAACTCCCAGAAACTCCTTCTGTTTTTAGCCACCATTAGTTCAGTCGACTGAAACTCTAGTTCAGTAGGCTGAAACTCCCAGAAGCTCATTTTTTATTCTTCCATTGTCAGTTCAGTCGACTGAATCCCTAATTTAATCGGCTGAAACTCCCAGAACTTCGTTTCTGGTTCGTTCATTATCTGTTCAGTCAACTGAATCTCTGATTCAGTCGACTGACTGTTTCGTCAATCCTTTCCATTGCATGTTTTGTACTTCCTTCCTTCGCGATTTCTCTTAAAAGAGCCATAACGGCATGTTTGGAAATACTTACAATCCTTGGTTTTCCCGGTTGTCTCTTGTTCCTCTTACTCCTTAGCCTTTCTCCTTCTTCTTCCTCCTTGATACTCGGCCAATGGTGAGCTTGATTAAGGTAAGGTCACCAAGGTTTGGTTCGGCCAAGGTGTAGCAACTTTGAGAGGGAAAAACGGAGGAGGGAATGGGAAAATATCACACGTCTTGGGTCTTAGGAGTGGTCGGCCAACTCCTAGCTCCTTCTTCCCTTCCTTCTAAGTCTCTTTCTCTTTCTTTCCTTAGTGTATTTCTGGTCTTGCAAGAGGGAGGACGGTTTGGAGAGGAGAGGAAGAGAGTGAGAGAGAGATGGCCGTCATGATTTGTTTGACTCCCTCCACCAACCAAGCATGGAGGGAGGTATGGGCTTGCATGCCCCCAATTTTAGGGCGTTTGTCCCTTTAGTGGGGGTGGTTGGGGATGAGTTTGAGTCACAACTCATTCCAATGAGTTTGGTGAGTCAAATAAGATGGGGATCATCTTGACTCACCCCCCCCCCCCCCCCCCCCCCCCCCCCCTCCTCCCCCCCCTCTCCTATGTGACTCACTCCATTGTTTAATTTCTTTCTTAACTTAGCCCCTTTATTTTCATAATTTAATTTCTATTTAATTCCCTTCAATTCTTTCATGTATCCACCAATTTCTTAGCCAACCGCCACCTCACTTGATGAGGTGGAGGTGGACCCCACTTGATTATGTCCCTTGGTCTATTCAAGACTAAACTTAGGTGTTTTATATTAATTAAATTAACTTTATTTACTTGGGTCCTCTTTAATTCCATTTTTGACTCATCCATGGTTGACCAAGTCAACCATGATGGTTGGCCCCACCCTTTTCCTTGGAGTTTGAATCAATTTGATCCGTTGGGTCCCACACGGTTATCGGGCCCACTTTGACCATCAGTGATCCTTTTGATGGATCCTATCAAATCCATGGTCCATTGGCCCATGCTTGGGCCTTTGTCCAAATTATGATCCATTTAATATTCATGACATCAAAGTTCCCATTTTTCCATTATTAAAACAAATAATTGCCATATATATATATATATATTGATTTAAAAATTCGGGCTATTACACACTGTTCAAGAGATGACACTCTAGAGTTTTTTTTATAGTGGTTCCTGAGTACCTCTCTTTAATCCACTTTTGGGTTACAGGTTTTTTTTTAAAAAAAAAATTAAACCAAGAAGCACTTGCCTTAAAGCTCTTTCTCGCTCATGTGTGCTTCATGAAGATCCCACCCAAGTTGTGTCGACGCTCCTTCTTGCAGTCGTCGTGTAGCAATCACAAACTCTGGGTGACAATGAAACTTGGTTTAACCAATGCTTTCCTAGTTTATGGCTTTCTCAGTTGCAAACTTAATCCAAAGATTGGTTGTTTATGATCTTTCTCTCCTCTTCTCTTTCTCACTTGCAAACACAATCAATAGATTGGTTGTTTATGATCATTCCCACAGGAGTGTTGATCATTCCTTAGATTGTATAACCCTTTTCAGCTCAAGGAAGAATGTAAAACGGTCATACAACACTCATATTTATAGAGGAGTCTTAACGGTCATTTAGACAATCCAAGACCGACAGGTCGGTGGCACAGATGGGTCGGTATTCATATTTATTACCGTTCAACCACCCAACTTTTGCGCATTAAATGCACCCCAATGGCACAATTTCTTCTTGGCTGACATGTTGGTGTCGCCGATGGGTCGAAGATTATGATTTTGAGGGGTCGATTCATACGAGAGGCTTGTTTTGGTGCAAAACATGCTTGACAGTAGTTTCCACTTAGGAAACCAGTTATCTAGAACGATCTGTCGCCTTTTGCCGAGGGCTCGGTCCTGTTACTCTCGATCGGTCGTGATATACCGAGATGTTTGTTTTATCGATAGCCTTTATGAGTTTACAATCCAGAACTCATAAGTTTTATACTGACGAGTCATCGACCACAAGGGGTCGTTCAAGTTCATCTTCGATGGGTCAGTGCATATGAGACTTTTGGTCAGAGGTATACCCAGAATGACACTTTGAAGTTCCAGGACCAATGTCAAACTGGCCGACCAGTCCTTGACTGCGATGGGTCAATCCTGATTACACCGAGGGGTAGGTGAGATAGACCGGTCGTGCTGACAGTGAACATAATTCATGTTTCCAAGTTCACTTCCAATTCAATGTTCAGCTTCCTCTCTAGGCAGGTTATGTTTGTTACCAACATATTCAACTAAGCCTAGTAGTCTTCTCTCAGGTGTGGGTTCCACCTAGGGTCATCTATGGCCATATATCTATTTTTGTGATTGCCATGGCGATGAACTTTGAGCTTGGTGGAGTATGATGTTCTTCCTCGATCATCTTGAGTCTTCAAGGTTTTTGGCAAGTGCTTCTACCCGAGTGATGGAATTGACAAACAAGGACACGGCGAAGCCAGGGCGTTATCAATCTCCCCCTTTGTCAATTTCATGACAAAACCTAGAAGCTAACCCAAATACAAGCCCACCCTTTATTACAATACATTTGAATACAAAAAAAAAATATTACATCATGTGTACATATTCAAATCGACAACAAGATTATCGTCTTCTCATAATCTTGATCAGGTTGTTTCTTTTACATGTGTTTCCTGTTCAAGCACACAAGCAAACAACACTAGACAAATCATTAGTTGGGTTAGTCCAAACCATAAACATCCATGGACTAAATAAGATTTTCTCCCCCATACACCAATGAATTGCTAGACTCCCCCAATCTCCTTGATTTGGATCTTCCACCAATTAATCTCCTAATTGGATTTTACGTCTCATAGATTCTACTAATTTCTCCCCCATTTTCTCATTCAATTGACAAAGGGTTAGTAGTCATGCATCAAGATTAAGCACTCCCCCATGCTTTTTGCATTAGTGTTTAACTGAGATCTATTCCAACTCATGGTTCTCCCCCATGGTTCTGTGCACATTTTTCGTGCATCAAGGTTTATTTTCCCTTGCACAAGCTGAATTCCAGCTAATTTATTCATGGGTTAAGCTAATGTCCCTAGCTTCTTCTGGTTTCCTCCTCCATTCTCTAAGCTATTTTTCTTAGCTTTTTCTAATTTCCTTAGTTTCCCACAAATTTAGCTGCTCCTAAGTTGATTTTTCTCTAAGCTTTCAAGCTTGCATTCTCCTTCTTCCAAAAGCTGTCATGACCAGTGACAATAGCTAATCAACACATATTTTGTGCTCCCTCAAACTCCAAGGATATATGTAGCATCACAGTCCGTTCCTTTATCTCTCTAACATGCCAATACAAAACCAACTCATTTAAACCTGCATGTTAGTTTGTCATACACAAGAGATAAATAGCATATACAACAATACACACATCACACTAAACCAAACCATATCATTGCATTGATAACAAAATGTGCATTTGGTACATATAGTTTTTGTTAAGGGGTAATATGGATGCTTAGATGTGATATCAAAATTATTGTTTTGCAAGAACAGGAAACACGAAAAACTATTCTAAGCTGAACCATCCTGATGAGGTACTGGAACTCGGTTAGAGAAGGAGGTAGCAGCAACATGATCCCAGGCAGTCAACCCGATACTTTCTAGACTATGTTCAAGATAGTCCAATCTCCTTTCTAGTCGGAAGACTTTTCTGCTAGATTGATGTTACCTTTAGAGGGATAATCATGCACTTCTTCCTCATCAGAATCTCTCAAAAAATCTTCAAAGTCGTCACTTTCCTCCTCACTGTCAACTTGGTCTTCGTTTCTGGTCTACGACCATTCTCCTCATCTGTTTCTTCTCTCCTTTCCTCTCATCTTTCTTCAAGAATGGCATCTTTGTCAACTACGGGATCTTCTCCCGCCTCTGGTTGGATTTCCTGTTGTTCTTGAAAATACACAAGATTTTCAAAGCTTGACCCAGGGCAAGACTGAAAGGATGTCCTTTTGGTTCGTTTGCCTCACTGACTGGGTTCTCCACGTTCTACAGTGGTCATGGGACGTGAATAAGCTGCCATCTTTCTAGGCCTGGTTTTTCTTAGAGGGAATCCTCAAACATTGGCTCGAAGAAGGGTGAGATGGAGACTGACCCTTACCAGATCTATGAAGATCACAAAATCGGTTATTTTCAGGTTTTTAGAGGCTTGAGGAACGAAAGCCCTATGATTTGGAGAGAAATCACTCAGAGAGGTCCTATCGACTAGTCTAGGGCACGAGAGGAGAAACAGGGACCACAGACCTTCGCGAGAAGTGAGACAGCGAATTCGAAAGTGTTGTCGCTTTCTCAGTGTAATGCCCCGCCCTTTTTCACTGTGATGCTTCCTTAAATCAGAGTCTATTTTTATTTTTTTTAGATAACATAAATGAGCAAGAGTGGGATGTCACAACGCGAGCTAAGTCCGAACTTCTAAAGTCCGACCCTTAACTGGCCAACCCTATGTGTGCATGGACTAAGTCCATGAAAACGCACACAGTTCGCACATAACAATATAAACTTGCGGAATAAAATCATAACATGCGGAATCATAATAGAACCTAGTTCTATTCTATTTCAGATAGCAAAGTACGTCAAGTCTTTATCCATAATTAAAATATCATAATTATACAAATAAACATCCATCCATGGCAAATCATCTAAGTTATTACATGTCCAAGTCTAGTTACTCAAATTACAAGTCCATAAGTAACTTAATCAAAATATAAAATAAAAGCATCCAAGCTTCTATGCCTGGCCCGTTTCGCGCTCATCGTTCCCCTTGTTTCCTGTATCATCCACTAGGGTAGAAGTAGGGCTTTAGAACAACGTGCCCAGTATGTATTCCAATTAGGGCTAACACATGGTTAGTACAAAACATATGTAATAATATCATAATGTCAAAACCATATAAACCATGCCATGCAATGATGACAAATGCAATGAGTCCCACCCATCATATCTACATTTAAGTACCCCCACATAGGTCTTTGGGACGCCCCAACGGAGTGTGGATCCTCCGGTTTCTTGTTGATGGAAAAGTACATCAAAGTATCCCACATAGGTTTTTCGGACACCCCGACGGAGTGTGGCCCCTCCGGTTCCATATCCTTCACCCCATGCCATGCATGAGATGCCAATGAAACACATGCTATTTTATATAATAAACATAGCATTAAAACTCATATTTGAAACATATCTTTTTCAGCATAAATTCATCAAATAAGATAAAAACAATCTACATAAACCCATGGTTTCAAAGAGGTGGAATCCTACCAAAGACCACTAACGTGTCCTTGCGCTTTCGTCCGGTAACCGCTCACGATCATACACACCTTGTGAGGTCCCGTTACCTTATAATACATCAATAAATTAAAACCATGTTCCATTTGATTTCCTATTATGTTTAAGTCCATAAAACAATCCCCATGGGGTTCGGCTATACATCATGGCCGAACCCATGATTCATCACTTAATTACAATAATGCCATTATACCTAATAACATAACCAATAACATAAACCATGAACATCGATCTATATTTAATTAAATCCCTTATTACCTTAAACATGCATAACCACTCTAAGTGTCCCTTAAAATATTCCAACATATGATCCATCATATAATTCATGGGGTTCGGCCATACACCATGACCGAACCCTATGTCTATTATTTTTACCTTATTTACAACTTTGCCATCCATGGCTATCATTTCATTATTCTCTTTTAAAATATACTTAGGCTTATAAATAACCCACTAACAAGATTCATGGGGTTCGGCCATACACCATGGCCGAACCCATGATCTTTCATTTTTAGCCGATATTACCAAATTGCCATTACCTCCATCATTGTCTCTCCATTAATCCAATCACTATATTAAATCCATTCTTGATCCATAAAATTTATTCATGGGGTTCGGCCAAGCACCATGGCCGAACCCTATGATGTCTAACTTTCCATTTTATCCATTTTATCAATTACCATCCTTGAATCCATAAATCAAGGCTCCTTTCTTTTTTTAATCCAAAAGTCCATAATTAGAAACTTTCTAATTTAATAACCATCCTCCACAAAACATGAGCAATGTTCCTTCATGGGGTTTGGCCCTTCATCATGGCCGAACCCTATGGTTTATCAACTTCTCTTTTAAATGCAATCAAAACATCATAATAAATCCATCTATATATTTTTTTTATGGGGTTCGGCCATACACCATGGCCAAACCCTTGATCCATGATTCTTATCCATTTTAAACCCTTTAAAACATGCATAATATTCCATGGTTTTTATCACTCAAAAACCCATAAATTAAACCATGTATTTCCATGGTTTTCATCCCTTAAAAATAACCAATAACCTTCCATTAAAAATCACCAAAGTCCGGCCATACACCATGGCCGAACCCTATGATTCATCCCTTTTTATTAAAACACCATAATTATTCCCTCAATTTTCTTTCATAGTGTTCGGCCATACACCATGGCCAAACCTTATGGTTCTTTTCTTTTAATCAAGACATCAAAATACTAACCGGTTCCGTGACTCCTCCAGTTCTCCTACACTTGTTCTTCCTCTTCCAATCCTTCTCCTTCTTCTTGATCTTTAACACAACCAAGAACCTTCTTGTCAATGTGCAAACCAGCGTCAATCCTTGCTGATTTGAATGTGCCGTGCGCCCTTTTGTTGCCTCTCCTTTATTAATCTCCAATCGGCCAATCTTAGAAGGTGCTAAGATTGCAATTGCCATGAGCCCTTATTGTTTATGTTGCTGCCTTTCTTTGGATGCAATATGAATACCGTGCGCCCCTCTTCCTTGTCTTATAAAACCTTCCACTCAATTCTAATTAGAAGGTGCCATAACCCTTTGTTTAGCAACTCCCCTTAGGGCCATTTATAATCAAAGAAGGACTCCTTGTTTGTGCATCTCATGGATTGTTCACAAGTCCTACACGGCAAGACATCCTATATTAATTTGGACATCTTCTTTATTTAGTAATTGCCTTGGTGTCGCTCCGAACAAGGTAAGGACTCCTTTTGGCGTATGATCATCTTGGGTATGGATATCTCCTATACACGACTAATATATCTATCTCTAAATCTCTCCATGCGTATATTGTAATGCCCCGCCCTTTCCGAGATTCAGAGTCTATTTTTTTTAAATAATAATATAATAACACCGGAAGAGAGCGGGCGACGTCACGACGTGAGCTAAGTTCGGACTTCCAAAGTTCGACCCTTAACTGGCCACCCATGTGAGCATGGACTAAACCCATGAAGGACAATCCACACATGGAACTAATCAAGTCATGCAGAATAAAACTAGACCAATTGCGGAATTAAACTGAATAGATAGCGAGTACAAGTCTCCCATTAAAACTGCTTAAACCAAGCATCTAATATCAAACCATAAACAAACCATAGCAAAGTTACTAGTTTTACATGTCCATAAAATGTAATTCAAATGGACAGTAAAATATAAGTTCATTCCAACACTCAAGCTCTTAAACTTGGCTCTCCTCTTGGTCCTCGACCTTCTCTTTCCCTTTTCTTTTTCCTGCATTATCCTCTAAGGATAGAATTAGGGAGTTAGATCAACGCGCCCAGTAGGTTTTCCTATCAAGGCTACCACATGGTTAGTATATAAAACATGCATATATCATAGTATATGACCAACGAAACATCCGAAATCAATGCTATGTATGTAAGTGCAAATGTAATGAGTCCCACCCATCACAAGTATACATAGCTATCACTTGACGGGATTCTCACGTCAAGGTAATCCAGAGTACTCCACATTTCCTCTGAATAGAACTTCATATCAAGTAAGCCAGAGTACTCCACATTTCCTCTGTATAGAACTCTCATGTCAAGGTAATCCAGAGTACTCCTCATTTCGTCTGGATATGACTCTCATCATTAAGTTGTCCCATAATCATCACCCCATGCCATGTATGAGATGTCAATGTATATATATGTCATTTGTAAATATATATCTCATCATTCCAAACCAATTTGAAACATAATAACAATAACAACATATCGCATAAAAACATGATAAAACCAAATATAACGGTGGTTACAAGTAGGTAGGAAACCTACGGAAACTTCGCCTAAGTGTCCGTTCCTTTTTAAGCTTCACCCGATCACGACTCGCACGCCGTTCACTTCCGTTTCCTTGTTTATACAACGGCAAGTTAATACTTAATCTTCTTGATTTCTAATCAAGTTTAGATCCCATAAACCATCTTGTGGGGTTCGGCCATACCCATGGCTGAACCTCATCCTCATTAAAACATCTCATATTACAAACATACCTTGGTAGGGTTCGGCCATACAACCTGGCCGAACCTTATCACTTTGGTTTTGGACCCTTCTTTTCACGTCCTTTGATCAATCCCTTCATATTTATCATTTGACTTGTATTTACGGTTTTGCCATTGGCCTAACAAATGCTTAATTTTGCTTCATAGTCAAAGCCCATATGACCAAACCACCTTAGTGGGGTTCGGCCATACAACATGGCCGAACCTCACCACTTAGTTTTTGTCCTTTAAACCCTTCCACCCATCTCCATATTATAACTTAGCCTAAGTCCACCAAATGATCATTGATGGGGTTCGGCCATACTACATGGCCGAACCTCATCCTATGGATTTTTATCCCATATTCCATCATCTATCATGATTGGTTATTTACTTACACTAAGTCCATAGATAATCATATCATCATCCATAATTTTCAACCATGATCTTATCCTAATTAATCCATGAAAACAGTCCACTAAATTCCATAACCAAGAAACCTTACATCCATATAAAATGGTCCATGGGGTTCGGCCATACACATGGCCGAACCCAATGGTTCCCTTGGTTCAATGATTCCATCATATGTACATAACTTAGGCTCAATACTTTTAGCCATAATAACCATATGGTTCAGCCATCCAATGGCCAACCCAAAACAGTAACCTTATCTCCATTTAAATCACATAAAAACCCCATAATATTGTATGGTTTTTATCTCTCAAAAACCATCACAAATTACCATATAATTATCATACCATTTCATGGGTTTGGCCATCCCAATTGGCCGACCCTATGACCCATGATTTGGACCTTTTTAACTTACATCTTATGTCCATTAAAAACATGTAAAACTGTCCATCATTTTGCATCGTTTTCAACTTACAAAAGCCATCAACATAACCATATTATTTCATGGGGTTCGGCCATCCAAAGTGGCCGAACCCTATGGTCCATGTTTTCCATCTTTTTAAACATCAATATTCATACTCTAACCTTTGGTAGATTCGGCCATCCCATGGCCAAATCATGTTCCATTTAACCCATTTTATTAAACAAAATTCCATGGAAACACTTACCAAATTCCTTTGCTTTTCTTCTCTCCATTTGATCCTTGCTTCCTTCCTTCTTGCTTCCTTAGTCTCTAGCCGAATATGTGCTTGGTCAATGGTGATAACACCAGTAGCTGGTTCCGCCAAGGAGGTGTGTTCTTGAGAGAGGGAGAGAGATAAGAATTCTAAGGCTTTTGCAATGTAAAATTCGGCCAAGAGTGGTGGTGTATTCCTTTTGTTAAACAGCCCTTGAACCCTTCATTACTCCTCATCAATCCTTGATCAAACCAAGGAGACACTTGCTGCCAACCAAGGCATCCCTTGGCACTCCCAACGTTGGAGCCTTGGGTTTCCATATGAGATGGAAACCCTCCAAATTCCCATGTCATTGGTTTTCATGCGCCAAAACTTAATTCCAACCCACCAACGTGTGGGACTTGTTTTCTTGGTGATGTTTGAGATCAAGACAACCCTTCATATCCCATTTGACTCACTTGAACTCAAGGTCCCTTTGATTTCCAACTCAACTCACCCAACTCACTACACTTAATGCCATTCATTTAATGCACTTGAGTCAACTCCATTACTTGATTTAATTCCAACTCACTTCAGTCCCAACTCAACCTGATTTAACTTATATTTGAGCTCACTTGAGGGTCCACACGGTCAAACATGGTTAACATGGTCAATTCGACCCATTGGGTCCCCATTTAGCCCATGGATCCAATTTGACACCATGACCCATTTATGAGTGGTTTACCCATTTAAATGTGATTTTCATATTTGCATCAAGCCTACCCATTTATGCTCCATTTAGTTTCAAATCAATTCAGTTTAACCATAATAAAATGGAGCTTACCCAATGGTCAAATAAGTCCACCATGACCCATTGGGTCCCAATTGGGTCTTTTGACCCAATTAACCATTTTGACCCAATTTGATGTACATTACCCCTTTACTTAAACTTGATCCTTATAATATGTTTATAGGGTCTTAATTTGAAAAATGGGTCCCACCATTTTCTCATTTAGAATCACATCTATTAAATTTGCCATTCCAATGGCATTTTCGTAAATATTCATATCATTGAGAAATTGGGGTGTTACACATATCATGGATTAGATACCCCATATATACGGCTAAGACATCTATTTTTAATTTTAGATAGATTGCATTTGCATTTTAATTCACCCCATTTAATTTATTTGAAACCATTTCCACAACCTGTTGGGCCTTAATTGGGCAATGACCCAACACTTTACCCATCTAGGATCCATAACTAATAATTCACAAATTAAATGGCAAATTTCGTAAATATTTATAACTTGAAAATCCTGAGTGTTACACGCAGAAAGTGACCCCTTTTTATTTTAAACTTTCTGTCTCACCGATATGTCGGTTCCATTTACAAGTTGACTTTTTCGAAATTTCTCCTTTTTCAATAGTGCATATTTTAGCACAGAATCGACATGTCTGTCACACCGACAATCTATTCACTGACATGTCGTCTATACCGAGAGGTTTAGATTGCATAGCAATCATCTTTGATTTCTGCATCTTGATGAGATCCTATCCTTAGTACGGCATACATAGATTCATGCATAGATATGCCAAACATAATTTCATCAAATCATGCACATACACAACAATTCTCATTCAAAAATGTATACATTTCAAAATACTTTGAATGGAATGTATGACTTTCCAAGTAGAATATGTACTATAGCCAGGAAAAGTACATTCTAGACTTGTAGTTAGCCAATTCCTCTCATGTTATAGCATTTGTCTGCTATGTGAACTCACATGTTCTCATGTGAGTTCATTTATAGTGGTCTAAGATATGGAAGTGAATCTTAAACCACAACAAAACATGATTAATGGTCTATCTCCTAGGTACAAAGATTGTGGCATTTGGTGTTGCATACACACCCCTACAATCGTACCTTTGATGACCAAACCTTGGATTCATCAACTCTTTTAAGACATGATTCGTATGTCTTAACAATGAGTCTTGCCTTGTATCCACCTTCCTTGGGTTTCTTTTAGAATTCGGTGTTGGTGGATAACTTTTAAGCGTTACTTTTTCTGGATTTTGTCTTAGAGCTTTCCTTTCCAGGTATCTCTTTAGATGATAGCAATTTCTTTTGAAATGCCCATCCTTGTGGCAGAAATTGCACTTACCCGTTAAAGGGCGAGAGATACCTATTTTTCTGAACACTTCATGGTTCATAGGTACTTTGGTGGATAAGACACCAAGACTAGACCTATCACCATGTTGTCTACCCGCACCAAGGAGTATTTTAAACCTTTCATCTCCTTGGATAAATTTGTCTTGGAATTTTTCTTTGTGAGTTTTTAGTTCATTAACTTCCAAGGACAATTTTTTAACATCCTCTTCAAGAATTCTATTGTGATGTCACAAATTCTCGAAATCCTTGCAATGTATGCTTATTTCTTCTTGAAGAGTTTTATTACTCTCTGTTAGGTTTGTGTTTTCATTATTAGAGAGTTCCAGCTTGGAGATTAGAAGAGATCTTTTAGTTTTTAACTCTTCCAATTGATTAAAGAGGTTCAGTTTTTCATTTTTAACGTTGCTGAGTTTTTTAGCCAGCTTCTCACATTCAAAGAACAGGGCACTGTAGGAAGCTTGAAGATTTTCATCATATTCACTCTCATCTTCCTCTGTTTCAAGTGTGGGATTTTCATGATCATCAATGATTGAGGCTATGAGACCTTTTGATACGTCAACCTTTCATTGAGTCTCATCATCTAAATCATTTTCTGATTTAGAAGTTTCAACATGGGTCACACCCACATTCATAGCCTTCTTTACTTTGTCTAGGGACATTCATTCATGTAGTGTCCTCTCCCCCCACAATTGAAGTAGTCTGCTCCTTGACATCCTCTCTCTCTCTATCTCCCTTTCCTTTTGTTTTCTTCTTGCCTTCTTAGGTATCTTTTACTTGTTTCACCCTTACCCATTTTTCTCAAGTTATTTCTTTTTTACAAAGTTTTTATAAAACTTTTTGGCAAACATTGCCATATCATCACTTGAGAGTTCAGCTTTCAAAAATTTTTCTTTTTCTTTAGTCTTTGTTTGTGTTAGGGAAGATTTCAAGGCAATTGATTTATCTTTTGGTTGTTCAACGTGTAGTTCATAGGTTTGCAATGAACCAGCCAAATAATCAATGTTCATTAAGGACACATCTCGGTTGTCCTCTTTAGCCACAACCTTGGGCTTGAATCTTTATGCAAGATTCTGGAATATTTTGGTACATACTTTGTCCTCGGGTATCCCTTCTCCTAAAGTGTACATTTGATTTACAATGTTGCTTATCTTGGAATAGAAATCCATGAAGACTTCATCCTCCCTCATTTTAAGAGTATCAAATTGATTTTGGAGGATCAGAAGTTTGGACCTCTTGACTATTGAGGTGCCTTCATGGGTTCTCTCAAGAACTTCTCATGCATCTTTTACAGTAACATAGGTCATGATTCGCCTGTATTCACTGTCTGAAACAACACAATTTAGTGCATTCATGGCTTTACCATCTACTGTCTAAGTAGCTTTCTCAGTAGGGGTCCAAGATGCAAAGGGTTTGGGTGTCTCGGATATGGTTAAGGTATTTGCCACCGTTTTTTCTTCCATTGGTTCCTCCCATCCAGTCTTTACAATATCCCAAATAGACGAGTCAATGGAAACAAAGAAACTTCTCATTTTGGCCTTCCATCACGCATAATTTGTTCCATCGAAGTACAAAGGTTTGGTTATTGCATGACTGTCTCCCATGGTGTTCTAGCTTGGATCTACTCGGATGATTAAATCCTTGTAACGAGCACTAGACTCTGATACAAATTGAAAGTCCCCTTTCAATAAAGGTGCTAGAACAATACGATTGACCCTAGACGCAGGGGGGGTGTGAATAGGTCAATCTAATTTCCTTGGTCCTTTTTGACATTAACTTGATTGATTAATTTAGTGTAACAGATATAACAATCAAGAGTGTGTGTTTTAGTAGATGTGATTAAACAATCGAAACAAGAATATGGATCTAACACCACAAACATAAGGACACAAGATATATAGTGGTTTGGTTCGCTAACCTACATCCACTGTTAGGACTCGCTCAACCTTGACCTATCTCCAAATTCACTATGTGGGGACTTACACCCAAACAATTAGAGTAGGAATTTCACCTCACTTAATTAGCTGGGAATTCCACCCACCACTGTGCAAGAGATGACGCTCTAGAGTTTTCTATAGTGGTTCCGGAATACCTCTCTTTAATCCACTTTCGGGTTATAGGTTTTCAAATTAAAATTAAAACCAAGAAGCACTTGCCTTAAAGCTCTTTCTCGCTGATGTGTGCTTCATGAAGATCCCACCCAAGTTGTGTCGACGCTCCTTCTTGCAGTCATTGTGTAGCAATCACCAACTCTGGGTGACAATGAAACTTGGTTTAACCAATGCTTTCCTAGTTTATGGCTTTCTTAGTTGCAAACTTAATCCGAAGATTGGTTGTTTATGATCTTTCTCTCCTCCTCTCTTTCTCACTTGCAAACATAATCAATAGATTGGTTGTTTATGATCACTCCCACAAGAGTGTTGATCGTTCCTTAGATTGTATAACCCTTTTCAGCTCAAGAAATATAGTAAAACAGTCACACAACACTCATATTTATAGAGGAGTCTTAACGGTCATTTAGACAATCCAGGACCGACAGGTCGGTGGCACAGATGGGTCGATGTTCATATTTATTACCGTTCAACCACCCGACTGTTGCGTATTAAATGCACCCCAATGGCATAATTACTTCCTAGTCAACATGTCGGTGTCGCCAATGTTGACAGTTATGGCTCTGAGGGGTCGGTCCATACGAGAGGCTCATTCTGGTGCAAAACATGCTTGTTAGTAGTTTCCACTTAGGAAATCAGTTACCCAGAACTACCTGTCTCCCTTTACCGATGGGTCTGTTCTGTTACTCTCGATCAGTCATGATATACCGAGATGTCTATTTTATCGAGAGCCGTTATGAGTTTACAGTCCAGAACTCATAAGTTTTATACTGACTAGTAGTTGACCATGAGGGGTCGTTCCAGTTCATCACCTATGGGTCAGTGCATACGAGACTCTCGGACAGAGGTATTCCTAGAATGACACTTCGAAGTTCCAGAACCAATGTCAAACTGGCCGACCTGTCCTAGACCGCGATGGGTCGATCCTGACTACACCGAGGGGTCGTGAGATAAGCTGGTCGTGCTGACAGTGAACATAATTCATGTTTGTAAGTTCACTGCTCAGCTTCCTCTCTAAGCAGGTTATGTTTATTACCAACATATGCAACTAAGCCTAGTAGTCTTCTCTCGAGTGTGGGTTCCACCTAGGGTCATCTATGGCCATATACCTGTTCTTGTGATTGCCATGACGATGAGCTTCGAGCTTGGTGGAGCATGATCTTATTCCTCGATCATCTTGAGTTTTCAAACTTCTTGGCAAGTTCTTCTGCCCGAGTCATGAAATTGACAAACAGGGACTCGGCCAAGCCGGGGTACTAACTGTACTCATTGAATAAATATGGCACTTGAAAAAAGGAAAAAGAAAACATCAATGAAAAAAATATATGTTGAAAGAAAATGAAAAAAAAAAATTGAAAAAAGAAAAAAAAAATATGAGAGAAGAAGGGGAACATCCATACATAAAAAAAAAAAAAGATATGGAAGAAAAGAAATTCTTTGAAAATTCTGAGAGCTGAAAGAAAAATAGAGGAAGGAACATCCCATCTAAAATTTAAAGACCTCTACCGTTTCTGTTCAAAGTATTTATTTTAAAGTCTTTTATCCTTCTTTGATATGACCCGGTCCTAAGCCACGTTTAGTCCCATAGGAAGTCCTATTGATCCTCTGTTAATATGGTGTTACATTTAGAGAATGAAAGAGGAAAAATGATAGTGTATTATTTCAAAGTTCTCAAGAAAATGGCATCCTTTCATGAGATTTATATTTTCTTTGTTATAATCTGTCTTTGATGATAAATATGTGACATATTTGTATTTGTGAAAATTATTCCACTCACATATACTTTTGAGAGAAATTTAACCCAATCTCCAAGCGAAATTCTTTCTGAGAGATATATCTGGTAAGATTTGGAGTCGAAGCGTAATTTCAACTGGTGGTTGCAAAACTTGTGTGTATCTTGAAAATGAAGGTTATTTTAATATTTGGCTATCACACACTACACTCTGAGTGTGTATGATGTTTAGATTTTTGTTTGTATATTTTTACTAAAATTTGATGTTTGTGGCTATCATCACTAGAAGCTCTCACGAGACAATAACTCGTCCACTAGTGGTGAGCTTGGGATTTAAAGGCTTGTTGCATACGCTACATGCAATCGATAGTGCCAGGGAAAGTGGTGTAGTTTAGCATTTTTATTTTTTTAGTTTTAAGTTTTGCTCGAGGACTAGCAAAATGTAAGTTTAGGGGTATTTGATAAGTGCAAAATTATTACATATTTTACTCCTAAACTTATAATTGTTAGTATCATATATTATCTAAATTTATCTAATTAGTGTGTTTTGTGTGTTTTTAGGTTGATGTGTTGTTGTACATTGAAATGAGCATTAAGTCGTCAAAATGAAGATGGTCCGACTATGTTTTCAAATGTCAATCAAATAGTCACCCACCTTCGCCAATTTTGGCCGTGGCTTTGAGTCACTAACTTCCAAGGTTTCTATTGATTCATCTAAGAAAGACCAGTCATCAAGCAATCAGATGTTGTGAGCAAGGAAAGAACAAGCAAGAACAAGAGATTAGTACAAACAGCCAATTGAGAATAGCAAGAAAAATATATAGCAACTCATTGAGAGAGGTAGTGAGCAACGTTACAGGGTAGCACCCATCTCTTTCAGGCAACAACAAATCGAGAAGTGAGTTGTAATACAGAGGAAGAGTCGAACAACCATCCAATTCCAACCACTTCCAGCCCTAGTTGTTTTCATAAGAATCAAACTCTGAAGGTGGTGTTGGCTGTCTCGATCTTGCTTGCCACTGATAAGAAAAAAAGACAGCAGACCAGCAACCATGTGAAAGTAGCAACCAGTTCATACAAGCAGCGGCTGTGGACAACAAGCTTCAACACCATCAATAGTAGATCTCATACAACAAATAGAAAAGAGAAAGAAAACAAGCGACTAGCCAGCAGAGATAGAAGCGAAAATCCCACTGTATTTTTCAGTGTGTAAAAAATAGAATCAGAGAAATAGAAAAAACAAATATGAAAGGAAAGGAAAAAGGATGAAAGTGGGACATGCCAATAGAAAACGAAAAGGACTGAGAAAAGAAAGGAGATCAAAATAGAAAATGGTTGGTACGGTGGAGGAGTTATCTGCACGAAAGAAAGAGAAGAGAACAGGAAGGTGGGGCTTACCCTCATCACCATCACCAACAAAGGAAGGTAGTTTGTTGTTTCTCTGCATACAAAGGTAAGAATGAAATTGAGGAAAGAGTTGAGACATGAAAGAAGAATAAGAATAGAATGAGATATAAAAAGAAGATTAAATAGATGCAAGAACGAGTAGATGAAAGGTGGCCAAATGAAGAAAGAAAGGAAAGAAGGGATTTGAGATGGGCCCACATGTTGTATGAAAGTCCCTTCCTTGGTGCTAGATCACAATTGACGAGAGAGAGAGAGAGAGAGAGAGAGAAAGGGGGGGGGGGTGAATAGGTCAATATAAAATCGTTGGTCCTTTTAAAGATTACTTGATTGATTAATTAAATGCAACGGATATAACAATCATGTGTGTGTGTGTCTGCTAGCAAATGTGATTAAGCAATCAACACAAAAAGTTAGATCTAATACCATAAGCACAAGGTCAAAAATATAGAGTGGTTCGTTAGCCAACTTAAATCCACTGTTAGGATTAGCTTAACTTTGAGCTATCTCCAAATCTATTAAGTGAAGACTTACACCCTCACAATTAGAGTAGGAATTCTACCTCACTCATTTGGCTGGGAAATTCACCCACCAAATGTTGAATAGAAATTCCACCTATTCATTTGGCTGGGAATTCCACCCACCACATTTGTCAGAGACGACGCTCTAGATTTTTTTATAGTGGTTCCGCAGCCAAGCCTCCTTAATCCACTGTCATAGGATAAACATTTTAAGTAAAATTAAAACCAAGAAACACTTGCCTTTGTAGCTCTATCTCGTTGATGTGTGCTTTTTCAAGATCCACCCAATGTGTGCCCGAATTAATCCTGACGCTCCGCCTTGTAGCCATCATTGAGCAATCACAATCTTAGGGTGACTAGGAAATTGGTTCTACCAATACTATCATGTTTGTTTATCTTTTCCCCCCTTTCTCTCACAAACTAAATCCAAATGATTAGTTGTATTAGATTTCCCAAGTGTAAGCACAAGAGAGAGAGTGATCTTTTTGTTGGCCCATGTTTAAGCTCACTGATAATGATGAGGCTCCAACATGTTAGTTGTAACATCCCGCCCTTTTCACTCTAATTTTTAGAGTTTATTTATTTTTTAAATATAATAATCAACCAAGTGATCGGGGTGGAGTGTCATGACGCGAGTTAAGTTCAGATCTCTAAATCCGACCCTTAACTGGCCAAGCCCATGTGCGTATGAACTAAGTCCATAAAACTGATCCGCACATGGTACAAATACAACTTGCGGAATTAACTTAGTTTTAATCTAACTGAGGTTATAATAGAACCTATATCTACTCAATTTATAACTTAAGATAGCAAAGTGCAATATTTATTTTCCAAAATTACCAACTAATCCTTAGTCTATCATTCATTCCAAACCATCCAAAATAAACCAAACCATAGCATCTACTTAACTACTTATTACATGCCAACACATCTAATTACCAAATTACATTGTCCAAATAAATCAAATAACAAGTCCATAAATAGTCCATTCATAATCCATTCCAATCATTCAAACCGTCCAAGCTTATTTGCTTGGTCCCCTTCTCGATCCTCAATCTTTGACTTTCCTGCGACATCCACTAAGGATATAGATAGGGCGTTAGATCAACGCGTCCAGTAGTGTTTCTGAATAGGGCTACCACATGGTTAGTCGAAAACATGCAAATAGTATAATAATAATACAAGTGTGACAAAATTCCATGAAAACATGCTATGTATGAAATGAACATGTAATGAGTCCCACCCATCACCATTCAACGTAGCCATCACTTGACGGGATTCTCATCGTCAAGGTAACCCAAAGTGGTCTTTCGGACGCCTCGACAGAGTGTGGCCTCCGGATTCCTCCTGATGGGATTCTCATCATCAGGGTACCCCACAGTGGTCTTTCGGACGCCCCGACGGAGTGTGGCCTCTAGTTACAACACCATTATCCCATGCGATGCATGAGATGTCTATGCAAATATGACATTTAGAAATATAACTTTACATTCACCAAAACTTATCAAAATCAACTTAAAACAGTAAATAGTAGTGTGGTTATAATAAAGGTAGGAAACCTACACTAGATTACTTTGTTTGACCCTTCCTTTGAGCCGTCTTCCGATCACGGCTTGTACACCGTTCTAGAAATCCAAATACCCTATGTACATAGCAGCAAGTTAATCATTTGACCATATGATTCTAATTTGATCTAAATCCTAAAAATCCACTTTGTGGGGTTCGGCCATACCCCATGGCCGAACCTCACCCATTTAAAACTTTGATATCTTTTATTTTACTCCATAAACATTCAAACAACCAAATCCTCCAAATAAACCTTGGTAGAGTTCGGCCATACTACATGGCCGAACCTTACCACCTTGGGTTTTGGCTCATATGTCCATTCTTTTGATCATTTCATCTTTTTATCCATATTTACAATAATGCCACTATACTACCCTTTGCTTAATTTTTCCTTAGAAAATAAAGTCCATCACCAAACCACCTTAGTGGGGTTTGGCCATACAACATGGCTGAACCTCACTATTTACTTTGGTCATTTAAACCCTTTATTCATATATCTTATTTGCCCAAATTCATCATGAACAAATCATCAAATCCATCAAATGACAATTGGTGGGGTTCGGCCACACAACATGGCCGAACCTCACCCTATAGATTTTAATCCTATGTTCCATCATCCTTCATGTTTAATCACCTTAATACTAAGTCCATAATTGATATGATTTTCATCTTCTTGAAAGCCAAACCAAACAATCAATTACTTACATGGGGTTCGGCCATCCAAGGTGGCCGAACCCTATGTCCATGTTTTGGTTTTCTTAAACATGTTTTAGGTCTCATGTAGACATATGGTAACTATATAATGTTACCATGTTTTTACCCTTCAAAACCATCCAATAAATCCATCACTTTGTATGATTTCCATTTTGTAAAACTCAATCCAAATAACCATAATACCTCATGGAATTCGGCCATTCAAGATGGCCGATTCCAATGTCCATTTCATCAATTTAAATCTATGATTTAGACCCATGATACCTTCAGTCCTTATGTCATTCAAATCCATGTTGTTAACCCTCTTTAAAACATGTATTTGAACCTTAAAGAAACATTAAAAAACAGTCCACAAAATTCATAGTTTCTATGTTTCAAAAAACATCAAAAACAACCAATCTTTTCCATGGGGTTCGACCATCCAATGGGACCGAACCCTATGGTCCATATTTTATCATTTTAAACATCATAATCCTAGATCTGAACCACTGATGGATCTGGCCATACAATGGCCAGATCTCATTTTCTTAACCAATCTATTAATCAAGGGTTCAAAATGCACTTACTAATACCGCGTCTCCTTTGGTTCTTTTGACTCCTTCTTTGACCCTTTATTTTCTTGACCTCTCCTTCTCTCTTACTGTTCTTAGGACTGAGACTGATCTTGTTGCAAGCTCCTTGAGATAATTCAACCAGATAACAAGAATTGAGAGAGAGAGAGAGAAAGAATTTTGGCTTTGGATGGGAAAACCTTGAAGCCAACTTCTTTGCTCAATGTATGCTTTTGTCTAGATGAAATAAATCAACCAAGGACTGAATTCATATCAGTAACCAGCTGCTGTTCTTGATTTAGAAAGGTAGAAAACGGCAAAGAGAAAGAGATAGGGAGAGTGAAAATGAAACAATGCTTGGGTAAATGCCATTCAACCCATGTGATCTCCTTGGTAATTGTAACTCTCATTTGCATTTATCTTCAACTCTTATTTCATTTTGGGGGTTTCATCCTTGAGATGAAACCCTCCAACGGTTTTAACCCTTGGCTTTCCATCTAAGATGATTAATCCTCATGGTTCCAATGTGTGTAATAATTGACCTTTGGGTAACCTTCATTTCTTAATACCTCCCTTGGGGGTTTCATCTTTGAGATGAAACTCCAAGGGTACCCAACGGCTTATCTTGCTGTATGCATTGGTGTAACCTCCCCCTTTACCTCCTTCTCATTAACAACTCAAATGGGGGTTTCATCTTAAGATGGAATCTTTCCCCTTCCTTCAACGTGTGAGCTAAAATTTGAATTTGAAATGCCATAACCTCTTTGTGTAATTCCACCAAACAGCAACTCCATTTATTTTCCAACCTTGGAGTTACATGCATGAATTATCAACCCATCTATTGGCTGTCCTTTGAAGACCCAAGCATGGCATAAACCCTATACCATCTCCAACGTGTATAATGATTTGAAACTCAACTCTCACCCAAGTAACTCCCATGTAACGTCATTTCATTCTTCACTTGGGTGGGAGTTACATGCATATAAAGTTTCCCATGCAGCCAACGTTTCTTAGTATTTGAATTTGAAACAACCTACAAACCTTCTATCTCTACATCTCACTCACTTACAAATACATATTCCGTCCAACTCATTTATTTAGCTCATCCCAACTCAACTCATTCATTTAATGTAACTCAACTAATAAATTTCACTCAAGTAAACTCCATCATTTATTTCAACTCAAACCCAACTCAAACATTTAACTCATCTTAACCCAATTAAGCTTTGAGCTCAATTAATGGTCAAACATGTCAACCACAACCCATTGGGTCCAATTTGGCCATTTTAACCCATTTAACAAAATTGACCCATTTAAGTACATCTTATCCATTTATTTGTTTTGTAAACAAAACTACTAACCATTGGGTCTTGATTGAACCATTGACCCATTTAAATTCAACTCAAATATATCACAATGGCAATTCCGTAAATAGAATAAATTCATATAAATTGATAACTTTGAAATTCCAGGGTGTTACATTAGTGCCCCTACTTGGCCAAGTCCCTAAGTTTGTCGATTCCATTAATCGGAAAGAAGCACTTGCTAGAGCTTGAAGACTCAAGGTGATCAAGAGTAAAGATCATGCTCCACCGGATGAAGCTCATCGTTATGGCAATCACAAAATAGGTATTATGACCATAAATGACTTTAAGTGGTGCCCACACCTTAGAAAGGAATATTCTAGGCTTAGTTGAACAAATGACAAAATCATAAAAAACCTACAGAGGAAGCTTGATAGTGAATTGGAACCCAACTTGGAAATATGTATTTGGTTTCACTGTCAACTCGACAAGTCGATCTCACAGATCCCTCGGTGGAGACAGGATCTACCCATCGTGGTCAAAGACTTGTCGGCCTGATTGACATAGGTACTGGTTCATAGAACTGTCATTCTGGGTAGGCCTCTGATCGAAAGTCACGCATGCACCGACCCCTCGGTGAAAGGTTAAAATGACTCCTCGTGGTCAACAACTCTTCGATAAAGATGTAGAAGTTCTGAAACTTAGAACTTAGGTGGACTCTCGATATAGTAGACATATCGAAATTTCAAGACCGATCGAAAGTACCAGGACCGAACCCTCAGTGAAGGGCGACAAGTCGTTCTGGGTAAGACATGTTTCTAGACTTGAAACTACTGCCATCATGGTTTTCTCCTGATTGAGCCTCTCATATGGACCGACCTCTCAGTGCCATGACTGTCGACCCTCTTGGTGACGTTGACATGTCGACCTAGAAAGAATATTACTGTTGGGAATGCACTTAATGCACAACGGTCCGATTTTTTAACGGTGATATTTCTAGTGAACGACCCCTCGGTGCCACCGACCTGTCGGTACATTACCGTTGCTCCAACTGGTTGCCTTCTTTTATAAATACTGATCTTTATGCAACTAGTTGACATCTTTTGGCAAATCCGTTGGACCCTCATCATTATCAGTGGGCCAACAAAAGGATCACTTTCTCTCTTGTGCTTGAACTTGGGGAATCTAATACAACCAATCATATGGATTATGTTTGTTAGAGAGAGAGGAAGGAAAGGTTGATAAACTAGGAAAATTATACTGTAATCAGTTTCCTTGGCACCCTGGATTGTGATTGCTTTACGGCGGCTACAAGGCGGAGCATCGGCACACATTGGGTGGATCTTAAAGAGGCACACATCAAAAGAAAGAGCTACAAAGGCAAGTGCTTGTTGATTTTAATTTTGTTTTAAAATCTTTGTTCCGAAAGTGGATTAAGGAAGCTTGGTTCTGGAACCACTATAAAAAATTTGGAGCATCGGCTCCGGCACATGTGGTGGGTGGAATTCCCAACGAAATGAATAGGTTAAATTCCTATTCTACTGTGGTGGGTGAAATGCCCAGCCCATTGAGTGAGGTGGAATTCCTACTCTAATTATGAGGGTGTAAATCTCCACTTAGTGGATTTGGGGATAACTCAAGATTGAGTTAGTCTTAATAGTGGATGTAGGTTGGCTAACCGAACCACTATAAGTTGGTCTTATAGTGTTTGATCTTTGTGTGTTTGTGTTTCGTTTTTAAGAACTCTTCTTAATACGCATCACTTTGCATTCGATTATCTCTATTTATACTTTGTGCACTACCATTGATAATCAAGTAATATGCAAAGGACATAGTGTGATTATTTATCTAATGAAAAACAATCCATCACACTAAACGAATCTCTTGATTGATAATCCACAGCACTTAAAATTTAAAACAATCAAGAAATTCGTAAGCACCATGGAAAATGGGATTGACCTATGTTGAGTCTAAAAATATTACATTTTTACACTTTAATTATGATTAAGTTAGCCTTAATTTTGTATACAAAAGATACGTTTAATGGTTTTTTCTAGTTTTGTAGATAAAAAAAAAGGAAAAACAGGATTCATGCATAAAACAGTGGCTAATTGCCGGAAGAGAAATTAAAATGGAAATTTTAGAATTTTATAATTTAATCATGCCACTTTAGGCTTTTTAATGTGAATTGGATAATCTGGTTCCATTTATGAGAGTGAAGATTTATTCAATATTTAGAATTTTAGTGGTATTGATTAATTATTTTAAAATCAAAGTCTGCAATCAAAGAGGCCAAGAGACTGAGAAGAAGATCCATGGGCCAAAGATCTAGTGCAATTGGGCTAAGCTTTGCTCCAAATGCAAGATAGTGGGCCAGCCCAAGCACTTCAGGCGCATTTCCCAATGCGGGTCAGGCCAAAGTGAATTCAAGCCCAGCAAACTTAAGTCCAAATCTCCAATTCAAGTCCAAGTCCAATTTAAAGATCCAATGCTCCAGGTTGAAATCCAAGTTTACCAACCCTAAGCCCAAATCCATTTTAGGTCCAAACCCAAAAGGCCATGTCCATGACCCATCTTATCCAACCAATCTTAACCATCCAATTTTCAACCTCCCATCCACACCATCCATTAACCCAATCCACCAATCCAAACCATTCATCATATAGATTAACCTTAGGATTAGGATCATCCATGCACCATCTGTCCATCTATCCACTTAGATCATCCATCATGCATCATAGCCATTAGATCTTAGGACATTTCATCAGACAATCCACATCATTAGGAAAACCCTAGAGGCTCCACATTCATCCATCACATACATAATTTGTACTAGATCTAGGCAATTCATCATATCATTTATTCATCTCCACCTTTGAATTCATATATATATATATATATATATATATATATATATATATTATTTATTTATTTATTTATTTATATATTATTGAAGCCAATTAACCCTAGAACTGTAACGTCCCGCCCTTTTTTACTCGCCGAAAATCAGAGTCTATTTTTTTTTTTTTTTGAATAAAAGAGTGAGAGAGAGTGGGACGCCATTACGCGAGCTAAGTCCGAGCTTTCAAAGCCCGACCCTTAACTGGCAAACCATACGTGTGCGTGGACCAAGTCCACTAAAACAGTTCACACGTACTCAAGTTAAACATGCGGAATAATTCATAAAATCATAATTCTATTCCATTTTAGATAGCAAGGATGTCCATCACTTAATCATAATTATCTTACGTTAAAATATCCAAAGTTAACATTCCAAACCATAACAAATAATCTACGTTATTACAGTCCCACAAACTAATTACTCAAATACATTATCCGTGAGTAACTTAAACAAAATGAAACTTAATAATCCAAGCTCCTAAGCTTGGCTCCGATTACGTCCTTCGTTCCGTCCATTTCCTGTGTCATCAACTAAGGTAGAAGTAGGGCGTTAGACAACGCGCCCAGTAGGTATTCTGATTAGGGTCAAACACATGGGGTAGTATAAAAACCAGATATAATACATCATGTTGTATCTGTAAAACATCGTATCCAAAACAGCATATGATAATAGGGATCCAATCATACAGATAAAATCAGAAACAGTGCATGATAATAGAGATCATAATCATGTTGATGCAATGCCATGCCATGGGTGCCATATGCCATGAGTCCCACCCATCAGCTATAACACAATCACCAAAACATCCTCTTGATGGAATCTCCTCATCAAGGTATCCCTCACGAATGCCATACGGACGTCCCGACGGAGCGTGGACTCCGGTTACCTCTTGATGGGATAATGCACATCAAGGTACCCCTCACGAATGCCTTACGGACACCCGGACGGAGCGTGGGTCTCCGGTTACATTTCATCCCTCCCATGCCATGCATAAGATACAAATGTCAACATGCTATGTAATAATACAAATCATAGCATTTAAAATCTCATATTTGAAACATATCACTTATACAAAATAACTCATCAAAATATGAATTAAAATCATCATACATATCCCATAGTTTCAATGAGGTAAGAATCCTACCAATGACCAACTAATGTGTCCTTGCGTTTTCATCCAAAAATCGCTCACGATCGTACACCGCTTGTGAGGTCTTGTTACCTTATAACATATCAATAAATCAAAACCATGTTCCATTTGATTTCCCACCATGTTTAAGTCCATAAACATGCCTTAGTGGGGTTCGGCCATACAACATGGCCGAACGTCACACACTTGGTTTGGGTCTCTCTTTTGATTCCTTAATCAATCCTACATGAGTTAGTCATTTAGCCTTTATAAAAACCTAAGTCCACAAAATTTTCTCCATGGGGTTCGGCCATGGTGCATCATTTTAATCATATTTCCATCTTAGGCATCATTCTATCCATAGCTAATTACTTAGCATATTTACATATAACTTAAGTCCCAAAAATGATCCATACATGATTCCTTAATCCAAAAACATGATCCATGGGCTTCGGCCATATACCATGGCCGAACCCATGGTCCTTTAATTTTACCATTTGACCATTACTTCCTTCCATAGGTAATCACCTAATTTACCTATCCATGCTTAAGTCAATAACATAGATCCATGACTAAACATTTCGTTCATTTAACATGCCTAGGTCCACAACTGATCCACAAACATAGAAACATTCATGATTTCTAATCATGCTTAAAACTCTAAATAGCCCATTAAAAATGGTCCATGGGGTTCGGCCATACAACATGGCCGAACCCATGATGTCTCATTTTCATCTTCTCCTTTAAATCCTTTACCTCTTTAGGTCCATAAATCAAGTCCCTCCATGGGGAAGTTTAACAATACCCTTAGGTCATCATTTACAACCCAAAGTCCATCAACATGACTTCCATTATTTTCATGATCCAATTGCATCTAAGTCCATTAACCTACATCCATTTAAAACCTTTTAAAATCATTAATAACCTTCCATGGGGTTCGGCCATACACCATGGCTGAACCCTATGGTTCATCATCTTCTCTTTAAATCATATAACCGAGATTTATATTCTTTGATGGGGTTCGGCCATACATCATGGCCGAACCTCATCCAGCCCTTTTTGTTGTCCTTGATGGTTCTCATACATATAACTTAGGGTTTGGCCATTGCAATTTCCTTGACCATCTTTTCCATGCTTATAAAAATCTTATCATGTACTTACCAATTCCGTAACTCCTCCGATTTCTTTCACTCCTTCTTGCACCTCCAATCTTCTCCCTCCTTAGCCTCTTCTTCCTCCTTGATCCTTGGCCGAGAGTGAGCATTGAGAGGTCTTGAAATGAAAACCCAAAAAGAGGGTTCGGCCAAAGGGTGTAGGTTTGAGAGAGGGAGAGGAGCTTGAGATAGAAAACTCTTAAGTCTTTTCTCCTTTGTCAATGAGAGTGGTCGGCCTTGAGTGAGAGGGAGAGAGTGAGATGAAAATACTCTAAGTGTTCCTTGTCTTGAAAGGGGGATTTGTAATGCCCCGCCCTTTTTCACTCGCTTTCTCTTCCGAAAATCAAAGTCTATTTTTTTTTTATAAACAAGAGTGATAGAGAGCGGGACGTCACGGCGCGAGCTAAGTCTGAACTTCCAAGTCCGACCCTTAACTGGCCAATCCTATGTGTGCATGGACTAAGTCCATGAAAACGGTTCACACATAACAATAACAACATGCGGAACAACATCATAACTGCGGAATTATAATCATAACATGCGGAATCATAATAGAACCCAGTTCTATTCCATTTCAGATAGTAAAGTACGTCAAGTCTTTAATCAATAATTAACGTAACATAATTATCTAATCAAACATCCAACCATCTAAGTTATTACATGTCCGAAGTCTAGTTACTCAAATACATGTCCATAAGTAACTTTATTCAAATATAAACTAAATCATCCAAGCTCCTATGCTTGGCCCTACTTGCGTTCATCATTCCCCTGGTTTCCTGTGTCATCCACTAGGGTAGAAGTAGGGCGTTAGAACAACTCGCCTAGTAGGTATTCCAATTAGGGCTAACACATGGTTAATACAAAACATATATAAGAATATCATAATGTCAAAAACTATATAAACCATGCCATGCGATGATGACAAATGCAATGAGTCCCACCCATCACATGTACATAAAAGTACCCACCACATAGGTCTTTCGGACGCCCCGACGGAGTGTGGACCCTCCGGTTTCTTCCTGATGGAAAAGCACATCAAGTATCCCACATAGGTTTTTCGGATGCCCCGACGGAGTGTGGCCCCTCCGGTTACAAATCCTTCACCCCATGCCATGCATGAGACGCCAATGAAACACATGCTATTTTATCATATAAACATAGCATTAAAAATCACATTTTGAAACATATCCAACACATGCTAGTTTAACATATAAACATAGCATTTAAAATCACATTTTGAAACCTATCCTTGGCAATATAAATTCATCAAAATAAGATAAAACATTGTACATTCAACCCACGGTTTCAAAGAGGTGGAATCCTACCAAAGACCGCTAACGTGTCCTTGCGTCTTTCAGTCCGGTAACCGCTCACGATCGTAAACACCTTGTGAGGTCCCGTTACCCTATAATATAACAATCAATCAAAACCAAGTCCCACTTGATTTACAATCTTTTAAGTCCATAAACCAATCCCCATGGGGTTCGGCCATACACTATGGCCGAACCCATGGTTTATCATTTTCAGCCGATATAAACAAATTACCATTGGTCTAATCTTTAATTAACATTTCATTCATTTAGTCCAATATACGTAACCCTATGTCCATCAAAACAATCCCCATGGGGTTCGGCCATACACCATGGCCGAACCCATTGTCTTTCATTTTTTTACCATATTTACAACAATGCCATTATACATATCCAATGACATAATTGATGAACATAATTTGTATCCTCCAATTAATGTTTAATCAATCACTATGTTAAGTCCATAACCAATCCATAATACAGCTCCATAAATGATCCCTTAACCGTGACCTAAAAATCCCAAGTCCACCAAATAATTTTCCATGGGGTTCGGCCATGCCACATGGCCGAACCTATGGTCCATAGTTCTTCTTCATTTGAATTACAATATTGCCATTCATGGCTAACATTCCATAACTAATCCTTCCATTCATTAACAATTGGCTAGGTTCATGTTTGATCCACAATTATAGGTCCATAATATTGGTTCATGGGGTTCAGCCATACACCATGGCCGAACCCATGATATCATGGTTCCATCCTCCTCAATTTATTTAACAATTATAAATCCAAAGTTAGAAAGTTTCCAAATTTATCATCCATCCTTCCATAATTAGAAAGTTTCCAAATTTAGCATCCATCCTTCCATAATTAGAAAGTTTCCAAACTTAGCATCCATCCTTCCATAATTAAACCCTAGTGGGGTTCGGCCATACACCATGGCCGAACCTCACCCATAGAGTCAATCCAACCTTTTCCATTAAATCAATAAAAATCCAACAACCATACCAATACAACTCCATGGGGTTCGGCCATAGTCCATGGCCGAACCCTATGGTTCACAATCCTCCTTCTAAAAATTATTAAACATTAACATTTATCCCTTAATCTTATTCCACGGTCTCCATTTAATCCCTTCAAAACATTGGTATTCCTTCCATGGTTTCCAAGATCTAAATTCATGAACATAAATCCATAATTATTTATGGGGTTCGGCCATACTCCATGGCCGAACCGAGGGTCTAAGGATCTTCACAAAAATCATCCATTAAACCCCTTTTAACATCATCATATTATTCCATGGTTTTTATCATTCAAATCTCCATTAAATAATCCATGTCCTTCCATGGGGTTCGGCCATACACCGTGGCTAAACCCCATGGTTCTTTTCTTTTAAACAAAATTTATAAAATACTAACCGGTTCCGATTGATTCTTGCTCTTCCAATCCATCTCCTTTCTTCTTGATTTTTTCCAAAACTGAGAACACCTCTTGTTGGCTTCCTTCTCCTTCTCTTTGTGTTGCCGAGAATGAGAATTGAGATGGAGAGATAATTCGGCTATGTGTGTAAGCCGTGCGCCCCTCCTTGTTGCCTCTTTCATTACTTCCAATTGGTCCTAATTTAGAGGGTACCAAGTTAGTAATTCCCTTATGCCGTTCGCCCTTGCTTGTGTCTCAAATAGAAGGTGCTTTGTGCATAACCCTTGGTATTTAACTTAGAAGGTGCCATGCGCATAACCCTATACACGGCCTAAGCAATATTTTAATTTGGACATCTTCTTTTTAAAATTATTCTAGCACATAATCTTGGATATGATATCTAAAATTCGGTCATGCAATATTTATTTAATTTTAGATATCTTCTCAAGATATTCTATCATATCAATGTGGATATGAAAATCCCACATACATCTCATGCGCATATCCTTTTAATTCAACCCCATTTAAATTTTATTGAAACCATTTCCAAAACTGTTGGTCTTAATTGGGCTATGACCCAATACTTTACCCATATAAAATCCATATCTAATAATTCACAAATTAAATGGGTAAATTCCATAAATATTTATAACTCGAAAATCTGGAGTGTTACAGGATCGGCCAAGAGAGAGGGAGAGAGTGAAATGAAACTCCAAGTCCTTTCTTGATCACATCGGCCAAGAGTAGTGTCCTTTGGTGATGCCCTTTTGTAACTCCCATGACTCTTCACCTCCCTCCTTAATGTTCCATTTGGAGGTTTCATCCCATGAGATGAAACACTCCAACCGTATGACCCTTGTGTTTCCATCTTGAGATGGAAACCCTCCATCTCTCCAACATGTATGCCGTGTGTAACATCCAAAAACCTTTCACTTCCTCATTAATGATCCATTTGGAGTTTCATCCCATGAGATGAAACTCCCATGTCTCCAACGTGTAGCCTTGATTTGGTCTTGTGAGATGCATCTCTCCACCTTCCCACTCCACTCACTTAAGATCAAAGTCCCATTAACTTCCACTCAACTCATTTCTTTAACTCAACTCACCTCTTTAATTCAACTCATTTAACTCACTTAAAATCAACTCAATTACTTGATTCCATTTCCAACTTAATTCGGCCACACTTTAATTAAGCTTGAACTTTTTTTGGTGGTCGACCAAGTCAACCATGACCCATTGGGTCCCAATTGAGCATTTGACCCAATTGACCACCTTGACCCAATTAAATAAATCTTACCCATTTATTTCAATTGCACCTTATCCATAATCCGTTAGGTCTTAATTGGGCAATTGACCCAACTCCTTACCCATCTAAGGTCCATCTCCATTAATTCACAAATTAAATGGATTATTTCAATATATATTCATAAATTGAAAATCCGGGGTGTTACAATATTACCCTCTTTTGAACATTTTCGTCCCGAAAATCGAGCGAAGTAGGGTTTCAAATAGATTACATAAATAGCTCAGGGTGAGCTGTTCTCAATTCCTGGTTTAAGATCCCGGGGTGTTACAAGAACCATTAGATTTAAACCAAACCAATCTTAGCTATCCATTCACCAAACCCTAAGCTATGAACAACTCGTAGTTCAAGCTAGCCCCCATGCGCATATCACACCTCATCATCCCATGATTTTTGCACCTAAAACCTCTCCATGCACGTAGACTAAAACCCATCTAGATACATCCCTAAAATCCGAACACACCTCATAATCCAATCCCCAAGTATCCCACATGAGTTTTCCCAATCCCAAACCAGTCCAATTCCTAATTTCTCTCCCAATCTCCTATCTTCTCTCCACCTTGACCTAGCCACCAAGGAAAGCCACACAAAAATCGTGTGACCCTCCTTGTATAATCCTAAAAATCAAGCTTTAAGTCCCATCATCCATCCATTTAGATTCAACCCAGTCCATTGATTTCCAAACTTAAACCTCGATTTAATCCAAGCCATCCATCTCTTTTTAAGACCTATAAATACCCCATTACCCCAAGGGTAAAATTCAAATTTGACTTGGAATTCAAGAGGACTAAAGGCTAGAGCAAAAGACAAGAAGACAAGGAGAACCATGCGAATTTACAAGTGAGAGTGTATATTTTTATCTTTTATGTTGTCTTTCTTATATTTAATTTAGAAAAGCCTTGACCTTTAATTCTTCCATTAAATAAAGTAAAGCATTCATTTAGAACCCTGGAACATCCAATTTCTTAAATACTTTTATGATTACTTTATTTTTAACTACAAGAACACAACTTTTATTTATTTGATTGAACATGAGCATATGCAATAGTTAGGATCTTGATTGTAAGACTTGAATCATGATTACCAAGGTTTTGATTAATTAAATTAAAATGTTGTGAATCTTGTGTTATTAATAAATATGAATTGTATTTTAGATCTTCAAGTGAATGTCAGATCTAGGCCTTTACTTTGTTTACATATCTTGGATGATGAATATTCTATTCCAAACAACCACCTTTTACGTTACTGCATTTTTATTTCTGTCATTTATTTTTCTTGTCGATTTGCTTTTCATTTCTATTTTATTTAACTTGAATGTTGTATTTTAGTTTTTCATGTTAATTCTTTTAAAGTGTATTTGTTTCATGTATCTAAAACCTCCCTGACAACTTGATTAACTAGTTAGGATTAAATTTAATTAGAACTTTATTTTGTGAATTAGGATATGTGGTGAGATTGTTTATAAACTCTTAATTAAAACATTATTTTAATTACTTTTAATCAATGCTCTAAAATTGTAGATCTATCTATTTGAATAACGACTTACTTAACTTGGAGATATACTTTGAAAGATTAAAATTGATTTCTATCCTAGATTTAATTTTGAATCTTGGTTTTCTAAGAAACATAAAAATTGAGGCATGTGTATTTTGAATGTTTCCTTTGGGTTTGACTTCACACTCAATCGCTATACTATGAATGGTCCTTACGCTTGCGATATTTACAAATTTAAAATTTGCACAACAAGTTCTTGGCACCATTGCCGGGGAAACAATCAAATACATGTTCTTGAATTTTTATGGTTTTCGGAAAACACATTTATTTTTGGAATCTTTTAATTTAAGCAAATTCTCTAAAAGTAGAAATTTCGATTTTTAGAAATTCTAATTTTGGAAAGTTTCCTAAAATTAAAATTTTCTTTAAAAATATATGAGATCTAGAATTTTATCTAAGTTGTGAAAATTTTGCTAAATCTAGATATTCTATTGAATTTTCGAAAGTTTCTATTTTTGTAGAAAATTTTCATTTTTGAGACAAGTTTCTATTTTTGTGGAAATTTTGTATTTTGGAAAACTGATGAAATCATTTAATATCTTCCTTTAGCCTCTCTTTAATCTTATAAATATAATCCATTTTAATAAAATCTTAATTCTGTAAATAAATCTATTTTTCGAAAGTTTTAAAATTTTTGTCTATTGAAAATTTTAAAATTATCTATTTTTGCAAACAATCTATTTTTAGAAATTACTCGATTTTGGAAACGTCTAATTTTGGAAAGTTCTATTTTTGGAAGATTTTAATATTTGGATGTTTGATTAAATTTAATTAAGTAATGGCTTTAATCTAGAAATTTATTTACAATCTCACATTATTCTAGAACACTAAATTATGACTAATTAGTTTGATCTTAATCTAGTTGTAGTTTAGGATTTTTACATTTAGTTAGTTCATGCATTTTTGAGTTAGAATCTTCACATAGGTTCGTGTGTTTTATTTTTTAGGAGTTTTGAAAATCGCGAGTCAAAGCTGCGGGAATTGGATTGCATTGTCTAAGGTAAGTGCCTAACTATATTCTTTTAATTTTTATTTTCTCATGCATTCACATAGCTTTTATTAGGTTGTTTGGCATATATTACTTGCATAAAAAAGAAGATTGCATATTTATTTTACTCATGCATTTAGGTTGCTAGATTCATGCATTTACTATAGTTTGTTCGCTTATTGTTTTGCATATTTGTTTGATGCTTGCATTGGTAGAATAGGTTGCATTCACATAAAAAAAAAGATTAGTAATAAAATGGTTCATGCATATTAAATAAAATCAATTTTGGAACCATAGGTTAGTATTTAAGGTTTTTCATGTTCAATAGGACAATCTTTTATTCAAATAATTTTAAATAATCACTACTAGTTTTTCTTCTGTCATGGTGTCTACGATTAGTTCTGTCGCCAAGGCATTGCGATCGAGCATGACCTAAGGATAAGCTGGGAAGAGATTCCTTGTGCTCCTCCACTTAATTGGGAACTTACCTAGCCATGATTGTGGTTAAACTTTGAATTGGAGATTTAGAATTTTTGGAAAAAAGATTAGGAGCGAGTCTAGAGACACTAGGTTAGTTTAGGTTTTTATTTTTATTTTTAGGTCATTTATTTTGTGTGAATTTGTTTTGTCTAGTGTTGTCTTGTTTGAGTAACAATGAATATTTGGAGGCATGATTCAACTAAGTGATTGGTTAGAGTTAGGTCCCCAATTGGTGAACCCCAACTTAGTCATCGATTTACTTTAGAAAACAATAGGGTCTTTAAAGTCATGTCAGTTTCAACATTAGCATCGTCGTCAAATCCCGAGAGTTTCAACAGAGGTGAGGATAATTTGACTAAGGAAGGTGATAATTTGAGCATCAAAGTAAAAAAAAAGTCTCAAATAAATCTATTTTTGGAAAGTTTTAAAATTTCTTTCTGTGGAAAATTTTAAAATATTATCTATTTTTGCAAACAATCTATTTTTAGAAATTGCCCGATTTTGGAGATGTCTAATTTTGGAAAGTTCTATTTTAAGAAAGTTTTGAAATTTAGATCTTTGATTAAATTTTAATTAAGTAATGGCTTTAATCTATAAATTTATTTACAATCTCACATTATTCCAGGACACTTAATTATGACTAATTATTTTGATCTTAATCTAGTTGTAGTTTAGGATTTTTGCATTTAGTTAGTTCATGCATTTTTGAGTTAGAATCTTCACATAGGTTCGTGTGTTTTATTTTTGTGCATTCATATAGCTTTTATTAGGTTGTTTGGCATATATTACATGCATAAAAAAAAAAAAAAAGATTGCATATTTATGTTACTCATGCATTTAGGTTGCTAGATTCATGCATTTACTATAGTTCGTTTGCTTATTGTTTTGCATATTTGTTTGATGCTTGCATTGTTAGAATAGGCATTCACATAAAAAAAAAAAGATTTGTAATAAAATAGTTCATGCATATTAAATAAAATCAATTTTGGAACCATAGGTTAGTATTTAAGGCTTTTCATGCTCAATAAGACAATCTTTTATTCAAATAATTTTAAATAACCACTACTAGTTTTTCTTCAATCATGGTGTCTACTATTAGTTCTGTCACTAAGGCATTGCGGTCAAGCATGACCTAAGGATAAGCTGGGAAGAGATTCCTTGTGCTCCCCCACTTAATTGGGAACTTACCTGGCCATGATTGTGGTTAAACTTTGAATTGGAGATATAGAATTTTTGGAAAAAAGATTAGGAGCGAGTCTAGAGACACTAGGTTAGTTTAGGTTTTTATTTTTATTTTTAGGTCATTTATTTTGTGTGAATTTGTTTTGTCTAGTGTTGTCTTGTTTGAGTAACAATGAATATTTGGAGGCATGATTCAACTAAGCGATTGGTCAGAGTTAGGTCCCCAATTGGTGAACCCCAAGTTAGTCATCAATCTACTTTGGAAAACAGTAGGGTCTTTGAGGTCATGTCAGTCTCAACACAATCATCTTCGTCAAATCCCGAGAGTTTCAACAGAGGTGAGGATAATTTGACTAGGGAAGGTGATAATTCGAGCATCAAAGTCAAAAAAGAGTCTCAAATAAATCTATTTTTGGAAAGTTTTAAAATTTCTATCTATAGAAAATTTTAAGATTTTCTATTTTTGCAAACAAAATATTTTTAGAAATTGCCCGATTTTGGAGACGTCTAATTTTGGAAAGTTCTATTTTTGAAAAGTTTTAAAATTTGTATCATTGAATAAATTTTAATTAAGTAATGGCTTTAATCTAGAAATTTATTTACAATCTCAATTATTCTAGGACACTTAATTATGACTAATTATTTTGATCTTAATCTAGTTGTAGTTTAAGATTTTTGCATTTAGTTAGTTCATGCATTTTTGAGTTAGAATCTTCACCTAGGTTCGCGTGTTTTATTTTTCAGGAGTTTTGGAAATCACGAGTCAAAGCTGTGGGAATTGGATTGCATTGGCTAAGGTAAGTGCCTAACTATATTCTTTTAATTTTTATTTTCTCATGCTTTCATATAGCTTTTATTAGGTTGTTTGGCATATATCACTTGCATAAAAAAAAAAAAAAGATTGCATATTTATTTTACTCATCCATTTAGGTTGCTAGATTCAAGCATTTAGTATAGTTTGTTTGCTTATTGTTTTGCATATTCGTTTGATGGTTGCATTCACATAAAAGAAAATATTAGTAATAAAATGGTTCATGCATATTAAATAAAATCAATTTTGGAACCATAGAGGTTTTTCATGCTCAATAGGACAGTCTTTTATTCAAATAATTTTAAATAACTACTACTAGTTTTTCTTCATGTAACGCCCTGCCTTTTTTCACTCGCTTCTTCCCGTAAATCAGAGTCTATTTTTTTTTTTTTTATAACAGAGTAGAGCGATAGAGAGCGGGACGTCACGACGTGAGCTAAGTCCGAACTTCCAAAGTCCGAGCCTTAACTGGCCAACCCTATGTGTGCATAGACTAAGTCCACAAAACGGTTCACACATAACAATATCATCATGCGGAATAAAATCATAACATGCGGAATTACAATAGAACCAAGTTGTATTCCATTCAGATAGCAAAGTACGTCAAGTCTTTAATCATCATTCAAATATCATAATTATCCAAATAAACATCTAACCATCTAAGTTATTACATTTCGAAATCTAGATCCTCAAAATACAAATCCATGAATAACTTTATTAAAAATATAAACTAAATCATCCACGCTCCTATGCCTGGCCCGTCTTTCGTTCATTGTTCCCCTGATTTCCTGTATCATCAACTAGGGTAGAAGTAGGGTGTTAGAACAACACGCCAAGTATATATTCCAGTTACGGCTAACACATGGTCAGTACAAAACATATATAATAATATCGTAATGTCAAAAACCATATAAAACGATGCCATACAATGATGACAAATGCAATGAGTCCCACCCATCACATGTACATAAAAGTACCGACCACATAGGTCTTTCAAATGCCCCGACGGAGTGTGGACCCTCTGGTTTCTTCCTGATGGAAAAGCACATCAAGGTACCCCACATAGGTTTTTCGGATGCCCCGACGGAGTGTGGCCCCTCCGGTTACAAATCCTTCACCCCATGCCATGCATGAGATGCCAATGAAAACACATGCTATTTTATCATATAAACATAGCATTTAAAATCATAATTTGAAACATATCCAACACATGCTATTTTATCATATAAACATAGCATTTAAAATCACAATTTGAAACATATCCTTTGCAGCATAATTTCATAAAAAATAAGACAAACACAATGTACATAAACCCATGGTTTCAAAGAGGTAGAATCCTACCAAAGACCGCTAACGTGTCCTTGCGTCTTTCATCTGGTAACCGCTCACTATCTTAAACACCTTGTGAGATCCCATTACCTTATAATATAACAATCAATCATAACCAAATCCCACTTGATTTTCAACATTCTAAGTCCATAAACAAAACCCCATGGGGTTCGGCCATACACTATGGCAGAACCCATGGTCCATTAATTCAGTTAATTACAATAATGCCATTGTACATATCCATAGCCATTTTCCTTGCTTAGGCTCCAAAATAATCCATACATACTTCTTTAATCCAAGCACATAGTCCAATAAATAGTTCATGGGGTTCGGCCATACACCATAGCCGAACCCTATGTCCAATATTTCCACATATTTACAACTTTGCCATCTATGGCTTACATAACCGATAATCCGATAACATACATTTGTATCCTCCAATTTAATCAATCACCATATTAATTCCATAATTGATTCCTTAGTCCCAACATGATCCATAATTAGAAACTTACTAAAAATAGTAACCATCTTCCATAAAACATGAGGAATATTCCTCCAAGCTTCCATTATTAGAAACTTACTAAATTAAGAAGTATCCTTCATAAAATAAGCTCTAGTGGGGTTCGGCCATACACCATGGCCGAACCTCACTCATAGAGATTATCCATTAAAACCCTTTTTAAACTTATTAACCCAAACACTGTCCTTAATGGTTTTCATTTAATCAATAGTTCATAATTAGAAACTTTCTAAATTCCACATCCAACTTCCATACTTAGAAAGTCCCTAAATAGAAACTTTCTAAATTTATCAATTCCTATTCTTGGATCCATAATTCCAAGTTCTTTCCATAATTTGAAAGTTTCCAAATTAAAAAGTCCACAATTAGAAAGTCCACAATTAGAAAGTTCATAATTAGAGCTTTCTAATTTAATCTCTTCCTTCCAAAAATAAACCCTTGTGGGGTTCGGCCATACACCATGGCCGAACCTCACCCATAGAGACAATACCATCTTTTTTTCATTCACTTTCTAAATTAGTAACCAACTCCATGGTGTTCGTCCATACACCATGGTCGAACCCTATGGTTCATGATCTTGACCATTATTTAATCCTTGATCTTCCATTATTTAAGTCCATTAAAATTCAATAATAATACCAACATAACTCCATGGGGTTCGGCCATACACCATGGCCGAAGCCTATGGTTTTTATCATTCAAGACTCCATTAAAAATTATTAAAGCTCTTCCATATTTTTCCATCCAACGGTTCATTGAAAACAACATAATTATCCATTCCTTTTCTTCCATGGGGTTCAGCCATACCACCATGGCCGAACCCTATGGTTCCATATTCCCTCTTTTAAATCCAAAAACACCTAACCGTCTAAGGTTTCCATGATCTAAAATTCATGAACATAAAACTATAATTATTTATGGGGTTCGGCCATGGAGTATGGCCGAACCCATGGTCTAAAATCTTCACAAAATTCATCCATTAAGAATCCATACATTAAACCATGTCTTTCCATGGTTTCTAACCAACAAAAATAATCAAATCATCTCCCAATCTTCTTCCATGGCTGAACCCTATGGTTCCTTATCTTAAAACAAATTTATCAAATATATTAACCGGTTCCGCGACTGATTCTTGTTCTTCCAATCCTTCTCTTTTCTTCTTGATTTTTTCCCTCTTATTGGCTGCCCTCTTTTCCTCCTTGTCTTGTGAATAAGAACTTGAGATAGAGAGAGAGTTCGGCATTGATGGGTGTAAGCCGTGTGCCCCTCTATGTCTCTTCTTTTTAATAAAACCAATTGTCCTATCTTAGAAGGTTCTTGAGATAGCAATTGCCAACCTTCCAATCTTATGTGCCTCCCTTCCCTCTTTCTTAATAAAATTCCAATCCGCCAATGCTAAGATAGCAATAGCCGTGCGCCCCTTCCTTGTGCCTCTTTTAGAAGATGCTATGCGCATAAGCCTTGTGTCTATAATTAGTAGTTGCCTACCCTTTAATTAGTAATTCCCCTAATGCCGATTTTAATCAAGGGAAAGAACCCTTTTTAAATATATTCCAACACCTCATGCGCATATCTCCTTAGATGTGTAAATCCCATTCACACGGCCATGTAATCTTCATTTGATTTTTAAACATCTCCTTGGATATTCAAATCCAATAATTCGGCCATGCACAATCATTTATTTAATTTAGACATAATGCATTACTCTTTTAAATCAGCCCCATTTAATTTATTGAAACCAATTCCAAAACCGTTGGGTCTTAATTGGGCTATGACCCAACACTTTAACCATATAAAAATCCATATTTAACAATTCACAAATTAAATGGGTAATTTTCATATATATTAATAAATTGAAAATCCAGGGTGTTACACTTCAATCATGGTGTCTAGGATTAGTTATGTCACGAAGGCATTGCGATCGAGCATGACCTAAGGTTAAGTTGGGAAGAGATGTTGTGTGCTCATCTACTTACCTGTGAATCTACCTGGCCATGATTGTAGTTAAACTTTTAATTTGAGATTTAGAATTCTTGGAGAAAAGATTAAGAGCGAGTCTAGAGACACTAGGTTAGTTTAGGTTTTTATTTTTAGTTTTAGGTCATTTATTTTGTGTGAATTTGTTTTGTCTTATGTTGTCTTGTTTGAGTAACAATGAATATTTGGAGGCGTGATTCAACTAAGCGATTAGTTAGAGTTAGGTCCCCAATTGGTGAACCCCAAGTTAGTCATCAATCTACTTTGGAAAACAGTAGGGTCTTTGAGGTCATATCAGTCTCAACACTAGCATCTTCATCAAATCCCGAGAGTTTCAATAGAGGTGAGGATAATCTGACTAGGGAAGATGATAATTCGAGCATCAAAGTAAAAAAAAAATCTCAAATAAAGGACGAATTTGCCAATGATAATGAGATTCAGTCCGCTCCGAACTGTATCTCTTTTGATTAAAATGATCCATGGGCTTTCGTCATATTAGTGGGAGATAATAAGTGGAAAAGAAATACTTGGCCCATGGTGTTATGTACTCATTGGAGCACATTCACCATCACCATTTACCAAGTTTAATGGAACTCACTCAAGAAGGCCAAGATTGTTTTATATGCGAAAAAATAATTGAGTTCACGAGTCTAGTAGTCAACAAAGGAACACTAGTGGAGACTTAACCCAGCGGGTTTTAGTGCCAGTCTATTTTTCTGAAGGATTTAAGTCAATCCATTTTTGTTTCTTTAGCGCTTCAAATCATTGTGGATCTCATTATTCTTCAACTGTTGTTCATAATTACTAAGAACAACATTAAAATTGAGTCAGTACATTTGAAATTTTTTAGAATTTATTTAAAGCAAGTAAATCACTGTATAAAACTTAGGATATGATTTAGGCCATTTTTGGATCATTTGAGCCTTCATGTCTACCTATCTTTGGTCAAATGTATCCTGATAGTTCCTAGTTGAGCCTTTAAGTTAGCATGTTTTCTTGATCAGCTATGTTTACCAAACCTAAGTCCGATTTTGGAGTCTGAGCCTCATTAAAAATATATCTGTGACCAATTCATAGAACATGTTAGAGATGACAAATATTGGGATGGTGCTAAAAAACAAGGGCACAAGAAAAGAAAAAGAAGAAAATAGCACAAAAAGAAGGGGAACATCCTGGCATCAAAAGAAGGATGTGAAAAAAAAGAGATAAATATTTTGAAAAGTGCTGAAAAGAAAAAAAAATAGAGGAAGAAATATCCCATCATATATCTTAAAGACCTCTAACCTTTTGATCAAAATATTTATTCTTAAGAGTCTTATTATCCTTCTTTAATTTGACCCAATCTCAAGCCACGTTTCGCCCTATTAGGAAGATCTATTGATCTAAAGTTGAAATATGGTATTTCATATGGAGAATAAAGGAAGACAAATGAGAATGTATAACTCAACGTTCTCAGAAAAGTGGCGTCCATTCATGAGATCAAACAATTATTTTCTTTGTCATGTGCCGTCTTTCTAATACATATGTAAGAAATTTTGAATTTGAATACACAAGCTTTGCTCACATATACCTTTGAAAGAAAATAACCCAACCTCTGAGCGTTAATCTTTCTAAGAGATATCTAGTGAGGTTTGAAGTCAAAGCGTATCTCCCGATGTTGGATACAAAACTTGTGTCTATTTGGGGAAAAAAAAAACTAATTTTAATATTGGCAAAGCACACACTACATTTCAAATATAAGTCTTATAAAATAAATTTTGGAATGGTACGATGTCTAGATTTTTATGAACTTATTTTTGTCGAATCTGAAACTAAGGACTATACAAAATTGGATGTTTGTGGGTATCATCATTGCAAGCCCTCATGAGACTAAAACTTGTCCACTAGGGGTAACCTAGGGGTTTAAAGGCTTGTTGCATACGCTAAATGCAGTCGAGAGTACCAGCGAAAGTGGTGTAATTTTTTATTTTTAGGACTAGGTTAGATCTTGTAAAAATAAAGCCTTAAGTTAGTATTAGTTTTAAATTAGGATTCTCTAATCTTTAGATTTTTAGACTTAGGTTTTAAATTTAAATTTTTGCTCGAGGACTAGCAAAATCTAAGTTTGGGGGTATTTGTTGAGTCTAAAAATCTTACATTTTTACCCTTTAATTATGATTAAGCTAGCCTTGATTTTATATATAAAATATACATTTAATGGTTTTTTCTAGTTTTGTAGATAAAAAGAAGGAAAAACAGGATTCATGCATAAAACAGTGGCTAATTATCGGAAGAGAACGTAAAATGGAAATTTTAGAATTTCATATTTTAATCATTCCACTTTAGGGTTTTTAATGTAAATTGGATAATCTGGATCCATTTATGAGAGTAGATTTATTCAATATTTAGAATTTTAGTGGTATTGATTAATTGTTTTAAAATCAAAGTCTGCAATCAAAGAGGCCAAGAGTCTGAGAAGAAGATCCATGGGCCAGAGATCCAATGCAATTGTGCCAAGCTTTGCTCCAAATGCTAGACATTATGCCAGGCCAAGCACTTCAGGCTCATTTCCCAATGTGGACGAGGCCAAAGTGAATTCAAGCCCAGCAAGCTTAAGTCCAAGTCTCCAATTCAAGTCCAAGTCCAATTTAAAGATCCAATGCTCCAGGTTGAAATCCAAGTTTACCAACCCTAACCCCAAATCCATTTTAGGTCCAAACCCAAAAGCCCATGTCCATGACCCATCTTACCCAACCAATCTTAACCATCCAATTTTCAATCTCCCATCCACACCATCTATTAACCCAATCCACCAATCCAAACCATTGACTTCATGCATCTCATTTATCCCATGCATTTCATATCATCAAACCCTAGATCCACTCAGTCAATCCAACCCGTTCATATATCATGATTAGATTTAGGACATCCAAACCATTCATCATATATATTAACCTTAGGATTAGGATCATTCATGCACCATCTGTCCATCCATCCACTTAGATCATACATCGTGCTCCATAGCTATTAGATCTTAGGACATTTCATCACAACCATCCACATCATTACGAAAACCCTAGAGCTTCCACATTCATCCATCACATACATAATTTGTACTAGATCTAGGCCATTCATCATATCATTTATTCATCTTCACCTTTGAATTCAAACCCTCCATTAGATACCTACCATATATATATATATTATTGAAGCCAATTAACCCTAGAACCATCAGATTTAACCCAAACCAATCTTAGCCATCCATTCACCAAACCCTAAGCTATGAACAACTTGTAGTTCAAGCTAGCCCCCATGAGCATATCACACCTTATCATCCCTTGATTTTTGCACCTAAAACTTCTCCATGCACTTAGGCTAAAAACCATCTAGATACATCCCTAAAATCCAAACACACCTCATAATCCAATCCCCAAGTATCCCACACGATTTTTCCCAATCCCAAACCAATCCAATTCCTAATTTCTCTCCCAATCTCTTATCTTCTTTCCACGTTGACCTAGCCACCAAGGAAAGCCACACAAAAATCGTGTGACCTTCCTTGTATAACCCTAAAAACCAAGCTTTAATCCCCATCATCCATTCCATTTAGATTCAATCCAGTCCATTGATTTCCCAACTTAAACCTTGATTTAATCCAAGCCATCCATATCTTTTCAAAACCTATAAATACCCCATTACCCCAAGGGTAAAATTCGAATTTGACCTGGAATTCAAGAGGACTAAAGGCTGGAGCAAAAAACAAGAAGACAAGGAGAACCATACGAATTTACAAGTGAGAGTGTATATTTTTATCTTTTATGTTGTCTTTCTTTTATTTAATTTAGAAAAACCTTGTCCTTTAATTCTTCCATTTAATGAAGTACAACATTCATTTAGAACGCTGGAACATCCAATTTCTTAAATACTTTTTTGACTACTTTATTTTTAATTTCAAGAACTTATTGGATTGAACATGAGCGTATGCAATAGTTAGGATCTTGATTGTAAGACTTGAATCATGATTACTAAGGTTTTGATTAGTTAAATTAAAAAGTTGTGATTCTTGTTTTATTAAGAAATATGAATAGTATTTTAAATCTTCACGTGATTTTCAGATCTACGCCTTTACTTTGTCTACATATCTTGGGTGATGAACAGTCTATTTCAAACAACCACCTTTTACATTACTGTGTTTTTATTTCTGTCATTCGGTGATTTGGTGATTCCGATTAACATATGTGGGGAGGAGTCCATGCTCCATTCGGTGATTCCGATTAACATACATGGGGAGGAGTCCACGCTCCATTCGGAGTTTCCGATCAACATACGTGGGGAGGTATATAGTGACCTGGTGGTACATCACAAAACATTGTGGAAGTAATTGGCCAAAGGAACACTTGATTTGATTTGTATAGTGATGATATGGAGATTGGCTGGGGGATCATTGGCATATGACACCCATGACATGAGACATACATTGCATGACTTGGATATGGTTATCATGCGCTGTTTTTGGTACTATGATATGTTTACAGTTTAAATATGATACTCTTATTCTGATTTGTATATTGATCCTATGTGTATAACCCTACTTGGAATTCCTACTAAACACATTGACTAACGCCCTATTTCTACCCTTTAGATGATGGAACAGGGAATGGAAAGGACGATGGAAGTGAAAGAAGCCAAGCTTAGGAGCTTAGGTAGCTTATGCTTACTTTATTTAATATTGATTTTGGAACAATGTATTTGAGATTATTGCATTTTGGCATTGTAATAACTTAGTTTATTTTGCTATGGTTGATTGATGATTTTTGGATATTTAAACTTAAGTTAATTTAGAAGTGATTGCCTTCCTTGCTTTTAATATCATGATTATGGATGGTTTCCATTCATATAATAATTCCGCAGTTCATTGTTAACGTGTGAATTGTTTAGTGGGCTTGGTCCACGCGTCGTGACGTTCCCGCTCTCTCTCACTCTTTATTTATATATAAAAAAAAATATACTTTGATTTTCGGCGAGTGAAAAAGGGCTGGGCGTTACAACAATAGAATGACCAAAATAGGTAGGCTTGAAAGGCTCAATCGATCCAAAAATGGCCTATATCCTATCGTAAGCTTCATAAGGTGATTTTGTTGCTTCAATAAATTCAGAAAAAAAAATCAGGTGTACTAACCCAATTTTGATGTCGTTCTCAGTAATATGACCAAGAGAGAATAATGAGATCAACGACTTAGTGCGCAAACAAAGAAAATAAGAGTAGATTGTAACCTTAAAAAAAATAGACTTGCTCTAAATCTCACAAAGTCTAAGTCTCCACTGGTATTCCTTTAGTGATCACTCGACTAATGAATATTTTTCCTTTTTCGACTAATCTTAGTATGGCTATGTACAGGCATTTCTAGGCATAAATCCCAAAAAAATCTTTTCGAAAAAGCATTGTATAAATTTTTTTATTAACGTATTACTGCTAAAAAAATTGACTCTTTTAACATCAGATCGTCAAGATGCATTTAATCTCTTCAGACTAAAATTGACAGTTGGTTCAGCCCCTAAGAGTCTCAGTCATCACTTACTCTTCCCTAAAAGATAATTCTGCCTATCTCTGTCTAAGTAAGATTGTGGCTCGTTTAGCGTCAGATTGTCAAGACGTTTGTATTCCCTCAAGGGAAAATCAATAGTTTTTTCGAGATCAAGGCATCTCAATCTTTCTAGACTTATTATTCCCTTGATTAAATCCAAATAAAATTGTTTATTTGTACTTGTAGGTCTACTCATGGCTGTAGCACATCGGACTCCATAATCAGATTTTATCCCGTTGTAATTTGTTCGTTCACATTTGTGACACAGTCCTAGTCTCTTAGCTTTCCTCTTTGCAGCCAAAGTGCTTCGATCACAAAGAGGCCTGGGTTGCTCCTCTTGGATTTCCAGTTTCCTCACCCTCATAGCTAAGGAAATGAATTCCTTATACAAATATGGGGGAATTTGTGTTCTAAACAAACACAGTGCAAAAACGAAAACTTGACCGTCTACGTGCATGACTCTTATCCAATTCTTTAATGTCTGCGGGTCACAAATACAAAATTGTTGATGATTTTTTCTTTTAAACTCCCCTAGTACCCCCAAACTCGAATTGAACATTGTCCTCAATGTTCTTTAATCTGCACTGGCCAGGTACAAAAGAAAAACAAATTAGAAAATGAACAAAGGGATTTAGACGGACCTAAGAAGGTGCATGAGATGCTGAAAAAAATAAATCCTAGGCAAGACTGACTTAATGAAAATTGATCTGAGACACGAAGGACTCATAGACAAATGGGTAGGTGGGTCTGGGTAAATGGAGATGGATGTATGGGTTTGGGCAAATGGATATGGGTGTGGGGGTGATAGTTTATCAATCCTAATAGACTGGATCAACGAATAGAACTTCGACTTCTGCCTCTGGATTCTGAAATTCTAAGAATGGTTTTAATCAATTGCCATTGACTTTGAAAACATGACCATTCTTAGGATGCCTGATCTGCATGGCTCCATATGAGAATACAACTGTAACAATGAACGGACCTGACCATCTAGACTTCAATTTCCCAAGAAATAGGTGAAACTGAGAATTGTACAACAAGACCTTTTGACCAACAGTAAAAACTTTCCTAAGAATGTGTTTGTCATGAAAAAAAATTAATCTGGTCTTTGTACTTTCTGTCCGTGTCATAAGCTTCATTTCGTATCTCTTCCAACTCAGCCAGTTAGAGTTTCATGTGTTGTCCAGCCGCGTCTAGAGCAAAATTGAAATGCTTAATGGCCCAATAGGCTTTATGTTCTAGCTCGATCGGAAGATGACATGCCTCCACACACTTAAATTTTACTAGTCCTCGAACAAAACAAAAACTAAAAACTAAAAATTAAAAATCCTAAACTAATTCTAATCTACATGACTTTCGCTGGCACTCTCAATTGCATTTAGCATATGCAACAAGACTTTAAACCCCTAACTCACCACTAGTAGACGAGTTATAGTCTCGCGAGGGCTTCCAGTGATGATACCCACAAACATCAAATTTTAGATTTCAGTAAAAATATCTAAACAAAAATTTAAATATCATACAACTCCAAAATTATTTCATAAAACTTATACGTGGAGTGTAGTGTGTGATAACCAAATATTAACATAACCTTCTTTTTCAAAATACACATAAGTTTGACAACCACCAGCTGAAAGTGCGCTTCGACTCCAAATCTCACAAAGGTATATCTTTCAGAAAGATTTTCTCTCAAAGATTGGATTAAATTCTCTCAAAAGTATATGTGAGTGGAGTTTATGTTCACTAAGCAAATATCTCACATATTTATCATGGAAAAAACAGAATATAACAAATAAACAGATGGATCTCATGAATGGATGATATTTTCCTGAGAACATTGAATCAAACACCATAATTTTTCCTCCTCTATTATTCTCTACATAAATACCACACTTCGACTGAGGATCAATAGGACTTCCTGAATAGGACAAAACGTGGCTTAGGACTGGGCTATATCAAATAAGGATAAAGGAATCTAAAATAAATACTTTGAACAGAAAAAGTTAAGAGTTCTTCACACTATGACTGGGATATTTCTTCCTCTATTTTTTTTTTTATGTTTTCACTTTCAATATTACTTTTTATTTTTTCACTTTTTTTCACGTCCTTCTTTTTTGATGTATGGATGTTCCCTTTTTTTTTCTTTTTCTGCATCATTCATTTTTTTTCTTTCAAGTGCTATATTTTTTTTTAGTACCATCCCAATAAAAATCATCTCTAACCTTTTATGGGTCCTAGAATAGGTCACAGATACTTCAATAAAGGTTCAAACTCCACAACTGGAGTTGGGTATGGATATCATGGCTAAAAAGAATCAGGTTTAACTTTTAAAAAGCTCAAATTTGAGAACTAATAGGATAATATATGACCAACTTAGGTAAGCTTCAAAGGCTCAAACGATCTAAAAATAATGGCCTATATCACTTCTTAAGCTTCATATGACTATTTTCTTTGCTTCAAATAAATTTAGAAAAATTTTAAGTGTAATAATCCAATTTTGATTTCCTTCTTAGTATATGATCAAAACAAAGAATATTGAGATCCTACAAAAATAATAATATGCGCAATTCAAAGAAAATAAAGAGTTACTATGGCTATGTAAAAATATTCCAAGCATAAATTTCATAAAATTTAATTGGAAAAGCATGATATAAAAATTTGTATCCACATATTATTGTTGAAAATAAATAAAAATTCAAAAAAAATAAAAAAAAAATTCAAAATTTTTTTTGACTCAAAACAATACAGCAAAAAATGTAGCCCCCCAATACCGCCAAACTTAAATTGAACATTGTCCTCAATGTTCCCTAATTTACAGTGGCCAGTTGCAAATTATAAGAAAATATCAGAATAGAACAACTTGAGTTCAGAAATACTTGAGATGGCTTTATTATTTCAAAACTAGCAAAAACAAATAAACACACAAACACAAAACAAAGACACTAGATTGACATAAAAATACAAAAACTAACTCAACAAAAATTGAAAACCTAAAGTAGACACTGACAAACAGTGACAGACACAATGACTCTAGACAGACTCACAATCAAAACAAATATTATCTTTTTTCTTTCTTTCTTTTTTTAATTTTTGTTATGCAACCTAATCTAACAATGCAATACTCAAAGCAAATATGCAAAAAATAATCAAACAACTAGCTAATGCGTGAAACTAACAGCCTAATATGCATGAGCAAATTAAGTATGATTTTTTTTTATGCAAAACAAAATGCAAACACCCTAAGAAAATCTATATGAATACATGAAAAATTAAAAATTTAAAGAAAGTGGTTCAGGCACTTACCTTGGCCTGTAGTGCTTATTCCTGGAAATTTTAGAGGGCGCGATTAAAATCCCAGCAAAATAAAACACCACAAACTTTGGTGAAGATTCTGAATCTCTTAAAAAAAATGCATGAATCCTAATTTAAATGCAATTTTCCTAATGTTATAACTAGTGGAGGAAATTAACTTATTGGAACCGAATTAAGAACTCTAAATTTAATTAAGATCATAATAGTTTCTAGATTCACATCCACCAAATTAATAAAAATTTGAAGTTCAAGTCTAAAAATAATCCATTAAAATCCCAAAATTTGTTCCATGATTTTTTTAATTAGATGCGGTGATTGAAAACTTTCCAAATTTAGATGAGGGTCTTAAATTAGAAATTTTCTAAGTGTAGAGACTGCTCAAAATTAGATGTTATCCAAAATTAAACACCTTCTAAAAATAGCAATTTCTAAAATTAGACAATTTTAGAACTTTCCATAGACAGAAGTTGCATAATTAAAACTTGCCAAATTTAGATCTATTTTCTAAAAATAGAATTCTCATAAATTAAGTTATATTTCTAAGATTAGAAAAATTCTAAAAATAGAAACTAGCTGATTTTAGAAATTTCCAGAAATAGGAGTTTCCAAAAATGATAAGTTTATAAATTTAGTAGTTTTTGCAAATTTAGATAATTTCCTGATTTTTGTTATTTCCAGAAACTTCTAATTTAGGTAACCAGCTAAAATTTGGATTTCAAAAAAAAATAAAAACTTCCAATTTTAAAGAGCTGCCAAAAATAAAATTTTTCTAAAAATAACATTATCTCTGAAAATACATGATTGAAATGACACTTTTCTAAGTTCCCAGGTAACGACGCCTAAAACTTGTTTTGTTTTAAATTTATACTCGCAAGCACACGAACTATTTATAATATAGCTCAAGAGTGCGAGGTCAAACCCATCGAAACTTAAGAAAATATATTCGTGAAACAACATACCATTGAATTATGTAGTTTAAGAAATTTAAAAAATGATGGAATAAGTCTGAAATAAGGAATTAATTCTCTAATCTAGGAAATTTAATTTTAATTTAGAAATATTCTAAAAATACAAAACAAGTCCAAAAATAGGAATATCTAAAATTAGAAATTAACCATTAAAGAGATCTAATTTTCTTTGAAAACACAAAATTTACCTAATTTCAATTAAGATGGTGGAATTAATATAAAAATTATAAATAATTTTAACCTAACTTTGAACACAAAAATTAAGATGCAATAAATTAATTTACCAACCTAGTTCCACAATTTTTAATAATTTTGAATTTATAAACAAAAGAAATCAAAAATAAAAATAAAAACAACATATGTACATATTTACAATAGAATTGGATTAGAAAATCAAGGAAGCATTGTTTTCCATATTTTCAACATAAAGCAAAGGCCTAGAATATAGAGCTCATATAAATCACCAATCATGCACTTTTTTTTTTCGTTTATAATTATTTTAAAGATAAGATCTATGGATTTCATTAAATTAAAATTCTCAAACTAAACCTTAGAATGAATAGAATTTAACATTTTTCTTAAAATCTAAAATATTTCATCGCATTCTTAAAATAAGATACTTAGATCAAAGAAGGAAGTCTATTCAATTTAAATTTTCATCACATTTAATTTGAAGCACTTAAAATAAATCCACACATAGACTTAATCAAAGAATAAAAATAAAAACAAATGATCATCACATACAAATTGAATAATTGGAAAATCATAGACTAAATATTTCATCACACCTCTAATTTATTTATGAAAAATTAAATTGAATTACAAATCAATGGAATTTGAAATTAAAAAGACAAGAAAATACAAGGAGAAAATCAAAATCACCAACATTAAAAAAACCGTTGTGATTTTTGAAAATCACACTATCTCCTTCTCTTCTCCTCTTCAATTCCACGCCAAAGCACAACCTTTGAATTCCTAATCAAAGTTCGAATCTCATTGGAGTCCCATTGCATCTATTTATAAGAGAAAGGGGTGAGAACCAAAGGTGGGGATCGAATGGAATTATGTAGGGAAGGTTGGATGAATGGCTTGGGTGGGGTTTGTTTAATTGAGGAAAGGAGGTGGGGTTGAGTGGTTATGATCGAAAATTCTATGGAAGGAAAAGACAATTGAAAGGCTTAGATGGGCTCATCTCATTGAGGAAGAAGGTCCAATGGAGAGCTAGGATCATATGGGACCCACTCAATTTATTCGATCCTTGATTGCTGGTCGACCTTCTTTTTAATTTTTTCATTCGTTGGCTAGGAAAAATACAGCACCTCTTTCACTTTTTTTTTTTTTTTTTCAGTTCTCCCGCACATGGTTTTCTTGTCTCCTTCATTCTCTGTATTCTTTCCATCTGGTCTTAATCAAAACTGCTGCAAATGACGTAATATGTTCTCTTAATAACATGTGTTTTGGCAGAACACTTACACTCCAATAACTCTCCCCCAAAATCTTCTTATCTGTTTACAGTAGGGGTGTAAATGGATCCAGATCCGGCCCATTTTGCCAGGATCCGGATCCAGCCCATTACATTATTGGACTGTCCAAATCCAGCCCATTTACACAGGATCCATTAAGATATGGATCTGGACAGTCCAATAGGCTTATTGGACAGTCCACGGCCCATTAAGGGTCCAATAAGCTTATTAAGCCTAATTTGACTGTGTAATAATCTTTAAACTTTATAATAGCTAAAAAATATTAATTGATTTGACAAAAATATTTTTTATGAACTATGTATTAAAAAATTGACATTTTTAATATATCCATCAACATCCACATGAGTAATTAAAATTAATTCCTTTATTATTTTTTTTTTCTTATTGAGTATTTGTCTTTGACATTAAAAATTGTAAAACTAGTACAATATCATTTATCATTATAAAACTTAAAAATAATAAATCCACTGGTGAGAGACTGATAGAGTGACCACATCAACGGTCAAGATCATCTTAGAGTCCGAAACACTAAAACAAAATAAATAGGGCTAAATACCCTTAATACAAAACAAATAAAAAAATACATTTAAAATAAAATTTCATATGTGGTCCACTTGTTGGTGATCCCTTCGTGGACTTCCAAAATCAGACCTGAGAAAGCAAAAGTGAGAAAACGCATTAACAAAATATTGGAAATTCATATTCCTTGTTTCTATTCAAACATTTCAACTAATAATTCACTAACTCATGAATGCTATTGGGAAATAAAAATAAAACATTTTAAAAAGGAGGAGGAGGAGGCCGCTAAAAGTATTCAACCAGAGAGTTTCCGGCACCGATCCCCAGCTTCCTTCATTTTCCTGAGTATTCTATAAAATAGTACTCAGCTAATGTTGATTTTATACCTAACAAAGATTAAGTTGTGTGTTACTGCAAAAATCTTCGAACTGCTTGAGACTTGGATACATGAACACATTATCAGGAAAGAGGAACAAAAGGAGAATGCTAATGCCAGTTTCCACATAATTGCAAGACAATTCAATCCCAAGAGGAACTCTAACAGTGAAGACAATGAAAGGTATATGACGCACTTAAACCTGCAAAAAAGAGAATGATCTTTTGCTGCAGTAGAATTAAAATGATAGAATTAAAAAAAGCAAATACAATCCACAGGCTCTGCACATGTTACTTCTTAATTATGAAGTACTAACCGTTATATATAAGAAGAATTTGATGTATACCTTTTTTTTCAATGATCAAGGTGTCGAGGCTTTTTAGAGTAGTCGATTAATCGACGGGATATGTGCGAATAATTAAAAGGGAATGCTCTTTTGAAATAGAGTGAGAATTAAACTCAAAACTTCCGTGTTGTATACTTTTTCGTTTAAAAATGTGAAAAATGAGTTGAGATGAAATTGTGACTTTGATGACTAGAGGAATGAGAAAAGAAAGGAAAAAAAACATCAGTTTCACAAAAGAAAAAAAGAAGAAAATAAAACCCAATTTCTGAAATGAACAGTGAAATTTAGAAAACATTTGGTCCAGAAGCAAATCAAGTGATGGTGTAACTTAGCCTTTTCATGATTTTAAACATGTACAGGTGATTTACTAAATTCCATGTATAAGCCTGTAGTACAGAACAAAAAAACTCTTCAAAGTTAAAACCCCGCATTTAGACTTTTGCAGTGAACAAAGATATGGCCAACAGATACACATTGTGAACTTAAAGAGAAGGAACCCAACATGAAATCTCTATAAAACAAGTTATCGAGCAGCAGCCACAATCTCCTCTGTCTAGAGTCGATTGTACGGGTTTTACTTTCCTATTTAACTCTATCATAAATTATATTATTGGTCACTCCACTACCTAACATGTCCTTTTTATCTCCTCTCTACGTTTTCAATCTACAGCCTCTCAACTAAATGCATTTGGGATAAAAAAAACTGTCATGAAGAGTTTCCAAATGGCTTTGAAAGGGAAGAAGGCAGGTTGTGTTAACTAGAGAATAGAAAGACTTACAAGAGTAAATATAAACTAAAGGATGATTAAAATGAAGAGTTTTCCCAAGAAGTAAAACATAATTTGCCTTTGTTGTATATTTACCTAATGGAAAAATCAGATATAGGACCATCATTTTCTGCTTCTGTTAGTTCCTGCTCCACTTTCTCCAATCCTTTGCTTATTGCTTGCATTTCTTCTGCCAAAATTTTCAATTGTATCTATATGGACATCAGTTAATTGGATGGAACTGGACATTTCTTGAAAAAAATTATAAACCTAAGCAGTAGTACAAAGTGAGAAATACCTTTGATGCGGTTTCTAGGCTGACAAGGTCCTTATCAAAATCAAGAAGTTCTGGCAGTTTTTCAGTAATAACCTATACATTGTCCGGCAGATTAATGAGGAAAGAAGAGAGGAGCAGCATATCATCTCTCTCTCTCCACCCCCCATGAGTAAAAGAACTTTATCAGTTAAAAGAAGCTGCAATTACTTATTGGCAGGATGCCAAATATAAAGTTCTCTCTCCCCATGAGACTGATGACAGCATTTCTAGCACTAGATATAAAAATGAATGGACTTCTAGTTAGTGGCCAATATAACAGCAGTCCAAGAATAACTCTAGCATGCTATAACATAATCTGGCTTAATATAACAGCAGTCCACTACCTTAACATCAGTTATTGTTGAGACGCAAACGTAGAGGCATCAATGTCATCCACAGCACTGCAATATCAAAAAAGATCGTGTAAGTCAAACATAAGAAAAACTATAAAATGAATTGACATTGATCGGTAAAATTTATTTAAAACTTAAAGGATTACCACTCATCATTGGTAGTCCACGTAGAACCCGAACTCAAATTACTATCATCAACTTCAAGCGAGCCCAACTCCCTTTCACCTAATATAACATAAGAAATATAAATGATGTCACATGCTCCTATGAAATAAATTGAAAGCAAGGAAACAAATTAAAATAAGCAATAAAAATACCTTGCATGGTATTCCGCAACCAATCTTGGCCACACACTAACGATTCAACAGTTTTTGGACACATAGAGCTGCGATACTGGTCAAGAAATCTACCTCCAGCACTAAAATCAGATTCTGATGCAACAGTCGATATTGGAATTGATAGAATATCACGGGCCATCTTTGCAAGAATAGGGTACTTGGGAGCATTACTTTTCCACCATTGAAGCACATCAAATTCATCGGAACTCGGAAAGTTGGGTTCCTCCAAATATAGATCTAGATCTGATTTATGGGCAGAACTTGAGCTTTCAGCAAGAAACTTCTCAAACCTTTTCACCCGTTTTGTTCCATCTAATGTTGGTGATCCACTACTAACATCTTGCCTAATGCATTGTCTTTTTGCACTACTATCTGGTGATTGAGCCTCATACTCTTTATGAAGATTCTTAATATCACATAAAATCTGACTTATTTGATCCTTCGCATAATCAGCCCCAAAAATCTTTGGATAATAAAATTCCAACAATTTCAGCTTATACCGAGGATCCAAGAATTGTGCAATCGCAAGAGCTAGACTACGAATGTCCCAATATTTTTCAAACTTGCCCATCATCTTATCCACTATAGGGGCAACAACATCATCATCAACCATAGAATTTTCATATAAATGTAACCGAATATCACAAACTTCTTCAAAAAATAAATTCGAGGTGGGATATTTAGAACCAGAAAACACATTTGTAGCTTGATAAAATGGTTCTAAAAGCTTACAAATTTTTTCAACTTTCTCCCACTCACTCCAAGATGGCGCTCCCACTTTCTCTTTATAGTTGACATCATAATGTTCCAAACGTTGGAATGCATCTTTGTACTGCAAGGCCACGACTAACATTTTATATGTGGAGTTCCACTTTGTAGGGACATCCATGATCAACTTCCTTTTAGAGTTTATTTTAGCATGGCTACAAATGTCATCGAATGTTTTCAACCTTGATTGTGATCCATTGACATATTTGACGCTTTCACGAATCATATCAACATCCTTATTTATTATCCGCATGCCTTCTTGGACTATTAAATTTAAGATATGTGCACAACAACGCACATGAAATAATATACCATCAAGCACTAAGCTCCCTCTCACCTTCTGAACAAGCTTTGTAACCAAAGAATCATTTACTCTATGGTTATCGACTGTTACTGCAAATACTTTCCTGTCGATTTTCCAATCTAACATACTCTTGAAAATAGAACTGAACAAGTTATCTCCACTATGAGGAACTTGTTCAACTTTGAAATTGAGTATTCTTTTTTGCAAATTCCATTCGATATCTATGTAATGTGCCGTGAAACAACTATAGCCTAGAGTTTGGATCGATGTCCACATATCAGTGGTAAGGCTAATACGACTAGTGAGGTAATCCAACTCACTACATAACTTTCTTTTCATTTCTTCATACAAACCCGTACAAATTCCCTGGATGGTAGTCCTTGAGACAAGCTTAAATTGGGGTTGAAGATTCTTCACAAAGTTTATAAACCCTTTGTGTTCAACGATTGAAAAAGGATATTCATGCAAAATTATCATCTTTGCAAGATCCTCTACACTACGTTGTTGATCAAATTCAAAATCACCACACACTACTTCATTGAGGCTACCAGATTGTGTTGGATCATATTTTTTACAAAAAGGTAAGTGACGCCACAAGTGGGAAGTTCCACTAGTACTCGATCCAGTAAATAGTTTACCACAATGATTACATATTGCATTTCTAACTCCATCTATCTCTGCATAATGAAAATCCTTCCAAATAGTAGATGTCTTCCTCCTATGTACAACATGTTTTGGTCTAGAAGCATTTGATGCCGCATCTATCTCATTCTCTTCAATGAAGTCATTCCTCTCATTAGAAGTAGACATTTTACTGCATAAAAAGTAGTAACTTAATAAATTTCATTTATGTTCTAATCTCACTTAAGAATAGAGTTATCCATAAGGAGGATGATAGATGATATGGGAAATATCAATGAGTTTATCACATTTACCCATTTTTAGACTATATACTAACTCACAAGAAAGGGAGAGACTTGACACTTGACAGACTACATATAATAATCTAATAATTTAATACTCAAAGAATATAATTAAGCAGGAAATCAAAAATAGGAAAAAAAAAAAACAGAGCACAAAAATGAATTGTAGCTCCATCTATTTAGGTGAGAGCCCATTTTAAATGATTTAATATGAAAATGACCCTCATGACAGTAGCCTCCTCACTCCTCTCTGAAGCTTTTAGCCCATTTTTGGCTCTATGCCACTTTCGGATACAAGAAATCATTTTCATCACAACCAATAGAGAATCTTTCTCAAGGTATAAAATAACAAGAAGCCAAACACAGCTTAAAAGCATCCCAAGAAATCATGATTATAAGGTCATTGTTTCTCTTACTGTTCAAAGCATTCCATATTGAAATACAACCATTGGGTTTTTCACAGAGCTACTTCAGAGATTGCACTACACTTTGTGATACAGGACTTGACTTTCAAAGAACAGAACTCTATGCAACTCATACACCAAAAATGTGACACACTGTGGTATTCCTAGTGGTTAAAGAACATGAACCCTTCTTTAAGGATTGTAACCATGACCCATAAACTAGCAAACTTTTATTACTTCCTTTTTTTAGTGATACTTCTATTATCTTCTCTAATTCACTTAATTTGTATAATAGTAGCCAAAGGTTTGCAGTTAGGTTGATCACTTACTTTTACTTTTGATTCCATGAGTTATTATAAATATTTCCTTGTTTCAGATGATTGAAGTATACTTCTAAACATTGGTGTCATTAAGACAAAAAATAAACAATATTTACTTACACTTTTTAAAATATCTAAAGAATTGTGCCAAGCAAAAATTAAGATTTGTAACCAGCTCTGAGCCATTAGCTCCAGAATCCCCTTCCATCCTGACTACCATGTTTTCAACCCTAGTTAGCCCAGTAGTGGAATATTATTTTAAGAGAGTTCATGAGTAGTTCAGTTTCTACATTACAATACAGTTGAAAATTTGGCAGTAAACACACACATCTTTAAATTATGCACACATTTTTCAGCAAAATATGTCCACAGACAGTGAAGTACAGTAAAAATACATATTTCATGTGTTTCAGATCTTTAGTAAAAATTATGCAAATAGAACCTAAACTTTTTAAAAAATGCATTCATTGGCACTGGCTTGTAGATGAAAGTACGCTGAAGTTGTAGATGCCTTGATTGTATTATGTTGTGCACTGGCTTTCTGGATATTAGTCTAATTGGATTCAGAATTTTCCTTTCATTGTATTTTTTTGAAAGGTATTTTGGTAGAAGTTTGTACTATTAACTACTGATGATACATTGCTCTCCCTTGTAGTCCATTTTGCCCCCAAGCATGGTCGAGTATCAGAGACTACGATGCAGGGTGGCCTTCCATGCTCTTCATTTTAGACCAGAAATTAAGGAACTTGGACACCGAATGGTAGAGAGGTAAGGATATAGAGGCATTTGATTTTTAGTTAGAACTAGAGCCGATTAAGTTGGGTTTCTTATGTAGAAGGAAAAAAAATAATTTCCATGCATGTTTAATAAGCATCTGTTGGCTTCTGCTGCGAGATGGGTATGATGCCTCAATTCAAATTTCTTAAAATCTTTAAGAGAGAAGAACAATGAGAAATTATTCTATGTGATTGGCTTTTATATGACCTGTGTCACCTAGAGAACAGAGATTAATTTGCTGTAAAATAGCATCTAGATATAAAAAAGACACCACATACAGTACTTAGTTTCTCAGGAAAGTGTTTCTAAGAAAACAGATTCTCTTGTTTTTCTAATTTTCTGAGAAGTACATCCCTGCACCTAAACAGTCCTCAAAAGCAAAGCACTGCTAAAAAATGGCCCTTTCTCCTTTCTCTTTTCCAATCATAACAAGAAAAGAAACAAAAGAACCCAAAACCCAAAAGACGAAAGACTGCATTTAGAGCAAAGGAGAAGAATAGAAAATTAAATTAAATAAAAATTATAACAAGAACCAGATCAGGTTCAACATCCGGTTGAAAAATCTACCTAAAACCTATTTAAATTAGTATTAATGGCAGCATCAAAACCAATAGAAATGAACTCAAATCTCCAAAACCAATAAGAAAACAAAACCCCAACTTCAATGGAATTCAGGAAGAACTATAAACAAGATATTGCATACCAACACAGCGGCAGTGGTCACAGAACGGCTGGATCGAGTACTTGATGTTCTCCTCTACAGAGTCCTCTAGTCGATGCCTTTTTCTTCGAAGACAATTTCTCTGGGCCTTGCAGAACGGAAGGGATTGAGCGTTTTGGTGGGGTTCTGTCGTTGAAGGAGCAGAGTTTGAGCTTTCTATCTTAATAGAGAGAGACCGAAAGAGAGAAAAAGACCCAGAAAGAGAGAGACTCGAAGAAGAGAGCAGAGATCAAGAGAGAGCAGCGAGAGAGAGATGACAGCGAACGAGGCCAGAGAGACAAGGGTGAGATCGACAAAGAAAAAAAGACCCAGAAAGAGAGAGTCTCAGAGAAGAGAGCAAAGATAGAGGAAGAGCAGCAACAGAGGCGAGAGAGAGACGATCGAGAGAGAGCAGCGACGAGAGATTCCTGTTTCGAAATCCTTCGATTTCATGCCCTAGCAGAGAATTCTTCAACTTATTCAATCTTTCGGACCGTCCATTGGACTGTCCATGGACGGTCCGCGACCGGCCCATTATTTTAATGGATATCTGGATCGGATCCGAGAGTCCTTATTGGACTCTAGGATCCATCTCACAAATGGACTCCTGGATCTGGGCCGGATAGTCCACGGGCCGGATCCAGATCCATTTACACCCCTAGTTTACAGGTATCCATCGTCCCTTTATTTATCAGATTACATGTTGTTCTTAGGCTGCCACTCTATCGTTGAAATAACAACATTGTTGGTTGCTTCTTCTCACCTGCTTCTTCTCACCGCCTCTATCTGCTTGCTGATTTTTGTTTGATGATTTCTCTTTCTTTTATTTTTCTTGTTGCTTCTTATAACTTGTTTGATCTGTCAAACACCATCTGCTGTCTTTTTTTTTTTCTTTCTTATTTCTTTTCTTTCAATCCAACGCCCATGTTTCTCAACTTGGATATTGCAGCCAACACCACTTGGCTCAATGCTCCTCAACGATTGGAGTGGGACGCCTGCACTAAGAACGCTGCTGTTTGATTATGTACAATGGTGGTTGTTTGCAACTTCTTCTTTAGTAGTTTGGTGTTCTGTTTCTTTCTTAGTTCTTTTCTCTTCAATTGTTTCTGCTACCGCCTCTCACTCTTGCTGTATAACTTTTGTATTCGTTGCTTTGCTGGATGATTTTGCAGTTCTTTCCTGCTTCAACTGGTTGCCTCGCTTCAAAATTCTGATTCATCACCACTTATCAAACCAGAAGCAATTGCAACAATGACATGGCAATACAGCAAATCCTTCAACGCCTAAAATGGCCACGTTGCTATAGATGAGAACTTATGGTCCTTTGAACTCGCCATTTAGATGCCAACATCAAAAGCTACCTTAGCTATGTCAGAAACCCCAAAGGAAACCTGTAAAACCACGCACCTGCTTCCTGGCCATTTTTTCTCCAATCTTTAATCTCCATCTCTGTGTAGCCGATCTCCATCTTGATTTTCTCTGCTGTTTTTTTTTTTCCTTTTGCTGAATGGAATTCTAACAGATGTGCTTTGATGGTTGCAACGTTGGAACAGAAAAGGTATTGCTCCTCTTTATATATTTTTTCTCTGTTTCGACTAGCAAGATAATCATCAAAGATAGGACAGATTTCTTATTTAAACAGCCCCCAAAACACTGCTATGCAGTGCCTTTACACCCTGTTTCTGTGCAAAAAACCATTTATGTACTCCAAATATCTTGGGTCCATCCTGCCATTTTCAGTTTAGCATTCCATTCCCAATTACATGAAAGCCAAAATCCTTTATGCGCAACAGAGCTCTTCATTTTCAGTAGTAGACTCGAGTGGTGATGCTCGAACACTTCACACATGGGCTTCTTTTTATGGAAATTTTTATAAATAGTATTTTATTGCAAGAAATTTCCATTTTCCTCTTATTTCATGTATTTCCCTGTATTTTTTGTAAAACACTCAAAATCCCATTAAAAATACTAGAAACACACAAAACAAGGGCTAAGAAGTCTAAACATAGAGAAAAAATATGTCAATTTTCTGTGTTCATCAACATGCATTCCCATAACCCAAACAGTAGGGTGACATTCCTATGGGTGTCATAAAAGAAGTACGGTATGCCTATAGTGCATCAGTGAGTCTGGAAGACCAGTCCTTTTGAGTTGGATTGACTGCCTTCTCGAGGATATGCATAATCTCTCTATTTGAAATTTCCACTTGCCTACTTGTTTGCAGGTGATAGGGGGTAGCAATCTTATGCATCAGCCCATATGATTTCATCAACTTTTCCAATGGGCGATTGCAGAAGTTCTTACCTCCATACTAATGATGGTTCGTGGAACTCCAAACATAGAGAAAATGTTTTCTTTTAAGAAAAGGATGACAATTGTTGTTGTAACACCCTGATTTTTCAAAGATATAAATATCTACAAAAATGCATTGGAATGGTAAATTAGAAGGGTATTTGGGTCAAAGGATCCAATTGGGACCCAATGGGCCAAGGTAGACTTATTTGTGTAACACCCCGCCCTTTTCACTCTAATTTTCAGAGTTTATTTTTTTTTTTAAATATAATAATCATGTGATCGGGGCGGACTGTCACGACGCGAGTTAAGTTCGGATCTCTAAATCCGACCCTTAACTGGCCAAGCCCATGTGCGTATGAACTAAGTCCATAAAACTGATCCGCACATGGTACATATATAACTTGTGGAATTAACATAGTTTTAATCTAACTGAGGTTATAATAGAGCCTATGACTATTCTAATTTTCCATTTTTAGATAGCAAAGGACATAATCTTATTCTCCAAAATTACTAAATAATATTAATCTACCATTCAATCCAACCATCCAAAATAAACCAATCCACGGCATCTACTTATCTACTTATTACATGCCAACAAATCTAGTTACTAAATTACAGTGTCCACATAATTCAAATAACACATCCATGAATAGTCCATTCAAGTGCATTCAAAATCATTCAAACCGCCCAAGTTTCCTTGCTTGGTCCTCTTCTCAATCCATGTTCTTCCCTTTCCCTGCGTCATCCACTAAGGATATAGATAGGGCGTTAGATCAACGCGCCCGGTAGTGTTTCCGAATAGGGCTACCACATGGTTAGTCAAATACATACATATAGTATAATAATAATACATGTGAGACAAAATTCCATAAAAATATGCTATGTATAAAATGGACATGTAATGAGTCCCACCCATCATCACCCAACATAGCCATCACTTGACAGGATTCTCATCGTCAAGGTAACCCACAGTGGTCTTTCGGATGCCCCAACGGAGTGAGGCCTCCAGATTCCTCCTGATGGGATTCTCATCATCAGGGTACCCCACAGTGGTCTTTCGGACGCCCCGACGGAGTGTGGCCTCCGGTTACAATACCATCATCCCATGCCATGCATGAGATGTCTATGTAAACATGTCATTTAGAAACATAACTTTATAATCATATAAGATATCAAAATCAACATAAAACAGCATATGGAATAGTGGTTACAATAAAGGTAGGAAACCTACACTAAGTCACTTAGATTACCCGCTCTTGTGAACTGTCTTCCGTTTATGGCTTGTTCACCGTTCTAGCAATCCAAATACCCTATGTACATAGCAGCAAATAAATCATTTGACCATATGATTCTAATTTGATCTAAATCCCAAAAATCCATTTTGTGGGGTTCGGCCATACCCTATGGCCAAACCTCACCTATTTACCAATTTATCTCTCTTAATTTGGATTAACTCCATCCAAATATTTTATTGACAACCTTAATCCACAAAATATCACTTGGTGGGGTTCGGCCATACTACATGGCCGAACCACGCCATATTGGTTTGGGTCCATACATCCAACCCCATGATCATACCATTTTTTATCATTTCATCGATAATTACCTTTATGCCATTGCTACCAATAAATAATTTTACTAACATTAAAAACCAGCGATCCTTTCCATAAAATGGATTCATAAAGCCCATACCATGATCCATGGGGTTCGGCCATACATATGGCCGAATCCTATGGCTTTCCTATTTACACCTCCCTGTTCTAACTTAGCCATAGAACCCCATAGTTCGGCCATGAAATGGCCGACCCATGATTTGTCTAAATGTTCACATAACCATCATCTATTAACCACTCAAGATGTTCCATGATCTTTTAAATTTGAAACCATTTGATTCAATAAAACAGTCCTCATAAAATGATCCATGGGGTTCAGCCATACATGGCCAAACCCTATGGTTCACTTGGTCCAATCATCACCATGATTACTCATGGTTTTAACATGTTAATTCAACCATGAATAATACATGGTTCAGTCGCATATTAATCAACCAAAAATAGTACCCAAATATCCCATTAATTGCCACAAGAACACCATAACTTTTTATGGTTTTAATCTCACAAAACCATTACATACTTTCATGGAAATGTCATACCATTTCATGGGGTTCGGCCAACCCAATTGGCTGAACCACATGGCCTATGGTTTAGATCCATTTATCCAATTATGAACTTATCTTATTCTTAAATCAAAGCACCTTATGTTTATATAAAATCCCATCCTACATTTAACCCAAATAACTATCAAAAACAGTCCATGATTTTGTTCCAAAAGACCATACAAATTAATCCATTCTTTTCATGGGGTTCGGCCAACCCAATTGGCCGAACCCTATAATCCATTTTTTCATCTTAATCATGTACTTCCAACCAATATTTAACCCTTGTTAGATTCGGCCATCCAATGGCCGCATCATGATTCTTTATTAAGGATAATTTAACGATAACCTACCGTTTCCGCGACTCCTCCAATTGATCTTCTCTCCGGCTTGTTCCTTTCCCTTTCTTAGCCTCTCCTTCTTCTTGATTCCTTGATGGAGAGATCGGTCAAGGACTGATTAAGCAACAGCTGCTGCTCTAGGTGTTTGGAAAGATAGAGGACGGCAAAGAGAGAGAGATAGGATTTTGGATAGAAAACCTTGATGCCAACTCCTTTGCTCAAAGTATGCTTTTGTCTTGGTGAAATAAATCAATCAAGGACTGATTTCATATCAGTAACCAGATGCTGTTCTTGGTGTTTGGAGAGATGATATCAGTCCAAGGAAGAGAGAGAGAGATAGAGAGAGTAAAATGAAAATCCTTTGTTTGACCAAAAACAGCCCAAGGTTAACCTTGTGTAACTCCCTCACATCAATCAAAGTTCTTGATGTTACTTGGGGGTTTCATCTATGAAATGAAACACCCAAGCAACCAACATCCCATATGGTTTGAATTTGTGTAACCCCCCTCCTTTGTTCCTTCTCTTATTAGTAAACCAAATGGGGGTTTCATCTTGAGATGAAACACCAAGGGTACCCAATGGTTTTGCTGTGTGCATTCCTCACACTATCCATCTTGCATTAATATTGCATGTGAGAGTTTCACATGTAAATGAAAACTCCCATGTGCTTCACCCTCCATTGGTTGTCTCTTTGAATACCTAAGCATGGAATAAACCCTCATGCCCTTGTGTAACTTCCATCCTTTTGATGCTCATCAACGCCAAAGTGTGGGTTTCATTTTTTTGACATGCAACTCTTCCATGCTCCAACGTCCTTTGTTTGAAATGGGTACTCCATAACAGCCACCTTTCATCAACCACTTGTGTTTGTAACCCTTAAACGGTCATCCCATACAACCCATGTAACTTCCAAAATGTAACTCTCATTTCATTCATCACTTTTGATGGGAGTTACATGCATGGTAATGCCTCCCATGCAGCCAACGTTTTTTATTGTGTTTAAAACCTACCACCAGCCCACACCACCATCCACTCATTAAAATAATTATTCCATCTACCTCATTTATTTAACTCACCTAAACTCAACTCATTCATTAATGTAACTCAACTAATAAAGTCCACTCAACTAAACTCCATCATTTATTTCAACTCAAACCCAACTCAAACATTTAACTCATCTTAACCCAATTAAGCTTTGAGCTCAATTAATGGTCAAACATGTCAACCACAACCCATTGGGTCCAATTTGGCCACTTTGACCCATTTAACAAAATTTGACCCAATTATGATTTTCGACCTGTTTATGTACATCTTTTCCATTTTTTGTTTTGTAATCAAAACTACTAACCATTGAGTCTTGATTGAACCATTGACCCATTTAAATTCAACTCAAATATTTCACAATGGCAATTTCGTAAATATGAATAAATTCATATAAATTGTTATCTTTGAAATTCTAGGGTGTTACAATACAATACTCTTTTTATAATTTTCGTCCCGAAAATGGAACGAAGTAGGATTTCAAAATAATTCATACAAACAATTCAGGGTGAGATGTTCTCATCTCCGATTCCAGTTCCCAAGTGGCTTCCTCAACACCATGTCGATCCCATACCACCTTGACGAACTGAATCGCTCGGTTACGCAAAACCCTTTGTTCACTCTCTAATATTCTGACCGGCTTCTCGACATAAGTGACGTCGCTTTGCACATCTATATCTTGCACATTCAAGACATGAGACGGATCAGGGTTGCACTTCCTCAGCATCGACACATGGAATACATCATGTAGAGACGCCAATTGCGAAGGAAGTGCCAACTGATAGGCTACATCTCCCATCCTTCTGATAATTGAAAATGGTCCCACATAACTTGGCGACAATTTTCCTTTCTTCCCAAATCTCATATGCCCTTTTCGTGGTGAGACCCTCAAGAATACCATGTCTCACACTTCAAATTCGAGAAACCTCATCCTCTTATCAGCATAGCTCTTTTGCCGACTCTGTGCGGTCAACAAATGCTGACGTATCAACTGAATCTGTGCAGTAGTTTCTGCAACTAGTTCGGGTCCAATTAGCGCAGGCTCGCCGACTTCGGTCCAGCACACTGGTGACCTGCATGGTCTACCATACAAAGCTTCGAATGGTGCCATCTGAAGGCTTGCTTGGTAGCTATTGTTATAAGAGGACTCCACCAATGGCAAATGATCCTCCCATCCACCTTTGAAGTCCAGCATGCATGCCCTCAGCATGTCCTCCAGTGTTTGTATTGTCCTTTCCGATTGTCCATCGGTCTGTGGATGGAATGCTGTGCTAATAAGTAGATCGGTCTCCATGGCCGACTGCATGCTCTGCCACACCCTTCCGGTGAATCAGCCATCTCTATCAGACACTATAGTCTGTGGGATACCATGTAATCTGATGATGTCTTTGATATATCTCCGACCCAATGTCTCTGATGAATCCGACATCTTGATAGGAATAAAATGCGCGGATTTGGTCAGTCGGTCTACCACGACCCATATAGCATCATTGCCCTTCGAGGACCTCGGCAACCCCGTCACAAAGTCCATGGAAATGTGCTCCCATTTCCATTCCGGCACTGTTAAGGGTTTGAGTAACCCTGGTGGCTTCTGGTGTTCCGTCTTAACTTGCTGACAAGTTAAACAATGAGCCACAAACTGTGCAACATCCTTCTTAAGTCCATGCCACCAATAATGTCTTTTTAAGTCATGATACATTTTTGTGCTACCCGGATGAATGGAGAGCTTGGTCTGATGTGCCTCTATCAGTAATTCTTTTCTGCAACTTCTTGGCACATAAATTCTACCCCGGAACATAAGACCCTGTCCTGGTCGTAATTCCCAATCTGGTACAACCTCGCCAATAGACATCTTGGCCCATGTCTCTGCCATTTCCGGATCTGCTCGCTGCTCCTGTTCAATCTTTGTAACCATGTTGGATCGTATGATCAAATTGTACATACTCCCATGGTTTGTGATGTATAGATTGAACTCACGAATGGTATTCAACATCTCCCGTTTGGTCCTGATCAGACATGCCACTGATACATGAGACATGCGGCTGAGAGCATCCGCCACCTTGTTGGCCTTTCCCGGATGATATCTGCCTGCAAATTCATAGTCCGCCAGATATTCCATCCATCTGCGCTGCCTCAGGTTGAGTTCTTTCTGATCAAATAAATACTTCAAGCTCTTGTGATCTGAAAATACTTCAAACTTTTCACCATATAGATAGTGTCTCCAACTTTGAGAGCGAAGACCACCACAGCTAATTCCAGATCATGTGTGGGGTAGAGGCGTTCATGTATCTTTAGTTGTCTTGAACCATATGCCACCACACAATCACGTTGTATGAGTGAACATCCCAGTCCCTCTCCTGATGCATCACATTGTACTTCATAACCTTTGCCTCTTTCCGGCAAAACTAAAATAGGAGCAGTTGTAAGTCTCTCTTTCAGCTCCTCAAACCTCTGATTGCACAACTCTGACCACTCATATTTGACCCCTTTTTGAGTGAGTCGAGTCAATGGAGATGCTATTTTAGAGAAATCCATGATGAACTTCCTATAGTATCCAGCCAAACCCAGAAAGCTACGGATTTCAGTGACATTTTTGGTGCTTTCCACTCGCTTACTGCTGCCACCTTTGCCGGATCAACGGCTATACCATCAGCTGTTATAACATGCCCTAAGAATTTGACCTCAGGTAGCCAAAATTCGCATTTGCTTGCTTTGGCATACAGCTTGTTCTGTCTCAAGGTGCTCAATACTATTCGTAGATGCTCAGCATAATCCTCCTGGCTCTTGGAATAGATTAGGATATCGTCAATGAACACTATAACAAACCGATCCAGATATGGACGGAAGATTCTGTTCATTAAGTCCATGAACACAGCCGGTGCGTTGGTAAGCCCAAAAGGCATGACTATAAATTCAAATAGTCCATACCGTGTTCTGAAAGCTGTCTTCTCTATATCTTCCTCCCTGACCCGGATTTGATGATAACCGGACATCAGGTCAATCTTGGAAAAGTGACTGGAACCCCTCAACTGATCGAATAAATCATCGATCCTGGGTAGAGGATATTTGTTTCGGACAGTTAGCTGATTCAACTTCCGGTAGTCCACACACATTCTGAGTGAACCGTCCTTCTTTTTCACGAACAACACTGGAGCTCCCCATGATGATGTGCTGTTCCGAATGCAACCCAGTCTGAGTAACTCATCAAGCTGCTTCTTCAACTCTGACATTTCTGCTGGTGCCATCCGATAATGGGGTAGAAACACTGGTGAGGTACCAGGATACAGCTTGATCTCAAAATTGAGCTCCCTCATAAGTGGTAAACCAGGGAGTTTTTTTGGAAAGACATCAGTAAATTCTTTCACAATTGCTGGAAGCTCAGTGACTGGTGCTTTGTTGATGACAATATTGTTCAACACCAAATGGTGCAACCCTTTCTGTAGTCTGTTTTGCTTGTCGGCATGAACTATATACTGCTTTCCCTTGGGTGACCAAAATGTTACTCTTCGGCGATAACAATCAATATTGGCTTCATAACTAGCCAACCAGTCCATGCCGAATATAATATCGTACTCAGTCATGTCGAGTACCAAATAATTGAACTCAAATCTGAGTCCAGCCAGTTCTGTATTTATGGTCGTGCATACGAGTCCCAAAGACATGTCTCCGACAGGGGATACTACTGTGAGTGTGGTGGACAGCTTTTGAACTAGTGTTCCAGTAGCAGTTATAAAAGATGCAGATATAAAAGAGTGCGATGCTCTAGAATCAAACAATGCATAAGCATAAGAACTATTGACAACGGCCATACCTTGAATCACAGAATGATCCACATCCTCAGGAGGTTCCAGAGCAAATAGTCGTCCAGATCCGGTAGGATTAGGCGCCCGGCCGGCCTGATTATAAGTCCTGCCTCCTTGGGAGTTAGCTGTCCTAGCTGGTGGACGGAAAGATCCTCTGGAATATGAGAGCTTATTGAGCTTTGGACAGTCTCTCTTGAAGTGACCCGGTTGATCACAGTGGAAACAGTTGTTCACCCCTCTGAATGACTGGGTGACTGATGCAGATGGGGGGGGCTGGTTGGGATGAAAACCCCCCGTGGACCCAGTAGATGGTGAGGGTCTACTGAAGTTCGGACGGAACCTCTTGTTGGGCTGGAACCCGCCCCTCCCACTTGGAGCTCGGCGGTTGTCAAACCGCAACATTGCATTCAACTCCTGTTCTGCTATTGTGGCCTTGCTGACCACCTCAGCCAATGTGGTGCACTTGAATATGGTCACTTTGGCCCTGATGTTTGGCCGTAAACCCCTCTCAAACTTCCTTGTTCTGCGATGTTCTATGTCCACCATATAGAATGCATAGATGGATAAAATGAGAAATTCCCGATGATACTCTGCCACCGTCATAGAGCCCTGTACCAAGGACAGAAAAAGTTGCGTCTGTCGCTCCTTCTCCTCCTCCAGAAAGTAGTGTTCCAGAAAGGTTGCTGAAAACTCATTCCATGTCATGGCCGTCTTCTCCCTAACTGGTTTGAGTGCCCTCTGTTTCTCCACCACCTCCCACCATTTACCGGCATCTTCTATCAGTTGTGAAGTAGCCAGTAGAATCCTGTCAGCATGACTCGAGATCTTAAGTAAATTTAAGATCTGAGTGATCTTCTTCAGCCAGTGCTCAGCTCCGACAGCCCCTTCCTTCCCTTTGAAATAGGGAGGACGCTGTTGCTGGAATTCTCGAGCCATACTCCGGTCATTGGCATCCTTGGAACTTTCACTCCCATTCATATGTTGCTGGAGTACAGAGGTTACCACTGCTTGAACTAAGCCCTGAAGTTCAGGCGGCACATGTGGTACATGTACACCACTGTTCCCTTCTTCCTCCTTCCGAGATGAGTGTTCCTGCTCCTTCCTTTCTCGTCGAGAATGATGAGACTCTTCTGAATGGTGTGACTTTTCAAGTGATGTGACCTTTCAGAATGATGTGACTCTTCCTCTGGTGGAGATCTTTCCCTTCCTTCCTCATACTGGACGAGTGGTATCTCTTTTTCTTTCCCTTTCTTGCTTTGTAGGATCTTTCTTTTGGTGCCATTTCCTAAGTCATGAAAATATAATTGACTTAGTTTCTTCATACAGTTTGTGTTTTCACTACTTTGGGGAGATTTCCAAATAAGCAATCTTGATTTTCTTTTGTTTTTGGGGAAGTTTCTAAATCCCTATTTGTTTGTTTTCTTTCTCAATTTGGGGAATATTTGGGAATGTATATCCTATTTTGTTACGTTTGATAGATCAATTATAATACTATACTTTCGCTATCTTTCACTGTTGTTCTCAGATTGATTTGTTCAGTCTGAGTCCACAAAGTAAATTAATCCGGCCCCCACTCAGCGGACTTCGAAGAGTTGGTCAGTTGGGATTCTTATCCGTCAGTGAGACATGAAACCGTCTTAATCTTACTTCGGAAGATTCAACTTCCCGTTTCGCTCAGATACCAACTGTAACACCCCGCCCTTTTCACTCTAATTTTCAGAGTTTCTTTTTTTTTTAAATATAATAATCATGTGATTGGGGCGGAGTGTCACGACGCGAGTTAAGTTCGGATCTCTAAATCCGACCCTTAACTGGCCAAGCCCATGTGCGTATGAACTAAGTCCATAAAACTGATCCGCACATGGTACATATATAACTTGCGGAATTAACTTAGTTTTAATCTAACCTAGGTTATAATAGAACCTATGACTATTCCAATTTTCCATTCTTAGATAGCAAAGTACATAATCTTATTCTCCAAAATTACTAAATAATATTAATCTACCATTCAATCCAACCATCCAAAATAAACCAATCCACGGCATCTACTTATCTACTTATTACATGCCAACGAATCTAGTTACCAAATTACAGTGTCCACATAATTCAAATGACACATCCATGAATAGTCCATTCAAGTGCATTCAAAATCATTCAAACCGCCCAAGTTTCCTTGCTTGGTCCTCTTCTCGATCCACGTTCTTCAATTTCCCTGTGTCATCCACTAAGGATATAGATAGGGCGTTAGATCAACGCGCCCAGTAGTGTTTCCGAATAGGGCTACCACATGGTTAGTCAAATACATACATATAGTATAATAATAATACATGTGAGACAAAATTCCATAAAAACATGCTATGTATGAAATGGACATGTAATGAGTCCCACCCATCATCACCCAACATAGCCATCACTTGACGGGATTCTCATCGTCAAGGTAACCCATAGTGGTCTTTCGGACGCCCCAACGGAGTGTGGCCTCCGGATTCCTCCTGATGGGATTCTCATCACCAGGATACCCCACAGTGGTCTTTCGGACGCCCCGACGGAGTGTGGCCTCCGTTTACAATACCATCATCCCATGCCATGCATGAGATGTCTATGCAAACATGTCATTTAGAAACATAACTTTATAATCATATAAGATATCAAAATCAACATAAAACAGCATATGGAATAGTGGTTACAATAAAGGTGGGAAACCTACACTAAGTCACTTAGATTGCCCGCTCTTGTGAACCGTCTTCCGTTTACGGCTTGTTCACCATTCTAGCAATCCAAATACCCTATGTACATAGCAGCAAATTAATCATTTGACCATATGATTCTAATTTGATCTAAATCCCAAAAATCCATTTTGTGGGGTTTGGCCATACCCTATGGCCGAACCTCACCTATTTACCAATTGATCTCTCTTAATTTGGATTAACACCATCCAAATATTTTATTGACAACCTTAATCCACAAAATATCACTTGGTGGGGTTCGGCCATACTACATGGCCGAACCACACCATATTGGTTTGGGTCCATACATCCAACCCCATGATCATACCATTTTTTATCATTTCATCGATAATTACCTTTATGCCATTGCTACCAATAAATAATTTTACTAACTTTAAAAACCAGCGATCCTTTCCATAAAATGGATTCATGAAGCCCATACCATGATCCATGGGGTTTGGCCATACATATGGCCGAACCCTATGGCTTTCCTATTTACACCTCCATGTTCAAACTTAGCCATAGAACCCCATAGTTCGGCCATGAAATGGTCGACCCATGATTTGTCTAAATGTTCACATAACCATGATCTATTAACCACTCAAGATGTTCCATGATCTTTTAAATTTGAAACCATTTGATTCAATAAAATAGTCCTCATAAAATGATCCATGGGGCTCGGCCACGTATGGTTCACTTGGTCCAATCATCACCATGATTACTCATGGTTTTAACATGTTAATTCAACCATGAATAATACATGGTTCAGCCGCATATTAATCAACCAAAAACAGTACCCAAATATCCCATTAATTGCGACAAGAACACCATAACTTTTATGGTTTTAATCTCACAAAACCATTACATACTTTCATGGAAATGTCATACCATTTCATGGGGTTCGGCCAACCCAATTGGCTGAACCTCATGGCCTATGGTTTAGATCCATTTATCCAATTATGAACTTATCTTATTCTTAAATCAAAGCACCTTATGTTTACATAAAATCCATCCTACATTTAACCCAAATAACTATCAAAAACAGTCCATGATTTTGTTCCAAAAGACCATACAAATTAATCCATTCTTTTCATGGGGTTCGGCCAACCCAATTGGCCGAACCCTATAATCCATTTTTTCATCTTAATCATGCACTTCCAACCAATATTTAACCCTTGTTAGATTCGTCCATCCAATGGCCACATCATGATTCTTTATTAAGGATAGTTTATCGATAACCTACCGTTTCCACGACTCCTCCAATTGATCTTCTCTCCGTCTTGTTCCTTTCCCTTTCTTAGCCTCTCCTTCTTCTTTATTCCTTGATGGAGAGATCGGTCAAGGATTGATTAAGCAACCAGCTGCTGCTCTAGGTGTTTGGAAAGATAGAGGATGGCAAAGAGAGGGAGATAGGATTTTGGATAGAAAACTTTGATGCCAACTCCTTTGCTCAAAGTATGCTTTTGTCTTGGTGAAATAAATCAATCAAGGACTGATTTCATATTAGTAACCAACTGCTGTTCTTGGTGTTTGGAGAGATGATATCAATCCAAGGAAGAGAGAGAGATAGCCAAAGTAAAATGAAAATCCTTTGTTTGACCAAAGACAGCCCAAGGTTAACCTTGTGTAACTCCCTCACATCAATCAAAGTTCTTGATGTTACTTGGGGATTTCATCTATGAAATGAAACACCCCAAGCAACCAACGTCCCTTATGGTTTGAATTTGTGTAACCCCCTCCTTTGCTCCTTCTCTTATTAATAAACCAAATGGGGGTTTCATCTTGAGATGAAACACCAAGGGTACCCAACGGTTTTGCTGTGTACATTCCTCACACTATCCATCTTGCATTAATATTGCATGTGAGAGTTTCACATGTAAATGAAAACTCCCATGTGCTTCACCCTCCATTGGTTGTCTCTTTGAATACCTAAGCATGGAATAAACCCTCATGCCCTTGTGTAACTTCCATCCTTTTGATGCTCATCAACGCCAAAGTGGGGGTTTCATTTTTTTGACATGCAACTCTTTCATGCTCCAACGTCCTTTGTTTGAAATGGGTACTCCGTAACAACCACCTTTCATCAACCACTTGTGTTTGTAACCCTCAAACGGTCATCCCATACAACCCATGTAACTTCCAAAATGTAACTCGCATTTCATTCATCACTTAGATGGGAGTTACATGCATGGTAATGCCTCCCATGCAGCCAACGTTTTTTATTGTGTTTAAAACCTACCACCAGCCCACACCACCATCCACTCATTAAAATAATTATTCCATCTACCTCATTTATGTAACTCACCTAAACTCAACTCATTCATTAATGTAACTCAACTAATAAAGTCCACTCAACTAAACTCCATCATTTATTTCAACTCAAACATTTAACTCATCTTAACCCAATTAAGCTTTGAGCTCAATTAATGGTCAAACATGTCAACCACAACCCATTGGGTCCAATTTGGCCACTTTGACCCATTTAACAAAATTTGACCCAATTATGATTTTCAACCCGTTTATGTACATCTTTTCCATTTATTGTTTTGCAATCAAAACTACTAACCACTGGGTCTTGATTGAACCATTGACCCATTTAAATTCAACTCAAATATTTCACAATGGCAATTCCGTAAATATGAATAAATTCATATAAATTGTTATCTTTGAAATTCCAGGGTGTTACAATTTGACCATTGGGTGAACTCAATTTTAATTGGGTTAGGTTGAATTGATTGGGAATTAAATGAAGGATAAATGGGTAGGCTTGATGCAAGTGTGTAAACCACATTCAAATGGGTAAACCACCCATAAATGGGTCATGGCGCCAAATTGGATCAATGAGCTAAATTGGGACCCAGTGGGCCGAGCTGACCATGTTGACCATGGTTGACCGTGTGGACCCACAAGTGAGTTCAAAGGGTGAGTCAAATCATGTTGAGTTGGGGCTGAAGTGAGTTGGATTTGATTCAAACAATGGAGTTGACTCAAGTGCATTAAATGAGTGGTATTAAATGAGGTGAGTTGAGCTAATGAGTTGGGTGAGTTAAATTGGAAACCAAAGAGACCATTAATTCAAGTGAGTCAAGTGGGAGGTGAGGAGTTGCCTTGATCTCAAACACCACAAAGACAAGTCCCACATGTTGGTGGCTTGGGAGTAATGTTTGATGCATGAAACCCCCACATGGGGTGTTAATGGGAATCAAGGGGAGATGGACGGTCACAAGAGACATCACCAAAGGGTGCAGCCGATTGGACAAGGGAGGTGAAGAGGCTTGGGTGTTTCATCACAAAGATGAAACCCCCAAGTAAATCATAATGGAGGAGATGAAAAGACATGGGGGTTACCAAGTGGTGTCACCAAAGGACACCACCTTTGGGTAACTCTCATTAACCAAGGAGTTAGAGTTTTACATCACTCTCTCCCTCTCCTTTCCTTGGCCATTCCCTACCTCTCAAGACCAAGAGTATTGGCTGGTTGTTTCTCACACAATTTAGCCCTTGGCTGATCCCTCCATCAAGACAAAAGGACTTGGAGAAAAGGAGTTGCATCTCTAGGTTTATCACTTTCACCCAAGGCTAAGTTTCTCTCTCAAAATCTACTTTCTTAGCCGAACCAGTCCTTGGCGTTTTCACCACTGATTAAAGCACACAATCAGCTAAGGACTAAGGGAGCAAGAAGGAAGGAAGCAAAAATCAAAAGCAAGAAGGAGCCAAGGAAAATTAGAAGAGTGTGGATTGGTAAGTACTTCATTAGGTTTTGTTAATTATCATGATCAAGGATCATGGTTTGGTCTTTGGCCAAACCGTAAGTTATAAGTGTAAGAACCTTCAAAGATAAAAATGGTGGATGAGGTTCGGCCATGGGTATGACCGAACCCCATCAAAGAAGGTGATCATGCTAATCTAATTGTATGAAGAAAAGTAAATAACCAAGAAGGGTTTTTCCGATATTGTAAAGGGTTTTAAATCATGGATTTGAATGTCATGATTTGGCCATGATATGGTTGAATTTATCAAAGGGTTAGACCATGGAAGATGGTGTGTAAAAGGGTTGGAAATGGATCATAGGGTTCGGCCACTTTGGATGGCCGAACCCAAATAAATAATTTGGTTATGTTAATGATTTTTTAAAGCTAAAAACCATGCAATATGATGGACATTTTTAGATGTTGTAATTAGACATAAGATATATGTTAAAGGGTTCAAATCATGGGTCATAGGGTTCGGCCACTTTGGATGGCCGAACCCCATGAAAGGATTTGATAAGTATATGGTTATTTTGATGGTTTTGAGAGATAAAAACCATACAAGTTATGGACGTGTTAAGGTGTTAAATATGGAGATAAGGTGTATGTCTTGGGTCAGCTATGGGATGGCTGAACCCTATTGTTTTTATGGCTAAGTTACAATGAATGAACTATGTATAAGTATTGGGAGATTTGCATCAAGAGAACCATAGGGTTCGGCCATGTGTATGGCCGACCCCATGGGTCATTTTAGGGGTGTTTAGAGTTAATAACATATTTGGAAGTTATAAATGAATTTTTAGTATGTAAATAGATGGAAATAAAGAACCATAGGGTTCGGCCATATGTATGGCCGAACCCCATGGAGTGATTTTGATGGACTTAAGCATATGTGGAATCATGAAGATGATGAAAGATTAAGGGATAGTTAATTACATGGATTGATGGGTAAGTAATCTTATGAATGAAGGGTTGAAATAGACCAAGTTTGAGATAGTGAGGTTCGGCCATGTTGTATGGCCGAACCCACTAAGGTGGATTGGTTATATGGACTTTGATTATTAAGCAAAGATTAAGCATTGGTGGGTCTAGTGGCAAAACTGTAAATACAAGTCATAATGTAAAAATGGAAGGAAAGACTAAAGGACTTGAAAAGAGGGGTCCAAAACCAAAGTGGTAAGGTTCGGCAATGTTGTATGGCCGAACCCTACCAAAGTGTATTTGAAGTGTGAGGTGGTTTAATATGATTAAATAAAAAGAAAGGACAAATTCAAAGTGGGTGAGGTTCGGCCATGGGGTATGGCCGAACCCCACAAGGTGGTTTTTGGGACTTAGCTGTAAATGGAAGTTAAATGATTAGTATTTTGATTTTCTGTATAAACAAGGTATCGGGACTCCTTCAACGGTGCACGAGTCGTGAACGGGTAACGGTTAAGAAGAACGGACACTTAAGTGAACTTTCTATAGGTTTCCTACCTCTTTGTGACCACATATTATATTTGGTTTTATCTTGATTTTGATGAGTTATTTATGTTAAAGTATTATGTTTCAAATGAGAGTTGAATGTTAAGATTTATTTACAAATGGCATGTACTCATTGACATCTCATGCATGGCATGGTGTGATGGTTATGGAAACCGGAGCCCACACTCCGTCGGAATGTCCGTGATGCAACTGTGGGGCCTCCTTAGGTGATGAGAGTCCCACCAGGAGGAATACTTTGATGATGAGAGTCCCATCAAGAGTAAACGAAAGAACACTATGGAATACCTTGACGATGAGAGTCCTGCCAAGTGATGGCTATGTATATTTGTGATGGGTGGAACTCATTACATGTGCATTCATACATAGCATTGTTTTGGAAGTATTTGATGATCATGTATTATATGTTATATGCATATTTTTATACTAACCTTGTGGTAACCCTAATCGGAAGACCTACTGGGCGCGTTGATCTAACGCCCTATTTCTATCCTTAGTGGATGATGCAGGAAAGGGAAAGGCAAAGGCTGAGGATCACGAGGAAAGCTAAGCATAGATGCTTGGGTGTTGGAATGAAGTTTATTTATTGACATTTTGAATACATTATTATGGACATGTAATAATGTAGTTAACTGCTATGGTTTGATTTAAGTTTGAATGAATGTTTAGTTAAAGTAATCAGGACTTGTACTCGCTATCTAAGATTGGAGTAATCTTAGGATTGATTATATTTTCGCAATCAGTTTGTATATTCTGCAAGTTTTATTTAGTTCCATGTGTGGATCGATATTCATGGTCTTAGTCCATGCACACATGGGTGGCCAGTTAAGGGTCGGACTTGGGTAGTCCGGACTTAGCTCGCGTCGTGACGTCTCCCTACTCTCTTCCACTTGTTTATTTATAAAAAAAAAAATAGACTTTGATTTTTGGAAGGTTGGAAAAGGGCGGGGCGTTACAGTTGTGCAATAAACAATTTTACATTTATTTTACTCGCGAGCGCACGAACCATTCATAGTTTAGCAATGTGAGTGCGAGGTCGAACCTAACGGAATTACAGAAAATATATCTTAAGTATTCACATTTATTTATCAATTAATTTATTTATTTATTCTAATTGAAACTAGTGTTGATGGATTAATTCAGAAAACATAGAAAAAATTCTAGGTCTAACATAGGTTTAATTAAATTATGTCCAGTTAATTTCAATCCTAGTTCACAATTGTGATTTGGAATTGGAAGAAATTGATAAACAATAGAGAATTAAATAATTAAATGAATCAACTAAATCTAACAATTTACATATGATACAATGGAATTGGTTTCAAGCAATCAAGATGGCATTGATTTCCAAAATTTAATAACAAGACTAAAGCCTAGAGTCTAGAGCTCACGTAAATCAAATAATTTTGTAGTCAAGTTATCCATTTGAATCAAATAATAAAAATTAAATTCATGTGTTCCAACAAAAATACTTAAAAGTTAGACCTTAGTCTAAGCAGGTGATCATGTCCGGCACTAAATTTGTAACACCCGGATTTTCAAGTTATGAATATTTATGGAAATTGTCCATTTAATTTGTGAATTAATGGAAATAGACCTTAGATGGGTAAGGTGTTGGGTCAATTTCCCAATTAAGACCCAACGGATTATGGGTAAGGTTCAATTGAAGTAAATGGGTAAGGTTTATTTAATTGGGTCAAGGTTATCAATTGGGTCAAATGCCCAATTGGGACCCAATGGGTCATGGTTGACTTGGATGACCACCAAATGAGTTTAAGTTCAATTAAGGTATGGCTGAATTAAATTGGATTGAGTTCAAAATGGAATCAAGGAATTGAGTTGATTTTAAGTGAGTTAAATAGAGTTGAATTAAAGATATGAGTTGAGTTAAAGAGATGAGTTGAATGGGAAGTTAATGGGACTTTCATTTTAAGTGAGTGGAGTGGGAAGATGGAGAGTTACATCTCATAAGACCAAACTCAAAATGGACACACGTTGGAAAGGGTGGGAGTTTCATCTCATGGGATGAAACTCCAAAAGGAACATTAATGAAAAGGTGAAAGGTTTTTGTTGTTACACAAAGTTTATCCATGCATGCACATTGGGGAGATGGGAGTTTCATCTCATGGGATGAAACTCCAAAGGGATCATTAATGGGGAGGTGAATGGTTTTGTTGTTCCACAAGCCATATCCAAAGGCTACACGTTGGAAGATGGAGGGGTGTTCCATCTTAAGCGGTGTCTTGGCCAAGCCAAGGGACACTTGGGAAGACACCATCATTATGAGGAAGTTGGAAGGGTTTTTGTTGTTACACAAAGAATACTCAAGAATACACGTTGGAGACATGGAGTGTAACGCCCCGCCCTTTTCCAACCTTCCAAAAATCAGAGTCTAATTTTTTTTTTTTTATAAATAAGTAAAGTGGAAGAGAGTGGGAGGCGTCACGATGCGAGCTAAGTTCGGACTTCCAAAGTCCGACCCTTAACTGGCCAACATGTGTGCATGGTCTAAACCATGATAAAAAATACACACACGGAACTAAACAAGTCATGCGGAATAATACTAGATAAATTGCGGAACTAACTAATTGTGGAATTATACTGAATAGATAGCAAGTACCAGTCATCCATTAAACTATTTAAATCAGTTATCCATAATCAGAACTATAAACAAACCATAGCAAAGTTACTAACTATTACATGTCCAAATAAATGTATCCAAACAACAGTAAACAGAAACCCATTCCAACACCCATGCACTTAAGCTTGGCTTTCCTCACGGTCCTCGACCTTCTCTTTTCCTATCCCTTTTCCTTCATTATCCTCTAAGGATAGAATTAGGGCGTTAAATCAACGTGCCCAGTAGGTTTCCCGATCAGGGCTACCACATGGTTAGTATATAACATGCATATAACGTAGTATATGATCATTAGAAACATCTGAAATCAATGCTTTGTATGTAAATGCGAATGTAATGAGTCCCACTCATCGCAAGTATACATAGCTATCACTTGACGGGATTCTCACGTCAAGGTAATCTAGAGTACTCCTCATTTCCTCTGGATAGGACTCTCATGTCAAGGTAATCCACAGCACTCCTCATTTCCTATGGATAGGACTCTTATCATTAAGTTATTCCTCCTGGCTTGACTCTCATTGCCTAAGGAGGCCCCACAGATACATCACGGGCACACCAACGGAGTGTGGGCTCCGGCTTCCATAATCATCACCCCATGCCATGCATGAGATGTCAATGAATACATGTCATTTGTAAATATATATCTCATCATTCAAAACCAATTTGAAACATAAAACAATAACAATATATCTCATAAAAACCAGGATAAAACCAATTATAAAAGTGGTTACAAGTAGGTAGGAAACCTACTAAAAGTTCTCTTAAATAGTCCGCTCCTTCTTAAGCGTCACCCGTTCACGTTCCGTTACCTTGTTATGTAACAGCAAGTCAATATACTATCATTTAGATTTCCATTTACATCTAAGTCCCAAAAACCATCTTGTGGCGTTCGGCCATACCCATGGCCAAACCTCACCCACTTTGGATTTGATCCTTCTTTTCATTTGATCAATATCATTCATCTAAACACCCTTGGTAGGGTTCGGCCATACAACATGGCCGACCCATATCACTTTGGTTTGACCCCTCTTTTAAGTCCTTTAATCCTTCTTTATCCATATTTCCATTATTACCTGTATTTACAGTTTTGCCACTAGACTTAAACCATATTTAATCTTGCTTAGAAAAACAAGATCCATAAAAACCACCTTAGTGGGGTTTGGCCATACAACATGGCCGAACCTCACCAATCCCATTTAGATCTCTTAATCCATTCTAATCACATTCAAATGCCATTCAAATCACTTGGTGGGGTTCGGCCATACCCCATGGCCGAACCTCACCCCTTTTTGGTTTTGGTGCTCCACTTGCCATTCTTGTTGATGAACCATACACATATCTTAATCATAAAAATAATATGATTCAGCCATACATTGGCCGATCCTACACATTAGCCTTAACTCCATTTAAATCAAATAAACACCCCATAATATTGTATGGTTTTTATCTCTCAAAAACCATCACAATTAACCATAAACTTGTCAACTCATTTCATGGGGTTCGACCCTCACAAGTGGCCAAACCCTATGGCCTATGATTTTGTAACGCCCCGCCCTTTCCGAGAATTTCAGAGTCTAATTTTTTTTTTTAAAGTAATAATAAAACATCGAAAGAGAGCGGGCGGCGTCACGACGCGAGTTAAGTTCAGACTACCCAAGTCTGAACCTTAACTGGCCACCCATGTGTACATGGAATAGACCATGATTATGAATCACACATGGAACTAACATCAACATGCAGAATAACCTAGATTAATTGCGGAATAGAAAGACTATATAGCAAGTAACAGTCACAACCATTAATTAAGATAAATCAACGATCCAAAGGTTATTAACCTAATCAAACCATAGCAAGTAATAAATTATTACATGTCCAACAAAAGTATTCAAATGACAGTAATATAAAGTAATCCAATCCATCATTCAAGCGCTTAGGCTTGGCTCCTCTCCCAGTCATCGACTTTCTTTTTCCCTTTACTTGTACCTGCAATCTCCTTTGAGGATAGAATTAGGGCGCTAGATCAACGCGCCCAGTAGGTTCCCGAATCAGGGCTACCACATGTTAGCATATAAAACATGCATATATATCATATTACATGATCATCAAAAACAGGTAAAACAATGCTATGATGTATGCACATGCAATGAGCATCCCCCATCTTGTACATTCATAGTCATCACTTGACGTGCCTTGCACCGACAAGGTAAATTACAACACACCTTTATCTCTTCATCATTGACTGATTCATATCACGTATTAGTCCTCCTGGCGGGACTCTCATCGCCTAAGGAGACCAATGTGACTATGATCATCATGTTACTCCTCCTGGCGTGACTTGCACCACCGAGGCAGGACGTGACCCATAAATTGCAACATTGTAGAACCTCATTCATAATCCCATGTCTATGCATGAGATGCCAATGCCTGTATGCCATTTGTTAATGCATAATATATCAATTGAAACACATAAAATAAAACAAGAGTCTCATAAGAAAACTGGGTGAAACTGTGGTTACAAGTAGGTAGGAAACCTACTGAAGAATCACTTCAGCGTCCGTTCTTTCTTAGGCTTTATCCGGTCACCGCTCGCAGTCGTGTACCGTCACAGAGATCCGTCACCTTATTCACATAAATCATGGACCAACTTTAATCCCTTACTTTATTTGATTCCCATTTTTGAGTCTAAGTCCACAAATACCAACTCATGGTTGTGACCCTTATTTACAAACATGCCATTGGTCTGCCCAATCTTTAACCCACCAAACTTACTCCATGGGGTTCGGCCATACATTTGACCGAACCCAATGGTACCTTTATCCATTACCACATGGTTCTCCATTAGGGTATTTTGAACCTTTTAAATCAACATAGAACCATTACCAACTACTACTTATAAGCTTAGGCTATTTAACCCATTCATTATGAATTAGCATAAAGTCCATCAACATGCTTGGTTATTTACTGATATTAAGTACATAGATACATACATGATTCTTGAATCAAAATCGTACAACCCAATCAGTAAGCATAACCCTATGTAAACCAAATAAAAACCATAAAATAACCCATGGGGTTCGGCCACTCACATGGCCGAACCTCATGGTTCTTTGAATCCAATTCTCCGGATGATCTTTCATCATTTATCATGCATCTTAGCCATAAAAAAAAATAGCAACCATAATTCTATTTAAAATCCCATAGAAACCCCATGATATTGCATGGTTTCTAACTCTTTAAATTCATAACAATCATCAATCTCTTTCATGGGGTTCGGCCATTCAAGTTGGCCGAACCCAATGTCCATGAATTGATCCTTCAAACATGCATTAGGTGTTATTTAAATCATGCAATATCAGTATCATATTGCTGCCTTTATACCTCTTAGAACCCTCTAATTAAATTCATACAAAAACAGTCCATAAAGGTCCATGGTTTCCATGTTTCCCAACATGAAAACCCACAATATTTTACATGGGGTTCGGCCCTCCATGGTGGCCGAACCCAATGGTTACATTTACTATTTTTAAACCACCAATCATCATGTAATAAACAGCATATTATTACCGAGTTTTACTAATTAAACATCATCCAATCACTAACCCAATTTCATAGGGTTCGGCCATGCTTATTGGCCGAACACCATGCCCTTTGGTTTTGAAACATTTAATCATTCATCTTGGGTCTAAACCAAACATCCAAATCCATGTTTTAACCTTCTTAAAACATGAATTTTAAATCTATTACCAACATCTAATATCAGTCCCAACTTATATGGTTTTAACTTCCAAAAAACATCAAAACCAACCACTTGTTTCCATGGGGTTCGGCCATGCAAAGTGGCCGAACTCAATGGTCCATTTCCATCTTTTAATCCACTGATTTAAACCATAAAAACGTCAGCCTTTTCTAACATTCAGATACAGGTTTATAATCCTTTCAATTACATGTATTTGATTCTTAAATCAAAACCCAAAAACAGTGCACAAAATCCATGGTTTTCATGTTTCAAAACATGAAAACCAAGCAATCTCTTACATGGGGTTCGGCCCTCCATGGTGGCCGAACCCAATGGTTATTTTTACCATTTTAAATCCTCCATAATCAAGGTTAAACATTGGTGTATTCGGCCATGGCCATGGCCCAATACATACCCCACTTTATTAATCCAAAAGTCCATGAAACACTTACCAAATTCCAAGCTCTTGTCTTGCCTTTTGATCCTTGCTTCCTTTCCTTCTTGTTTCCTTCCTTCTTTCTTCCTTTGTCTCAGCTGATTACAAGCATAAATCACTGGTGAAATCACCAAGATAAATTCGGCCAAGAGAGGTGTTCTTGAGAGAGGGAGAGGAGATGAAATTCCAAGGCTTTACAATGATAAAGTCGGCCAAATGAGGGTGCTGGCTGCTTTTGTTTAAACAGCCCCACATCACCCATTTACTCCTCATCAAACCTTGCACAAACCAAGGAGTCACTTGCAGCCAAGCAAAGCACCCCTTGGCACTTCCAATACACCCTTTGGCAGCCTCATGCAATCTTTTCTCATTCCCATGCATCTCATTTAACATACACCATGGAAATCACCCCAAACAAGTCCCCAACGTGTGGGACTTGTTTTGGTGGTTAAAACTGAGCCAACCTCTTCACATTCCCTCTAAACTCACTGATTTACAGTCCCATTGACTTCCATTTTGACTCACCCAACTCACATGTCCAACTCACCATACTTAATGCATTTCATTTAATGCACTTGAGTTGACTCACTACTTGATTTAATTCCAACTCACCTCAGTCCCACTCAACTGATTTAACTCGTGTTTTAGCTCCCTTGAGGGTCCACACGGTGAACCATAGTCAACTCGACCCGTTGGGTCCACTTTTAGCTCCTTGACCCGTTTTTGACTCCATGACCCAATTATGGGCATTTTGGTCATTTGTAATTGGTTTTTACATATGGGTCAGGCCTACCCATTTTTCCTCCACTTGATTTCCAATCAAATCAGCCTAACCCCATTTAATTTAAGTTCCCATAACGGTCAAATAATTCAGTAAGACCCGATGGGTCCCATTTGGGCCCTTTGACCCATTTAGCCATTTTTGACCCAAATGATGAAAATTACCCATCCAATCAAACTTAACATTCCTAATGTGCTCATATGATTTTAATTTGAGCAATGGGCCCCACTATTTCCTTACTTAACACCACAAAATAATTAATTTAACAACTCAGGGGCATTTTCGTAATTTTCCACTTCATTGAGAAACTGGGTGTTAAAGATTTGACCCTCTTAAACATATATCTTGTGTCTAATAAAAACATCTAAAACTGTCCATCATAGTGCATGGTTTTTAACTTACAAAAACCATGAACATAACCAAACTATTTCATGGGGTTCGGCCATCCAAAGTGGTGGCCCATGTTTTCTATCTTTGTAAACCTCATCATCATAATTTAAACCATTGATTAATTCGGCCATAACATATATTTTGTATCTCATTAACACATGTAAAACTCTCCATGGTTTTGCATGGTTTTTAGCCTTCAAAAACCATCAATCTAACCAACTCCTTTCATGGGGTTCGGCCATCCAAAGTGGCTGAACCCTATGGTCCATGTTTTCTATCTTTTTAAACATCACTGTGCATAATTTAAACCTTTGGTAAATTCGGCCATACCATGGCCAAATCATGTTCCATTTAACCAACTTTATTAAACCAAATTCCATGGAGTACTTACCAATTTCCTTTGCTTTTCTTCTCTCCTTTTGGTCCTTGCTTCCTTAGTCCTTAGCTGATTGGAAGCTTGAAAAATGGTGAAAACACCAAAGGATAATTCGGCCAAGGAGGTAGGTTCTTGAGAGAGGGAGAGAGATGAGAATTCTTAAGATTTCTTTGTGATGAATTCGGCCAAAGTATATGGTTTGTTGCTTTTGTTAAACAGCCCCATACCCTCTCATCAATCCTTGATCAAACCAAGGAGACATTTGGTGCCAACCAAGGCATCCCTTGGCACTCCCAACGTTGGAGCTTTGGATTTTCATCATGAGATGGAAACCCTCCAAATTCCCCATGCCATTCGTTAAATCTTTTCATGGGAAACCCATTCCACAAGTACCCAACGTGTGGGACTTGTTTTGTGGTGTTTAAGACCATGGCAACTCCTTCATCTCCCATTTGACTCAATGTAATTACAAGGCCCCTTTGATTTCCACTTTTAACTCACCCAACTCATTAGCCCAACTCACCACATTTAATGCCATTCATTTAATGCACTTGAGTCAACTCTATTACTTAATTCAAATCCAACTCATTTCAGTCCCAACTCAACCTGATTTGACTCACCCTTTAAGCTTACTTGAGGGTCACACGGTCAACCATGGTCAACATGGTCGACTCGACCCATTGGGTCCCAACTTAGCTCATTGATCCATTTTGACGCCTTGACCCATTTATGGGTGATTTAGCCCTTTGAATGCGGTTTACATACTTGCATCAGGCCTACCCATTTATCCTTCATTTCATTTCCAATCAATTCAACTTAACCACAATAAAATTAAGCTTACCCAATGGTCAAATAAATCCACCATGACCTATTGGGTCCCAATTGGGTCCTTTGACCCAATTAACCATTTTGACCCAATTTGATGTACATTACCCATTTATTAAATTTGATCCTTATAATATGTTCATAGGGTCTTAATTTGAACAATGGGCCCCACCATTTTCTCTTGTACAATCACATCTATTAAATTTACCATGCCAATCGCATTTTCGTAAATATTCATATCATTGAGAAATTGGGGTGTTACATGGAGGGTTTCCATCAAGGGTCACAAGGTTGGTGAGTTTCATCTCATGAGATGAAACCCCCAAAGGGACATTAATGAGGGAGGTGAAGAGGTATAGTTCTTACAAAGGGGCATCACCAAAAAACACCACCCTTGGCCGACCCTCTCTCATTGAACAAAACAAGAAACACTTAGAGTTTCCTATCTCACTCTCTCCCTCTCTCAAGGCCGACCCTCTCAAATACAAAGGAGGAAGGTCTTAGAGTTTTCTATCTCAAGCTCCTCTCCCTCTCTCAAACCTACACACTTTGGCCGAGCCCTCTCTTTGGGTTTTCATTTCAAGACCTCTCAAGCTCACTCTCGGCCAAGGATCAAGGAGGAAGAAGAGGGTAAGGAGGGAGAAGATTGGAGGAGCAAGAAGGAGTGAAAGAAACAGGAGGAGTCGTGGAATTGGTAAGTACATGATAAGATTTTTATAAGCATGGAAAATATGGTCAAGGAACATCGTTTGGCCATTGCATGGCCAAACCCTAAGTTATATGTATGAGAACCATCAAGGACAACAAAAATGGCTGGATGAGGTTCGGCCATGATGTATGGCCGAACCCCATCAAAGAATATAAATCTTGGTTATATGATTTAAAGAGAAGATACTGAACCATAGGGTTCGGCCATGGTGTATTGCCCAACCCCATGGAGGTATATTAATGATTTTTAAAAAGGGTTTTTAAAGGTGAGAATGATGGAAGAATATTAGCAATGTAAATGGTCTCAAATGTTGTAAAGGGTGGAGAACCATGGACCATGGGTTCGGCCATGGTGTATGGCCGAACCCCATGGAGAAATATTGATGGACTTAGGTATTTTTGGACCATGAAAATGATGGGGAAATATTGGTAATGTTAATGGGTTTTAAATATGGTAGAGGATGGTCTAAAATGATGGACCTAAGGGTATGATTAAAACTATGGTAGAGGATGGTCTAAAATGATGGACCTAAGGGTATGATTAAAACCCTCCCCTCCCCCCCCCCCCCCCCCCCCCCCCAACCCCAATGGAGGGACTTTGGTTATGGATTTAATTTTGTAAATGATTTAAGAAAAGAGGATGAAAATGACATCATGGGTTCAACTATGTTGTATGGATGAACCCCATGAAGCATTTATGGACCCTTGATGGATCATTTGGTAGATCCATGTATGATTTAAGAGATGAATCATCAAGCTATGAAATGGAGGGAGATTATTGTTGTTTAAAGGGTTTTAAGGATGAAAATCATGCAAATATGTTAGTGATTTAAATAAGGTTTACATGTTGTAAATGATAAACTTGAAATGAGGAAATAAGGAAGAACCAAGGACCATGGGTTCGGCCATGTTGTATGGCCGAACCCCATGGAGAAATATTAATGGATTCATTCATGGATCTATGCATGTTTAAATGAATTAAGGATCAAGTCAAGGAATGGAGAGATCTATTAAGGTTTTATGTTATGAATCATGTGTGGATCATTTGTTGGGACTTAAGTCATATGTAAATAAGTTAAGTAATTAGCTATGGATAAAATGATGGCTAAGATGGAAATATGATTAAAATGATGGACCATGGGTTCAGCCATGGTGTATGGCCGAACCCCATGGAGGATGTTTTTGTGAACTTAGGGTTTCTTAATACCAAATGATTATGTGTGATTGGCTAAATCAAAAGAGGGACCAAAACCAAGTGAGTGAGGTTCGGCCATGTTGTATGGCCGAACCCCACCAAGGTATGTTTATGGACTTAAATAGGGTTAGAAATCAAATGGAATATAGGTTTGATTTATTGTTATGTAATAAGGTAACAAGACCTCACAAGCGGTGTACGATCGGTGAGTAGTTTTCTGATGAAAACGCAAGGATACACTAGTTGATCATTGGTAGGATTCCTACCTTATTGAAAACCATGGATATGTATATATGATGATTTTAATTCATGTTTGATAAATTATTTTGGTATCATACAATATGTTTCAAGTATGGAATTTTAAATGCTATGATTTGTATTATTACATAGCATGTTGGCATTTGCATCTCATGCATGGCATGGGAGGGATACTATGGAGTTGTGATACCTTGATGAGGCTTTTCCATCAAGAGGGATACTATGTGATTGTGATACCTTGGTGTGCATTATCCATCAAGAGGTAACCAGAGTCCACGCTCCGTTGGGGAGTCCGTAAGGCATTCGTCAGGATACCTTGATGAGGAGTTTCCATCAAGAGGAAGATCTTGATGAGGAGATTCCATCAAGAGGATGTTTTGTGATTGTGATATGGCTGATGGGTGGGACTCATGGCATATGGAACCCATGGCATGGCATTGAATCAGCATGATTATGATCTCTATTATCATGCACGGTTTTTGGTTTTTTATCTATATGATTGGATCTCTATTATCATACACTGTTTTGGATACGATGCTTTACAAGTACGGTATGAAGTATTATATCTGAATTTTTATACTAACCCATGTGTTGACCCTACTAGGAGTACCTACTGGGCGCGTTGTCTAACGCCCTACTTCTACCCTGGTTGATGTCGCAGGAAATGGACGGAACGACAGTTATGATTGGAGCCAAACTTAGGAGTTTGAATGATTAAGTTTTATTTTGTTTAAGTTACTCATGGATAATGTATTTGAGTAATTAGTTCGTGGGACTGTAATAACGTAGATTATTTGCTACGGTTTGGAATGTTAATTTTGGATATTTTAACGTAAGATAATTATGATTAAGTGATGGACATCCTTGCTATCTAAAATGGAATACAATTATTATTTTATTATATTTCCGCATATATGATTTATTCTGCATATTTTACAATAGTACGTGTGAACCGTTTTAGTGGACTTGGTCCATGCACACGTATGGTTGGCCAGTTAAGGGTCGGGCTTTGGAAGCTCGGACTTAGGTCGCGTCGTGACGCTCCCGTTCTCTCTCACTCTTTTATTCAAAAAAAAAAAAATAGACTTTGATTTTGGCGAGTGAAAAAGGGCGGGGCGTTACAAAATTTTCACTGCACTCTTGAAATCAAAAGCCTTAGAAACCTACTTAGATCTAAATTTTCACTGCATCTAACTCTGAAGCGAACAATAAAATTCGAACATGAGATCTAATTTAGAAATAAAATTAAATATCTAACAATCATCGCACAAACAATATTCAATTGGAAAACCAGAAACTAAATACTTCACTGCACTTTGAATCTTATTAATAAACTTGGAGTTCGAATTACACAACTTGGAATTGAAATATAAAAATATAAGATTCATGGAAAATAAATAGAAATCAAATCGATTACCCTTGGAACACGATTTTCCATTGCCTCTTGCTTTTCATTTTCCTTCCTTGGTCCACACCTAGCCTTGATTTCCAGAGTCCAAATTCGAAAATTCACCACTATCCCAACGCATTTATTTATAGGTTCCAGGGTAAGAATAGATGGCTAAGATTGGTTAGGGTTTAGGATGGATAAGTGGATGGCTAGGATCTATGCAACTTAAGTGGAAAGACTTGGGGAATGGGCAACTAAGGTGGATCGGCTAGGGTTGTGTAAGAGGTAATGTTCTATGGATTGGATTGGAGGATGGGATATGCGAATGAGTGGAGAAAAGATAGGGTGCTGGCGCATGAAATGTAATAACCCGAATTTTTGATAAATATATATATTGGCATTTATTCATTTTAATTTGAAATTTGATATAATAAAATGCCAAATGGACCAAATTTTGGGACAATGGCCCAAGGATGGCCCAATTGGGCCATGGGTTGGATGAAATCCATTAAAGGGGTCAATGAGGACTAATCGGGTCAACGATGGTCAAAGTGGGCCGATAGCCATGTGGGGCCCAATGGATCAAAATAATCGGTTCCAACCCTAAAGTAAGTGGGCAAAGAGAGAATCTAATTGGGCCATGGGCCCAATGATTACCCAATAAACCATGAATTAGAATTAATTCATTTAATTGGTCAATGGTAAGTAATTGAGTCAAGATAGTCAATTTGGGTCAAAGAGCCATGTGGGACCCAATGGACCAAGGCAACATGGCCAATGGGGCCCACCTCCACCTCACTCATTGAGGTGGCGTGTGGACCAAGGAAAAGTGGGGCCAACCATGGTTGACTTGGTCAACCATGGATAAATTGAGAGGACTAAGGTGTACTAAGGTGAATTAAATTGATTAAAATTATTGGAAAAGGATTTAAGTTAAAATCAATAACATGGCCAAGTGGGGCCCACCTCCACCTCATCAGGTGAGGTGGCGGGTGGGGTAGGTATAGGTGGGGGCCGTCCACCATGGTTGACTTGGTCAACCATGGGTGGATTTCTTAGAGAAATAAATTAATGAAATTAAATTAGATAAGAATTAATTAACCTAAAGGATCCAATTAATTAAACTAATTAGATTGGTCAATTTTGGGTCAATGGAAGAAGTCAAATGATGGTTTTATCTAGGACCAAAACCACTCTAAGAAACACAAACCACCTAAGAAAAAAACAAAAAATTACCATGGATTTAGGGTGGTGGTTTTATCCCAACCACCACCACTCCAAACATGGTGACCCATACCTAGCCATGAGTGGGTCAAATGGTCAAGGTTGAAAGACTCAAACCACCCTTGTGCAAACACCAAAACCATTGGCTTGGTGGTGGTTTGGTCTCAACCACCACCACCAAGGTCAAGGGAGCCCATACTTTGGTTGGTGGAGCCATAATGGTGGAGTGTAGTTTGGTCAACCAAAATGAGATGTGTTTGATCTCATTCTCATCTCCTTTCCATCTCTCTCTCTCCCTCTCTCTTGCACTCTCAAAAAAAAACGTCCCTTGCACTAAGGAAAAGAGAACAAAGCTTAGAAGAAAAAAAAAAAAAAAACTTAGAAGAAAGAAGAAGAAAAGAGAAGGAAAAGATTAAGTCTTGGGCCACCCCAAGATCAAGATCCTTGAAGAATTTTCTTCCCCATTTCCATACTCTTTCCCTCTCAACCTAACCCTATCTTAGCCAATCCAAGCATGTCCCACCATTGATCAAGCTCATCTAGCCGATCATCAAGAAGAGAAAGAAGGAGAAAGGGCTAAGGAAAAAGAAAGAAGGACCGGAGGAGTCGTCGGTGCGGTAAGATTCTCTTAAACAAGAGTTTATGTTTTTTTCTTAAAAGATAGCATGTGGAATCCATTTCTTAGACTAAACATGGCCAAAAATGTTGTGGGCCATGGATCTAAGATCCATCAAAAGATAAGATAAGAAATGGATGAAAAAAATGGAGGAATGGATTAAGAAATGGAAGCATGGAAATTTTAAATGGAATTGTTATAAGTCTTTATTAAGCATAGGAAAAATAGAAATTTTGATGAATGGATGACCATAGGGTTCGGCCATGTAGCATGGCCGAACCCCATGGTGAATGATGGATAATTTAATTTAGATTATATGGTTTAAAATATTGGAGAATGCTTAATGGTTTTTATGAGGATTTCAAGATTTTAAAATGATTGAAAAGTTGGTAAGTTTTAAAGGTGTTAAATAAGGAAAAACTATGAGGTATGTAGATGATTCCAAGTGGCCTCAAAATATTGGAAATATGATTTTTAAAGAAATCATGGACCATAGGGTTCGGCCATACAAGGTGGCCGAACCCCATGGTTAGTGATTATGAGGGTTAGGGTTCTTAAAATAATGGTTTTTAAGGTTGGGAAATGATGGAGGATGGTTAGGGTTTCAAGGGTTAAATGTAGGCAATTTTTGGAAAAAAGTTTTATGATGGAATCCATGGATGACATTTTGGAATTTTTATAAGATTAGAAGTATGGAGAATGGTTAATGAAAATTAGTTTTCAAATGATTAAAAATGGGTGTTTTTAAAGGATTGTTAAAATGAGAAAATCATGAGGAAATGTTAGTGGTTTTAATGGACTTTAAATGTGATTAAAGGACCCAAGTTAAAAAAAAAAAAATGAGGGAAAGGCATCATGGGTTCGGCCATGGTGTATGGCCGAACCCATGACCCATGTTTTAGGTCATTCATGGGCTAAGTATGGTTTATATGTGTGCTTAAACAAAATGGAAATTAAGTTAAGTTAATGATGAAATTTAAATGGATGTTACAAGTATAATATGTGATGTTTAAATGGAATAAAGATGGTGATTGAAATGGATGATTTAAGTTTCATAGGAGGTTGTTTTAAAGGGCCAAAATGATTTAAGTTTTTGTGATTTTAAATTGGATTATTTTGGGACAAAACTTAGTCTTTGAAAATGGTATCCATAAAGGTGAACCTTAGGGTAGTGATTAGTGGCTTTAATAAATGGAAAATAATGTAGAAGAATACTAGATTTTGATGGATTTATAAAAATGATATGTGGGCCACACCTTAGGCCAAAATGTGGAATTAGGTGTGGGAGTAATTATTTTTCAAAATTAAATATTAGGTGGCTGATTTTATGATGTAAGGTCATGATTGAAAGGACCTAAGTATGAATGAATCTTGGACTTAGAATGCACATAAATGAATGGATGATTTACCATGGAAGGAGAGTGGCAAAACCGTAATTTGTGGCCACATTGAAGGACCATGGGTTTGACCATGGTACATGGCCAAACCCTATGGGGGTTGGACATGAAAATGGAAATATTATGAATGGTTAAGTAAAGCGATTAGTTGCTGCGTTTTAGGCTCGCAAATCGGAATTTTAAATTTGGCCAAAATTGGACCTATGTATGAGTCTAGAACCAATGGATAATGGGCTAAGTTAGGGACTTAATCATAGACGATGTATGGACTAATTCGGTAAATGTAATAAGGTATCGGGCATCGCAAACGGTACGCGATCGGCGACCGGATTATCGAACGGGAAGCGTAACGGAACGCGACACGGTATTCGGTAGGATTCCTACCTTTTTGTAAGCGATGGATATGTGATGGTATTTTAAATTATTTTGATTTGGCTTATGATGGATTTATGATTATGATTTATCTTATGATGAATTTTAAGTTATGAAGCATATGGTTTATATTTTAATATTATGCATTATATGACTATGTATGATATGTCAAGTATATGGGATACATATATATTACATAGCATAATGCACTACATCTCATGCATGGCATGGGCAGAAAAAAATAAACAAACCGGAGTCCATGCTCCGTCGGGGCGACCGAGAATCAGACATGGGGATTGCCTAAGGGTTATAACCGGAGTCCATGCTCCGTCGGGGCGACCGAGAATCAGACATGGGGATAGCCTGAGGGCTATAACCGGAGTCCATGCTCCGTCGGGGCGACCGAGAAGCAAACATGGGGAACAGGATATTGTATGATCATACGGATAATGGGTGGGACACATGACATAAGCACCCATGACATAGCATTCATCACATACTTATTTTATCGTATTTTATGTTATCGGTATGTGTGTATCACTAATCCATGTGCTAGCCCTACTCGGAGTCCTACTGGGCGCGTTGACTAACGCCCTACTTCTACCCTAGCTGACGACGCAGGAGAGGCAAGGGAGCGGTGGACATACCGGAGGCCAAGCTTAGGAGCTTTGGAAACGCATTCCTAGTTATTTAAGTTTGTATTTTGGAAATGTAATTTTGAGTAACTTAGCGCGTCGGACTGTATAATTTTGCATTTCTTGCGATGGTTTGGACTTTACTTATGGACGATGATATTTTGTGATATAAGTATGAACATAGGGGCATTTTGGTAAATTCAATGTTACATCTTCCCTTCTATCTAAAAACCGGTAGGATAGACTCTATTACCATGTTCCGTAATAACTATAATCCGCGAGCTTACTTCCCACGCGTGAATCATTCTCGTGGACTTAGTTCCGCGTACGCGTGGGGTTGGCCAGTTAAGGGTCGGGCTTTAGAAGCTCGAACTTAACTCGCGTCGTGGCGTCCGCGCCCTCTCTCACTCTTCTATTTAAAAAAAAAAAAAATAGACTCTGATTTTCGTAAAATGGGTGAAATAGGGCGGGGCGTTACAGTTGGTATCAGAGCGAAATCGAAAGAATGAATCTCTCGAAGTATGATTAAGACGGTTGCATGTCTCACTGACAGCTAAGAATCCCAACTGACCGACTCTTCGGAGTCCGCTGCACGGGGGCCGGATTAATCTACTTCGATTGACTCAGACTGAAACATTCAATCTGAGCGCCACATTTGACGTAAGAAAATGATAGTAAGGGAAGTGCAATAAACATAACATTGATAGATTTATCAAACGTAGGAAAATTTCCCCCAATTTCACAAAAACGACAAACATAGCTAGATGGGAAGTTTTCCCCAAACCAAGTATGCTTATTTGGCAACCTTCCCCAAATGAAAGAAACAATATTCAATACTTAGGAATTTCCCCCAAAAATGAAGTATACTAAATCAATAATTCTCCCCCAAATTGAAGGAACATTTGATACTTAGGAAAATTATTCCAAACTATGAACATGACAATGATTGTGAAAGAACTAAGTCAATATGTTTCGATGACTTAGGAAAAAGATGCCGCCAAAGAGAAGAACCCGTCGCAACCCCCAAGTGGAGAGAGAGGTAACACCCCCTCGACAGGAAGAAGAGGTACCACCACCTCATACAGCCGAGGGACAAAATAGTATCAACGTAGAAGGTGTACCTCCCGAGTTGAAGGACATAGTTCAAGCGGCAATCGCTTCTGCTCTACAACAACATTCAAGCGGCAATGCGACCGCTAGCGACTCCAATAAACGAAAGATGGTCAAGGACTTCCAACAACAGCGCCCTCCCTACTTCAAGGGAAAGGAAGGGGCTGTGGGAGCGGAACACTGGTTAAAAAGGATCAACCAAATCTTGAATTTGCTCCAGATTTCCAATACTTCTGATAAGATCTTATTAGCCACATCCCAACTGATCGAGGATGCCGGTAGTTGGTGGGAAGTGGTAGAAAAGCAACAAGCATTGATACCGGAAGGAGAAAGGATACCCATGACATGGGAGTGGTTCTCGGCCACCTTCCTAGAACAATTCTTTCCGGAGGAAGAAAGAGAGAGCCAGACTGAAGCTTTCATCTCACTGGTACAGGGCAACATGACAGTGGCGGAGTATCACAGAGAATTTCTTAAACTGTCTATCTATGGGTTCTATATGGTGGATACTGAACACCGAAGGGCCCGTAAGTTTGAACGGGGCCTTCGGCCAAGCATCAAGAATAGAGTAACCATTTTCAAAGAGCCCACACTAGCGGGGGTGGTTAGCAGGGCCACCATTGCAGAAAAGGAACTAAATGAGATAGTACGGTTCGACAACCGGCGAGGGCAGGGTGGGCGGGGAACATTCCAACCCAACAAGAAGTTCCGCCCAAATCATAGCAGACCCTCACCCTCCACGGGATCTACCGGGAGCTTTCGTCCCTAGTCAGCCTTCTACATCAGCATCAGTCACACAGGTTCCCCGGGGAGGGAACACCTGTTATCAGTGTGGCCAACAGGGCCACTACAAGAGAGAGTGTCCACAGACTAGCCGACCCTCCAACTTCAGGGGCCCTTTCCGCCCTCCAACTAGACCGACACAGTCGCGGGGAGGCAGAACATATAATCAGGCGGGGCGGGCACCAAAACCTGCGGGATCTGGACGACTCTTCACCATACCATCTCCAATAGCAGTGGACCGTTCAGTGATGCAAGGTATGGCTGTAATTGGTAGTTCCTATGCTATTACTTTATTTGACTCTGGAGCATCGCATTCATTCATATCTGCTGCATTCATATCTGCCACGGGTACACTAGTACAAAACCTGTCCACATCACTCACCATTGTATCCCCCGTCGGAGACACATCATTAGGACTAATATGTACGGCATTGAACACGGAACTTGCGGGATTCAGATTCGAGTTCGATTATTTAGTAATCGATATGGCGGAATATGATGTCATTTTTGGCATGGACTGGTTGACTACGTATCAGGCCCATATTGACTGCCATCTTCGTAGGGTAACATTTTGGTCACCCGAAGGAAAGCGGTACATGGTACACGCTGACAGGCAGGGTATCCCTAGAAGACTGCAGGAGGAATTGAACCATCTTGCCTTGAACAACCTCAGATTAGATAAGGCACCAACGGTTGAACTTCCGGCGGTAGTAGCAGATTTTGCCGAGGTATTCCCAATAGAACTCCCTGGTTTGCCACCCAAGAGGGAGATAGACTTCGAAATAAAATTATACCCCGGCGCCGCTCCAGTATCATTACCCCATTATAGGATGGCGCCAGCTGAGATGACCGAACTGAAGAAGCAAATTGATGAACTGCTCAGACTAGGCTTCATTCGGAACAGTACATCCGCATGGGGAGCCCCAGTGTTATTTGTGAAAAAGAAAGACGGTACCCTACGAATGTGTGTGGACTATAGGAAATTAAATCAGTTGACTGTCAGGAACAAGTATCCCCTACCCCGAATTGATGATCTGTTTGATCAACTTAGGGGTTCCTCTCATTTCTCTAAGATTGACCTGATGTCCGGATACCATCAAATTCGGGTTAGAGAAGAGGACATAGAGAAGACAGCCTTCAGGACACGGTATGGTCTATATGAATATGTAGTCATGCCGTTTGGACTTACTAATGCACCGGCAAGTGTTCATGGACTTGATGAATAGAATATTCCGTCCATACTTAGATCAGTTTGTGATCGTATTCATCGATGATATTCTGATCTACTCCAAAAGTCAGAACGAACATGCCGAGCACCTGCGGATAGTCCTAGACACCTTGCGGAAGAACCAATTGTATGCCAAAGCCAGCAAATGTGAATTTTGGTTATCTGAAGTCAACTTCTTGGGGCACATCATATCAGAGGAAGGTATAGCCGTGGACCCGGCTAAGGTGGCAGCAGTCAAGGAATGGAAAGTGCCGACAAATGTGACCGAAATCCGCAGTTTTCTGGGATTGGCCGGTTACTATCGGAAATTCATCATGGACTTCTCCAAGATTGCGGCTCCACTTACCCGACTCACTCAGAAAGGAGTCAAGTTTGAGTGGTCCAATCTGTGCAATCAAAGATTTGAGGAGCTTAAGGAAAGGCTTACGACCGCTCCTATTCTGATCTTACCGGAAAGAGGCAAAAATTATGAAGTATACTGTGATGCCTCTGGTGAGGGACTGGGGTGTACACTCAGTCAAAGTAATCGTGCAGTGGCGTATGGATCAAGACAGTTGAAAATTCATGAACGCCATTATCCCACACATGATCTAGAATTAGCAGCGGTAGTCTTCGCTCTCAAAAGCTGGAGACACTACCTCTATGGTGAAAAGTTTGAGGTGTTCTCGGATCACAAAAGTTTGAAATACTTATTTGATCAGAAAGAACTCAATATGAGACAGCGTAGATGGATGGAATATCTGGCGGATTATGAGTTCGCACTTCGGTATCATCCGGGCAAGGCGAACAAAGTGGCGGATGCCCTCAGCCGCTTGTCACATGCTACAGTAGCCAGCATGATCAGGACGGAATGGGAGGTACTGAATACCATCAGAGAATTTAAACTCTACCTCAATAATCATGGGACCATATATAATCTGATCATACGATCCAACATGGTCTCTGAGATTGAACGGGAGCAACGGACAGATCCAGAGATGGAGGAGATCTGGGCTAAAATGTCTACCGGTGAGGTTGTACCGGAGTGGGAATTACGACCAGGACAGGGTCTTATGTTCCGAGGTAGGACATACGTACCTAGGAATTGCAGAAGAGAGTTGCTGATTGAAGCACACCAAACCAAACTCTCTATCCACCCGGGCAGCACGAAGATGTACCATGATCTTAAGAGGCACTATTGGTGGCATGGACTTAAGAAAGACGTGGCAGAGTTTGTTGCTCGTTGCTTAACATGTCAACAGGTTAAGGCAGAACATCGGAAACCGCCAGGCTTACTCGCACCCTTACCAGTACCAGAATGGAAATGGGAACACATATCCATGGACTTTGTAACAGGGTTGCCAAGGTCATCCAAGGGCAACGATGCAATATGGGTCATAGTGGACCGATTGACCAAGTCTACACATTTCCTTCCCATCAAAATGACAGATTCATCAGAGACTTTGGGTCGACGATACATCCGGGAGATCATCAGGTTACATGGTATTCCCCGGTCTATTGTATCCGACAGGGATGGCCGATTCACCGGCAGAGTATGGCAAGGCTTGCAGTCGGCTATGGGAACCGACGTATTAACTAGCACAACATTTCATCCACAGACTGATGGACAGTCAGAGAGGACGATACAGACGCTGGAAGATATGCTGAGAGCATGCATGCTAGACTTCAAGGGCGGATGGGAGGATCATCTGCCACTGGTGGAGTTCTCTTACAATAACAGTTACCAGGCAAGTCTGCAGATGGCTCCGTTTGAGGCCTTGTATGGTAGACCGTGTAGATCGCCAGTGTGTTGGACGGAGGCAGGTGAGCCTGCGTTGATCGGACCAGATTTGGTTGCAGAGACTACAGCGCAGATTAAGCTGATACGGCAACATCTACTCACTGCACAGAGCCGTCAGAAGAGCTATGCCGACAAGAGGAGAAGGTTCCTCGAGTTTGAGGTGGGAGACTTAGTGTTCTTAAAAGTCTCGCCACGGAAAGGACACATGAGGTTCGGAAAGAAAGGGAAACTGTCACCTAGATTTGTGGGGCCGTTTCCAATACTGAAGAGGGTGGGAGGGGTAGCTTATCAGTTAGCGCTCCCTCCACAGCTGTCATCTCTACATGATGTGTTTCATGTGTCCATGCTGAGAAAGTACAATCCTGATCCTTCTCATGTAATAAATGTTCAAGACATCGATGTACAAAGCGATCTGACATATGTGGAGAAGCCGGTCAGAGTTATTGAAAGCGAACAAAGGGTGCTACGGAACCGCGCCATTCAGTTCGTCAAGGTGGTATGAGAACGACATGGCAGTGAAGAAACCACCTGGGAACTTGAGTCGGAGATGAAAACCGCTTACCCGGAGCTCTTCGCATGAGTTGTTTTGGACCCCTACTTCACTCGAATTTTCGGGACGAAAATTTCAAAAGAGGATTCTATTGTAATAACCCGAATTTTTGATAAATATATATATTGGCATTTATTCATTTTAATTTGAAATTTGATATAATAAAATGCCAAATGGACCAAATTTTGGGACAATGGCCCAAGGATGGCCCAATTGGGCCATGGGTTGGATGAAATCCATTAAAGGGGTCAATGAGGACTAATCGGGTCAACGATGGTCAAAGTGGGCCGATAGCCATGTGGGGCCCAATGGATCAAAATAATCGGTTCCAACCCTAAAGTAAGTGGGCAAAGAGAGAATCTAATTGGGCCATGGGCCCAATGATTACCCAATAAACCATGAATTAGAATTAATTCATTTAATTGGTCAATGGTAAGTAATTGAGTCAAGATAGTCAATTTGGGTCAAAGAGCCATGTGGGACCCAATGGACCAAGGCAACATGGCCAATGGGGCCCACCTCCACCTCACTCATTGAGGTGGCGTGTGGACCAAGGAAAAGTGGGGCCAACCATGGTTGACTTGGTCAACCATGGATAAATTGAGAGGACTAAGGTGTACTAAGGTGAATTAAATTGATTAAAATTATTGGAAAAGGATTTAAGTTAAAATCAATAACATGGCCAAGTGGGGCCCACCTCCACCTCATCAGGTGAGGTGGCGGGTGGGGTAGGTATAGGTGGGGGCCGTCCACCATGGTTGACTTGGTCAACCATGGGTGGATTTCTTAGAGAAATAAATTAATGAAATTAAATTAGATAAGAATTAATTAACCTAAAGGATCCAATTAATTAAACTAATTAGATTGGTCAATTTTGGGTCAATGGAAGAAGTCAAATGATGGTTTTATCTAGACCAAAACCACTCTAAGAAACACAAACCACCTAAGAAAAAAACAAAAAATTACCATGGATTTAGGGTGGTGGTTTTATCCCAACCACCACCACTCCAAACATGGTGACCCATACCTAGCCATGAGTGGGTCAAATGGTCAAGGTTGAAAGACTCAAACCACCCTTGTGCAAACACCAAAACCATTGGCTTGGTGGTGGTTTGGTCTCAACCACCACCACCAAGGTCAAGGGAGCCCATACTTTGGTTGGTGGAGCCATAATGGTGGAGTGTAGTTTGGTCAACCAAAATGAGATGTGTTTGATCTCATTCTCATCTCCTTTCCATCTCTCTCTCTCCCTCTCTCTTGCACTCTCAAAAAAAAACGTCCCTTGCACTAAGGAAAAGAGAACAAAGCTTAGAAGGAAAAAAAAAAAAAACTTAGAAGAAAGAAGAAGAAAAGAGAAGGAAAAGATTAAGTCTTGGGCCACCCCAAGATCAAGATCCTTGAAGAATTTTCTTCCCCATTTCCATACTCTTTCCCTCTCAACCTAACCCTATCTTAGCCAATCCAAGCATGTCCCACCATTGATCAAGCTCATCTAGCCGATCATCAAGAAGAGAAAGAAGGAGAAAGGGCTAAGGAAAAAGAAAGAAGGACCGGAGGAGTCGTCGGTGCGGTAAGATTCTCTTAAACAAGAGTTTATGTTTTTTTCTTAAAAGATAGCATGTGGAATCCATTTCTTAGACTAAACATGGCCAAAAATGTTGTGGGCCATGGATCTAAGATCCATCAAAAGATAAGATAAGAAATGGATGAAAAAAATGGAGGAATGGATTAAGAAATGGAAGCATGGAAATTTTAAATGGAATTGTTATAAGTCTTTATTAAGCATAGGAAAAATAGAAATTTTGATGAATGGATGACCATAGGGTTCGGCCATGTAGCATGGCCGAACCCCATGGTGAATGATGGATAATTTAATTTAGATTATATGGTTTAAAATATTGGAGAATGCTTAATGGTTTTTATGAGGATTTCAAGATTTTAAAATGATTGAAAAGTTGGTAAGTTTTAAAGGTGTTAAATAAGGAAAAACTATGAGGTATGTAGATGATTCCAAGTGGCCTCAAAATATTGGAAATATGATTTTTAAAGAAATCATGGACCATAGGGTTCGGCCATACAAGGTGGCCGAACCCCATGGTTAGTGATTATGAGGGTTAGGGTTCTTAAAATAATGGTTTTTAAGGTTGGGAAATGATGGAGGATGGTTAGGGTTTCAAGGGTTAAATGTAGGCAATTTTTGGAAAAAAGTTTTATGATGGAATCCATGGATGACATTTTGGAATTTTTATAAGATTAGAAGTATGGAGAATGGTTAATGAAAATTAGTTTTCAAATGATTAAAAATGGGTGTTTTTAAAGGATTGTTAAAATGAGAAAATCATGAGGAAATGTTAGTGGTTTTAATGGACTTTAAATGTGATTAAAGGACCCAAGTTAAAAAAAAAAAAATGAGGGAAAGGCATCATGGGTTCGGCCATGGTGTATGGCCGAACCCATGACCCATGTTTTAGGTCATTCATGGGCTAAGTATGGTTTATATGTGTGCTTAAACAAAATGGAAATTAAGTTAAGTTAATGATGAAATTTAAATGGATGTTACAAGTATAATATGTGATGTTTAAATGGAATAAAGATGGTGATTGAAATGGATGATTTAAGTTTCATAGGAGGTTGTTTTAAAGGGCCAAAATGATTTAAGTTTTTGTGATTTTAAATTGGATTATTTTGGGACAAAACTTAGTCTTTGAAAATGGTATCCATAAAGGTGAACCTTAGGGTAGTGATTAGTGGCTTTAATAAATGGAAAATAATGTAGAAGAATACTAGATTTTGATGGATTTATAAAAATGATATGTGGGCCACACCTTAGGCCAAAATGTGGAATTAGGTGTGGGAGTAATTATTTTTCAAAATTAAATATTAGGTGGCTGATTTTATGATGTAAGGTCATGATTGAAAGGACCTAAGTATGAATGAATCTTGGACTTAGAATGCACATAAATGAATGGATGATTTACCATGGAAGGAGAGTGGCAAAACCGTAATTTGTGGCCACATTGAAGGACCATGGGTTTGACCATGGTACATGGCCAAACCCTATGGGGGTTGGACATGAAAATGGAAATATTATGAATGGTTAAGTAAAGCGATTAGTTGCTGCGTTTTAGGCTCGCAAATCGGAATTTTAAATTTGGCCAAAATTGGACCTATGTATGAGTCTAGAACCAATGGATAATGGGCTAAGTTAGGGACTTAATCATAGACGATGTATGGACTAATTCGGTAAATGTAATAAGGTATTGGGCATCGCAAACGGTACGCGATCGGCGACCGGATTATCGAACGGGAAGCGTAACGGAACGCGACACGGTATTCGGTAGGATTCCTACCTTTTTGTAAGCGATGGATATGTGATGGTATTTTAAATTATTTTGATTTGGCTTATGATGGATTTATGATTATGATTTATCTTATGATGAATTTTAAGTTATGAAGCATATGGTTTATATTTTAATATTATGCATTATATGACTATGTATGATATGTCAAGTACATGGGATACATATATATTACATAGCATAATGCACTACATCTCATGCATGGCATGGGCAGAAAAAAATAAACAAACCGGAGTCCATGCTCCGTCGGGGCGACCGAGAATCAGACATGGGGATTGCCTAAGGGTTATAACCGGAGTCCATGCTCCGTCGGGGCGACCGAGAATCAGACATGGGGATAGCCTGAGGGCTATAACCGGAGTCCATGCTCCGTCGGGGCGACCGAGAAGCAAACATGGGGAACAGGATATTGTATGATCATACGGATAATGGGTGGGACACATGACATAAGCACCCATGACATAGCATTCATCACATACTTATTTTATCGTATTTTATGTTATCGGTATGTGTGTATCACTAATCCATGTGCTAGCCCTACTCGGAGTCCTACTGGGCGCGTTGACTAACGCCCTACTTCTACCCTAGCTGACGACGCAGGAGAGGCAGGGAGCGGTGGACATACCGGAGGCCAAGCTTAGGAGCTTTGGAAACGCATTCCTAGTTATTTAAGTTTGTATTTTGGAAATGTAATTTTGAGTAACTTAGCGCGTCGGACTGTATAATTTTGCATTTCTTGCGATGGTTTGGACTTTACTTATGGACGATGATATTTTGTGATATAAGTATGAACATAGGGGCATTTTGGTAAATTCAATGTTACATCTTCCCTTCTATCTAAAAACCGGTAGGATAGACTCTATTACCATGTTCCGCAATAACTATAATCCGCGAGCTTACTTCCCACGCGTGAATCATTCTCGTGGACTTAGTTCCGCGCACGCGTGGGGTTGGCCAGTTAAGGGTCGGGCTTTAGAAGCTCGAACTTAACTCGCGTCGTGGCGTCCGCGCCCTCTCTCACTCTTCTATTTAAAAAAAAAAAAAATAGACTCTGATTTTCGTAAAATGGGTGAAATAGGGCGGGGCGTTACATGAAAGGTTTAAGTTTAGGGTTTCTGTAATATGCGCATACATTGTAATAACCCAGAGTTTCAACCTCGTAACTTAATGTAATGTTCTTGGAATATTTTGAATAAAATTTGGAGTTTTGAACTCAAATTGGAAGTTGATGGGAAAATTGGAGATTAATTAACAAGATTAGACAAGTGATTAATAAATTAAATGAAATTAATGGTGATTAAATCAAATTAGAATTTAATTTCAAAACCATGTGATGAGGTGAAATTTAATTAATTAGGATAAGTCGATGAGGTCGCGAATATGCCACATCAATGATGATGTGGCAAGGCATGATGAGGTGGCATGCAAACATGGCAAGCTAAGGATGAAAACATCACCACCCTACCTTTAGCTTGGACCAATAAATGCTCTCCACCTCACCACTCCACCTTTAGTTTGGACCAATAATTGTTCTCCACCTCACCACCCCACCTTTAGTTTGACCAATAAGTGCTCTCCACCTCACCACTTTAACTTTTGTTTTTTGACTAAAAAACAAAAGGAGGATAAGGTAGAGGAAAAAACAAAAAGGAGACGAAGAAAGCTAGCGCTCCATCTCTACCTATTTTCCTCCATTATCTTCTTCTATCCTCCTCCTCCTCCTCCTCCTCCTCCTTCTTCCTCTCTAAAAATCTGAAGCAAAGAGAGAGAGAGCTGGAATATTCTCTTCTTCTTCTTCTATTTGGGGCAAATCTCTTTCGAAAGCTTGGAGCTTGGAAAAAGGAAGGAAGGACTTGAAAACTTGATTAGAGCTTGAACAAGTAGGTTCCCTAACCCTCTTGGTTATTTGATTTAGATATTAAAATGTTTTATCTCTTCATCTAAGTTCTTAGATCAAAGAAACTATGGAGAGAATCTAAGAAATTGAGTGTAATGAAGAGATAATGGAAAGTACTATGTATTTTCATAAAAAAGACTTACATGAGAAGTTCTACTTAAAATGTCTTGATATTTAGATATTTTCTTTTAAAGTATTTTTATAACTCCATTAGAATATTTGAATGTCTTTATTTAATGGGGTTTTTTTTAAGAAAAAGGGTTTAAGAAAATAATATCTTATGCTGAACTTTGGAAAAATGATTCATTGTAAAATTGTTTCTACAAATCAGTCCAAAAAATGGGCCCTTAAACATCTAAAAATGATTTTCTGGGAATTTGTAACTATTTTTTAGACCTTCTACTATGAAAGAGGTTTTCAAAAATTATTTCTTCGCAATTTTCGGATGTCAGAAGGTACCCGAAATAATTTTGTAAAAACTAGGCAGTTTTGAGATAGAAAACTGTTTTTACACATCAGTGCCGAAATGGACCTATTACCATTTCAAAATGATTTTCTGTATTTTTTTAATATTTTTCGTGTATTATACTATCAGACATATTTTCCAAAGAGTTTTTACTCGAGTTATTTCGATACCTAAAAGAAATCGAAATGATTTTTACAAAAACAATGCGCAGTTTGTATTTCAAAACTAGAAAGGCTAATTTTGGGCATCTTCACTAGATCTGAAATTTTATTTCTATTAATGAGTATTTTGTTCCTAAATTCTGATTCACTAAAGAATATATCAGTGACTTTAAATAATTTGGAGTTTCATGAATTATGTTTAAATGGAGTACTATGGGTGAAAGACCATTTCATCCTTGGTTAGGACAAAACACACATGCGGAGTCATCGAGACTCTAATGACCTTCGCCGAATGACCCTTAAAGCTTAATTAGGATTTTTATAAATTTAATTAGAGGATTTTTACACTATAATGACGTGAGAATTAGAGGGTTTTTCCTACATTGTTGAAGCACATGGTTGTGAATGAAATGCTTTGATTATAGTTTATTTTCCTAAAAAAATTATATGATCTTGGTTATGAAAATGACACCTTTGAACTGTTTTACCCCACATGAAAATGATGATTGTTCACTATGAAGTTTTGGGGCGTCTTAAATACATGATATCTTGTTATTGAAAGTATTTTGAGATTATGCAAACTATATGTGATGTTTTCAAATATATATTATGAAAATGCATAGAAAGAGTCTTTCATGTTTTGAATTGATTTGAAAGAATGTGACATGAGATCATTGGCATCATCTTCCATTCATGTACCTCATGCACCTAGCATGGTATGGGAAGTATGTTTGACGATCAAAAGTGCTGAATAGTTCGGACAGACTTTGGTGTCGTGGTTATGAAAAGTGAAATTGACGAATCAAAGTGGTGAATAGCCCGGGCGGGATTTGATGTTGTACCTGTATTGAAATGGAAGAAATATTTCACCAGTGGGACCGATTGAGTCGATCGGCATGTAAGCCATTGATGGTTTACTGTGGGGCATGCATACTTCATGGCACCAATGACAAAACACATCATGATGAGCATTGATATGATTTGACAAAGAAATTTCGATGATGACTTGAATAAGAACTTCATACAAGTACTTTGACTTGACATAACATGGGTTTGAGATTTTGAAATATAAAATGAAGGTGAATTTCATAAAAGTCCTTTGTAAGATGAAAATAAGATTTGAATCAAGAGAAAGATTTGAAGTGAGCTTGTGAGTTTTCCTAGAATGACATGTTTTGAGAAAAGTATAGAGTATACTTTGAAAGAGGGGTTCCTATAATAATATAGAAATGGTTTTGATGGAATGTATTACAATATGATATTTTGAGATTTGAGAAAAGTACCAAATGTGATTTCGAACATGAGGTTTTCATCATGAAAAGAAATATGATTTGAGTACGTAAAAGTGATACTTTAATATATGCTAACTATGAGGAATGTTTTAAGATTGAGATACATTGTATGTATATAATATGTAATGTTTTCATCATGAGAGTATAAATATTTATGCTATTTTGGTATGACACATCCTAGTCGCATTTCTTAGTTGGAATTCCTACTGAGCGCGTTGACTAAGCCCATAAATTCCCCCCTTTAGGTGTGTATGCAAGTTTAAGGAATGTAGAAGTGATCGAAACAAGCGATGGCCGAATATGAACAAGATGGAAGCGTTGATAGCTTAGTTGAATTTTATTCATTCGAGAACTCGAGAACAATGCAATTTGTAAGAATGTTCATTTTAGAAATTGTAATATTATGACTTTGAATATTTAGCATTCTTGTTTTGTATTTGACTCATGTAATTGTTGGGAATTACCCTGTCTTTGCTTGAATTGTGGTTTGTTACTTATGCAATGTTAAATGTTTGAATATTCCGTAGGTTATGCTAGCACGTGCAAATTGTCATCGTGAGTATGTTCCACGCAAATGCTAGGTTGGGCCTGTCAAGGGTCGGGTCTTCGGACTCGGACTCAGCTTGCGTCATGGCACTCCATCCTTTTATTTCTATTTCTATTTACAAAAAAAAAATTACTCTGATTTAAGTGATGGAAAAGGGCGGGGTGTCACAGTTGGCATCAGAGCATAAAAATGGAGTCGAGTTTAAACAAACTTAGCATACTCCCTGAATGAAATTCAAATGAAAAGTCAAGGTAATTCGCAGTTACGTGTTGGACTAGAACCTAGAAATTTCCCCAAAAGAAGATGCATATGGCAATTTAGGGATTTCCCCAATCAAAATACTGAACAATCGTATGGAATAGTTCTCCCTGATGACGGAGTACAATTGTTGGGATGAACAATTTTTATGAGATGATTAGATGAATAGAATTCTAATCGGCTTGTTACTTGGCTTAGGAAAATGTCACCGAAAGAACGTACCCGAAGAACTTGTACGCACTCGGGAAATGTTGGTGAGACAAGTAACAACGTTACACTCATGTCAGGCAAGACCTTTTTCAGGCAATACCCAGTGCAGCGTCACAACTTGATCAAACAAGGATCGGCCTGACTATCACAATTGACTCCCAAGACCGTACTATTGTGAGAGATTTTCAACATCAGCGTCCCCTTATTTCTTGGACCCACGCACTTGGTCTGTGGCTTGGCCCACTGTAAAATGCGCATGGAGCTGTCTGTAGTATGGAACTTAGGCCTGGCCCAGTGGATTGGGCTTCTAGCTCATGAACTTCAATCTTCAGCAGACTTTCATTCTGTAAACTTTATTTTTCGGAACTTAAATAATTAATTCACCACTTATTCTAAAATATTGAAATAATCCAATTTCTTATAAATGGATCCGGATTATCCAATTTACAATTTAAATTCCTAAAAGTGCCAGAATAGTTATTAAAATTCCAGATCTTCCGATTTAAGCATAGAATTTGCCATTTCTTCCTGTTTTAGGCAGATTTCCTGTTTTCTCCAATTTTTACCTACAAAACTAAAAATAACATTAACTACATCTAATATTTATACAAACAAGGGCTAACTGGTCCAATAATCGAGGTAAAATAATCATTTTTATGTCTCAACAACAACCTTGTGCTCATTCTTTTTGCATGCCACCGCTTCGATCCACTTTAATGCATAGTCAACGCCTACGAGGATGTATAGATTGCCGAAAGAATTGGGAAATGTTCCCATGAAATCAATGCCCGAAACGTCAAAAGGTTCAACTGTTAGGATGGGGTTTAAAGGCATCATATTTCCACGAGATATACCACCTAGTCTTTGGCATCTATCACATGAAATACAGAAGGTATGGGTATCGCGAAACATGGAGGGCTAGTAGAATCCACACTACAATATTTTTGTAGTTGTCTTTCTAGTGCTGAAGTGTCCTCCACAGGCATGATCATGACAGAAACTTATGACGTTTTGTTTTGCCTCTTCAGGGATTTACGATGAATAACTTGGTCCGCACAATGCTTAAACCAGTATGGGTCATCCCAAATGAAAGTTTTGACTTGTGCCAGAAACTTTGATCTATCTTGCCTAGTCCAATGTGGAGGCATTTGACTAGTAAAAAGATAATTGACAATATCCGCAAGCCATGGTAATTGGGATACTGAAATGAGTTGCTAATCAAGAAAGGTCGAGTATCATCTGCGAATTCAGTTATCAATCTAGATAAATGGTCTGCTACCACATTTTCAGAAGTTTTTTTTGTCCGGATTTCGATGTCAAATACTTGTAGCAACAGGATCTATCTGATCAGGCGATCTTTCTTTGAAAGAAGATACTTAAGTGCAGCGCGGTTGGAATAGACAATGACCTTCGAACCCACTAGGTAGGATCGAAATTTGTCTAGCTCAAATACGACAACTAACAACTCTTTCTCCGTGGTGGAGCAGTGGAGTTGAGCGTCATTCAGAGTTTTCTTGGCATAGTAGATAACATGAGGCAACTTGTTCATCTTATGTCCTAACACAGCTCCTACGGCATAATTTGAGGCATCGCACATGATTTCAAAAAGTACAAACCAATTAGGTGGCTGTATTATCGGAGCTAAAGTCAAAGAGATTTTCAAATTTTCAAAGGTAGTGACACACTTTTCATCAAAATTGAAAATGACATCCTTGGTCAGGAGTCTACACAGAGGTCGCAATATGTCACTAAATCCTTTGATGACTGTAGAATACAGCATGACCTAAGAATGATATGATCTCTTTAACGGTTTGGGGTCTTGGTAGATTAGAGATCAAGTCGACTTTGGCTTTGTCCACTTCAATTTCTTTTATAGAGATAATGTGTCATAGTACTATGCCCTGTTTCACCATAAAGTGACATTTTTCCCAATATAGTACCAGGTTCTTTTCTTTGCACCTGACTAACACAAGGGTCATATGGTGTAGTCATTGGTCAAAAGTAGATCTGTAAACAAAGAAGTCATCCATAAAGACTTCTAAGAATCGTTCGGCTATATCGGAAAATATGTTGATCATGCACTGCTGAAAGGTGGCGGGTGCATTTTACAATCCAAATGATATACGGTGATATGCGAACATACCGAACGGACAAGTGAAGGTGGTTTTCTCCTTATCCTCAAGAGCAACATAGATTTGGTTATAGCCGGAATAACCATCAAGAAAGCAATAGAATGCATGACCGGCTAAAGGCTCAAGCATCTAATCAATGAAAGGAAGAGGGAAGTGGTCCTTACGGGTGGCATTTTTCGGCTTACGGTAGTCAATACAAACTCTCCAGCCCGTTTGAATGCGAGTTGGGACTAGCTCGTTATCCTCATTTTTTACTACAATCACACCAAACTTTTTCGGGACAACCTGTATTGGGCTTACCCAAGCACTGTCAGAGATCGGGTAAATGATACCCACTTCAAGAATTTTTAAAATCTCAGCTCGTACCACTTCCTGCATCACCGGATTTAGTCTTCTTTGTGGTTCTCTAGATTTCTTGGAGTTCTATTCTAAGTGAATTTTATGCATGACCACAAAAGGACTAATTCCTTTGAGATCGGCGATAGGACCATCCATTAGCTTCTCGGTGATCTCGTAGAATAGTGAGGAGTTTAGACTCTTGTTCAGAAGTTAAATCGGAAGCGATGATAAAAGGTAAAGTGTTTGACGGTCCAAGATAAGGATATTTCAGAGTTTTAGGGAGTGCTTTGAACTCTAATTTTGGTGGCTTCTCCATAGAAAGAACCAATACAGATTGATTAATAGGGAGAGGTTCGAATTTCCTTGCTCTAACATCATATGGAACGTTGTTTAGTAGAGCGTTCACCTCTTGCTCTCCATTTTCATTGAAATATGTGCCAAAGGTGGACAAAGACTTCTCAAATGGGTCATTACAGATGAAGTGAAGGAAGGAATCCTGAATAAAACTCTAGATAATATTGACTTCGCATGTATCATCTGTGCAGAGGGGTTGTTGACACAGGCCAAACGCATTGAGTTCTGTTGTCAGATCTCCAAATGAGAACCTAAGGATACCATTCCGGTAATTGATAACAGCTTTTGCGGTGGCAAGAAATGGTCGCCCAAGAATGACCGGAATGTGCCAACTTTCGTTTTGAGTGGGTTGAGTATCCAACACCACAAAATCGACTGGAAAGTAGAACAATTCGACTTTCAGCAGAACATCCTCTATCACACCTCTTAGAATTTTTATAGAGCGGTCAGTTAATTGTAGGGGTGGTTTCAGTTCTCCTAAACCTAACTGTCATAAACAGAGTAAGGCAGTAGGCTCACACTGGCTCCAAAATCTAGTAAGACCCTGTCAATTAAATATGTACCAATGGTGCATTCAATGGTTGGGCACCCAGGGTCCTTATATTTAATCGGGAATGGTTATTGGAGGAGTGCACTTGCATTTTCCACTAGAAATGCCTTTGTGGGAACATTAGTTCTCTGTTTTGCCATACAGAGGTCTTTGAAAAATTTGGCATATGAGGGTACCTGATTGATGGTATCAAGTAGAGGGATATTGATACTAACATGTTTAAATGTCGCTGTAACGCCCCGCCCTTTTTCACTCGCTTTCCAAAAATCATAGTCTATTTTTATTTTTAAAGTGATAAAGAGCGGGAAGTCACGACGCGAGCTAAGTCTGAACTTCTAAAGTCCGACCCTTAACTGGCCAACCCTATGTGTACATGGACTAAGTCCATGAATATGGTTCACACATAATAATATATACATGCGGATTAAATCATAAACTGTGGATTATAATAGAACCTAAATCTATTCCTTTTTAGATAGCAAAGTACTTCAAGTCTTTAACCATAATTAAACTTAACTTAAATATCCAAACAAACCATTCAAACCATAGCAAAATCATCTAAGTTATTACATGCCCGAAATCTAGCTACTCAAATTACAAGTCCATGAGTAACTTAAACAAAAATATAATCCAATCACATATCCAAGCTCCTATGCTTGGCTCCGATCACGTTCATCGTCCCTTTCCTTTCCTGTGTCATCCACTAGGGTAGAAATAGGGCGTTAGAACAACGCGCCCAGTAGGTATTCCATTTAGGGTCTACACATGGTTAATACATATCATATATAATAACATAATGTCAAAACCATATAAAACAATGCCATGTCATGAGGTCAAATGCTATGAGTCCCACCCATCACAAGTACATATAACCTCTTGATGGGATTCTCATCATCAAGGTACCCCCACATAGGTCTTTTGGACTCCCCGACGGAGTGTGGCCCCTCTGGTTACCTCTTGATGGAAAATGCACAGCAAGGTCCCCACAGTGGTCTTTCGGACGCCCCGATGGAGTGTGGCCTCCGGTTACATATCCTCCCTCCCATGCCATGCATGAGATGCAAAAGTCCACATGCTATGCAATTATACAAATCATAGCATTTTAAATCTCGTATTTAAAACATAATCTTTTTACGACATAACTCAACAAAATAAACCAATTAAACCATATTACATGAACCATGTTTTCAAAGAGGTAGAATCCTACCAAAGACCACTAAAGTGTCTTTGCTTCTTAAACCGGCAACTGCTCACGATCGCGCACCGTTTATGAAGTCCCGTTACATATCAACAAGTCAATCCCATATTCCATTTGATTTAACATTAGGTCTAAGTCCATAAACACAACCTTGTGGGGTTCTGCCATACACCATGGCCGAACCTCACTTACTTGATTTGGTCCCTGATTGATCTTTTACTCCATCACCACTTAGTTAATCACTTAACAATTAATCATCTACCATTGGTGACCACCTAAGTCCATAAAACATTCCTCATGGGGTTCGGCCATACACCATGGCCGAACCCATGATCTTTCATTTTCTTGCCTATATTTACAACTTTGCCATTTATACAATATTGCCATTCTTCTATCCATAGCTAACATTCCATTCATCTAAGCATACATAAGTCCACACTTTGATCCACAAAATGGTTCATGGGGTTCAGCCATACACCATGGCCGAACCCTATGATGTCTAAAACCCATTTTTTCCATTGAGTCATTTACCCTTCTTAGGTTCATAAAACAATATTACTCCATTTAATCCCTTCAAAATCCTTGATAACCTTCCATGGTGTTCGGCCATACATCATGGCTGAACCCATGGTTCATGGTTCTTTCACCAAATATCATTTTAACACCATGTAAAATGATTAGTATTCCTCCCTTTAAAGTCCTTTAAAAAATCCTTAACATGCATCTACCATTTTCATGTTTTGAAGCCCATTAAAATATTAAACAATCCACATAATTCAATATCTAAGAAAACCCTAAATCCATAAATATTACTTGGTGGGGTTTGGCCATACACCATGGCCGAACCTCACCCTTTGGCTTTGTGCCCTTCTTTTCCATTCTTTATACATAGCTAATGTCTTTAACAATACTTCCCTTTTAAATCCTCTTAAAACATCATAACCCTCCATGGTTTTCATCCTTTTCAAAATTATTAATAACCAATGTTCTTTCATGGGGTTCGGCCATGCACTATGGCCAAACCCTATGGTTCCTCCTTTCCATTAAAATACCATAATCATCCCCCAATTTTCTTCCATGGGGTTCAGCCATACACCATGGCCGAACCCTATGGTTCCTTACTTTAAACAAAGTCTATCAAAAATACCTACCGGTTCCGCGACTCCTCCGGTTTTCCTGTGCTCCGGCTTGTTCTTCCAATCCTTTCCTTCCTTAGCCTTTTCCTCCTTCTTCTTGATCCTTTGGCCGAGTGTGAGAGCTTGAGAGAGAGAGATAAAATTCGGCCTTGAGTGAGAGGGAGAGATGTTTGAGATGTCCACTCTAAATTATTTTCTCTTTGGTCCTTATGGGTGGTCGGCCAAGAGATGGTTTTGAGGGAGAGAAGAACAACCAAGAGGGAGAGAGAGATAGAATTGCAAAACTAATGTCTTTCTTTGATCAATAGGGTCGGCCAAAGGTGGCGTCCTTTGGTGACACCCCTTTGTAACTCCCAACCTCATTTACCTCCCTCAATTAAATTCCATTTGGGGGTTTCATCTCATGTCTCCAACGGCTGCAATGGTGGTGCCTTGTGTAACCTCCCCAAACATCATTCATCTCCCATTAATGCTTCCTTTGGGGGTTTCATCTATGGGATGAAACTTTCCCCCCCTTTCCCCCTCCAACATGTACCCTTGGATTTTGAATTGTGTAACCCCCAAAACTTTTCCTCTCATTACTTCTCCATGTGGGGGTTCTATCTTTGAGATGAAACTCCCATGCCAACGTGTGCTTTTATTTGAATTTGCAATAAACCAAAACTTCCCACCTCTCCAACGTGTAACCCTTGCTTTGAATTTTGAAACAACAACCCTTCATCTTCACACTTCACTCACTCTTTAATTCAACTCACCACTTTAATTTAACTCATTTCAAATCAACTCAACTCACTTAACTCATCACTTTAAAGTCAACTCACTCACTTGATTGCCTTCCCATTTTAATTCAGCCCCAATTAAGTTAGGCTTGAACTCACTTGGTGGTCAACCAAATCAACCATGACCCATTGGGTCCCAATTGGGCCTTTTGACCCAAATAACAACCTTGAACCAATTAAATGCACCTTACCCATTTACTTTAAATTGAACCTTATACCATAACCGTTGGGTCTTAATTGGGCCATTGACCCAACACCTTACCCATCTAAGGTTCATATCCGTTAATTCACAATTAAAATGGTAAATCACGTAAATATAAAAATCCGGGGTGTTACAACCGCTAATATGCCACCATAAGGACTCGGGATGCACTCAGTGAGTTATCATGATGCTTGGATTGACCAAGGATCTGTTATTTCAGTTGTTCAGGTATTTCCACTTTGTTGTCTACCTGTCTTCTTGATCTCAAGGAGTAATTGATTTGACATTCTCTGGTTTGGACAATGAAACTTCATACTGTCCCTTGGGATTAGGAATAGGTTGATTGGGAAATCTATTTTTTTCCCTGTCACCTATTGTGGTGGCTAACTGTCCAAGCTGTGTTTCAAGCTTGTGCATAGCATGCTGGGTAGATTGCATGAATTGTTGCAACGTATCTTCTAGAAAAGGCTTATGTTGAGATGGACCGGATTGATAAGACTGATTTGGCTGGGATGGATGATTTTGAGATGGTAAAATGGTTGGTTCTGAAGTGGTTGGTATGGTTGACTTTGATATTGAGGGGGTCCATTATTTACTAGAGGTTGATTTTGCCGCCAGGAAAAATTTGGATGGTTTTACCAAATAGGATTGCACAAACCTCATTGTTCGGTTGAGAACTTAGCAATTGATACTAAGGAAGGACAGTTTGGGGCAATGTGTCTTAGGTTAGAACATATTGCACAAACCTCATTGTTCAATCTTAATGATGGGTTCTTCACCTAAGTCATCGCTAACACATCTACTTTTTTTGATAGGTTTTGTAATGGCCCTGACCCAAGAAAGCCTACAAAGCCGAGCCCAATAGGGTTGAAACTGTGAAATCTAGCCTTTGTCGGTTGGATCGACAAACAGTGTCAGTCGAACCGACGACCAGTAGTGGAATGGACGAGTGGAGTGGAAAAAAATCCCACATCGGAAAGGAGATTATTTGGAAAGGGGTTTATATGAGGCCACACGTCCTTCACCTAGCAAAACGCGTTTTGGGCCTGCAATTGAGCCAGGCCCAGTACAAAGTCCGCGGGCCCTGTGTTAGTGGCCCAGAGTGCACAATATTGTGTTGGACTGAGTTGGGTTGGATCGGGCATGCCCGGGTTGGGCCATGGAAAATGGTATGAGAGCCAAGTTCAACACTCAGACTATGTGAGCCTTCCATTATGTTGAGTCGAGCTGAGTCAAGAACGGGGCTTTCCCCTAGGCAGCTGACACTAAGTTATCAACTAAGGACGAGGCTTTCCCCTAGGCACCGAGTCGAGCCGAGGGTGGCTCTAGTCTTAAGGAGGTGGATTGTAATGGCCCTGACTCAAGAAAGCCCAGAAAGCCAAGCCCAATAGGGCTGAAACTATGAAATCTAGCCTCTATCGGTTGGACCGACAGACAGTGCTAGTCAAACCAAAGGCCATAGTGGAATGGACAAGTGGAGTGGAAAAAAAGTCCCACATCGGAAATGAGATGATTTCGAAGGGGATTTATATGAGGTCACACCTCCTTTTACTAGCACAACACGTTTTGGGCCTGCAATTGAGCTAGACCCAATGCAAAGTCATGCAGGCCCCGTGTGGGTGGGCCCAAAGCAGACAATATTGTGTTGGGCCGAGTTGGGTTGGATCGAGCAAGCCCGGGTTGGGCCGTGACAAGTTTGTTATCACAAACTTAACATTAAAGTCATTGCTAACTTCATACAAACTTCGTCTCTTTGAGGTTTGTGCTGAACTCTCTCACTTTTGGAGAAGTCCCATCGTTGAGAGTTCTCCACCAAGTTTTCCAAGAAATTCTGTCCTTCATTTTCATTTTGTTCAAAAAATGCCCCATTTTTCATAGACTCAACCAAAGTACTACTAGATGTGGTTAAGCCATCGTAGAAAAATTGCATGAGTCTCCAAGTTTCAAAATCATGATGGGGACATTTGCTCAATATATCCTTCAATAATTCCCATGATTTTGAGAATTATTCACCCTCTTTTTAAATAAAATTTGAGATTTCCTTTTGAGGGCATTTGTTTTAGATATGGGGAAAAATTTGTTCAAGAATTTATTGAGTAGCTAAGCCCATTATCTGATGGAATTCACATGTAGGGAGTTTAATGGATTCTTCAGTGACAGTTTGAATTTTATTGGTGGCACAAATCTCTAGAAATTGTTTAACATGTAAGTAAGGATCCTCACGATCAAGGCCATGGAACGAAGGTAGGAGATGTAATAGAGATGGTTTTAGTTCATAGGGTGCATTGGTTGTTGGGATGACTATACTAAAAGGTGTATCAGCTATGACCGATGAGAAGTAATCTCAAAGAGTTTTCTCATTTTCAATTCCTTTGGCCATTCTGGATGGTGATGTGGGTGGACTGTCTATATCTATGACTGACCCTCATTGGGCTCCAGACTTAACTATCGGTGAACAGACGGGCAATGTGACTCGAACCAAACGATTGGTGGAGTCACAAGACCAACGAGGCATACACTGACACGATCATTCACGCCCAACCAAATATCATACAAAATATGCCTAGTCCAATTTTCGAATCTCACTAAAGAATTCGAATTTTATTGGTGACTACAGGGATTGTAAAAGCTAGACCTTGCTCCTAATTTTCTTTCCTGCAATTTTAGCCTCCGATAAGAGTTTAACCAAAAGATAGCCAGGTAAGCTCTCACGTAAGTGGGGGAGCACAGACGGCATCTCGTCCCAGTGTATCCTTAGACGTGCTTGACCTCACGTCTTGGTGACATAACTATCCTTAGACACCATTCTTAAAGAAAACTATTCACTGGTAACATAAAACACACTGGCCTGAAAATAGTCCTAATGAGCATGAAACCCTAATTCTAACTAATGGTTCTAAATTGACTTTATCAAGGAGATGTATGAACCATTTTTACTATCTTATTTTTCTAGATATTGTGAAAATACAATCCTAATTTACCAATGCATCATTCAAGCAAATATCCAAACAATAATAAAATAATCTAAGCTAATACATGAATACTAATACCCTATATGCATGAACAAATTAAATGTGCAAACTAGCTAAATTAGAAACATAAAGGAAATTAAAGAACACCCTAAGTGAAAGTTCTATATGAATGCATGAGAAGAATAAAATCAAAAGAAAGTGATTAAGCACTCACTTTAGCCTCTTATGTATATTTTCCAATAATTTTTAAGCGCGCATTTAAAAACCTGCAGAACAGTACATACAAGCCTTTGTGTAGATTGTAATTCAAAGAATGCATGATCCTAGTCATGTGTCCTCCTACATTACAACTAGTGGAGAAAATATAATATTTCCAACCTAATTAAAAAAATTAATTAAGTCAAGGCCATAAAGTTTTTAAAATTAGATTCCACCAAATTAATCCACAACTTCATAATCTCCATGATTTGGTAGTCTTCTAGAAATCAGATTTTGAAACTTTCCAAAGTTAGATGAAATTCTAAATTTAGAAACTTTGTAAGTATGGAGATTTTCTAAAATTAGATGTTTCCAAAAATAGATCACTTTCCAAAAAATAGATTTTTCTAAAACTAGAAACTCTCCAAAAATAGATCATTTTCCAAAAATAGATTACTACTAAATTAAGACATATTTCCAAGATTTGAATTTTTTTTGCTAAAATAGGAAACTAATAAATTAGAAAATTTCTCAAAATAGAAAATCCTAATTGTAGTAGTTTCAAAACTGAGTAACTTTCCAAAAATAATTTAATTCTAGAATAATTGATATTTTAAAAAATCTATAATTTAAGGAAACTTTCTAAAATTAGAATTCCTAAAAAAATCAAAATTTCTAAAACAATTAGAAATTTCTAATTTTAAAGAGTTGTCTAAAATAGAAACATTCTGAAAATAAGAATCTTTCCAAAAACACATAGATCGAATGGCACACACTTTATTTTCATGATTTCCACAGCAACGGCACCAAAAACTTGTGAAAATTTAAAATTTATTACTCTCAAGCATACGAATCATTTTATAGTATAGCAAATGAGTGCGAGATCGAACCCAAGGGAAATCAATAAAATATATGTATAGAAATAAAATTGGCACCACTAAAAATAATGTGATCTAAGAAATAGAATTAAATGTGAACGAAAAATTCTATAACGTGGAATTATATCTTTAATTTAGAAAAGCCTAGATTTGGAAACCAAAGTTAATTTTATTACCTAACTCTCGAATTCAACAAAATAAGACATCTAAATGAGATTCAATTTATTTCAAGAATCATAGAATAAAATCTTTCAACTTTTCTTAAAATGGTGGAACAAAATTTAAATAACCTCATCTTAATTTAAAACTACATGATTAGGATTCAAATATTACATTTTTCAAACTAGTTCAAAGAATTGAAAGAATGGATTGAATAAAATGAATAACATATACAAACAAATAAATAAAATAAAATAAACAAGTAAATAAACAAACAATCAAAATATTTTACAAATGGATTACATTACATCATAGCCATCAAACATCATACATAAAGAAATAAATAAATAAACATGAGATCTAGACCATGGAATTCACGTAAAAATCCAAGTTTCAATTCATGATTTTCATTAAAATTAAAATCCATAGTCCCTAATTTAATTAAATGAACCTTAGATCTCAGATTTGGACAATTAAATTCTAGATCTAAAATATTTCATTTGTTCCAAAAAGGAACCTTAGATCTGAATTTAAAGAAATCAAAAAGTTCTAACTATTTCATATGTCCAAATAATTAATCAAAGAACATAGAGTTAAAAATAAATCAAACAATCATAAGAGAAACTCAAAAATTGTTTTCCAGTGATATAAAAGTGTATATCAGATTCATTTAATTGAAATTAAATCACAAGCATTGGAAAATACATTAGAACCAAAAAAAAAATTACAAAGAATTCTCACTTTGCAAAATTCGAACTATGCTCCTTGTCTTCTGTGTATTTCCAGAGTCTCAATGGTGATCTCCTGCTCTTGACCCAGATCGAAATTTACTGTGCATTAACGCCTGTATTTAAAGGTTTCAGGTGGGAATGGATGGTTGGGATTAAATCTTGGTTTAATTGATGAGTGAAGGGCCAGGATTAGATTATTTTTAAAATGAAAAGACTAGGGTGTTTACATAAAGTTTGTTGAATGGTGGCTTGGGGAAGGAGTTATCTTGGTGTGCAAGAAAGGGATTTTTGCATGGAGTGGATAGGATTAGGGTTTGGGTATTTCAAATTTCTCATATGTGGTTTAGGGTTTAATGCATGTAATGCATGAATGAATGGATGAGATTTAAAGTTAACATGAATGAATGGATGGATGAATGGATGGTGACATGGATGCAAAATTCGAATGGAGTGGATGGGGATTTGCTAAAATCGTGTGTGAGGTGTGTGGATAGGTGATGATCTGTATGTCATGTGGAGCATAGCTTGGCCCATTGGAATGGATCTCTGGCCCATGGATTTTGAATTTCAGACTTTTGTTCTTCTCTGGCTTCTTGAATTGTAGCTTTTCTTTCCAGAATTAAAATAATTAATTCACCACTTAAAATCTAAAATTGTTGAATTAATCTAGATTCTCATAATTGGATCCAAATTATTCAATTTACAATAAAAATCCTAAAAGTGGTGTGAAATTAATTATTAAAAATTTGGGTCTTCCATTTTAAGCACAAGTCTTGCAATTATTCCTGGTTTTTTATTTATTTCCTATACTTTCCATATTTATCTAAACAACTAACAAACAATATTAAAAATGTACCTAGTTCCTCCATTACAACACCCAACTGCACACTGTCCGTTGTGGGTTGCCTCCCATACCTGGACATGTTATCATAATCATGTCTAACAACATAAATCATCACATCATCATAACCATATACACATATAAATAGTCCCTCCATTACATCACCCAACGGCATGCTGTCCGTTGTGGATTACCTCCCATACCTGCACATGTTATCATAATCATATATAACAAGATAACCACATTCTAATATAGCTAGCCGAAATCAGTATCATACTTCATCATGTAAAATCAATAGCTCATAACGGATTACTTAAATACACATCTCCATGTCCGACATAATTATATTTGCATCTCATAAATAAACACTCAATGCATCACCAACACCTCCCGAGTATCACATTCAATATCTGTTTATTCAGTTAGAATTTTCCAGAGCTACATATAGTTGACGGGAGTACACTCAAAATGATCCCTTGCCACATGTTCAATTTCAACGGTTTCCCTCTATCGAGTGGCTTAGAAAATAAAGGGTCCAGTTCAGGTCACTCCATGTCCAGAGGTAAGCATTTTTGAATTATGCAAATGCATGCTAAATCGTGATAAGTCCCCTCATAGTGTGTGGAGTAAAAAATTTGAACTGGGCAAAAGCCTTGATGGGTTGAAAGAAGCTCAATCTGTTCAAACAAGATGGGCGAATAAGTAAATAAAGTAAAGCAGGATAAAACGAGAATGGACAAAAAACGGGATTAAACTAGGCTGGGTTCGAAACGGGCCGAACTGGGTCGGGCTAGAAAGACGTCCTTGAAAAGGGTCGAGCCTAAAAACGGGCTTTGAAAAGGGTCAAGCCTTAAAATGGGCTCTGAAAAGCCTAAACCAGTCTGCTGGGTTGGGTCTGGGCCAGTGGGCCAAGCAGTTGGGTCACAACCCAAGCCCAAGAGCTGGGTCAACCCAAAAGCCCAACCTAGTCGACTCGAACTCGAGTCGACTCAGTCACTCAGCTGAGTCGAAGAGGGGGAAAATGGGAGGGGAAAAACCAGAGAAAAAAAGGAAAATCGGGGAAAATGAAGGAAAACCAAAAAATGGGAAAATAGATTAAGAATAAGGGGGAAAACATAAAAAAATCGAGGAAAACCAAGTAAAAACAAGGAAAACTCAAGAAAAATCATGGAAAACTGATGAAAATAGAGAAAGAGGGGAGATGAAAGACCAGAATAAAGAGGAGAAGAAAAAAGTAAGAAAGACAGTACCTGGAAGGCGAGAATCGGCAACCTTAGGAGGCGAAAGGGGGCGCCGAGCTCCAAACCCGCCTGAAAAAGGATGCTCGCACCGACGGAGGGAGGGAAGATGAAGGATTAAGGAAGACAGACAGCAGAGAAGGAGGGTTGAAGAGAGAGAGAGAAATGAGAGTAAGCTGAAAGAGAGAGAGAGAGAGAGAAAAGAGGAGGGGTTACCCGAAGAGAGAGTCACCGCAGGGAGGAAGAAGGCAAAGGGTTGTGGCTGCGTGTAGCTTTCCAGCTACAGTGGGGTTTTAGGAGGCAGTGTTAGGGTTTTTGGTTTGAAACTTCTCGTTTTTTTTAACAAGGTCTAATAAAAATCAAAACCCACCATTATATATTCTATTTATTTGATTATTTACAACTTATTTTATTTTTTTCATTTCAAAAAGAAGAATCTAGAAACACGTGAAAATGAATTTCAAAATCGCCATGGCTTTTTTCATAAAACAAATCGAAAACACAAAAAAATTCTGAATGTCGGACGTCGAGAGAAATTGTATGTTTTTCATGATAGAACACACAATAATTATTACCAAAATGCTCTTTTGAGTTCTCGAACTAGAAATCAAATAAACTTGGGCCCACCGCGGGACCCACACCACTCTCAAAGTTACCAAGGTCCTGAAAACAGCTCAAAGATTCACAAATCTCCCAAAAATCGGGGAAAATCAGAACGAGTCATTACAGTCTTTGGGTCCATTTTGAAAAAAAAAATTGAAAATTTTGAAAAAAAAATGATTTTAGCATTAATATGTGGATACAAATTTTTTATATCATGCTTTTCCAATTGAATTTTTTGAAATTTATGCTTGGAAATTTTTACACTAACCATATTAAATATTAGCTTGAAAAAGAAGAGTATCCATAACTCAAGTAATCATTAGAGAATATCAGTGGAGACTTATACCCAGTGAGCTTTTGAGCCATTCGATTCTTTTGAGGGTTATAAGCAAATTCTTATTTTCTTTGATATGCGATTGTCCTCGTTGTAAGATCTCATTATGTTAGGGCCTCGGTTTGACCGAGTCTATGTTTTGTGAATTCCATGACAGTGTGTATGACTTTTGCCTTGGAAGATTTAAGAAGATGTCAAAGTCGCTAAAGGCCGCATGAAGATCTACTGTGTAAAGAAGACTTTACACCATGTGCTTGACTGCCACTCAGGTAAGTGGACCTTAGTGGACTTTAGGACAAACCAAAATTGCCCAATTAAAACCTATCCTAAAACTGTGTAAAAATGGAAAATCTTAAGTCTCTGGTTCGAGACCTGGCTCGAGCCCTCGAGATTTAGCCGAGGCCTCGAGACCCTCCGTATCTAAGAACAAATCTTGATAGACTAATTTTTGAATGTGCTCTCAGTCTCGAGGCCTCAAACACGCTCCTGGAACCTCGTGACTTAAAACATGCTAAAAGTCAGGATGAATAATCCGGAAGATCTCTGAGTTGTATTTCCATATACATGCTCGAGCGCACTCCTCGAGACCTCGAGGATTAGTCATTGGGAAAAAATCTATAAACACACGACTTATGTTTTGTAATAGGTAGAGATCTACACACTAGAAAAACCCTATCTTCTCAGAGACCTCTTACATCAGGCTTTCTCTCTTCTTCATCAACCTTCATAGGTTGGATCCAAAGGCATTCAATGCTTACTCAATAATGAAGAACATGAGAACTACTTTCTAGGACCATCTTGTAGCATCTAAAGTCCTAAACCTACCATTCAGTTGTGGCACAAGCATCATTGGTGGATCATCAAATACTAAAAGCTGAAACATCAAGTTCTTTTCAAAAAAACACAACTTTCAAGATTAATTAAGGCCCAAGACAAGTGTTCTTTATTTATTTTATTTATCATTGTACGGTGGATTAGACCAGTGTGATTAAACCACCTTAAAAAATAGGTGCCGAGGATTAAACTAGGGTGACCGAACCTTTCAAAACTAGGTTGTAATGTTTGGGTGGGATTCCCATACATAGTGGATTTGGGATAGCCTGAGATAGGGTGAGTCTAGCAGTTGATGTAGATTCAGGTGAACCGAACCACTATGTATTCTCGTGCATCTATGGTTAATTGATTTGTGGTTTGCATTGTTAGATTTGTTTATCACTTGTACACACGTTTGATCATTCCGTTGCACATTGTTCTACTAACGGACTTTCACGTTATTCTATGTTTTTGTCAAATTACTGAGAATGACATCAAAATTGGATTATTACACTAGAAATTTTTCTAAATTTATTTGAAGCAAGGAAATAACCATATGAAGCTTAGGAAGTGATATAGGTCATTTTTGGATCGTTTGGGCCTATGAAGCCTACCTATTTTGGTCATATTATCCTGTTCGTTCCACTTTTGATCCTTCAATGAAAGTTAAACCTAATTTATTAGCCTTGTTATCCATACCCAACTCCGGTTATGAAGTTTGAGCCTTCATTGAACTATTTGTAACCTATTATTCTAGGGTTCAGTAAAGGTTAAAGATGAAAAATTGGGATGGTACTCTGAGAAAAACATGGCTCTTGAAAGAAAAAATAAATGACGTAGAAAAAGAGAAAAAAAAAAAGAAAAAAATGAGAAAAAGTAGGAAAAAAAAAAAGAAATGCTTTGAAAAGTTATTTATATTTGATAAATCTCAATGCAATGAATTGTTTCAGGGACGCTCCTAATTACTTTTCTTTTATTGATCCATCCGGACAAGATTCACTTGATTGATACATCAATCCGATATAAATCCAAGATATTTCATCGAATCATGCGATGAAGGGATTCGACTCGTACCCTAAACCGAATTCACTTTAAAAACAAATAATATTTTTGATTACTTGTCTACCCCTTTCCAAATTTAAGAATTCTACATCATCCTTAAAGATCCTTAAAGTTTGAATAAATAAAAAATAATTTTGTCATTTCCTAATTTCCTGGATTAGTTTAGTGTTTGCGTGAGATAGGCATATCTCATCTTAATGATGAACGAATCAATGAGTGAAAATGGAAGAAATAGAAATGGAATGGGGTTTGCCCTTTTTCTGTCGTGTCGGACAAATCACTCCCTGAGGGATCCTATACTCTCTATACTCTGTTATATATATATATATTATGGTTCATGAATGAACAACTAAAAAATTCTACAAATTCTATGGAATCGTCGAAGCAAGAAAGATTCTTCGGATCTAGTCATATCATTATATTGACAATTTCAAAAAACTGTTCATACTATGAGGAATGTTGAAAGAAAAATAGAGGAAGAAATATCCCATTCACATTATGAAGATCTCTAACTTTTCTTATCAAAGTATTAATTTTTGAATTTTTTATCCTTCATTGATATGACTCAATCCTAAGCCACATTTCGTCCTATTAGGAAGTTCTATAGATCTTCAGTTAATATGGTATTTAAAGTGGAGAATATATGAGGAAGAATTATGGTGTTTGATTCAACGTTATCAGGAAAATGGCATCCATTCATGAGATTTATATTTTTCTTTATTATAATCCGTTCTTTGTTGATACATATGTGAGATATTTGAATTTGAGAGATTATTCTGCTCACATATACTTTTGTGGGAAATTTAACGCAACCTTTGAGCGAAATTTTTTCTAAGAGATACCTTCGTGAGATTTTTTTTCTAAGAGATATCTTGGTGAGATTTAGAGTCTGTAACGCCCCGCCCTTTTTCACTCGCCAAAAATCAGAGTATATATTTTTTTAAAACAAAAGAGTGAGAGAGAGCAGGAACGTCACGACATGAGTCAAGTTTGAGTTTCCAAATCCCGACCCTTAACTGGCCACCTTTACGTGTGCATGGATTAAGTCCACTAAAACATTTCACACGTTTTAAGAATATTTGCAGAATTATTATATGAGTAAGATATCATTCATATACATGTCACTATTAAGTAAAAAAGCCAATCACCATATACTTAACTATAACTTAAATAGCATCAAACCTTAGCAAAATAAATCTAAGTTATTACAAAACCAATACATCATTCCAAAATAGATATAAATAAAGTAAGCATAAATCTGCTCAAGCTCCTACGCTTGACTCCCTTCATGTCCCATGTCCTTGCCATTCTCTGTTCCATCATCTATAAGGTAAAAGTGTAACACCTTGGGTTTTCAGTTTATTATTTATTTAATTTTGATTATGAATTTTGGAATTAAATCTTATATGGATAAGGAATTGGGCCATGACCCAATTAGGACCCAACTAATGTTGGAATTGCTTTTACTAAAATTTAAATGGGTAGGATTAAATTAATGGTGAATCATACCCAATTTTGAATAAAGGATATTATGGCTGAGTAGTGGATTTGAAATATCCAAGTAGATGTTAAAAAAAAATCAAATAAAGATTATCTTGGCCGAATTTTAGATAGTGATTTACATATTATGCACATGAGAGATATGTGGGATTTTTAAATCCACAATGATATGCTAGATATTTAAAAAGGGATGAAATATCTATGAATTAAATTAAAAGATTATTTGGATTATGATTAGGGTTATGCGCATAGTACTTGCTAATAAGAATTAAAGGAAGTCTTAATAAGGTAAGGGAAAGTCGGATATGGCTAATTAAAGAGGGAAAGTCGGCCATGGTTAAATAAGGAAGGTTTGATATATGTCTAGTGTTTTGGTTATAACTTTTCACTCTAATATCCGATTGCTTTGATTCATTTTTCGTTGGAAAGAAGATTTCAAGAGGTGTAACTTTTTAGTTTACCACTTTTTCTGATTCAGAAGTTAACAAGGTTAAAACTGTGCTACAATATACTATACGTGTAAAAAAAAAAAAAAAGGGAAACACAAGAGGGCAAGATTCTATTAAAAATATTCTAATATGGGATTAAGGAGAGCTTAATAAAAGAAAAGATCCATAGGGGTGCATGGTTTTTACAACCCCATTACCAAGTTATATTCTTCTCTCTCTCTCCCTCTCTCAAGTCCTCTCTTACACGGCAAGAGCAAGAGAAGAAAGGGCAGCAACTAGAAGGAGTTCTTGTTTGGAGAAAATCAAAGAGAAAGGAATAGAAAGATTAGAAGAGCAAGGAAGAGGTTAGTATTTAAGTATTAATGTTATAATTTTATTTATGAAATCAAAAGAACCATCGGGTTCGGCCATGGTGGTTGGCCGAACCCCATGAAGAGAAAATTAGAGATGGGTAAATGGTTTTAAAAGAGAAGAAAGAACCATAGGGTTCAGCCATAGTGCATGGCCGAACCCCATGGAAAGATTTGCTTAATTAATTGGTTTTAAAGATTGGAAACCATAGAGAGTGTTGATTTATTAATTGGGTTTATGTTCCTAGATCTTAAGTCATAGAAACCTTTGGTGATTGTATGTTTTAGATTCAAGAAAATCAATGAAAGAATATGGAATATGGGTCGGCCATGGCATGGCCTAACCATAGCTGTTTTATGGCTAATGGAGGGGATCTAAGATAATAAAAAAGGAGGAGTGAGGTTCGGCCATGGTGTATAGCCGAACCTCACCAAACATTATATGGATTGATGATTAATTTTGGATTAGATCTAAACCAAGGGCCAAGATCATGAACCATAGGGTTCAGCCATGGTGCTTGGCCGAACCCCATGTGTTAAAATTGGAAAGAAAATGTAAAAGATGGACCTAGATCTAAAAGGGTGAGGTTCGGCCATAGTGCATGGCCGAACCCCACTAGAGTTATTTTTGGAAACCTTATTATGGAAAGTATTGCTAAATTTGGGAAGCAATCCACATATGGAAGGAGTGGTTAATTATGGAAAAACAATCTAATTTTGGAAGGTGTTTCCAAATATGGAAAGGAGGTTACTTATTAAGGAAAGTTTCCATTCTTGGAAGTGGATATTAAAATTAGAAAGTATCTACTTAAAGACCATAAAAGTTATTTATGGAAACCATACCAAGAATGGAAGGTAAGGCTTGATTATGGAACCTAATTTAAATGAAGGGATTGGTTGCCATGAGTGAGGTTCGGCCATAGTTATGGCCGAACCCCACTAGGATTAGTTTTTGGAAACCTTGTGAATTTTGGAATAAGATATTCAATCATAGAAGGGTTGTTGTTTAATTAAGAAACCTTCTAAATGTGGACCTTAGGTTAAAAATGGAAGGTAAAGTTATTTTTAGAAAACTTTCCATTTATGGAAGGAGGTTTATATTTTTGGTACGTTAAATTGGGAAACCTTCTAATGATAGTAGGAGAGATTAATAAAGGGAAGTTCTATTCTTGGAAGGAAAAATCTAAATTTGGTGACCTTCCAATTATAGAAAGGTGGAGATTAATTGGAAATTATACACCATAGGGTTCAGCCATGGTGTATGGCTGAACCCCATGTTCTAAATTAAGGGATTAAAGGTGTCTTTAAATTATGGTTTAAGAGATGATTTATGAATTAGATTATGAACCTACATTATGAGTTAGGTTATGTTAGTTTTAAATAAAATAAAGGGTACAATGTATGATATGAATTGATGGAGAAAGTAATGGCAAAAATGTAATTAAAAAATACCAAAGTAGGAGAACCATGGGTTCGGCCATGATGTATGGCCGAACGCCATGAGATGTGATTGATGAACTTATTTGATTAGAGAAATTTTAAGGTCTAATTATGAAAGATTTAAAGGGAAGAGGAAGTCAATGGCATTTTGGTAAATATGAGAGATGTTGGACATTGGGTTCGGCCATGGTGTATGGCCGAACCCCATGAGTTATTGTATGGTATTATGTATTTTGGAAGCATGAATGAATAACTTGGAATCTAAGCAAAGAGAAGGGGATAGGGTTACCAACAGTGGCATTTTTCTAAATATGTATAAAAAATGGTAAACCATGGGTTCGGCCATGCATGGGGTTTTGGTTATAGACTTAGAACCTTTTAATTAGGTGAGACTTGTTGTTGATTTATCATTATGTTATAAGGTAACGGGATCTCGCAAGCGGTGCGCGATCGGTGATCGAATCTTGGACGGAAACGCAAGGACTTGTGAACGGTCTTAGGTAGGATTCCACCTCTTTGAAACCATGGCTTATGTACCTTGTTTTTATATTATGTTTGATGAAAATATGTTTTCAAGAATATGTTTTATTATATTGAATATCAAATGCTATGTTTAATTGTTTAAAATAGCATGGGCCAATTATGTTTCAAAGGATGATTTTACATGCTAAGTTTATTTATATAAAGAGCATGTGTTGGATGTGTTTTCAAATGATGATTTTCAATGCTATGTTATGTTATAAAATAGCATTTGTTTCATTGGCATCTCATGCATGGCATGGGGTGGAGGATTTATAACCGGAGGGGTCACACTCCGTCGGGGCGTCCAAAAAACCTATGTACAACACCTTGATGTGATTTCCATCAAGAAGATTTCCGGAGGGTCCACACTCCGTCGGGGCGACCGAAAGACCTATGTGGTAGGCACACTTTATGTACAGGTGATGGGTGGGACTCATTGCATATTTGTTATTATTGCATGGCATGGATTTATATGGTTTTGATATCACTATGTTATATGATATGTTTGTACTAACCATGTGTTAGCCGTAATTGGAATACCTACTGGGCGCGTTGTACTAACTCCCTACTTCTACCCTTTAGTGGATGATGCAAGAAACGAGGGAAACGCTGAACGCGGGAAGGGACAAACATAGGAGCTTGGAACGTTTTTAGTTTATATTTTGTATAAGATACTCTCGGGCTTGTATTTGAGTATCTAGGATTCGGATTGTAATAACTTAGATGAATTTGCTATGGTTGGATATTTTGCTGAATAATTATGATATGATAATGATGATTCAAGACTTGATGTACTTTGCTATCTGAATGGAATAGAACTTGGTTCTATTATGATTCCGCAATTTGGATGTTATGATTTTATTCCGTATGTTGATATTGCTATGTGTGAACCATTATAGTGGACTGAGTCCATGCACACATAGGGTTGGCCAGTTAAGGGTCGGACTTTGGAAGTTCGAACTTAGCTCGCGTCGTGACGTCCTGCGCTCTATCACTCTACTCTGTTATAAAAAAAATAGACTCTGAATTTACGGGAAAAAACGAGTGAAAAAGGGCAAGGCGTTACAAGAAGTAGGGCATCAGTCAATATGCCCAGTAGGAATTTCAAGTAGGGTTATGGTACACATAGGATCAATATAAAAATCAAGATAGAAAACTGTAACGCCCGCCCCTTTTCACCGAAATATCAGAGTCTATTTTTTTTTTTAAAAAGGAAAAGTGACAAAGGGCGCGGACGTCACAACGCGAGTTAAGTCCGATCTTCTAAAGCCTGGCCCTTAACTGGCCAACCCTACGCTTGCGTGGAGCCAAGTTCACGAGTACGGTTCACGCGTAGATGTAAGCTCAAGGAATATTAGTTCTCAGTGCGTAATTAACAACAAAGACTATCCTACAGATTTGAGATAGCAGGGAAGATAACATTCATTTAAATTTCTATAATACCTCAAAACCATAATGTCCATAATAAAATCCCAAAACATAGCCAGTAATCTAATTTATTACATTCCGACAAGCTAAGCTACTCAAATTACATTTTTCCAACATAAACTTAAACAACATAATTAGCCTGCCTTGCCAAGCTCCTAAGCTTGACTCCCGTCCCGTCCTTCCGTTTCGCCACCTCCTGCGTCATCAGCTAGGGTAGAAGTAAGGCGTTAGACCACGCGCCCAGTAGGACTCCAAGTAGGGCTAGCACATGGATTAGTAATAACAGCATGCAGATAATATTATAGCAAAACCATGCACTTTGGGCAATGTTATGCAATGGGTGTTCTATGTCATGAACCCCACCCATCCATCTCATCCTCATCGTATAATGTCCCTTTTTCAACCATACACAGTGTTCCAACTAAAATCCATACCATCATCGTACCATGATCCTCTTGATGGAAAAGCCTCATCAAGACACGATCCACACTAGGCATCCCCCTTGATGGAAGAACCATCATCAAGGTATAACAATAAATACAACATCCCCCTTGATGGAAAACCATCATCAAGGTATAATAATACATTATGAAACATCCCCATGCGTTTATCGGTCGCCCCGACAGAGCATGGACTCCGGTTTCATTTCATCCTTCCCCTGTCATATCCCTCCCATGCCATGCATGAGATGTAGATGCCATGTGCCATGTAATATATGTAGTTCAATAGTAACACAAAAACCCATCTTAAAACAATTACTTGATTATCAAATAAATCAAAGGGAAAAACATCCCATAATATTTAATCCAAAACCCATCTTAAGACACTCACATGATTTCCAAAATAATTTAAAGGAAAACATCACAAGATACATAATCCAAAACTCATCTTAAAGGCAACCACATGCTTTCCAAAATAAATTAAAGAAAACATCACCAATCCATGGCTTACAAAAATGTAGGAATCCTACCGAATACCGACTCGCGTCCTTTTACGTTTTCCGTTCGATAAACCCGGTCGCCGATCCCGCACCGCCTGCGATGTCCAGTACCTTATTACACATTTATCATTAGTCCATGTTTTAACCATTTCTAAGCCCATATGAAAAACCAGGTCACTATTTAGGTTTTGTGGGTCCGGTCCCATGTCATCTATTAAACCTTTTACTCCCATAAGTCTTAAAATTTGGCCACCCTAGGCTTGATCAACCACTTATAAGGTTATTACATTAGAGCCCCTCATTCCATGATCAATCTCCATGGAATTCTTGAATTTGGCATTTAATTACGGTTTTACCACTACCTCATTTTCCATGGTTAATCACCCATTTATCCATGCATGATTAAGTCCAAAAATTGATCCACAACCTAGGTCCATTAATGATCCCTAACCACGTTACAAGATCATTAAAAATCAGCCCTTAACTTAGCCTCATTTCCATTGATTTAAACACATGATAATTCCAAATTTTAGCCCTTTAAGCATTCTAATTTATGAAACTAAAATGCATCAACCCCAAGCTTAATTTAATCATTCATAAGGTCATCTTAATGCACCCAAGTTCATGTCCAACATACATGGGGTTCAGCCATGGTTCTTCATTGTGGCCCATAATTACAGTTATGCCACTAAACTTCCATGGTTTAATATCTCCTCTATTCATGTATATTTTAAGTCTAAAATTCATCCATAACTTAGATCCATTAAGGATTCACTAACCATGACTCAACATGAAACACAATCAGCCATCTCATTTAATAAGATTCTCCATCATCTAAACACAAACATGGACCCAACCTTAGCTCATACAATGACCTACAAAATGGGTCATGGATTCGGCCACACACCATGGCCGAACCCATGATGTCTTGTTCCCCATTTTCCTTGAATCTTTTGGCACATTTTAGATCTATCACAAGTCTTCCCATGAGAGGTTTACATCCTGCATTTAAATCACCATTCATCATCCAATTTAACCCACCAAATGGATCCCAATTGGGCCATGGGTTCGACCATACACCTTGGCCGAACCCATGGTGTCCTTTCCCCATTTTTTTCTTGGGTCCATTGTTACATTTTAGATCCACCAATAATCCCTCCTTGAGGGGTTTACATCATACAACTAAACCATATTCTTAGCCCCATTTGGATCATTACTTTTGTTCATTTGAAACCCAAAATTCATCAACACATTATCCTTTAAACCCACTATTTAATCATCATTTCATCACCATAGGGTTCGGCCATATACCATGGCCGAACCCATGGTTCATGATTCATCATTCATTGCTCCATAATACCTATATTCACCCGAAATATTAAATCCACCCATCTTCCCATTTTCCATGGCTTTTTAAACCCTAAAACCCTAGCTAATTTCACACATAACAACCTAGGGTTCGGCCATGCACCATGGCCGAACCCATGGTTCACAATTCCTTCTCTTTTATGCCTTCTTAATGCCATAAAATCCCATTGCATTTTTCATCATAAACCCATTTTAATACTCATCCACATTCATTCATTTACAATCCAAAAATCCATTAGCCACCTTCATTATCCTCCATTCATTAACCCTAACCATTTTACATCAAATGGCTAATCACCCACCATGGGGTTCGGCCATGCTACATGGCCGAACCCTATGGCCAATAATTTTTCTTCCAATCATCCCATTCTATGCTTAATCTCACAATTTACATAATGCACATAACCCATTTATTTATTTTCTTAACCTAACCTTAATTTTTCCCACTTAGGGTTTCCTCCATCTTCCACCCTCTCATTTGATGGGTTTAACATCCATGACACACATTTATGTAACCACCATTAAATTCTACAAAAATAAATTCCAATTCTTAAACCCTAAACATCCAAAATTTCTTGTTTAAGAAATACTTACAATCCGACGTCTCCTCCGATTTCCGCCGCTCCCGTCGGTCTCCTTAGCCTCCTCTCTCCTTCCTCTTGATCTTTGATAGGTCAAGACTCTTGATTAATGGTGGCAATACCCAACCCTAGAATCGGCCATGGTAGGGTTTGTGTGAGAGAGGGAGAGGGAAAAATCATGAGAGGAAAGATGTTAGCCCTCACCTTAGAGTGATTTCCCTCCAATTTCTACTCCTTTCTTCTCTCCTTCTCTTCTCTTTTCCTTAGCTCTTTTTCTCTCCTTCACTTGGATGTAGGGGACGACCATGGGAGAGTGGAAGAGGTGGAGTTTGTGAAAAGAAAATAAGAATGGGACGACCAACAAAACTTATCTCATTTGGTGACTTAAAGACTTTTACTTTACATTAATTGGTTTCACCAGCCTTATGAGATATTTTTAAGATCTTTTCTTTGCTTTATGGTGGTGGTCATCTAAACCACCACCAAGCCCAACGTGTGTAAATTTTGAGGTGGGGTAGCTTGGTCTCCATTTGACCAATTTTAACCCCATTTGGCCACCAATTTAATAAATTAATTACTTAATTAATTTGATAATTACCTTAGGTTAATTCATTTGTATTTAACCTAATTCCCATTATTCCACCCATGGTTGACCAAGTCAACCATGGTGGCCGGCCCCACCAATCATTGGTCCACACGCCACCTCACTTGATGAGGTGAAGGTGGGTCCCACTTGGCCACATTACCTTGGTTTACTTCCAAATAACTTAAATGATTAAATTTCATTCCATTCATTCTAAATGGATCCCCATTGGGCCCATGGCCCAATTACATTTCCATCTAGCCCATTTACCTTAGAGCACAACCATCTTGACCCATTAGGTCCCAAATGGGTATTTGACCCAATTTGACCATTCTTGACCCATTTAACCCTCATTAACCATTTAAATCCAAACATTAGTCTATTGGGCCATACTTGGGCCTTTGTCCAAATTTTGGCCCATTACCTTTTACCCACCAATTTCCCAATTTTCATCATTAAATTAACTTATATCCACATTTTAATTAATTTAAAAATTCCGGGCCCTTGCAAAAACATCATATCATATTTGTAAAACATCTCATAAGCAGAAAATACAATGCATGATATCCAAATAATAATCATGTCTACTTGTGCATCATGTCATGGGTGTCAATGCCAAATGATCACTCACCCACTTTCATATCCAAACAATCATATATAGATAGTTTCCTTGACAAATCACTATATCAAGGTGTTCCCTTAGCCAATTACGTCCACAGTGTTTTGTGACGGCACCACTAGGTCACTGTTATACCTCCCCACATATGTTAATCGAAATTATCGATGGAGTGTGGACTCCTCCGTCTACGCAGGGTTTCAGGACTAAATACCCAGGAGCTCTTTGGCCCAGACTATGCCGTACCCCTTTCTAGCAATTTCGAACAAAGGCCAAAATATCAATAGTTTACATAGCTTCATACAAGCTAGTCTCAAGCCCCAAGTCATGTCCGGACAACTCATAACTTGGCTTGCTGTCCCATGTATTCCCTCCCATGCCATGCATGAGTTAATGAATGCAAAAATGTCATTTCATATCAAATTACATAATACCATTGAAAATCAGTTCATATACATATACCATTTGTTTAACCAAAGCAAATCATCATTTTTGGAAATAAAGGCAGTAACATATATAATCCATAGTGTCACAATAAGATAGGAATCCTACCAATGTCCAGTACACTATCCTTGTTGTTTTTGTGAAGATAACGTTTAACGATCACGTCGCAACGAATTGCAAACACTTTTGCGAATCTTTTTACCATATTAAATTCAATCACATATATAAATCAATTTGATTTTTTCCATTTTAATTTAATTACTCCTCACATCCTACCAGATAAACAGAAACATCTGGAAAATATTCAATAATTCAAACTTTTCAATTCAGTCGATTGAATCATGCCCAATTATTGTTCCCTGCCTTACCCGTAGACTTTCAGTCGACTGAATAACAATACTCAGTCAACTGAAACCCAACTCAGTACTTTATATACTTTGACTCGTAACCTTTCAGTCGGCTGAATCATGGATTCAATCGGCTGACTTTGAGTTAAACTCTTGTATTCTCGGTCAATGTCCTTTCAGTCGATTGAATCACAGATTCAGTCGGATGACTTTGGATCAGATCATCTGTGTGCTCGGCCAGTCACTATTCAGCTGACTAAATCAAGGATTCAGTTGGCTGAATTATCAACCAACCCTTTATGTGTTCGATAAGCATACCTTCAGTCGACTGAATTACAAGATTCAGTCGGCTGAAACACATCAGATCTCTTACTTGTTTAGTACGTCTATGTTCAGTCGGCTGAATCAGAGATTCAGTCGGCTGAAACATCAATAAATCCCATATATTTTAATCCAGTCCATGTTCAGTCGACTGAATCATAAGATTCAGTTGGCTAAAACTCCCAGAAAACTCTTTCCTGTTCGGCCAGTACCAGTTCAGTCGGCTGACTCTTTGCCAGTCCTTTTTGTTTGCATGTATGGCTAGGCCTTTCTTCATGAAATCCATCCTCATTCATACCTGAACATGGATTTCATATTCAATCCTTCGTTTACTAAGTTTATCTAACCATTTGTCAAGGTTAGAGTCTTTTTCATAATCCCTTCATTCGTAGCATGAATTCAGTTTTAAATCTTATTTTGTTCCAATCCATCACCATCCTATGGATGAATTTCCAATTCCATGACCTTATAACAATTTGGTCATTTCTTCCAATCAAATATGGAACCCATAGGTCCGGCCACACCATGGCCAATCCTATGGTTTCCTTTGAATCAAACCTATGTTATTTAAGCTTTCTACATATCTTCTTTCCTGTCTCCTTCTTTTCTTTTTTGCTCTGTCTTTCCTCCTTAGTCTTTCTTCTTCCTTAGTTCTTCACTGATTCTTCCAGTATCAAAATGTAGGTGGGAGAGAAAGAGAGAGAAGAAGAGGAGAGAAATCTCTTTGTTCAAGAGAGAGAGAGAGTGATCGGCCAAGGGGTGTGGAGTGCCCCTTGGTTGGTATCTTTTAAGTAACAACTTCAACTCTTCAACTTCCCTCATTATGTTTTTGTCTAACTCATGAGACCCTTGGTTTAACCAAGGAGACTCTAGCTTAAACCAAGAAATCTCTTCACCTTCCACCATGTCCCTTAAGATGGAAGCCCTTCACCTTCTTCAACTCACTCAACTACTTAATTCCATTTGAACTCATTTGTGGTTGACCAAGTCAACCATGACTTAGCCGACCATGCATGTGGTGACTTGGTCACCACATGGCACATGGGTCCCATCTTGGCCATATCATTCGATGATGTGGTACCTTGCCTACTAGGCTTCCACGCATGCCACATGGCAATGCCACATCACATAAATGCCACCTCACTTGATGGGGTGGATTTTATGTATTGGATTTTAATTGGGTAGCTGACCCAATTACTTTGACCTTAGCTAATTACCTTAAATTTAAGTTCACCATGACCCATTGGGTCCCAATTGGATAATTGACCCATTTAATTAGAGTTACCCATCTAAGGTCCATTTCCACTATTAAATCTTAAATTCAATTAATTTGCAATTCAACTGGACCAATCCAATATATTTATAAGTAATGAAAATCCGGGGTGTTACAATATTACCCTCTTTTGAAATTTTAGTCCTGAAAATCGAGTGAAGTAGGGTTTCAACAATTTACACAAATAGCTCAGGATGAGTTGCTCTCATTTCTAACTCAAGTTCCCAAGTGGCTTCCTCATTACCATGTCGATCCCATACCACTTTGACGAACGAAATTGCTCGGTTCCGTAACACCCTTTGTTTTATCTCAATCACTATGATAGGTCTTTCGACATAAGATACGTTGCTTTACACCTCTATGTCTTGCACATTTAGTACGTACGAGGGGTCAGGATTGTAGTTCATCAACATAGAAATATGGAACACATCGTGTAGTGATGACAACTGTGGATGGAGTAATCAGACGATAGGCCACTTCCCCCACCCTCTCATGGATTGGAAAGGGTCCCACAAATTTGGGTGACAACTTCCCTTCTTTTCCAAATCTCAAGTGTCCCTTTCGTGGTGAAACCTTCAAGAACACTAAGTCTCCTACTTCAAACTCAAGGAATCTCCTTCTCTTGTCAGCGTAGCTATTCTGACGACTTTGTACAGTGAGTAGATGTTGCCGTATCACCTTAATCTATTATGAGATTTCTGCAACTAGCTCAGGTCCAATAAGTGTAAGCTCTCCAACCTCTGTCCAACATACTGGCGATCTACAGGGTCTACCATACAATGCCTCAAATGGTGCCATCTTGAGACTTGCCAGGTAACTATTGTTGTATGAGAACTCAACCAGTAGTAGATGATCTTCCCAACCACCCTTGAAGTCTAGCATGCAAGCTCTTAGCATATCTTCCAATGTTTGTATTGTGCGTTCCGACTGACCATTGGTCTGTGGATGAAAAGAAGTACTAATTAACAAATTTATCCCCATAGCCGACTGCATGCTTTGCCACACCCTGATGATGTCCTTGATATACCGCCGTCCCAAAGTCTTAGATGAGTCTGTCATCTTGATTGGAAGAAAATGTGCAAACTTGGTCAAACGGTCCACCACAACCCAGATTGCATCGTTACCCTTCGAAGACTTTGGCAATCCTATGACATAGTCCATGGAAATATGTTTCATTTCCATTCGAGTATAGGTAGAGGTTTGAGCAATCCTGCTGGCTTTTGATTTTCTGTCTTGACTTGTTGATAAGTAACGCAGTGAGAGACAAAATCAACTACATCTGTTTTGAGTTCATGCCACCAATAATGTCTTTTCAAATCATGGTACATTTTGGTGCTTCCTGGATGAATAAGTGTTTTGTTTGATGAACTTCGATCAACAACTCCCTTCTGCAGCTTTGAGGAACATATGTCCTGCCTCGGAATAAGGGACCTTGTCCAGGTCGTAATTCCCATTTGGTACATCTTCCCCAATTGACATCTTAGTCCATATTTCTTCCACTTCCGGATCTCTCTGTTGTTCTTGCTCAATCTTGGAAACCATGCTGGACTGTACCATCAGATTATACATGTATCCACGATCTTTGATGTATAAATTGAACTCTCGGATGGTCGTCAGCATCTCTCATTCCTTCATAATCAAGCTGGCCACCGTTGCATGTGACATACGATTGAGGGCATCCGCCACCTTGTTCGCCTTGCCAGGATGATATCGTAGTGCAAACTCATAATCTTGCAGATATTCCATCCATCTGCGCTGTCTCACGTTGAGTTCCTTCTGATCGAACAAATACTTCAAGCTTTTATGATCTGAAAATACTTCAAATTTCTGCCATATAAATAGTGTCTCCAGCTTTTGAGGGCGAAGACCACTGCAGCTAATTCGAGATCATGAGTGGGATAGTTGCGTTCATGAATTTTCAGTTGCGTTGAACCATATGCCACAACATGATGACTTTGGGTGAGAAAGCACCCAAGTCCTTCTCCTGAAGCATCACAATATACTTCATATCCTTTGCCTCTTTCCAGCAAAATCAGAATAAGAGCGGTGGTAAGCTTCTATTTCAGATCCTCAAATCTTCTGTTGCACACATCAGACCATTCAAATTTGACCCTTTTTTGAGTTAGTCGGGTGAGTGGAGCTGCAATCTTGGAGAAGTCCATAATAAACTTCCGATAGTATCCAGCTAGTCCCAGAAAGCTGCAGATTTCGGTCACATTCTTCGGAGCTTCCAGTCTCTAACCGTTGCCACTTTAGCCCGGTCCACGGCTATTCCTTCTGCTGATATAACATGTCCTAAGAAATTGACCTGAGATAGCCACAACTCGCACTTGCTTGCTTTGACATATAACTGATTCTTCTTCAGGGTGTCCAGAACTATTCTCAGATGCTCAGCATGCTCCTCCCGACTCGTGGAAGAAATCAGGATATCGTCAATGAATACGATTACAAACTTGTCCAAATAAGGACGAAAGATTCTGTTCACCAGATCCATGAACACGGCTGGTGCATTTGTGAGTCCAAACGGCATGACCACATATTCATATAGTCCATACCGAGTTCTGAAAACCGTCTTCTCTATGTCTTCATCCCTGACACGGATTTGATGGTAGCCTGACATCGGATCAATTTTGGAGAAATTGCTGGAACCTTTGAGTTGATCGAACAGATCATCAATTCTGGGTAGAGGGTACTTGTTCCTGACCGTCAACTGATTCAACTTCCTATAATCCATACACATCCGAAGAGTACCATCCTTCTTCTTTACAAATAATACCGGTGCTCCCCAGGACGAAGTGTTGTTCCGGATGCATCCTAGTTTGAGCAACTCATCAATTTGTTTTTTCAGCTTAGAAATTTCTGTTGGGGCCATCCGATACTGCGGCAATGATATAGGAGTGGTGTCAGGATAAAGTTTGATCTCGAAGTCAATCTCCCTTTTCGGAGGCAATCTAGAGAGTTCTGTTGGGAATACCTCTACTTAGTCTATCGCAGGTAGTTCAGCCATCGGTGTCTTGTCCAGTCTGATGTTGTTCAGTACTAGATGGTTCATTTCTTCATGCAATTTCTTGGTCATAGGAATGCTCTGTCTGTTGGCATGTACTACATACTGTTTTCCCTCGGGTGACCAAAATATCACTCTGCGAAGATGACAGTCAATGTCAGCCTGGAAGTTAGCCAACCAATCCATGCCAAATATGATGTCGTATTCCGTCATCTCGAGTACCAGATAGCTGAATTTAAATCTGAACCCAACAAATTCAGTGTCTACGGAAGTACAGATCAGCCCCAGTGATGTGTCTCCAATAGGGGATACAATAGTAAGTGTTGTGGACAACTGTTGTACTAGAGTACCAGTAACAGATATGAAGGTAGGAGATATAAAGGAGTGGGATGCTCCTGAATCAAATAATGCAAAAGCATGAGAACTATCGACTACTGCCATACGTTGAATTATTGAATGATCCACTGTCTCTGAGGAGGAACCAAAGTATATAGTCATCCAGATCCTATCGGAATAAGTGCCCGTCCTGTCTGGTTATGTGCTCTCGATGCTTGTGACTTAGCTGGTCGAGCTGGAGGATTGAAATAACCCCTAGAGTGAGAAGGTCTATTGTTCTACGAACACTCCCTCTTGACATGGCCTTGCTGGCCACACTGAAAACAGGTGCTAACACCTCGAGGGACCTGAGAGATTGGTCTTGATGTGGAGGGCTAATTGGGACAAAAACCTCTAGCGAAACCAGTAGAAGGTGAGAGTCTCCCAAAGTTGGGTCTGAATCTCATTGTGAGGGCGGAAATTACTTACCCCACTCTGACCTCGTCGGTTATCCACATATCGGACTGTCTCAGTCAGCTCTTGTTCGGCTATGCTAGCTCGACTGACCACCTCTGCCAAAGTAGCTGACTTGAAGATGGTGACCTTGGCTCTTATGTTAGGTCGTAGGCCTCGTTCAAAGTAGGAGAACCATTGGTATTCTGTGTCCACTATGTACAAAGCATGACATGATAGGCGGAGGAATTCTTGATAATAGTCCGCAACAGTCAGGGTGCCCTGGACCAATGATGTGAACGTTTGTGTATGGCGCTCCTTCTCTTCCTCTGGGAAATAATGATCCAGAAACATCCCAGCGAATTGGTCCCAAGTCATTTCGGTCCTTTCCCCCTCTGGAATCTGTGCTTGTTGACGTTCTATAACTCTCCACCATTTGTGTAACACCCCGGACTTTTCAGTGCATAAATATAATGGATTTTGCCTATTTAAATTGTTAAATTGTTTGAATTTAAGATGTATGGGTGAAGTGGACCTAAATGGGTAAGGTAATTAGGTCAATTGCCCAATTAAGACCCAACAGGTCATGGATAAGGTTGAACTGAAAATAGTTGGGTAAGCCTTAAATAAATGGGTCAATTACTTAATGGGGACCCAATGGGTCACGATGAGCTGATTTGTAAGTAATTGGGTAAGGCCAATGTAATTGGGTCAAATACCCAATTAAGACCAATGCATGACATCCATCTCATCAAATGAAATGGCTAAGTGGGACTAAAAAAATTATGTGATGCATGATCGACTAGGTAATGGTTGACTTGGTCAACCATGAGTGAATTCAATGGAGTTCAAGACTAAGGTGAGTTATATAGTCAATTAAGTGAGTTCAAGTTGATTAGTGAGTTAGTATTAAATACTTGAGTTGAGTTAAGGACTTAATTATTAATTGAGTTAAGTGAGTTGAAATGGATATGGAAGAGTTTCCATCTCAAGAGGCATATGACCCAAGGGACACACGTTGGGGAGGTGGAGAGTTTCATCTCATTAGACCAAACCCAAGGTGTACACGATTTGGGAGAGCTCAAAGGTTGTCTTGGTGTTAGCCAAGGGGTGTCTTGGGTAAGCCAAGGGACACCTTGGTGAGAGGAAACCATTAAGGAAGGGAAGTGAGAAGGCTTGTGGCTATTACAAGGACACCAACCCAAGGGGCACACTCCACCCCCTTTGGCCGAATTCCATCTTAAGAAACAAAAAGATTTTCATCTCTCTATCTCTCTCTCTCTCTCTCTCTCTATCTCTCTCCCCCTCTCAAATACACTTGTGGCCAAAACCCATATCTTGCATTCAAAGAGATTTACATCTTCCCCAGTCTCTCTCTCGCTCCATCTCTACACGATTACCTTGGAGAAACTGAAGAACAAGGATTAAGGAAGGACTAAGGAGCAATGACACAACAAAAGAAAGGAGGAGACGGGTAAATGTATGTTTCATATTTGTTTAGATGGGAATGTGATTAAGGAAGTCATGGACTTGGCCATGGGTGGCCGAATCCATGGGCTTCAAGCATGGTTAGAATAATGGTCAAAATGTTATAAGACCATGGAATTAGGAATCCATCCAGAGAATGGTGATGGACTGAAACAAAGATGGAATGATATTTGAATCCATGTTATAAACCAAAGGTTGAAGAATAATGGACAAGACCCTAGCTTGGGCTAGTGGGTAGAGTATGCCACTGATTTTGATGTATAGATGTTGTTAAATATGTTTTAAAATAATAAGGAATGAATTCCACGAGGAAGGGTCAAGCCAAATGTGCAAACCAAAGAGACTGGCAAAGGATCATAGATTCAGTCGACTGAACTAAAGTTGACCGAGACAGAAAAAAAAGTTCTGGGAGTTCTAGCCGACTGAATCTTATGATTCAATCGACTGAACATGAACTGGATTTAAATATAACAGATATATTGGGTTTCAACCGACTGAATGTAGACTTGTTCATCACATAAAAAGGTCGGTTTGAGATTCAGCCGACTGAATGTTTCATTCAATCGACTGAATGTGGAATGGTTGAATAGATAGTTTATCTGGTCCAAAGTCAACCGACTGAATCTATGATTCAGTCGACTGAAAGAGGATTGACCAGGGTTATGAAGGGTTTGACTCAAAATCAGCCGACTGAATCTGTGATTCAATCGACTAAGAGGTTACGAGTCAGGGTAAGAACAGTTCTGAGTTGGATATTAGCTGATTGAATTCATATTTCAGTTGACTGAAAGTCTGCGGGTAATGTAGTGGATAGTAGTCGGGCAGGATTCAGTCGACTGAATTTAAAAGTGAAAATTTTAAGTAATTTTTCCAAAGGTTCAGTTTATCTGGATTGATGTAGGGGATGATGGAAATCAAATGGATCATCAAATTGATTTATATATATGCTAAACGTAATAAGGAAAAGGAGATTCGCAAAGTGTTTGGAAATCGGTTTTAACGTGATCGGTGAACGGTATCTTCACGGAACAGCAAGGACAGTAAACTGAAATTTGGTAGGATTCCTACCTTATTGAAATGCATAGGGATCTACATATGTATGAGCTTTTGGTTTGATTTACGAATATGATGAATCATTTTGGTTAAATGAATGGAACATGTTTATGAACTGTTTTTCAATCAAATATGTATTTTGATACAAAATGACAATTGTACATTCATGACCTCATGCATGGCATGGGAGGGAACATGAGGGAGGAGTCCATGCTCCATTCGGTGTTTTTCGATTAACATACATGGGGAGGAGTCCACGCTCCATCGGTGTTTCCGATTAGCATACGTGGGAGGAGTTCATACTGATTCCTAGTGACATATGTGGGAGGAGTCCATGCTCCATTCGGTGTTTCCGATTAACATACATGGGGAGGAGTCCATGCTCCATCGGTGATTCTGATTAGCATACGTGGGAGGAGTACATACTAATTCCTAGTGACATATGTGGGAGGAGTCCATGCTCCATTCTGTGATTCCGATTAACATACATGGGGAGGAGTCCACGCTCCATTCGGGGTTTCCGATTAACATACGTGGGAGGTATTCAATGACCTGGTGGTACATCACAAAACACTGTGGAAGTAATTGGCCAAATGAACACTTGATTTAATTTGTATGATGATGATATGGAAATTGGGTGGGAGATCATTGGCATATGACACCCATGACATGACACATGCATTGCATGATTTGGATATGATTATCGTGCACTGATTTTGATACTATGGTTTGTTATAGTTTTTAATGTGATACTTTTAATTCTGATTTTTATATTGATCCAATGTATATAACCCTACTTGGAATTCCTACTAGGAGCGTTGACTAACGCCCTACTTCTACCCTTTAGATGTTGGAACATGAAATGGAACGGGCGATGGACGTGAAAGAAGCCAAGCTTAGGAGCTCGAATAGCTTCTGTTTACTTTATTTTATATTTATTTTGGAACAATGTATTTGAGATAATTGCACTTTGGGACTGTAATAAGTTAGATTTATTTTGCTATGGTTTGACAATGTGTTGGATATTTGAACCTCAGCTAATTTTATGTGATTGACTTCCTTGCTTAGAATTGATGTTATGTTTATGGATGAAATCTTAATCCATATGTTTATTCTGCAATTGATGTAGCGTGTGAACTGTTTAGTGGACTTGGTCCACACACGCGTATCATTGGCCAGTTAAAGGTTGGGTTTGGAAACCCGGACTTAGCTCGGGTCGTGACGTTCCCGCTCTCTCTCACACTATTTAAATAAAAAAATATATACTCTGATTTTCAGCTAATGAAAAAGGGTGGGGCGTTACAATTTGCCGGCATCGTCTATCAATTGTGAAGTAGCCAACAATATTCTATCCTCATCACCAGTGATCTTGAGCAGCTTCAAGATCTTTGTAATATTCTCGATTCAATTTTCTGCTCCTGCGGGTCCTTCTTTCCCTTTGAAATATAGAAGACGCTATTGATGAAAGTCTCTGACCATGTTTCAGTCCTGCGATTCTTTGGAGGGTACGCCTCCATTGTTGTTCTGATGTTACTTTAGAACAGAGTTGACTACTGTTTGTACTAGACTCTACAGCTCAGGAGGTACCTCTGGAATGTTCACACTATTCTGTCCCTCTTCCTAGTGTGGGTTGTAATACCTTGACCCAGATTAAGCGTACTTTAGCTTCATAATCTTGTTTGACCGGTTAATCTCGAAGATTAAGGTTAGGGCTTTGAGGGAAGCCCAGATGTGGTCCAATCCGAGCTCGAAAGCTCAATGATCCAGCTCGTCCAGCTGGAGAGGCATTTCGGTAATTTACCGCGTATAGTTATTATTTTTATAAATTGTGTTGTTATGTGAATATTACTGGATGATATTATTCTCCTTAATAAAGGGTTTGTATATCTTATTTTAAAATAATTTTATTTTTTTTTCAGAAAATGGTAATTAAAACCGCCCGTCAAAACCCCGAAGGGAATAATAATTATTTTAAATGATTTTAGTAATGAGATAAATTTTGAAACTAGTATTTTACGGTAGACCACTTTAAGAATGGTCTAATTATTCTTTAAAACCCCAAAATGAGGTTTTTAAATATTTTTATTTAACATTTGTTGAATTAAGTAAATAGTGTTAAATTATGATTTTATTTAAATCAATGGTTTTTAGTGAGAGTTAAATTCCAAAATTTTTATGGTGATTAAGGTTTTCAAAACTCAACCTATCTGTAACGTTGGATTAAGTTTTTGAGTTTTCAAAATCTTATGTTTAGTTAAAAATAGAGTTTTTATCAAACCAGGGGCTTTTTTGCAAAACCAGAACTTGAGGAGGGCTGATTTGTAACCAACCCAAAGTTTACTGTTGCAAACGTTGTAACACCCCGCCCTTTTCACTCTAAATTTTCAGAGTTTATTTTTTTTTTTTTTATAATAATAATCAATAAGTGATCGGGGCGGAATGTCACGACGCGAGTTAAGTTCGGATCTCTAAATCCGACCCTTAACTGGCCAAGCCCATGTGCGTATGAACTAAGTCCATAAAACTGATCCGCACATGGTACATATTTACTTAGCGGAATTAACTTAGTCTAGATCTAACTGAGGTTATAATAGAACCTATGATTAATCCAATTTCCATTTTTAGATAGCAAAGTACCTTATTTATTTTCCAAAATCACTAACCGATCTTAACTAATCGTTTAATCCAAACATCCAACGTAAAACAAACCATAGCATCTAATTAACTACATTATTACATGCCAACATCTAATTTAACAAATTACATTGTTCCAAATAAATCATCCATAAATAATCCATTCATAGTCCATTGCAATCATTCAAATCGCCCAAGTTTTCGTACTTGGTCCTCTTCTCCAATCACGTTCTTTCCTTTCCCTGCATCATCCACTAAAGATATAGATAGGGCGTTAGATCAACGCGCCCAGTAGTGTTTCCGAATAGGGCTACCACATGGTTAGTCAAAATCATGCAAATAGTATAATAGTTATGCAAGTGTGACAAATTCTATAAAAATATGCTATGTATGAAATGAACATGTAATGAGTCCCACCCATCACCATTCAACATAGCCATCACTTGACGGGATTCTCATCGTCAAGGTAACCCACAGTGGTCTTTCGGACGCCCCGACGGAGTGTGGCCTCCGGATTCCTCCTGATGGGATTCTCATCATCAGGGTACCCCACAATGGTCTTTCGGACGCCCCGACGGAGTGTGGCCTCCGGTTACTTCCCCATCATCCCATGCTATGCATGAGATGTCTATGCAAACATGCCATTTGTAAATATAACATTTGATTCAAATAACTTATTCAAATAAACATAAAACAGCGAATAAGTTGGGTGGTTACAACAAGGTAGGAAACCTACAGTAGTTTACTTTGTTCGATCCTTCCTTTGGACCGTCTTCCGATCACGTCTCGCTCACCGTTCTAAAAATCCGAATACCCTATATACATGGCAGCAACTTAATCATTTATCCACCTAATTTCCAGCAAAGCTTTATGTTCCAAGAATCACCTAGTGGGGTTCGGCCAAAGCCATAGCCGAATCTCATACATTGGTCATTCATTTATTTAATTAAAACCTATCTAATTACCCAAACTTCTAAACCTTAGTAGGGTTCGGCCATACATTATGGCTGAACCTTACCACTTTGGTTTTAGCCCATTTATCCCATCATATGATCATTTTATTTTTGATCATTTCAGCCATAATTACAATTATGCCATTGAGACCAACCTTTGCTTTATATTAACTAACTTTCATCATCATACATAAAACCATCTTTAGTGGGGTGCAGCCATACACATGGCTGAACCTCATCACCTAATTTGATCCTTCTTTAACCCTCCATATAAAATCATCATTAGTGGGGTTCGGCCATACACATGGCCGAACCTCACCAATGTGATTTTATACTCCATTTCCATCATTCATATTGGCCGATTACCTACCCATACTAACTCCATAAACAACATATATTATTCTTAAATTAAAGCATATAAATAATACCTAATGTTCATCATAAACTTAACCCAATTATTCCACAAAACAGTCCATGGATCTTCATGGTTTCCATGGTTTCCATGGAGTTCTCAACATGAAAACCCACACCGTTTTACATGGGGTTCGGCCCTCCATCATGGCTGAACCCAATGATTACATTTACTGTTTTTAAACCTTAATTAACGAGGTAATAACTGTATATCTAAATCAGGTTTTTAACCTTCAAAACAATCCTCCAAAATTAGCCCAATTTCATAGGGTTCGGCCATGTATATTGGCCGAACACCATGAGATTAATTTTGAACCTTTAGTCCTTCATCTTAGGTCTGAAACCAGCACCCAAATCCATGTTTTTAAACCATTGTAAAACATGTACTTACATCTTAAATTAATAACCCAAAACAGTCCATCAACTTCATGGTTTATTTGTTCCAAACACATCCAAAACAAACCATTATTTGCATGGGGTTCGGCCCTCCATGGTGGCCGAACCCTATGTCCTTTGGTTTTGAGTTTCTTAATTATTCATCTATGTCCAAAATAACTTCCTTATCTATGTTTTAACCTTTTTAAAATACACACTTAAAATCATCTAAAAACAGTCCCAAAATTGTATGGTTTTAATTTCCAAAAACCATCTAAATAAATCCAACATTTCCATGGGGTTTGGCCATCCAATGGGCCGAACCCTATGGTCCATCTTTTGATCTCATTCTTGTACTTCTAACCAACATTTAACCCTTGTTAGATTCAGCCATCAAATAGCCGGATCATATTTCTTAATTAAACAACATAGTTTATCGAACACCTACCGTTTCCGCGACTCCTCCACTTGATCTTTACTCCCGCTTGTTCCTTCCCTTTTTGCTGAACTTGTCTTGATGAAAAGGAATCAAACCAAGGACTGATTAACAACCAGCTACTGCTCTTAGTTCTTGGGAAAACAGAGAACGGCCAAGAGAAAGGGAGAGAGAGAGAAATGAGCACCCTTTGTTTAATCAAAAACCAGCCCAAGTTAAACTTTGTGTAACTCTCATTGCCTTTACCCTAATCTTTATGTTACTTGGGGGTTTCATCATGAGATGAAACCTCCCCATGTTCCCAACGTCCCTTGTAAATTGGACTTGTGTAACCCCCCCTTTTCTTAGGTTCTCACATGGGAGTTTCACTTTGAAATATAACCCCCATGTGTTACACCGTCCCTTGTTGTTGTCTCTCCATTTTTGGCTTATGTAACAGCCACCTCTCTTAAGTGTAACTCCACCAACAGCAGCTCCAATCAACCCCATTTGGCCCTCATTAACGTCCCATGTGGGAGTTCCATCATTGGAATAAAAACTCCCCACTTCCAAGTGTGAAAACACATTGATATTCCCATTGATTTATTACATAATTTGAATTTAAAATGCTGTAATCTTTTGTGTGTAACTCCTCCAATCAGCTACCTATTTTATTCTCCAACCTTGGAGTTACATGCATGAACCATCAATCCATGTATAGCTGTCTTTTGAAGACCAACCAATGCTCTCTAACCATTTCCAACGTGTAACACACTTGCATTTGAAATCACACTCCCACCTCCAACATCTTCCATGTATATCTTTGTAATTATTTGCATCCTCCTTCATTCATGCATTTGTAACTCTCCAAGCCATCACTCTCTTATCTACATGGTAGCCGTTACATGCATGAATTGCTCATGCATGCAGCCAACGTCCCTTGCAACCTTTGTGACTTCAATAAGTAACTCCCATACAAAATGTAACTCCCATTTTTATTCATCACCTAAATGGGGGTTACATGCATGGTATTGTCTCCCCATGCACCAACGTTTTTCCTTGCTCAAAATTGGAATTTAAACCACTTCTCCTCCCATTCACACACTTCACTCACTTACATTAATAATACATATTCATTCAACTCATTTATTCAACTCACCCAAACTAAGTCACTCATTTAATTTAACTTAACTAATAAATTCAACTTAACTAAACCAACCATTCATTTCAACTCCAACCAAACTCAAGTAATTAATAAACTTAAATTTACTAAGCTTGAACTCAATCCATGGTTAATCATGCCATTCACACGACCCATTGGGTCCCATCTAGCCATTTTGACCCATTTATCAAAATCTGACCCAAATATGATTCTGGACCCGTTTAAATTTATCTTACCCATTTATTTGTTTTGTAAACCAACTATCATCCTTTGGGTCTCGATTGAGCCATTGACCCATTTAAATTCCAATCAATTTTTATCACAATGGCAATTCCGTAAATATGAATATTTTCACATAAACTGATAACTTTGAAATTCCAGGGTGTTACAAACGTAAGCCTGTACTGCATGCTTCTGCATGCAATGGCTCGACGGCCACTTCTTCCGGTCGGTTTTTCTATAAAATGGCCTCAGCTTTGCTGTTTTAATTCCCAGCAAATCTATCTCTTCTTCCTCAGTCTCTCTGCTCTCAGTTGAAAACCAAAACCCAGCCGATTCAGCCCCTGTTCTTCCCAGTTTTCAGTCACCTGTAGCTTTGAGGAAAGTTTTTCCAAAAGCCGGATTTTAGCCCAGGAACTCCAGCGAAGGTAACCACTGTGTTCCCCTTCAAATTATAGGTGGTTTAGAATCAAGAAAAACCGATTTTCGTTTAGTGTGGAGTGTGTAAAACCATTTCAAAGTTGAAGGAAAAACCATGGGTTTCTTGTATCAGTGTGCTTTCCATTTCAAAATCTGTCCGCTTACTGAGTTTTAAAACCTTAAACTATTCCCGATGGAAAGAGAACTCCCAGAGGAATCCATCGGACCGGCTAGGTGTGGAAACCGAATTCGAGAAACCCACTGTTTCTGGATTTGTATTTCACAGTGTGTCTGCCATCACTGTTTGTTGTTACAGACAGTGGTGGAAGGCTGTTCTCGGACGGTCCGAGAGCCGAGCTTCGGACGGTGGGAGAGAACCCCTCGGACGTTCTGAGCTTCACCAGAAGCCCAGAAGCGCTCGAGGTTAGTTTGACTCAGTCGGACGATCTGAGCAGAGCTCGGAAGGACCGAACCCCACTCGGACGATCCGAGCCTCACTTCGGATGTTCCGAAGTGTATAGACCCACCGAGACTTGTTTTTCTCTGTTTTTCGGTTCGGATGGACTTCGGATGATTCGAGACCCGATCTTCGGACGATCTGAAGTCAGACCCATGATCCAAGGTCAGTGACTAGTTTAGGTGTGATTCAGATGATCCGAAGCCACAGTACCTGGTTCCGAGGCATGTTCTGAGGGACCCAGTTCTTAAGGTGTAAAATGTTGTTTGATTGTTATTATTGATTGCATGTGATGTTAGTACCCCTTTGCTAATTAAAAAAATGTACTAACCCTTTTCTCTTATTACTATAATGTATATATGTATTCACTTCCAGGTCGACTCTATTGGTCGGGCATTGAGTGATTTCACTTTCAGGCTGACGCTATATTTGTTGGGTACTGAGTGACCTCGAGGCCTTACTCAACATGTCAGATCTGGTCCTATCCAGAAGACAACCGAGAAGTGACCCGAGAATCTAGACTTAACTCAATAAGTCAATCTGGTCAATGCCCAGAGGACAATATGAGTTTTGGACTGAGCACCCTTTTCATTATATTATCTTGTGGATTATTATAATTTAAAAATGATAGAAACCAAGTAGGAGACTCAATTCCATGTACCTTGGATATTTTTGGGAAAACGTAGGATTTTCAGAATACTACTTGTGTGTACGTATTTGATGATATGTATATTGATTGTGCACTTGTCTGTTTATTTGAACAGAGACCGCAAAACCACACATATACGGTGAGGGAACTTAACTTCGCAGCTTGATGTAAACAGGTTTATTTGATATGGATATTGAGCAATGAGTAGTAAGAGTGCTTATGATGCTGGTAAATGCTATGATGTTGATCATATGAAATGTGTAAGACTGCTTCCACGTGCCCTTGGCTATTGAACTAATATCGGCCATATGAGAGATGATTTACGTCTACTGGACCATGGGTGTCGACAGTTACTGACTTGAGGGTGTCAGTATCGGCTATGACAGAGCCGGAGATGTACTTGCAAGGATGTATTTTGACAGTGTCGGGACTTAATACAATGGTCTCAGTATAGTCGGTAGGCGTTACGTTGGAGGATTCGTAGTAATGGAAAGATGATGATGAGACTTTACTTGATATTGTGAATTTTATTATCAAGCATTAGATAATATATTGCAACTGTTGATTATTGCTAACCTGTCGTTTACTTTAAAACTGCACTATTATATTCCTTCACTGGGCTACTTAGCTCACCCCACTCACCTTTCAGGAGATGAACCCGAGGAGGAGAACCCTCTATTTCAAGCTTAGGGTGGATAAGCTGCGGCAGTGTTTTGGGATTCCCATTGAGGGGAATACCCTTATCTTTGCTTTCTGGTTCTTGGAACCTCTTGTTTCTGTAAAGTACCGGCTGTGGTACTTAGTTTGTATCAATGTTATGTATTGAAAACTACTATGCTTCTATAGTTACTCTAATGTGATTTTGAAATAATAATTCAGTGTTAGAATTATTTGATCATGTATTTTTCTATGTTATTTGTTGGGTAGACTTATGGTAAATGTTTGAGTCCATATGTTGGGATCATGTGTGACCTTTGGGCCTAACTGTTGATCCGGCCCAGATGGTATGCTTGAGTTAGTTTAATTTAAAAAAAAAAAATCAGTTGCTTCCGGGCCCACCCTTCGGGTCGGGGCGTGACAGCTTGGTATCAGAGCAAGTGCTCAAACTCTAGGACTGTGACGGATTACAACCTAGTTAGACTTGTTTTTTACTTAGTACTGCAATTTTTTTTGACATTTTCCTGTTTTGTAATAGAGACATGTCAAGCAATACAGAGTACACTGAGTTGTGGGACAGGGGGACCCCTAGCAATCCGATCGACGTGGTTTCTTCTTATTCCAGAGTTCCAAACTTCGCCAATGAAGTTGGACAAAATGCAGAAGAGGAAGTAGCTTCACCCGAGTATCATGTTAGGGCTGATCCTGAAGAGGAAGTGGGAGATGTTCAAAATCTAGAGGAATCTGTAGAGAAGATAGACTTGCCTGAATATACTCCGGCTACTCCACCTTTGGATGAGTATTCAGATTATATGTGCGAATTATGCAATCAGGAGGGGCGCAACTGTACTTATTACCCCTATCCCATTGATGTCATCTGCCCTGTTTGTGGACTTCGCAGGCATGGGAGCGCAAGGACTAACTGTCCTTATGTTGGAGGACTAGGGATCATACCCTGTTTGACCTGTGGAGTGTTCGGGTATAAGTCGGCGACTTGTGCGGACAACTTCTATTATTTTGGTGATGATACAGGATCTTCTTTAGAAGATTAGATTAGGGTTTGTCGGGGTGTCGGGGAGATTTTGTTTTGTAAGGGTTGGGCATTGTTTTGGTGTTTTGAAGGGTTTTCATACCCTACTAACCCTTGTACTTCTAATTGAAATGCATTTGAATGATTTCTATAGAATTTTTGCAAACTTGTGTGATTTGTCTTGAATCTCTTAAAATGGTTAAGTGATATTTACAAGTGTAAATAACAGATGTCAGGACCCAACGCTAATGGAACCAACTACCGTGGGAGGAGGACTGGTCTTCCACCCTTGACCTACCCAATGAAGTCATTCGAGTGGCAGTTGAAGCGTTTCAGCAGATAGCTGAAAACATACGACGCCAGCCAATCCGTACACAAGAGAAGAGAGCCACCTCGGCTCTTAAGAAGTTCAAGCGGCTGAACCCGACGAGTTTCTCGAGGACAGAAGACCCTAGTACTGCAAGGAATTGGCTGACTCAGATTAGCCGGATCTTTAACACCCTGGCTATAGCCAATGACTTACGAGTGACCTTGGCAGCGTACCAGCTAGAGGGAAATGCTTACAAGTGGTGGGAAGCAAAGAACTTGGTTCGTAACCATGAACCAATGTCGTGGGAAGAGTTCTCTGCAGCCTTTCTGGCCCGTTACTTTCCAAAGACCGTGCAGGAGACGAGGAAGAGGGAATTCCTCAACATCCAACAAGGTTCCGATTCCGTGGCACAGTACGCCATGTGCTTCATCGACCTGATGCAGTTTGTGCCGTGGATAGCAGCAAACGAAGAGAAGAAGGTCCAGCACTTTGAGAATGGACTCTGACCGTTTCTGCAGCGGCAAGTGGTCGGCCTAGTTTTCGACACTTTGGAGGAGATCATCAATCGAACTTCAAAGGTGGAAGCGGTGGACTCCATCAACAGGAGTGCCGACAGCTCTCAGAAACCTTCTTCCAACAAGAAGGCCAAACTCAACCAGAAGAGGCCTCTTTTTAAGAAGAGCCAGCCTAGCACAGGACAGTCGAGTCGGTCTGACTCCCGACAATTCGTGTGCTACACCTGCAACTAGCCTGAGCATACTTCCAAGTTTTGTCCGTCAGAAGGAGAGAAGGCGTGCTTTTACTGCAAGCAGACCGGGCACCTGTTTAAGGACTGCCCTTGTCTTGGTAAAGCTGCACCTTCGTAAGGCGCAGGAATTTCTTTCTCTGTAGCGCAGCCGTTTGTCGGTCGAGGTTCGGTGGCACCGAGAAATGGACCACCTCAGAACAGTCAGGGGAGAAGACCAGGACGTCCTCAAGGGAGAGTCTACACGATTGGGACTCAGAAGGAAGAGCCAATGGAAAATACGGTGATGGAAGGTACCTTAATCTTTTTAGTCTTTTGGCTCGAGTGCTTTTTGATACCGGTGCTTCGTATTCCTTTATTTCTAGAGCTTGTTGTAATGGATTGGGTTTGAGACCGGTAGAAGTAGTTAATCCGCTAATGGTAGTATCACCCTTGGGTAAAAAGGCTTTGGTGAACCAAGAATGCAGATCTTGTGTTTTGAAGATTAGCGGAGTAGAGTTGTCCTATGATTTTCTGGTTCTGGAAATGATGGACTTTAACATCATCTTTGGTATGGATTGGTTATCAGTTTTTGAGGTTCTGTTAGACTGCTCTCAGAAGAGAATTCGTTGGGTCTCCTCAACCAATGAGAGGTTTATGGAGACGTTGGTACCCTATGAGAAGAAGAGAGTCACTTTCTCTGGCCTTAAGGCGTATCTTTGTAACGCCCGCCCCTTTTTAACCCTAAATCAGAGTCTATTTTTTTTTTTAAAATGTAGAGTGACGAAGGGCTCGGACGTCACGACGCGAGTTAAGTCCGAACATCTAAAGCCCGGCCCTTAACTGGCCAACCCCACGAGTACGCAGAATGAAGTCCACCGGAACGGTTCACGCGTAGGAAGTAAGCTCACGGAATATAATTAGATGCGGAACGTTACAATAGAGACTATCCTACCAGCTTTTAGATAGAAGGGAAAATACATCATTAAATTACTAAAATACCCCTTTGTTCATAATTATGTCTCAAAATGATAACGTACAGAGTATAGTCCAAACCATAGCAAGAAATCTAAATTATTACATGTAGACAAGCTAGGCTACTTAAATTACAACTTTTCCAAAATAAAACTTTGATAAACAAAGTAGCCGCTTTCCCAAGCTCCTACGCTTGGCTCCCGTCGCGTCCACCGTTTCCTCCGTCTCCTGTGTCATCAGCTAGGGTAGAATTAGGGCGTTAGATAACGCGCCCAGTAGGCCTCCGGGTAGGGCTAGCACATGGATTAGTGATAACAAGCATACTGATAACAATATAATAAAACCATATGATGAATGCCATGCCATGGGTGCCTATGTCATGTGTCCCACCCATCATCCATATCATCATAAAATGTCATATCCCCCTTGACGGTAAGTCCTCGTCAAGGTGTCCCCATGTTTGCTTCTCGGTCGCCCCGACGGAGCATGGACTCCGGTTATAGCATATCAAGCTATCCCCATGTCTGTTCTCGGTCACCCCGACGGAGCATGGACTCCGGTCCCTTTATTTTCCCGCCCATGCTATGCATGAGATGTAAGTGCATTATGCTATGTAGTATATATATATATATATATATATATATATATATATATAATTCATATCACTAATATAAAATCCATATCATTGGAATATACTTCATATCACTAATATAAAATCCATATCATTGGAATATACTTCATATCACTAATATAAAATCCATAGCATTGGAATATAATCCATAGCCTTAAAAATATCATCCATAGCATTAAAATATAATCCATAGCATTTAAAATATCATCCATAAAATAGACCATATGATTACCGAAATAAAATACGGAAACCATCACATACACATAATCCACGGCTTACAAAAAGGTAGGAATCCTACCGAATACCGATAACGTCCCTTTCCGTTTTCGTCCGATAATTCCCGTCGCCAATCGCGTACCGTTTGCGATGTCTCGATACCTTATTATACATTTTCCAAGTTAGTCTATATCTTATCCATGATTAAATCTCTAACTGATCATAAACCTATGTTCATTAATGACCTTTAACCATGTTACAAGATTATCATAAATCAGCCCTTAACTTAGCCTCTTTTTCCATTGATTAAAACACATACCTAATTCAATCCATAACTGATCCATACATTTAGGTCCATTAATGACTTACCAATCATGTCGTAGGATCATTAAAATCAGTTCCTTTAATTTAACATAACCCCCATTTATCCTACTGGATTAACAGCGACCTCTGAAAATACTCAAAACTGTACACTTCAATTCAGTCGATTGAATTAGGAGTTCAGTCAACTGAATCACAGATTCAGTCGACTGACTTTGAATCAGATTGTCTGTTTGTTCTGCCAGTTCAGTTTCAGTCGACTGAAATACCCATTCAGTCGGCTGAAACATGGTTCGTACCCCTTTCAGTCGACTGAATCATATATTCAGTCGGCTGAAACTTCCAAAACCCTTTTCTTATCCAAGACGTTTGTGTTCAGTCGGTTGAATCATCAGATTCAGTCGGCTGAAACTCCCAGAAACTCCTTCTGTTTTCAGCCACCATTAGTTCAGTCGACTGAAACCCTTATTCAGTCGGCTGAAACTCCCAGAAACTCGTTTCTGATTCGTCCATTATCAGTTCAGTCGACTTAATCTTTGATTCAGTCGACTGACTGTTTTGTCAGTCTTCTCCATTGCATATTTTGTACACCCTTCCTTCGTGATTTCCTTAAAAAATATTATATTTCCATGCTTAATAAATCTTAAATACATAATGTCCTTAATTTATTATTTTTCTTAATCTATCTCTCCTCTTTTCATCCATTTCTCATCTCATCATTTGATGGATCTTGGATCTAAGGCCCATAACATTTGTGGCCATCATTCATTCTAAGAAATAGCCCAAAACTTAATATCTTGTTTAGAGATACTTACAATCCGACGGCTCCTCCGACTTTTCTTTTCTTCCCTTAGACTCCTTAGCCTTTTCTCTTCTTCTTCTCTTTGTTGCTCGGCCAATATGTTCTTGATCAAGATGGAATCTCCAAGGTTAGAGTTCGGCTAATGGTAGGGTTAGATTTTGTCGGAGGGAGAGAGAATGAGGGGATGGAGAAAATATCTCAAGCTTGGATCTTGGCTGGTCGGCCAACACTTAGTTTCTTTTTCCCTTTCTTCTAAGATTCTTCTCCTTCTTTCTTCCTTGGATGGGGTCGGTGGTGAGAGGGAGGAGGAGAGAAAGAGAGTGAGATGAGTGGTAAGGTGAAAGCCATTCAATTCCTTGATGCCTTAGCCCACACACTTCCATGATGGCCTTCACCCACCAAGCATGGGCTCCTTGTCCTTGGTGGTGGTGGTTGAGACCAAACCACCACCAAGCCAACGGTTTGGGGGTTTAAGGTGGGAGTGGTTTGGTCTACCTCCCATTGACCACTTGACCATATGATGAGAGGTATGGGTCTTCATACCTTGAGTGGTGGTGGTTGAGATGAAACCACCACCCTAAGTCCATGGTTTCCTTGGGTGGTTTCAATGGGATGAAACCACTATTTGACTTGCCCCTTTGACTTACTCACTTGACTCTACTTTGACCAACCTAATTAATTAAATTAAATCCTCACATAGGTTAATTAATTCCTATTTAATTTTAATTCCATTAATTTCCTTAATTCTTCTCCATGAATCCACCCATGGTGGTCGGCCCCACCAATTCTTAGTTAACCCGCCACCTCACTTGATGAGGTGGAGGTGGGTCCCACTCGATCATGTCCCTTGGTCTAATCAAGATTAAACTTAGGTGATTTACATTAATTAAATCAACTTTATTTACTTGGGTCCACCTTAATACCCTTTTGACCCATCCATGGTTGACCAAGTCAACCATGATGGTTGGCCCCACCTTTTCCTTGGTCCACACGCCACCTCACTTGATGAGGTGGAGGTGGGCCTCACTTGGTTATGCTAGCTTAATCATCTCATCATTAACTTAGGGAGGGTTTAATTCCAATCAATTGAGTCACCATTGGGCCCATGGCCCAATTAAATTATTTTCTACCATTTACCTTAGAGTTTGAATCAATTTTGATCCATTGGGTCTCACATGGTTATCGGGCCCACTTTGACCATTATTGACCCTTTAGATGGATCCCATCCAATCCAAGGTCCATTGGACCATACTTGGGCCTTTGCCCAAATTTTGATCCATTTAATATCCATGACATCAAAGTTCCAATTTTTCCATTATTAAAATAAATAAATGCCATATATATATATATATATATATATATTGATTTAAAAATTCGGGCTATTACAATCCTGGTATTGTGGTGGCTAGCATGGGTTGAGAAGATGTAGGTGGTGCAGGGTCTATTACTCCTCAGGTGGGGCGTGAGTTTATGGATGTGTTTCCTGACCAGTTGGCTGGACTACCTCCACGCCGAGAGATAGAGTTTGTTATAGACCTACAGCCAGGAACATCTCCAATTTCCATGGCACCCTATCGAATGGCGCCGGCTGAATAGAGAGAGCTAGTTACGCAGGTAGATGAGCTTCTTAGACTTGGTTTTATCCGTCAGAGTAACTCGTCGTGGAGCGCACCTGCTCTCTTTGTGAAAAACAAGGATGGATCGATGAGGATGTGTATAGATTACCGGCGGCTTAACCATGTAAATATTAAGAATAAGTATCCGTTGCCTAGAATAGACGACCTCTTTGATCTTTTGAGAGGATCGAGATGCTTTTTGAAAATCGATTTGAGGTCCGGTTACCATCAGTTGCGGATTCGAGTTGAAGACATTCCAAAGACTGCTTTCAGGACGCAATATGGTTTGTACGAGTTTGTGGTGATGCCTTTCGGTTTGACAAACGCGCCAGCCATGTTTATGGATTTGATGAATCGCGTGTTTCGACTGTACCTGTGAGAGTTCGTGATAGTCTTCATCGATGATATCTTGATCTTTTCGTCGTCAGAGGAGGAGCACGAGCGTCATCTGTGAATTGTTCTTCATACTATTCGAGAGCATCAGCTGTTCTCTAAGTTGAGCAAGTGCGAGTTTTGGTTGACTCAAGTGTAGTTTCTGGGACATGTGGTGTCTCCACGAGGAATCTCTGTAGATCCAACAAAGGTGGAAACAGTGAAGACCTGGGAAAGTCCCAAGAACGTGTTCGAGATCAGGAGCTTTCTGGGATTAGCGGGATATTACCGAAAGTTTATCCTACACTTCTCTCAGATCGCGATACCGATGACTCGGCTGACGAGGAAGAACGTCAAGTTCGAGTGGAGCGAGGCCTGTGAAAGCGTATTCCAGGAGCTGAAGGAGAAGTTGACTACGTCTCCAGTTCTGGTGATACCCGAGCAAGGACGAGGTTACGATGTGTATTGCGACGCGTCCAAGTTAGGTTTGGGTTGTGTACTGATGCAAGAGGGGAAGGTCGTAGCTTATGGTTCCAGGCAGTTGAAGGGACACAAGCAGAACTACCCGACTCATGATTTGGAGTTAGCAGCTGTTGTATTCTCGTTAAAGTTGTGGAAACATTACTTATATGGTGAGAAGTTCAATGTGTTTTCTGATCACCATAGTCTCAAGTATATATTCACTCAGAAAGACTTGAATATGAGGCAGCGAAGATGGATGGAGTACCTGGGAGATTATGACTTCAGTCTCTCCTATCACCCAGGGAAAGCCAACGTGGTGGCCGATGCCTTCAGTAGGAAGACTCACAGCAACGTGGCAAGGATGGCATCCTTGCAGTGGAAGATGTTGGAAGTTCTGTCCGAGTATGATCTGGAACTGATCGAAAGAAGCGGGTTAGCAAGAATCCATAGTTTGATTCTGCAACCCGAAGTAATTAGATTGGTGTTGGAAGGACCACAGAGCGATCCAGAAGCAAAGGAGTTGGTGACTCAGCTTTCAGGAGGAGCGACTCTGAAAGATTGGAAGATCAAGGTGGACGAAGGTCTGACTTTCAAAGATAAACTTTTTGTACCAAAGTCGGACGATTGCAGGAGAAAGGTGCTTGACCACTTTCATCGTTCTCGTTTTGCGGTGCATCCTGGTGGTACGAAGATGTATCATGACTTGCGGCGACTTTTTTGGTGGAAAGGTATGAAGCGAGAGGTAGCAGAGTTTGTGTCGAAGTGCTTATCTTGTTAACAAGTGAAAGTGGAACATCAACGACCTGGTGGAAAGATGCAACCATTAGAAGTGGCTGAATGGAAGTGGGAACATATCACGATGGATTTTGTAACTGGATTTCCGAAGTCTCAAGAACGACGCTATTTGGTAATAGTCGATCGATTGACGAAGTCAGCCTACTTTCTGCCGATCAAGAAGACGGATTCTTTGGCTACTCTAAGTAGATTGTATTTAAAGGAGGTAGTCAGATTGCATGGAGTGCCTATATCCATTGTATCTGATAGAGATCCAAGATTTATATCAAGGTTTTGGCAAGGATTGCAAGAGGAGTTGGGGACTAAGCTGTGCTTCAGCACTGCTTTTCACCCTCAGATGGATGGTCAATCCGAAAAAACCATTCAAACATTAGAGGATATGCTAAGAGCTTGTGTGATGGATATGCAGGGAAGTTGGGAAGATCACTTCCCTTTGATCAAGTTTGTTTACAACAACAGTTATCACTCCAGTGTACAGATGGCACCATACGAGGTTTTGTATGGCAGGCCTTGCAGATCACCTCTTTGTTGGACAGAGGTAGGAGACAAAACGCTACTAGGACCTGATCTAGTGCGTGAGATGTCAGAACAAGTTGAAGTGCTCAGACAGCGTCCCAAGACAGCCCAGAGCAGAGAAAAGAGTTATGCTGACAAAAGGTGACGACCGTTGGAGTTCGCAGTTGGAGACCGAGTTTTTTTACGTGTGGCACCACGTCATGGAGTGCAATGGTTCGGGCGCAAGGGAAAACTATCACCTCGATATGTTGGACCCTTTGAGATCTTGAAGAGGATAAGAGAAGTGGCCTATCAGTTGGATCTTCTTCAAGCTTTGGAGAGAGTGCATAGTACATTCCACATATCTATGTTAAGGAAGTACAAGCTTGACCCGTCGTATGTGATAAGTTTTGAAGATATTGAAGTCTCCGAGGACCTAACTTTTGAAAAAGTGCCAGTCAAGATCCAAGGATGTCGGACTCAATAGCTTAGGAGGAAGTCTATTCCTCTAGTGCGAGTGCTGTGGCAACATCGCGACATGCAACACGAGACGTGGGAATTTGAATCGACGATGCGGAAGCTGTACCCTGGCTTGTTCGCAGGCCAAAAAGGTATAAGTTTGTTTTAAATTTCGGGACGAAATTTCTTTTAGGGGAGTAAGATGTAATACCCTGACCTAGATTAGGCGTAGTTTAGCTTAATAATCTTGTTTGACCGGTTAATCTCAAAGATTAACGTTAGGGCTTTGAACGAAGCCCAGGTGTGGTCCAATCCGAGTTCGAAAGCTCAATAATCCAGCTCGTCCAGCTGGAGGGGCATTTTGGTAATTTACAGCGTATAGTTATTATTTCATAAATTGTGTTGTTATGTGAATATTACTGGATGATATTATTCTCCTTAATAAAGGATTTGTATTTCTGAATTTAAAATAATTTTATTTTTAGAAAATGGTAATTAAAATCGCCCGTCAAAACCCTGAAAGGGAATAATAATTATTTTAAATGATTTTGGAAATGAGATAAATTTTGAAACTAGTATTTTATGGTAGACCATTTTAAGAATGGTCTAGTTATTCTTTAAAACCCCAAAATGAGGTCTTTAAATAGTTTTATTTAACATTTGTTTAATTAAGTAAATAGTGTTAAATTGTGATTTTATTTAAATCAATGGTTTTTAGTAGGAGTTAAATTCCAAAATTTTTATGGTGATTAAGGTTTTCAAAACCCAACCTATCTGTAAGGTTAGGATTAAGTTTTTGAGTTTTCAAAATCGTATGTTTAGTTAAAAATAGAGTTTTTATCAAACCAAGGGCCTTTTTGCAAAACAAGAACTTGAGGAGGGCTGATTTGCAACCAACCCAAAGTTTACTATTGCAAACATAAGCCAGTACTGCATGTAGAAGCATGCAGTGGCTCGACGGCCACTTCTTCCAGTCGATTTTTCTATAAAATGGCCTCAGCTCTGCTGTTTTAACTCCCAGCAAATCTATCTCTTCTTCCTCAGTCTCTCTGCTCTCAGCTGAAAACCAATACCCAGCCGATTCAGTCCCTATTCTTCCCAGTTTTCAGTCACCTATAGTTTAGAGGAAAGATTTTCCAAAAGCCAGATTTTAGCCCAGGAACTCCAGTGAAGGTAACCACTGTGTTCCCCTTCAAATTCTAGGTGGTTTAGAATCAAGAAAAACCGATTTTGGTTTAGTGTGGAGTGTGTAAAACCATTTCAAAGTTGAAGGAAAAACCATGGGTTTCTTGTATCAGTGTGCTTTCCATTTTAAAATCCGTCGACTTACTGACTTTGAAAACCTTAAACTATTCCCTATGGAAAGAGGACTCTTAGATGAGTCCATCGGACTGGTTAGGTGTGGAAACCGAATCCGGGAAACCCACTGTTTCTGGATTCATATTTCACAGTGTGTCTGCCGTCACTGTCTGCTGTTGCAGACAGTGGAGGAAGACGGCTCTCGGACGGTCCTAGTCGTTCGGACGGTCCGAGCCGTTCGGACGGTCCGAGCAGTTCAGACGGTCCGAGAGGACCCCTCGGACGTTCCAGGCTTCACCCGAAGCCCAGAAGTGCCTGAGGTTAGTTTGACTCAGCCGGACGATCCAAGCAGAGCTCGAAAGGACCGAATCCCACTCGGACGATTCGAACCTCACTTCGGATGTTCCGAAGTGCATAAACTCACCAAGACTTGTTTTTCTTTGTTTTTCAGTTCGGATGGACTTCGGATGATCCGAGACCCGATCTTCGGACGATCCTAAGTCAGACCCATGATCCAAGGTCAGTGACTAGGTTAGGTGTGATTCGGATGATCCGAAGTCACAGTACCTGGTTCCGAACGTATTCCGAGGGACTTAGTTCTTGAAGTGTAAAATGTTGTTTGAGTGTTATTATTGATTGCATGTGATGTTAGCGCCCCTTTGCTAATTAAAAAAAATGTACTAACCCTTTTTTATTATTACTATAGTGTATATACTATTGTATTCACTTCCAGGCCGACTCTATTGGTCGGGCACTGAGTGATTTCTCTTTCAAGGCCGACGCTATATTTGTCGGGTACTGAGTGACCTTGAGGCCTTACTCAACATGTCAGATCTGGTCCTATCCAGAAGACAACCGAGAAGTGACCCGAGAATCTAGATCTAACTCAATAAGTCAATCTAGTCAATGCCCAGAAGACAATATGAGTGTTGGACTGAGTACCCTTTTTATTATATTATCTTGTGGATTATTATAATTTAAAAAGGATAGAAACCAAGTAGGAGACTCAATTCCATGTACCTTGGATATTTTTGGGAAAATGTAGGATTTTCAAAATACTACTTGTGTGTATGTATTTGATGCTATGTATATTGATTGTGCACTTGTCTGTTTGTTTGAACAGAGACCGTAAAACCACACATATACGGTGAGGGAACCTAACTTTGCAGCATGATGTAAACGGGGTTATTTGATATGGATATTGAGCAATGAGTGGTTTCAGATTTGATGAACCCACTCATGTGCCTAGACTTGACGCACTATGGTAAGAGTGCTCATGATGCTGGTAAATGCTATGATGTTGATCATATGAAATGTGTAAGACTGCTTCCACGTGCCCTTGGCTATTGAACCAATATCAGCCATATGAGAGATGGTTTACGTCTACTGGACCATGGGTGTCGACAGTTGCTGACTTGAGGGTGTCAGTATCGGCTATGACAGAGCCGGAGATGTACTTGCAAGGATGTATTTTGACAGTGTCGGGACTTAATACAATGGTCTCAGTATAGTCGGTAGGCGTTACGTTGGAGGATTCGCAGTAATGGAAAGATGATGATGAGACTTTACTTGATATTGTGAATTTTATTATCAAGCATTAGATAATATATTGCAACTGTTGATTATTGCTAACCTGTCGTTTACTTTAAAACTGCACTATTATATTCCTTCACTGGGCTAGTTAGCTCACCCCACTCACCTTTCAAGAGATGAACCTGAGGAGGAGAACCCTCTATTTCAAGCTTAGGGTGGATAAGCTGCGGCGGTGTTTTGGGATTCCCACTGAGGGGAATACCCTTATCTTTGCTTTCTGGTTCTTGGAACCTCTTGTTTCTGTAAAGTACCGGGTGTGGTACTTAGTTTATATCAATGTTATATATTGAAAACTACTATGCTTCTATAGTTACTCTGATGTGATTTTGAAATAATAATTCAGTGTTAGAATTATGTGATTATGTATTTTTCTATGTCTATTTGTTGGGTAGACTTATGGTATATGTTTGAGTCCACATGTTGGGATCATGTGTGACCTTTGGGCCTAACTGTTGATCCGGCCCAGATGGTATGCTTGAGTTAGTTTAATTTTTAAAAAAAATCAGTCCCGTCCGGGCCCACCCTTCGGGTCGGGGCGTGACATGGGTTCTGTCCCTCTTCCTGGTGTGGGTTCTATAGAGTATTTCTTCTTCTTAGAGGCATTTTCCTAAGTCATCGAAATATTGATTGGCTTAGTTTTCTCATAAGATTTTTATGTATATATACTTGGGAAAAATTGCCTAATTATCATCTTGTATTTCTTGTTTTGGGGAATTTTCCTTCCTATCATATAATGTTTCTCATTTGGGGAAAATCATGATGTTTCTTGTTTGGAGGAGATACGTCCTATTTCGCTATGTTTGACAAATCCACTATTTATAGTGATTGTCTTTCCCTTGTTGTTATTTTCTCCTCAAGTGTTTTTCTCAGATTGAATGCTTACAGTCTGATTCTCAACAAAGTACATTAATCCAGCCCCCGTACAGTAGACTTTGAAGAGTCGGTCAGTTGAGATTCTTATCTTATCAGTGAGACATGATACCGTATTAATCTTACTTTGCGAGATTCAACAATTCCGGTTTCTCTTTGATACCAACTGTAACGCCCCGCCCTTTTTCACTCGCCAAAAATCAGAGTATATATATATATTTTTTAGAAGAGAGCGAGAGCGGGAACGTCACGACGCGGGTCAAGTCTGAGTTTCCAAAACCCGACCCTTAACTGGCCACCTTTACGTGTGCGTGGATTAAGTCCACTAAAATATTTCACACACTTTAAGAATATTTGCGGAATTATTATATGAGTAAGATACCATTCATATACATGTCACTATTAAGCAAGGAAACCAATCACTATATACTTAACTAGAACTTAAATATCATCAAACCTTAGCAAAATAAATCTAAGTTATTACAAAACCAAAATATCAGTCCACCCAATACATCACTCCAAAATCGACATAAATAAAGTGTAACGCCCCGCCCTTTCCGAGAATTTCAGAGTCTAATTTTTTTTTTTTTAAAGTTATAATAAAACATCGAAAGAGAGCGGGCGGCGTCACGACGCGAGTTAAGTTCAGACTACCCAAGTCTGAACCTTAACTGGCCACCCATGTTTACATGGACTAGACCATGATTACGAATCACACATGGAACTAACATCAACATGCGGAATAACCTAGATTAATTGCGGAATAGAAAGACCAGATAGCAAGTAACAGTCTTAAACATTATTTAACATAGATCAACCATCCAAATGTTATCAACCTAATCAAACCATAGCAAGTAGTGAATTATTACATGTCCCACAAAAGTATTCAAAAGACAGTACTATAAAGTAGTTCAGTCCTTCATTCAAGCACTTAGGCTTGGCTCCCCTCCCGGTCAACGACCTTTCCTTTCCCTTTGCTTGTACCTGCAATCTCCTCTGAGGATAGAATTAGGGCGTTAGATCAACGCGCCCAGTAGGTTCCCGAATCAGGGTTACCACATGTTAGCATATAAAACATGCATATATATCATATTACATGATAATTAAAAATAGGTAAAACAATGCTATGAAATATGCACATGCAATGAGCATCCCCCATCATGTACTTTCATAGCCATCACTTGACGTGCCTTGCACCGACAAGGTAAATTACAACACACTTTCATCTCTTCTATAAAATATGTACATGCAATGAGCAACCCCTATCATGTACATTCGTAGCCATCACTTGACGTGCCTTGCACCGACAAGGTAAATTACAACACACTTTCATCTCTTCTATAAAATATGTACATGCAATGAGCAACCCCCATCATGTACATTCGTAGCCATCACTGTAAAGCTTCATTCATTATCCCATAACTATGCATGAGATGTCAATGCTTGTATGCCATTTGTCAATGCATAATATATCATTTGAAACCATATAAAATAAACAAGAATCTCATAAAGAAAACCAAGGTAAAAACTGTGGTTACAAGTAGGTAGGAAACCTACTGAAAAATCACTTCAGCGCCCATTCTTTCTTAGGCTTTATCCGGTCACGACTCGCACGTCGTTCAACTCTCGTCACCTTGTGATACAATAATCAGTAAATCATATTGTTACTTAAATGTCCATTCACATATAAGACCCAAAACATCTTGATTTGGTCCTTCTTTCAAGTTCTTCCATTATTGCCCATATTTACAATTTTTGCCATTGGTTCCAACCAATCTACTTAGTCATCCAATCTTTAATCCACCAAACTTACTCCATGGGGTTCGGCCATACATTTGGCCGAACCCAATGGTTCTTTTATCCATTACCATATGGTTCTCCATTAGGGTATTTTAAACCTTTTAAATCAACATAGAACCATTACCAACTACTACTCATAAGTTTAGCCTATTTAACCCATTCACCATGAATTAGCATAAAGTCCATCAACGTGCTTGGTTATTTACTGATATTAAGTACATAGATACATACATGATTCTTGAGTCAAAATCATAGAACCCAATCAGTAAGCATAACCATATATAAACCAAATAAAAACCATAAAGTAACCCACGGGGTTCGGCCACTCACATGGCCGAACCTCATGGTTCTTTGAATCCAATTCTTCTAATGATCTTTCATCATTTATCATGTATCTTAGGCATAAAAACAGCAAACATAATTCTATTTAAAATCCTATAGAAACCCCATGGTATTGCATGGTTTCTAACTCTTTAATTTCACAACAATCATCAATCTCTTTCATGGAGTTCGGCCATTCAAGTTGGCCGAACCCTATGTCCATGAATTGATCTTTCAAACATGCATTAGGTGTTATTTAAATCATGCAATATCAGTACCCTTTTGCTGCCTTTATACCTCTTAGAAACCCTCTTTAAAACATGTATTTTAAATCTAATAACATATGTAAAAACAGTCCCAACGTGCATGGTTTTAAATTTCAAAAACCATACACACTAATCAACTTTTTCCATGGGGTTCGGCCACCCAAAGTGGCCGAACCCAATGGTCCATTTCCACTCCTTTAATCCACTGATTTAGACCATATAAACTTCAGTCCTTGATGACCTTCAAGTCCATGTTTTAACCTTTTTAAAACATACATTTTATGTCCAATAAAACATCTAAAAACAGTCCTATACTTGTATGGTTTTAAATTCCAAAAGCCATCCAAACCAACCAATTGTTTCCATGGGGTTCGGCCATCCAAAGTGGCCGAACTCCATGTTCTCAATTTCCATCATTTAAACCTTATCATCACACTTTAAAACCTTACTTATTTCGGCCACAAAATGACCCCAAAAATCAGTCCATAAAACCCATGGTTTTCATGTTTCCAAAACATGAAAACCATGCAATCTTTTACATGGGGTTCGGCCCTCCATGGTGGCCGAACCCAATGGTTATTTTCACCATTTTAAATCCTCCATAATCAAGGTTAAATATTGGTGTATTCGGCCATGACCATGGTCCAATACATACCCTACTTGTTTTATGTTTTTAAACCAAAAAATCATAAAGATACTTACCAAGTTTTCCAAACTTCCTCCTTGTCTTTTATCCTTGTTTTCTCCCTTTATTTATTCTTTTCTTTTGCTGTTTTGTGCTTGAATATTTGATGCCAAAACCTCTGCTGTTCCAGCCAAGAAGAACAACGAATTGGAGAGAGGAGAGAGGGAGAGAGAGATGAGGAAAATCTTAGGCTTTGCAATGATAAATTGGCCAAGTGATGGTGTTCATTGGTTTTGTATTTCAGCCATCAACACCCCTCCACTTTCTCATCAACTCATGCACAAAACGATGGGCATTGGGTGCCCTCCAAGGCACCCCTTGGCAGCTACCCATGCAGCCATTCAGATTTCTATGTAACTCACCTCAAACCCATCATTTACATTAACCATTCACCATGGAACTCACCAAAACAAGTCCCCAACGTGTGGGACTTGTTTTGGTTGGTTTGAGACCAGCCAACCTCTTCAAATTCCCATTAAACTCACTGATTTACAGTCCCTTGGATTTCCATTTTGACACACGCAACTCAAGATATTTTTATTCCAACCCAACTCATCACATTTAATGCTCCATCTTTGAGTCAACTCTTTTCTTAATTTAGACTCACTCCAAATCAGTCCAACTCAAGCTGAATTATCTCACACTTGAGTTCCATTGAGGGCCCACACGGTCATCCGTGGTCAAACTAGTCAACCCGACCCGTTGGGTCCACTTTTGGCTCCTTGACCCGTTTTTGACTCCATGACCCAATTATGGCTGTTTTGGTCATTTGTAATCGGTTTTTGCATATGGGTCAGGCCTACCCATTTCTTCTCTACTTGATTTCCAATTAAATAAGCTTAACCCCATTTAATTTAAATTCACAAAACGGTCAAATCATCCATTTTGACCCGATGGGTCCCATTTGGGCCCTTTGACCCATTTAGCCATTTTTTACCCAAATGATGAAAATTACCCAACCAATCAAACTTAACATTCATAATATGCTCATATGATTTTAATTTGAGCAATGGGCCCCACTATTTCCTTTCTTAACATCACGAAATAATTAATTTAACAACTCAGGGGCATTTTGGTAATTTTCCATTTCATTGAGAAATTGGGGTGTTACATAAAGTAAGCATAAATCTGCTCAAGCTCCTACGCTTGACTCCCTTCATGTCCCATGTCCTTGCCATTCTCTGTTTCATCATCCATAGGGTAGAAGTAGGGCATCAGTCAACATGCCCAGTAGGAATTCCAAGTAGAGTTATGGTACACATAGGATCAATATAAAAATCAAAATAGAAAACATCATATCATATTTGTAAAACATCTCATAAGCAGAAAATACAATGAATGATATCCAAATCATAATCATGCCTACTTATGCATCATGTCATGGGTGTCAATGCCAAATGATCACTCACCCACTTCGATATCTAAACAATCATATATAGATAGTTTCCTTGATAAATCACCATATCAAGGTATTCCCTTGGCCAATTACGTCTGCAGTGTTTTGTGACGGCACCAGTAGGTCACTGTTATACCTCCCCACATATGTTAATCGGATTTACCGATGGAGTGTGGACTCCTCCCTCTGCGCAGGGTTTTGGGACTAAATACCCAAGAGCTCTTTGGCCTAGACTACGCCGTACCCCTTTCTAGCAATCCCAGACAAGGCCAAAATATCAATAGTTCACATAGCTTCATACAAGCTAGTCTTAAGCCCCAAATCATGTCCGGACAGCTCATAACTTGGCTTGTTGTCCCATGTATTCCCTCCCATGCCATCCATGAGTTAATGAATGCAAAAATGCCATATCATATCAAATTACATAATACCATTGAAAATCAGTTCATATACATATACCATTTGTTTAACTAAAGCAAATCATCATTTTTAGAAATAAAGCCAGTAATATATATAATCTATAGTGTCTCAATAAGGTAAGAATCCTACCAATGTCTAGTATACTATCCTTGTTGTTTTTGTGAAGATAACGTTTAACGATCACGTCGCAACGAATCGCAAACCCTTTTACGAATCTCTTTACCTTATTAAATTCAATCACATATATAAATCAATTTGATTTTTTCCATTATAATTTAATTACTCCTCACATCCTACTAGATAAATAGAACCATCTGGAAAATATTCAAAAATTCAAACGTTTTAATTCAGTCGACTGAATCATGCCCAATTACTATTCTCTGTTTTACCCGTAGACTTTAAGTCAACTGAAAAACAATACTGACTGAAACCCAACTCAGTACTTTATGTACTTTGACTCGTATCCTTTCAATCGGCTGAATCATGGATCAGTAGGCTGATTTCAAGTCAAACTCTTTGTATCCTCGGTCAATGTCTTTTCAGTAGACTGAATCACAGATTTAGTCGGATGACTTTACATCAGATCATCTGTGTGCTCGGCCAGTCACTGTAATAGCCTCATTTTCAATGCAATAAATATATTGGCTATTATTTATTTTAATTGTTAAAAATTAAGATTCATAGATGGAATGAATGTTAAATGGATAAGAATTGGGGCAATTGCCCAAGTATGGTCCAATGGATCATGGATAGGTAAATGTGGCCAATTTGGTCAAATGCCCAATTGGAACCCAATGGGTCAAGATGAACTGATGATTAGGGTAAATGGGTAAGGAATTGGCTTGATCGGGTCGTGGACCCAATTAAGATCTAAAGGCATGGGGTCTACCTCATCAAGTGAGGTGGCAAGTGTAGGAAATGATATCAAAGTGGCATAGCCAAGTGGGACCTAAGTCCACCTCATCAAGTGAGGTGGCGTGTGGACTAAGGCACATGTGGGGCCGGCCACCTTGGTCAACCATGGGTGAGTTCAAAGGTGAGTCCAAGAGGATTAAGTGAAGTGAGTGGAGTTAAGGAATTAATTAATTTAGAATAAATCCAAGTGCTTGATTTAGGAGTTTGAGTTTCATTTAAATGAAGTGAGTTGATTGGGTAATGAGTCACATGGAAGATGAAAAGATTGAGTGAGTCAAAGGGGAGGTGGAGGGTTTCCATCTCATGGAAAACCCAGCCACCAAAACCGTTGGGTAGAGGGATTATGCCATATGTAAAGCATGTGTCCTCTTGGTTAGCCAAGGGACACATGGGAAAGACTCCACATTGATGAGGGCGGTTGGAGAGCTTAGGGTTACAACCAAAACCCTAACGCACTCATCTCATACACTCTCTCCCTCTCACTCTTTGGCCGACCCTGTCCAAGACAAGAAAACACTTAGGGTTTTTCCATCTCGACTCCTCTCCCTCTCACCAAAACCCTAGGGCCAACCCCTCTCTTTGAGACAAAGATAACTTAGAGTTTTCATCTCACTCTCCCTCACTCAAACCTTCACTCCTTGGCCGAACCCTCTCTTAGGGTTTTCATCTTAAACCCTCTCCCTCTCAAGCAACACTCTTTGGCCGAAGATCAAGGAGGAAGAAGAAAAGACTAAGGAAGGAGAAAAACGAAGGAGCAAGGCGGAACGAAAGAAAAGAGAGGAGTCGCGGAATCGGTAAGTATTGCTTGACAAGATTTATTAATTAGAAAGAGGCTAAAAGAACCATGGTTTCGGCTATGGAATGGCCGAAACCATGGGGTTCCATATAGATTGAAAATGGTTGACCAAATGATTATAGGCCATGGATTTAAAATCTATCCAAGAAACATCAATGTGATGGTTAAGTATTTGGAGTGACAAAACCCTAATCTTGCTAATGGGTAAGATAGGTTATTAAGGACAATATGTACACATGACTTATGACAACATGCATGATTGAATGGATAATGATCAAGGATCATGGTTCGGCCCTTGCATGGCCGAACCTTAATTTTTATATATGTGGATCATGGAGGATATGGCCGAACCCCATGGAAGAATGTTGGTGAATTTTAAATGGGTTTTAAATGTTGAAAATGATGACTTAAAATGAAGAGAGGATGGAAAACAATGGATCATGGGTTCAGTCATGACGTATGGCCGAACCCCATGGAGAAATGTTGATGGATTAAATGTGGTTACACCATGGAAAGATGAAAACAAGGAACCATGGGTTCGGCCATGTTGTATGGCCGAACCCCATGAATCATTTTGATAGATCATGTTGTAGAGCTATGTATGTTAAGAGATTGAATGATCAAGCTATGAAATGAGGGTTAAAATGGAAAGAAGATGGAATGAAAGAACCATGGGTTCGGCCATGTTGTATGGCCGAACCCCATGGGGGATATTTTCATGGACCTAAGTATGTTTTAGATAAATAGCCTTGAACTATTAAGTTAAGAATTAAAAGGACAAAAAAGAAGCACCATGGGTTCGGCCATGTTGTATGGCCGAACCCCATGGATGACCTTTGTGGATCTAAGGATGATTGGATTAATGAATCTAAGGTGGAAATATGGTGGAAATAAAGGACCATGGATAATATTTTATGGACTTAGGTTGTTTTACTAAGTTAAATGATTAACTATGATTAAGAAAATGAAAGAATGAATGAGGATTGACTTGCATGGTTTGAAATAAAAAAGGACCAAAGAAGAGGGGGTCCAAAGCCAAGAGAGTGAGGTTTGGCCATGTTGTATGGCTGAACCCCACTAGTGAGTTTTTTTATGGACTTAAACATTTTTCAGCCCTAAGGCATGGCCGAAATCCCTTGGGGGTCTTAACCGGGCTAAGGACTATAACCATAGGTGGAAAATGAACATGGAATGATGGGGGATCAAATGGGTCATCGTTTTGATCTATTTTATGTGTAATAAGGTAACAAGATTTCACAAACGGGCGTACGATCAACTTGACGTTATCGGTGAGCGGTTTTTGGATGAAAACGCAAGGACACGATATTTGGTCGTTGGTAGGATTCCTACCTTATTGAAAACCATGGAATATGTATATGTGATGATTTTACTTCATGTTTTGATGATTTATTTTGGTATCAAAGTGCTATGTTTTTAATGATGGAATTTTCATGATATATATGTATTATGGATAGCATGTTTGCACTCACATCTCATGCATGGCATGGGAGGGATCAATGAGGGGAGTCCACACTCCATTCGAATATCCGATAAACACACGTGGGGAGGAATCCGCACTGATTCCGGGTTATGATGATTGTGATGTTTGAGAAGTCCACGCTCCGTTCAGCGAGACCGATAAGGCATACGTGGGGAGTCATGACAATACCTTGATGTGGCATATACATCAAGAGGAATACGATATGGATGATGGGTGGGATTCATGGCATATGACACCCATGGCATGCCATTGACTTGCATGGTTTTGATATTATTTATATCTATGTGATTTTGTTTATACTAATCCATGTGTTTGACCCTACTCGGAGTACCTACTGGGCGCGTTGTCTAACGCCCTACTTCTACCTTAGATGACGACACAGGGAATGGACGAAGTGTAGGACGTCATCAGAGCCAAGCTTAGGAGCTTGGATGAGCTAGATCTATTTTATTTAAGTTTTTATTTTGGACATGTAATTTGGGAAATTAGCATGTTGGGACTGTAATAACTTAGACTATTTGCTATGGTTTGGATTTTAATTTTGGACATTTTAACTTAAGGTGATTATTATTAAGTGATGGACTTCCTTGCTATTTAAAATTGGATAGGATAGAATTCTATTATAATTCCGCATTATGTTTAATTCCGCAAGTGTAGCCTTAGTACGTGTGAACCGTTTTAGTGGACTTAGTCCACGCACATGTATGGTTGGCCAGTTAAAGGCCGGGCTTTGGAAGCTCAAACTTAGCTCGCGTCATGATGTCCCATTCTCTCTCACTCTTTATTTCAAAAAAAAAATAGACTCCAATTTTCGGCGAGTGAAAAAGGATGGGGCGTTACTGTCACCATTCAGTCAACTGAATCAAAGATTCAGATGACTGAATTATCAACCAACCCTTTACGTGTTCGATAAGCATCCTTTAGTCGTCTGAATCACAAGATTCAGTCGGCTGAAACACATCAGATCCCTTACTTGTTTGGTACGTCTATGTTTAGTCAGTTGAATCAGAGATTTAGTCAGCTGAAACATCAATAAATCCCATCTATTTTAATCAAGTCCATGTTCAGTCGACTGAATCATAAGATTCAGTCAGCTGAATCTCCCATAAAACTCTTTCCTGTTCGACCATTACTAGTTCAGTGGACTGAATCCAGAGATTCAGTCGACTGACCTAATTGTCAGTCTTTTTGTTTGCATGTATGGGTAGGCCCTTTTTCATGAAATCCATCCTCATTCATATGTAAACATGGATTTTATATTCAATCCTTCGTTTACTAAGTTTATCTAACTCATTAGTCAAGGTTAGAGTCTTTTTCATAATCCCTTCATTCGTAGCATGAATTCAGTTTTAAATCTTATTTTGTTCCAGCCCATCACCATCCTATGGATGAATTTCCAATTCCATGACCTTATAACAGTTTGGTCATCCCTTCCAATCAAATATGGAACCCATAGGTTCGGCCACACCATGGCCAGTCCTATGGTTTCCTTTGAATCAAACCTATGTTATTTAAGCTTTCTACATACCTTTTTCCTGTTTCCTTCTTTTCTTTTGGCTCTGGCTTTCCTCCTTAATCCTTCTTCTTCCTTAGTTCTTCACTGCTTCTTCCAGTATCGAAATGTAGGTGGAAGAGAGATAGAGAAGAAGAGGAGAGAAATCTCTTTGTTAAAGAGAGATAGAGAGTGATCAGCCAAGGGGTGTGGAGTTCCCCTTGGTTGGTATCTTTTAAGTAACAACCTCAACTCTTCAACTTCCGTCATTATGTTTTTGTCTAACTCATGAGACCCTTGGTTTAACAAAGGAGACTCTTGGCTTAAACCAAGAAATGTCTTCAACTTCCACCATGTCCCTCAAGATGGAAACCCTTCACCTTCTTCAACTCACTCAGCTACTTAATTGAATTTGAACTCATTTGTGTTTGACCAAGTCAACCATGACTTAGCCGACCATGCATGTGGTGACTTGGTCACCACATGGCACATGGGTCCCATCTTGGCCATATCATTCGATGATGTGGTACCTTGCCTACTAGGCTTCCACGCATGCCACATGGCAATGCCACATCACATATGTGTAACACCCCGGATTTTTAAGATATCAATTTACATGAATTTTGTCTATTTAAATTATGAATTAATGGACATGGACCTTAGATGGTTAAGATGTTGGGCAAAGGCCCAATTGGGACCCAATGGGTTGAGGTTGACTTGGTTGACCATCAAGTGAGCTCAAGTCTAAATAGGTTGAGGCTGAATTAAAATGGAAAGACAATCAAGTGAGTGAGTTGGTTTTGAAGTGATTAATTAAATGAGTGAGTTGAGTTGAAATGAATTAAATCAAGTGGTGAGTTAAATTAAAGGTGCGTGAAGTGTGAAGGTGAAGAATTGTTGTTTCAAACACCAAATCAAGGGGTACACATTGGCATGGGAGTTTCATCTCAAAGATGAAACCCCCACATGGAGAAGTAATGGAGAAGTGAGGAGTGGTGCATTTCAAATTCAAAAATCAAGTGCACACGTTGGAGGAGGGGGGAAAGTTCCATCTTAAGATGAAACCCCCACGTAAAGCATTAATGAGAGGAGGAAGATCGGGGGAGTCTACACCAAGGCAACCCTTGGTGGCCGTTGGAGCCTTGGGAGTTTTTATCTTAGGATGAAATCCCCAATGGAGGTATTAAGGATAATAGTAATGAAAATGGGAGTTACAAGTGTTTCCACCAAGAAGACACCACTTTGGGGATAAATTTGATTAACCAAAGGAGGAGTTTCATTTCCTCTCCCTCTCTCCCTCTCTCCCTCTCTTAGCCGACCAACAATCTAAGGAGAGAAGACCAAACACTTTGAGAATTCTATCTCATCCTCTCCCTCCCTCTCAAGGCCGTTTCTCCTCTCTATCAAAGAGGACTTAGAATAATTTGATCTCAAGCTTCTATCCCAATCCATATCTCTTGGCCGAACCACTTTTGGAGGAGTTATATTATCAAGATCATCTTCGGCCAAAGAATCAAGAAGAAGGAGAGGCTAAGGAAGGAAAGGAACAAGCCGGACTGAAGAACAAATTGGAGGAGTCGCGGAATTAGTAAGTGCTCAATAAACTCCTTTTAAATAAGAAAATGGTTAAGGACATGGTTCAGCCATGTACATGGCCGAACCCCATAAAAAGAGTCAAGGAAGTTTTATGGTTTAAAATGATGTTTAAAAGGGAAGAACATTGGCCATAGGGTTAGGCCATCTTGTATGGCCGAACCCCATGAAAGGACATTGGATTTATGTTATTGGATTTGAAGGAAGGAAATCACAATTGTATGTGTTTGATTTTGTTAAAGTCTTAAAAGGGTTTAGATGGATGGAAGTATGTGAACCAATCATAGATGCATGACAATTTTTAATGGAAATAAGGAACCATGCCGAACCCCATGGAGAGATAATGATGGATGGTGTGTCATGTTTAATTAATTTTGAAGATGGTTAATAATTTATAAAGATGTTGGGTATTTGGATCTAAAAGAATGGAAAAAGGGAGCACCAAAACCCAAGGGTGAGGTTCGGCCATGGTGTATGGCCGAACCCCACCAAGTACTTGTTATGGATTTAGATATCATAGGGTTCGGCTATGTGTATGGCCGTGTAACACCCCAATTTGTCAATGAAGTGGAAAATTACGAAAATGCCCCTGAGTTATTAAATTAATTATTTTGTGATGTCAAATAAGGAAATGGTGGGGCCATTGCCTCAAATTAAAATCATATGAGTACATTATGAATGTTAAGTTTGATTGGATGGGTAATTTTCATCATTTGGGTCAAAAATGGCTAAATGGGTCAAAGGGCCCAAAAGGGACCCATCGGGTCTTACTGAATTATTTGACCGTTTTGTGAACTTAAATTAAATGGGGTTAAGCCTATTTGATTGGAAATCAAGTGGAGAAAAAATGGGTAGGTTTGATCCATATGTAAAAACCAATTACAAATGACCAAAATACCCATAATTGGGTCATGGAGTCAAAAACGGGTCAAGGAGCTAAAGGTGGACCCAACGGGTCGAGTTGACTATAGTTGACCATGTGGACCTTCAAGGGAGCTAAAATATGAGTTAAATCAGTTGAGTGGGACTGAAGTGAGTTGGAATTAAATCAAGTAGTGAGTCAACACATGTGCATTAAATGAAATGCATTAAGTATGTGAGTTGGGTGAGTTGAGATGGAAATCTAAATAGCCTTGAGTTCAAGTGAGTCAAAAGGAAAATTGAAGGGGCTGTAAAATTAGTGAGTTGAGTGGAAATTTGAAGAGGTTGGCTGGTCTCAAACCAACCAAAACAAGTCCCACACTTTGGGGACTTGTTTTGGTAATTTCCATAATGTATTTTAAATGAGAATACATTGATTGAGATGAGATGAATGGTAAACTGAATGGCTGCATGGGTAGGTGCCAAGGGGTGCCTTGGATGGCACCCAATGCCCATCGATTTTGTTAAGAAGTTATGAGGGAATTGAGAGGTCATGGTGGCTGAAATACAAAAGCAATGAACCCCATGTTTAGCCGATTTTTGTCATTGCAAACACAAGCTTTTCCCATCTCTTTCTCCCTCTCTCCAATTTGTGTTCTTGGATGGAATAGCAGAGGTTTTTGGCACCAATTATTCAAGCTTAAACCGGCAAGGAATTAAGGAAGAAAGGAAGAAATAAAAGATAGGAAGCAAGGATCAAAAGTCAAGAAGAAAGGCTTCGAAAATTGGTAAGTATTTCTATTGAGTTTTGTTGAAAAACATGGAACAAATGGGGTGTGTAGTGGGCCATGGTCATGGACGAATACACCAATGTTTAACCTTGATTAATGGAGGTTTAGAAATGGTAAAGATGACCATTGGGTTCGCCCACCATGAAGGGCCGAACCCCAAGTAAAAGATTGCTTGGTTTTCATGTTTTGGAAACATGAAAACCATGGGTTTTATGAACTGTTTTTGGGTTGATTTAAGATTCAAATGCATGTCTTAGAAAGGTTTAAAACATGGATTCGGATGTCAAAAAAAGTTGAAGCTTATGTGGTCTAAATCAGTGGATTAAAATTGGAAAAATGGACCATGGGGATCGGCCATCTTGGATGGCCGAATCCCATGAAATTGTGTTGGTTTTTGGATAGTTTCTTTGAAAGGTAAAACCTGATAATAATATATTGTTTATTACATGATTATTGGAGGTTTAAAAATAGTAAACACAACCATTGGGTTCGGCCACCATGGAGGGCCGAACCCCATGTAAAAGAGTGTTGGTTTTCATGTTGGGAAACATGGAAACCATAGACTTTTATGGACTGTTTTTGGATGGTTTTTGAAAGGTAAAACCCGATAATATTATGCTGATTCTTACATGATTTAATGGACATGTGATGTAAGTTACAAAGGTTCCAAAACATGGGCATAGGGTTCGGCCACATTGGATGGCCGAACCCCATAAAAATGTTTGATAAGTTGGTATGGTTTTGGAGAGATAAAACCATTCCAAATGGTGGAGATTTTTATGTGATAAGGTTACTGATTTTGGTTGGCCATGGGATGGCTGAACCATGTAGTTAACATGGTTAAAAAGTAGAACTTAACTTGTGAACAAATGATGGATCATTGAGTAGGGGAATCATAGGGTTCGGCCATATGAATGGCCGAACCCCAAAGATTGTTTTGTTGGAAATTATGATTTGTTTGTATGAGTTGGATTAAGCAAACACATGATTTATCTTTGGACTTAGTGATAAGTAAGTAACCAGCCACTATATATGATGAAAGAAGAGACAAAATCAGTATGGTGAGGTTCGGCCATGTAGTATGGCCGAACCCCACTAGTAGTCATTTAGTAGACCTAGTGGCTAACTTGTAACGTGATTGGTTAAAAATCAAATTGAAGATTGATGTATGAAAGGTGTAAAGGATCAAGAATAAAGTGGTGAGGTTCGGCCATGTTGTATGGCCGAACCCCACTAAGGTAGATTACTTTTATGATTTTTGTTTATGAGCAAGATTAGACATTGGTTAGACCAATGGCAAATCTGTGAATACAAGTCAAATGAAGGGATTGATCAAAGGACTTACAAGATGTTTTGGGTCTTATATGTGAATGGACACTTAAGTGACAATATGATTTACTGATTATTGTATCACAAGGTGACGAGAGTTGAACGACGTGTGAGTCGTGACCAGGTGAAGCTCAAAGAGGAACGGACACTTAAGCAAAATTTCAATAGGTTTCCTACCTACTTGTAACCACAGTTTTACCCCAGTTTTCTTATGAGACTTGTTTTATTATATGTGTTTCAAATGATACATTATGCATTAACAAATGGCATACATGCATTGGCATCTCATGCATAGACATGGGATTATGAATGAGGTTCTACAGTGTTTCAAGTTATGAGTTACGTCCTCTTTCGGCTGTGCAAGTCACTCCAGGAGAAGTAACATGATGATCATAGTCACAATGGTCTCCTTAGGCGATGAGAGTCCCGCCAGGAGGACTCATACGTGATATGAGTCAGTCAATGATGAAGAGATGAAAGTGTGTTGTAATTTACCTTGTCAGTGCAAGGCACGTCAAGTGATGGCTATGAATGTACATGATGGGGGAGGCTCATTGCATGTGCATATTTCATAGCATTGTTTTACCTGTTTTTACTAATCATGTACTATGATATATATGCATGTTTTATATGTTGTTCATGTGGTAGCCCTAATCGGGAACCTACTGGGCGCGTTGATCTAACGCCCTAATTGTATCCTCAGAGGAGAATGTAGGTACAAGTAAAGGGAAAGGAAAGGTCGTTGACCGGGAGGGGAGCCAAGCCTAAGCGCTTGAATGTTGGAGTGGACTTCTTTATATTACTGTCATTTGAACTATATTTTGTCGAACATGTAATAAGTCATTACCTGCAATGGTTTGATTAGGTTAACAACTTGGATGGATGATTTATGTTAATTAATGTTTGAGACTGTTACTTGCTATCTAGTCTTTCTATTCCGCAATTAATCTAGGTTATTCCGCATGTTGATGTTAGTTCCATGTGTGATTCATTATCATGGTCTAGTCCATGTGCACATGGGTGGCCAGTTAAGGTTCAGACTTGGGTAGTCTGAACTTAACTCGCGTCGTGACGCCGCCCGCTCTCTTTCGATGTTTTATTATTACTTTTAAAAAAAAAAATTAGACTCTAGAATTCTCGGAAAGGGCGGGGCGTTACAGGCCGAACCCCATGAACCTTTTGGTGGATCATCTTTGGGACTTGGTTATAAGTAAATAAATCAATTAATTAGCCATGGACGATTAATGGCATGTTATGTAATTAAGGGTGAAAAGGATGAACCATGGGTTCGGCCATGGTGCATGGCTGAACCCCATTGAAAATATTGGTGGATTTAAATGGTGATCAATTATAAACATTTGTGGTACAAGTGACTAGATGTGGAGGTCATGAGCTTGTATCTAACTTGAAGATCAAAGGGTTGAAGGATGAGCATAAAATCAAGGGAGTGAGCTTCGGCCATGGTGTATGACCGAACCCCACTAATGAATTTGATGGACTTATGATGTTATGTGTGTTAGATGGATAATGTGTGAATGATTAGATGAATGGATTGGCAATTAGGCTTAAATAAAAGGGACTATAAAGGACCAAAAAAATTGAGAGGGTGAGGTTTGGCCATGTGGTATGGCCGAACCCCACGAAGGTGGATTTTGGTGGTCTAAGGATTAAGTACTTTGTTTAGAGATGAATGACTAAATAAAAGAATGTCAAAAATCAAAGTATGTGAGGTTCGGCCACGGTGTATGGCCGAACCCCACAAAGGTGTGTTTATGGACTTAAGACCAAATGGAAAATCAAATGGTATATGGATTGACTTGTTGATGTGTAACAAGGTGACGGGACCACACAAACGGGGCACGATCGTGATCGGTTGCCGGTTTAAAGCTCAAGGACACCTTAGTTGTCTTGGGTAGGATTCTACCTTATTTGAAACCATGGTTATGTATGTTGGATTATCTTACTTTAATGGTTTATGTTTTAAAGTATTATGTTGCCAATATGAGATTTTAATGCTAGATTTATCTTACAAAATAGCTTGGAATTCATTAGCATCTCATGCATGCCATGGGGTGAAGGTTAGATGACCGGAGGGGCCACACTCCGTCGGGGCGTCCGAATAACCTATGTGGGGGAAACCTTGATGATGAGAATCCCATCAAGAGTTAACCGGAGGGGCCACACTCCGTCGGGGCTTCCAAAAAACCTATGTGGGGGATACCTTGATGATGAGAATCCCATCAAGAGTATGTGTTTGATTGTGATGCGTGGGACTCATTGCATACATGGCATGGCATGATTTTACAAGGTTTTGATGTTATATTATTTATATGCATGTTTTATACTAACCATTTGTTAGCCATACTTACAATTCCTACTGGGCGCGTTGTTCTAACGCCCTAGTTCTACCCTAGTGAATGAAACAGGAAATGAAGGAAATGATGATCACGAACCAAGCAATGCATAAGATATTGGAAATGTTTATTGGTATTTTATTAAGTACTCAAGGACATGTAATTTGAGTAGTTAGACTTCGGCATGTAATAATTAGATATTTGTTATGGTTTGTGAATGGTTTGGTAAGGATATTTAATCTAAGTTAATTTTGTTAATGACTAAGTACTTTGTTATCTAAAATGGAGTAGTCTTAGGTTCTATTATAATCCGCATTCAGTTTATGTTATAATCCGCAACGTTATTAAGTGACTATGTGTGAACCATTTTCATGGACTTAGTCCATTCACATATAGGATTGGCCAGTTAAGGGTCGGGCGTTAGAAGCTCGGACTTAACTCGCGTCGTGACGTCCCGTTCTCTATCACTTTTTTTTTAAAAAATAGGCTCTGATTTTCAGAAAGCAAGTGAAAAAGGGCGGGGCGTTACAGTTGGTATAAGAGCGAAATGAGAAGATTGAATATTTCGAAATAAGATTAAGACGGTTTCCTGTCTCACTGACAGATAAGAATCCCAACTGACTGACTCTTAGGAGTCCGCTGTACGGGGGCCGGATTAATTTAATTTGTTAGACTCAGACTGAACATTCAATCTGAGAACGATAATGATAGCAAAGGAAGTACAGTCAAAATAATTGGAAATACCAAACATAGCAAATTAGGATATACTTCCCCGATCTCCCCAAATTGAGAAACAACCAATAGATACCTAGGAAATCTCCCTAAAAACAAACAAAAACCAAGAGTGTTTATTTGGAAATTTCCCCAAAATTGTGAAAATACAAATTGTACGAGGAAACTAAGTCAATGATGTTTCATGACTTAGGAAAAATGGCTCCAAAGAGAAAGACCCGACAGAACCAGAAAGGGAAAGAAAAAGTGATACAAATCTCTCAACATGAGAAGGAGACAGAAAAATCACATCATGAAGAGAAGGAACAACACTCACGGCATGAAGAGGAGGAACAACACTCACGGCATGAAGAGGAAGAGCAACACTCTCACCATAATGAACAAGAGAAAGAGGGGCAAAGCAGCGTGAGTATACCAGTGGTGCCTCCTAAACTACAAAGCTTGGTTCAAGCAATAGTTACTTCGGTTCTCCAGCAGCATCTGAATGGAAGTGGAAGCACTAGTGACGCCAATGACCGGGAAAACTGGCTGAAGAAGATTTCACAGATTCTGACTCTATTGAATATCACAAGTCATGCTCACAAGATTTTACTGGCCACATCACAGTTGATTGATGATGCTGGTAAATGGTGGGAGGTGGTAGAAAAACAACAAGCACTTGTGCTGGAAAGGGAAAGGACTGCAATGACTTGGGAGCAGTTTGCAGCTACATTTCTGGATCATTATTTCCCTGAGGAGGAAAAGGAGTGCCACACACAAGCTTTTATATATTCGGTACAAGGTACCATGTCAGTAGCAGAGTACCACCGGGAGTTTCTTAGTCTGTCTTGCTATGCATTTTACATGGTAGATACGAAGTACCGAAGGGCTCGCAAGTTTAAGCGGGGCCTATGGCCAAGCATTAGGGCCAAAGTCACCATATTCAAGGCAGCCACACTGGCAGAGGTGGTTAGCAGGGCCACAATAGCAGAACTGGAGATGGCTAAGTTAGTACGGTTTGACAATCGCCAAGCTCAGAGTGGGAGGGACATATTTCAGCCCAATAAGAAGTTTTGACCGAATTTCAGCAGACCCTCACCATCCACTGGGTCAACATGGGGCTTCTGTCCCAATCATCCCTCCCCATCTGTATCGGTCACTTAGACTTCCAGAGGGGTGAACAACTGCTTTCACTGTGATCAGCCGGGTCACTACAAAAGGGAATGCCCGCAGCTCAACAGACCTTCTTATTCTAGAGGTTCCTTCCGCCCACCAGCTAGGCCAGCTAACTCACGAGGAGGCAGGACATATAATCAGGCGGGACGGCTGCCTAACCCTACTGGATCTGGACGGTTGTTTACTCTAGCTCCTCCAGCGGATGTGGATCATTCTGTAATTCAAGGTATGGCTGTAGTCAGTAGTTCCTACGCCTTTGCACTATTTGATTATGGAGCTTCACACTCTTTCATATCTGCTGTATTCATAACTGCTATTGGTACATTAGTTCAAAAACTGTCCACATCGCTCACAATTGTATCCCCTGTCGGAGACACGTCATTGGGACTTATATGCACGATAGTGAATACTGAACTTGTTGGACTCAGATTTGAGTTCAATTATTTGGTACTTGCTATGACCGAGTACGATATCATCTTCGGCATGGACTGGTTGGCTAGTTTCCAGGCCAACATTAACTGCTATCGCCGCAGGGTGACATTTTGGTCACCCGAGGGAAGACAACATGTGGTGCGAACTGACAAACAAAGCATACTACATGAAGGATTGAATCATTTGGTATTGAACAGTATCAGAATCAACAAGGCACCAGTGGTTGAACTTCCCGCAATAGTGAAAGCATATGAGGACGTTTTCCCAAAAGAACTCCCTAGCTTGCGGCCCATGAGGGAGATCAATTTTGAAATCAAACTGTACCCTGGCACTTCACCAGTGTCATTACCACATTATCGGATGGCACCAGCAGAGATGCCCGAGCTAAAGAAGCAGATTGATGAACTGCTTAGACTAGGTTGCATCCGGAACAGCACATCGTCTTGGGGAGCTCCGGTGTTGTTTGTGAAGAAGAAAGACGGTTCACTCCGAATGTGTGTGGATTACCGGAAACTGAACCAGCTAACGGTCAGGAACAAATATCCCCTACCCAGGATTGATGATCTATTCGATCAACTGAGGGGTTCCAGCCACTTTTCGAAGATTGATCTGATGTCCGGATACCATCAAATCCGGGTTAGGGAGGAAGACATAGAGAAGACAGCCTTCAGGATGCGGTATGGACTATATGAGTTTGTAGTCATGCCGTTTGGACTCACCAATGCACCGGTTGTGTTCATGGATCTAATGAACAAGATCTTTCGTCCTTACTTGGACCAGTTCGTGATTGTATTTATTGATGACATCCTGATTTATTCTAGGACTCAGGAAGAACATGTTGAACACCTGAGGATAGTTCTGGACACCTTGAGAAAGAACAAGCTATATGCCAAAGCCAGTAAATGTGAATTCGGGTTGTCCAAGGTTAATTTCTTGGGGCATGTTATATCCGAAGAAGGTATAGCCGTGGATCCGGCTAAGGTGACAACAGTAAGTGAATGGAAAGCACCAAAGAATGTAACCGAGATCCGCAGTTTCTTGGGATTGGCTGGTTACTACAGGAAGTTTATCATGGAATTCTCCAAAATTGCATCTCCATTAACTCGACTCACTCAGAAAGGAGTCAAATATGAGTGGTCAAATTTGTACAACCAGAGGTTCGAAGAGCTGAGAAATAGACTTATAACGGCTCCTATCTTAATTTTGCCAGAAAGGGGCAAGGGTTATGAAGTACAATGTGATGCTTCAGGAGAAGGACTCGGGTGTGTCCTCAGTCAAACTCAACGTGTGGTGGCTTATGGATCAAGACAGTTAAAAATTCATGAACGCCCTATCCCACACATGATCTGGAACTAGTCGCAGTGGTCTTTGCCCTCAAAAGCTGGAGACACTATCTATATGGTGAGAAGTTTGAAGTATTTTCAGATCATAAGAGTTTGAAGTACCTATTTGATTAGAAAGAGCTCAACCTGAGGCAGCGCAGATGGATGGAATATCTAGCAGATTATGACTTCGAGCTTCGATATCATCCGGTCAAGACGAACAAGGTGGCAGATGCCCTCAGCCGTATATCACATGCATCAGTGGCATGTTTGATCAGGACAGAATGAGAGATGCTGAATACCATTCGAGAGTTCAATTTGTATATCAATAACCATGGGAGTATGTACAATTTGATCATACGGTCCAACATGGTTACAAATATTGAACAGGAGCAGTGAGCAGATCCGGAGGTGGAGGAAATTTGGGCCAAAATGTCTACTGGTGAAGTCATACCAGAATGGGAGTTACGACCAGGATAGGGTCTTGTATTCCGGGGTAGGATTTATGTGCCTAAAAGCTGCAGAAAAGAGTTGTTGGTCGAGGCACATCAAACCAAACTCTCCATTCATCCAAGCAACACCAAGATGTATCACGACCTGAAGAGACATTGCTGGTGGCACGGACTCAAAAGAGATGTGGCCGAATTTGTGGCTCATTGCTTAACTTGTCAGCAGGTTAAGACGGAACATCAGAAGCCACCAGGGTTACTCAAACCCTTACCGAGTGCCGGAATGGAAATGGGAGCACATTTCCATGGATTTTGTGACGGGGTTGCCAAGGTCTTCAAAGGGCAACGATGCGATATGGGTTGTGGCAGACTGACTAACCAAGTCTGCGCATTTTCTCCAAATGAAGATGACAGACTCTTTTGAGACTTTGGGACGGCGGTATATCAAGGATATTATCCGATTACATGATATTCCCCGGACTATTGTGTCCGATAAAGATAGCTGATTCACCGGCAGAGTGTGGCAGAGCATGCAGTCAGCTATGGGGACAGACCTATTGACTAGTACAGCATTCCATCCACAGACTGATGGACAGTCGGAGAGGACAATACAAACATTGGAGGATATGCTGAGAGCATGCATGCTGGATTTCAAGGGTGGATGGGAGGATCACTTGCCGCTGGTAGAGTTCTCATATAACAACAGTTACCAGGCAAGCCTTCAGATGGCTCCATTCGAGGCTTTATATGGTAGACCATGTAGGTCACCAGTGTGCTGGACAGAGGCCGGTGAGCCTGCATTGATTGGACCCGAATTGGTTGCAGAGACCACAGCACAGATATAGTTAATACAGGCAGCATCTATTAACTACACAGAATCGTCAGAAGAGCTATGCTGACAAGAGGAGGAGGTTCCTTGAATTTGAAGTGGGGGACATGGTGTTCTTGAAAGTCTCGCTACGGAAGGGACACATGAGATTTGGAAAGAAAGGGTAATTGTCGCCAAGATATGTGGGACCGTTTTCCATTATAAGAAGGATGGGGGATGTAGCTTATCAATTGGCACTTCCTTCACAGTTGGCATCTCTACACGATGTGTTTCATAAATTGATGTTGAGGTAGTACAATCCCGATCCTTCTCATGTATTGAATGTACAAGATATAGAGGTACAAAGTGATGTGACTTACGTCGAAGAAATCTGTCAGAATAGTGGAGACTAAGCAAAGGGTATTACGAAACCGAGCGATTCAGTTCATCAAAGTGGTATGGGATTGACATGGTATTGAAGAGGCCACTTGGAAACTTGAGTCGGAAATAAGAACAGCTCACCCTGAGTTATTTATGTAAATTGTTTGGAAGCCTACTTCGATCGATTTTTGGGACGAAAATTTTAAAAAGAAGATTGTATTGTAATACCCCAGATTTTTAAGATATCAATTTACATGAATTTTGTCTATTTAAATTATGAATTAATGGACATGGACCTTAGATGGTTAAGATGTTGGGCAAAGGCCCAATTGGGACCCAATGGGTCGAGGTTGAATTGGTTGACCATCAAGTGAGCTCAAGTCTAAATAGGTTGAGGCTGAATTAAAATGGAAAGACAATCAAGTGAGTGAGTTGGTTTTGAAGTGATTAATTAAATGAGTGAGTTGAGTTGAAATGAATTAAATCAAGTGGTGAGTTAAATTAAAGGTGAGTGAAGTGTGAAGGTGAAGAATTGTTGTTTCAAACACCAAATCAAGGGCTGCACGTTGGCATGGGAGTTTCATCTCAAAGATGAAACCCCACATGGAGAACTAATGGAGAGGTGAGGAGTGGTGCATTTCAAATTCAAAAATCAAGTGCACACGTTGGAGGAGGGGGGAAAGTTTCATCTTAAGATGAAACCCCCACATAAAGCATTAATGAGAGGAGGAAGATGGGGGGAGTCTACACCAAGGCAACCCTTGGTGGCCGTTGGAGCCTTGGGAGTTTTTATCTTATGATGAAATCCCCAAGGGAGGTATTAAGGATAATAGTAATGAAATGGGAGTTACAAGTGTTTCCACCAAGAAGACACCACCTTGGGGCTGAATTTGATTAACCAAAGGAGGAGTTTCATTTCCATTCACTCTCTCCCTCTCTCCCTCTGTTAGCCGACCAACAATCTAAGGAGAGAAGACCAAACACTTTGAGAATTCTATCTCATCCTCTCCCTCCCTCTCAAGGCCGTTTCTCCTCTCAATATCAAAGAGGACTTAGAATAATTTGATCTCAAGCTTCTATCCCAATCCATATCTCTTGGCCGAACCACTTTTGGAGGAGTTATATTATCAAGATCATCTTCGGCCAAAGAATCAAGAAGAAGGAGAGGCTAAGGAAGGAAAGGAACAAGCCGGAGTGAAGAACAAATTGGAGGAGTCGCGGAATTAGTAAGTGCTCAATAAACTCCTTTTAAATAAGAAAATGGTTAAGGACATGGTTCAGCCATGTACATGGCCGAACCCCATGAAAAAAGTCAAGGAAGTTTTATAGTTTAAAATGATGTTTAAAAGGGAAGAACATGGGCCATAGGGTTCGACCATCTTGTATGGCCGAACCCCATGAAAGGACATTGGATTTATGTTATTGGATTTGAAGGAAGGAAATACAATTGTATGTGTTTGATTTTGTTAAAGTCTTAAAAGGATTTAGATGGATGGAAGTATGAGAACCAATCATAGATGCATGACAATTTTTAATGGAAATAAGGAACCATAGGGTTCGGCCATGTGGATGGCCGAACCCCATGGAGAGATAATGATGGATGGTGTGTCATGTTTAATTAATTTTGAAGATGGTTAATAATTTATAAAGGTGTTGGGTATTTGGATCTAAACGAATGGAAAAGGGAGCACCAAAACCCAAGGGTGAGGTTCGGCCATGGTGTATGGCCAAACCCCACCAAGTACTTGTTATGGATTTAGATATCATAGGGTTCGGCTATGTGTATGGCCGAACCCCATGAACCTTTTGGTGGATCATCTTTGGGACTTGGTTATAAGTAAATAAACCAATTAATTAGCCATGGACGATTAATGGCATGTTATGTAATTAAGGGTGAAAAGGATGAACCATGGGTTCGGCCATGGTGCATGGCAGAACCCCATGGAAAATATTGGTGGATTTAAATGGTGATCAATTATAAACATTTGTGGTACAAGTGACTAGATGTGGAGGTCATGAGCTTGTATCTAACTTGAAAATCAAAGGGTTGAAGGATGAGCATAAAATCAAGGGAGTGAGCTTCGGCCATGGTGTATGGTCGAACCCCACTAATGAATTTGATGGACTTATGATGTTATGTGTGTTATATGGATAATGTATGAATGATTAGATGAATGGATTGGCAATTAGACTTAAATAAAAGAGACTAAAGGACCAAAAAAATTGAGAGGGTGAGGTTCGGCCATGTGGTATGGCCGAACCCCACTAAGGTGGATTTTGGTGGTCTAAGGATTAAGTACTTTGTTTAGAGATGAATGACTAAATAAAAGAATGTCAAAAATCAAAGTATGTGAGGTTCGGCCATGTTGTATGGCCGAACCCCACAAAGGTGTGTTTATGGACTTAAGACCAAATGGAAAATCAAATGGTATATGGATTGACTTGTTGATGTGTAACAAGGTGACGGGACCACAAAACGGGGCACGATCGTGATCGGTTGTCGGTTTAAAGCTCAAGGACACATTAGTTGTCTTGGGTAGGATTCTACCTTATTTGAAACCATGGTTATGTATGTTGGATTATCTTATTTTAATGGTTTATGTTTTAAAGTATTATGTTGCCAATATGAGATTTTAATGCTAGATTAATCGTACAAAATAGCTTGGAATTTATTAGCATCTCATGTATGGCATGCTGGTGAAGGTTAGATGACCGAAGGGGCCACACTCCGTCGGGGCGTCCGAATAACCTATGTGGGGGAAACCTTAATGATGAGAATCCCATCAAGAGTTAACCGGAGGGGCCACACTCCGTCGGGACGTCCAAAAAACCTATGTGGGGGATACCTTGATGATGAGAATCCCATCAAGAGTATGTGTTTGATTGTGATGGGTGGGACTCATTGCATACATGGCATGGCATGATTTTACAAGGTCTTGATGTTATATTATTTATATGCATGTTTTATACTAACCATGTGTTAGCCATACTTAGAATTCCTACTGGGTGCGTTGTTCTAACGCCCTACTTCTACCCTAGTGAATGAAACAAGAAATGAAGGAAATGATGATCGCGAACGGAGCAATGCATAAGATATTGGAAATGTTTATTGTTATTTTATTAAGTACTCAAGGACATGTAATTTGAGTAGTTAGACTTCGGCATGTAATAATTAGATATTTGCTATGGTTTGTGAATGGTTTGGTAAGGATATTTAATCTAAGTTAATTTGGTTAATGACTAAGTACTTTACTATCTAAAATGGAGTAGTCTTAGGCTCTATTACAATCCGCATTCAGTTTATGTTATAATCCGCAATGTTATTAAGTGACTATGTGTGAACCATTTTCATGGACTTAGTCCATGAACACATAGGATTGGCCAGTTAAGGGTCGGGCTTTAGAAGCTCGAACTTAACTCACATCGTGACGTCCCGCTCTCTATCACTTTTAAAAAAAGAAATAGACTCTGATTTTCAGAAAGCAAGTGAAAAAGGGCGGGGAGTTACAATCTGTGCCACCTCACTTGATGAGGTGGATTTGATGTATTGGATTTTAATTGGGTAGCTGACCCAATTACTTTGTCCTCACCCAATTACATTAAAATTAAGTTCACCATGACCCATTGGGTCTCAATTGGATAATTGACCCATTCAATTAGACTTACCCATCTAAGGTCCATTTCAACTAGTAAATCTTAAATTCAATTAATTTGCAATTCAACTGGACCAATCCAATATATCTATAAGTAATGAAAATCCAGGGTGTTACAGAGTCGAAGCGCATTTTCAACTGATGGTTACTAAACTTATGTGTATTTTAAAAATGAAGGTTACGTTAATATTGGCTATCACACACTACACTCCGATTATAAGTTTTGTGAAATAAATTTGGAATTGTAAGATGTTTAAATTTTTGTTTGTATATTTTTGCTAAAATTTGATGTTTGTGGGTATCATCACTAGAAGCCCTCATGAGACTAGTTTTGAGGTAGGGGTTAAAGACTTGTTGCATATGCTAAATGCATTCGAGAGTGTCAGCGAAAATGGTTTAGTTTAAGATTTTTCTCAGGAATGTTTGCTCACAAGTTTCTCCCCAAACGAATTTAACACATTTCCTCCTTAATCTAGTCGTAGGTGTTACAAGTTTTGAGAAGTCTTTAATAAATTTTCGATAATGCCTAGCCAAACCTAAGGAACTGCGAACCTCAAAAACACCACGTTGTCTTTCCCTCTTCAGCACGTCTTTTAGCATGATCCACTACTACACCTTGAGTCGAAATTACATGACCCAAAAATTGCACTTCGGCCAACCAAAATTCACACTTGCTACTTTTATCATAAAGTTGATGGTGTCTCACATATTGTAACGTCCCGCCCTTTTTCACTCGCCGAAAATCAGAATCTATTTTTTTTTTTTTTGAATAAAAGAGTGAGAGAGAGCGGGAGCGTCACGACGCGAGCTAAGTCCGAGCTTCTAAACCCCGACCCTTAACTGGCCAACCATACGTGTGCATGGACCAAGTCCACTAAAACGGTTCACACGTACTTAAGTTAACATGCGAAATAAACATAACTTCGGAATTATAATAGAATCCTAATTCTATTCTATTTAGATAGCAAAGGGATCCATTACTTAACAATGATTATCTTAAGTTACCATATCCAAAATTAAACATTCAAACCATAGCAAAATATCTAAGTTATTACAGTCCGAATGTTAGTTACTCAAAATTACATAGTCCATGAATAACTTAAATAAAACGAAACTAAACACCCAAGCTCCTAAGCTTGGCTCCAATCTCGTTCCTCGTTCCTTTCAATTCCTGTGTCATCAACTAGGGTAGAAATAGGGCGTTAGACAACGTGCCCAGTAGGTATTCCAAGTAGGGTTAACACATGGTTAGTACAAAATCATATAATTAACATAATATCAAAACCATGTAAAAAATAATGCCATGCCATGCTGTCATACGCAATGAGTCCCACCTATCGTCCATATCACAAACATAATATCCTCTTGATGGAATGCCCTCATCAAGGTATCCCCCACGGTTGCCTTACAGACGTCCCGACGGAGCATGGTCTCCAGTTACCTCTTGATGGATAATGCACATCAAGGTACCCCCACAATTGCCTTACGGACGCCCCGACGGAGTGTGGTCTCCTGTTACATATCCTCCCTCCCATGCCATGCATGAGATGCAAATGAACACATGCTATGTAATATTACAATCATAGCATTAAAGCATCATATTTGAAACATATCATTTATACAAAATAACTCATCAAAATATGAACTAAAATCATCATACATAACCCATGGTTTCAAAGAGGTAGAATCCTACCAATGATCAACTAATATGTCCTGTGCGTTTTCGTCTGGAAGCCGCTCACGAGAGTACACCACTTTAAGGTCCCGTTACCTTATTACATATCAATAAGTTAAACCAACGTTCCGTTTAACTTCCAATCGTACTTAAGTCCACAAAACATCTTTGTGGGGTTCGGCCATACAACATGGCCGAACCTCACTTACTTGGTTTTGGATCCATGGTCATGCCATCTTTGATTCATTATTCCAACACACCTAAGTTAGTCATCTAACATTCATAAAACCCTAAGTCCATAAAACTTTCTCCATGGGGTTCGGCCATACACCATGGCCGAACCCATGGTCCATCATTTGCACCCATATTTACCTCTTTGCCATTAATCTTTCCATGGCTACTCACTTAGCTTATATATTCATGACTTAAGTCCCAAAATCATTCCATTAGTTTTACATTAATGGAAGCCCTAAATCCATAAAACATTGTCTATGATTCAATCATTCACTTAGGCCATTTATGGATGTCTAGAACCAAAAACATGATCCATGGGGTTCGGCCATACACAATGGCCGAACCCATGGTCCTTTAATTTCACCATTTGGCCATTCTTTCCTTCCATAGGTAATCACATATTTAAGTTACCCATACTTAGGTCCATATATGATCCATAAACCTAGTTCCATAAATGATTCATCAAATCATGACATAATACAAAATGACCCATTAAAATGGTTCATGGGGTTCGCCCATACACCATGGCCGAACCCATGATGTCTCATTTTCCCATCTTCTCCTTTAAATGATTTATACTCTTAGGTCCATAATCAAAGTCCCTCCATGGGGGTTTAACCATACATTTAGGTTCATCCTTTTGGATCATCCTTAACCATATTTAAAATAAATTAAAATTACCATCATTCTCCCATCATTTCCATGATCTAAATACATGTACATAATTCAATAATTTTTTATGGGGTTTGGCCATACCCCATGGCCGAACCCATGGTCTAAGGTTCTCCAACATACATCCATTTAAACCCCTTTAAAATCCTTAATACTTTTCCATGGGGTTCGGCCATACAACATGGCCGAACCCTGTGGTCCATTATTTTCCTTAAAATATGTCATACATTCATGATTGATCCTTTGATGGGGTTCGGCCATACAACATGGCCGAACCTCATCCACCCTCTTTTTGGTCCTTGACGGTTCTTGTACATACAATTTAGGGTTTGGCCATGCAATGGCCAAACCATGTTCCTTAACCATCTTTTCTTACTTAATAACAACTTATCAAGTACTTACCGATTTCCCGACTCCTCCAGTTTCTTTCACTCCTTCTTGTCCTTTTCTTCCTTAGCCTCTTCTTCCTTCCTTCTTGATCCTTGGCCGAGATTGATCTTGATAAAATCTCTAGGACTGGTTCGGCCAAGAAAGGTATAGGTTTGAGAGAGGGAGAAAGAGAGAAGGTTTGAGATAAAACTCTAAGTCCTTTGTCTTGAGAGGGGATCGGCCTTGAGTGAGAGAGAGAGAGAAGCTTGAGGTAGAAAATATCCTTAGTGTTTCTTGTCTTGAGAGGTGGTTAAGTCAAGAGAGAGAGGAGAGAGTGAATTGAAACCAAAGTCTTTTCTTGATCAATAAGGGTCGGCCAAAGGTGGTGTCCTTTGGTGATGCCCTTTTGTAACTCCCATGTCCCTTCACCTCCCTCCTTAATGTTCCATTTGGAGGTTTCATCTTATGAGATGAAACACTCCCACCGTTTGACCCTTGGTGAGATGGAAACCCTCCATCTCTCCAACGTGTGCCTTGTGTAACCTTGTGTAACGTCAACAAAACCGTCATTAATGATTCATTTGGAGTTTCATCCCATGAGATGAATGTAACGCCCCGCCCTCTCCGAGATAATTTCAGAGTCTATTTTTTTTTAAATTAAAACTAAAACCAGACAAGAGCGGAGAGACGTCACGACGCGAGCTAAGTTCGGACTACCCAAGTCCGACCCTTAACTGGCCACCCATGTGTGCCTGGACTAAACCCACGATAACAAACCACACATGGAACTATACAATGACTTGCGGAATTAGTTTGAATAGATAACAAGTACCAGTCTTAATAAATAAATAACTTAATCCAACCATCCATTGTTAATGTCATAAACAAACCATAGCAATGTATTAACTTATTACATGTCCACAAAATATAACTCAAACGACAGTAATAAAGAAATCCTGATCAATAACCAAGCGCTTAGGTGTGGCTCCCCTCTTGGTCATCGACCTTCTCTTTCCCCTTCTTTGTTCCTGCATTATCCTCTAAGGATAGAATTAGGGTGTCAGATCAACGCGCCCAGTAGGTTCCCGATCAAGGTTACCACATGGTTAGCTTATAAAACATGCATATGTATCATAGTACATGATAATCAATAAAACATCTGAAAACGAATGCTATGTATATGCACATGTAATGAGTCCTACCCATCACAAGTCTACATAGCCATTATCTCAGGAAACTCTTACGTCAAGATATTCTAGAGTTGTCCTCTTTTCCTCTGGATGGGTAAGCCAGAGTAATCCACATTTCCTCTGGGTATGGTGCTTATGTCAAGTAAATCCAGAGTAATCCACATTTCCTCTTGATAGGATACTTATCATTATGGTGTTCCATTCCCATCACCCTATGCCATGCATGAGATGTCAATGCATTGTATATCATTTGTAAATACATAGTTCATCATTCAAAACCACATTTGAAACATAATAACAAATACAACATATCTCATAAAAACATGATAAAACCAAATCATATTTGTGGTTACAAGTAGGTAGGGAAACCTACTGAAGATTCACTTCAGTGTTCGATCTTTCTTTAGCGTCACTTGCTCACGACTTGCCCGCCGTTCACTTCCGTCACCTTGTCCATATAACAATAAGTAAAACATACTATCCTTTAATTATTCATTCACATCTAAGACCCAAAACATCTTGTGTGGTTTAGCCATACCCATGGCCAAACATCACCAACTTAGGATTTAACCTCCTTTTTCGTTTGATCAATTCTTAAATACTTAACCCTTTAAACATGTCTTGGTAGGGTTCGGCCATACACCATGGCCGAACCATACCACCTTGGTTTTAACCCTTCTTGCATGACCTATTAAACTTTTTCTACCCATATTTACATTATTACTCGTATTTACAGCTTTGCCACTAGGCTAAGCCATATCAAAAACCATTGTCCACAACAACCAATGATTGATCTTGCTGATCACCATTATCCAAAATCAATCCATCTTAGTGGGGTTCGGCCATACCACATGGCCGAACCTTACCATCACACTTTTGATCCATTTTATTTTTCATTCATAATACTTGGTGGGGTTCGGCCATACCCATGGCCGAACCTCACCCCTTTGATTTTGGTGCCCCATTTTGCCTTTCTTTAGGATGAACACTAACGTCCAAATCCATCACTCTTTCAGTTATATTAAGCCCTTTAAAACATCATGGAACCAATAACAAATATTACCCATAAACTTAGTCTATTTAACCCATGTAATGGTCCATGGGGTTCGGCCATACACATGGCCGAACCCAATGGTTCCCTTGGCTCAATTGTTCCAATATTTGTATATCAATTGGACTCTACCCTTTAACCATGTTAACCACATGGTTCAGCCATCCAATGGCCATCCCAAAACAGCAAACTTATATTCATTTAATTCCCATAAAAAACACCATAATCTTGTATGGTTTTTGTCTCTCAAAACCATCAAAAACACCATACAATAATCATATGATTTCATGGGGTTCGGCCATGCTCATTGGCCGAACCCTATGGCCTTTGGTTTGACCCTCTTAGACATTCATCTTATGTTTAAATTAATCTCCCAAAACAGTAACTCCTTTGCATAGTTTTAACTTACAAAAGAAACCATCAAAATTCCAACATCATTTCATGGGGTTTGGCCATCCAAGGTGGCCGAGCCCAATGGTCCATTTTATCAATTTATATCCATGGTTTAGACCCATATTACCTTCAGTCCTTCGTGACATTCAAATCCATGTTTTAACCCTCTTTAAAACATGCATTTTAAATCCAATAAAAACATCTAAACCAGTCCCACAAATTGCATGGTTTTTATGTTTCAAACACCATATAAAACCAAACAATTATTTCCATGGGGTTCGGCCCTCCAAGGTGGCCGAACCAATGATCCCTTTCACAATTTTAAAACCTCCATTACTCAAGGTTAAAACCTTGATGCATTCGGCCATACTCATGGCCCAATACATGCTCCATTTGTTCCATCTTATTAAACAAAATAACACCTAAACACTTACCAATCTTCCTTTGCCTTTGCTCCTTGTCTTCTTCCCTCTTGTTTCCTTCTTTCTTCCTTAATCCTTTGCCGAAATGGTGCTGGATCAAATGGTGAAACACAGCAACAGGTTCGGCCAAGAGAGAGTTTGGAGAGAGGGAGAGAGATGAGGATTTCCTTAGGATTTCTTGTCTGAAAAACGGCCATATGAGATGGTATATCCCTTTTGTAGTTCAGCCCCAACTTCCATTCATTTCCCTCATTAAACTTTGATAAAATCGATGGGATATTGGGTGCCATCCAAGGCACCCCTTCATCCAAACACTCCATCCATTCGTTTTTAACACATGTATCTCATGATATGAGATGATGCCGCCCAACCTTGGTGTCCCTTGGCTTTGGCCAAGGCACCTCTTCATCCAACGGCTAGGATTTGTTTGATTAAGAGTTGTGTGAGATTAGAACTCCTTTCCACTTCCTCTTGACTCACTTGACTCATGATCTTTTTATTCCAACTCAACTCATCCAACTCAACACATTTAATGCACCATATTTGAGTCAACTCTATTCTTAATTAAAACTCACTCCAAATCAGTCGAACTCAAGCTGAACTAACTCACACTTGAGCTCATCTGAGGGTCCACACGGTCATCCATGGTCAACTTGGTCAACCCGACCCATTGGGTCCCCAATCAGCCCCTTGACCCGTTTTGACAACATGACTCATTAATGGGCTGATTTTGCCATTTTTAAATGGTTTTCACTTGTGCATCAAGCCTACCCATTTTTGCTCTACTTGATTTCCAATCAGGTCAGCTTAACCATATTTAAATTGAGCACACCCAATGGTCAAATAATCCATTATGACCAATTTGGTCCCAATTGAGCCCTTTGACCCATTTAGCCATTTTCGACCCAATTGATGTACATTACCCATCCAATCAAATTTGACATTTATATTGTGCTCATATGATCTTAATTTGAGCAATGGGCCCCATCATTTCCTTATTTAACATCACAAACATTTAATTTAACAAACCAGGGGCATTTTTGTAATTATCCACTTCGTTGAGAAATTGGAGTGTTACAATGAAAGTCCCCCCTCCAACGTGTGACCCTTTGAAGGTGTCTTTTGAAACAACAAAACTCTTCATCTTCCCACTCCACTCAATTAAGATAAAAGTCCCATTAACTTCCACTCAACTCACTTAACTCACTTAAAATCAACTCAATTATTTGATTCCATTTCCAACTTAATTCAGCCCCAATTAATTAAGCTTGAACTCACTTGGTGGTCAACCAAGTCAACCATGACCCATTGGGTCCCAATTGAGCATTTGACCCAATTAAATAAATCGTACCCATTTATTTCAATTGAACCATATCCACAATCCGTTGAGTCTTAATTGGGCAATTGACCTAACACCTTACCCATCTAAGGTCCATATCAATTAATTCACAAATTAAATGGGCAATTTCCATATATATTTATAACTTGGAAATCCGAGGTGTTACACATATAAATCAAAATCTGTCCATAATCACACTCGCTCAGCTATCACTCTATTGTCACATATGTTATGTCACCACAATTGTTTTTCCAAGAGAGAATAAGCCAATGATTTTTGGCCTTGCAATGAATGTTCTCTTTTTTCATCTACAAACTCCTCAAAACTGTGTGGTATTTATAGGCAAACATGAATTTTTCGTAAGATTGAAACATACGATTGATCGTGTACAGGTGATCGATCGTCGATGTTTGAATCCAACCCGACCGTTGAGCATTTAATGCACAATAACAACTCTAAAACGGTAACCTCACGATACATTGTACCACACGACTAATCTATCCTAGCGACAGATCGCGGCTTAGCGAATGTATAGTCTAGAGACTTATTGTAATTTCTAGTACAAACTCATCTAGGCCTAGGGCGATTGATAGTGGTGCCGATCTATTCCTGCCCTATACACACGATCGATCGCATACCTGATTGATCATATGATATCAAGTTCCAGGCCTTTGTTTAAGTCCAACCTATGTCCTGTCTTAGCGATACGTCGCCCACACAATTGACTCGTCAAGGTTCCAGAAATCGATCTTGGGATGCTGATAGTATCGTCTTGAGAACACATGACCTTGACATTCCAGACAAACTAGAACCCTTGTTTTTCCACACGACATATCGCAAGTCCACGATTGGTCGTATGTTTGTCCCTGGCGAATGATCACCCGACACGATGTGTCATCCTAACAGTGAATTCATATTTCCATGTTGTGTTCCAATTCAATGTCAAACATGTTAGGCTTGATTAATTATCTTAATGTGATCTCTAAGCCTAGGTGAGGTCAACCTAAGGTCTGGGTACCACCTAAGGTCATCCATGATCACTTACCATCTGTGATTGCCATACATGTTGAGCCGTTGAGTCCTCACACTTCAACCAACGTTTGAGATCTTGAGTCTTGAGCTTCTCTCTTCAAGGCAAGCCTTCACCTAAGTTATAAACTTGACAAACAGGTGACTCGGAAAACCAGGGCACTAACAATCTGCCCCTTTGTCAATTTGTGACAAAACCTAAAAGCTAAACAAATACAGACTCAATGGACAACCCCAACCTTATTATACATCATTTGAATAAAAAATATACAAATTTTACAAATACATTCAAATGACACATGAACTTGGCCTAGCTTCATATTGTTGCTCAGCTTGTTCTATTTTCAAAAAATACATGTAAATACACATGAGCAAGCAACACAGAAGCTAGAGGAAACATCAGTAATGTTTGTCCAAACATAAAGCATGTATCCATGGACTAAGCAAATATTCTCATTCATACTCATACTCTCCCCCATACTTCAATTAGTATTTTCAAGTGATTCTCCCCATACTCAAAGCTATTCCAAGCTTGCAATTTTTCCATTTATCAAGCTACACCAAGCTTGTAATTTCTCCATTTATCAAGCTAATCCAAGCTTGCAATTTCTCCACCAATACACTCCATGATTTCTTTCAAACTTCTAAGAGTTTGCTCTCCCATAAGCGTTTAGCTTCTACAAATTTCTCCCCCATTTTATCTTCAATTGACAAAAGCTAATAAGCACATCTTTTGTGCTTCCCCAAAATTCGACATGCCATTAACCATTCATGCATTGATAATGAAACGTACCATTCAATAAACAAGAACAACACATAAAACATTCGTCATGGCATAAAACATAAAGGTACGGCACAAATAAACATCAAACCATTTTATTGATAAACATCATTCCAAGCTCAAATGGTGTTAATACATACATGTCCAAAATAATACATAGTTTTTCAAAAACATGAGAAAAACTATCCTAAGCTTTGCCATCTGGAGGAGGTGGAGGTGGAGTGGCAGATCTGCGACCAAGGGTTGTGTCATCTCTTCTACAGGATATGGAGGAGAGGAAGCTCTGAAGGGTCTCCTTCACTGAGTTGGCCGAAGCTTCAAACTTGTTTTCCAACTTAGCTTCTAGGGCAGTATCTGGCAAGTTGTCTGTCTTCGTGACCACGTGGACGATCTTTAAAGAACCTTCGACTAGCAGGGTCGAACGCCGGTTCTTCTTCTTCTTCCTCTGCTGCTTCTTCTGCTTGCATGTCCGGGATTCAAGTGAAGGAGGAGGCTTGAGTGGCTGACTGAGAAAGTCCCTTGTCAATGATCTAGTAATACAAGACCTTTCCCAGTCACTTCCGTACAGCTGTTTCATTGATTGGCCTAACACTTTTGGGCACATCTCCCTTGGAGGGCCAACCTCCACAATTCACGGCTATCATATACATGAGGTAGCAGAAGGCAGGATGACTCGTCATGGAACATTTGATGTGCTTAATGATTGTCTTGCATATAAGAGTAGCTAAGTAGAATCTATTCCCAGTCACTGCTGCATATATGTTGACCAACATGAATTGATTCAAATCTCCTCGATTTCCATGTCTGGGGTAGACATTCGAGCAAAAGAACTAATGCAACAATTTGTACTCCAAGAGCATGCTTTCTTTCATTAACCAGATCTTTTTCCTACACTCCTTTCTCTTCCCTTTTCCACAAAATTTGTTCACATATTTCCTTTTATCTTTCTCCCTTGATTCAAAGTTTTCATGGATAGTTGGCAGGTATTCATCATTGACAATGTGTATCCCTAGCAACTCAGCAACCAGTGGGGGGCCAACCTCTACAAGCTCAATGTTTTGAAAGTAGATCTAAGACCAGTTCTTCTTCTCTTTATGAGCTTCAATTGAGCAAAACATTTTTTTGGCCATTCGGGGATAAATTTTCCCACCCCACTTTAGAAGATTCAACCAACCCGCCTTTCTAATATGTTTTAGAACTCCAGCTTTTTGAAAGATTACAGGATCAGCTATCCTTTCTATGTTGAGTACTTCAAAGGAAGGGTATGGTTTGAAGGACAAGAGAAGAGGGACATCATAGTCCTCTTCATCTTCTTCTTCTTATTATTATACTTCCTCATGTTGCTTTCTCACTCCATGATCACTTTGATCACTTCCTTCTTCTTTTTCTTCATCCTCATCATCTCTTTCTGCTTATTAATCTTATCATCTCCTCGACCTTCTTCATCTCTCCTATTTTCATCTCTTTGTTCACTAGTTCTTCTTACACCACTTCCTTCTCCCACAATTGGAGGTACCCTTACAATCTTTTCTTCATCACTGCTCGACTCCTCTTAGGGACTAGGATCCCTAGGAGTTTTTCATTTCCAACTACCTTCTCTTCTTGGGATGGACAAGTGAAGGTCGGTTCCCTAATGACAATTTCAGGCCTTCTAGGGGGAAGTTTGGAAGGTCTCTCCCTAATCGGTCTACTTGCTTTGGTCTTGTTCCTCTTTCTAGGAGTGCTAGGACTTTGAGATTAAGGGGATTCCTCAAAGCTCATGGTTGAATCACGTTGTTTAGTAGCATTTCATTTCTTTTGAGAGGGTTTGGCTTTTTGGGAGGGGGAGAGGAAGCAATGGGTTCTTTTTCAACAATAGGGGTCACATAATCCTCAGGTAGCCTAGCTTTCCTCATTTTCCACAATTTTACTCAAACCACTAAGAGAAAAAATGAAATGAGATCGATAGAGCCTTACCCGAACCGAAACAACTGAGAAATCCAAGAGATGGGAGGTCTCTAGAGGTAGAGGAAGCCTTTGTCCGATCTATTCCGGCGAGAGATCGATCGGTTTTCAGAGCTACTGAACGACTTGTCGTAGGTTGAAGAAGGGTTTGGAGATGAACAATCGAATGAGAAGGAAAGGAAATGGATTTCGAAAACAGCAAGGGTTATAACTTTAAAATACATGCTCAACACAAACAATACATCGTCCTATACGATCGGTCGTCCTACCGATGCAAAGTCACCTGGCGATCTATCGCCATGAATTAGAACTGAATTTCCTTCCAAGTTTATTTCGTCCTATGGCCGATGTAACACCCCGATTTCTCAATGATGTGGATAATTACGAAAATGCCCCTGGATTGGTAAATTTAATGGTTGTGATGTTGAATAAGGAAATAGTGGGGCCCATTGCTCAAACTAAGATCCTATGAACATATTATAAGGGTCAAATTTTAATGGATGGGTAATGTACATCAAATTGGGTCAAAATGGTTAATTGGGTAAAAGAATTCTCAATGATTGGAATAATTACGAAAATGCCCATGGTTTGTTAAATTAAATGTTTGTAATGTTAAATAACGAAAAGGTGGGACCCATTGCTCAAATTAAGATCCTATGAACACATTATAAATGTCAAATTTGATTGGATGGGTAATGTGCATCAATTGGGTCAAAAATGGCTAAATGGGTCAAAGGGCCTAAATGGGACCCAACGGGTCTTAATGGATTATTTGACCGTTGTGTGAGCTTAAATTAAATGGGGTTAAGCTGATTTGATTGGAAATCAAGTGGAGTAAAAATGGGTAGGCCTGATGCACATGTGAAAACCAAGTACAAATGACCAAAATACCCATAATTGGGTCATGGAGTCAAAAACGGGTCAAGGAGCTAAAGGGGGACCCAACGGGTCGGGTTGACTTTGTTGACCACAGCCGACCATGTGGGCCCACAAATGAGTTCAATGGTGAGATAAATCAGGTTAAGTGGAACTGATTTTATTTAATTTGAATTAAGAATGAGTTGACTCAAATGTATTAAATGATTGACAATTAATGAGGTGAGTTGGACATGTGAGTCGAGTGAGTCAAAATGGAAACCAAAGGGTCTGTAAAAATCAGTGAGTTAAAGGGGAGATGAAGAGGTGCATGAGTCTCAAGACACACAATACAAGTCCCACACGTTGGGGACTTGTTATGGTGGTCTCCATGCAAAGTCTTAAATCCATTTATGTAAATGAGATAAGATGCATGGGCTTACATGAAGGGTTACAACGTTTGGCACGAAGGGGTGCCTTGGATGGCACCCAATACCTCCTTAGTTTTATCAAAAGATTAATGAGGAGTTATGAGATGCTTTGGGCGGTTAAACAAAGAAAACAAACACCTCATTTGGCCGCATTTTATTCCAAAGAAAACCTTAGAAATCCATCCCTCTCCCCCTCTCAAGAACATCATCTTCTTGGCTGAACCAGCTACTGGTGTTTCACCAGTAGACCAAGCATAAACCAGCAAAGGAAGGAAGGCAAAGAAAGATAGGAAGTAAGGAGCAAAGGCAAAAGGAAAAGCTTGGAAAATTTGGTAAGTCTTTTCATGGATTTTGTTTAAAAAGATGGGACAAATGGAACATGTCTTGGGCCATGGGTATGGCCAAATCCATCAAGGATTAGACCTTGGATGGTATTTCATAAGTAAGATGGGAATTTGATCATAGAGTTCGGCCATTGGGGATGGCCGAACCCCATGAAAAGAATGGGTTAAATTGGATGGTTTTTGTAGGACAAAACCATGGACTGTTTTGGATGTCTTTGTTGGATTTAAAATGCATGTTTTAAAGAGGTTAAGAACATGGATTTGGATGTTATGAAGGACTGAAGGTATCATGGGTCTAAACCTTGGGAATTAAATGATGAAATGGATCATTGGGATCGGCCATCTTGGATGGCCGAACCCCATGAAATGATGTTGGAATTTTGATGGTTTATTTTGTAAGTTAAAATTATACAAATGCGTTACTGTTTTGGGAGATTAATTTAGACATAAGATGAATGTCTAAGAAGTTCAAACCAAAGGCCATAGGGTTCGGCCAATGAGCATGGCCGAACCCATGAAATCATATGAAATTTATGGTCATTTGGATTGAGTTTTTATAAAGTGGAAATCATGCAAAGTGATAGACAGATTTGGATGGTTTTGAGAGGTAAAAACCCGGTAATGTTATACTGATTATTACATATTTAAATGAGATCAAAAACATGTTTATGAGTACCAAGTCATGGACATAGGGTTCGGCCACCTTGAATGGCCGAACCCCATGAAAGAAATTGATGATTGTTATGAATTTGGAGAGTTAGAAACCATGCAATATCATGGGGTTTCTATGGGATTTTAAATAGAAATATATTTGCTGTTTTTATGGCTAAGATGCATGATAAATTATGTAAGATCATTAGAAGAATTGTATCCAAAGAACCTTGAGGTTCAGCCATGTGAATGGCCGAACCCCATGGGTTGCTTTATGGTTTTTTATTTGATTTACTTGGGGTTATGGTTACTGATTTGGGTCAGCCTTTAGATAGCTGAACCATGTATTGATCATGGTTGAAATAACATGTTAAAACCATGAGTAATCATGGAGATTATTGAGCCAAGGGAACCATTGGGTTTGGCCATGTATAGGGCCGAACCCCATGGACCATTGCATGGGTTAAAAAGGCTAAGTTTATGAGTAGTAATTGTTAATGGTTCCATGTTGATTTAAAAGGTTTAAAATATCCTAATGGAGAACCATGTGGTGATGGATAAAAGGGATTACAAGGTTCGGCCATGTATAGGGCTGAACCTCATAAAATGATAATGGTTTTGATATTGCTTAGCCTAGTGGCAAAGCTGTAAATATGGGTGATAATGTAAATATGGTTAGATAAAGTTAAAAGGACATGAAGGAAGGAGGTTAAATTCTACCAAGACATGTTTAAAGGGTTAAGTATTTAAGAATTGACCAAGAGAAAAAGGAGGTTAAATTCTAAGTTGGTGATGTTCGGCCATGGGTATGGCCGAACCCCACAAGATGTTTTTGGGTCTTAGATGTGAATGAATAAAGGATAGTATGATTTACTTATTGTTATATGGACAAGGTAACGGAAGTGAACGGCGTGCAAGTCGTGACCAGGTGACGCTAAAGAAAGAACGAACACTGAAGTGAATCTTCAGTAGGTTTCCTATCTACTTGTAACCACAATTATGATTTGGTTTTATTATGTTTTTATGAGATATGTTGTATTTGATATTATGTTTCAAATATGATTTTTAATGATGAGATATGTATTTACAAATGACATACATGTACATTGACATCTCATGTATGGCATGGGGTGATGATTATGGATTACCTTGACTTGAGAGTCCCAATGAAAGAACACCGTGAAACAACTCAATGATAAAGTGTCTTTCCACAGGTAACGAGGATTATTGTGGATTACCTTATCATGTGAGTCCCAATGAAAGAATACTGTGAAACAACTCAATGATGAAGTGTCTTTTCACAGGTAACGAGGATTACTGTGGATTACCTTATCATGTGAGTCCCAATGAAAGAATACTGTGAGTCCCAAATGAAAGTGTATTGTGATTTACCTTGACGGTGAGAGTCCCGTCAAGTGATGGCTATGTATGTGTGATGGGGTGGGGCTCATTACATATGCACTTACATACATAGCATTGTTTTCAGATGTTTTATTGATAATCATGTACTATGATATATATGGATGTTTTATATGCTAACCATGTGGTAGCCCTGATCGGAAAACCTACTGGGCGTGTTGATCTAACGCCCTAATTCTATCCATAGAGGATAATGCAGGAACAAGGAAGGGGAAGGAGAAGCTCGATGACCGGGAGGGGAACCAAGCCTAAGCGCTTGATTGATGAACATGACTTTTTATTTATTGTCGTTTGAGTTATAATTGATGGACATGTAATAAGTTAATACTTTGCTATGGTTTGATTAGGTTATTAACTTTGGATGGTTGTTTTATGTTAATTATTAATTGAGACTGTTACTTGCTATCTATTCATTTTATTTCCGCAGTTAGTCTAGTTTATTCCGCAAGTTATTGTTTAGTTCCATGTGTGATTTGTTATCATGGTCTAGTCCATGTACACATGGGTGGCCAGTTAAGGGTCGGACTTAGGTAGTCCGGACTTAGCTCGCGTCGTGACGTCGCCCGCTCTCTTTCGATGCTTTATTATTATTATTTAAAAAAAATTAGACTATGATTTCTCGGAGAGGGCGGGGCGTTACAGCCGATGCATCCTCACTTGACCATTTATCGATCTGCCGAAGCATCGTACACTGGCGATATGTCCCCATACCAGAAATAGATTTTTCCCAAAAATCCAATTTTGTTTTTGAAAACACCCCATTAGTTTTTCAAAAACCCTTATGATATACACGAATCATATTGCACATGATGAGCATTACACATTCCATAAAATCATCTTGCAATTGATCAAATTGAAGAACACATACCAAGTTAAGCATAATTGATCAAATCCATGCAAGAATCAAGCAATCAACCCATACAACATTCAACAATGCAAACAAATACCCATGTTTAACATATTGAACAGAATTATACCATTTGAAAATCTAATTTTCAAGGAATGTATGGTTTTCCAAGAAAGACTAGTGTTATAGCCAGGAAAAGAATAGTCTAAGCATGTATTCACCAATTTCCTATTACATGTCATAGCACTTGGGCTATTTGTACTCATTTTCCACTAGAGTTCAATTTGTATTGGTTTAAGATATAAAAGTGAATCATAAACCAAAACAAAACATGATTAGATGGTGTTCTTTCTCATAGGTACACAAATGGTTGAGTTTTGTCTCTCATACACATTCCTTTGGGCATACCTTGGGGGTATAAACATTGGATGCCTTAACTCCTTCAATACGTGGTCTAATTGTCTAAACAAGGAGTCTTGTCTTGGGTCTACCTTCCTTGGGGGTACATACCTTGGAACCTTAGGCCTTGGTGGATTTCTTTTAGGCTTTTCTTTAAAGTTTGATGGGTGTCTTTTAACCTTAATGTTTGGAGGGTGATTAAGGGTCTTCTCTTGAAAGTGCCTCTCCCTAAGGTTGCATTCAAGCTTGTAATGTCCAACCTTATTACAATAAAAGCATTTCCCCTTGGGGGTCTTAGGCACATTACCCTTCACAAACACCTTTGACTTTTAGATCCATTGGTTTTCAATGAGGAACCAAGACACGATCTATTGCCAAACTTTTTACCCGAACTTAAAAGTTTTTCTAGTCTTTGTTCACCTTGGCTAAATTTATCTTGGAACTTTTCTTTGTATGTTTTAAGTTCCTTAATTTCAAGAGTGAGTTTCTTAACCTCCTATTCAAGATTCCAATCGAGGGCACTCAAGGATTTAACATCCAAACAATGGATTTGAATTTCATCTTGAATGGTCTTCACATTTTCCTTAAGCTTAATGTTTTCTTCATTTGAAGCTTTTAGTTTTGAGGTGAGTGAACTGTTTTCATTTTTTACACCTTCAAGTTGGCTTAATAAATTTAGATTTTCACTTTTAGCCTTATCAAGCTTCTTGGTCAACTTCTCACTCCCAAGGTACAAGGCATTGAAAGAGGATTGAAGATCATCATCTTCATCACTATCACTTTCAATATCCGCCATTGTATCAATTGTGGGAGTTTTTTTCATTTTGAACAATTGAGACCACAAGGACTTTATGGTTTCCTCCTTCACTTGAGTCTGCTCATCCGAATCACTTTCGAATTCTGAGGTATCCTCATATGTGGCATTCATAACCTTCTTGGGCTTTTTCAAAGGACATACATTAGAGTAATGTCCTCTCCCACCACAATTGAAACATTCTTGTCCCTTGGTTTTCTTCTTCTTCTCTCTCTTACCATGAGTTCATGTCTTTTAGGGGCTTTTCACTAGATTCTCCCTTTCTAAATTTTCTCATCTTATGGAACATTTTATAGTTTTTCAAATATTTTTTAGCAATCATTTTTTCACTTGGGTCTTCTTCCATTTTCGGTTCTTTTTCTTTAATTGTTGGAGGTTTAATGGAAGATTTCAAGTCAAGAGGCTTCTCCTTTGTTGGTTCAAGATTGAGTTCAAAGGTTTGAAGAGAGGCAACCAAATAATCAACTTTCACTTGGGCCACATTCTGGTACTCCTCAATTGCCACCTTTTTAGAGTCAAACCTCTTGGCAAGATTTCTTAATATCTTTGTGTTCACTTTTGCATCGGAAATTCTTTCACCGAGAGCCCACATAGAGTTGACAATGTTACTAACTCTAGAGTAGAAATCCATGAAGGTTTTTTCTCCCCTCATTTTTAAGGCATCAAATTGAGCTTCCAAAAGTTGGAGCTTTGATCTTTTTACAACAGATGCGTCTTCGTGGGTTCTCTCAAGAATTTCTCATGCCTCTTGTGCGGTCTCACATCATAACTCTCTTGTGCTTATTTAGTGAGAGTGCACAATTCAAGGCAATTAGTGCTCTACCATTAGCAGTACAAGAGGCCTTTTCACCTTTAGTCCATTGAGAGTAAGCCTTTCGCTCAAAAGTCTTGGAACTAGTGGCCGTATCCATTTTCTCAACCACGGGGTGTGTCCATCCAGTACACACATAATCCCATACGAATGGATCGATGGAGATGCAAAAACTTTTCATCTTTGATCCATCGAAATATGGTGGTTTAGAGATGGCATAGCTTTCTCCCATAGACATGGTTCTATCACTTGATCATTTAGATGGTTAAGTCTTTAAAATGAGCACGATGCTCTAATACCAATTAAAAGTTCCCTGAGTGCTTAGAACTGGATTGACCCTAGAGGGGGGTGAATAGGTTAATCACAAATTATGAGGCCTTTTTAAATTTTATTTGATTAATGTGAAATAGTGCGGAATTAATAAACAATTAATCAAGTGTGTTTGATAATCAAAGTATGCATGATTAAGAACAATCACACAAGCAAGTACCAATACACGATATTTATAGTAGTTCAATTAAACAACCTATATCCACTGTTGAGACTCACCCAACCTTGGGCTATCTCCAAATTACTAAGCGTTGGAATTGCACACCAACACAATAGAATAGGACTTCCACCTATCCAATTGATTGGGATTTTAACCCAACTCATCTTGAGTTCAAAAGAAACTCAGTCTCTTTAATCCACTTCGCAATGATAAGATTTTTAAAGTAAAAATAGAAACTAGAAGCACTTGCCTTGGAGAGCTTTTCAATGTGAGCTCGTACAATCCCGACGTTGAAGTAGACCCGTTGTATAGAGCAATCACAGTCCTTGGGAGGTTCTTCTAGAAAATCGGGTTCCAATTTTTATCCTAAAAGCTTGGCTCAATCCTTCTCTCTCAATCTCCATCTTTACCGATTGGATACTTGAATGATTTCACAATTGTTTTTCCAACAGAGAATAAGCCGATTTTTGCCTTGGTGTTTGAGGGATTAATTATGGTAGATATGCAATGAATGCTCTCTTTTTTCATCTATAAAATCCTCAAAAGTGTGGTATTTATAGGCAAGTATAAGTTTTTCGTAAAACTGAAACACACGATTGATCTTGTACATGCGATCGATCATCCGTGTTTGAATCCCTTTTCACCAACCCGACCGTTGAGCATTTAATGCACAGTAACCACAATGTCAACCTAACCACAATGTCAACCCATTAAGAATGTCAACCTAACCACAATGTCGTACTGGATTCCTAGACATACTCAAAAGGTGAAACTTCCAAATCCAATCTCACAAAGTTCAAACAATAATTCACAATGTAACTCAATATATGTAGCCATCTCCATTAACCTAAAAGTCATAACGTGACTTTGACAAATAAATCACCAAGAAATTGCATCTCCAAAACTCGGGTATCAAAACATGCCATAACTCAACAAAATCTATTGTTTTTCAACTAAAATAATAAATTCCAATATTCATTCTGCACTCATGTCACGCCCTGACCCGATTGTAGGACCGAAATGCAACTAATTTTTTTTTATAATAATCTCCCATCTTTTAATATCATAGCTCGGCTGGATCCTCAGAATAAATAGTTAAGCCCATAATAATAAAATGTCACACATGCTCTTCACACGTGGACTTAAACATGTATTATATATCTACCCATACACAACACATCATACAAACAAATATTTCCATAAATACGATCAAAGCATCATCATCAATATCAGAGTTACGTGCGGTAACACAGTAGTTTATACATGCTCAGAATAATAATAAGTACCATAGGTGGTACTTAAACAAATTATGGTTTATAAAAAAAAATAGATAAATGTATTTCCCAATTGTGGGAGGTACAAGCGACCGCGTCGGCTTCCTCATCCTAAGCCTGCAATGGAGGTCCCTTCTTCTCGGGTGCTAATCCTGAAATGTGAGGGGTGTGAGCTCCAAGCCCAGTGAAGAGATCTTAAAATAATACATTCATCAACAATTACACGTTAAACAATGCAGTCTTATAATAACAATAATGGTCTACTCTTACCAACATTTATCTCACCAACTTACCATGGATGGTCTCATACACCATGCATCCAGCTTACCATCACTGCCACACATATGAAGCACTACACTGGCTGTCCAAATGCATTAAGTCCCCATACGGACAAACTGCAGCATCTTGCAAGAGCATAAACGACCTCACTAGTCTGACCTCAGTAGTCTGGCCTCACTGGCCAATAATAATTGACCTAACGGTCCGACCTCATTGATCTGGCCTCACTGGCCTAAAATCAGCACAACAGTTAAATGTGTGAAGGCAGTACCAATAACCAACTTCATATCTCATCTACTTACCACAATATGATGCTCGGGTCATCACATCGGAGAATGTCAATAACATGACAATATGCATAATAAACATTACTATGTATCAACATGAATATATTAATATCTATGCATCTAAGTGGTGTTGCCCAGAAATTGACCCTAGAGAGGGGGGGGGGGGGGGGGGGGGGTGGGGTGTGAATTGGGTCAATGCAAACTTTTTGGGTTTTCTTTAATTTCACAATTTAAGAAAAAAAAGATGCAAACAAGTAGTAAATAAATGCCAAAATATGAAAGAGGAGATGAGAAGAGATGGAGAGATTGAACCCGAGATTTTTACGAAGTTCGGCGTTCTTGCCTACGTCCTCGCCTCAAGTACACCACTTGAGGATTGAATGCACTAAACTTCTCCTTCAATGGGTGGAGAAGAGACCTATTACACAGCTTGAAGGTGAAGACACCCTTCTCCTTCACAAGGGTTACACCAACCCTTCTCAAACTTTATCTCTCAAGGAATTATAAAAGATTACAATGTAAAGCTTAGGAGTAACTCTCAAATGTTTACAAATCTAGTTTTCTAAGAGTTACTCAAAGAGTTGAACTGAAATGGCTCAAGGTAAGATTGCAAGAGATGGATTTTGAGCTAGAGTATGCTTAAGATTTGATTTCAATGGATTCCTCTTGATTTCAAGTGATTCAGCAGCCCATTTACTCATAGAAGCTTGGTTTTATAATTTTGTCATATTTAGAACCTTTGCCAAGCATTAAATGAAGCAAGGGGCCGTTGGAGGGAGCATTTATTGTTCAAAAAATATTACTGTTTTGTGATTCAATCGACTGAAGTGAATATTCAGTCGACTGAAAATGCCCCAAAACACAAACCGTTTATCTGTGAATAATTCAGTTGGCTGAATCTAAGAATTCAGTTGACTGAAATTGCAAGTCATGAAAATTCTGATTTTCAGTCGGCTGAAACATCATTTCAGTAGACTAAAATCCCTATACTGTGAACATTTAGTATTTCAGTCGACTGAACCTTCATTTCAGTCGACTGAAATCACTCTCCATTGAAAATACAGTATTTCAGTCAGCTGAAATCTTGATTCAGTAGACTGAAATCTCGTTTCCCCATAATCCATTGATTCAGTCTACTGAAACTTCAAGTTCAGTCGACTGAAATGACCTTAGAGATGTTTTGTGTAGTTTTGGCTTCATTTTGGTCATTTCAAACACATAGAGGTCTTGGGGACTTAATCTTATTCTAGGATTCCATTTAGATGCATAAGATAAAGCTTGGTTTTCCTAGGGTCCACTAGAGGGTGACTTGAGCCATGGTGTTCAACAATTGAGTAACTTTACATTTTGTTCTTAACACTCATGACCAAAACTAAGAACACAAGTTTGATCTTCAATCTTCAATCTTCAATACTTGTATCATTTGCCATTTGAACTTCAAAGATTGATAAGTCATCCGATCTCTTGTATTGATCTTCAATGATCTTGCCCTTCTTTCTTTTTTGTAAATGTGATACCTGTCTCATTGAGTAATATCATTTGAAGTATTAAATATCACACTTTAACGGTTTGTTGTCATAAAAATACCCATATATCCTTGGGTTGAAACCTTGGGGTTAACAATCTCCCCCTTTTTGATGGTGACAAACCATTGCACACAAATCATAAATAAAGGATACACAATTTGTGATCCTCCCCCTTACTTCATGCATATAAATAAATTTTCCATTTTCTTCAAGGTATTTTTCAAATGATAAGTATTCTCCCCCTTTCTTCATGGGTGTATTTCTAAATAAAATAAGTGCATCATATCCATCATTACACAATCAATAAGTGCATCATATCCATCATTACACAATCTACTCAACTATATTGAGATATCTAAATAAAAATCATAAAAGAAACAACATTTGCACAAGTAATATGAACCCATTAAATTTGATTAAGTCAAGGACTTTACAAAGGTTAGAACTTAGTGGGTCATGTACAAAATTTCAAGTGCAATCTTTGATATTTCCCCCCCTATGGCATCACCAAAAAGAGAAGAAGGCATGTGTCACTCGAGGCCAAGATGGGCCATGAGACGGCTTAATTGTGTAACACCCCAGTTTCACAATGAAGTGGAAAATTACGAAAATGCCCCTGAGTTGTTAAATTAATTATTTTGTGGTGTTAAGTAAGGAAATAGTGGGGCCATTGCTCAAATTAAAATCATATGAGCACATCAGGAATGCTAAGTTTGATTGGATGGGTAATTTTCATCATTTGGGTCAAAAATGGCTAAATGGGTCAAAGGGCCCAAATGGGACCCATCGGGTCTTACTGAATTATTTGACCGTTATGGGAACTTAAATTAAATGGCATTAGGCTGATTTGATTGGAAATCAAGGGGAGGAAAAATAGGTAGGCCTAACCCATATGTAAAAACCAGTTACAAATGACCAAAATGCCCATAATTGGGTCATGGAGTCAAAAACGGGTCAAGGAGCTAAAAGTGGACCCAACGGGTCGAGTTGACTATGGTTGACCGTGTGGACCCTCAAGGGAGCTAAAACACGAGTTAAATCAGTTGAGAGGGACTGAGGTGAGTTGGAATTAAATCAAGTAGTGAGTCAACTCAAGTGCATTAAATGAAATGCATTAAGTATGGTGAGTTGGACATGTGAGTTGGGTGAGTCAAAATGGAAGTCAATGGGACTATAAATCAGTGAGTTTAGAGGGAATGTGAAGAGGTTGGCTCAGCTTTAACCACCAAAACAAGTCCCACACGTTGGGGACTTGTTTGGGGTGATTTCCATGGTGTATGTTAAATGAGATGCATGGGAATGAGAAAAGATTGCATGGGGCTGCCAAAGGGTGTGTTGGAAGTGCCAAGGGGTACTTTGCTTGGCTGCAAGTGACTCCTTGGTTTGTGCAAGGTTTGATGAGGAGTAAATGGGTGATGTGGGGCTGTTTAAACAAAAGCAGCCAGCACCCTCATTTGATCGACTTTATCATTGCAAAACCTTGGAATTTCATCTCCTCTCCCTCTCTCAAGAACACCTCTCTTGGCCGAATTTATCTTGGTGATTTCACCAGTGATTTATGCTTCTAACCAGCTGAGACAAAGGAAGAAAGAAGGAAGGAAACAAGAAGGAAAGAAAGCAAGGATCAAAAGGCAAGACAAGAGCTTGGAATTTGGTAAGTGTTCATGGACTTTTGGATTAATAAAGTGGGGTATGTATTGGGCCATGGTCATGGACGAATACACCAATGTTTAACCTTGATTATGGAGGATTTAAAATGGTAAAAATAACCATTGAGTTCGGCCACCATGGAGGGCCGAACTCCATGTAAGAGATTTCTTGGTTTTCATGTTTTGAAACATGAAAACCATGGATTTTGTGGACTGTTTTTGGGTTTTGATTTAAGAATCAAATACATGTAATTGAAAGGATTATAAACCTGTATCTGAATGTCAGAAAAGGCTGAAGTTTTTATGGTTTAAATCAGTGGATTAAAAGATGGAAATGGACCATTGGGTTCGGCCACTTTGCATGGCCGAACCCCATGGAAACAAGTGGTTGGTTTTGATGGTTTTTCGAAGTTAAAACCATATAAGTTGAGACTGATATTAGATGTTGGTAATAGATTTAAAATGCATGTTTTAAGAAGGTTAAAACATGGATTTGGATGTTCGGTTCAGACCCAAGATGAATGATTAAATGTTTCAAAACCAAAGGGCATGGTGTTCGGCCAATAAGCATGGCCGAACCCTATGAAATTGGGTTAGTGATTGGATGATGTTTAATTAGTAAAACTCGGTAATAATATGGTGTTCATTACATGATGATTGGTGGTTTAAAAATAGTAAACATAACCATTGGGTTCGGCCATTACATGATGATTGGTGGTTTAAAAATAGTAAACATAACCATTGGGTTCGGCCCGGCCGAACCCCATGTAAAATATTGTGGGTTTTCATGTTGGGAAACATGGAAACCATGGACCTTTATGGACTGTTTTTGTATGAATTTAATTAGAGGGTTCTAAGAGGTATAAAGGCAGCAATATGATACTGATATTGCATGATTTAAATAACACCTAATGCATGTTTGAAGGATCAATTCATGGACATAGGGTTCGGCCAACTTGAATGGCTGAACCCCATGAAAGAGATTGATGATTGTTATGAATTTAAAGAGTTAGAAGCCATGCAATATAATGGGGTTTCTATGGGATTTTAAATAGAATTATGGTTGCTGTTTTTATGGCTAAGATGCATGATAAATGATGAAAGATCATTAGGAGAATTGGATTCAAAGAACCATGAGGTTCGGCCATGTGAGTGGCCGAACCCCATGGGTTACTTTATGGTTTTTATTTGGTTTACATAGGGTTATGCTTACTGATTGGGTTGTATGATGTTGATTCAAGAATCATGTAGGTATCTATGTACTTAATATCAGTAAATAACCAAGTATGTGATGGACTTTATGCTAATTCATAATGAATGGGTTAAATAGCCTAAGCTTATGAGTAGTAGTTGGTAATGGTTCTATGTTGATTTAAAAGGTTTAAAATACCCAAATGAAGAACCATGTGGTAATGGATAAAGGAACCCCATGGAGTAAGTTTGGTGGATTAAAGATTGGACAGACCAATGGCAAATCTGTGAATACAAGTCAAATGAAGGGATTGATCAAAGGACTTACAAGATGTTTTGGGTCTTATATGTGAATCGACATTTAAGTGACACTATGATTTATTGATTATTGTATCACAAGGTGACGAGAGTTGAACGACGAACAAGTCGTGACCGGGAGAAGCTCAAAAAGGAACGGATATTTAAACAAAGCTTAAGTAGGTTTCCTACCTACTTGTAACCACAGTTTTACCCAGTTTTCTTATGAGACTCTTGTTTTATTTTATGTGTTTCAATTGATATATTATGCATTAACAAATGGCATACAGGCATTGGCATCTCATGCATAGACATGGGATTATGAATGAGGTTCTACAGTGTTGCAATTTATGGGTTACGTCCTGCCTCGGTGGTGCAAGTCACGCCAGGAGGAGTAACATGATGATCATAGTCACATTGGTCTCCTTAGGCGATGAGAGTCCCGCCAGGAGGACTAATACGTGATATGAATCAGTCAATGATGAAGAGATAAAGGTGTGTTGTAATTTACCTTGTCGGTGCAAAGCACGTCAAGTGATGGCTATGAATGTACATGATGGGGGATGCTCATTGCATGTGCATACATCATAGCATTGTTTTACCTGTTTTTGGTGATCATGTAATATGATATATATGCATGTTTTATATGCTAACATGTGGTAGCCCTGATTCGGGAACCTACTGGGCGAGTTGATCTAACGCCCTAATTCTATCCTCAGAGGAGATTGCAGGTACAAGTAAAGGGAAAAAGAAGGTCGATGACCGGGAGGGGAGCCAAGCCTAAGCGTTTGAATGATGGATTGGATTACTTTATATTACTGTCATTTGAATACTTATGTTGGACATGTAATAATTCATTACTTGCTATGGTTTGATTAGGTTAATAATCTTTGGATCGTTGATTTATCTTAATTAATGGTTGTGACTGCTACTTGCTATCTAGTCTTTCTATTCCGCAATTAATCTAGGTTATTCCGCATGTTGATGTTAGTTCCATGTGTGATTCATAATCATGGTCTATTCCATGTACACATGGGTGGCCAGTTAAGGTTCAGACTTGGGTAGTCTGAACTTAACTCGCGTCGTGACGCCGCCCGCTCTCTTTCGATGTTTTATTATTACTTTAAAAAAAAAAATTAGACTCTGAAATTCTCGGAAAGGGCGGGGCGTTATAGTTGGTATCAGAGCGAAACGGGAAGTTGAATCATCGAAGTAAGATTAAAACGGTTTCATGTCTCACTGACGGATAAGAATCCCAACTGACCGACTCTTTGGAGTCCGCTGACTAGGGGCCGGATTAATTTACTTTGAGTTACTCGGACTGAACAATCAATCTGAGAACGACAATGAAAGATAGCAAAGTAAAGTACAGTCATCATAACTGGATATATCAAACATAGCAAAGTAGGATGTACTCCCCTGAAGCCCCACACTGAAAAACAAACAACAGGAATTTAGAGATTTCCCCAGAAACAAAAGAAAACAAGGTGCGTTGATTTGGCAATCTTCCCAAACAAAGTACATGATATTATGCATGATCAAATTCCCTGAAAACCAAGAGTGGTTAATTTAGAATTATTGCTGAATATTCTTGTGTTTGAAATGATGTGGCACAGATATGTCAAGTAACGAAGAATACACCGAGTTATGGGATAAAGGGACACCTAGTTGTCCGGTAGATTTGGTATCAACTTCCGACAGTATCAGCATGGAAGTTAATGTGGACCTTCAGGAGGGACCTCCTGAGGAGGATGATATGGATTTAACACCAGTTCCAGAGGATCTGATGGATGACATTCCTGGGATGGTGGAACCTCCTGAGGAAGGAGAAGATGATCTAGCACATCTTCTGGAGGATCCCATTGCTGATGTGCCTATTATATTGGAGTCGCTTGGGGAGATAGATCCCTATGACACATGTGAACTGTGCAATCAAGATGGGCACCACTGCCGGTATTGTCCTCACCCGCTAGGTATTGTCTGCCCGTGCTGTGGACTACATGGGCATGGGGAGGCGACGACTAATTGTCCATATATCGGAGGACCTGGATTAATACCCTGCACGACTTGTGAAGTATTGGGGCACACGGTGATGACGTGTCCTAATAACCGTTTCAAGTTTGCTTTTGATGCGGAGTCTTCTACGGAAGACTAGGATAGGAAGTAATATGGAGGGTATTAAAAAGAGGGTTGTTTTGTAAGGGTGTATATTTTGTTATACATAGGGTTTTGTTTCACCCTACCCACCTTTGTACAAAGTTGAAGTTTGAATTTATATAAAATATATGATTTATGATTGTATGAGGATTTATGGCATTTAATGCATGTTGTTAATGGAAACTAAGTCTATGGTGTTTCCATGAATTAGGAATAAATGGCGCCACAGAAAAAAGTGGTAAAGGATCCGAAAGGAAAAGGAAAAGTTTTACAAATCAGATCAGGTGAGGGGGCATCCAAGAGAAGGACCCGTCAGGACGATAAGAAGAAAGATGAGGTGCTCATAGTCACACCACAAGGGAAGGTGGTACCTCAACACAAAAAGGTGGTACATGAGAAGGTGCCATCGGTACAAGACGAGGAACGGTCCGTTCCTGACGAAGAGAGATCAGTTCATGAACATTCGCTCGATGGGGAAGAGTCACAACATTCCCAGCGAGAGGAGGGGAATAGTGACCCTACATATCAAAGGGATGAGGAGGAATATGACTCGTCATATCGACAAGAGGAGGAAGGAAACAGCAACCTGACTGTACCCTATGTGCCTCCTGAACTGCACAGCTTGGTGCAACCTGTAGTAACATCTGTCCTCCAACAACACATGAACGGAGGAGGAAGCACGAGTGAAAATAATGACCGTAACATGGTCAGAGATTTTCAACAGTAGCGCCCACCTTACTTCAAGGGCAGAGAAGGGCCAGTCAAAGTCGAAAACTAGTTAGAGAAGATTTCTCACATATTGACTCTTTTGAACATCAAGAGTCATGCTCATAAAATACTATTGGCCACGTCACAGCTGGTAGATGACGCTGCCAAATGGTGGAAGGTGGTGGAGAAACAGCAGGCACTTGTGCCAAGAAGAGAAAGAGTTGCTATGACCTGCGAGCAATTCTCAGCGACATTCCTAGAGCGCTACTTTCCGGAGGAAGAAAGAGAATGTCAAATTCAGGCCTTTATGACGTTAGTACAAGGTTCAATGACGGTGGCTGAGTATTACTAAGAATTCCTCAGCTTGTCAATCTATGCATACTATATTGTGGACACAGAATATCGAAAGGCTCACAAGTTCGAGCGTGGGTTACGGCCAAACATAAGGGCCAGGGTAACCGTGTTCAAAGCAGCCACATTGGCAGAAGTGGTCAGCAGGGCAACCATAATGGAACAAGAGATGGCAGAATTTGCAAAAGTGGACAACTGCCGAGCTCCGAGTGGGAGGGGTGCGTACCAACCCAACAAGAGGTTCAGATCGCACTTCGTCAGACCTTCGCCGTCTGTTGGATCAAGTGGGGGCTTTCGCCCCAACCAAGCCACTCAATCTGTAGCAGTCACACAAGCTTCTCGAGGAGTGAACACCTGTTTTCACTGTGATCAACCAGGTCACTACAAAAAGGACTGTCCAAAGCTCAACAGGCTGTCATATTCCAGAGGATCATTTTGTCCGCCAGCTAGACCAGGAAACTCCAGAGGAGGCAGAATGCAAGGTCGGGGAGGTCGAAGATCTGACCTTGCTGGTTCAGGACGATTATTTACTCTAACTTCTCCAGATGAAGAGGAGCATGCTGTGATACAAGGTATGGCGGTAGTGAGTAGCTCATATGCATATGCACTATTTGATTCTGGAGCATCACACTCCTTTATAGCTGCATCATTTATTACTGCTACTGGTACATTAGTTCAAAGATTAGCCACAGCACTTACTATTGTATCCCCTGTCGGAGATTCGGCATTGGGACTTATATGTACGGCGGTTAACACTGAGTTAGCTGGACTCAGATTTGAGTTCAATTATCTAGCGCTGGACATGTCTGAATATGATATTATATTCGGTATGGATTGGTTGGCGAAGTTTCATGCCAACATCGACTGCTTGTCGAAGAGTGACATTTAAGTCACCCGAGGGCAAGCAATATGTAGTCCGTACAGATAAACAAAGTGGATTGCAGGAAGGGTTGAACCACGTGGTATTGAATAATATCACCATAAACAAAGCTCCAATTACTGAACTTCCGGCAATTGTACAAGAATTTGCTGATGTATTTCCAAAGGAACTCCCTGGTTTACCACTTATGAGGGAGATTAACTTCAAGATCAAGCTGTACCCTGGCAAAGTACCAGTGTCGTTACCACACTATCGGATGGCACCAGCAAAAATGTCAGAGCTAAAGAAGCAGATTGATGAACTGCTTAGGCTGGGTTGCATTCGGAACAGTACATTATCATGGGGAACACCAATGTTGTTTGTGAAGAAGAAAGACGGTTCACTACGGATGTGCGTGGACTACCGGAAGCTGAATCAGCTAACAGTCCGGAACAAGTACCCTCTACCCAGGATCGATGATTTATTTGATCAATTGAGGGGTTCTAGTCATTTTTCAAAGATCGATTTGATGTCTGGTTATCATCAAATCCAAGTTAGGGAGGAAGACAAAGAAAAGACAGCTTTTCGGACGCGGTATGGACTGTTCGAGTTCGTGGTCATACCATTTGGACTCACAAATGCACCGGCTGTGTTCATGGATTTAATGAACAGAGTCTTCCGTCCCTATCTGGATCAGTTTGTAATCGTATTCATTGATGACATCCTGATCTACTCCAAGAGTCAGGAAGAACATGCAGAGCACTTACGAATAGTTTTAAATATGTTGAGGCAGAATAAGCTATATGCCAAGGCCAGTAAATGTGAATTCTGGTTATCCGAGGTCAATTTCTTGGGGCACATCATAACAGAAAACGGTATAACCGTTGATCCAGCTAAAGTGGCGGCAGTAAGTGAATGGAAGGCGCCAAAGAATGTGACCGAGATCTGCAGTTTCTTAGGACTGGCGGGTTATTATCGGAAATTTATCATGGACCTTTCCAAGATAGCGTCTCCGTTGACTCGACTTACTCAGAAAGGAGTCAAGTATGAGTGGACAGATCAGTGTAACTGGAGATTTGAAATGCTGAAAGAGAAACTGACCACTGCTCCTATTTTAATTTTGCCGGAAAGGGGCAAAGGATATGAAGTACAATGCGATGCTTCAGGAGAGGGACTAGGGTGTTCGCTCGTGCAACGTCATCGTGTGGTGGCTTATGGATCAAGGTAGTTGAAGGTGCATGAACGTCTCTATCCCACACATGATTTGGAGCTAGCTGCAGTGGTTTTCGCTCTTAAAAGTTGGAGACACTATCTCTACGGCGAGAAATTTGAGGTATTTTCTGATCATAAGAGCTTAAAATATCTTTTTGATCAAAAGGAGCTCAACCTCAGGCAGCGAAGATGGATGGAATATCTGGCAGATTATGAGTTTGCGCTTCGATACCATCCAGGCAAGGAGAACCAGGTGGCGGATGCTCTCAGCTGCCTATCTCATGCGTCGGTCGCATGCTTGACCAGAACAGAATGGGAGATGCTGCACACCATTCGAGAGTTCAATCTTCATATCAACAACTATGGGAGTATGTATAATTTAATCATACGGTCCAGTATAGTCACCAAGATTGAACAAGAACAAAGAACAGATCCGGAAGTGGAGGACATCTAGGCCAAGATGTCTACTGGCACCGCTGTACCGGAATGGGAACTACAACCAGGACAGGGTCTTGTATTCTGGGGAAGAACATATGTGCCAAAGAGTTGCAGGAAAGAGCTACTGATTGAGGGACATCAGTCCAAGCTCTCTATCCATCCGGGCAGCAACAAAATGTACCATGACTTAAAGAGGCATTATTGGTGGCATGGGCTAAAAAGGGAGGTGGCAGAGTTCGTGGCACATTGTCTAACTTGTCAGCAAGTTAAGACTGAACACCAAAAGCCACCAGGGTTACTCAAACCCTTAGCAGTACCAGAATGGAAATGGGAACACATTTCCATGGACTTTGTATCGGGGTTGCCGAGGTCTTCAAAGGGCAATGACGCCATATGGGTCGTAGTCGACCGACTGACCAAGTTCGCACATTTCATTCCTATCAAGATGACAGATTCATCTGAAATGTTGGGTCGGCGGTATATTAAAGAGATCATTCGACTACATGGAATTCCCCGAACGATAGTATTGGACAGAGATGGCCGTTTTACCGGCAGAGTATGGGAAAGCATGCAGTCAGCCATGGGGACAGACTTATTGACTAGCACCGCTTTCCATCCACAGACTGATGGACAGTCTGAAAGAATAATACAAACCTTGGAAGACATGCTGAGAGCATGTATGTTAGATTTCAAAGGAGGATGGGAGGACCATTTACCACTGGTGGAGTTCTCTTATAATAACAGCAATCAGGCAAGCCTTCAAATGGCTCCTTGTGAGGCTTTATATGGTAGACCGTGTAGGTCGCCAGTATGTTGGACAGAGGCTGGAGAGCCTGCATTAATCGGACCGGAACTAGTCGCAGAAACTACTGCGCAAATTAAGTTGATACGTCAACACTTATTGACGGCGCAGAGTCGGCAGAAGAGTTACGCTGATAAAAGGAGACAGTTTCTGGAATTTGAAGTGGGAGACTTGGTATTCCTAAAGGTCTCGTCACGGAAGAGACATATGAGGTTCAGAAAGAAGGGAAAACTGTCACCAAGATTTGTGGGACCGTTTTCCATCATGAGAAGAGTGGGGGAGGTGGCTTATCAGATAGCACTCCCATCGCAATTAGCAGCCCTACACGATGTGTTTCATGTGTCGTTGCTAAAGAAATACAATCCGAATCTGTCTCATGTTTTAAATGTTCAGGACATTGAAGTACAAAGCGACGTGACGTAGGTCGAGAAACCGGTCAGAATAGTGGAGACCGAACAAAGGGTGTTACGAAACAGAGCGATTCAGTTCGTAAAAGTGGTATGGGACCGTCATGGTGATGAAGAGGCCACATGGGAGCTTGAATCGGAGATGAGAACAGCTCACCCCGAATTATTTGTGAAATTTAATTTGAGAACCCTACTTCACTCGATTTTTGGGACGAAAATTTTAAAAAAAGGGTTCTATTGTAACACCCCAGTTTCTCAATGAAGTGGAAAATTACGAAAATGCCCTTGAGTTGTTAAATTAATTATTTTGTGGTGTTAAGTAAGGAAATAGTGGGACCCATTGCTCAAATTAAAATCATATGAGCACATTAGGAATGTTAAGTTTGATTGGATGGGTAATTTTCATCATTTGGATCAAAAATGGCTAAATGGGTCAAAGGGCCCAAATGGGACCCATCGGGTCTTACTGAATTATTTGACCGTTATGGGAACTTAAATTAAATGGCGTTAGGCTGATTTGATTGGAAATCAAGTGGAGGAAAAATGGGTAGGCCTGACCCATATGTAAAAACCAGTTACAAATGACCAAAATGCCCATAATTGGGTCATGGAGTCAAAAACGGGTCAAGGAGCTAAAAGTGGACCCAACGGGTCGAGTTGACTATGGTTGACCATGTGGACCCTCAAGGGAGCTAAAACACGAGTTAAATCAGTTTAGTGGGACTGAGGTGAGTTGGAATTAAATCAAGTAGTGAGTCAACTCAAGTGCATTAAATGAAATGCATTAAGTATGGTGAGTTGGACATGTGAGTTGGGTGAGTCAAAATGGAAGTCAATGGGACTGTAAATCAGTGAGTTTAGAGGGAATGTGAAGAGGTTGGCTCAGCTTTAACCACCAAAACAAGTCCCACACGTTGGGGACTTGTTTGGGGTGATTTCCATGGTGTATGTTAAATGAGATGCATGGGAATGAGAAAAGATTGCATGGGGCTGCCAAAGGGTGTGTTGGAAGTGCCAAGGGGTGCTTTGCTTGGCTGCAAGTGACTCCTTGGTTTGTGCAAGGTTTGATGAGGAGTAAATGGGTGATGTGGGGCTGTTTAAACAAAAGCAGCCAGCACCCTCATTTGATCGACTTTATCATTGCAAAACCTTGGAATTTCATCTCCTCTCCCTCTCTCAAGAACACCTCTCTTGGCCGAATTTATCTTGGTGATTTCACCAGTGATTTATCTTCTAACCAGCTGAGACAAAGGAAGAAAGAAGGAAGGAAACAAGAAGGAAAGGAAGCAAGGATCAAAAGGCAAGACAAGAGCTTGGAATTTGGTAAGTGTTTCATGGACTTTTGGATTAATAAAGTGGGGTATGTATTGGGCCATGGTCATGGCCGAATACACCAATGTTTAACCTTGATTATGGAGGATTTAAAATGGTAAAAATAACCATTGGGTTCGGCCACCATGGAGGGCCGAACCCCATGTAAGAGATTGCTTGGTTTTCATGTTTTGAAACATGAAAACCATGGATTTTGTGGACTGTTTTTGGGTTTTGATTTAAGAATCAAATACATGTAATTGAAAGGATTATAAACCTGTATCTGAATGTCAGAAAAGGCTGAAGTTTTTATGGTTTAAATCAGTGGATTAAAAGATGGAAATGGACCATTGGGTTCGGCCACTTTGCATGGCCGAACCCCATGGAAACAAGTGGTTGGTTTTGATGGTTTTTCGAAGTTAAAACCATATAAGTTGGGACTGATATTAGATGTTGGTAATAGATTTAAAATGCATGTTTTAAGAAGGTTAAAACATGGGTTTGGATGTTTGGTTCAGACCCAAGATGAATGATTAAATGTTTCAAAACCAAAGGGCATGGTGTTCAGCCAATAAGCATGGCCGAACCCTATGAAATTGGGTTAGTGATTGGATGATGTTTAATTAGTAAAACTCGGTAATAATATGTTGTTCATTACATGATGATTGGTGGTTTAAAAATAGTAAACATAACCATTGGGTTCGGCCCGGCCGAACCCCATGTAAAATATTGTGGGTTTTCATGTTGGGAAACATGGAAACCATGGACCTTTATGGACTGTTTTTGTATGAATTTAATTAGACGGTTCTAAGAAGTATAAAGGCAGCAATATGATACTGATATTGCGTGATTTAAATAGCACATAATGCATGTTTGAAGGATCAATTCATGGACATAGGATTCGGCCAACTTGAATGGCCGAACCCCATGAAAGAGATTGATGATTGTTATGAATTTAAAGAGTTAGAAACCATGCAATATCATGGGATTTCTATGGGATTTTAAATAGAATTATGGTTGCTGTTTTTATGGCTAAGATACATGATAAATGATGAAAGATCATTAGGAGAATTGGATTCAAAGAACCATGAGGTTCGGCCATGTGAGTGGCCGAACCCCATGGGTTACTTTATGGTTTTTATTTCGTTTACATAGGGTTATGCTTACTGATTGGGTTGTATGATTTTGATTCAAGAATCATGTAGGTATCTATGTACTTAATATCAGTAAATAACCAAGCATGTGATGGACTTTATGCTAATTCATAATGAATGGGTTAAATAGCCTAAGCTTATGAGTAGTAGTTGGTAATGGTTCTATGTTGATTTAAAAGGTTTAAAATACCCAAATGAAGAACCATGTGGTAATGGATAAAGGAACCCCATGGAGTAAGTTTGGTGGATTAAAGATTGGACAGACCAATGGCAAATCTGTGAATACAAGTCAAATGAAGGGATTGATCAAAGGGCTTACAAGATGTTTTGGGTCTTATATGTGAATGGACATTTAAGTGACACTATGATTTATTGATTATTGTATCACAAGGTGACGAGAGTTGAACGACGAACAAGTCGTGACCGGGAGAAGCTCAAAAAGGAACGGATATTTAAACAAAGCTTAAGTAGGTTTCCTACCTACTTGTAACCACAGTTTTACCCAGTTTTCTTATGAGACTCTTGTTTTATTTTATGTGTTTCAATTGATAAATTATGCATTAACAAATGGCATACAGGCATTGCCATCTCATGCATAGACATGGGATTATGAATGAGGTTCTACAGTGTTGCAATTTATGGGTTACGTCCTGCCTCGGTGGTGCAAGTCACGCCAGGAGGAGTAACATGATGATCATAGTCACATTGGTCTCCTTAGGCGATGAGAGTCCCGCCAGGAGGACTAATACGTGATATGAATCAGTCAATGATGAAGAGATAAAGGTGTGTTGTAATTTACCTTGTCGGTGCAAGGCACGTCAAGTGATGGCTATGAATGTACATGATGGGGGATGCTCATTGCATATGCATACATCATAGCATTGTTTTACCTGTTTTTGATGATCATGTAATATGATATATATGCATGTTTTATATGCTAACATGTGGTAGCCCTGATTCGGGAACCTACTGGGCGAGTTGATCTAACGCCCTAATTCTATCCTCAGAGGAGATTGCAGGTACAAGTAAAGGGAAAAAGAAGGTCGATGACCGGGAGGGGAGCCAAGCCTAAGCACTTGAATGATGGATTGGATTACTTTATATTACTGTCATTTGAATACTTTTGTTGGACATGTAATAATTCATTACGTGCTATGGTATTAGGTTAATAACCTTTGGATCGTTGATTTATCTTAATTAATGGTTGTGACTGCTACTTGCTATCTAGTCTTTCTATTCCGCAATTAATTTAGGTTATTCCGCATGTTGATGTTAGTTCCATGTGTGATTCATAATCATGGTCTATTCCATGTACACATGGGTGGCCAGTTAAGGTTCAGACTTGGGTAGTCTGAACTTAACTCTCGTCGTGACGCCGCCCGCTCTCTTTCGATGTTTTATTATTACTTTAAAAAAAAATTAGACTCTGAAATTCTCGGAAAGGGCGGGGCGTTACAAATTGAAGGTGCACCCGATCAATGTCATCGCGAGAGTCATCGAGTCAATTTTTAACAAATTCACGAATACTCTCACATTGAGTGCGGAGAAGGTCGACATTTACCCCTATTTCTTCAACGTCGATTCGGAGAGATTTTAATGTGTAACGCCCCGCCCTTTTTTCACCCGCTTTCCGAAAATCAGAGTCTATTTTTTTTTAAATAGAAGGGTGAGAGAGGGCGCGGACGCCACGACGCGAGTTAAGTCCGAGCTTCTAAGCCCGACCCTTAACTGGCCAACCCCACGCGTGGGCGGAACTAAGTCCACGAGAATGATTCACGCGTAGGAAGTAAGCTCACGGATTATAATTATTGCGGAACATGATAATAGAGTCTATCCTGCCGGTTTTTAGATAGAAGGGAAGATACAACACTGAATTACCAAAATGCTCCTAAATTCATAATTATATCACAAAATGTAATCGTCCATAAGTAACGTCCAAACCATCGCAAGAATGTAAACTTATACAACCCGACAAGCTAAGTTACTTTCAAATTACATCTTCAAAATGTAAACGTAAATGAAACTAAGACTGCACTGCCCAAGCTCCTAAGCTTGGCTCCTGTCATGTCCACCGCTTCCGCCATCCCCTGCCTCATCAGCTAGGATAGAAGTAGGGCGTTAGTCAACGCGCTCGGTAGGACTCCGAGTAGGGCTAGCACATGGATTAGTGATACACATATACCGATAACATAAAATACAACAAAATAAGTATGTGATGAATGCTATGTCATAGGTGCTTATGTCATGTGTCCCACCCATTATCCGTATAATCATACAATATCTTGTTCCCCATGTTTGCTTCTAGGTCGCCCTGACGGAGCATGGACTCCGGTTATAGCCCTCAGGCTATCCCCATGTCTGATTCTCGGTCGCCCCGACGGAGCATGGACTCTGGTTATAGCCCTCAGGCAATCCCCATGTCTGATTCTCGGTCGCCCCGACGGAGCATGGACTCCGGTTTGTTTATTTTTTTTTTGCCCATGCCATGCATGAGATGTAGGTGCATTATGCTATGTAGTATATAGATAGACCATATTCAATATACCATACATAGTCATATGATGCATAATATTAAAATATAATCCATGATACCATCATGTAATTCATAAGTTAAAACCCATCATAGTGCAAGTCCCATAAATCATAAATTAAAATCATAAATCCATAATAAGCCAAGTCAAAATAATTTAAAACACCATCACATATCCATCGCTTACAAAAAGGTAGGAATCCTACCGAATACCGTGTCGCGTTCCGTTACGCTTTCCGTTCGATAATCCGGTCGCCGATCGCGTACCGTTTGCGACGTCCGATACCTTATTACATTTACCGAATTAGTCCATACATTATCCATGATTAAGTCCCTAACTAATCATAACCCTAGGTCCATTCAATGATCTTTAAATACATTATAAGTTTATCGAAAATCGGCCCTTAACTTAGCCCATTATCCATTGGTTTAATCACATACATAAATCCGATTTTGACCATTTTAGATATTTCCAATTTGCGGCCTAAAACGCAGCAACTAATCGCTTCACTTAACCATTCACAAAATATCCGATTTTTATGTCTAATCCCTATAGGGTTCGGCCATGTACCATGGCCGAACCCATGGTTCTTCAATGCGGCCACTTATTACGGTTTTGCCACTCTCCTTCCATGGTAAATCATCCATTCATTTATGTGCATTCTAAGTCCAAGGTTCATTCATACTTAGGTACATTCAATCATGACCTAACATCATAAAATCAGCCACCTAATATTTAATTTTGAAAAATAATTACTCCCACACCTAATTCCACATTTTGGCCTAAGGTGTGGCCCACATATCATCTTTATAAATCCATCAAAATGTAGTATTCTTCTACATTATTTTCCGTTTATTAAATCCACTAATCACTACCCTAAGGTTCACCTTTATTGATACCATTTTCAAAGACTAGGTTTTGTCCCAAAATAATCCAATTTAAAATCACAAAACTTTAATCATTTTGGCCCTTTAAATCAAACTCCTAAGCATTGATACATGCATTTAACCTTAGCCTAAAATTGATCAAAATTTGGGTCATGGGTTCGGCCATACACCATGGCCGAACCCATGAGGTTTCTTTCCCCATTTTTCTTGGTTTCAATTACCCATTTAAACTTACCTCCAATGAAAATTAAATCATCCATTTAAATCACCATCTTTATTCCATTTAAACATCACATATCATACTTGTAACACCCATACAATCTATCCATTTTTCTTAACCAATTTCTTTACTTTCCCATCATTAAAAATTATTAATTACCACCATAGGGTTCGGCCATACACCATGGCCGAACCCATGGTTCATGGCTCATCATCCATTGATGCCATTCTTAGACCAATGTTTTTGTCCAAAAGACATCCATTTTTAAAATCAATAATCCTCATTCATTTTGGCCCTCTAAAAAAATATCATACCCTTTGTAAATCCATTTAAATTTCATCATTAACCTAACCTAATTTCTATTTTGTTTAACCACATATATAAACCATACTTAGCCCATGAATGACTTAAAAACATGGGTCATGGGTTCGGCCATACACCATGGCCGAACCCATGGTGTCTTTCCCTCATTTTTATCTTGGATTTTTTTAATTACCTTTAAAATCCACTCCTACCACCAATTATTACCTCCATAATTCAAAATTATTTACTCCACCACTTCCATCTTTTAGCACCCATTTGAAAATCACATACCATACTCAAAATTTTCAATTTTTATAAAATATCAACCATTGAGCATCTAAGGGTCCTAATCCTCATAGATCACTAATCATCACTATTTAAAACTTACCAACTTTTCAATCATTTTAAAATCTTGAAATCCTCATAACAACCATTAAGCATTCTCCAACATTTTAAACCATATTATCCAAATTAAATTATCCATCATTCACCATGGGGTTCGGCCATGCTACATGGCCGAACCCTATGGTCATCCATTCATTTAATCTATCTCTCTCCAAGTTTATCCATTTCTTAATCTTCCATTGATGGATCTTAGATCCAAGGCCCATGATGTTTTTGGCCATTATCTAATAAATGGATTCCCTTTTTAACCATAAACAAAAATCTAAACTCTTGTTTTAGAAATACTTACGGATCCGACGGCTCCTCCGGTCTTTATCGCTCCCGTCAACCTCCTTGGCCTCTTTTCTCCCTCTTCTTGATCTTTGATTGGCTAGATGTGCTTGATCAATGGTGGGACATGCTTGGATTGGATAAGATAGTGTTAGGTTGAGAGAGGGGAAGAGGGGAAGATGATGGAGAATGGTAGCTCTTGATCTTCAAGAGGTGAATCCAAGGTTCCACCTCTTTTCTTCTCTTCTTCTCTTCTTTTTCTTCTAAGTTTTCTTCACTCTCTCCTTTGCAAGGTGGGGAACGAATTTCCTTTTGTGTGTGGAGGGCTAGAGTCAAATGGGTAGTTTGAAATGAGATGGAGGTGGTTGGAGTGACTTAGACTCCTCATTAATTTTCCCCACCCACCAAGCATGGGCTAGCTTGACTTGGGTGGTGGTGGTTGAGACCCAACCACCAAGCATGGCTCCCATGTCTTCTTTGACTTGCCTATGTTGAACCTTAATTAATTAAGTTAAGTCCTCACTTAGGTTAATTAATTTCTATCCAATTTAATTCCATCAATTATCTATCTAATAAATCCACCCATGGTTGACCAAGTCAACCATGGTGGACGGCCCCCACATGTACCTACCCCACCCGCCACCTCACTTGATGAGGTGGAGGTGGGCCCCACTTGGCCATGTTATATTAATTCCATTAATTTTAACTTAGGTAATTTTACAATAATTTTAATCAATTTAACTTACCTTAACTACCTTAGTCATTCTTAAATTTATCCATGGTTGACCAAGTCAACCATGATGGTTGGTCCCACTTTTTCCTTGGTCCACATGCCACCTCAATGGGTGAGGTGGAGGTGGGCGCCATTTGGCCATATCACTTAATCTTGATACATCTTAACTTAGATAATTTTTTAATTATCTAATCCATTTAATTTATCTTAATTGGATTACCATTGGGCCCATGGCCCAATTATATTTTGTCTTTCCATTTATTTTAGGGCTTATCTACTTTGGCCCATTGGGTCCCCTATGGCCCTTTGACCCAAATTGACTATCTTGACTCAATTACTTACCATTGACCAATTAAATGAATTAATTCTAATTCATGGTCTATTGGGTAATCATTGGGCCCATGGCCCAATTAGATTCCCTCTTTGCCCACTTACTTTAGGGTTGGAACCGATTATTTTGATCCATTGGGCCCCACATGGCTATCGGGCCCCCTTTGACCATCATTGACCCGCTTGGTCCTCATTGACTCATTAAATGGATTTCATCCAATCCATGGCCCAATTGGGCTATCCTTGGGCCATTGTCCCAAAATTTGGTCCATTTGGCATTTTATTATATCAAACTTCAAATTAAAATGAATAAATGCCAATATATATATTTATCAAAATTTCGGGTTATTACAGAATGTCCTCATTGGAGCTAGAGGGGCCACCAGAGGGATGAGGAGAGTCAGGCATGCCGATATCCTGGTCATGATAGGCTTGTTCCTCTGCGGCTTGCTCAGGTGGCTGGATTTTCTTCAACCTTGCAGGAGTGGGTTCCCAAGAATCGCCAACAAGCCTATACCCCATATTTTTAAGGGTATGATCACAATAAACATCATTGGCAGCACCAATTTCTTCTAAGTCTCGTGGGCAGCAGACATTGAAATGTTCAAATAGGAATGAAAGGAGTTTTCCATAAGGCATAGTCTTCTTGCGCTTTTGGCAATCTCTCATGAAGCATATGATGAGGTAGAGAAGATTAACTAAGTGATGTTGAATAAGAGCCCAAATGAGATAAACATCAAAATAGGTGACATGATTATAGGACCCAGACCACGGAAGAATATTGTGGCAAATAATATGATGAATCAGCCGGGCTTCTAATGAGAGTTGGGATGCAATCGGCTGAAAAGGTTCAACAATATCATTTCGTTCACAAATCAATTTGAGGGCCTCTACAGCATCAAAACCATCAATCCAAGTATTAGTTTTATACATTGTAGAACCATCTGAGGGGGCTTGAATAATGGTTCCTAAATCCTCTCAGTTGAAAGCAAAAGGAGTGCCACTCACTGAGGATTCAACAAGAGGATTCAAGGGATTTGCTTTGAGAGAAAAATTTGCATAAAATTGTTTTACCAGTGTAGGATAGGAGGGGTGAACGATTTCGATAAAAGGGGTCCATCCTTGATAGTCAAAATGTACTCTAAATGGAAATTGATTTGCAAATTGTTCAAAAAAAAGGGAGAGAAACGATTTTACCGAAAACCACTTTACGAAACATGAAATGAAGAATCTAAACGCTTTCCGCATCTTGTGAGACGAAGTGAAGACGAGTGTCACTCTTTCTTTTCGACCATCATTCGGTCTCAGCCAGTTGTCCTTGATCACGGGACTGTCGTTTGGGGACCATTGCAGAGATTGAGGGAGGAAGGAGTGGAAAAGAAGGGAAGAGGAAGAAGAGAGCCGAACAAGGTAAAAAAATGAAAAACGGGCGGTAAAAAAATTTGGGGAAGGAGGGAAAAAAAATGAAAAGAGGCAGGGAAGAAGAGAGAGATCGAACGAAAGAGGGAATAGGAAAGGGGACTTTGTCGTAAAGAGGAAGAGGGAAAGAGATTTTACGAAAAAGAGGGAAAAACGAGGGTTAAAAGAACTTACCCCCATGTTTCAGTCGACTGAAACATATTTTCAGTCCGTTGAAAAAGGGCACCGAGAGCAGACAGTGAATCAGAGAGAAACTCAGTCGGCTGAAAAAAAAAAGTAACTGCGTGGTTCAGTTGGCTAAAGATTATTTTAAGGCGGTTGAAAATGGGAATCGCTGGGTTCAGTCGGCTGAAAATAATGTTCAGTTGACTGAAATATGTCACGTACAGCAGACAGTAAACAGAGGCAAAATCAGTCGACCGAAAATGAGTTTCAGTCGACTAGCCGTATGGTTCAGTCGGCTGAAAGGTATTTTTAGTCGGCTGAAAATTAAGGAAAAAAATAGCCAGTGCATAGGAATATTTCAGTCGACTGAAATATGAATATCAGTCAGCTAAACGTGTCCGCCCCCTTTTTTTTTTTTTTAATTTAACACACATCCCTACTGAGGTACATTCCCAAATCTTTTATGATTGTACAAAATCTATCTTCAGGAAGAGGTTTTGTAAAAATATCGACTAGTTGATGGTCAGTGCTTACAAATTCTAATTGAACATCACCTCTTTGCACATGGTCTCTAATGAAATGGTGTCTAATTTCAATGTGCTTAGTTCTAGAGTGTTGTATGGGAATTTTTGACAAATTTATAGCACTTGTATTGTCACACCTAATTGGAATGCGATCATAATTAAGTCCAAAATCTTCCAATTGTTGTTTCATGTACAACACTTGAGCACAACAACTCCCGGCAGCTACGTGTTCTGCTTCAGCTGTGGATAAGGCCACTGAATTTTGCTTTTTACTGAACCAAGATACGAGGGAGAGTCCAAGGAAGTGACAAGTCCCACTCGTGCTTTTTCTATCAATTTTACAACTGGCAAAGTCCGCATCCAAATAACTTACTAATTCGAGTGAAGTGTGTTTAGGATACCATAAGCCCAAATCAATAGTGCCAATCAAATGTTAGAAAATACGTTTTACGGCAACAAGGTGCGATTCCTTGGGGCAAGATTGAAAACGTGCACACAAGCATACACTAAACATTATATCTGGTCTACTAGCGGTTAAGTACAACAAACTTCCTATCATGCCTCTATAGAGTTTCATATCAACGGGTTTGCCACAATCATCCTTGTCCAGCTTGGTAGATGGGCTCATAGGAGTCCCAATTGATTTAGCTTCATTCATTCCAAATTTCTTGAGAAGGTCTTTGACATATTTTGATTGATTTATAAATATCCCTTCACAAGATTGCTTGATTTGTAAACCAAGGAAGAAGGTTAGTTCACCCATCATACTCATCTCGAATTCATCATGCATGATTTTCGCAAATTCTTTACAAAGTTGTTCATTTGTAGATCCAAAAATAATGTCGTCCACATATATTTGTATAATGAGCATGTCATTGTCTAGAGATTTAATAAATAAAGTAGTGTCAATTTTTCCTCTTGTAAAGCCATTTTTAATGAGAAAATTACTAAGCCTATCGTGCCACACTCTAGGTGTTTGCTTTAAACCATACAATGCTTTTGTCAATTTGTAAACATGATTAGAAAATTCATGATTTTCAAATCCGGGTGGTTGTTTTACATAAACTTCTTCGGAGATGAAACCATTTTAGAAAGGCACTTTTCACATCCATTTGAAATAATTTGAAATTTTTGAAACAAGCATATGCAAGCAACATTCTTATGGCTTCTAGCCTAGCAACCGGGGCAAAGGTTTCCTCATGATCTATCCCTTCTTCTTGGATGTTGTAATAGCCTGAATTTTTAAATCAACGTATAAATGGCATTTATTTATTTTAATAATGGGAAAATTGGAATTTTGATATTATGGATGTTAAATGGATCAAATTTTGGGGCAAAGGCCCAAGTATGGTCCAATGGACCATGGATTGGATGGAATCCATTTAAAGGGTCAATAATGGTCAAAGTGGGCCCGATAACCATATGGGACCCAATGGATCAAAATTGATTCAAACTCTAAGGTAAATGGCAGCAAATAATTTAATTGGACCATGGGCCCAATGGTGACCCAATTTATTGAAATGGTTTGAATTGGAATTAAACCACCTAAATTAATGATGAGATGGTTAAAATGGCATAACCAAGTGGGGCCCACCTCCACCTCACCAAGTGAGGTGGCGTGTGGACCAAGGAAAAGGTGGGGCCGACCATCATGGTTGACTTGGTCAACCATGGATAAGTTAAGGGGACTAAGGTGGATTAAAGTAAATTAAGTTGATTAAATTATATTAAGTCATCTAAGTTAAGATTAATGGGGTTTAAGTGATATGGCCGAATGGGGCCCACCTCCACCTCATCAAGTGAAGTGGCGGGTAGGGTAGGTGTTGGTGGGGACCGTCCACCATGGTTGACTTGGTCAACCATGGGTGGATTTCTTAGAAAGAGAATTTAATGGAATTAAATTAAATAGGAAATAATTAACCTAAGTAAGGGTCTAATTTAATTAATTGAGTTGGTCAAATTAAGGTCAAATAGATAAGTCAAAAAGGGCAAGTCAAAAGGTGGTTTCATCCCATTGAAACCACCCAAAGAAACACAAAAATACCATGGACTTAGGGTGGTGGTTTCATCTCAACCACCACCACTCAAGGTATGGGACCCATACCTCTCATCATATGGTCAAGAGGTCAAAGAGAGGAAGACCAAACCACTCCCTCACAAAGAGGCCAAACCGTTGGCTTGGTGGTGGTTTGGTCTCAACCACCACCACCAAGGACAAGGGAGCCATGCTTGGTGGGTGAGAGCCATCATGGAAGTGTGTAGGCTAAGGAACCAAGGATTGGATGGCTTTCACCTTACCACTCAAGCCACTCTCATTCCTCTCCTCCACACTCCCATTGCCGACCCCATCTAAGGAAAAACAAGGAGAAGAAACTTAGAAGAGAAAGAAGAGAAGAAAGAAGTGAAATTTTTAGTTCATCACTCTAAGATCAAGGTCTATTATCTTCCCTCTCATCATCTTCCCCTCTCCCTCTCTCAAGCAAACCCTACCTTGGCCGATCCTAAGTTTGGAGGGTTTCACCATTGATCAAACATCTTGGCCGACCAAAGATCAAGAGGAAGGAGAAAGGAGGCCAAGGAGTCCGACGGGAGCAAAGAAAGGCCGGAGGAGTCGTCGGTGTGGTAAGAAATTCTTAAACAAGAATTTATATTATTTCTAAAGGTTAAGATATATTTATGGAATCCATTTCTTAGAATGAATGGTGGTCACAAATGTTATGGGCCTTAGATCTAAGATCCATTCAATGATAAGATGAGAAATGGATGAAAAGGGGAGAGATAGATTAAGAAAAATAATAAATAAAAGGATTAAGGAGGCTATGTAATTAAATGGATTTAAGCATGGAAGTAATGGGTTTTTGAATGGATTGATGCACCATAGGGTTCGGCCATGTAGTGTGGCCGAACCCCATGGTAAATGGTTGATTATTTAATTAGGGTTTTAAGGTTTAAAGGCCATGAAGAATGATTATGATTTTAGGGTTGTAAATAATTAAATGTTGGAAAATTTTAAAAGGGTTTTAAATGAGGAAAAATCATGGAGTTTGTGAATGATTTTGTGGCCTCAAGAGAATAGGAGAAATGGTGAATCATGAACCATGGGTTTGGCCATGGTGTATGGCCGAACCCTATGGTGATGAAATGATGAATTAAATGGTTAAGAAAGTATGAAAATTAATGGAGAAGATTAATGGTAATTAAGTGGATTCTTTTTAGGTATTTTAAACAAGGATTTAAATGAGTGGGAATGAGGTTTTTTAAATAAAATTATGGACCCTGGTTCGGCCATGGTACATGGCCGAACCCCATAGGAAGACTTTGAGGAATTTAGTGTTCTTGGAACCATGGAAGATAAAATGGAATGATGGTTAAATTAAATGGACCAAAGTATATCTCATGATGACTATGAAAGGGTGATTTAAATGTATGATTTAAATTCATTTATGGTAGGACCAAATGAGGTAAAATGGACCCAAGAAAAATGGAAAATAGGCATCATGGGTTCGGCCATGGTGTATGGCCGAACCCATGACCCAATTGTAGGTCATGTTATGGGCCAAATATTGAATTATGTATGGGATTAGATGATTTGAAATTTAATTAAATTAAGTGGCTGACTTTAGGGATATTACGTCATGGTCATTAAATCATTAATGGGGCTAAGTATATGGATGAATTATGGCAAAAAATGTACATGGATGGAGGAGATATTAAACCATAGAAGTCTAGTGGCATAACCGTAATTATTGGCCACATTGAAGAACCGTACATGGCCGAACCCCATGTAGGTTGGACATGAACTTGGGTGCATTAAGATGACATTATGAGTGACTAAATGAAACTTAGGGTTGCTGCATTTTAGGCTCACAAATTAGAATGTTTAATGGGCTAAAAATTGGAATTATGCAATGAAAATGAGGCTAAGGTAAGGGCTGATTTATGATAATCTTGTAACATGGTCAGGGATCATTAATGGATCTAGGTTTATGATCAGTTAGGGACTTAATCATGGATAAGATATGGACTAACTTGGAAAATGTATAATAAGGTATCGAGACATCGCAAATGGTATGCGATCGGCGACCGGAATTATCGAACGAAAACGGAAAAGGACGTTATCGATATTCGGTAGGATTCCTACCCTTTTGTAAGCCGTGGATTATGTGTATGTGATGGTTTCCTCGTTTTATTTCGGTAATTATATGATTTATTTTAAGATGGATTTAAAATGCTATGGATTATACTTTAATGCCATGGATGGTATTTTAAATGCTATGGATAATATTTTAATACTATGGATGATATTTTTAAGGCTATGGATTTTATATTAAGGATATGAATTATATATATACTACATAGCATAATGCACTTACATCTCATGCATGGCATGGGAGGGAAAATAATGAAACCGGAGTCCATGCTCCGTCGGGGCGACCGAGAAGCAAACATGGGATAGCCTGAGGCGCTATAACCGGAGTCCATGCTCCGTCAGGGCGACCGAGAATCAAACATGGGGATAGCTTGATATGCTATAACCGGAGTCCATGCTCCGTCGGGGCGATCGAGAAGCAAACATGGGGACACCTTGACAAGGCTTTGCCGTCAAGGGGGATATGACATTTTATGATGATATGGATGATGGGTGGGACACATGACATAGGCACCCATGACATGGTATTCATCATATGGTTTTATTATATTATTATCAGTATGCTTGTTATCACTAATCCATGTGATAGCCCTACTCGGAGTCCTACTGAGCGCGTTGTCTAACGCCCTACTTCTACCCTAGCTGATGACGCAGGAGATGGCGGAAATGGTGGATGCGACGGGAGCCAAGCGTAGGAGCTTGGGAAAGCGGCTACTTTGTTTATTTAAGTTTTATTTTGGAAAAATTGTAATTTGAGTAGCTTAGCTTGTCGGCATGTAATAATTACTGTTTCTTGCTATGGTTTGGACTATACTCTGGACGTTATCGTTTTGAGACATAATTATGAACATAGGGGTATTTTAGTAATTTAGTGATGTATCTTCCCTTCTATCTAAAACTAGTAGGATAGTCTCCATTATAATGTTCCACATATAATTATATTCCGCGAGCTTACTTTCTACGCGTAAACCGTTCCGCGCAACTTGCGTCGTAACGTCCGCGCCTGTTGTCACTTTTATTTCAAAAAAAAAAATTAGACTCTGATTTCGGTGAAAATGGGGCGGGTGTTACAGTTGTAACCTTGGGCTATTAGTCTAGCTTTGTTTCTAACAATATTTCCTTCCTCATCCTTTTTATTTCTAAAACCCACTTTGTGCCAATTATTGAGTGATCCTTAGGCATAGGCACAAGCTCCCATACTTTGTTTCTTTCAAATTGATTTAGTTCTTCTTGCATGGCAATTATCCAAAACTTATCTATTTCGGCTTCTTGAATGTTCTTTGATTCGATTTGAGAGACAAAAGCCATGTTGTTACAAGCGCTTCTAAGTTTAGATCTAGTGGTAATTCCTTGAGATGGTTCACCAATAATTTGATCTTTTGGGTGATCTCTTACAAAACTCCAAGCCTTAGGAAGATCATTATTTGGTTTGACGTCCTCACTATCTTGTCTTCCACTACTATTTGAAGCATTTAATTCATTGTTAGGATTGTCTTGGATATCAAGTTGATTCATCTCTTTTTCCAAAATTACAACCTCATCATCAAGATCCTTTTTTATTTCAAAAGGGTTGGCTTCATCAAAGACCACATGAATCGATTCCTCCACAATTGATGTTCTCTTGTTATATACTCTATATGCTTTGCTAATGGGAGAATAGCCAACAAAGATTCCTTCATCTGATTTTGGATCGAACTTTCATAATTGATCTTTGGTGTTTAGTATAAAACACTTGCATCCAAAAACTCTAAAGTATCCAATGTTTGGTTTTCTACCATTCCATATTTCATAAGGGGTCTTATCCAATCCTTTTCTAATTGTTACCCTATTTATAACATGGAAACCCGTGCTTACGGTTTCGGCCCAAAAGTATGTTGGTAACTTATGTTCGTTGAGCATGGTCCTAGCTATTTGTTGAAGTGTTCTATTCTTTCTTTCAACTACTCCGTTTTGTTGAGGATTTTTAGGAGCGGAGAAATTGTGACCAAAAACATTTTCATCACAAAGTATTTCCATTTCTTGATTTTCGAATTCTCTACCCCTATCACTTCTAATGTTGTTGATTACATATCCTTTTTCATTTTGGACTCTTCTACAAAATTTTGCAAAAGCTTTAGGTGCATCATTTTTGTGAGCTAGATATAACACCCAAGAAAAGCGAGAATAATCATCAACAATTACAAATGCATATGACTTACCACCCATACTTTGAACTTTGCTAGGACCAAACAAATCCAAATGCAATAGTTGAAAAGGCCTAGAGGTAGATATATGCTTTTTGCTTTTAAAGGAACTTTTGATTTGTTTTCCAAATTGGCACGCATCACAAATTCTATCCTTGGCAAATTTGGCCTTAGGCAAGCCATCAACTAATTCAAATTTGGATAAATTTGAAATAAGTTCCAGTGAGCATGTCCTAGTCTCCTATGCCATAACCAACTATTTTCATTTATGACAGCAAGGCATTTAACATTTTGGTTAAGCATTTTATCAAAGTCAATGGTGTAAACATTTTCATCTCTATATGCTATGAACATTTCTTTATCATTGCTAGCATTTCTAATAGAACATTTGCCTGATTCAAATACTAACTTATTGCCTTTATCACAAAGTTGACTTACACTAAGTAAATCATGTTTCAACCCATCTACCAATAGTACGTCCTCAATGGAAAGTAAGGGATCATTACTAATTTTACCTTTCCCGATGATCTTGCCCTTGGAGTTGTCACCAAAGGTAACAAATCCACCATCTTTGAGAGAGAGAGAGATGAATTTTGATTTGTCTCCCGTCATGTGTCTTGAGCATCCACTATTAAGAAACCACTTGTCTTTTCTTAGCGTTGATTTCATGCATATCTACAAAACACATTTAAGTAATTCTTCTTGGTCTCCATGTAGAGTTGGGTCCATTTGGGTTAGATTATAAGGCAATGTTCCTTTTTGGAACCCAAATCATTTTTGTTAGCCCTTTTGCTTTCCTAATTGAGCAAGAATAAGAAATATGTCCATTCTTGCCACAAAAGTTGCAAGTAATGTGTGAAGAGGTAGGAGATGAAATTTTGACAAAGAAGTTTTTGTAAAATGATTTCTTTGCTTTGGGATTATATCCGAATCCTTCTTTGTTAAAAACACATCTTTGATTTCCCAATAACAAATTTCTAAATTTTTCTTTCCCATGCTAAATTTCTCAAGAGACTTAGTTAAGTTATTCAGTTTTTCTTCCAAGACAATATTTTCCTTTTTGTATGGACATGGAAATGTAGGTAGTCTTGAAATTTTATCAATCTTCTATTTTAATTCTTTTCAAGTTTTTCATGGGCAAGAACCTTTTTGTTAAGCTCCTCATTTTCAAGTTTCAACTTTTCAAGTTCTTTTGAAAGTGTGGAGTTGTCCCTTCTAAGAGTGACATTTTCTTTTCTTTGCTTTTTAAGATCCTTATACATTTCTTCTAGTGAGTCAACTAGTTCTTCTACACTAGGTGCATCATTTTCTAAAGAGTCAAGTGTAGGATTTACCTCATCTTCATTTTGCCATGAAACAAATATTTGCCGTGTGGTTTTTGGATGATTCACCATCCGATTCGCTATCGGACTCCAACCATGCTGCTTTGAATGCTTTCTTTTTAAACTTCTTGTCATCTTTCTTCAATAGCGGACATTCAGCTTTGATGTGTCCCGTTTTGCCGCAATTAAAACAAGTGAGGGGCTATTTCTTACTTGAATCTCCCTTATAGCCATCCTTTTTGAATGGCTTCTTTCGAAATTGATTGCTTCTTCTCAAGAGACTCTTGAATTTACAGATGATCAAGACCAAGTCTTCATTTTCATCCTCACTATCTTCTTCTTCTTCTTGATCAACATATGTCTCCTTTGGTGAGGCTTTAAATGCAAGAGACTTCTTTTCTTTGGCAATTTCCTTTTGACCATTCATGGAAATCTCATGGGTCATGAGAGATCCCAAGAGTTCATCAAGTCCCAATATGGAGATATCTTTTACTTCTATTATCGCCGTTGACTTCGACTCCCAAGAATCTGGCAATGACTTAAGAATTTTGCTCACATTATCTTCATTAGAATAAGTCTTTCCAAGGGTATTAAGTTCATTTATAATCTTTGTAAATCTAGTAAACATGGAAGAAATGGATTCATTTGGCTCCATAGTGAATAGTTCATATGAGTGTACAAGCCTATGAATTTTTTATTTCTTCACTTGATTAGTGCCTTCATAGGTCACTAGAAGCTTATCCCAAATTTCCTTGGCCGATTTGCAAGATGAAACTCTATTAAATTCACTTCGATCAAGAGCACAAAATAGAATGTTCATGGCTTGAGAGTTATATTGATTAAGCCTATGATCATTCTCATCCCAAAGCTCTCTAGGTTTAGGAGCAAGGTCAATTAGTCCTTTTGGAACAAAGGGCCCAAATTCAATAGCTTCCATATATGATGGTCCATTGATTGTAAGAAAATTTGCATCCTAGTTTTCTAGAAATTATAGTCACTTCCATTGAACAATGGAGGTCTATTAATTGAACAACCTTCACCATAAGAAGATCCCCCAAAGTTTGTCATTCGATCGATTTCTCAAACGGTTAAGTAATTCAGAGAATCTGAGCTCTGATACCAATTGTTGCCCAGAAATTAACCCGAGAGAGAGGGGGGGGGGGTGTGAATTGGGTCAATGCAAACTTTTTGGGTTTTCTTTAATTTTACAATTTAAGAAAAATAAGATGCAAACAAGTAGTAAATAAATGCCAAAATATAAAAGAGGAGATGAGAAGAGATGGAGAGATTGAACCCGATATTTTTACGAGGTTCAGCGTTTTTGCCTACGTCCTCGCCTCAAGTACACCACTTGAGGATTGAATGCACTAAACTTCTCCTTCAATGGGTGGAGAAGAAACCTATTACACAGCTTGAAAGTGAAGACACCCTTCTCCTTCACAAGGGTTACACCAACCCTTCTCAAACTTTATCTCTCAAGGAATTATAAAAGATTACAATGTAAAACTTAGGAGTAACTCTCAAATGTTTACAAATCTAGTTTTCTAAGAGTTACTCAAAGAGTTGAACTGAAATGGCTCAAGGTAAGATTGCAAGAGATGGATTTTGAGCTAGAGTATGCTTGAGATTTGATTTCAATGGATTCCTCTTGATTTCAAGTGATTCAGCAGCCCATTTACTCATAGAAGCTTGGTTTTATAATTTTGACATATTTAGAACCGTTGCCAAGCATTAAATGAAGCAAGGGGCCGTTGGAGGGAGCATTTATTGTTCAAAAAATATTACTGTTTCGCGATTCAGTCGATGGAAGTGAATATTCAGTCGACTGAAAATGTCCCGAAACACAAACAGTTTATCTGTGAATAATTTAGTCAGCTGAATCTGAGAATTCAGTCGATTGAAATTGCAAGTCATGAAAATTCTGATTTTTAGTCGGCTGAAACATCATTTCAGTCGACTGAAATCCCTATACTGTGAACATTTAGTATTTCAGTCGGCTGAACCTTCATTTCAGTCGACTGAAATCACTTTCCACTAAAAATACAGTATTTCAATCGACTGAAATCTTGATTCAATCGCCTGAAATCTCGTCTCCCCATAATCCATTGATGCAGTCGACTGAAACTTCAAGTTCAGTCGACTGAAATGACCTTAAAGATGTTTTGTGTAGTTTTGGCTTCATTTTGGTCATTTCAAACACATAGAGGTCTTGGGGACTTAATCTTATCCTAGGATTCCATTTAGATGCATAAGATAAAGCTTGGTTTTCCTAGGGTCCACTAGAGGGTGACTTGAGCCATGGTGTTCAACAATTGAGTAACTTTACATTTTGTTCTTAACACTCATGACCAAAACTAAGAACACAAGTTTGATCTTCAATCTTCAATCTTCAATACTTGTATCATTTGCCATTTGAACTTCAAAGATTGATAAGTCATCCGATCTCTTGTATTGATCTTCAATGATCTTGCCCTTCTTTCTTCTTTGTAAATGTGATACCTGTCTCATTGAGTAATATCATTTGAAATATTAAATATCACACTTTAATGGTTTGTGGTCATCAAAATACCCATATATCCTTGGTTGAAACCTTGGGGTTAGCAAGTAGGTTCATTCTTCGTTATAGACTACTAGACATCGACTCCCTGACACCGTGTTATGCTTCCGTTCTAATAGTCAGAACAATTTTCATCCCTCACCTGGAAGCAGTGTCAAGTCTCGCATTCTGACTCATTTAGTCTTTTCCATTTCATGTAATATCCATGAAATCACTTATTGCACTAGAGTCTAGGTTTACAAAACTTGATTTACCAATCCTCTATTATTAAGTCTCATCACCATTAATCGTAGGGTAATCGCAGAAATTTGTAACACACAATAGAATACAATGAATAAACATCCATAAACAAACAACATTCACAATCATTATACAGTTAAATTTTTCTAACTCATTTTTCAGAAAAATTCAAAGGAAATGGTTGATAGTCCATGCAATAGGTTACTACCTCATTTTAAGTTTAAAGTTAGAATAATCAGCCAAATCAAAACACCCAATGAAAATGAAAACGAAAGTACTCAATGCCTAGTCTCATTTTTCTTCCTAGCAGGGTAGAGTATTGAGACTTTGCCCAGAGGGTACAGTATAGAAATGTAAAGTGCTCAGGCCACTACACATATTGTCTTTTAGATTAGACCAGGAGACATATTGGGTTAGGCATAGAGAGATACATAAATGTAAAATGCTCATGCCACTATTCGTATAGTCTTTTGGATAAAACCATGGACACATTCTGAATTAGGCCTAGAGAGTACAAAAAATAAATCACTCAGTGCTCAATCCCTTTTTACTAATGAACGCGTTTCTGCAATGCTACTGATGGCAACCAAGTGGCGTTTCCGTTGTGCTACAGGTAGAGAGTTTTCAGCCTGGAAGTGAACATAAAAGGCGATAATGTAAACACACAAGAGTTAGAGTCAACGATATTTTTAAACTTAGAATCAAGCTTCTATAATTTATCTTCAATAATTAAAACATAAATGTAACACCAATCTTAAGTTAATAATCCTAAATAAATTAAAAAATCAACTCTGGGTTCCTCGGAACATGCCGCGAAACCTGGTACTGTGCCTTCGGAGCTTCCGAGCTACTATCCTAAATTTTGTGTTCAACAAAGTTTTCGGAACTTGGATTATACACTTTGGAACCTCCGAGGTTAAGGTATCCTAACTTCTGAGCCATTTCCAAACAGAGAACAGTAGCGACAAGAAAAATAGTTAGCCTAAGTGTGCTTCGGAACTTGTCATAGTCTGCTCGGATCTTCCGAGCCGTTCGGAATTGTCCGAAGATGTCCTCAGAATGTCTGTGACTGTCCAATAGAGTCAGAGAAAAATGGTTGGCCTCTGTTCGCTTCAGAATTCCCGAACATCAGTTCGGAACTTCAGAGTTTAATCTCAGATCTTCTGAAGATCGTCTTCTTCAACCTGTCACCTACAACCAATGCAGTGATGGGATGGACAGAGTGAAATACGAATCCAAAAATAGTGGGTTTCCTGAATTCATTTTTCACATCCTTCTATTCAAATGTGTTCCTCTATAAGTCTAGTATATTTTTGAAATAAATTAGACAAAAATCAGTTAAGAGAAACATCTGATTTTACTGATTAAATCACTAAAACACATGAAAATCCAAAGTTTCCACTAACTTTCAAAATTATTTTAAAAACTCAAATCTAAAAAATTCAACTTTGTTTGATCCTAACCTTATTAAAATTTAAAAACAAACACAATGGTTACCTTCGCTTTGCAATTCAAGTAAAGTTTCAGGTGCTGGAAAATTTGCCTAATGTGAGGTATGATGGAAAGAAGAGAGAACTTGAAAGAAGAAGAAGTAGTTGAATGAGGAGGGGAAACTGTAGTTTCAAATCTCAGAGAACAATAAAAACTCACTGGAACTTGTAGTTGTTTAAATATAGGAAAAGAGGGGAGGTAGGCTAGGCTCTGTAGATGGCCATCGGAACTCCATGTTGTTCTACAAGCTAAAACTGTAGCTTGCATGAATCATACGTGATTCGATAACAACACAGTTGCTTACGATGCATCAGCTGCTTGTATGCAGCTTAGGGGACTAAATGCAAATATCCATACTTATATCTTAGCCCCTAATTAGCTTAATCAAAATTTAGGATATAATTAAAGTCTTATTTGATTAATCTATCTGATCCGAAAAATAGAAAATTATTAATTATAAATATCATAAAAACTTAGAAAACCATACACCTTGAAAATTAATTGATTTTAAATAAACTCCATAAATCAACTTGTATTTAATGAAAGGGTTTTAAAAATTTTATTCTCAAAATCTAATTACACAAAATGATGAGTTTAAGTATAGATTAAATACCATAGTTTTTCTTAAGATTTTCTGGCATTCATAATTATTTAAACTAATTATTTTGTAAAATAGGGACCTCTTCGGTCAAATTATTTAATATTTTCAAAAATTAAATTATAACTTAAATGGTCCTACAAATTCAAAATTCAAATCCCTATCAATGTATAAACTTGAAACTCAATTTCACTCAATCAATATTTAAACAATAATTAAATCATTAAATAATAATATTTATAGTAATTTACCATTTTCCCTTTCAACTTAAATGAGGTGGATCAATGAGCTACCGAGCTCTGATTGGGTCGATCCTAGACTTTTCAAAAATTTCAAACAGTAATCTTCATGATTAACAGGTTAAAAATACAATTAATTAACACAAATCACAATTATTAGGCCTAATTTTGGGTCAAGGTATTACAACTCCAACTTCTAAGTCTTCTTTAATCGGTAAATAGATCAAATATATCATTAATGAAGACTTCTACGAACTGATCCACATTTGGTCTGAAGATTCTATTCATCAAGTCTATGAATGTCGCAGGAGCATTAGTCACTCCAAACGATATTACAACAATCTTATATCGACTAAACTTGGTACGAAGAGCAGTCTTCTCTATATCACATTCTCTAACTCCCAACTGCTGGTATCTAGACTGAAGATCAATCTTAAAGAAATACCAAGATCGTCTCAATTAATCAAACAAATCATCAATTTGGGGGAAGGGATACTTATTCTTAAATGACTTAACTCAACTGCCTATAGTCAATACCATTTATTAGTGCCCCAGCTTGCCGAGTCACCTTTTTGTCAAATTCATGACCTCAGTGAAGCATTGCCTTGGAAGATTGAAGCCAATGAAACAAGCCTAATAGCAATGAAGATCATTGAAGATTACAAGTTCATCACATGTATGGCAATCACACAGGTAAACTGACCATAGATGACCTTAGGTGGAACCCACGCCCTTAGTGGACCTTGCCTAGGCTTAGTGAATCATATTGGTAAATTCATAATCAAGCCTTAGTGCACCCTGGACAGTCAAAGAACGAGATGGGATAAACATTGGAAAACTAATAATCTATCAGTCGATTCATCGAGTCCATCGATCCATCGATAAGACAGGACAGACCCATTGTGGTCTTCAACACAACAACCGGATTGACAAAGGTTCTGGAATGGACACACTGTCATTTGGGGTTGCTCTCTGATCGAGTTTATCGAGTTCACTGACCCTCGGTGAGATAGGACCGACCTACCGAGGTCATCGATACATCGATTGCAAATTCAAGCTTCTGGTTGGAAACAAACTGTCAAACCAGGTTGCTCTCAGATCGACTGTCTTGCGCCACTGACACATCGATATGAACAGACCGACCCATCGGTGAGCACGACACGTCGACCTGGGTTGAGTATGAGTTACGGAACTTAGAACTCTGGGGTACTCTCAGAATAGACACATCCCCATCAAGAGTACCAGGACCGACCTATCGATGGACCGACGTGTCGACCTGGGTTTGACAAGTTTCTGGAGTCAAAACTCTGTCTACATGGGTTAGGCTTAGGTTGTTACGCTCGACAAACTGACACATCAACTATAAGTCATGTCAACCCATCGAAGTGATAGACCCATCAATTGTGACCGTTATCTATCTGTTGAGCTGCAATTAATGAACAACGGTCACATTGGCAAAAGGTCACTTTCGGGACTCACCGACTCATCGTAGTTATTTACCTATCGGTACAGTTCAGTTTTGAACTTATTTGGTTTGCTTATTTAAGCTCTGAATTTCTCCTTGAGAGGCAGAGTTTTTTGAAACACAAACACATGAGAAATTATTTGAAGTCTCTTCTCTCTCTCACCCTCATTCTCTCTAACTAATCTTCATCTTGGAAAATCAACTCTTGAGTGAATTTAGAGAGAAAGGAAGAATCATCTCTAGGATAGCATTGGTAAACCTTAGATCCTAGAACCTCTCAAGCTTGTGATTGTGCATACATTGGTATATCATCTACATCAAGAAGGTCAAGCAAAGGAGAATCTTTGAAGCACATCTACATTCAAAAGAGCTACAAAGGCAAGTGCTTCATTAAGTTTTATTTTTCACTCATCATCTTGGAAAGTGGATTAGAGAGGGTTTACTCTTAAACCACTATAAAAAATAGAGGGATAATGAAGTAGACCGGGGTTGGTTGAACCTTTCAAAATTAGGATTGTATAGGTGAAAGTCCTACACTATTAGTGAGGGTGTAATTCCCCACATAATGAATTTGGGATAGCCCAAGATTTGATGTAGAAGAGTTTACTAAAACCATTATACATCGTGTGTCATTTATGGTTGGTGGATTGTGTACTCTTACAACTTGATTAATTGCACTATACTTTAATTTTAATTAATCAAGTCATTTGCCAAATGTTTGAAAAATTGGGGATTGTCCTATGCGCCCCCCTCCCACACACACACACTTCCCTTATTCTAGACAATCCATTCTAGCACTCCGAGACTTTCAATTGGTAACAGAACCTCGTGCTCTTCATAAAGGATCTAACAATCCAAGTAGATCTTTGTGCTAGATCTTTGTTTTTACATTCTATCTTAATATTTTTTTAAATAAAAATAGAGAAAGTGTTGTCCCCATATGAAGATGATGTATGGACTTCAATCCAAGATGAATTCATTGAAAACCTCTCCTTTGATGACTCAAATTCACTACACTATCTAGATGTATGCAACTCTGTATTTGATCTTGCCTCTGTGAACTCTTTAACATGTCATCACACTTGCATTCAAGAAAATGGTGATTCTAAAGGGGAAGGAAATGGAGACTACATTGAGTGCTATGGAAGAATCTGAGTTGACATCAAACTTGGAGAAACAAAGCGAAAGTAAATCTTTAAATATTTATGTGGATTTAATTACTTCCGATAAAAAATAATGCACTAGTGAATCATAAGATGAGGAAGATTATGTTGACCTCCAAGAATCTTATAGTGCACTGTATTTTGAGAGTATCGATTTGGCTTAGAAAGTTCACAAACTTAGAAGTGAAAATGCCAAACTTACAAACCTTTTTGAAATTGAGAAATTTGAGAAAGAAGCTCTCTCAACAAAATTTAATAACTAAATTGATGAGATACTAAAGTTGAGAAAAAGTGAAGTTGATCTTCAAGGCCAAGTGAACTTGTGTGAAAAGGACCACAAAAATTTGGTTGAAATGAAAAGATGCCTTGACAATAAAATTTTAATCTTGAGCTCATATTTTGAAAAGTTGAAACATCATAAGTCTCAATTTCAAGATAAATTCACTCAAGGTTAAGAAAAACTAGAGAAGCTTCTTAACTCCTGTAAGAAGCACAAGGATAGGTCCGGGCTTGGATACAATGAAAATTTAGAAATCAAGCCTAGACATCCTATCACCTTTGTTAAGAGTCAATTATCTAATCTCACAAATATAGTGTGTTATTATTGTGGTAAGATTGGCCATTTCAAATTTGAATGCCTCCTTAGGAAAAACCATTTGAGAAATCATCCACATGTCTCACAATACAAAATCATGAATCATGAAAGACAAAAGAAGAAAGGAAACACAAGACTTGATTTCCTAAATCAAAAATTGAAAAATATTCTAAAGAATTTGAGGAACCCAAGGCTCAAATATTTTCATGGAAAGCCTTACTTCAAATCTGGTCAAATTGTACATCAAAAGGCCATGAATTCTACTTCATCTTCCACATCTAAGTGGGTTCCCAAGGCTAAGAGCATCATGATTCACACCGCCTTAAATGTTGAAAGGCAGTCAAAATGGTACTTGGATAGTGGATGCTCCCGACATATGACTGGAAATAGCTCATATACGTCTGATTTGGTTGACTTCAAAGGAGGAGCAGTTGTATTTGGCGATGGAAACTTGGCCAACATAATTGGAAAATGTTCACTAACTCTCTCATCTTCCAGTGTCATCAATGATGTATATCTTGTTGATCGGCTTAAATATAACTTGCTTAGTATATCCGAATTGTGTGCTAAAGATAATGAAGTACCATTACAAAGAATGATTGCCATATCTATTCCAAAAAAAGTGATGTTGTTTTGATTGGCATTCTTACTTCGGATGATTGTTATGTCTTGGATAGTGCATCAACTCCCATCAAACATAGTTGCTTCATGTCCAAAATTAGTGAGGTTGAACTTTGGCACCAAAGGCTAGGACATGTAAATTTCAAAGATTTGTCCAAATTAGGTGATCATATAAAGGGGTTACCTAAACTAAGTCGATCCAGAAAATCCATTTGTGGAGCTTGCCAGAAAGGAAAACAAATTAGGGCAGCTCATAAACATACAAATTTGATTGCAACTTCTAGACCCTTAGAGTTGCTTCACATAGACTTAGTTGGACCTACTCAAAATGAAAGTGTTGGTGGAAAGAAATATTTCTTGGTGACAGTTGATGACTATACTAGGTATACATGAGTGGCCTTTCTAAGAGAAATTTGATGCATTCCATGAATTCAAAAATCATTGCTAAACGTGTTATGAATGCAAAAGAATCCACTATTCATAGAATAAGGACTAATCATGGGAAAGAATTTGAAAATCAGTCCCTTGATAAATTTTGTGAAAAAACATGGAATTCATCATGAATATTCTGTTCCCAAAACTCTACAACAAAATGGAGTAACCAAGAGGAAAAATAGAGTCCTCCAAGAGATGGCCACCACACTTCTAGAAAGTAAAAATGTCCCTAAGAATTTTCAGGTCGAAGCCATTAACATTGCATGCTTTATTACTAACAGTGTTTATTTAAAAGCAGGGTTAAACAAAACTGTTTTTGAACTTTGGGCTGGTAGAAATCCAAACTCTAAATACTTCAAAGTCTTTGGAAGTAAATGTCACATACCTAGTTAGAGATAGAGAACATTTGGGTAAGTTTGAATCCAAGAGTGATGATGGTATCTTCCTAGGGTACTCCAACACTAGTCGTGCGTATAGAATTACGAATTTGAGAACTGGACCTATTCAAGTATCAATGAATGTTGTAGATGATCATGTGCTCATCCTAGCTAAAAATGAGGAAAGTCAAGATGAAGAAAAACAAGTATCCTCTCCTAACCCAAGCCTCTCAAAAATGTAAAGTATCACCCCCTTGAGCAAATCATAGGAGAACCCACCGTCGGAGTGAAAACTAGAAGGAAACTTGAGAACTTGGCTAATTATGCTTGTTTCACTTCACAATTGGAACCCAAGAAGGTAGAAGAAGCCATCAATCATGAGGATTGGGTCAATGCCATCCAAGAAGAGCTAGGACAATTCACTAGGAATGAAGTTTAGGATTTGGTTCCTAGACCCAAGGATAGACATGTAATTGGTACCAAATGGATTTTTAAAAACAAGATGAATAAGCATGGAACCATTGTAAGGAACAAGGCAAGATTGGTAGCTCAAGGGTACACCCAAATAGAAGGAATTGATTTTGATGAGACCTTTGGCCCAGTTGAAAGATTGGAATCCCTTAGAATCTTGCTCTCCATTGCATGCTATCTCAAGTTCAAACTATACCACATGAGATGTCCATCAAGTTTGAGAAAATTAGTACGGAAAACCAATTGGCAGATATCATGACCAAATCCTTGGATTTAACTAGGTTTCTCTACCTTATGAAGTCCATTGGCATTTATGTTTCTGCTTAATATGCTCTAATACTTGTTCATGCACGTATCTTTGTACATTTTTGTGTTTTTCTCATGCATGTGTGGTGTGATACATCTCTCTTCTACTTATCTAGTTCAACAATTGGGACCTGTTGAAGCACACTAATTAGCATATTATTTGTGTTTTTGGACCCTTTGTCAATTTATGAAAAAATGGGAGAATGTGTAGAAGCTTAGAACAAGCTTCAGGCATGACTTGAGGGCAGAGATGATTTAAGTGTTTCGAATGCATGTGTTTTATGGACTAATGGTTGAGGGGGAGACATTGTGCTTCCACCAAGTGTTTAAATGTTTGATTGTAGGTATACATATCTTGAAGGGGAGCAATGTGAAGGACCTTAGTGTCTTTTGAGACATGAAAAATGACATTTTTACCCCTGTTATTTAGACTAGTTAGCCTTCAATTTACATTTAATGTTGTTTGTTAGTTTTGTAGATAAAAATTGAAAAATACATGAAATCAATCAAATTCAATGGAAAATTGCAAGTTTTGTCCTTAAATTGGAAGACCTAGAATTTTAATAATTAATTTCTAACCGCTTTAATGACTTTTAATGTAAATTGATTAATCTGGATCCAATTATGAGAGTCTAGATTAAATCAATATTTTTAGATTTTAAGTGGTGGATTAATTATTAAATTCTGGAAGAAAGAAGCTGCAATTCAAGAGCTAGAGCCTGAATTTCAAAACCATGGGTCAGAAATCCACTTAAAATCCAAGCAATGTTCCAAATGTCAGATATTGGGCCAGGCTAGGTAAGTCCATGCACATATCACAAAGTGAACCAGGCCAATGTGCATATCCAAGTCGAGCAAGCCCAAGTCCATGCTCTCAAGTCAAAGTCCAAGAAGTCCAAGTTCAAATTCAATTGCTCCAAAGCCCTATTCGAATTTTGTTATGTAAACCCTAAGTCCACACACCTAAAGCCATGTCCCTCTCCTTGTCATCCACACCATCCATTAGCCATCCTTTAATCCAGACCATCCATTGCATGCATACAACTTAGGTAAACCCTAGAGCCACCTTTCCAAATCCATTGCATTCAATCATTATCTTAGATCCAGGTCATACAGTTCATCATCCATATGAATTAACCATAGAATCTTAACCCTTCATGCATTATCATATTACTTATCAAATTCATCTCATCCATCCATTAATAAGCCAGTAGATTAAAACCCATTCAATCACATCTATTCACGTAGATCTAGATTAACTTGGAATCCAAGCAACTCCAACCAATCCATTCGAATTTTACACATCACCAACACCTCATCACCTATCCATCTCCACCCCACACGATTTTTCCATATCCCAGTAGATCCATTCGAATTTTGCATAAGTCTACCCTCCACGTCATCACATCGCATTTCAACCATTCATGTATTTCAACTTTTAATCTCCACCGTCCATATCATGCACACATCAAAGCCAAATTCTATGTATCAAATTCGACCATAGCAACCAAATCCCTACTTTTTCTCATTATTTTCTTAGCCTCCAAGCCAACTTGATCCCCAAGGCATTACATTCATGTATACCCTTGTAGCCCTAGTCTCCTTCATCTTAAAATCTCATCCATTCATGCTTAGGTAGATTTCATCCAAGCCATTCATTCATCAGCAAAAATTAGATTAAATCTCCACCCTTCATTCCAAACCCAAGCCTAAAAATAGAACAGTACACCATTGCCAAACTTGAATTTGATCAGGAGCCAAAAGGGACTGAAGATTGGAGAACACTCAAGAGACAAAGAGCCATACACAAATTTTACAAGTGAGCATCTCATATTGTAAATTTATTTTGATTGTCTTTGATGTAATTTTCCAATTCTTTGTACTTGAATTCTTTCATTAAATAAATTTAAGATAAGCTTTTAGAACCCTAAAACATCCAATTTTTTTTTCTTTTATGATTGTTTTATTTAATTTTAATTTTATATTCTTTGTTTAATTAAAATGACATAATGAAATAGTTAGGACTTAGATTTCATTAGATTCAAATCTAAGGTTCCTTTGAGACATAGGGAAATAGTTAAATTTTGAATTTAATTAAATCTAAGGAACTAAGGTTCGATTAATTAAATTAAATTTTATGAATTTTAATTTTAAAGAAAAGCATGAATTGAGGTTTAAATTTTTACGCAAATTTCAGATGTAGATCCTCTATCTGTTTATTTACTTTTAGGCTATGATTGATCTATTCCATCACCACCTTTAAATTATGCATTGTTTTGTTATGTCATTTGTTGTATTCTTCTTGAATTATTTTTGTTGTTCAAATTATTTCCATTGTTCACTTTGTTGTATAATTGTACTTATTTCTTGTAACCACCTTCTCAAAGATGTATTAATTAGTTGGAGATTTAAATAAATTGGATCTTTAAGTTTGCTTTCTTAAACCGGGATGTAACATTATTTATAAATTCTATATTAAAGTTGTTATCTTAATTGGATTTTAAAGTGGAATAATTGGTTAAGTATTATATTTAGTTCGTGCTTACATTATGGATCTATTGATTTAAAATTAGAATATGATTAGCTTAAAGTTATAATTGTAAGGATAGGATTTGATTTCTACGATGGGATTAATTTAAAGATCTAGATTTTTTACAACCTACAAAATTCCAATTTCATATATTTTGTTTTCTTTCATATAACTTATTCCTTGTGGGATCGACCTCGTACTCTTAATGTTATACTAGACATGGTTCGTGCGCTTGCGAGTAATGAGTAATAAATTTAAGACACATCAAGTTTTTGGCTCCATTGCCGAGGACAAGTTATAAATTTAAAACTCAAAACTCTGTCTGCATGGGTTAGGCTCAGGTCAATACGATTGACAAACCGACACATCAACTATAAGTCATGTCGACCCATCGAAGTGAAAGACCCATCGGTTGTGACTGTTATCTATCTATTGAGCTGCAATTAATGCACAACAGTCACCTTGGCAGGGGGTCACTTTCGAGACTCATCGACCCATTATAGTTACTGACCTGTCGGTACAGTTCAGATTTGAATTTATTTGGTTGCTTATTTAAACTCTGAATTTCTCCTTGATAGACAGAGGCTTTTGAAACACAAACACCTGAGAAATTTGAAGCCTCTTCTCTCTCTCTCTCACCCTCATTCTCTCTAACTAATCTTTATCTTGGAAAATCAACTCTTGAGTGAATTTAGAGAGAAAGGAAGAATCATCTCTAGGATAGCAATGGTAAACCTTATATCCTAGAACCTCTCGAGCTTGTGATTGTGCATACATTGGTATATCATCTACATCAAAAAGGTCAAGCAAGGGAGAATCTTTGAAGCACATCTACATTCAAAAGAGCTACAAAGGCAAGTTCTTCATTTAGCTTTATTTTTCACTTATCATCTTGTAAAGTGGATTAGAGAGGGTTTACTCTTGAACCACTATAAAAAATAGAGGGATAAAGAAGTAGACCGGGGTTGGTCAAACCTTTCAAAATTAAGATTGTGTATGTGAAAGTCCTACACTATTAGTGAGGGTGTAATTCCGCACATAGTGAATTTGGGATAGTCCAAGTGAGTCGAACAGTGGATGTAGGAGGGTTTACTCCGAACCACTATAGATCGTGTGTCATTTATGGTTGGTGGTTTGTGTACTCTTACAACTTGATTAATTGCAGTACATTGTTTTCTTTAATTTTAATTAATCAAGTCATTTGCCAAAGGTTTGAAAAATTGGAAATTGTCCTATATACCCCCTTCTAGACAATCCATTCTAGCGCTCCGGGACTTTAACCATCCTTTTCAATTCCATCAATTTCAACTGGTGTCATTCTATAGAGATATATAGGTATAGGCGAAGTACCAAGAATCAAGTCTATAGCAAACTCAACATCTCTATGAGGAGGTAAACTAGTCAACTTTTCAGAGAACACATCTGAAAAATCACATACCACTCTAAGCAATATCATATTCGAAGGCTCTAAATTCTCCTAGCCTATACTAGCCACTTGACCAAGCTCTCAGTGAGATATACAAGGTTCAACATTCATACTCAAATTTTCAATAAAATCCTATAGGCGTTCTACCAGATACCTTCCTCTTAGCACAATCTAAAATCTCATTGAAGGTTGCTAACCAATCCATACCCAAGATAGCATCAAAACCAAACATGCCCAAAACAAACAAATCACACTCTAAGCTTACTCCCCCCAACTGCTATGACACTAGAATGACAGATCTTACTCACTGTGGATGATCGACCAAATTCCACTGATGATACACTAGCCCAAACACTTCAAGTCTGGACATCCATCAAGTTTCTCTTCTAGGCCGATCCTCTTAACACTCGAAGCACCAACTCGAACAACATGTTCAAAGGGTCAACTAACCCACACAACCAAAAAATTCTAACCCTTTACCCCATGAAGGGTTTCTGCCCCACTCAACCAAAGGGGTAAAGAATCAACTTCTCTAACCTTGGCCTTACTCACAGCCATAATGTTGAACCAAAGCTCTGATACCATACTGTAAGGACTCGCCCGTTCAATAGCAACAAACGGAGCCTTACATGAATCGAACAAGATCCAATACTAGGAATAACAAAATTCACGGCTCAATTTTTTTTTCAACAATACAAATCACATATTTAATCTAATCAGAGTGCATAATATTTCAAGAAATTTGCCATGTCAAAAGATGCAATTTCTTCTTTTCCTTTTGAGCATTTCTATGATCTTTTTCCTAATTTGTTGTTCTATAGTTGAAGCATCCATTGGCTTCAAGATCATTAGAAAAAATCACAAATTATGCGCAAAGCAAGAAAATAGCCTTGTTTTTGGATTACGATGGGACACTTTCACTAATTGCAGATGATCCTGACCATTCTTTCATGTATGATGTAGTAAGTCAACCTTTTTTCATTAATATTGCACAAGTAATTGATTATCTAATGTACTTAACATGGTTGATTTTTCTTAATTAGCACTACAATAAATTGTGACTTGATGCCAGATGTGTGCTGCTTTGTTGGACGTAGCCAATTATTTCCCTACAGCAATAATTAGTGGTAGATGTCGTGATAAGGTACTTGCACAATGGTTATTTAAATGATATTGTTGGATACAAATTCTTTATGAAGGCAGTTCTGCATTTTGTTATGTTTATATATGTGGAGATCATCTTATTTATTATCTAATTTTGTTTCCTCTTTATAAACCTCAACCATTTCAGGTATATGAATTTGTAGGATTAACAGAACTTTATTATGTCAGGAGTAGTGTCGGCCCTGAGATGCCCTGAAATCCCAGGAGCCCTAGGCAAACTCTTAAGATGGGGCCCTACTGCAATTAGTATCCCTCTTTTATTTTCTAATTTTTCGGACTTATTTTTTGGGGGCCTTAGGCGACGGCCTACTCCACCTATAAAAAGGGTCGGCCCCAGCAAGGAGTCATGGGATTGACGTAATGGGTCCATTGAAACACTTCACATCTATTAATGACCATCCAAACTGTATTAAATCTAATGATAAAAAGGTGAAGATGCACCAATTCCATTACTGCAACCAGTCTTGTCTAGATTTTAAATCTTAAATATGTTGTTGAAATATATTAACAATTTATGGGGCATCTGTTGTTGAACTTGTTTGCTTAGAAGTTAAATCTGTCTCCCTAAGTCAGAATGAGTTTTCAATTCCGTAACTATGTCCAACTGAGTCATGAGTTGTCAATTTGTGTGACTGGTCGTGATCTTGTTCGTTTGTCCAAGACTGCGCCTCTTGAAGACCTGCATCTTCAAACCAAGGTTGAAGACGTGTCATTTGGAAGGCATCGCACCAAAACTGAAAGGACTTCATGAATATCAACCAACATAGGTATTTGGACCTTAGGACTGACTTAGAAGACCTAGACTTACCATTGGGATAAACCTCAGGATCCATAACTTAGAATTTGGTAGAACTAAATTGGATTTCTTAGGTTAGTTATGTTTTGCCCTATTTTGGAGAAGCTCTTTCATCTATCAATTGTGCTCAAGTATTAGTAACATCTCTATTATTTGATAGAGCACTCAAAGAGCTTTTTAAAAAGTTCAAGAACACTCAATTCTTAAATGTATAGCTCAAGTTATGAGCATTTAAATGAAAGGGTGCAAAACAGAACAAAACAGTTTTGTCATATACCCTCACTTTGAGAGATTATTTGAGGTAATAAATGGACATAAAATTGGATCAAATTTTGTGAGTAAAAATATATCTCTCAATTATCTTTCCAACGAGCCCAAGAACTCCCAAAATCGAATTCAGAAACCAAAGTTATGGTCGTTTTAGTTGAGGTGCACAAAACTGCAGAATATTAGTCGACTGAACTGTAAGATTCAGTTGACTTAAAGTATTGCAGATTGAACTGTTCAGCCTCAGATGAGATTCAGCAGCTGGATCTTTGAATTCAGTCGACTGAATTCTTCTCAGCTCATTAACTCATAGTTCTTGAGTTTTCAGTTGACTGAAACTTTGAATTCAATCGACTGAATTATGTCCAGTTGTTTCAACCGTTATTTCTAGACTTTTCAGTCGACTAAAAACTTAACGGCTAGTTTTGACAACTTTTTTCTTGCGCGTTTGACCTCCAACAGTCATATTTTCGAGTAGGCTTTAAATACATCACCTTAGGGATTTCCAAAGGTTGATCCTTGATGAGCTAAACCCTCTCTAACATTCTCCAAGACGTTCAATCACTTCAAGAGCACTAAAACTCCATAATTAAATTATCAAATCTCTTGAACTTAATCTCAATCATGTTTCAAGCATTCATAGGCAAATCCTTGAGCATATTAAGCTCTCATTGAATGTGATTAGAGATAAACCTCTAGGGAAAAACCTACGCTCATATGAACATTCTTAATCTCCCTAGAAATCTCTTCTCCCATACGTGGTTGTGCATCATTGGATCATCTACACTTCACCAAGAGCAAAGCAAGGAGAATAACTTCAAGAACGTGCCAAGACCACTTCAAGCATCAAAAGGCGAAGCGTTCTTAGTATTTTTCCAAAAATCAAATTCTTTTTATTATTGTGTAATTTGTGTAGGGTTAGTGTAACCCTTGTAAGGAGAGAGGTATCTTCTCTCTTGACAATTATCGTCAGATCTTCACCCATGAAGAAGATCAAGTGTTGTATAGGTTCGATCTCTACCCGTGAAAGAGATCAAGGTTGTAATAGGTTTCTTCTCCACCCGTGAAGGAGAAGTTTAGTGGAATCCTCAAATGGTGTACTTGAGGTGTGTATGTAGACAAGGTTACTGAACCACTGTAAAAATCTTTGTGTCATACTCATCCATTTCTTCTCACCTCCTTCACCTTATTTTGTGCATCTGTGATTCATCTCTCACACTTCTTGCACACTTGCTTAAGTGAATTTGTGATTGTTAAAATTTAATTTTATATTCACAATAATTTATTAAATCGTAATAATAGGTTTTCAATATTGGTTAGTTGCTTCAAAATTAATATTTATTAATCAATATTATTTAAAGAAAGTTAAAATTCTCCAATAATCCTATTCACCCCCCACTAGGACTATCTACCTTAACTAACAAAACTCAATCCAAACTACAATAAATAGCCAGAAGTATCTGAGTTTTTTTCTGAATGTCTTTGCTTGAGAACAACAGTGCCCTGTTTCTTGTAGCCTTTTGCCTCGGAAGTTTTGAAGGGTTGATTTCTCACCATGACCTGAAGGCTACACTTCTTGTTGTAGCTCTATACGCCTTATAAGCATAACGAAACCTTGATCCATATCCCTTGAGTGATTTCTCAATCCTTGTTTAATTTTATTTAATCAATTGAATTAAAAAGTGGAATTTCGCATACATAAAATCTTTAAATATGTATGGGGTGTGTGTTAGGGAAAGGAAGTGAATCTATTCCAGCCTGCACGTGAATTTATACCTATGATTGATGAGGTATGATTGCGATCAATATAAACCTTACCTTCATTATTGTTCTTACCCTAATAAGCTTGTTGTTTTCAGATTTGATAGGTTTTTAGAACCCTTGTCGACAATACTAAAGAAATTAGGGGTGCAAAAGTTAAAAATAATAAGTTTTGTGTCTTTGTCCATTACTGTGAAATAATAATATTGCTTCGGTGTCTCTTGTAACACCTCGGATTTTTAGATTATTTAAATATATGAAAATTTCCCTTTTAAATTTGTGAATTATTAAATAAATGTGCATGGCCGAATTTTAGATTTTAAATGTATGTTTATGCACATGGAAGATATAGATGAAATATTTTTAGGAATAAGATAGATTATATGGCCGTGTATGACATTGCATATCTAGGATATGCGCATGTACTAAATGAGAGAGGAGCGCATGGCACTTTCTATTAAGGATTAATTGGAGGGTTCATAAAGGAAAGAGGGAGAGGAGCGCATGGCACCTTCTATTTAGATCAAGAGGAGGTTTTAAAAGAGGCACAAGGGGTCGGCAATTGCTAATTAAAAGACAAGGGGCTCACGGCAATACCCATACATTGATAGGCCGAATTTCCTTTTCCTCTCTCTCCTAAGTTTCATTCACGGCATTCACATCAAGAGAAAAAGAGGGCAGCCAGCAAGAGGGAAAAATCAAGAAGAATGAAAAGGATTAGAAGAGCAAAGAACAACCGGGGAAAAACCGAAGGAGTCACGTAAACGGTTAGTAGTTTGATTTTATATTTTTGTTTAAAAGAAAAGAATCCCATGGAAGAAGATTGGCATATAATCATGATAATTTAAATGGAGAAATGGTTAAGGATATGGGTCGGCCATTGCATGGCCGAACCATGATTTGATTATGCCTAAGATATAAGATCAAAAGAATGGAAGAAAAAGGGGTGACGTTCGGCCATGGTGTATGGCCGAACCCCACCAAATATGTTCATGAATTTTTATGGGAGTTTGTTGATAATGTAATATGATGTTTGGAGGAGTGAGGTTCGGCCATGGTGTATGGCCGAACCCCACCAAATAAATTTATACATTTCGGGTTTTCTTAGGCATTGAATTATATGGACCTAAGGTTAATTATTTAAATGAATGTTTTGATGGAGAACCAAGGACCTTAGGGTTTGGCCATGGTGTATGGCCGGACCCCATAGAGTAATTGGGGATAATGTTAATGCAATTAGATTATGGAAATAATGGAAGAAAATTATGAGTTATGTTCAAGGAAAGAAATTAAAGAACCATAGGGTTCGGCCATGGTGTACGGCCGAACCCCATGGAGGTGAATTGGTTTGGATGATGAATTACTTCTATGAGTGAGGTTCGGCCATGGTGTATGGCCGAACCCCACTAGGGTTTATTTTATGGAGGAAGTTACTAAATTAGAAAGTATCTAATTATGGACCATGGAGATTAAATTAGGACCTTCTAATTATGGATCTTGATTAAAATGGAAGGTGGATATTAAATTAGAAAGTTTCTAATTAAGGAAAGAATCTTGAATCTTGGATTCAAGAATGGAATCGTTATAAATGGAAAGTCACACATCATAGGGTTCGGCCATGGTGTTTGGCCGTGTAACGCCCCGCCATTTTTCACTATAAATTAGAGTCTATTTTTTTTTAAATAAATAAACAAGTGATAAAAAAGGGAGTGTCACGACGCGAGTTAAGTCCGGACTTCTAAAGTCCGACCCTTAACTGGCCAAACCTATGTGAGCATGGACTAAGTCCATGAGAATGGTTCTCACATAGTAAAGTATAAACATTGCGGAATAATACTTAAACTAACTGTGGCTTATAATGGAACCTAAATCTACTCCATTTTATTAGATAACAAAGTACATTGTCATTTTTCCAAAGTTATCTTAACTTAATCAATCAATCCAAACCATACCAAACCATAGCAAATAATACTAAATTATTACATGCCCACATCTAGATAACAAATTACATGTCCATGTAAACTTAAACAAATATCCATAAATAAGTCCATTCAAAGCCCAAGCTCCTATGCTTGGTTTCCTTCGCGATCCTCGACCTTTCCCTTTCCTGTGCCATCTACTAAGGATAGAAATAGGGCGTTAGATCAACGCGCCCAGTAGGTGTTTCCGATTAAGGCTACCACAAGGTTAGTATAAAACATGCATATATCATAATAATACATGATCATCAAAAACTCACAAAAACAATGCTATGTATGTATGCAAATGTAATGAGTCCCACCTATCACAAATATACAGAGCCATCACCAAAGTACCCCACAGTGGTCTTTCGGACGCCCCGACGGAGTGTGGCCTCCGGATTCCTCTTGATGGGATTCTCATCATCAAGGTACCCCACAGTGGTCTTTCGGACGCCCCGAAGGAGTGTGGCCTCCGGTTACAAATCATCACCCCATGCCATGCATGAGATGTCTATGAATACATGCCATTTGTGAATAAATCTTAACATTCAAATCCACGTTGAAACATAATAGTTGAGCACATATCTCATAAAAATCAAGATAAAACAGCAAATATAAATTGTGGTTAGAAAAAGGTAGGAAACCTACAGAAAGTTACTTAAGTTGTCCTTTCTTCTCAATCCGTCACCCGTTCACAATTGCGTACCGTTCAAGGAGTCCCGATACCTTGTTTATATCACAGCAAGTCAAGATACTAAACATTTGATTTCCATTTAAATCTAAGTCCCAAAAACCACCTTGTGGGGTTCGGCCATACCCCATGGCCGAACCTCACCCACTTTGAATTTGTCCTTTTTTTTAATTATTTAATCACATTAAACTACCTCACACTTCAAACACACTTTGGTAGGGTTTAGCCATACAACATGGCCGAACCTTACCACTTTGGTTTTGGAACCCCTCTTTTCAAGTCATTTGATCAATCCATTCATATTTACAATTTGACTCGTATTTACGGTTTTGCCATTGGTCTAACCAGTATTTAATTTTGCTAACTACCATCATCCAAAACAAATCTATCTTAGTGGGGTTCGGCCATACAATATGGCCGAACGTCACTATCTCAAACTTGGTCCTTTAATCCTTCATACTTAAGGTAGTTACCAATCTATTCATGTAATTAACTAGCCCTTAATCTTCCATCATTTTCTTGGTTCCAAAATTACTTAAACCCATCAAAATCACTCCATGGGGTTCGGCAATACATATGGCCGAACCCTATGGTTCTTTATTTCCATCTATTTGCATACTAAGAATCCATTTAAGACATTCATGCTCTTTCATGATCAATACCTCATTCTATGGGGTTCGGCCATACCCATGGCTGAACCCTATAGATCACCCTTGCTTCTTTTATTCATTAAAGAGATTAGGGTTCGGACATGCAATGGCCGAACCATGCTTTACCCATATAGTCATAATTTAGACCCTTTTAAAACATTATAAAACCAACAATAATTTCTAATCATATACTTAAATCCAAATACCCATACAAGGGTCCATGGGGTTCAGCCATACACATGGCCAAACCCTATGGTTCTCTTGACTCAAACATTCCATCCTTTGTGCATGGTTCATACCCCATATTTTAGCCATAATCATAGTATGGTTCAGCCATCCCATGGCCAACCCAAAACATACATCTTATCTCTAATTCAAACATCTAAAAATCTCCATAATATTGCATGGTTTTTAACTTTCAAAAACCATCAAAATAACCCAATCTCTTCATGGGGTTCGGCCATCCAAAGTGGCCGAACCCTATGATCCATGTTTCTACCTTTTTTAAACCTCATCATCCATAATTTAAACCTTTGGTAGATTCGGCCATATACATAGCCGAACCATGTCTTAACCACTTTCTTATTTACAAAGACTTAGAAGAGCACTTACTAATTCCGCGACTCCTCCAATTTGTTATTCACTCCCGCTTGTTTCTTTCCTTTCTTAGCTTCTCCTTCTTTTCTTGATCTTTTGGCCGATTGTGAGCTTGATCAATATAACTCCTCCAAAAATGGTTCGGTCAAGAGAGTATACGTTTGAGAGAGGATCGGCTTGAGTGGAATGTAAACTCTAAGCTCTTTTTCTCTCTTGTCTTTGAGAGTGATCGGCTAAGAGAGAGTGTGAGGGAGAGAGAGTCAAGAGGGATTATCTTCCCTATCTCCACATGAGATAGAATTCTCAAGACTCCAATGTGTATGCCATTTAAAATTTGAATATTTTTAAATGTAAAACTATCTCCATTATCTTTCCATGTGCATCCTTGTTTTGATTTTGAAATAAGCCAAACCACCTCCAATATCTCTCCATCGTGTGCCTTTGAATTTGAAATAAACCCATACTCCTCTCTTTGTTTGAATTTGAACATTAAGCCATATCCATCTCCATTATCTCTCCATCGTGTGCCTTGCCTTTGTATTTTGAAATAAACCAATATTCCTTCATCTCTCCAACGTATATCATTATTTTGAATTTGAATTAAACATAGCTTCCTCCATCTTATTTGTTTGAATTTCAAACATAAAACCGTCCAACCCATTATTTTGAATTTGAATTTTAAATCACCTTCATCTCTCCTACGTTTAAATTTTGAAACAAACCAACCTCCTCCATCTTCTCCAACGTGTATCATTACCTTTGAATTTGAATTCCAAATGTAAAGGCCGTCCAACCCAACTCATTTGAATTTGAAATAAAAATAACTCCTTCATCTCATTTGAATTTGAAATAAAAACCGTCCAACCCATTATTTGAATTTAAATTGAAAATGCAAACCGTCCAGCTCAACTCACTTGGTGGTCAACCAAGTTAAACACGACCCATTGGGTCCCAATTGGACATTTTGACCCAATTAACAACTTTGACCCAATTGAATACATCTTACCCAATTATTCCAATCGCTACCATATCCACAATCCGTTGGGTCTTAATTGGGCAAATGACCCAATCCTTTACCCATCTAAGGTCCATATCCAATAATTTCACAATTAAATAACAAATTTCATAAATATTAATAATATGAAATTCCAAAGTGTTACAGGCCGAACCCCATGAATCAAGTCTATGGTCCAATTATGAATTTATAATTGAAAATAAATCAAGAGGAGAATGGAACCATGATATCATGGGGTTTGGCCATGAACCAAGTTTATGAGCTAATATGGGTTGGAAAAACATGAAAGAGGTTTGGTTAATTTTAAGGAGTGGCAAAGTTGTAAATAAAGGCTAAATTGGAGGATCATGGGTTCGACCATGATGTATGGCCGAACCCCATGAGGTCTTGTATGGACTTAAGTTGTTAAGAAATTTTTATGGATCATGTGAAGGGTGAATGATTTTAAAAGAAGGCTATGGGTTATGTAAGCCATGAGTGGCAAAGTTGTAAATACTTGCTAAAAATGGAAGGTTAGCCTTGTATGGCAATATGGTAATTATATGAGAATTAATGGACCCATGTTTTGGAACCTAAAACTTAGGTGATGAGACTAATGACAATTACGTAAATAGGTGAATTAATGGCCGTATGTTGGATTAAAATGAAAAGAATATTAATTAAGGTTAGATCAATGGCATTTTGGTAATATTGACTGAAAATGATGAACCCCATGGAAAATGGTTTATGGACTTAAATATTGCAAATCAAGTGGGACTTGGTTTTAATTGGTTATTATATTATAAGGTAACGGGATCTCGCAAGCGGTGCGCGATCGGTGATCAATTCTTGGACGGAAGCGCAAGGACTAGTGAGCGGTCTTTGGTAGGATTCCACCTCTTTGAAACCATGGGTTTATGTACATATGTTTATTTTATGTTTGATGAAATTATGTTTCAAAGGATATGCTTTATATTCAATTTCAAATGCTATGTTTAATTGTATAAATAGCATGTGTTGATTATGTTTCAAAATGTGACTTTAAATGCTATGTTTATGTTATAAAATAGCATGTGTTTCATTGGCATCTCATGCATGACATGGGGTGGAGGATTTGTAACCGGAGGGGTCACACTCCGTCGGGGCATCCGAAAAACCTATGTGCGGTACCTTGATGTGCTTTTCCATCAGAAAGAAACCAGAGGGTCCACACTCCGCGGGAGCGTCCGGAAGACCTATGTGGTGGGTACTTTTATGTATATGTGATGGGTGGGACTCATTGCATTTGTCATCATTGCATGGCATGGTTTTACATGGTTTTGGATATTATGTTATAATATATGTTTTGTACTAACCATGTGTTAGCCGTGACTGGAATACCTACTGGGCGCGTTGTTCTAACGCCCTAGTTCTACCCTAGTTGATGATACAGGAAATCAGGAGAACGATTAACGCAAGACGGGCCAGGCATAGGAGCTTGGATGATTTAGTTTATTAATTTTAATAAAAGTTACTCATGGACTTGTATTTGAGTACCTAGATTTCAGAATGTAATAACTTAGATGGATGGATATTAATTTTGATAATTATGGTATTTGAATAATGATTAAGGACTTGACGTACTTTGATATCTAAGTGGAATAGAACTTGGTTCTATTATGATTCCGCAATTTTGATGTTAATTATTCTGCATGTTTATATTGCTATGTGTGAACCATTTTCACGGACTTAGTCCACGCACACATAGGGTTGGCCAGTTAAGGGTCGGACTTTCGAAGTTCGGACTTAGCTCTCGTCGTAACATCTCGCGCTCTATCACTCTTCTTTTAAAAAAAAAAATAGACTTTGAATTTACAGGAAGAAGCAAGTGAAAAAGGGCGACGCGTTACAGTTGGTATCAGAGGGAACCCGAAACATTGAATCTTTCGGAGTAAATTAATCTGGTCTCGTACATTAATTTTCTTCGTTAGACTCAGACGGATGATAGTAAAGGAAGTACGGTCAAAATAATCAGATTATCAAACATAGCAATGTAGGATGTATTTCCCCAGAAACAAACCAAAATCAAGAGTGCTTATTTGGAAATTTTCCCCAAAGGTAGGAAATACAAATTTTATGATGGAAACTAAGTCTTGATATGTTTCAATGGCTTAGGGAAAAATGACGCCAAGGGGAAGGCCAAGAAGAAATACCCGACAAAACCTAAATGGGGGTGATGAGGAGGAACGACAATCTCATCATGAGGAGGAACAACATTCTCATCATGAAGAGGAAGAACAACAATCCCACCAAGAGTAGGAGCAACAAAGCAACGTGAACATACCAGTGGTACCTCCTGAATTGCAGAATCTGGTTCAAGCAGTGGTTACTTCGGTGCTTCAACAACACTTGAATGATAATGGAACCACCAAGGAAAACAATGACAGGAGCATGGTCAGGGACTTCCAGCAACAGCGCCCTCCCTACTTCAAGGGGAAAGAAGGGACTGTCGGAGCGGAAAACTGGCTAAAGAAGACTTCACAGATTCTGACTCTATTGAAGATCACGAGTCATGCTCACAAGATTTTACTGGCCACATCACAGCTGATTGATGATGCAGGTAAATGGTGGGAGGTGATAGAGAAGCAGCGAGCACTTATTCTAGAAGGAGAAAGGACTGCCATGACTTGGGAACAGTTCTCAGCTACCTTCCTGGAACATTATTTTCCTAAGGAGGAGAAGGAGTGCCAGACCCAGGCTTTTCTATCTTTGGTACAGGGTACCATGACGGTGGCAGAGTACCACCAGGAATTTCTCAGTTTATCTGTTTATGCATTCTATATGGTGGATACAGAGTATCGGAGGGTACGTAAGTTTGAACGGGGCCTTCGGCCTAGCATAAGGGCCAAAGTAACTATATTCAAGGCAGCCACATTAGCAGAAGTAGTCAGCAGGGCCATTATAGCAGAGCAGGAGATGGCTGAGTTGACGCGTTTTGACAATCGCCGAGCTCAGAGTGGGAGGGGTACATTTCAGCCCAACAAGAGGTTCCGACCGAACTCTAGCAGACCCTCACCATCTACTGGGTCAATAGGGGGCTTTCATGTAATGGCCGAAAATTTTTAAATCAATAAATATGTGGTTATTATTTATTTTAATGTGGAGTGTATTCTAGACAACCAAGAGATGAGATGACTTTTCATCTCATTGTCTCCACTCCAACGATCTCATTTCACTCTCTCCCTCTCTTGTTCTCCACCACCGTCCCACACCCAAGGAAAATGAGGGGAAGAAAACCAAGAGAAAGAAGAAGAAAAGCTTGGAAGAAAAGAGAGGAGAAAGGTGTAAGTTTGGGCTCATCACTCCAAGATCAAGACCTTGGGTTATTTATCTCCATCTTCTCCTCCCTTCTCTCTCTCAAATCAAACCCTATCATGGTCAAACCCAAGCTTGGGGGTTTTCACCATTGATCAAGCATTTTAGCCAACCAAAAAAGGAGAAGGAGAAGAAAGAAGGTTAAGGAAGCCGACGGGAGTAACGAAAGTCGGAGGAGGCGTCGGATCGTAACTATTTTCTAAACAAGAGATTAAATTTTTCTTAGGGTTTAAGAGGTTGTGAAATCCATTTCTTGGATTTAGAGGTGGCCAAAACATCATGGCCTTGGATCTTAAATCTATCAAGTGAAAGGAGGAAAGATGGGTTAACCCTAAATGGGTAAATTAGGGTTAAGAAAAATAAAATGGATTAAGGACATTATGTAAGCATGGTAGGGAATTATTTGATTTATTAGGGTTTATGAAGAATGGAAGCCATGGAGGATGGTTTAGGGTTTTAGGTTTATTGACTAAATGTGGTTAAGTTTAAAGGGGTTTTATAAGAAAAATCATGGAAAGAGGGTTTATGATTTTTAGGGTTGTAAATGAGTAAATGTGTGTGATTTTTTTTTTAAAGGGGTTTAAATGAGGAAATTCATGAGGCATGAAAATGGATTTCATGGCCTCTAGAGACATAGATAAATCATGGACCATGAACCATGGGTTCGGCCATGGTGTATGGCCGAACCCTATGGTGATCAAATGGTGGATTAATGGTTATGAATTATGGAAAATGATGGAGAAGATTAACAATTTTTAAATGGACTTTAAGCATTGTAAATGAGGTTTTAAAAATAAAAAACTATGGAAAGATTTTATGGATGGAATGTTGTGGAACCCTATGGTAATGTAAGAATGGTTTTGATGGGTGAAGAGATGGAAAAAGTGATTAAGAATGTTGATAGATTGTATGGATTTTCAAGTATAACATATAATGTTTTAAAGGTGTGGAATTAGGGATGAACCATGAAACTCATGGAGGGACTTATTTTAAATCTAAATGTGGTAAATAGGCCTAAGAAAATAATGGGAAATTGGGATGGACTAAGTATTTTGGAACCATGAAAAACAAATGGGGAATGTAGCTAAGTTGATGGACTCAAAATATATTTAATGTTGGTGGTTTTGGAATGTACTAAAATGAACCTAGTGTTGATATTTATAATGGACTCCAATGTAGTAAAAGATGAGGGTTTAAGTGTGTGAATTAAACCCCTTCATAGAAGGACTTGTGATAAATTCAAATGTGTAACAATGGACCCAAGAAAAATGGGAAAAGGACACCATGGGTTCGGCCATGGTGTATGGCCGAATCCATGGCCCAATTGTGAGCATTTTGATGGGTTAAATTGGAGGGTGAATGATGTTTATGGCCTCCAAAGGGTATGAATGGATAATGGACTCAATGTTTTTTAAATGCATGAGGTAAACCCCATGGGGAGATTTGATGAATTGGGTATTTTGAAACCATGACCCATTGTATGAACCATTTAAAGGGCTAAATATGGGGTTTTGGATGGGTTTAAATGAATAAGGGTTAGGTGAATTCAAGGGCTAATTTTTATGATTATATGACATGGTTGATGGGCCATTAATGAATCTAAATTATGAATCAATGTTGGACTTAAGTGTGTATGGATAAATGAGTAAATAATCATGTAAAAGAGATAATAGAAAAACAGTAAATATTGGCCAAAATGAAGAAACCCATTAAGACTTGATGTATGGGCTTAGAAATGGTTAAAACGTGGACTAATTGATAATGTATAATAAGGTACCGGACATTGCAAGCAGTGTGTGATCGGTGACCGGATCATCGGACGGAAGCGAAAAAGGCCGCTAGTCGGTATTCGGTAGGATTCCTACCTTTTTGTAAGCCATGGATTGAGTGATGGTTTCTTTGAATTATTTTGGAAATTATATGGTTTGTTTTAAGATGGGTTTTGGATTTAGTATTATGTGATGTTTTCCTTTAATTTATTTTGGTAATCATGTGGTTGTTTTTAAGATGGGTTTTGGATTTTGGTATTATGTGATGGGTTTCCTTTGATTTATTTTGATAATCATGGGATTGTTTTAAGATGGGTTTATGACTATGATTTATATATATTACATGGCATGTCGCATATACATCTCATGCATGACATGGGAGGGATATGGTATGGGAAGGATGAAATGAAACCAGAGTCCATGCTCCGTCGGGGCAACCGAGAAGCAAGCATGGGGATATCTTGATGTGTTTCATCCATCAAGAGGGATATTATGAGATATAACCGGAGTCCATGCTCTGTCGGGGCGACTGAGAAGCAAACATGGGGACACCTTGACGAGGCTTTGCCGTCAAGGTGGATGATGTGTGACTGTTTATATCTTGACGAGGTTTTTGCCGTCAAGGGGACGATTTGTGACTGTTTATATCTTGACGAGATTTTTGCCGTCAAGGGGATGATTTGTGACTGTTTATATCTTGACGAGGTTTTTACCGTCAAGGGGATGATTTGTGACTGGTTATATCTTGACGAGGTTTTTCCGTCAAGGGGGATATGGCATCATGGTAGTAAAGATGAGGGGTGGGATTCATAACACAAACACCCATGTCATGAAATTCATCTTATAGTTTTCCTTATATGATTTCATATGTGGTTGTTATTACTAATCCATGTGCTAGCCCTATTCGGAGTCCTACTGGGCGCATTGTCCAACGCCCTACTTCTACCCTAGCTGATGACATAGGAGATGGTATAAACGGAAGACGAGACGGGAGCCAAGCTTAGGAGCTTGGGAAAGCGAGCTGTTTAGTTTATTTAAGTTTTATTTTGGAAATGTAATTTAGAGTAACTTAGCTCGTCGGAATGTAATAACTTAAATTACTTGCTATGTTTTGGATTTTATTTTGGACAGTACGATTTAGTGTATTTTTGTAATTAAATGGATGTTTCTTCCCTGCTATCTGAAAATTTGTAGGATAGTCTCTATGGAAATTTCCGCACTTAGTTAATATGCCACAAGCTTACGTCTACGTGTGAACTGTTCTCCGTGGACTTCGTTCCACGAACATGTAGGGTTGGCCAGTTAAGGGCCGGGCTTTAGAAGCTCGGACTTAACTCGCGTCGTGACGTCCGCGCCCTTTGTCACTCTTTATTTCAAAAAAAAAAAAAAATAGACTCTGATTTTCGGTGAAAAGGGGCTGGCATTACATTTCGTCCCAATCATCCCTCCCCATCTGCATCAGTCACTCAGGCTCCCAGAGGTGGGAGTAACTGTTTTCATTGTGATCAGCCTGGCCATTTTAAGAGGGGATGTATACAACTCAACAAACCCTCATATTCCAGAGGTTCATCTCGTCCACCAGTTAGGCCAGCTAATTCACGTGGAGGCAGGACAGTTAACCAGGCGGGACGGCCTCCTACAGGATTTAGACGGGTATTCACATTAGCACCTCTAGCAGCAGAGGATCACTCTGTGATTCAAGGTATGGCAGTAGTCAGTAGTTCCTACGCCTTTGCTTTATTTGACTCTGGAGCATTCTACTCTTTCATATCTGTTGCATTTATAACTGCTACTGGTACATTGGTACAAAAACTGTCCACATCACTCACCATTGTATCCCCCGTCGGAGACACATCATTGGGACTTATATGCACAGTAGTGAATACTGAACTTGCTGGACTCAGATTGGAGTTCAATTATTTGGTGCTCGATATGTCAGAATATGATATTATTTTCGGCATGGATTGGTTGGCTAGCTTTAAGGCCAACATTGATTGTTATCGTCGCAGGGTGACATTTTGGTCGCCCGAGGGAAAACAACATGTGGTGCATGATGATAAACAAAGCAGACTGCACAAAGGGTTGAATCATCTGGTATTGAACATTATCAGAATCAACAAGGCACTGGTGGTTGAACTTCCAGAAATAGTAAGGGACTATGCGGACATTTTTCCAAAGGAACTCCCTGGTTTGCCTCCCAAGAGGGAGATCAATTTTGAAATCAAGCGGTACCCTGGCACTGCACCAGTGTCATTACCACATTACCGGATGGTACCAGCAGAGATGTCCGAGTTAAAGAAGCAGATTGATGAACTGCTCAGACTGGGGTGCATTCGGAATAGTACATCGGCTTGGGGAGCTCCAGTTTTATTTGTAAAGAAGAATGATGGTTTACTCCTATGTGTGTGGATTACCGAGAACTGAACCAGCTGACGGTCAGAAACAAGTACCCTCTACCCAGGATCGATGATTTATTTGATCAACTTAAAGGTTCCAGTCATTTTTCTAAGATTGACATGATGTCCGGATATCACCAAATCCGGGTTAGGGAGCAAGACATAGAAACGACAGCCTTCAGAACGCGATATGGACTATTTGAATTTGTAGTCATGCCGTTTGGACTCACCAATGCACCGGCTGTGTTCATAGATCTTATGAACAGGATTTTCCGTTCTTACTTGGATCAATTTTTCATTGTATTTATTGATGATATTTTGATTTACTCCAAAACTCAGGAAGAACATGCTGAGCACCTGAGAATAGTTCTGGACACTTTGAGGAAGAACAAACTATATGCTAAAGCCAGTAAATATGAATTTTGGCTATCGGATGTCAACATTTTGGGACATGTTATATCGAAAGAAGGTATAGCCGTGGACCCGGTTAAGGTAACGGCAGTAAGAGATTGGAAAGCGCCAAAGAATGTAACTGAAATCCGTAGCTTTTTGAGATTGGCGGGTTATTACAGGAAATTTATCATGGACTTCTCAAAAATTGCATCTCCACTTACTCGACTCACTCAGAAAGGAGTCAAATATGAATGGTCAGATTTGTGAAATCAGAGGTTTGAAGAGCTGAAGAAGAGACTTACCACTACTCCTATCCTAATTTTGTCGAAAAGAGGCAAGTGTTATGAGGTACAATACGATGCTTGAAGAGAGGGACTGGGGTGTACACTCAGTCAAAGTAATCGTGTGGTGGCATATGGATCAAGACAGTTGAAAATACATGAACGTCTCTATCCTACGCACGATCTGGAACTAGCCACAGTGGTCTTCGCTCTCAAAAGTTGGAGACATTATCTTTATGGCGAGAAATTTGAAGTGTTTTCAGATCATAAGATCTTGAAGTACTTGTTTGATCAGAAAGAGCTCAACTTGAGGCAGCGCAGATGGATGGAATATCCGGCGAATTATGAGTTCGCACTTCGTTATCACCCTGGCAAGGCGAACAAGGTAGCAGATGCCCTCAGCCGTTTATCACATGCATCAGTGGCATGTTTGATCAGGACAGAATGGGAGATGCTGAATACCATTCGAGAGTTTAAACTTTACCTCAATAACCATGGGACTATATACAATTTGATCATACGGTCCAACACGGTTACCAAGATTGAACAGGAACAGCGGATAGACCCGGAGGTGGAGGAGATTTGGGCCGAGATGTCTACTGGTGAAATCATATCGGAATGGGAATTACGACCAGGACAGGGTCTTCTATTCCGATGAAGGATTTATGTACCTAAGAGCTGCAGAAAAGAGCTATTGGTTGAGGCACATCAGATCAAACTCTCTATCCATCTGGGTAGCACTAAGATGTATCACGACCTAAAGAGGCATTACTGGTGGCACGGACTCAAAAGAGATGTGGCAGAATTTGTAGCACATTCCTTAACGTGTCAGCAGGTTAAGACGGAACATCAGAAGCCACTAGGGTTACTCAAACCCTTACCAGTGCCGGAATAGAAATGGGAGCACATTTCCATGGATTTTGTTACAGGGTTGCCAAGGTCATCAAAGGGCAACGATGCGATATGGGTCGTGGTAGATCGACTGACCAAGTCAGTACATTTCATTCCTATTAGATGACAGACTCATCTAAGACTTTGGGTCAGCGGTATATTAAGGATATCATCAGATTGCATGGTATACCTCGGACTATTATGTCTGACAGAGATGGTCGATTCACAGGCAGAGTATGGCAGAGCATGCAGTTGGCCATGGGAACAGATCTACTGATTAGTACGGCATTCCATCCACAGACTGATGGACAGTCTGAGAGGACAATACAGACACTGGAGGATATGCTGAGAGCATGTATGCTAGATTTCAAGGGTGGATGGGAGAATCACTTGCCGTTGGTAGAGTTCTCATACAACAACAGTTACCAGGCAAGCTTCCAGATGGCACCATTTGAGGCATTATATGGTAGACCATGTAGGTCACCAGTGTGCTGGACAGAGGCCGGTGAGCCTGCACTGATTGGACCTGAGTTGGTTGTAGAGACTACAGTGCAGATACAGTTAATACGGCAGCGCCTATTGACTGCGCAGAGTCGTCAAAAGAGCTATGCTAACAAGAGGAGGAGGTTCCTTGAATTTGAAGTGGGAGACATGGCGTTCTTGAAAGTCTCGCCATGGAAGGGACACATGAGATTTGGAAAGAAAGGGAAATTGTCGCCAAGATATATGGGACCGTTTTCAATCATAAGAAGGATGGGGGACGTGGCTTATCAATTGGCACTCCCATCACAGTTGACATCTTTACACGATGTGTTCCATATATCGATGTTGAGGAAGTATAATCCTGATCCTTCTCACGTACTGAACGTACAAGACATAGAGGTTCAGAGCGACGTGGCATACATCGAAAGACCTGTCCGAGTGGTGGACACAGAACAAAGGGTGTTACGGAACCAAGCGATCCAGTTTGTCAAGGTAGTATGGGATCAACATGACATTGAGGAAGCCACATGGGAACTTGAATCGGAAATGAGGAAAGCTCATCCTGAGCTATTTATGTAAAGGTTTAAAACCCTACTTCACTCGATTTTCGAGACGAAAATTTTAAAAAGAGGGTTGTATTGTAACACCTCGGATTTTTAGATTATTTAAATATATGAAAATTTCCCTTTTAAATTTGTGAATTATTAAATAAATGTGCATGGCCGAAATTTAGATTTTAAATGTATGTTTATGCGCATGGAAGATATAGATGAAATATTTTTAGGAATAAGATAGATTATATGGCCGTGTATGACATTGCATATCTAGGATATGCGCATGTACTAAATGAGAGAGGAGCGCATAGCACTTTCTATTAAGGATTAATTGGAGGGTTCATAAAGGAAAGAGGGAGAGGGGCGCATGGCACCTTCTATTTAGATCAAGAGGAGGTTTTAAAAGAGGCATCAAGGGGTCGACAATTGCTAATTAAAAGACAAGGGGCTTACAGCAATACCCATACATTGATAGGCCGAATTTCCTTTTCCTCTCTCTCCTAAGTTTCATTCACGGCATTCACATCAAGAGAAAAAGAGGGCAGCCAGCAAGAGGGAAAAATCAAAAAGAATGAAAAGGATTAGAAGAGTAAAGAACAACCGGGGAAAAACCGAAGGAGTCGCAGTAAACGGTTAGTAGTTTGATTTTATATTTTTGTTTAAAAGAAAAGATCCCCATGGAAGAATATTGGCATATAATCATGATAATTTTAAATGGAGATATGGTAAAGGATATGGGTCGGCCATTGCATGGCCGAACCATGATTTGATTATGGCTAAGATATAACATCAAAAGAATGGAAGAAAAAGGGGTGAGGTTCGGCCATAGTGTATGGCCGAACCCCACCAAATAAATTTATGAATTTCGGGTTTTCTTAGGCATTGAATTATATGGACCTAAGGTTAATTATTTAAATGAATGTTTTGATGGAAAACCAAGGACCTTAGGGTTCGGCCATGGTGTATGGTCGGACCCCATAGAGAAATTGGGGATAACGTTAATGCAATTAGATTATGGAATTAATGGAAGAAAATTATGGAGTTGTGTTCAAGGAAAGAAATTAAAGAACCATAGGGTTCGGCCATGGTGTACGGTCGAGCCCCATGGAGGTGAATTGGTTTGGATGATGGATTACTTCTATGAGTGAGGTTCAGCGATGGTGTATGGCCGAACCCCACTAGGGTTTATTTTAAGGAGGAAGTTACTAAATTAGAAAGTATCTAATTATGGACCATGGAGATTAAATTAGGACCTTCTAATTATGGATCTTGATTAAAATGGAAGGTGGAGATTAAATTAGAAAGTTTCTAATTAAGGAAAGAATCTTGAATCTTGGATTCAAGAATGGAATTGCTATAAATGGAAAGTCACACATCATAGGGTTCGGCCATGGTGTTTGGCCGAACCCCATGAATCAAGTCTATGGTCCAATTATGAATTTATAATTAAAAATAAATTAAGAGGAGAATGGAACCATGATATCATGGGTTCGGCCATGGTGTATGGCCGAACCCTGTGAGCCAAGTTTATGAGCTAATATGGGTTGGAAAAACATGAAAGAGGTTTGGTTAATTTTAAGGAGTGGCAAAGTTGTAAATAAAGGCTAAATTGGAGGATCATGGGTTCGGCCATGATGTATGGCCGAACCCTATGAGGTCTTGTATGGACTTAAGTTGTTAAGAAATTTTTATGGATCATGTGAAGGATGAATGATTTTAAAAGAAGGCTATGGGTTATGTAAGCCATGAGTGGCAAAGTTGTAAATACTTGCTAAAAATGGAAAGTTAGGCTTATATGGCAATATGGTAATTATATGAGAATTAATGGACCCATGTTTTGGAATCTAAAACTTAGGTGATGAGAGTAATGGCAATTACGTAAATAGGTGAATTAATGGACCTAGGGTTACTTATGTTGGATTAAAATGAAAAGAATATTAATTAAGGTTAGACCAATGGCATTTTGGTAATATTGATTGAAAATGACGAACCCCATGGGAAATGGTTTATGGACTTAAATATTGCAAATCAAGTGGGACTTGGTTTTGATTGGTTATTATATTATAAGGTAACAGGATCTCGCAAGCGGTGCGCGACCGGTGATCGATTCTTGGTCTGAAACGCAAGGACTCGTGAGCGGTTTTTGGTAGAATTCCACCTCTTTGAAACCATGGGTTTATGTACATATGTTTATTTTATATTTGATGAAATTATGTTTCAAAAGATATGCTTTATATTCAATTTCAAATGCTATGTTTAATTGTATAAATAGCATGTGTTGATTATGTTTCAAAATGTGATTTTAAATGCTATGTTTATATTATAAAATAGCATGTGTTTCATTGGCATCTCATGCATGACATGGGGTGGAGGATTTGCAATCGGAGGGGTCACACTCCGTCGGGGCATCCGAAAAACCTATGTGCGGTACCTTGATGTGCTTTTCCATCAGGAAGAAACCGGAGGGTCCACACTCCGCGGGAGCGTCCGGAAGAACTATGTGGTGGGTACTTTTATGTACATGTGATGGGTGGGACTCATTGCATTTGTCATCATTGCATGGCATGGTTTTACATGGTTTTGGATATTATGTTATAATATATGTTTTGTACTAACCATGTGTTAGCCGTAACTGGAATACCTACTGGGCGCGTTGTTCTAACGCCCTACTTCTATCCTAGTTGATGATAAAGGAAATCAGGGGAACGATGAACGCAAGACGGGCCAGGCATAGGAGCTTGGATGATTTAATTTATTATTTTTAATAAAAGTTACTCATTGACTTGTATTTATGTAGCTAGATTTCGGAATGTAATAACTTCGATGGATGGATGTTAATTTTGATAATTATGGTATTTGAATGATGATTAAGGACTTGACGTACTTTGCTATCTGAATGGAATAGAACTTGGTTCTATTATGATTCCGCAATTTTGATGTTAATTATTCCGCATGTTTATATTGCTATGTGTGAACTACTTTCGTGAACTTAGTCCATGCACACATAGGGTTGGCCAATTAAGGGTCGGACTTTGGAAGTTTAGACTTAACTTGCGTCGTGACTTCCCGCGCTCTATCACTCTTCGTTTATATAAAAAAAAAAAATAGACTCTGAATTTACAGGAAGAAGCAAGTGAAAAAGGGCGGGGTTTTACATCTCTCTCCATAGAAGAGACTATTTATTTATAGAAAAAATCAAATAAATCAAGATAATAAGATAAAACTCATCTAATTCTAGGATAAGATAAATTCCAATAACAAGATAATGAGATAAATCTATTCTAAATTTTATCATTAAGATAAATCCAATCTAATCTAGATTTTATCACACCCCCGCAAGCTATTGCGTGTATGGAATATGCTAAGTTTGGAAACGGCAGGAATGACAGATGAAACGTGGCACACTGACTGGCAAGATGAAGTGATGAAGCAGCACACTGATTGACTGCTAATTGGATGGACTGACAATACACTGACTAACTGCGAAAATTAAATTCGTTGGAGACGGACATCAGGTTGCAGACTGGTGAGCTACGAGCGTCCATTAGAAAGAATATTGAGAAGAGAAGTGGAAGTAGGAACTGAGTGCATAACCATGAACCTCAAGTTTCAAACCAAATAACCATTGTATGGACCTTGGTCATTGAGGACAGAGATGTTGCTAGTTTTTTTTTAACAAAAACCTGCCAAGAAAAGAATGGGGCTGTGATGTTGGTTTTGCCTTGATTTTCTCTATGCAAAACACATGCAGTGACAATCCAAAGGCAAGTGCAGAGACAGGGACTGCAGGAGGATGGACTTGGAGATCAGGAAGTGGGGTCGTGATCTATGTATTGTTACCGTACACGTAATTTTTTTTTTTTGTTTTATTTTTGGTTGCAGAACTCAATCAAGCTACGGCAATAGAATTTTTTTTTTTTTTGGGGACGAGAGGAAGAAGAAAATTTTGCATCTTTTTTTAATCGAATGAAAAGAAGGAGCAGAGAGAGGGGACACAGTTATACGGGTTACCCTTTCTCATCCCTCCTAACATATCTCCGCCCCATCTCCAAACTGAGAAAAAAAAAAATGTGACTTTGATACCATGTGAAATAATAATATTGTCAAATACATCAAGATAATAAGATAAAACTCATCTAATTCTAAGATATGATAAATTTCAATAATAAGATAATGAGCTAAATCTAATCTAAATTTTATCATTAAGATAATCCCAATCTATCTAATGTAGATTCTATCAATTACCGTCTTGTCGGTGAAAATGTAAGGGCTTGACTCATTTGACGAATAAAATTCCAGTGCAAGCTCACATAGTGTAAGGGGATATTTTGGGTAAATGTTCAGAAGGCAATGAACACCTCAGTTATCCCGAAAAGTGATTATTACTTGTTCACCTTGTTAAAAAACCCAACCTAGACATACAAATTTTGTGGACTTTGAAATTTTGGACTGTGGTTTGTGTATTGTGATTCATTATCATGCTTGTGGAATTTATGAAATTTTGGTGTATTTCATGAATATATTGTTTGGGCTGATTTGCATGAATATTGATTTGATTTGTGTTTATTGATGCCTTATTTGAAACCATGTATACTTCAGGTTGTTTTATTGATTAGGGCATGCTATATTATTTTATGAAATAATTACCATGTTATGAGCATGTTATTGATATTATTTGTATACATGACATGGCATTCATTCATGAAATAATTTGTTAAGCATTCATTCATGAGCATCCACGTTTGAGTGGGTGTAAGGTTGGAGATGGCTATGCACCGACGGGTCATACTTAGCCTTTATTTTGTTGGATCATTGGTCGTTTGATGCACTCCTTTGTGGGGGTCTTTAGACCATTGCATACGCTTCTCTTCGTGGGAGTCTTCAGACCGTTGCATACGGTTTCCTTCGTGGGGGTCTTTAGACCGTTGCATGCACTACTTCATGTGGGCCTTGACCACATGTACTTCATTTTGAGAGTTGTGTTGGAGAAATGCATGGAATGAGAGCATGCATCATATTGTTGCATTGTTTCATATCATGCATTTTATTTGAACATTTTGAATATCATGTGCTAAGTCTTGAAATTGTTAAGGCCTAGAAATTTGAACATGTTCCAAAACCATGTATGATACATGTTATGTGAATATTCGTTATCTTCATTGGACATTGGAGCTCACCCCTTACATTACAGGAAATCCTCTGGAGTTAGGACTTGGTGAGGCTTTGTAACGCCCCACCCTTTTTCACTCGCCGAAAATCAGAGTCTATTTTTTTTATATTTAAAGTAAAGAGTGAAAGAGAGCGGGTACGTCACAACGCGAGATAAGTCTGAGCTTCCAAAGCCCGACCCTTAACTGGCCAACCATGCGTGTGCGTAGACAAGTCCACTAAAACATTTCACACGCGATACTACGACTTACGGAATACCCATTACGGAAATAACATCGGATTACAACATTTACTTAGCAAGGAAGGCAATCAATATAAATTAACTTAATCCAGATTAATCATCATTCGATCCATAGCAAATAGTCTAAGCTATTACATTCCCAAATACTAGCTACTCAAATTACATTGTCCATGAATAGACTTAAATAAAGTGACACTAAATTATCCAAGTTCCTAAACTTGGTTCCGATCGCATCCTTCGTTCCGTCCATGTCCTGTGTCATCATCTAAGGTAGAAGTAGGGCGTTAGACAACGTGCCCAGTAGGTACTCTAAGTAGGGTCAAACACATGGGTTAGTATAAAAATCTAGATATAATACATCATGTCGTACTTGTAAAACATCGTATCCAAAATAGTGTATGATAATAGAGATCCAATCATACAGATAAAAACCAGAAACAGTGCATGATAATAAAGATCATAATCATGCTGATTCAATGCCATGCCATGGGTGTCATATGCCATGAGTCCCACCCATCATCTATATCACAATCACATAGTATCCTCTTGATGGAAAATCTTCATCAAGGTATCCCCACGAATGCCTTACGGACGCCCTGACGGAGCGTGGATCTCCTGGTTACATCACAATCATCATAACCCTGAATCAGTTTAGATTCCTCCCCACGATTGTTTTATTGGAAAACCGAATCGAAACGTGGACTCCCCCTATTTGATCCCTTCCATGCCATGCATGAGATGCAAATGCCAACATGCCATGTAATAATAAACATCATAGCATTTAAAATTCCAAAATTGAAACATATCATTTGATACCAAAATAACTCATCAAAACATGAATTAAAATCATCATATATACATATTCCACGGTTTCCAATAAGGTAGGAATCCTACCAACGTTCAATTATCGGGTCCTTGTGTTTCCGTCCAAAAATCGATCACCGATCGCTTCAAGCCGATCGTACACCGTTTGTGAAATCCCATTACCTTATTACATTTAACACACATTAATTTGGTGATCCATTTAATCCCATAAAATAACCGAATTAATTATTCCAATTGATTTAAACCATTCCCTTCATCCTTCCAATTTAACCTAACCATTTGGAAAATCATATAAATATTTCATTTCTAAAATCAGCTGGTTACCCGCTGTCCACTACACACTGTCCATTATCCACTGTCCATTATCCACTGTCCACTGTCCACTATCCACAAAAGCTCACTTGTGGGGTTCGGCCATGCAACATGGCCGAACCTCACTCTTTGGTTTTGACACCCTTTTTAACCCTTGTTTTATTTTACACAAAATGGGTCCAACACCATCCATCTTTTGATTTATTCATCCAATCACATAAGTTAATCATTAATCAACCTAAGTTCATAATATATCATCTTCATCATACACCTAGGTTCATGAAAAGCCCTTCATGGGGTTCGGCCATACGACATGGTCGAACCCATGGTTCCTTATTTTGTCATTTCTCATCTTAGCCATTATTCATTTTCATAGTTAATCACCTAACTTATTTACACATAACTTAGGTCCATGCATAATTCATTATCATAATATAAATCCATAATAAATCCCTCCATTCCTTAGCTTGATCATTCATTTTTTTAAATAAGCATAGATCTACCAAGTGATCCATCAAAATAGTTCATGGGGTTCGGCCATGCCATGGTTCCTTGTTTCCATTTTTTCATGGTCTAAATATATGTAAATCCATCAATATTCCTCCATCAATATTCCTCCATCATTTTCCTCCTTTAAAACCCTTTAAAATCACTAACATACATCCATCCTTTTCATCCTTTAAAACCCCATTAAAATTAATAATATACTTCCATGGGTTTCGGCCATACAACATGGCCGAACCTTATGGTTCATCTTTTCCTCTTTAACAAATCACCTCCCCATATTTAAATCACTTAATAAGGTTTGGCCATACCTCATGGCCGAATCCCTTCCAATCCCTTTTGAGTTCTCAAGGGTCCTTATACATAACAATCTAGGGTTTTGTCTATTTTTCCATCTCATTCCTTGGATGGATTTTGAATCCATGGCCCATAACATTTTGGCCAACCATTCCAATCTATATGGAGTGTTCCCTTTAATATCTTTTTATTTAATAAAATCTTGTTAAGTACCACTACCGATTCCTCAACTCCTCCGATCTTCTTTCATTCCTTGGTCTTTTCTTTGTTCCTCCTTGATCTTCGGCCAAAGTGTGTTGCTTGAGAAGGAGAGGGTCTAAGATGAAAACCCCCAAAAGATGGTTCGACCTAGGAAGAGGTTTGAGAGAGGGAGCGGAGGAGAGAATGGAAAACCCAAAGTTTTCCTTGTCTTGTGAGAGATCGGCCCAAAGAGTGAGAGGGAGAGGAGTTGAGATAGAAATCTCTATGTCTTTCTTGTCTTAGTGAGAGGATCGGCCAAGGGAGAATTTGAGAGCACAATTTCTTTGTTCCAATAAGATCCAATCAGCCAAAGGTGTGGTGTCTCTTGGGTTATGCCCCTTTGTAACAACTAAAACCTTTCACCTCCCACATTAATGTTTCCTTTGGGGTTTCATCCCATGAGATGAAACTCCCCATCCATGTGCCCCTTGGGTTTCCATCATGAGATGGAAACCCTCCATCTCCCCAACGTGTATCCATGGGTTTCATCTCATGAGATGAAACCCTCCACCTTCCCAACTTGTGCATTTAAGATGGAAACCCTACCCCCCCGCCCCCCGCGTCTCTCTTAACTATTGACCAACCAAGGTGTCCCTTGGTCTTCACCATGGCATCCATTCACCTCCAACGTGTGTCCCTTGGGTTTCGACCATGAGATGGAAACCCTCCATCTTCCCACTCCACTCATTTCAATTCAACTCAACTCAACTTAAATGAATTCATTTTCCAACTCAAGCACTTGAACTCACATTAATAAATTCTCAAGTCATGTGAATTCACTTTCCAACTCAAGCATTATTTATCCCGCTTGAACTCATTCATCAACTCAACTTAATTCAATTTGGTTTCATTTCCAACTCAAAATTATTCAACTCAATACTTGTACTCATTCATTAACTCAATTCCTTGATTCCATTTTGAACTTACTCAATTGAACTTAATCCAATTTAATTTAGCCACACCTTAATTAAACTTGAACTCATTTGGTGGTCGACCAAGTCAACCATGACCTCATTTGTATTTAATCATTTGCTACCTCACTTGATGAGGTGGATTTGGGTTTTAATTGGGTAATTGACCCAATTAACTTAAGCCTACCCATTTATTTAAAATCAGCTCATAAATGACCCATTGGGTCCGAAATTGGCAATTGGCCCATTTAAGTACATTTACCAATTGTTTTCAAACCAAACCCTAATCATCAATTCATCTTGACCCATTGAGTCCCAATTGGGCATTTGACCCAATTAAATCAGACTTATCCGCTTATCTTCATTCAAACTCTATCCATGACCCGTCGGGTCTTAATTGATCCAATTAAATATATTCTAACCGTATCCACTATCTATTGGATCCTAATTGGGCCATTGACTCAATTAAATTTATCATCTACTCAATTACATTCCAAACTCATTTACCTTGACTCATCTTAATAAATTCATCACCCTTTAATTTCACTCTTAAGAGGGAATTTCCTTTATTTCCTGGGTTAACATCTCAGGGTGTTATAGGCTCAGAGGCAGACTTAGGAAATTTCTGTAGCTGCTAAAATGAAGACTTAGTTTGATTTATATTTTTATTAGAGACAATTAAACCCTTTGATTTATGGTTTTGTTAATTTGAGACCCATGGAGTGTCCATTGGGATTATTATTACTATTGGCTTAAGGATTTGTTATTAGCTAGCTCAAAGCCTTTAAAGGTTTAAATTTGAGGATTATTTATGTGATGGTTTAAGGCTTCATAATTTTATGGGTGTGTGATTGATGAGGTTAGATATCTATCTCTTGATGTTAGAATTCAATTGATGGTTTGGATGGTACTTGGCTTGTTGATCCATACAATGTTGGATCTTGATTTGAATTTGGGAATGGTATTATCAATCATGGGTATTGTGTTATTTAATTTGACAATTATGATTAAATATGATAATGTGAAAAAAAAAAATGAAGCCATGCTTAGGATCGATCCCATGTTCAGATTGTTGATTGAGTAATGCCTCGTTTGTTCTTCGGAGAGGCGGATATTACATAATGGTTTTGTGGAGTTGCACTATTTGAACAGGAAAATCAGATGGGTCCAAAAGACCAGAAGTTTAGAATAGAGTCAAGCACAAATCTGAAGACTCAAAGAACTGTTGCTCATTTTTACAAGCCTATGCAAAATCAAACTGAAAAGAACATCAAAAGGCATATGAAAAGAAGATAAGAAAGGTCTCTGAAAGATCGTACATCAAGCATGTCAAAAGGCTCTTTCTTATGAAGAATTGTCTCAATGCAAGATCAAGCATAACTCCTATCAATGGGCAAACCAAAATGAAACAATTATCACTGAAGATTGAAGATTGTTGCTGCTCTATTGTTGTTGTTTATCTTTTATATTTTGGATAGTTTTGGATTGAGAGCTAGAATCAAATGTAAAGTTACTCAGGAGATGACACTTGGCCTAGACCTTACCTTAGACGGACCCCTAGGATCATGAACCCAATAATGCTCATATCAATTGGATCCTAGGAAATGGGGCCTTTGTTCCAAACCCATTTTCATATCATATGGAACAGTGTAAATCCAACCCGATTATTGTAACTCCAAACCATTGAATATCATGGAGCTATGTAAAACCATCACCATGGCTGCAACTCTAACTATTGCATATCTAAAAGGGTTGTGTAAGACCATAATTTGGGCATCAGTTCAACCCATTATAATATCATGTGGAACTGAGTGTAAGATCCAACCCATGGGAGCAGTTCTAAGCCATTGAATATCATGTAACTACATAGACCATGATTGGCATTGGTCCAAACCATTGAATATCTTATGGACTAAGTGTAAGATCAATATTTGTTGTCAATCTATAATCTTGGCAGTAGTCTAAACCATTAAAAATCATAGACTACGTAAGACCAATATTACTTGTTTGGCTTTAGTCTAACTATTTCATATCATAGACTGAGTGTAAGACCAAACGATGGCTTCAGTTCACAACTATTGAATGTCATTAAATTGAGTGTAAGACCATTTGACTGACAAAAGACCAAATAGCGTTAGTAGTGTTTATCTGGAGCCAAACCGTCGACTGGTAGCAACAACACCGTTGGTTGTGCTTCAAATTCATTTACAGTCCTTCCCAAATAGGATGTGCTGTCAATTGTTGTATGGGAAACCGTCGACTATATACTTGACTATAAAATCAAGTTGGTCTCTGATAAACTACCAGTGACTAAATAGGTTGTAACCGTTGACTGCATTTGTGCTTGCTGAACAAAGCATGTCTCTATTATTCATTCGTCGATTGTTACTTAATGGACTGCCACCTGTGCAAATTTCAATATCTTTTCAATCTGGCACAGACCGTCAAGAGGACTTCATGATAGTCAACTGCCTGGGGCAACGGTCGGATGGGTGGTGCATTAATTGTGTTTTAAAACGAAAATATTTTCATTTAATGCTTGGCACCGGTAAAACTTTCAAAATGTCTATATATGTACCTGTCATTATGAGGAAAACAGAGAGGTGAGAGTAGAAGAGCAAAAGAGAAAGAATATCTTCACCACCCCTCATAGCCATCGCCCTTAGAGAAGAAAGCTTATCCCTTAGCTCAAACATACAAACTTGCAAACCATGAGCTGAACCATCTCCATCTATTGAGTATTTGTATTTGTGAGAGTTGCTCCTATGCTTAAATGTAATTTTATTTTGTTGAGAGAAGGAGTGAAGGGTCGGTCGTCCCTACAGGAGAGAAAGGGAAGAACGATCATTCTCAATCTAAATAAGATTGAAGAAGATAATGGAACAAATAGATCCATTTTCTCTCCCTCATGGAATAGAAAGATCCCCTTCACTTTTGGGATCCAACCAAAGGTATGCCGAGGCACATGTGAAACCTTCATCTCAACTTTCTGTGATCTAGCTTAGTTTCACCCTCACTACACTCCATATTTTTATACAAACAATGCCCAGTAGAAGGAATAGCTTTGAGTTTTTGAGAAAAACTAAAGGAATGAGATTGTACGGTTTTGTGAAAGGCCATCCTTTTAGTGAAAGTAAAGTTTTATGGAAGGTAGTTTCGTGCTGGTTTTGAGTGACATCCAAGACTTTTTTTTAATGCCCAAAAGAGTCTAAATCTCTTAGAGCATCAGATTAATCCTCGAAACATGTGTAAAGCTCCTACACACACCTCAAGTAACTCAATGAAGAGTTTTCCTTTGGAGTAAAGTGAGAATAGAAATCAAGACGATATAAAAGACTTCAAGCATCTTCATAATTTTACATGTTTTCAACCTTCATTGGATGTTTCCTTGAGATCAAAAAGAGATCTTCCAAAGAATTTATTAATTTTTAATAATAGTTTAAGCACTGGAAACAAAGGCATTCCTAGTTAGGAGGCATAGCCGTGTGTACTTGGGTGTGCGGGTCAGTGCACCTTGCACCTTACGTGAGGGTACTTGTCTGAATTTCCCACACGTAAATTCAAAAAAAATAATAATAATTACTCAAATTTTAATCACTTCAAATAATTTTTAATTTTTAAAATTTTATGATATGTAAAAATATAATTTAATTGATTTGATTAAAATAATGTTTAGTGGACCTCATCCCCATGCAAATATCTTTCTCAAGGACCCATCACAAGTAGTAGGCCCCATGAAGGGATGTGGCATACTATACCATGCCCTAGTGTGCGAATGATCAACTTATTATAGATATTGCCCCCATAAATGGCTCATAATTTAAATTGTCATGAAACCAACCTCATTTAGGCTCAAAGGGAGAAAAATTTCTGTTGGAGCTTGATCCAACAAACTCTAGTCGAGCTTAACAAAAAGAATAAACTTTGACAAAATACAAAGAGAGTATCAAGGTGACTGTGAGCTAAGGATCGCTCAACTCAACTTGCTCTGTTACATTAATAAGTGAACTGTACAATGACATCATAATTACAATAAGATGCACATCATCGTCGTGGCATCTACCATATATATATCTTTTTTATATCTTGCTGAAGTGGCAAGGTACAATTGATCAGTCTTTTGAAAACTAGAAACAATATTCAAAGAAGCTGCCACATCACCAAGTAAAAATAAGGGTAAATTCACAAGTATATTTAGCACTCTCTCATAGAAAGAGAAACTCCTCTTGGTTAATGCCTTCTTCACTTCATAGAAAGAGAGATTCTCCGCATACAATGTAAATGTATAACAGACTGGGTGAGCTGAACCACCACAGTGACTTCACATGGCCCCACCTGATGAATGGAAACGTTGGCTTCATACGAAGAATAGTGGAGATACTACCAGAGCACGAGTAAACAAGAAATGCAAGGCAGGTACGGGTTGATGTGTATTCAGTAAACCTCATCTCGCTGCACGCATGCATTACAGACTTGCGGACGCTATACTCGTTCTTTCACTATCGCAGTCCTCAGTTCCTTGCTACACCATTTTAGGACTACTATATGCTTGTGCACCACCCTCCTATCACCGTCTGAATTTGGAAGCTGGAATGCACATGCAACTTGCAATCTTCACAGTAGTAAAAAAGAACCTGTCTGCAGACTGAGGCAGATATAAACTAGTAAATCATCTTCCATGTTTAGTATTATGATCATTTAGGAACTGCTGGGAAATGCTAATAAACAGGACATCCTCTATTACTTGCACTCGGACTTTCAAAACCTCCTTCGATTGTGTCACATAGATCTAATGCTACTGTCCGAAAGAGCAGCAACTGCTATAGTCCCATTATGAAATTATCTTCAACTTCTCCTGAGTGGCATGAATTTTAGCTTATAAAAACCATGTGTACTCAACCGAGTTGGTTGATTCATTGGAGGATACGGTAAAAATGTCGAACATCACCAAGCAAGTCAAACCCAAAAACCAAGTATTGATATCTTGCGATTGGGTCAATGTCAGATCTCATGCTAAATAGGACGGGTAACAAGCTCACCTTTGATGCAGCATCTGCAATAAAGTTCCTTTGGATTCCGGGTAATGTTATCCACACCTGTGTTTCCATTTTATCTGCACGGGTTTCAAATTTATATTTTATAATTCCCATTATACCCTTCTGCCTAGTTTTCTTCTTTTTCATCATTTTCGTTTTTGGGCATTAGGTTCAGCTGGCCACGGAGACCATTGGAGGCAGCCATAGATATGGACTGGGGCGTTCTTTCACAAGCTTCTCCTCAAATATCTCCAGAATGCGATTGTACTTCGCTTCGTCTATAGGTCGTCTATAGGATCAACAGCCTTGCTCGCTGCTTCAGCAAGAAACAGTTGTATTTTCTGATTAATTTCATTAAAATAGATTCAGAAAAAGAAAAACATTCAGAGGCATCTGAAGATACTTCTGTTCTTGTACTCCGTAAGCTTAAAACCCAAATGGGATCACTGAAAATAGTTCCATGTTCCAGTTTCATTTCTGAATCTTAAACTGAAGAAGGCCTCCCACATAATCTCCAAGAAATAGTTATTTTCTGACTCACTTTATTCAGCGTGAAAAGAGAGAGAAAAAGACTCATTGCATTGAAAAGTCTCTTCTTATTACATTAGAAAATATCATAGATGAAGTTAACAAGACAACAGCATTCAGGAAAGAGAGTGCGAGAGAGAGGAGAGAGAGAGAGAGAGAGATCACTTGAAGTGGGTCTTTCTCCCTTCCCAACTCATTTACAAGAAAAAGCAGCACAATGTCACTACATAAGAGAAAAGGGTCTATTATCTTTTACCTGTGTGAAGCGTTCTTCCACTTGTTGGGACCAAGTGGAAATCAAACAGACCTGTGAGAGTAACTAGCCATAAGATGCAATATATGGTCAATAACGTCGGGAGCGTTTGTGTTCGGAGTGGGGAGTTGGGAGGCAATCTGGGCCGGTGAGAGGTTGGCCTCTGGGCCTGCTTTCGCTATGACGTCTAGAATGTCCATCTCTATGACTGCTCTAAGGGCCATGGGGAGGACTGGTGCTCTCACAAATTGCGCGAGAAACATGAAATCTGGGTCGTCTTCTTCAAACATGATCGATCGGTCCCAACCTCAATTGAAGCAGTCCGGCAGATGGGTTGCAGAGAAATGAGAAAACTGGTGTGTTTTCGATACCAAGTGTTTTTTCTTTGATTTTGTATAAGTCGTTCAGGTTCTGTTGGATTTTAAATTAAAAAAACAAGGATTTTTTGTCACTTGATCAAAATTTTAAATTAATTGGAATGTTGTTATATCCATTTTATCATAATTAGAGATCCACAATCATCCTTTTATTTGTTGAGAAGAACGCTTTTTCCACTCCTTCCACATAAAATGAGAAGAACCTCAGCAGCAAATCTTCTTCCACTTGTTGCAGTGCTTTGCTTGAAGGCGGATAACAAGGCGCTGCTCCTCTTAAGTGAGGGAGCCTTTCTTGATGCCAGGTTTGTAATTTGATCCATTACACAACGTGGAAGGTTGTAATTTGATTTCCAAAAGGGCTTTTCTTTTTAGCTTTGAACGGGGATAAGGAAGCACGGGGAACGAGAAGAGGGAAAGAGAAACTAGAAAGAAGAGTATAATAGGAATTATAAAAGATAAATTTAAAACCAGGTGCAGATAATAAGGAAACACAGGTGTGGATAACGTTACCCTTGGATTCCTCGTCACTACAGTTATGTTTCTTACAGAAGTAAGATGCAAAACGGACATTGCCTGACAATAACCAAAAAAAAATTTCTTTACAATATTTACTCTCACCAGAAACTGCATACCAAACAATAAGCAGCAGAAATGAAGCCTGAATTTTTTCCGAAAATAATAATAATAACAACATCAAAAGTCTACATGGATCCTAGGCAGCCAGAACACAAATACAGCAACAGCCCTTCACCAAGTTAAATACAAGCCTCCAAAAGTCATGTTGCAACTACATCATCATATTATCAACTATGACCATCCAATTAAATGTTGTATGAAGAGACCATCTTGTAATAAGGTTCAATACTCCTTACAAGGCGCACCTAGGATCACTGCCAATGGGGTGGGCCAGAAAGCTTTCATTAGAGATGATATTAAACATAAAATCAAGCCTGTTGGACAATGATAGCTACCAATTCAAGGGATCAAAGGTTAAATGGCACAAGGTTAGTGTGATTCAATCAAGTGTTGAATATCATTCTTCAAATTCTTCAAGCTCTTTCAACATGAAACCTAAAAAATTTATTTAATTTTTACGTTATACTTCGAGTGAGCTCTTGAACAAACAAATATGCCTAGGTGTTTAAGGTAGGGCAATCCACTATCACCATTCATTTTCACTACGGTAGCTGAGGCCCTTAATAGCCTGATGTTTAGTGCCAATGAGTTAGAATTTATTAAAATCCTTTAAGTCTCCCCGAGCAACTTTTCAATTAACCACCTTCAGTTTAAAGATGATACTCTGCTTTTTTATAGAGCTTCTAGGGAAATTTGGGGTGAAAGTTGTTTCGAAATGTTTTGAGTTAGTATCGGGAGTTAGGATAAACTTAGGGAAACCGGAGCTTGCTGGGATAAGTGGGGTGCTTAGGAATCATGAGAGAACCACATCTATTATTTTCAACAAGTCAGTGGGAACTAAAGACTTCAATGAGGTGAAAATTCTTAGTATTAAGAGAGCTTTGAACATTAAAAAGACGTATGGGGATTCAGCAAATGAAATTAAGTGGGTAAAGGGACAAAGAAGACCGCCGTGGAAACTGATCAATGTGGTTAGTATAAAGCAATTATCACATGCTATCTTAACACGCCATAACATACATATGCATGAGCATCATGATAATGAAGATGTCTACATGCATGATCACCCAATACCCATCTCAAAGGGGACAAGGTCTACACAAACCACCCCAGATCTCCCAACAGTCTCCAAACACAACCAAAGGCACAAAGCCATTTAGGCCTAAACGCTGCACACAATGCTCTATCTCCCCTGCCAACGCCTACGCGGCCTCATGGGCTCCCACCCGTTTGGCAGTCGGAGACGACAACCTCCAATACTTAATGGTACAGCCGTGCCCGAGAGGTCCAAAACAAAAACGGGACCTCAATCCACGTAGGCCACGTCAGTGAGTCATCTCCATCTCCTCAAAACATAAATAAAACACCACGCACCCAAAGTCCCAAAATAACACAAGCGACCACTACACTCCCAAGATGATCTCCCTCCTCAAAACATAAATGTAATTTTACGTGGAACAACAAGATCCCCCCTTAGGATTCAAGTCTTTGCGTGGGTGGCTTTGAAAGGGAAGATTTCAGTGAGACAACCTCAAGAGAAGAGGTGTTCTTCCCGAAGGAGTTTCAGAAGAGTGTCCGCTATGTGGAGAAGAAGATGAGACCGTAGACACTTGTTATGTACATGCCGATTCACAGGGGATGTTTAGTGTCTTTTCCTGAACCTGTTTCATGGTTTGTGAGTCCTAGGGAGTTGTGTGGGGGATGTCGTGTCAAAGTGGACCGGTGTTCCATTATGAGGTAGGCATACGGTGGCGTGGAGACTTGTTCCAGCGGCTATCCTTTGGAGAGTTTGGAAAGAAAGAAATGAGAGACTTTTTTAAAGAAAGGCGGGGTTTGTAGGAGAAGGTATTTTTGCTTGACCTATGAAAATTTCTACCAATCCTAAAAGCCAAGTGGCATTTGATAGGATGGCTATCCACTTGCAAGGAGTTTGTTGCTCTATCACCAGAGGACTTCTATTTGTTATGAGAATGGTGCAAGAGGGGGATTCTATGGTGCAATGGTTAGCACCAGCTCGAGGTTCATGCAAACTAAATGTGGATGGGGCAGCAAAAGGCAAACCCGATCCGGCAAGGATAGGGGGAGTGATCGGATGATATTAGTGTTCTGTGAACTTGTGGATGTCTGGGATTTAAACAAAGAGGGATCGGCTGATGTAGTGTCTAGTTTTGGTTCTGGGTTAGCGAAGGCCAGGTGATGGAAGGGAAGAAAGAATGGGGAAAAGGAAGCAGTGGCTGGATGGTTTCTGAGTTATGAGAATGGTAGGCTCGATTTTGCTCGTCCACAACAGAGAGGGGTCAGGTGAAGATTGCAGTAGCAGGGAAAAGGGAATAGGGGGAAAGAAAAGGAGCGTGAGGCAACTAGGAAGGTGGGTTCCCTGGGAGCAGAGAGGGTAGTCATCCCAGGCGGGTATAATGCTTGAGCGGCAACGAGTGTTGTCGGACCCAATACAAGACTGTTGACCAGAATCCTCTTTTGCAGAAAACATACTTCTATTCAATGATAGGTTTGAGCATTTTGGTTGCCGGTTCTCCTAGGTTCGATGTGGGCTTCTTGGGATGTTTGATTGTTGATGTAGAGCAGATTTCTATATTTAGGCAGTTTCTATATTTAGCATTAGGTTTTTTATTATTTGTCATGATTGAATTTTTTTTTTTAATTGACATTAGTTTTGGATTAGTTTGAGGATTAGTTTATTATGTGAGGGTATTCTGATCTCTTTTTTTTATTTAAGGGAAAATTGGAAACATTTTATTGTAATGGCAATTTGGGCATTTCTTGTTGTAAACACTATATAAAGCCCTTGTGTCGTACACGATGGAATAGAATAGAGATTTGCAAATTTTCGAAAATCCTCTCATATGAAAAGGTGTTTTGGAGAGAATCCAAATTTGGTGGAATGCAACTAGGCGAGAAGCCTTCCCCTCCGAGTATTCTTCTCTTTCTTCTCTCTCTTTTTCTCTCTTTTCTTTTCTCTTAACTGTTGTGACCCTTATCTCTGTGTTTTCCGTGACCTAAAACAAACCCCTACTGCTGCCGTGACACTTAAGCTCCTTCTCTATTGTTGCCTTGTCCTTCCCTATCCCCTTTTGTACCCAGATTTGTTGCTGCCCTCTCAGATCTGCACCATAACCTCAAATCCCAGCCCTCCTCAACCCCAAACTTGCTGGCAATAACCCTCCTTAGTCCTTTTCTTGTTGCTGTCCTCCTATTCTATCCTCCTAACCCTTCCCTTATTTGTTATCCCAGATTTCCGTAGCCTAATTTTTATATTCTAAATCCCTTTGTTTGTTGTCCCACCTTCCTACCTTCTATTTTGAGCCATCCCTCCACACAAGTCAATGTCCTATACTGAGTAGAAGGCCTACGCTAACCAAGAATCCAATAAGCAATAATTTTGAACGATTCCTAACTTGAGGTGTGATTTGGTTGGATTGTTTCATAATTGTTTACATCAGAGATCTCCGTGCTCGTTTGTAGTTTATTTATATTCTTTAATTGCTCCATATTGATTGATTGATTAATTTCAACCCATTTTATATTTAGGGTGCATTATTTTCATCACTTTTAACCTTTAGGGAACCACATTTAGGTATTTAGGGTTACCATATGTCTTGTCCTGCATCAATTGTGTGTCTTCAAATCGACATGGACTTCTTTGAATATTTGGTTGTCAGTTCTCCTTGGACCGATATGCGCTTCTTTCGCCGTTTGATTGCCAAATTTATTTGCATCAAAATGGGTTCTTTTGGATGTTTACTTGCCAAATCTCACAGGACCGAATTAGGCTTCGTTGCACATTTGTTTGGCAATTCACATTTTCTGGAATGTTGTTGCTCGCCTTTCTATGTATCTAGTTCTCATTGTTTGTTGCACTCTCCTTGCATCGAGTTGGACTTCTTTATTTGTTAGTTTTCTGATTCTTAATTACTAGATTTGTAAATTTTTTTATGTTCAGTTGCCAATTATCTCTTACTTGAGTTGGCACTTGTAGCCGCTGATTGCATTCCTCTTGAATGGGTTTTCTGCGACTTTATTTTCTCTGCATTGGTTAGACGTCATCTTCCTCGTCAAAGGAAGAAATCTTTATAGACTCAATACATGAGGCAGCCTTGGGATGATGAAGATGAAAGAAAGAAAGTTATGAATGAGAAGCATACAACGGGATTTATCGCAAGAAACTGTAGGGACCAAAGGACAAAACAAAAGGTAATGAAGAAGATAAATCGCCTTGGTCCCTACAGCTTCCTCTTATTCTTTTGTCCATTGGTCCCTAGAAAAGAATGGAGTTATATACGTGCTCCATATAAAGATATACCACGATGCGCCTATCCCACTACACCCTCATCGTCACCCATACCAAGGGGATTCATCTTCCTCATTTCTTTTTCTTATGTCCTTTGATCCTTACAACTTCTTGTGATATCCCCTTATATGCTTCTCATGCACAACTTTATTTCTTTCATCTTCATCAGCCCAAGGCTGCCTCACTGTATTGAATCTAAAAAGATTTCTTCCGTTGAGAAGAAGATGACATCTAACCAAACAATGCAAAGAAAGGAACATTGTAGAAAACCAACTCAAAAGGAATGAAATAAGCACTTACAAGTGCCAACTCAAGTAAAAGATAATTGGCAATTAAAGATCCAAAAATTCCTAAATCAAGTAATTAAGAATCAAAAAACAAACACTCAAACAAGTCCAACTCGATGCAAAGAGAATGCAACAAATAATGAGAACTGGACACAGAGAAGGCAAGCAGCAGCATTCAAGAAAGAACTCAAGAACATGTTAATTGCCAAAAGGAATGTGCAAAGAAGCCCAATTCGGTCCTGTGAGAGTTGGCAAGAAAACATCCCAAAAAAATCCAATTCAATGTAATGAAAATTGGCAATCAAACATCGAAAGAAGCCCCTATCGATCCAAGGAGAACTGCCAACCAAACATTCAAAGAAATCCATATCGATTTGAGGAGAACACACAACCAAACATCCCAAGAAGCCCACATCCTTACTTTTAAGGATCTGAAAGTTACACAAGTACGTTGAACCAACAATGGATTTTTGCTTTCTTAGCTGGACTTAACCCTAAATTTGAGCCAACTCAGGCCCAGATTCTTGGGCAACGACCTCTCCCCTCTCTAGATGAAGTTTACTCGGCCTTACTTCGAGATGATCGACATCGTCTTGTTATGACTCCACTGCCTGCAGAACGATTTGCCCTGTTCACCACCCATTCCTCTATGCCTTTTCTGGCTCATGAGCACCCAGCTTCCCATGGCAAGAATTTCTCGTCTGATCCTCGAAGGGACACCAAAGGTTCACAGAAGAAGGGAACTCGGTTCTGTATCTACTGCAAGATGACTAACCACGACATTAATTCATGCTACAAGCTTCATGGAAGCCCTAAGCAAGCCAATCTTTCCGCTGCACCTCCTACTACTCCTTCATCTGATGTGGTTAATTACAGTGCTCCTGTGACTCGTCAGAATCTTAACTTAATACTGCAATGACTTGAGCGCTTCAATGCTCTAAGGTTTCCAATGAGGTTTCCTCTCCTTTAGGTACTGAATCATCTGCCCACCATGCCTCCCATCATTCTTGGATTGTCGATTCTGGTGCTACTGACCATATGGCTGGTACGTCCACCCTCTTCTCTTCCCTTTCTCCTATTTGTAGTGGCAGGTCAAATTAGCCAATGGCTCATACACTGATATTGTTGGGAAAGGGATTGTTCCAGTTTCTCCTCATTTGGACCTTCACTCTATTTTGCATGTGCCAAACCTATCCCGCAATTTTCTATCTGTTAGTTCCTTGACTAAACATTTGAATTGATAAGTCATACTTTTTCTTTCTCACTTTGTTTTCCAGGATCTGACCACAAAGCAGTTGTTGGGTGGTAGTCGTGAAGCGGGAGTCTCTACCTTCTTGACTCACGCTATGGGAACACCAAAGCTTGTTCAACCTCTTCGTCTTCAGATGTGTAGCTGTGGCATTGTCGTTTAGGACATTCTGCCGACGCTGTTATCAAACAGCTTGTACCTAGTTTATCTTTTAGTCATTTTGAATGTAAGCATTGACAATATGGCAAGCATGTTAGAAGTCATTTTCTTCCATCCATCAATAAAAGTTCATCTACTTTATTTTCACTCATTCATTCTGATGTTTGGCAATCTCCAATTGCTTGTCGCACTGGTTTTCATTATTTTGTCACATTTATTGATGATTACTCTAGCATGACTTGTACATATTTGATGAAAAAGAAATCTAAAGTTTTTGCTCACTCCCAAAAATTTTACTAGTGGGTTCAAAATCAATTTGGGTGTAACATTCAGGTTTTACGCAGTAGTAACGGGGGGAATATTTGTCACTCCTTTCTTACTTTTTGCAAAACTATGGCATTGATTCTCAGTCCTCTTGTCCTTCTACACCTCAACAGAATGGTGTAGCTGAACGAAAGAACCGGGTCTCTTCTTTTTACCATACATGTCTCATTGTCCCATTGGCCAGAAGCAATATTAAACTTCTTGTTATCTCATAAACAAAAAGCCTTCTTGCATCTTACACAATCAATCTCCCATAGATCGTCTCTGCCTTACACAAACCCATTTCTCAAATTCCCTTACATATCTTTAAGTGTGTTTGTTTTGTTCACAATTTTTTTGGCCATAAACTTTCTCACCGGGTTGTGCGTTGTGTCTTTCTTAGTTACACACCTTTTCACAAAGGCTATAAGTGTCTCGATCCTATCATCAGAAAAACATACATATCTATGGATGTCACATTTTTTTAACGGGAACCCTACTTTTCAGCTTCCTTTACCTCTTATCCTTCTCCTATTCTTCCCCTTGTCCCTGCTGATCTTCCTTCCCCGAGTCCCCTAAGCCTCTTCTGGTGTACCATCGCCGACAGTCTCTACCCACCGGTCCATCTGCAACTGACTCCTTCCATCCATCTGCCAGTGACTCAGATCCACCGGTCTCTGACCAATCTGATCTTTCTATTGCGCTTCGCAAGGGTAAGCATTCATGTACTAGCCATCCCATTGATCATTTTGTTTCATATCATATTGTTTCACCCAAGCGGATCGACACGGCCTTTGAAAATCCCCACTTGGAAAGCAGACGTGGATGAAGAATTAGTTGCTCTAGAGAAGAACAACACATGGGAGATGGTCTCTCTACCTCCAGGCAAAACTCCAGTTGGGTGCAAATGGATCTTTGCCTTGAAGCATAAACCAAATGGATATATTGCACGGTTTTATGCACGTCTAGTAGCCTGAGGCTTCACATAAACTTATGGAGTTAACTACTAGGACATTTTTTCCCCTGTCGCCAAGATAGCTCTGTGAGCATTTTGCTTTCCCTTGCAACAACTTATATCTGGCCACTACACCAGTTAGATGTGAAGAATATTTTTCTCCATAGTGATCTTCAAAAAGAAGTCTATATGTTCCCTCCTCTGGGATTTGTCAAGCAGGGGGAGCCTCACTCAGTCTGCAGACTCAAGAAGGCTCTATGGTCTTAAGCAATCTCCTCGTGCCTAGTTTGACAAGTTTAGCAGTGTTTTGCTACCTTATGGTTTTACCCGATATCAATCTGATCACTCAGTCTTCATCTACCATCTCCACTTAGCTGTGATGATTTTGGTGGTCGATATCGTCCTCACGGGTAAAAATGATGAAGTCATTTCTTCCTTCAAACAGTATCTTCAACGGACTTTTGATATTAAGGAGTTGGCACCTTTCCGATACTTTCTTGGCATTGAAGTTGCTCGGTCCTCTCGTGGCCTCTATCTCTCTCAACAAAAGTATACCCTGGATCTCCTCAAGAAAGTTGGCTATTCTGGCTACAAACCCGCAGATATTCCATTGGATGTGAATGCCAAGTTATCTGCAGACCAAATTTCTCCACTCACCTTCACGTTGTGTTCCGCATCCTTCGATATATAAAGGCTCATCCCAACCGCGGCTTATTTTATACACACCAGACTACTTGTCCGATTTGAAGTTATTCTGATGCCGATTGAGCCGACTCTCTGGACGATCACTGCTCTACTACTGGTTATTATGTTTACTTGGGCTCCCGTTTAGTTGCTTAGCGAAGCAAGAAGCAATCAGTTGTTGCTCGTTCCAGTATTGAGACCGAATATCGTGTCATGGCTAATACTGGTTCTGAGTTGCTGTGGTTTCGACAATTCCTTACTGAATTGGGCTTTGCTTCTGCCAATCTACTCGTCATATTCTGTGACAATCAGGCGGCCATCAACATTGCCTCCAATCCAATATTTCATGAGCGGACTAACAACAATGAAGTTGATTGCCACTTTATTCAACAACATATTTTCTAAGGGCGACTTTTTACTCCTCACCTGAAGTCCAAAGATCAGTTGGTAGACATTTTCACAAAGTCCGTTTCTGGAACTCAGCTTGATTCGGTTGTTAGCAAGCTGGGATTACTCGACATCTTCAAACCAGCTTGAGGGGGAGTGTTGTGGGCCCTACGTTAGAGCACATATGGACATTCTAGACCAATGTTGTGAAAATCGAATCGTATCGTAAATCGTTAATACATCTTGAATCGCAAATCGTGTATCATAAATAGTAGAATCGTAAGATTCATAAGTGTTTTCCCTCAAAATTATTAATATATGAAATAACAAAAAATATATCTAAACATGAGCAATTCTCCAACTTTCTTTCAATATTAAGTAAATTCTATATAATTAGTTCCTTGGAGCTCAAATTTCAATGCGCCAACTCCTAAAAGTATAAGACCAGTATATAATCCAACTATACTGTGAAAAGTCAATAATTAATTTAAAAAACCTTCAAAAAATCAAAAGGTCTTAAATGCTCATCAACTCTAGCCTTAAAAACCACTAAAACGAAATGTTTCATGCTTTCATACTCCTAATAATCCCATAATTCTATTATTTATACGAATTGTAAGATTTGTTGATAGATACGAATCGTTCCTTTTATTATATCGTATGAATCGTAAAATACGAATCGTGTATCGTAAGATTTTAACAACCATGGGTGTGGGACCCAAGTCAGAGCAGAGTTGACCAAAATCTCATTACCTGTGTAACTGATTGTAATTGATTAGGTGTCTATATTCTTTTCCTAATTTAGACCCTAGATTAGCTCTTATTCTTTTATAAATTCATGTACCTATTCAGTGTATACGATCGATCAATACAATATACTATGAGAAATTCTTCCCCAATCTCTTTTCCCCATTCTATTTTTCTACAGAGACCTTGGAGGATTGAAGGTACTACAGTCGTTCCAATACTAAGTTAATGGCCTTTCTAGTCACTGGGGCATTGTCATGAGTCATATCAGAGGAAGGGACAGCGGAGAGATAAGCGTGCTGTCGCTGACCATCAAGTTGGTAGCATGAAGCAATTAGATGGTTGGTCATCTTGCAATAAGTGCAAAAAACGAATACTCTTCTTCCGTGGGCCTCTGGTGTTCCTACGGCTAGCAGAAGAAGACGTGGAAGAGGCAATAGATGAAGCCAAGTGTGCCAAATACCGAGCCAGAGGCACAACAAGAAGTCCAGAAGAAATAACAGTTCAGGTTGCAATCTGAGAAGAAGAAACAGTGTTGTGCACAGTAAAAAAAGGGAGAAAAACACCGCTGAAGTGGACCCCAGCAAGCATGAACGAAAGCAGAAGCCTAATAAATGCAAAGTACCAGTAGAGGCGACACCAGTGAAGACGATAAAGACAAAGCAGATGACTGCAGAAGCAGATATAGGTCAAAAACCTGACCCAACGCACAATGTTCAGGGGCAGATCAGAGATGAAGACACCTGAAATGGGTCCAACCAACCACAAGCCAAATCAAAAGCCTCGTAGATGCAATACAGAGGCAGAGGTGAATGTGGAGGTGCAAACATGTTGTATGCATGCAGATCTGAAAAACAAAAATCCTAAAACTAGGTTGTATGGCAGTGTTGTAACAATGCTGGAAAACCAAAAAAAAATGGGCCCCATCTTGGACTGAAACCCTAGGTCAACCGTAGACGATGGTAGGTGGGCCAGGGGCGAACACTACTACCAAGTTTGAGGATGATCTGAAAGCAAGGAACGTAGATCGAAGTAAAAAATCCCAAACAGTGGTGTGTTAGTCGTTCCAAGTAGATGGAGATAAAACCTTAAGGGTGAATGGCCCACACAAGCCAAAGCCAAGATCAGGCTACACAGATAGATTGTCCCTCAAAAAACGGTAGGCGTAGGTAGGGGTTCTGCCGACAGAAGCCTCGCAGGATGAGAAATTGACGACCGGGAAGATATCTGTGTAGAAAGAGACCAGTGGCAGAGGAACCAACTTTAAATCTGAAACACTACTGTAAAATCTTGGATGAAAGCCCGAAATTAAAAAGGGTGCGGCAACACTATTGGGACCTAAATGGGTTGCGGCAACAAAACAGATGGGAATACAGGGATGGCAGCAACTAGAAGTGGCTTGGGCAGGTGACGGGAATACCCAGATGGGATCTGAAAGGTGACGACAAACGGGGAGGGTCTAAAAACTGGGGCAACAAAGCAGCAAGTTCAAGTGAAGAATGGCAAGGCCAAAGGCCTTTAGACGAGTTCAGCCAAAGGGAGGGGTGTTAGAGAAAATTGGAGGACTTGGCGGGGTCTGGCCAAAAGGACAGAAGGCAGAAAGGGGAAACGATGAAGGACAAGGACAGGATGAAGGATGGAGATCATGGCAGAAGGGTTTTAGAAAAGGTTCTGGCCCAAAGGGATGGGAATCGACAGGGCCAAGGCATGTCCTGGGTTCCTTCAAAGGGAAAGGAAGTGGGACAAGGACAGCAAAAGAGGATGGGTTCGTTGGTTTTTTAGAGTTAGCAAGGCTTAAGGTAAAAAAAAAACGAAAATAGAGAAGGGAAGAAGAAGAGAAAGATAAGAGATAGAAGAGAGGTACCTAGAATTGGAAGAGGTTTCTCACATATTCTGTGGCTTCTCGCCTTCCTTATCTTCTCACCAAGGTTCGTTGATTTCTCACCAACACATCATACGCATAGAGCAAAGTTTCCACAACAGAATTCGTTTTCTTTTCTTCTTATTGATCAATCACTAATGAAGGCTACATCATGTATTTATGCTAATTAAATTGGAAAAAAGACTAAAATACCCCTATTACATGAAAATACCCTCAAATAACACCAAAATACCAATCTAAATAATGGAATAAATAAATAAATAAAAAATACAATAATGCTAAATAAAACTAATGTCTACATAAAGAAATTGGTCGTGGTGCTCCGCATCACAGTCCCTGTTTCGTTCACAACTAACAGATAGTGGTCTTGCCTAAGCTTGACCTATAGGAACCACGTTAGACCAAGTTGACCGAAGACCCTCACTTTCTTTATTTAACCCATTACTCCTTTCAACCTAATTCAAACTCAAATTCTTTGAATCTGATCACCATTGCAGTCAAGTGGTATCAGAGCCAATGTTCACCCGGCCGATCGAAGGCTTACAGGCTTCATCGTGAACAGGTGAGATAGTCTCCATCAAGCAGTTATCTGAGCCTTGATCAAATCATTCCCAAACGAAGGTTTGCCCTTCTTCATTATGATCCTTCACCAAATGGTATTCAGAACCTCACTTGGAGAGTGATTAAAAAAAATAAAATATAAAAAATAAAAATGGATCGCAAATCTTATAGCTTCCGACATTTCAATATCCTCGAGTAGTGCCCCGAGAAATCGAGTCGTCGTTCAAGCTGAGTGGAATGAAGTCAAACAAAACATGCAACAAGACATCCTATTCCAACAACATAAGAATGGTTGGTCTAGCAGAAATCTAGTTTGTGTTACTGATCATCAACAGCATTTCCATGCGAGAAAACAAAGATTATCATGAAATAAAATTTATTTTGGGATTTCCCTCGAAATTCTTCTCTCCCAAGTGGATTCCCGTTTCTATCTTCTTCTACTCTTCTTAGGATTCATATAATGGCCTGCTCGAATACCACTTAGGTGCGGGCCATTATACAAATCCACCAGAAGAATAAGAGGAGAAGAAGATAGAAACGGGAATCCACCAGGGAGAGAAGAATTTCAGGGAAAATCTCAAAATAAATATCATTCCATGATAGTCTGTGTTTTTTCGTATGGAAATGTTGTTGATGATCAGCAGGTCCAACTGGATTTTTGCTAGCCCAACAATTCTTATGTTGTTGGACTAGGATGTCTTGTTGCATGTTTTATATGACTCCGTTCTACTCAGCTTTGGTGATGAGTCGATTTCCCCACTACCTAAGAATATCGAACTGTATGAAGCCATTAGATCTGAGATCCACTTTTTTTTTAATCACCCTCCAAGCGAGATTCTGAATACCATTTGATGAAGGATATCTCATACGTTCATAATGAAGAAGGGCAAACCTTCGTTAAGGAACGGTTCGATCAAGGCTCATATAACGGCTTGATAGAGACTACCTGTTCACAATGAAGGAGGGAAATCCTTTGACCGGTCGGGTGAAAACTGGCTCTGAAACCACTTGACCGCAATGGGAATTTGAGTTCGAATCAGGTTGAAAGGAGAAATGGGTTAAACAAAAGAGAGAGGGTCTTTGGTCAACCTGGTCTAATGTGGGTCCTACAAGTGAAGCTTAGGCAAGACCATAGTCTGTTAGTGGTGAACAGAATAGGGACTGGGTTTTAAAAGAGAGGGTGGTGAGTGGTTTGTAAATGGGGAGGTTTGATGGAGTTGGTGGTAAAATGAATTCATCTTCCACATTTCCTTTTCTTTTGTCCTTTGGTCCTTATAGCTTCTTGCAATAAATCCCCTTGTATGCTTCTCATGCAAAACTTTTTCCTTTCATCTTCAACATCCCAGGGTCGCCTCATTATATTGAGTCTAAAAAGATTTCTTCCTTTGATGAGGATGGGTCCAACCACAAGATGCAGATAAAGGAAAGCTGTTGAAAACCAACTCAAGATGTCAATAGCTACAAGTGCCAACTCAAGTAAGAGATAATTGGCAACTAAGCATCCAAAAATTCCCAAATCAAATAATTAAGAATCATAAAACAAACACCCAAAAAAGTCCAAACTCGATGCAAGGAGAGTACAGCAAACAATGAGAACTGGATATAGAGAAAGGCGAGCAGCAACATTGAAAGCATTAAAGAAATGTGAATTGCCAAACAAATGTGCAAAGAAGCCCAATTCGGTCTTGTGAGAATGGGCAAGAAAACATCCAAAAAAACCCAGTTCCATACAACAAAAATTGGTAATCAAAAATCAAAAGAAGCCCATATTGATCTAAGGACAACTGACAACCAAATATTTAAAGAAGTCCGTGTCCATTTGAGGAGAACACGCAATCAATCTTCCCAAGAAGCCCACATCGAACCAAGGTGAACTGGCAACGAAAAAAATTGCCAAAGCCCAAACCTATCATTGAATACATGTAACGACCCGATTCAATGGCCGTGTTTATATATATATATATATATATATATATATACAACCTCAATAATCCATTCTCCATTCATAACATATAATATAATCATATCAAAGTACGCATATGGTACATCTCCATCCCAATCCCATAAATAAATAACAGATCATTTATTGTCTCAATTATTAAACTACCCATACATATCAAGGATGAATAGCGATTGCCCAGCATCCCTACAACCACTTGGGATGTCCTATCACTCGTCCTCAGCTATTAAAAACCTGAAAAATAAAGAACATGAGCCCACTTGGCACAGTAGGGGAACAACAAAACCCACGTCCAATATAAACAAATGTGTAATAAAATGTAACCCTGTTAGTCTCAGAATATAAAAACCTAATAAGTTGCATCGCACAACATTCTAAGAACAAATAACACTCATTGACCATAACATAAAATTACACACTAAACATTTGTATAAAAGAGCATTTTTTTTTTTATAAAAGAACATATTATCACCCCACATATCTCATAATAGCCAACAGATCTAATATATTATGAATGCAATGCATGATGCCCATGCTCATGCGATGCAGCTCAACACCACACACATACCACCCAAGTGCGCCCCGTCACCAGGTCACTCACCCTAGGATTGTTACCGACTTAAGGGCTCCAGGTACACAAGTCTTTACTCGACTTAAGGGATCCATGCACACCACTCTTATACCCGACTTAAGGGCTCCAGGAACACCACTCTGTACCCATCTTAAGGACTCCAGGCACACCACTCTTATACTCGACTTAAGGGCTCTAGGCACACCACTCTTATGCACACCCGCATGCACATGCCATGCCATGTCATACATGCCAACATATCACATGTCTAATACCATATTTCCCAACACATAACCAAAATATATATTCCATGCATGCCCAACATAACATCATGCATGATCCATAATAACCAATGTATATATCCAACCATTAGCATATCTCATGTCATTAATAATATAACCAACATACCCAAACATAACTTAACATATCCCCATGCGATTATAGCAACAATCCAACATAACTAACAATAACATATGTATAATCAATAATGCATCTAAAGTTCCCAATCAGGATTCATTGCACACTCATACAGATGATAATATCACATGTAATTACAAATGCCACTATTCATCAAACCATATCAAGAAAAACATGTGTAGCCTAAATAAAATATCCATATAAATTCATAAGTATAATATGGTTCGGTCACACTACCTCGAAGTTGACAAAATCGAGTCTTAAAATTACAAAGCGAGTTGCACATGATTAATCAGCTGCGATTTGGTATAAGGATATAGAAGAATGAGTATAATAATTTCAGAGAGGAAAACCATTTCTTTCTTTCAATTGGGGTACTAATTGGTTCATTCACCATTTATTTATTTTATTTTCTTTTACAAGGATGACTTAGATCTCTATCACGGCTTGAATCCATAAATGAGGACCAAAGGAATTGGAGAGAGACCCAACCTCAATCCAAGACGGTGAATTTAGCCAATTACATTAAACAAAGATGGATGGTCGCAATTAGAAATTTACTCGCTAATGAGCCAAGTCCAGACAGTCCTTTAAAAGTTTCCAAGTTTCAATCTTGTTTGGCAGCTCTAAGCTTTGGACTGCAAGGCTGAATTGTAGTGGTTTACCAACCTGTCTCATACAGTTTTGGGACTGAAAAACAGTCCCAAAGTCTATCAGTACTTGATGCCAAACAGTCCTGAAATTTGGAAGCAAAAGGGTTGCGATAAGGGACCACTCGGGGCTAGGCTTAAAGATCTGATTCAGACAAGTTAAAGACAGGTTTTACTAAGCAGATCTGGGTGGAGTCTGGGCCCAAACAGCCCCATGTATCAAAAGGTTTTGAAGACTGAAAATCAGTCCCAAGTATCAACATTTGGGGGACTGAAAAATCAGTCCTAATACCAACAATTTGGAGACTGCAAATCAGTCCTAATATCAATGGTTCATGGGCAGATTTTCTTTTCTGATTTAAGTAACATACATTGTAATAATGCTGAAAGTAAAGTAGGAATATAAAAGAAACAATAAGTAAGGAGACCTACTTGTTTAACAAAAGAGCTGACCAAGGGCTGACAAGAAGTAGCCAACGCCCAGTCAGTTCGGTGGTTGGTAGCAAGGTAGATGATGGCGTGGGCTGACCAATAGAGACATAGACCTTCTTAGGGTGAGAGTTTCCTTGTAACTACTGCTGGCCGAAACTGAATGGAAAAGGGGGTTTGATAACTGGAAAGGGGAGGAGAGATGAGAGGTGAGATAGGGAAGTAGAGAAAGAAGGAGAGATGTAAGAAACAATGGAAGAGAATGGGTATTTCATTCTTCTCAACTTCAGTTATGCATGAGAGTGGGGAGAAGTAACACCTCCAAGCTCTCCCTCACCAGGATTTCTCCCCTCCAAGATTAGATTTTCAGCTTCTTCCACGTCAAACTCCCTTAGGATGATGTATTGATCTTGCATTAAGTGGAATGGGGGATAGACATGATGTTGATTGGTCAAATGGAGGGTTAATTCCTTGCTAGAATAGGGGGCTTGGCAAATTGCTTGGAGATGGGGCTTGGCAAATTGCTTGGAGATGGGGCTTTGCATGGAGTGGATTGGCCCCAAATTGGGTTTTGGGCTTGTAGAAAGCAATGAAATTTGGAGGAGATGATGAGTTGGACTTGTAGTTGGGAAAATGTGGGTCTTTTCCCCATGTAATGGATGGATTGGAGTCCAACCCTCCCCTCTCCAACCCTTGCGGGGTATGGTGCTGATTGGATTAGAATGGCCTTGAAAGGGGCTGAGACTTCGAGAAATTTGGGGGTTTTCACCTAATTATGAAATTAAGCTTGAGAATAGCTTGAATGGATGACTTATGCATGTTTGTATTTGTTGTGTGATTTGTTTAGTGCCTAATTCTCCCAAGGCCGGTGCTAGTCTACCCAAGGAGAACCCGGAGGCATTGTATGATGAATGAGTCGTATCAAGGGTGTTCAAGAAGAATGAGGGAGGTGGAGGATGACTTATCCACCACTGCTTGATTCATCACCATTTGCGATGGTGACTAACAGGGACAGCTGCTCTTACAAGAGCGAGATCATGAGGGAACACGTGTCCTGCTTCTCCACCATCACTTCCGGCGCTGCTTCCAACTTCAACGGCCAAGCCCTCTGTCCCTGCATGATAGCCATTGACCCAACTCTCCCATTTGAGACGAATGGAGGGGTGTCGGCGGCATACCCAAGCATGTAGGAGAATCTTCTACTGCTTTTTTTTCCAATCAGCTGTGGCTCCAATGGCCAGTCTGGGGTCGAATTTACAGGGTACACATGAGATGGGTGGTTGTAATTTATCTGGAAACTGGCCTGGGTCTGATCACAAGTTGGAGAGGGGACAATAGCAGCTGCAGTTCACGGTCCTTTCCCAAACCCTTCTCGTTTTCGTTCCACCAATAGCACTTCTAGAAAGCCAACTACGTTGCAAATTAGTGACTCGTGTACTCAAGCGAGATTCTTACTCATTTCCGATCCAAAATCTAATCAAATAGATTGAAGGAAGAAAATTCCAAGAAAAATAGAGAAAAGAAGAAAAGAGGAAAAGGGCGGAATTCGATTTCTAAGAAACTTCCATCATTTCTAATGTATTCGTCGACGACTTCGACGCTGCTCTCCCCACCGCTATCACCACCTTGCGATTCACTGCCCCACTCGCCTATTGGGTTTACGATGCGTCGTTCAGTTTCAACGGTCACAACGACAGAATCGATTGGAAAATGGAACAGACCTGTGGGAAAAGAGAAGAATCGCTGAAAGAGAAAAAAAAAAAAGCAGAAAAAGAAGAAGGGAAGGCTGCTTGTTCTCTCTGCTATTTTTCTTGGGATAATGAGAAGTGGGAATGCAACTGGTTTCTCTAGGGGAGACCTCCAGCGTAGACCACGTACAGCAAGGATCCATTTGCACGAGGGGTAAGTAGTAGGGGTCTCTTGACTAGGGAGCGGGGTGACTTTAAATTGAGATTATTTTAATTTATTTGATATTTATAGTGGTAAAATAAAATATTATGTGAATAAAAAATCTTATTTGATAATGATAAGAAAGGTAATTTGATATATTAATATTTTTAGAATTTTTTTATAAAATATAATTATTAAATAATATTCATGAAGTAAATTTTAATAATATAACTTATAATAATATTATTATTTTTTTATAATTATAATTTAAAATGAACACCTGCATTCTAATATTAAAAAATAAATAAAGAATTTTTTTAATATTATTATTTTAAATCCTAATAAATGAATAAAAAATATCAACATATCTTTTCATAAAATTATAATTTTTATTTTTTATATTATATGAATTTAATAAAAATATTAATCTTCATAAAATTGTTAATATGTCAGGTTACCTCTGCTTACAGTTACCCCTACTCCCGAGTAACCCCTGCAAAATTTACCCTTCATCCAAATGCATTACGTTGAAAATATTGATAATTTTTTAAAATAAACATTCAACAAAATAAATTGCTAATTTCTCCAAAAGATATTACCATGAACAAACTCTTTCGGAGTTTCAAGACCCTTTCGAAATTTGGACAGAATCACTCCTTAAAAATAGGACATTTTGACAATTATGTTTCATAAAATTTTATTTTTATTTTTTATATTATATGAATTTAATAAAAATTATTAATTCTTATAAAATTGTTATGTCAGGTTACCCCTGCTTACAATTACCCTTACTCAAGGGTAACCCTTATAAAATTTACCCCTCATCCAAATGCATCATGTTGAAAAATGTTGACACATTTTTAAAATAAAGTTCTAAGATAATAAATTGCTAATTACTACAAAAGAGATTATGATGAACTTAAAACTCTTTCGGAGTTTCGAGACCTTATGGAAATTTCAAAAGAATCACCCCTTAAAAATAGGATATTTTGACAATTATGTTTCATAAAAAAAAAAAATTATTATTTATATTAGATTGATTTAATAAAAAATATTAATTCTCATAAAATTGTTAATATGTTAGTTTGCCCCTACTTACAGTTACCCCTACTCAAGGGTAACCCCCGTAAAATTTACTCCTCATCCAAATACATCATGTTGAAAATGTTGACACATTTTTAAAATAAATTACAAACAAAATTAAATTGCTAATTACTTGAAATATATTATTTTTTAATCATATATATATATATATATATATATATATATATATATATGTATTGAAAGATTTTAATTTTATAATATATAATTGATAAAAAAGAGGAAGGCAAGGGGTATTGAGGGGTAGGGTATTGTGAATACCCCAACTTCCAAAGGGGTATTAAAAAATGGGATAAGAGGGGTAAATTTTTAAATTTTTACCCTCACTCCCTTGTTACCAAATGAGGGTAACAAGGGTTAACAGGGGGTTACCCCCTCTTAGCCCCCATCCAAACGCAGCCCAAGAGTCCTAATCACTGAAACAATTTTACTGCGAGTATAGGTGAACAATATAAATGTAAGTAATAATATAGTGTGAGTAACAGTATCAGTGTGGGTATATATAATGTGAGGAACAATATCAGTGTGGGCATATATAATTTTTTTAAAAAATATTTTTCAAGTTCCTTTCAAAACATAACTCAAAATATAATCAAATTACCCCGCTTAAAAAAATCATTAAATAATTGTGATAGTATTGTGGCTTAGCAACACAGTGGAAGTAAAGCCCATGTCTCCGATATATATTAATTGAATTTAAGTCCAGTTGAATGGAGAGTCTATATTGAGGTCGGCAGAACTATACAAGTAGAATTATTGTGAGCAAAGCAATATCCAAACATTTTATGTTATCACCAAAAAACAATTGTCTCTTTTACTTCGTTTTACTCCCATAACGAAATTAATGACTACTATACCTGAAAGTTTTATTCTCTTTAGATTTTGTATATATTTGGCTACATTCTACTCAAACATTCGTAAATGCATTAATAATCTAGTTTATTCTTACATCATATTTATAAAAAAAAATTATATTATAAAAATAATAACAACTACAAATATTATGCACGAATAAAATTTTATTACAATCACTTATTATAAAAACAATATTTAAGAATTCCACGTTTAGGGCAGGCGGATGGTACTTACCGCATATTGTGTCTCCAACAGACAATTGCATCATAAAAAACTTCCCTTGTATTTCCATTATATTCCTTTTTTCAGAACTTTTTTAACATTTTTATCCCATCTCTCATAGGGTCATTGTCAAACCCTGTTGGATGTCAACTATATTTTAAAAAAAAAAATTAAGAAATTCATCAAAATGCATAATGTACATGTGTCCTGTGTGTATGAATTCATCGAGGGCAAGGTTAAAAGTTGCATATGAGTGGTGCCTTCACGGGTTAGATGGCTGCACGGGTCAAGTGGTAGCTGGAACCCGTTTGTATATGAAGAAGCCTAACCATGTTTGGCTATGCAACATTAAAGTTAAACTCGCCCATTTAGAAAATTACTGAAATGCAAGCTCAAGGATTAATAGAATTCCTTCTACCATCACCTTTAGCAAGTTTTCGTTTGAATGGTTATATGGTAAAATTACATGTTATTTCTCCTTAAAAGTTTTTTGTTGTACATGTTTTGTTTTTCGTCCTTATAGTGAGCGTACAAAAGTATCTGCACGATTTGCTATGTATGTTTTTTTTTTTTGGTTATGGTGAGGGTCAAAAAGTATATCGCTTTTATGATCCAAGTGCACAAAAAATATATGTTTTTTCTTGAATATATTCTTTTTTATTCTGTTCCTTCAAATTATAGCACTTTTATTAAGTTTGAGCTTCTACATATTGACTCTTTCTGTTATATTGATGATATGTTTGCATTGCTTAGCTCTGTTTCTCATATTTCTTCTACTTCTATTGAAATCGAGTCCTCTACAGATATTAATCATCATGTCCTACAATTGTCACCCCTTTAACCTTTGATGATGTGGATTGTCACGCCCCGACCCGAAGGGTGGGATTGGAACGCGACTGATTTTTTTTTTTTGAAAGCTAAGACAATACAAGCACTCTAACTGGGCCGGATCAACAGTTGGGCCCAAAGGTCATACATGATCCCATCATCTGGACTTAAACATATACCATAAGTTTATCCAACAAATAGACATAACAAATAACACATCAAGATTACATAATCCCAACCATTAAATTTTCATTAAACACTATCAGAGTAACTACAGAAGCATAGTAGTTTTCAATACATAACATTGATACAAACTAAATACCACACCTGGTACTTTACAAAAACAAGAGGTTCCAAGAACCAGAAAGCAAAGATAAGGGTATTCTCCTCAGTGGTAATCCCAAAACAACACCGCAGCTTGTCCACTCTAAGCCTGAAATAGAGGGTTCTCCTCCTCTGCTTCATCTCCTGAAAGGTGAGTGGGGTGAGCTAACTAGCACAGTGAAGGAAATATAACAGTGCAGTTAAGTAAACAACAGGTTAGCAATAATCAACAGTTGCAATAATATCTCATGCTTGATAACAAATAAGCATAATATCAGCATCAGTCCCATAATTCATCATTTCTTTCCCAATACTACTGTCATCCACCGCAACCCCTAGATACTATCTTGACACCAATAGTATTAAGTCCCCACACAGTCAAAATACATCCTTTCAAGTACATGTCTGATATGCACCTCAAACCAGTACTGACACACCTTGCCAGTCACTATCAACCCACCTAGTCCAATAGACGTAACCGACACCTCAACTCGGCTAAGGTTCAATAGTAAAAGGTTACGTGGAAGCAGTATCACATCTCATATGATCAATATCATAATATTCGCCATCGTCATAAGCACTCTTACCATAGTGCATCATGTCTAGGCACATGAGTGGGTTCATCAACTTGAAACCACTCATTGCTCCAAAATACATCTCAAGTAACAAAACCTGTTTACATCTACTGCAAAGTCAAGTTCCCTCACCGTATATGTGTGGTTTCGCGGTCTCTGTTCAAACAAACAGACAAGTGCACAATCAATATACATAGCATCAAATACATACACACAATTAGTATTTCAAAATCCCACGTTTTCCCAAAAATATCTAAGGTATATGGAATTGAGTCTCCTACTTGATTTCTAACCATTTTAAATTACAATAATCCACAAGATAGTAAATAAAAAGGTGCTCAATCCAAAACTCATATTGTCTTCTGGGCATTGACCAGATTGACTTATTTAGTTAGGTCAGATTCTCAGGTCACTTCTCGGTTGTCTTCTGGATAGGACCAAATCTGACATTTTGAGTAAGGCCTCGAGGTCACTCAGTGCCCGACAAATATAGCGTCGGCCTGAAAGTGAGATCACTCAGTGCCCGACCAATAGAGTCGGCCTGGAAGTGAAAACAATAGTATATACACTATAATAATAAGAGAAGATGGTTAGTACACATTTTTAGACTAACGAGGGATACTAACATCACATGCAATCAATAACAATCAAATAAGAACATTTTACACTTTCAAAAACTGGGTCCCTCGGAACATGCCTCGGAACCAGGTACTGTGGCATCGGATCATCCGAACTACACCTAAACTAGCCACTGACCTTGGATCATGGGTCTGACTTCGGATCGTCCAAAGATCGGGTCTCGGATCATCCGAAGTCCATCCGAACCGAAAAATAGAGAAAACAAGTCTCGGTGTGTCTATGCACTTCGGAACATCCGAAGTGAGGCTCGGATCGTCTGAGTGGGGTTCAGTCCTTCTGAGCTCTGCTCGGATCGTCCTGCTGAGTCAAACTAGCCTCGGGCGCTTCTGGGCTTCGGGTGAAGCTCGGAACGTCTGAAGGGTCCTCTCGGACCGTCCGAGAGTCGTCTTTCTCCACTGTCTGCAACAGCAGACAGTGACGGTAGACACACTGTGAAATACGAATCCGGAAACAGTGGGTTTTCCGGATTCGGTTTCCACACCTAGCCTGTCCGATGGACACCTCTAGGAGTCATCTTTCCATGGGGAGAGGTTTGGAGCTTTGAAGCTCACTATGCCATCCGATTTTAGCACTGAAAGCTCACTGATACAAAGAAAACTAAATTTTTCCTTAACCTTTAAAACCATTTTACACACCCAAAACTTAACCAAAATCAATTTTTCTTGATCCTAAAGCACTTAAAATTGAAAAGGAACACAGTGGTTACCTTCACTAGAGTTCCTTGGCTAAAATCTGGTCTTTTGAAAATCTTTCCCTCTTAAGCTACGGGTGACTGAAACAGGAAAAACAGAGAGGGAAGGGATTGGTTGGTATGGTTTTCAGGCAGCTGAGACAGAGACAGAGAAGAGAAGAAAGTCTGAGGGAGTCTGAGCTGTTGGGGAAGAGCTGAATTTATAGGAATTCAGCTGGGAAAGGGAGCCGGATGGCCACTGCATGCCGCTGCATGCAGCGGGTACGGACGTCCTGAACAGTGGAAACACTGTTCGGTAACTTGGGTTGCAAATAAGTCCTCTACAAATTTCGGATTTTGCAAAAAGGCCCTTGAATTGTTAAAAAGCCGATTTTTAACTAAACATAAAATTTTGAAAGCTCAAAAACTTAATCCAACCTTACAGATAGGTTGGGTTTTAAAAACTTTGATTTCCATAAAAAATTGGAGATTTAACTCTCATTAAAAACCATTGATTTAAATAAAAATCATAATTTAACACTATTTACTTAATCAAACAAATGTTAAATAAAATAATTTAGAAACCTTATTTTGGAGTGCAAAGGAATAACTATACCATACTTAAAATGGTCTAACATAAAATACTTGTTTCGAAATTTATTTCGTGTACAAAATCATTTAAAATAATTATTACTCCCTTTTGGGGTTTTGACGGGCGGTTTTAAATATCATTTTCTGAAAATAAAATTATGTTAAAATCAGAAATACAAATCATTTATTAAGGAGAATAATATCATCTAATAATAGTCACATAACCACACACTTTTAAAAAAATAACAAGAAGCGGTAAATTACCATTTTGCCCCTCCAGCTGAACGAGTTGGATCACTGAGCTTTCGAGCTCGGATTGGGCCACACCTGGGCTTTCCCAAAGCCCTGACCGTAATCTTCAAGATTAACCGGTTCAAACAAGATTTATTGAGCTAAAACACGCCTAAACTGGGTCAGGGTATTACATCCTACCCCTCTAAAAGAAATTTCTTCCCGAAATTTAAAACAAACTTTTACTTTTTTGGCCTGTGAACAAGCCAGGGTACAGCTTCCGCATCGTCGATTCAGGTTCCCACGTCTCATGTTACACGTCGCGATGTTGCCACAACACTCGCACTAGAGGAATAGACTTCCTCCTAAGCTCTTGAGTCCGACATGCTTGAATCTTTACTGGCACTTCCTCAAAAGTTAGGTCCTCTGAGACTTCAATCTCTTCCAAACTTATCACATACGATAGATCAGACTCGTATTTCCTTAACATAGATACGTGGAACGTACTATGCACTCTCTCCAAAGCTTGAGGAAGATCCAATTGATAGGCCACTTCACCTATCCTCTTCAAGATCTCAAAGGGTCCAACATATCGAGGTGATAGTTTTCCCTTGAGCCCAAACCGTTGCACTCCATAACATGGTGCCACACGTAAGAAAACTCTGTCGCCAACTGCAAACTCCAAAGGTCGTCGCCTTTTGTCAGCATAACTCTTTTGTCTGCTCTGGTTGTCTTGAGACGTTGTCTGATCACTTTAACTTGTTCTAACGTCTCACGCACTAGATCAGGTCGTAGCAGGGCTTTGTCTCCTACCTCTGCCCAACAAAGAGGTGATCTACAAGGTCTGCCATGCAAAGCCTTGTATGATGCCATCTGTACACTAGAGTGATAACTGTTGTTGTAGACAAACTCGATCAAAGGCAAGTGATCTTCCCAACTTCCCTGCATGTCCATCACACAAGCTTTTAGCATATCATCCAAGGTTTGAATGGTTCTCTCTGATTGACCATCCGTCTAAGGGTGAAAAGCAGTGCTGAAGCATAGGTTAGTCCCCAACTCCTCTTGCAATCCTTACCAAAACCTTGATAAAAACCTCAGATCTCTATCAGATACAATGGATACAGGTACTCCATGCAATCTGACTACCTCTTTTAAATACAATATACTTAGAGTAGCCAAAGAATCCGTCTTTTTGATCGGCAGAAAGTGAGGCTGACTTCGTCAATCGATCAACTATTACCCAAATAGCGTCGTTCTTCTTAGGAGACTTTGGGAATCCAGTTACAAAATCCATCGTGATATGCTTCCACTTCCATTCAGCCACTTCTAAAGGTTGCATCTTTCCACCAGATCATTGATGTTCCGCTTTCACTTATTGACAAGTTAAGCGCTTCGACACAAACTCTGCTACCTCTCGCTTCAGACCTTTCCACCAGAACAGTCGCCCTCAAGTCATGATACATCTTCGTACCACAAGGATGCACTGCAAAGCGAGAACGATGAAAGTGATCAAGCATCTTTCTCCTGTACTCGTCCGACTTTGGTACAAAAAGTATGTTTTTGAAAGTCAGACCTCCGTCCGCCTTGATCTTCCAATCTTCCAGAGTTACTCCTCCTGAAAGCTGAGTCGCCAACTTCTTCGTTTCTGAATCGTTCTGTTGTCCTTCCAACACCAATCTAATCACTTCGGGTTGCAGAACCAAATTACGGATTCTTGTTGACCCGCTTCCTTCGATCAGCTACAGATCATACTTGGACAAAACTTCCAACATCTTCCACTGCAAGGATGCCATCCTTGCCACGCTACTGTGAGACTTCCTGCTCAAGGCATCGGCCACCACGTTGGCTTTCCCTGGGTGATAAGAGAGACTGAAGTCGTAATCTCCCATATACTCTATCCATCTTCGCTGCCTCATATTCAAGTCTTTCTGAGTGAATATATACTTGAGACTATGGTGATCAGAAAACATATTGAATTTCTCACCATATAAGTAATGTCTCCACAACTTTAACGAGAACACAAAGGCTGCTAACTCCAAATCATGAATGGGGTAGTTCTGTTCATGTCCTTTCAATTGCTTGGAACCATAAGCTACTACTTTCCCCTCTTGCATCAGCACACAACCCAAACCAAACTTGGACTCATCGCAAAACACATCGTAACCTCGTCCTTGCTCGGGTATCACCAAAACTGGAGACGCAGTCAACTTCTCCTTCAGCTCCTAGAATGTTTTTTCACAAGCCTCACTCCACTCGAACTTGATGTTCTTCCTCGTCAGTCGAGTCATCGGCACCGCGATCAGAGAGAAGTGTGGGATAAACTTTCGGTAATATCCCGCTAATCCCAGAAAGCTCCTGATCTCGAACACGTTCTTGGGACTTTCCCAAGTCTTCACCATTTCCACCTTCGCTGGATCTACCGAGATCCCTCCTGGAGACACCACATATCCTAGAAACTGCACTTGAGTCAACTAACACTCACACTTGCTCAACTTAGCGAACAGCTGATGCTCTCGAAGAGTCTGAAGCACAATCCACAGATGACGCTCGTGCTTCTCCTCTGAGAACGAAAAGATCAAGATATCGTCTATAAAGACTATCACAAAGTCTCGCAGGTATGGTCGGAACACACGATTCATCAAATCCATAAACATGGCTGGCTCGTTCGTCAAGCCGAAGGGCATCACGACAAACTTGTACAAACCATAATGCGTCTGGAAAGTAGTATTTGGAATATCTTCTTCTCGAATCCGCAACTGATGGTAACCCTACCTCAAATCGATTTTTGAAAAACACCTAGATCCCCTCAAGAGATCAAAAAGGTCGTCTATTCTAGGCAACGGATACTTATTCTTAATAGTTACCTGGTTAAGCCGCCGGTAATCTATACACAGCCTCATCGATCCATCCTTCTTTTTCACAAAGAGAGCAGGTACGCCCCATGGCGAGTTGCTCTGACGGATAAAACCAAGTTTAAGAAGCTCATCTACCTGCATAGCTAGCTCTCTCTGTTCAGCCGGCGCCATCCGATAAGGTGCCATGGAAATTGGAGATGTTCCTAGCTGTAGGTCTATAACAAACTCTATCTCTCGGCGTGGAGGTAGCTTAGCCAACTGGTCAGGAAACACATCCATAAACTCACACACCACCCGAGGAGTAATAGACCCTACACCACTTACATCTTACCAACCCATGCTTGCCACCACACTACCAGGATACGCCCTAAGGCCAGAGAAAGTGACTCTCATCTTCTCATAGGGAACTAACTTCTCTATAAACCTCTCATTGGTTGAAGAGACCCCACGAATTCTCTTTTGAGAGCAGTCGATCAAGACCTCAAAAACTGACAACCAATCTATACCAAGGATGATATCAAAGCCTGTCATTTCCAGAACCAGAAAATCATAGGACAACTCTACACCGCTAATCTTCAAAACACAAAATCTATACATCCGGTTCAACAAAGCCTTCTTACCCAAGGGTGATACTACCATTAGCGGGTTAGCTATTTCTACCGGTCTCAAATCCAATCTATCACAACAAGCTCTAGAAATAAAGGAATGCGAAGCACCGGTATCAAAAAACACTCGAGCCAAAAGGCTAAAAAGATTAAGGGTACCTTCCATCACTGTATTCTCCACTGGCTCTTCCTTCTGAGTCCCAATCGTGTAGACTCTCCCCTGAGGACGTCTTGTCTTCTCCCCTGACCGTTCTGAGGTGGTCCGTTCCTTGGTGCCACCGAGCCTCTGGAGGTCTGTTGAGAACCTCGAACGACAGACGGCTGCGCCACAGAGAAAGAAACTCCTGCGCCTTGCGAAGGTGCAGCTTTACCGAGACGAGGGCAGTCTCTATGGAGGTGCCCGGTTTGCTTGCAATGATGACACGCCTTTTCCTTTCCTACAGGGTAAAACTTAGAAGTATGCCCAGGCTAGCTGCAGGTGTAGCACGCAAATTGCCGGGAGTCAGACCGACTAAAATGACTTGCGCTAAGCTAGCTTTTCATGAAGGGCGGCTTCTGCTAGTTAAACTTGGCCTTCTTGTCGGAAGAAGGTTTCTGAGAGCTGTCGGTGCTCCGGTTGATGGAGTCCACCGCTTCCACCTTTGAAGCTCGATCGATGATCTCCTCCAAAGTGTCAAAAAGTAGGCCGGCCACTTGCCGCCGTAGAAATGGTCGGAGTCCATTCTCAAAATGCTGGACCTTCTCCTCTTCGTTTGCTGCTATCCAAGGCACGAACTGCATCAAGTAGATGAAGTGCATGGCATACTGTGCCACGGAGTCGGATCCTTGTTGGATGTTGGGGAATTCCCTCTTCCTTGCCTCCTGCACGGTCTTCGGAAAGTAACGGGCCAGAAAGGCTACAGAGAACTCTTCCCACGTCATTGGCTCGTGGTTACGAACCAAGTTCTTTGCTTCCCACCACTCGTAAGCGTTTCCTTCTAGCTGATACGCCTCCAAGGTCACTCGCAAGTCGTCGGTAATAGCCAGGGTGTTAAGGATTCGGCTAATCTGAGTCAGCCAGTTCCTCGCAGCACTAGGGTCTTCTGTCCCCGAGAAACTCGTCGGGTTCAGTCGTTTGAACTCTTTAAGAGCCGAGGTGGTTCTTTCCTCTGGTGTACGGATTGGAGGGTGTCGCATATTTTCAGCTATCTACTGAAATGCTTCAATCGCAGCTCGAATGGCTTCATTGGGTAAGTCACGAGGTGGAAGACCAGTCATCCTCCTACGGTAATTGGTTCCTTTAGCTTTGGGTCGTGACATCTGTTATTTACACTTGTAAATATCATTAACCATTTTAAGAGATTCAAGACAAATCACATAAGTTTGCAAAATTCATTAGAAATCATTCAAATTTGCATTACAAGTACAAGGGTTAGTAGGGTATGAAAACCCTTCAAAACAACAAAACAAAACTGAACCCCTTACAAAAAAAATCTCCCCGTTCCCCCGACTCATTCTAGCCTAATCTTCCGAAGAAGATCCTGCCTCATCACCAAAATAATAAAAGTTGTCCGGACAAGTCGCCGACTTATGCCCGAACACTCCACAGGGCAAACAGGGTATGATCCCTGGTCCGCCAACATAAGGACAATTAGTCATTGTGCTCCCATGCCCGCGAAGTCCGCAAACAGGGCAGATGACATCAATGGGATAGGGGCAATAAGTACAGTTGTCTCCCTCTTGATTGAATAATTCGCACATATAGTCCAAATACTCATCCAAAGGTTGAGTAGCCGCAGTATATTCAAGAGAGCCATTCTTCCCTACAAACTCCTCTAGATTTGGGACATCTCCTACTTCTTCTTCTGGATCAGCCCCAACATGATACTCGGGTGACGCTACTTCCTCTTCCTCATTTGGTGCAACTTCATTGGCGAAGTTTGGAAATCTGGAATCCAAAGAAACCAGGTCGATCGGATTGCTGGGGTCCCCCTGTCCCACAACTCAGTGTACTCTGTATTGCTTTACATGTCTCTTTCACAAAACAGGGAAATGTCAAAAACAATTGCAGTACTAAGTCAAAAACAAGTCTTAATTAGGTTGTAACCCATCACTGTCCTAGAGTTTGAACCGAAGCTCTGATACCAAGCTGTCACGCCCCGACCTGAAGGGTGGGACCGGAACGCGACTGATTTTTTTTTTTTTTGAAAGCCAAGACAACACAAGCATTCTAACTAGGTCGGATCAACAGTTGGGCCCAAAGGTCACACATGATCCCAACATGTGGACTCAAACATATACATAAGTCTATCGAACAAATAGACATAACAAATAACACAGGAAGATTACATAATCCCAACCATTGAATTTTCATTAAACACCATTAGAGTAACTACAGAAGCATAGTAGTTTTCAATACATAACATTGATACAAACTAAGTACCACACCCGGTACTTTACAAAAACAAGAGGTTCCAAGAACCAGAAAGCAAAGATAAGGGTATTCCCCTCAGTGGGAATCCCAAAATAACACCGCAGCTTGTACACCCTAAGCCTGAAATAGAGGGTTCTCCTCCTCTGGTTCATCTCCTGAAAGGTGAATGGGGTGAGCTAACTCGTCCAGTGAAGGAAATATAATAGTGCAGTTAAGTAAACAACAGGTTAGCAATAATCAACAGTTGCAATAATATCTCATGCTTGATAACAAATAAGCATAATATCAGCATTAGTCCCATAATTCATCATTTCTTTCCCAATACCGCTGTCATCCACCGCAACCCCTAGATACTATCCTGACACCAATAGTATTATGTCCCGACACGGTCAAAATACATCATTTCAAGTACATCTCCGGTATGCACCTCAAATCGGTACTGACACACCTTGTCAGTTACTGTCAACCCACCTGGTCCAATAGATGTAACCGACACCTCAGCTCGGCGATGGTTCAACAGTAAAAGGTACGTGGAAGCAGTATCACATCTCATATGATCAATATCATAATATTCGCCATCATCATAAGCACTCTTACCATAGTGCATCATGTCTAGGTACATGAGCGGGTTCATCAACTTGAAATCACTCATTGCTCCAAAATCCATCTCAAGTAACAAAACCTGTTTACATCTACTGCAAAGTCAAGTTCCCTCACCGTATATGTGTGGTTTCGCGGTCTCTGTTCAAACAAACAGACAAGTGCACAATCAATATACATAGCATCAAATACATACACACAAGTAGTATTTCAAAATCCCACGTTTTCCAAAAAATATACAAGGTATATGGAATTGAGTCTCCTACTTGGTTTCTAACCATTTTAAATTACAATAATCCACAAGATAGTAAATAAAAAAGTGCTCAATCCAAAACTCATATTGTCTTCTGGGCATTGACCAGATTGACTTATTAAGTTAGGTCTAGATTCTCAGGTCACTTCTCGGTTGTCTTTTGGATAGGACCAGATCTGACATTTTGACTAAGGCCTTGAGGTCACTCAGTGCCCGACAAATATAGCGTCGGCCTGAAAGTGAGATCACTCAGTACCCGACCAATAGAGTCGGCCTGGAAGTGAAAACAATAGTATATACACTATAGTACTAAAAGAATAGGGTTAGTACACATTTTTAGACTAACGAGGGGTACTAACATCACATGCAATCAATAATAATCAAACAAGAACATTTTACACTTTCAAAAACTAGGTCCTTCAGAACATGCCTCGGAACCAGGTACTGTGGCATCGAATCATCCGAACTACACCTAAACTAGCCACTGACCTTGGATCATGGGTCTGACTTCGGATCTTCCGAAGATTAGGTCTCGGATCATCTGAAGTCCATCCGAACTGAAAAACAGAGAAAACAAATCTCGGTGGGTCTATGCACTTCGGAACATCCGAAGTGAAGCTCGGATCGTCCGAGTGGGGTTCGGTCCTTCCGAGCTCTGCTCGGATCGTCTGGCTGAGGCAAACTAGCCTCGGGCGCTTCTGGGCTTCGGGTGAAGCTCGGAACGTCTGAAGGGTCCTCTCGGACCGTCCGAGAGTCGTCTTTCTCCACTGTGTGCAACAGCAGACAGTGACGGTAGACACACTGTGAAATACGAATTCGGAAACAGTGGGTTTTTCGGATTCGGTTTCCACACCTAGCCGGTCCGATGGACACCTCAGGAGTCATCTTTCCATGGGGAGAGGTTTGGAGCTTTGAAGCTCACTATGCCATCCGATTTTAGCACTGAAAGCTCACTGATACAAAGAAAACTAAGTTTTTCCTTAACCTTTAAAACCATTTTACACACCCAAAACTTAACCAAAATCAATTTTTCTTGATCCTAAAGCACTTAAAATTTGAAAAGGAACACAGTGGTTACCTTCAATGGAGTTCCTGGGCTAAAATCCGGTTAGTTGCTAAGGGTTTCACCTAGGAATATGGTATTGATTACGAGGAGATTTTTGCCCCTGTTGCAAAGATGACTTATGTACACACTTTGATTGTAGTTACATCAGTTCATAAGTGGAACTTATCGCAAATGGATGTTAAAAATACATTTTTGAATGGAGATCTCTCTGAAGAAGTTTATACAATTCTTCCCCGAGGTGTTTTGCTTCGTCATGAGATCTACCATACATTGGAATTTTCTGTTTGTTCCCATAGACTACAGATCGTTGTCCATCTGGTGACCAAAATGTTATCCTCCTGCTATAGCAATCAATACATGCCTGGAATGTGGCCAACCAATTCATGCCAAATAATACATCAAACTCTGTCGTGTCCATTACCAGGTAGTCGAACTTGAATTTGAAATTGGCCAGTTCGGTGTCAATGGAAGTGCAACCAAACCAAGGGATGTGTCGTCAACCGGTGATACTATGGCAAGTGCAGTTGATAAATGTTGTACAAATAAACCAGTAGCAAATACTAAAGATGCAGACAAAAATGAATGCAATGCTCTGGAGTCGAACAATGCTACTACATAAGAACTACCAATAACTGCCATACCTTAGATCACGGAGTGATCTGTTGTCTTAGGTGTGGGGACAAAGGAATACAGTCGTCTTGAAGCTGTTGGAAGAGGTGGCCGTCCTGACTGAGTCTGTGCTCGAGACATCTGTGACTGTGCTGACCTGCCCAGCGGAAGGAATGAATTTCGTGCTTGAGGTAACTTGCGGATCCGTGGACAGTCTCTCTTCATGTGTCCTACTTGTCCACACTGAAAACATGTGATGCCACCCTGGATGTCTGTCCACAAGTGTTGAAGCTAAAGGATGATTAGGGCCATCTCCACCAGTAGATGTTGTAGAAGCTGAAGGCTTACTGGAGTTGGGACGAAATTTCTTGCGAGGTCAATAAGATTTTCCCCCGCTCTAGCTCCTTCTGCTCTCTATGTATGAAAGTTCCCTTTCTCAAGGAGCTAGAACAACAAGATTGACCCTAGAGGGGGGGTAAATAGGTCAATCTAACTTCGTTGGTTCTTTTTAAAATTATCTTGATTGATCAGTTAAGGCGCAATGGATATAACAATCAAGTAGGTGTGTGTTAGTAAATGTGATTAAACAATGAAGAAAATAAAATAGCTCTAACACCACAAGCACAAGGACACAAGATATATAGTGGTTCGATTCGCCAACCTACATCCACTATTAAGACTCGTTCAACCTTGAGCTATCCCCAAATTCACTATGTGGGGACTTACAGCCTCACAATTAGAGTAGGAATTCCACCTAACTCAATCGGCTGGGAATTTCACTCACCATTATGCCAGAGACGACGCTCTAGAGTTTTTTATAGTGGTTCCAGAGTAAATCCCCCTTAATCCACTTTCGGGTCAAAGATTTTAAAAACAAAATTAAAACCAAGAAGCACTTGCCTTGAAGCTCTTTCTCTCTAATGTGTTGTAACGTTTCACCCTTTTTTCCATTGATTAAATCAGAGTAATTTTTTTTTATATATGGAAAAAGAACAAATACGTCACGACGCGAGCTGAGCTTAAGTCCGAAGACCCAACCCTTGACTAGCCCAATCTTAGCACATACGTGAGTCAACTCACCAAACATTTGTGTATGTGCCAGCACAACACTTTGGAAATAACATTTTGGGAATTATAATATAAATTTTTCAATAGAAAGGAAGAAAATAACTTAAAGCTATAAATCCAACATCAAACCATATCCAAAATAAAAGATATCCGAATTAATACATCATTGGATCCTATGATATTATATAGTTCTATCAAAATATCAAAATAATAACTATGAGATCTTAGAGCATCTCCTGATCTATCTCTTCGTCAAGCATGACTATCACTAGGTCCAGCTACTGTTGCTTTACCCCGATCTGTGTTAACATCTAAGGGAAAAATGTACGAGCTTATTCAACTTGCCCAGTAGGAAGATTAGATCATAAAATACACAAATTGTGAAATCTCATAATAATATATAATAAAGGTAACAATAGAGGAAATCTCAAAATATGATTAATACATGTCTCTCAAACACAAGAGAGAAGATGTACCAAATTCTGATAACTCAAAATCATAAATTAATATGCCATGGGTGCCATGCATCAATGATATGTCCAACCATTCCCATGTATTAGATTATAACAAATCATTTCGGATAATAATTCTCAATATTGGGCACTTATGTCCACAACATTTGATAAGGCAATCACCAGGGTGCTGTTACCCATCCACAAATTTATCGAGACTATCAGTGGAGTGTGGTCTTCTCCTTCTGCGTAGGGTTTCAGGATCTACTCAGGAGCTCTTTGGCCCAATTAAGCTATAATATTCATATTAAGGGTCAGGGCCAAAGTCTAACAATTTAACTTATTATATACGAGACCAAGCAAGTCAGGACAATTCTAATTGGCTCACTCAGATCAATTCTCGAATGCAATAATGCATGAGGTAATGTGTGCAATTATGATGCCAAAACCATGCATCAAATAGTTTCTTTCATCAAACATCATTTCTATATAAAATAATGAGTATAATAAAATCAATATCTCATTAAATTAATATTTATCAAAACCATTCACATTGTTGTGCATCAATAAAATAGGAACTCCTACCTGATCGACAGTGATCAACCAAGGATATTCATGCGTTTATTCGAATGGTGTCGAAATCACCCTTGACTCCTTTTGTCCATATACATATTCAAATCAAAATCTATAGATTATTATCACTTAAAATCATTGTCTAGTTTGTTTAGATCTAATCCAGACCTAAATGTCTACTGTATAATTTCCAAGACCTCAAGGATTCCATTCATATTTGATTTTAATAACAAACATATTAACTTTGTGAAATTGTCTCTGTTTCAGGCCAACATATCGACACTGTCGATATATTGCCTCTAGACACAATCGACACATCGATTATCTCAATATGTCGACTGGACTCTGTCTGTTTCTAGTTTATATTTTTTAGTTCCTTTTCAGTCATATATGTATATATCGACACATAATAGTTCGTAAAGTCGATATGTCGAGTTTATCGACATACCCTCCTCATTTGATTTATTAATTTCTTAAGTCGTCCTTTGTTTCCAAACTATATTTATCTTTGCCGACACATCGACCAAGTCGATGTATCATCCGAAGAAACTTTAGTTTCTCTTTATTTCTTTTAGTAAATATTTTCATTATTTTGACCAAAATTATATATGTTATTTATATGATAAATAAATTACATAAAATGAGGATTTAAATTTTTGGGTCCTTACACGTGTGCTTCTTGAAGATCTCACTCAATGTAAGCCGACGCTCCTTCTTGTAGATGTCGTATAGCAATCTCAAACTCAGGGTCACAAGGAAACTTGGTTGAACCAAAGCTTTCCTAGATTATATCTTTTCTTCCTCTTTTCCTCACTGGCAAACTCAATAAAAAAATTCGTTGTTTGTGGCTTTTCTTTCGTCCTCTCTTTCTCACTTTCAAACCCAATCAATAGTTGGTTGTTTATGATTCTCAAACCAAGAGTGTTCATCGATGATTCTCAAACCAAGAGTGTTGATCGTTCCTTAGAGTGTATAACTCTTTTCAGCTTTAGGAAGATAGTAAAACGATCACACAATGCTCGTATTTATAGAGGAGTCTTAACGGTCTTTTAGACTGTCCAGTATAGACAGGTCGATGGCACTAATGGGTCGGTGATCATATTTTATTATCGTTCAACCACTCGACCGTTACGCATTAAATGCACTCCCAACGGTATAATTACTTCCCGGTCGACAGGTCAGTGTCGCTGATGGGTCGACAGTTATGGCACCGAGAGGTTGGTCCATACGATAAGCTCGGTTTGGGGTAAAAACATACTGACAATAGTTTCTAGTTTAAAAACCTGTTACCCAGAACGACTTGTCACCCTTTATCGAGGGGTCGGTCCTGTTACTCTCAATTGGTTTTGAAATACCGATATGTCTGTTTCTTCGAGAGCCCATTTGAGTTCACAGTCCAGAACTCACAAGTCTTTTACCGACGAGTTGTCTACCACGAGGGGTCGCTTAAGTTCATCACTGAGGGGTCGGTACAAACGAGATTCTCGGTCAGAGCTTTCCCAGAATGACAGTTCAATGTTCCAGAACCTCTGTCAATCTGGCCGACCAGTCCTTAACCACGATGGATCGATCCTGTCTCCACAAAGGGGTGGGTGAGAATGACTGGTCGAGCTGACAGTGAACATAATTCATATTTCGAGGTTCACTTCCAATTCACTGTTCAGCTTCCTCTCTAGGCCTTATATGATTTTATCATTTGTTCAACTAAGCCTGGGGATAGTCCTCTCTCAGGTGTGGGTTCCACCTAAGGTCATCTATGGCTATTATACCTGTTTGTGATTGCCATAACGATGAACTTTGAGCCTAGTGGAGCATGATCTTCATTTTTGATCATCTTTGAGTCTTCAAGCTTCTTAGAAAGTGCTTCTTCCCGAGTCATGGAATTGATAAACAGGGACTTGGTGCCGATTCCATCAGTTCTTGCTCTACAATGCTAGCTCTGCTGACTACCTTCACGAAAGTTATGTATTTGAAGATTGTCACCTTAGCCCTGATTTTGAGGTGTAGACCTTTCTCAAAGTTCCGAGCTTTCTTATACTCGGTGTCCATCATGTATGGGTCGTAGCAAGAAAGTCTGACGAACTCTAACTGATACTCGACAACTATCATGCTTCCTTGAGTTATAACTATGAACTCGTGGACTTTGAGTTCATTCTCTTCTTTCGGAAAACATTTTGCTAGGAAGATCTCTATGAAGTTCTCCCAAGTCATCTCTGCCATTGTTCGGCTGGTTTCCACTATCCCACCATTTACCCGCATCATCTATGAGTTGTGATGTGGCCAAGATAATTTTATTTTGATCGTCTATGATCCTCAGCAGTTTCAGGATCTTGGTGGTGTTCACGATCTAGTTCTTAGCTCCAATGGGTCCCTCATTTCCACGAAGTAAGGGGGACGCTGCTGTTGGAAGTTCCTGACAAGAATCCTATCTCGGGAGTCAATCGTGGTATTTGTACCACCGCCTGTCTGATTCTACTGCAGCACTGAGTTTACTACTGCTTGATCAAAACTTTGGAGATCAGGAGGCACGGGTTGAACATTGCCATTCGTCTCTTCGACACGTTCTACATTGCTTCGGGTGCATCTTCTTTGTGGTGGCATTCATCCTATGCCAATAAACATTCATTCAGTAGTTTCATAAAATGCTCCCCTAATATTCACGATACATTGATAATCAAATCATTCCTTATCATTGATTTTTTATTGGGGAAAATTCTTAGGTTTTCATTGATATCCTTTGTTTGGGAGGAGTTCTCCTAAGTTCGTTAGGTGAGTTTGAGTTAGAGTAATTCCTTACTTTGTTTTTCATTCTGCTCTGATACCAACTGTGATGACCCGCCCTTTTCCAATACTTAAAATTAGACTGTATTTTTTAAATAGAAATCAAGAAAATGACGGAGTGTGAGGGCCGGGAAGCTCAATGATTTTCGGTGCTAACAACAGCTGGGGAAAATGAGGGAAGGTGAAATAGAAGAGTGAAGTGCGGCAGCGAGAGAGAGGGAGAGAAATGTGAGGTGCGGCGGCGAGGGAGAGGGTTGAGGGAGAGAAGAGTGAGGTGCGGCAGCGAGGGAGAGGGTTGAGGGAGAGAAGAGTGAGGTGCGGCAGTGAGGGAGAGGGTTGAGGGTGCGAAGAGTGAGGTGCAGCGGGAGGGAGAGGGTTGAGGGAGAGAAGAGAGGAAGTTGAGAAAAGGGGCAAAGTAGCAGCAGACGTGGCACTGTAGCGATGTGCTACAGTACGGTGCAAAGTGAAGGGTTTAAAGGGGAGTTTTAAGGTTGGGGTTTTGGGATGGATTTGGGGCTCTTTTTTTTTTTTTTTTTACACACAAAATCAAAATCTTTCGAAAACAACGTTTTAAAACTCGAAGAAGAATCTGAAGTCGAACATTGGGTGAGAAAAATGTGTGATTTTCAATTATTTTGGTAAGACAAAGTATTAAATATATTACTAAAACGCCCTTTGAGCCTCTGAGCTTGGATCGGGCAAGACAAGGTCTACCACGGGACCCACACTATCCCCACTGCTACTGAGACCCTAAAATCCCAAAAAATTGGGTCGGGTCGTTACATTCAACCCCCCTTTAAACAATTTCGTCCTCGAAATTACACTAAAAGTCATACCTTTATCCTCAAAGAAACCCGGATATTTCTTCCGCATCGATGACTCTAGGTCCCAAGTAGCTGCCTCTCTTCCTCCACGCTTCAAAATCACTAGAACCTTAGGAATAGTCTTGCCACGGAGCACCTGCTCTATCCTATCCTTGACCTGCACAGGGCTTTCGTCTAAACCGACATCATCGTTAAGGTCCACGTCAATCCTAGTTAAGCACATGCGATGGGTCCGGCTGATACTTTTGAAGCATAGAAACGTGGAAAACATCGTCCACCTTAACGAGTTCCGGTGGAAGGACAATCCTGTAAGCCACTTCTCCGACTTTCTCAACACCTCAAAGGGGCTAATAAACCGCGGTGATAGCTTTCCCTTTCCGCCCGAAACTCTGAACTCTAGGACAGGGTGAGACTCTGAGAAAAACATGATCACCTATGGCGAACTCTAGTGGCCTCCTCCAGCGATCTGCATAACTCTTCTGCTGGCTCTGGGCAGTCAACAACCTCTGCCTGATGAGTCTGACATGTTCTATAGTCTCCTTACCATCTCTGGTCCTGCCAAGACAACCTCACTGGTCTCTGCCCAACACAGCGGCGATTTGCACAGTCGACCATACAACGCCTCATATGGTGCCATCTGTATGCTAGACTAGTAGTTATTGTTGTAGACAAACTCAACCAGATGCAAGTGATCCTCCCATCTACCTACATGATCCAGAACATAGGCACGGAGCATATCCTCTAAGATTTATATGGTCTGCTCCCCGACTGGCCATTTGTCTATGGATGAAAAACTATGCTGAATCATAATTGAATACCCAACTCTCTCTGCAAACTCTGCCAAAAATGAGAGACAAACCTCAGATCTCGATCTGAAACAATCGATACTAGGACTCCATACAGTCTAAACCACTTGCTCCATATACAACTGACTCAGTTTCTCCAAGGAATCAGTCGTCTTCATGCTAACAAAACGGCCTGACTTGGTCAGTCTATCCACTATGACCCAGATGGTATCGTGCCCCTTCGGCGATCTCGGTAGTCCGGACACAAAATCCATGGTGATGTGTTTCCACTTCCATTCAAATATCTTAAGTGGCTGTTCCACACCAGCTGGTCTCCGGTGCTCGAATTTAACCTGCTAACACGTCAAACATCGGGCCACAAACTTAGCTACAACCCTCTTCATGCCGACCTAATAATACTGACACCTTAGACATAGTACATTTTAGCACATCCAGGGTGCATCGTAAATCTCATATGGTGAAAGTGTCGTAAAACCTCCTCGTGACACTGCTCAGGCACATACAATTGGTCGTCGAAGGTCATTGCACCATCTACTCTAACTGTACAACCATGTGGTCCGTCACCAGCGGTCACTCGATCTCGATATCCGTTGAGTCTGGATGATTTTGCTGAGTCCTTAAAACAAGATCATCTAACCCCAGTCGCACTACCATACTGCACAAGGCTGCTGCGCACTAATCAAACTAGATAACACTCCTCGAGATTTCTGGCTCAGGGCGTCCGCAACTACATTCGCCTTGCCTGGATGTTAGGAAAGCTCAAAGTCATAGTCCCCAAGGTACTCCATCCACTGTCGCTGTCTCATGTTCAGCTCTTTTTGCGTGAACAAGTACTTAAGACTGTGATGGCTCGAGAATACCTCGAACTTCTCCCCGTAAAGGTAATGTCTCAAATCTTAAGTGCAAAAACCACTGCTGCCAACTCTAAGTCGTGGGTGGGATAGTTTTGCTCATGATTCTTGAGTTTTCGAGAACCATGCCACCACGTGACCATCTTGCATCAAGACGCAGCCCAAACCATCCCCGGAAGCATCACAGAAGACTACATAGCCTAATCCTCTCTCAGGTACGACCAATACTGGGGCGGTCGTTAATCTCTTCTGCAACTTCAAGAAAGTTGACTCACAAGCCTCGGTCCACTCATAAGACTGGTCCTTATGAGTTAGTCTTGTCATAGGGGTAGCTATCTTAGAAAATTCCTGGATGAATGGACGGTAGTAGCCTACCAGACCCAAGAAACTTACACGGTCATGACCAATTCATCACGGCCTCCACCTTGGCCGGTCTAACAGCTACCCCTTCTGATGATACCACATGACTGAAAAACTGAACCTCTGGCAACCAAAACTCATACTTGTTGTAATTTGCAAACAACTTACTATCCCTCAAAACCTATAGTACAGTCCTCAAGTGTTGCTCATGATCCTCATCTGACGCTGAGTATACTAGGATGTCATTGATAAACACCTCCATGAACTGATCTAGGTAAGACCTAAAAATCCGGTTCATGAGATCTAAAATAGTGGCCGGAGCATTGGTAAAAGCATCACGACAAACTCAAAGTGTCTAAGCCGCGTGCGGAATGCTGTCTTCGCTATATCACAATCACGCACCTTACCTGATGATAACCTGAACGAAGATCAATCTTCGAAAAATATTTGGACCCTCTCAACTGATCAAATAAGTCATCAATCCTAGGTAGCGGATACTTCTTCTTTACAGTCACACGATTCAACTGTCGGTAATCTATGCACAACCTCATACTCAAGTCTTTTTTCTTAGCAAACAATGTCGGAGCACCCCAAGGCGAGGTACTAGGACCGAAAAAACCAATTGACTGTAGCTCTGACAGTTGTTTCCCCAATTCAATCATCTCAGCTGGTGCCATGCGGCAGGGAGTGACAAAAATAGGGGCAATACAGAGGAGCTTGTTTATAATGAATTCCACCTCCCTATGTGGCGGTAATTCAGTGAGCTTCTCCGGAAAGACATCCGGGAACTCACACACGACACAGGACATCTCAGCACCTGCTGGCCCCGAACCCTCTCAACTTTAACTAGCCACACATCACCTAACTCATCTGCGATCGGACAAATGGCAGTGTTCAACCACTCAACAATGGCCTCGCCTGAAGCAGTACTACCTGAAACCCTCTTGCGATAGTAATCAATGACAACACGGTGGGAGTACAACCAGTCCATCCCAAGAATAACATCAAACTCTGACATATCCATGATCCGCAGATCAAACTTAAGGTGCAAGCCACCCATGGATAAAACACGACCCCGACAAATTGGATCTACAACTACCTCACTGCCCAAAGGGGATCTGATACGTAAATGTGTCTTAGCCCTCTTTACTCTCAAACCAGAACGAAGGGCAAAATCCAAAGCAACATAAGAGTACGAAGCACCCGAATCAAATAAAACACGAGCCAAAGAACCATGAAGAACCAACATACCCTGCATGACTGATGGTGGCAGGAACTCCTCTGGTTATTACATTAGGGCATACATCCTGCCCTGAGCTGACTGATTGGGCCTACCTCGGCCCCTGCCTCTCTGCGGAGGCGCTACTCTAGGTGCCATAGGTCGAGTCGGTGTCATCCAACCATATCCAACTGGAATAACCATCGCCTGGGTGGGCGCCACTACAACACCTCGGCAACCCCTTTGGGGACAGTCCGTCGATATATGTCCAGTCTCCCCACAAGTGTAGCAATGAATAGCCCTAGGCCGCTGCTGAAATTAAGGGCAGTCCCTCCGAATGTGACCGACCTGGCCGCAGTCGAAACACCTGCTGGGCTCGGGCTGACCACCCACTGCTGGCACAACCGAACTGAGATGTGGTCGTCCAGGAATACCTCCTCGGGTCTGATAAGGCGCTGGTCACCTATTCTTCCTGTCATGGCCTCTGCTCGGCCTATAAGTACTCACTGATGCTGGCTGGTAGACCGCGCAATTGGATATCAAGATGTCGCCCTCTGCTATCAGCACCCGCTGTACCACCTCTGCGTAGGTAGTACACCTCAAAGGCATGACCATGCATTGCAGAGTCAGGTGTAGGCCCTCTTCAAACTTGCATGTCTTCTCCTCCTCTTTCGCCACCAAATGTGGAGGCATAATGTGACAATTCCACAAAATGGGCATCGTAGTCTTGTAACGCTTCGCCCTTTTTCACTCGTCGAAAATCAGAGAATAATTTTTTTTATATATATAAATAAAGAGTGAGAGAGAGCAGGAACGTCACGACGCGAGTTAAGTCTGAGTCTCCAAACCCGACCCTTAACTGGCCAACGATATGTGTGCGTGGACCAAGTCCACTAAACAGTTAACACATTAACGATTAATTGCGAAATTATTATATGAATGGAAACCATCCATAATCATAATATTAAAAGCAAGGAAGCCAATCACTACTAAATTAACTTAAGTTTAAATATCCAAAAATCATCAATCAACCATAGCAAAGTAACCTAAGTTATTACAATCCCAAAATGCAATTATCTCAAAAACATTGTTCCAAAATCAATATTAAATAAAGTAAACAAAAGCTGCCCAAGCTCCTAAGCTTGGCTTCTTTCACATCCATCGTCCTTTCCATTCCCTGTTCCATCATCTAAAGGGTAAAAGTAGGGCGTTAGTCAACGTGCCCAGTAGGAATTCCAAGTAGGGTTATACACATAGGATCAATATACAAATCAGAATAAGAAAATCATATTTAAACTGTAAACATATCATAGTACCAAAAACAACGCATGATAACCATATCCAAGTCATGCAATGTATGTGTCATTTCATTGGTGTCATATGCCAATGATCCCCCGCCCAATCTCCATATCATCACTATACAAATCAAATGAAGTGTTCCTTTGGCCAATTACTTGCACAGTGTTTTGTGATGTACCACCAGGTCACTGTATACCTCCCCACGTATGTTGATCGGAAACTTCGAATGGAGCGTGGACTCCTCCCCATGTATGTTAATCTGAATCACCGAATGGAGCATGGACTCCTCCCACATATGTCACTAGGAATCAGTATGGACTCCTCCCACGTATGCTAATCGGAATCACCGATGGAGCGTGGACTCCTCTCACATATGTCGCTAGGAATCAGTATGGACTCCTCCCACGTATGCTAATCGGAATCACCGATGGAGCGTGGACTCCTCCCCATGTATGTTAATCGGAATCACCGAATGGAGCATAGACTCCGCCCCATGTATGTTAATCGGAATCACCGAATGGAGCATGGACACCTCCCTCATGTTCCCTCCCATGTGATGCATGAGATCATGAATGCAGAAATGCCATTTCATATCAAATCATATTGAAATTTAGTTCATAAAACTTTCACCATTTGATTTACCAAAATAAACATTGTATTGAAATAAAAATCAATAACATATAAGATCCATATGCATCTCAACAAGGTAGGAATCCTACCAATGTCCAGTAATATAATCCTTGCTGTTTTGTGAAGATCACGTTCAACGATCACGTCGAAACCGAATCGCAAACCCTTTGCGAATCTCCCGTTACCTTAACGAATTCATTCGTATACAATAATCAATTCATTATCCATTTAATTTAAATCATCCCCTACATCATTGCAGATAAACTGAACCTCTAGAAAAAATATTTAAAAATTTCACTTTTAAATTGATTCAGTCAACTGAACTAGGCAGATTACCGTCCGTTACCCGTCTCGCGGACGGTTGAAACTCATCCACGGACGGTAATACCAGTCCCGTGGACAGTGCAACCCTTGTTCAGTCTCCTTTTGTTTGTATGTTTTGCTTAGCTTTTCTCCATGAAATTTACTCCATATTATGTCTAAACATGGATTTATTACTCCTATATCTCTCAGTGAATTCATTCCATCCACTAGCCAAAGTTTGAGTTTGTCCATAATCCATTCAATTCATCGTACTATCAAAGTATGGTTTTATATTCAACCTTTTGGTTGTTTGTTTCATTCCATCACCATACTCTAGATGGTTTTCCAATTCCATAGGCCTTATAATACTTTGGCCGTCCATTTCAATCAAACATGAACCTCATGATTTTGGCCATTCCCTAGCCAAAACCGTGTTTCCCTTAGTTTCTTTCATACATTATTAAACTCATCCATACAACTCTCAGTTGGTTTTCAATATCTATCCATTCCTTGAATGGATACCAACTCCATGATCATTTAACGGTTTGATCATTTTTATTCTAACACTCTTGGAGCCTATGGATTCGGCCACCTATGGCCAAATCCATGATTTCCTTAATCTCATTCCTATTTACATAAACATGGGACATACCTTTACCCATCTCCTTCTTTCTTTGTTTCGGTCTTTCCTCTTCAATCCTTCTCTTTTCTTCGTGTTTTGCTGGTTCTCTAAGTGTAGTGCCGAAATGTGGGAGAGAGAGAGAGAAAAAAGAAGATAGAAACCTCTTTGTTCTCAATGAAGAGGTGTCGGCCAAGGGTGTGAAGTGCCCCTTGGTGGTGTCCCCTTGTAATCAACCCAAACTCCTTTCAATCCCTTCCTTTTCTTGTTCTTCAGCACTTCTCCAAGTTTTGATGGTGTAGATGGAAAAGAGATAGAGAATTCTCTAGTTTTCAAAGGTGAAATTCGGCCAAGGGCTGTGAAGTGCCCCTTGGTTGTACCCCTTTATAATCAGCCCAAGGCTTTTCCTTTTCCCCTCTTTATTTCTTGTTTTGTTCAAGGTATCCCTTGGTCTAACCATGGTGACCCTTGGTTCAAACCAAGCAACCCTTTGGGCTCCCAACATGGGCCATGGAGATGGAAACTCTCCACCTCCCCATCGGTTCATGGGTTTCATCTCCACGAGATGGAAACTTCCATCTTCCCTCATTAAGGTTGTATTCAACCAAGGTGTCCCTTGGCTTGGCCAAGGCACCTCTTTGCTTCCATCTTGTGCCCCTTGGGTTTCCTCCATGAGATGGAATCCCTCCATCTTCTCATTGAACTCATTTATTTAATTCCCTTCAACTCAACTCAATTTAATTCAATTTGGACTCATTAATCACTCAAGTCAATTCAACTCAGCCACAACTCATTTCCTTTGAACTCAATTGAACTCATTCATCAACTCAACTCAATTTGAACTCACCCATGGTTGACCAAGTCAACCATGGCTTAGCCGACCATGCACCACATGGTATGTAGGGTCCCACTTAGCCCATTTCACTTACATGCCTTGGCCTTAATTGGGTATTTGACCCAATTACATTGGCCTTACCCAATTACTTACAAATTAGCTCATCATGACCCATTGGGTCCCCATTGAGCAATTGACCCATTTATTTAAGGCTTACCCATTTATTTTCAATTCAACCTTACCATGACCCGTTGGGTCTTAATTGGGTAACTGACCCAACTCCTTGCCCATCTAGGGTCCATTTCCATATTTTAATTTCAAATTCCATCAATTCACCATTTAAATGGACAATTCCAATATATATTTACGAAATGAAAATCCGGGGTGTAACAAGTCCTGCACAATATTGCTACCCTGCTCCAGCTTAATGAACTCGCTGGTTTTTTATTGCTTCACCACTGATGGAAAAAACTTGACTAAGAAAAGCTCTTTGAACTTGTCCCAGTCAACTAGTCCCAACTCTCGGAGGGGCTCCTTAAGCCACCAACTGGAAGCCTCTCCGTGAAGGTGGTATGTCGCTAGAGTGTAAACCATTGAACATCTTATGGACTGAGTGTAAGATCAATATTTGTTGTCAATCTATAATCTTGGCAGTAGTCTAAACCATTAAAAATAATAGACTACGTAAGACCAATATTACTTGTTTGGCTTTAGTCTAACTATTTCATATCATAGACCAAGTGTAAGACCAAATGATGGCTTCAGTTCAAAACTATTGAATATCATTAAATTGAGTGCAAGACCATTTGACTGACAAAAGACCAAATAGCATTGGTAGTGTTTATCTAGAGCCAAACCGTCGACTAGTAGCAACAACACCGTTGGTTGTGCTTCAAATTCATTTATAGTCCTTCCCAAATAGGATGTACCGCCAATTGTTGTATGGGAAACTGTCGACTATATACTTGACTGTAAAATCAAGTTGGTCTCTGATAAACTACCAGTGACTAAATAGGCTATAATCGTTGACTGCACTTGTGCTTACTGAACAAAGCGTGTCTCTGTTATTCATTCATCGATTTTTACTTAATGGACTGCCATTGTGCAAATTTTAATATCTTTTGAATCAAGCACAGACCATCAAGAGGTCTTCATGATAGTCGGATGGGTGGCGCATTAAATGTGTTTTAAAACGAAAATATTTTCATTTAATGCTTGGCAACGGTAACACTTTTAAAATATCTATATATGTACCTGCCATTATGAGGAGAACAGAGAGGTGAGAGTAGAAAAGCAAGAGAGAAAGAATATCCTCACCACCCCTCATAGCTATCGCCCTTAGAGAAGAAAGCTTATCCCTTAGCTCAGACATACAAACTTGCAAACCATGAGCTGAGCCATCTCCATCTATTGAGTAACTCTAGGAAAATATATTTGTATTTGTGAGAGTAGCTCCTATGGTTAAATGTAATTTTATTTTGTTGAGAGGAGTGAAGGGTTGGTGGACCCTATAGGAGAGAAAGGGAAGAACGATCATTCTCAATCTAAATAAGATTGAAGAAGATAATGGAACAAATAGATCCATTTTCTCTCCCTCATGGAATAGAAAGATCCCCTTCACTTTTGGGATCCAACCAAAGGTATGCCTAGGCACAAGTGAAACCTTCATCTCAACTTTATGTGATCTAGCTTAGTTTCACCCTCACTAAACTCTAAATTTTTATACCAACAACGCCCAGTAGAAGGAATAGCTTTGAGTTTTTGAGAAAAACTAAAGGAATGAGACTGTACGGTTTTGTGAAAGGCCATCTTTTTAGTGAAATTAAAGTTTTATGGAAGGTATTTCGTGCTAGTTTTGAGTGACATCCAAGACTCTTTTTTTATGACCAAAAGAGTCTAGATCTCTTAGAGCACCAGATTAATACTCGAAGCATGTGTAAAGCTCCTACACACACCTCAAGTAGCTCAATGAAGAGTGATCCATTGGAGTAAAGTGAGAATAAAAATCAAGACGATATAAACAAACATCTTCACAATTTTACATGTTTTCAACCTTCATTTTCCTTGAGATCAAAAAGAGATTATCCAAAGAAATTATTAATTTTTAATAATAGTTTAAGCATAGGAAACAAAGGCATTCCTAGTTAGGAGGCATAGCCGTGCGTACTTAAGTGTGTGGGTCAGTGCACCTTGCACCTCACGTGAGGGCACTTATCTGAGTTTCCCACGCGTAAATTCAAAAATAAATTACTCAAATTTTAATCACGTCACATAATTTTTAAGTTTTAAAATTTTATGATATGTAAAACCATAATTTAATTGATTTGATTAAAATAATGTTTAGTGGACCTCATCCCCATGCAAATATCTTTCTCAAGGACCCATCTCAGGGTAGTAGGCCCCGTAAAGGGGTGTGGCATACTATACCATGCCCTAGTGTACGAATGATCAGTTTATTATAGATATTGTCCCCCACAAATGGCTCATAATTTAAATTGTCATGAAACCAACTCATTTAGGCTCAAAGTGAGCAAAATTTCTGTTGGAGCTTGATCCAGCATGTAAGTGCGCCGGTTCGTTCGAGTCACCCTTATTGTCAATTACGTGACTCAGTTGGACTTGCCTTAGATTTATACGAAGATCTACTATGAAGTTGAAGCGTCTACACCGAATACGGTATTGGCACACAGGTAAGTGAACCGTAGGAGATCTTAGGCTAAGTCAAATACCTTAAAAGTCAATTGGAAAAATAAGATAATAAGTGACTTTCAGCCTTGAGGCCTCATGCAATCTACCGAGGCCTTGCAGCCAGTTATGCTGAGCTGAGCTGAGTCTAGCTGACCCTGTGTCGAGCTGACTCAGTCTAGCGTGACTTACTGCTAAACTCAATCTGTCTTATAAAATAACAGTAAGCCTTGTGTTAGAGGGACCGAAAATACACAGAGAAAAACCAGGAACAAGATTACAGTGTGTGATCAGTCGGTTTTCCCTCTAGACACCTTCTTCATCATTTTCCTTAGTGAATGTTTGGGTAATCAATACCCCAATCCTGATGAAGAGTAAGGTGTTCATATAGGACTATAAAACCAGTCATACCCATGTCCTACTGCTGTGCCGATGAATACTTTGATGATGCTGATTTGATGGAAAAGAGCACACAGATTCAGTAAAGAAGAAAGAGCTTAAAGGAAAACGGTTAAGGTCCAAAGCAAGTATTTCTTCTTTGTTTTATTTCAAACATTGTAAAGTGGATTAGAACAGTGTGTTTGAACCACTAAAAAAAAAAATAGGTGTAAAGGATTAGACCGATTGGGTTGAACCTCTATAAAAAACTAGGTTGTACTATTTGGGTGTGAGACCCATACATAGTATATATATTTGGGATAGCCCTAGAGAGGGTGAGTCCAACAGTGGATGTAGGTTCAGGTGAACCGAACCACTATATATCGTTGTGCATGTGTGGTTTGCATTAATTGTTTGATTCATTTGTTTATCACTTGCACACACGTTTATTCCGCTGCACATGTTGTTAAATTTGATAAATTATTTAAAAGGGAACTAAAATTGAAAATTGACCTATTCACCCCCCTCTAGGTCGTGTATACTTCTAGTAACGGAATTTCACAGCAAACTCTAGTCGAGCTCAACAAAAAGAGTAAACTTGAAAAAAAACAAAAAGAGTATCGAGCTGACTTTGAGCTAAGGATCGCTCAACTCAACTTGCTCTGTTTACATTAATAAGTGAACTGCACAGGTGACATCATAATTACAATAAGATGCATATCATCGTCGTGGCAACTGCCACGTGTTTCACAGAAGACTATATATATATATATATATGTATATTATATTGTACCTTTTTTATATCTTGTTGAAGTGGCATGGTTCAATTGATCAGTCTTTTGAAAACTAGAAACAATATTCAAAGGAGCTGCCACATCACCAGGTAAAAATAAGGGTAAATTCCCAAGTATATTTAGCTCACTCATAGAAAGAGAAACTCCTCTTGGTTAATGCCTCTTTCACTTCATGACAAGAGAGATTCTCCGCATACAATGTAAATTTATAACAGACTAGGTGAGCTGAACCACCATAGTGACTTCACATGGCCCCACCTGATGAATGGAAACGTGGCTGCACGCATGCATTACAGACTTGCGGACGCTATACTCGTTCTTTCACTATCGTAGTCCTCAGTTCCTTGCTACACCATTCTAGGACCATTGTATGCTTGTGCACCACCCTCCTATCATCGTCTATATTTGGAAGCTGGAATGCACATTTATGAGTCTTGCAACTTGCAATCTTCACAGTAGTAAAAAAGAACCTGTTTGCAGATTGAGGCAGATATAAACTAGTAAATCATCTTCCATGTTTAGTATTATGATCATTTTGGAACTGCTGGGAAATGCTAATAAATAGGACATGGTCCTCTATTACTTACACTCGGGCTTTCAAAGCCTCCTTCGATTGTGTCATATAGATCTAATGCTACTGTCCGGAGCAGCAGCAACTGCAATAGTCCCATTATGAAATTGACTTCAACTTCTCTTGAGTGGCATGAATTTTAGCTTATAAAAACCATGTGTACTCAACCGAGTTGGTTGATTCATTGGAGGATACGGTATAAAAAAGTCGATCATCACCAAGCAAGTCAAACCCAAAAATCAAGTATTGACATCTTGCGATTGGGTCAATGTCAGATGTCATGCTAAATAGAAAGGGTAACAAGCTCACCTTTGAAGCAGCATCTGCAATAAAGTTCCTTTGGAGTCCGGGTAATGTTATTCACACTTGTGTTTCCTTTTTATCTGCACGGGTTTCAAATTTATATTTTATAATTTCCATTATGCCCTTCTGCCTAGTTTTCTTCTTTTTCATCATTTTCGTTTTTGGGCATTAGGTTCAACTGGCTGCGGAGACCATTAGAGGCAGCCATAGATATGGACTGGGGCATTCTTTCACAAGCTTTCTCCTCAAATATCTCCATAATGCAATTGTACTTCGCTTCGTCTGTAGGTCGTCTATAGGATCAACAGCCTTGCCCGTTGCTTCAGCAAGAAACAATTGTATTTTCTGATTAATTTCATTAAAATAGATTAAAAAAAAAAAGAAAAACATTCAGAGGCATCTGAAGATACTTCTGTTCTTTTACTCAGTAAGCTTAAAAACCCAAATGGGGATCACTAAAAATAGTTCCATGTTCCAGTTTCATTTCTGAATCTTAAACCGAAGAAGGCCTTCCACATAATCTCTAAGAAATAGTTATTTTCTGACTCACTTTATTCAGCATGAAAAGAGAGAGAAAGAGACTCATTGCATTGAAAAGTCTCTTCTTATTACATTAGAAAATATCATAAATGAAGTTAACAAGACAACAACATTCAGGAAAGAAAGTGCAAGAGAGAGAGAGAGAGAAATCACTTGAAGTGGGTCTTTCTCCCTTCCTAACTCATTTACAAGAAAAAGCAGCACAATGTCACTACATAAGAGAAAAGGGTCTATTATCTTTTACCTGTGTGAAGCGTTCTTCCACTTGTTGGGACCAAGTGGAAATCAAACAGATCTGTGAGAGTAACTGGCCATAAGACGCACTATATGGTCAATAACATCATGAGCGTTTGGGTTCTAAGTGGGGAGTTGGGAGGCAATCTGGGCCAGTGAGAGGTGGGCCTCTGGGTCAGCTTTCGCTATGATGTCTAGAACATGGTTATTAAAATCTTACGATACACGATTCGTATCTTACGATTCATACGATATGATAAGAGGAACGATTCGTATCTATCAACAAATCTTACGATTCGTATAAATAATAGAATTATGGGGTTATTAGGAGTATGAAAACATGAAACATTTCGTTTTAGTGGTTTTTAAGGCTAGAGTTGATGAGCATTTAAGACCTTTCGATTTTTTGAAGGTTTTTAAATTAATGATTGATTTTTCACAGTATAGTTGGATTATATAATGGTCTTATACTTTTGGGAGTTGGAGCATTGAAATTTGAGCTCCAAAGAACTAATTATATAGAATTCACTTAATATTGAAAGAAAGTTGGAGAATTGCTCATGTTTAGATATATTTTACGTTATTTCATATATTAATAATTTTGATGGAAAACACTTATTAATCTTACGATTCTACGATTTATAATACACGATTTGCGATTCAAGATGTATTAATGATTTACGATACGATTCTATTTTCACAACATTGGTCTAGAATGTCCATCTCTATGACTGCTCCAAGGGCCATGGGGAGTACTGGTGCTCTCACAAATTGCACGAGAAACATGAAATTTGGGTCTTCTTCTTCACACATGATCGATCAGTCCCAGACCACAATTGAAGCAATCCGGCAGATGGGTTGAGATGGGTTGCAGAGAAATGAGAAAACTGGTGTGTTTTCGATACCAAGTGTTTTTTCTTTGATTTTGTATAAGTAGTTCAGGTTCGGTTGGATTTTAAATTAAAAAACTAGGATTTTTTGTCACTTGATCAAAATTTTAAATTAATTGAAATGTATTTATATCTATTTTATCATAATTAGAGATCCACAATCATCCTTTTATTTGTTGAGAAGAACGTTTTTTCCACTCCTTCCACATAAGATGAGAAGAACCTCAACAGCAAATCTTCTTCCACTTGTTGCAGCACTTTGCTTGAAGGCGGATAAGAAGGCTCTGCTCCTCTTCAGTGAGGGAGCCTTTCTTGATGCCAGGTTTGTAATTTGATCCATTGCACAACGTGGAAGTTTGTAATTTGATTTCCAAAAAGGCTTTGTTTTTTAGCTCTGAATGGGGATAAGGAAGCACGGGAAACGAGAAGAGGGAAAGAGAACTAGGAAGAAGGGTATAATAGGAATTATAAAAGATAAATTTAAAATCGGTGCAGATAAAAAGGAAACACAGGTGTGGATAACATTACCGTTGGATTCCTCGTCACAACAGTTATGTTTCTTACAGAAGTAAGATGCAAAATGGACATTGCCTGACAAGAACAAAAAAAAAATTCCTGACAATATTTACTCACACCAGAAACTGCAAACTAAACAATAAGTAGCAGAAATGAAGCCTGAATTTTTTCCGAAAATAATAATAATAACATCAAAAGTCTACATGTATCCTAGGCAGCCAGAACACAAATACAGCAATAGCCCTTCACCAAGTTAAATACAAGCCTCCAAAAGTCATGTTGCAACTACATCATCATATTATCAAATATGACCATCCAATTAAATGTTGTATGAAGAGACCATCTTGTAATAAGGTTCAATACTCTTTACAAGGTGTACCTAGGATCACTGCCAATGGGGTGGGCCAAAAAGCTTTCATCAGAGATGATATTAAATATAAAATCAAGTCTGTTGGACAATGATAACTACCAATTCAAGGATCAAAGGTTAAATGGCATAAGGTTAGTGTGATTCAATCAAGTGGTGAATATCATTCTTCAAATTCTTCAAGCTCTTTCAACATGATACCTAAAAAATTTATTTAATTTTTTCATTATACTTCAAATGAGCTCTAGAACAAACATGCCTCGGGGTTTAAGGTAGGGCAATCCACTATCACCATTCATTTTCACTGTGGTAGTTGAGGCCCTTAATAGCTTGATGTTTAGTGCCAAGGAGTTAGAATTTATTAAAATCCTTGAAGTCTCCTCGAGCAACTTTTCAATTAACCACCTTCAGTTTACAGATGATACTTTGCTTTTTTATGGAGTTTCTAGGGAGGAGCTATTTGGGGTGAAAGCTATTTTGAAATGTTTTGAGTTAGTATCGGGAGTTAGGATAAACTTAGGGAAACCGGAGCTTGCTGGGATAAGTGGGGTGCTTAGGAATCATGAGAGAACCACATCTATTGTTTTCAACAAGTCGATGGGAACTAGAGACTGCAATGAGGCAAAAATTCTTAGCATTAAGAGAGCTTTGAACATCAAAAAGGCGTATGGACAAGGAAAAATCATTATTGAAGGGATTCGGCAAACGAAATTAAGTGGGTAAAGGGGCAAAGAAGTCCGCCTTGGAAACTGATTAATGTGGTTAGTATAGAGCAATTATCACATGCTTTCTTAACACCACAACATACATATGCATGAACATCATGATAATGAAGATGTCTACATGCATGATCACCCAATACCCATCTCAAAGGGACAAGGTCTGCACAAACCACCCCAGATCTCCCAACAGTCTCCAAACACACCCAAAGGCACAAAGCCATATAGGCCAAACACATGCACACATTGCTATATCTCCCCTGCCAGCGCCTACGCGGCCTCATGGGCTCCCACCCTTTTGGCAGACGGAGACGACAACCTCCAAGACTTAACGGTAGCCGTGCTCGAGAAGTCCAAAAAAAAAAAAAATGGGACCTCAATCCACGCAGGCCATGCCAGGGAGCCATCTCCATCTCCTCAAAACATAAATAAAACACCACGCACCCAAAGTCCCAAAATAACACAAGGGGATCACCACACTCCCAAGATGATCTCCCTCCTCAAAACATAAACGTAATTTTGCATGGAACAACAAGATCCCCCCTAAGATTCAAGTCTTTGTGTGGGCAACTTTGAAAGGGAAGATTTCAGTGAGAAAACCTCAAGAGAAGAGGTGTTCTTCCGGAAAGAGTCTCAGAAGATTGTCCGCTATGCGGATAAGAAGAAGAAGATTGTCGGCTGATGTAGTGTCTGGTTCTGGTTCTGGGTTAGCGAAGGCTAGGTGATGGAAGGGAAGAAAGAATGGGGACAAGGAAGCAGTGGCAAGATGGTTTCTGAGTTATGAGAATGGTAGGCTGGGTTTTGCTCGTCCACAACAGAGAGGGGTCAAGTGAAGATTGTAGTAGCAGGGTAAAGGGAAAAGAGGGAAAGAAAAGGAGAGTGAGGCAGTAGGAAGGTGGGTTACCTGGGAGCAGAGAGGGTAGTCCTCCCAGGCAGGGTATGATGCTCGAGCGGCAACGAGTGTTGTGGGACCCAATACAAGACTGTTGACTAGAATCCTCTTTTGCAGAAACCACACTTCTATTCAGTGATAGGTTTGAGTATTTTGGTTGCCGGTTCTCCTAGGTTCAATGTGGGCTTCTTGGGATGTTTGATTGTTGATGCGGAGCAAATTTTTATATTTGGGCAGTTTCTATATTTAGCATTAGGTCTTTTATTATTTGTCATGATTGTACTTTTTTTATTTTTTATTTATTGTCAGTAGCTCTGGATTTGTTTGAGGATTAGTTTATTATGTGAGGGTATTCTGGTCTTTTTTTATTTAAGGGTAAATTGGGAACATTTTATTGTAATGGCAATTTGGGCATTTCTTGTTGTAAACACTATATAAAGCCCTTGTGGTGTACACGATGGAATAGAATAGAGATTTGCAAATTTTCGAAAATCCTCTCATATGCGAAGGTGTTTTGGAGAGAATCCAAATTTGGTGGATCCAACTAGGCGAGAAGCCTTCTCTCTTTTTCTCTATCTCTTTTCTTTTCTCTTAACTACCGTGACCCATATCCCCCTCTCTATGCTTTCCGTGACCTAAAACAAGCCCCTACTACTGTCGTGACACTTAAGCTCATTCTCTACTGTTGTCGTGTCCTTCCCTATCCCCTTTTGTACCCAGATTTGTTGCTGCCCTCTCAGATCTGTACCATAACCTCAATCCCAACCCTCCTCAACCCCAAACTTGCTGCCAATAACCCTCCTTAGTCTTTTTCTTGTTTCTGTCCTCGTAACCCTTCCTTTTTTTGCTAACCCAGATTTCCATAGCCTAATTTTTCTGTTCTAAACCCCTTTGTTTGCTATCCCACCTTCCTGGTTAGCGTAGGCCTTTTACTAATAAGCAATAATTTTGAACGTCTCCTAACTTGACGTGTGATTTGCTTGGATTGTTTCGTAATTGTTTACATTAAATATCTAAGACTCCCGTGCTTGTTTGTAGTTTATTTATATTCTTTAATTGCTCCATATTGATTGATTGATTAATTTCAGCCCATTTTATATTTAGGGTACATTATTTTCATCTCTTTTAACCTTTAGGTAACCACATTTAAGCATTTAGTGTTACCCTATGTCTTGTCCTACGTCAATTGTGTGTCCTCAAATCGACATGGACTTCATTGAATATTTGGTTATCAGTTCTCCTTGAATCGATATGGGCTTCTTTCAACGTTTGATTGCCAAATTTCATTGCATCAAAATGGGTTCTTTTGGATATTTACTTGCCAATTCTCACAGGACCGAATTAGGCTTCTTTGCACATTTGTTTGGCAATTAACATTTTCTTGAATGTTGTTGCTCGCCTTTCTCTGAATCTAGTTCTCATTGTTTGTTGCACTCTCCTTACATCGAGTTGGACTTCTTTGGTTGTTAGTTTTCTGATTCTTAATTACTAGATTTGTGAATTTTTGGATGTTCAGTTGCCAATTATCTCTTACTTGAGTTGGCACTTGTAGCTGCTGATTGCATTCCTCTTGAACGGGTTTTCTACGACTTCATTTTCTCTGCATCTGTTAGACGTCATCTTCCTCATCAAAGAAAGAAATCTTTATAGACTCAATACATGAGGCAGCCTTGGGATGATTAAGATGAAAGAAAGAAAGTTTTGAATGAGAAACATACAACGGGATTTATCGCAAGAAGCTGTAGGGACCAAAGGACAAAAGAAAAGGTAATGAGGAAGATGAATCGCCTTGGTCCCTACAGCTGCCTCCTATTCTTTTGTCCATTGGTCCCTCGAAAAGAATGGGGTTATATACATGCCCCATATAAAGATATACCATGATGCCCCTATCCCACTACACCCTCATTGTCACCAATACCAAGGGGATTCATCTTCCTCATTTCTTTTTCTTGTGTCCTTTGATCCTTACTGTTTCTTGTGATATCCCCTTGTATGTTTCTCATGCAAAACTTTCTTTCTTTCATCTTCATCAGCCCAAGGCTGCCTCATTGTATTGAATCTAAAAAGATTTCTTCCGTTGAGAGGAAGATGACATCTAACTGAATGATGCAGAGAAAGGAAAGTTGCAGAAAACCAACTCAAGAAGAATGCAATAAGCACTTACAAGTGCCAACTCAAGTAAGAGATAATTGGCAATTAAACATCCAAAAATTCCCAAATCAAGTAATTAAGAATCAGAAACAAACACCCAAAGAAGTCAAACTCGATGTAAGGAGGATACAACAAACAATGAGAACTGGATACAGAGAGAGGCAAGCAGCAGCATTCAAGAAAGAACTTAAGAAAATGTTAATTGCCAAAGGAATGTGCAAAGAAGCCCAATTCGGTCCTGTGAGAATTGGCAAGAAAACGTCCCAAAAAAACCCAATTCAATGCAATGAAAATTGGCAATCAAACATCGTAAGAAGCCCATATCGATCCAAGGAGAACTGTCAACCAAACATTCAAAGAAATCCGTGTTGATTTGAGGAGAACACCCAACCAACCATCCCAAGAAGCCCACATCCTTACTTTTAAGGATCTGGAAGTTACACAGAAGTTACACAAGTATGTTGAACAACAATGGATTTTTGCCTTCTTAGCTAGACTTAACCCTGAATTTGAGCCAACGCGGGCCCAGATTCTTGGGCAACGACTTCTCCACTCTCTAAATGAAGTTTACTCAACCTTACTTCGAGATGATCGACGTCGTCTTGTTATGACTCCGCTGCCTACTAAACGATTTGCCCTGGTCACCACCCATTCATCTATGCCTTCTCTGGCTCATGGGTGCCCAGCTTCCCATGGCAAGAATTTCTCCTCTGATCCTCGAAGGGACACCAAAGGTCCACGGAAGAAGGGAACTCGGTTCTGCATCTACTACAAGATGACTAACCATGACATTAATTCATGCTACAAGCTTCATGGGCGCCCTAAGCAAGCCAATCTCTCCACTGCACCTCCTCCTACTCCTTCATCTGATTTGGTTAATGATAGAGCTCCTGTGACTCGCCAGAATCTTAACTTAAGACTGCAATGACTTGAGGGCTTCAATCCTTTGAGGTTTCCAATGATGTCTCATCTCCTTTAGGTACTGAATCATCTGTCCACCTTGATATGGTTTCTACTTTATCAAAGAAACTATTGATATGATTTGTATTGTGATTAGATATGGAGATTGGGTGAGGGATCATTGGCATATGACACCCATGGCATGACACATAAATTAGCATGATTTCGATATGCTTATCGTGCGCTGTTTTGGTGCCATGAGATGTTTTACAGTTTTTTATATATTGTACTTATTCTAATTTTATATTGATCCTAAGTGTATTTAACCCTATTGGAATTCCTACTGGGCGTGTTGACTAATGCCCTACTTCTACCATTTAGATGATGGAACAGGAAACGACAAGGACTTGGGACACGATGGAAGCCAAGCATAGGAGCTTCGGCAGCTTATGCTGATTTTACTTAATTGATTTTGAATTGATGTATTTGGGAGAACTAATAATTTTGGGATTGTAATAACTTAGATTTATTTTGCTATGGTTTGATGATATTTGGATATTTAAACTTCAGTAGATTTTATGTGATTAACTTCCTTGCTTAATGTTGATGTCATGTTTATGGATGAAATCTTATCCATATGTTTATTCCGCAATTATTTGCAAGCGTGTGAACTGTTTTTTGTGGACTTGGTCCAGCACACGTATTGGTGACCAGATAAGGGTTGGGTTTGGAAACTCGGACTTAGCTTGCGTCGTGACGTTTCCGCTCTCTCTCTCACTCATTTAAAAAAAAAATATACTCTGATTTTCGACAAGTGAAAAAGGGCGGGGCATTACATTAACTTAAAGACTTTCCCCCAACACGGACAATTAGTCGTCCTGGCGATCGGTCGCATCGCCAATCCGTCGTCTGTTGGCGATTGGTCGCCAAGACACAGAGCTGGATTTTCTTCCTAAGTCCACTATTGCATTTCGTCTGACACATCGCCACTTGGCTATTAGTCTCCAAACCAGGGACTGATTTCTCTTCCTAAACTTTGATTTTGTTTTTCAAACACCCAATTTGATATTTTAACAAAATACATGCTATACAGAAATCATATTCATCATGATAAGCAAAACATATACCATAAAACAACTTGCAATTGATCAAATTGAATATCATGTGTCAAACATAAGCACAAATTGATTAAATCCATGCAAGATCAAGACAACAAACCATACACACATTCACATATGCAAACACTATACCATTATAAACATAATGAACAACAATATTCCTCTTAAAAATCTAAGTTTCAAGGATGTATGGTTTTCCAAAAAAGACTAATATTATAGCTAGGAAGAGCACAGTCTAAGCTTGTAGTCACCAAATTCCTCTCACATGTCATAGCCCTTGGGCTATTTGAACTCACTTGCCAAAAACGTTCATTTGAATTGTCTTAGGATATGAAAGTGAATCATAAGCCAAAACAAAACATGATCAGATGGTGGTCTATCTCCTAGGTACCCAAATGGTTGAGTTTGGTCTCTCATACACATTCCTTTGGGTATTCCTTGGGGGTTCAAACATAGGATACGTCAACTCCTTCAAGGCTTAGTCAAGTTGTCTTAACAAGGAGTCTTGCCTTGGGTCCACCTTCCTTAGGGGTCTCCTAACATTAGGCCTTGGTGGATGCATTTTAGGTTTTTCATTGAGATTTGGTGGGTGTCTTTTAACCTTAATGTTTGGTGGGTGGTTAAGGGTCTTCTCTTGAAGGTACCTTTTCCTAAGGCTACACTCAAGCTTGTAGTGTCCAACCTTATGGCAATAAAAACATTTCCCCTTGGAAGTCTTAGGACATTACCCTTTACAAACACCCTTTGGACAATAGATCCATTGGTTTCCAAAGAGGGACCAAGACCCGATCTATCACCAACGTTTTACCCGATTTTAACAATCTGTCTAATCCTTCTTCTCCTTGGGTAAATTTATCTTGGAACTTTTCTTTGTGTTTTTTAAGTTCCATTAATTCATGAGTAAGCTACCTCACTTCCACTTCAAGATTACCTTTTATTTCCCAGAGTTCTCCACATCCTTGCAATGGATTTCCATTTCATCTTGAAGGGCTTTCTCGCTCTCCTTCAACTTAATGATTTCTTCATTAGAGGTTTTTAATTGAGAGTTGAGGAGTGTGTTCTCATCTTTTACGTCTTTTAAATGGCTTGATAAATTTTTATTTTCAAGCTCAACATTATCTAGCTTTGAAAGTTCCCTTGAGTGCTGAAAATTGGATTAACCCTAGAAGGAGGTGAATAGGGTAATCACAAATTATGGCCATCTAAAAATTTTCTTGATTAAAAAAGTACGAAATTAAAACAATCAATCAAGAGTGTGTGTTATGCAATGTGTACAAGGTAAATAATCAAACACGCAATAGACAATACACATGATTTATAGTGGTTCGGTTAGCCAACTTACATGCACTGTAGAGACTCGTTCAATCTTGAGCTATCTCCAATTCATTAAATGTTGGAAACTAGCACAATAGAATAGGACTTCAACCTATCCATTTGATTGGGACTTTCACCCAACTCCTATCCCACTATTTTTTATAGTGGTTCAAGAGAAAAAGATTTCTTTAATCCACTTCACAATAAAATGATTTTTAATGAAAAATCTAAGTAAGGAAGCACTTGCATTTGGAGCCTTTACAAATGAAGTTGTGTGCTTCCAAACGATCCACCCAATGTATGCTCGTACAATCCCGACGTCAAAGAAGACCCGCCGTGTAGACCAATCACAATCCTTGGGTAGACTCTCTAGAAGATTGGGTACTCAATCTCTATCCTAGAGCTTTGGCTTAATCCTTCTCTCTTAATCTTTATCACAAGGGATTAGATACTTGAATGATATACTTTTGATTGTTTAAGAGAAAATAAGCCTAGAGGTTTTACCTTTGATCCTTAGGAGATTTCGTCATTGATAGATGGCTCAATTAATTGTTATTCAATCCTCTACCAACTCCCAAAATAGTGTTTGTATTTATAGGCAACATAAAAAATTTCGTTACCCCGATACACACGAACGATCGTGAACTGGTAATCGATCGTCCGTGTTTGAAATCCTGCTCACCAACACGGCTGTTGAGCATTAAATGCACAGTAAGGGCAACAAAACGGTAACCTCACTATTGATTATGCCACACGATTGATCGTCTGTGTTTTTGGTGACAGATTATAGGTTGGTGATATCATTGTCCTGGGACTCACTATATTTTCCTGCGTCAAGTCACATCCAGGCCTAGGGCGATTGATCGTGTACCCTATGGATTATTACCCTGTCTCAGCGATGGGTCATTCGACCGACTAATTGTGTTTTACCACACGAAGGGCCGCCGCCAGAAGAAGGTATCGTCCTGAGCTTGACTGTATTTTTCAGTGGGTATCTGACCCAGGCTCCAGTTAATTCATCGTGAGGGCGATTGGTCGGTCCTGTACCTAGATGAAGCATCATCTATACGATCTGTTATCCGAGATATTGACTGTGATTGGCAGTCCATATTATTGTCTAATGCCCAAGGCAATCGATCATAAGCACTATTGGATCGACCCCTGTCCCAGCGATACATCGTGAGCAAAAATGTATCGTCCTAAGACCAAGTGTGTTTGACAACCCTTCCCATCTAGAACCCATGACAATCCAGATGATGGGTCGTATGACCACGATCCATATGGCAATGGGTCACCGACACAATGTGTCGTACACGACAATGCATATACTTATTTCCAAGTTGGGTTCCACTTGGTGTCAAGCACACTTTGGGCTAGCTTATTATCTATATGTGATGTCTAAGCCTAGGAATGGTCCACCTAAGGTCATCTATGGCCAATTACCTTCTGTGATTGTCATACACATGTTGATCGATTAAGTCTTCATGCTTCAATGAACACTTGAGTCTTGAGCTTCTTCTCTTCAAGGCATTGCTTCACCTAAGTCACAGAATTGACAAACAGGTGACTCAGAAAGTCGGGGCTCTAACAGTCTCCCCATTTGTCAATTCGTGACAAAACCTATAAGCTAATCAAATAGAAATTAAAAACACAACCTGTAACGACTTGCCCCGACCTTCTTGCACAATATTGTCTGGTTTGGTCCGCACCCGTGCCGCCACGGCTTTGCATCTGAGGACCACACTACGGGAGCCCTCTAAAGGCCTTGTGCTAGATGGAGAGGAGTCAACCACTTATATACTGAGGATCCTAGACCCTCACTAGCGATGTTGGACTTCCACATGTGCCTGGCGCAATGCGTCCTTCAACCTGGCTATTTTATCTCCATTGGCACTCTAGCCCTCTGGCACTGGCCCCCTTGTAGAGAGGTAATACAACCTACCCCCCTTAAGACCAGAGCCGCCCCCGGCTTGATAGCTAGTTATGACTCACACAAGCCCACACCCTCAGCTGAGATTTGAATCATGCTTTGATACCACTTGTAACGACCTACCTCGACCTTCTTGCACAATATTGTCTGCTTTGGTGCCGTACCCAGGCCCGTAAGGCTTTGCATCTGAGGACCCACGCTAGGGGAACCCTCAAAAGGCATTGTACTAGATGGAGAGGAGCCAACCTCTTATATACTGAGGATCCTAGACCCTCACTAGCGATGTGGGACCTCCACAAGCGCCTCGAGCAATGTGCGCTTCAACCTGGCAAGTTTATCTCCATTGGCCCTTTGGCCCTCAAACACTGGTCCCCACGGGGTGGGGTACTACACAACTCACCCCAATTATACATCATTTGAATAAAAAATTACAACACATTATACAATGTACATCAAATGACAATTGAACATGGCTTGACTTCACATTCTTGCTAAGCTTGCTCTATTTTCAAAAACACCTGTAAACACACATGAGCAAGCAACATAGAGGCTAGAGAAATCTTCAGTAATGTTAGTCTAAACGTAAAGCATGTATCCATGGACTAGACATACAAACTCCCCCATACTTCCTGATTTCCTAAACACCAAAACGACTTCACATAGCTCAAACTTATTACCAAGTTATATAGTTTTCAAATTCTTCTCCCCCATTCTTTCTTGAGTTTGAAGTCCCAAACTCAAATTCAACACACACATTTCAATGCAACTCCCCCATACTCCAAGCTATTCCAAGCTTGCAATTTCTCCATTGTATATACTCCAATGCTTCTTATAAGCATTTCAATGCTTTTCCCCCATACACCAAGCTAGGTCAAGCTTGCTCTCTCTCCATTAGCTTCTACTAATTTCTCCCCCATTTTGTCAGTAATTGACAAAGTCTAAACAAGCACATATTTTGTGCTTCCCAACGCTTTATTTCCAAACATCCATGCCATTCAAGCCATCAAAACATTTATGCACTCATATTGAAAATAAATCATTCAATACACATGAACAACAATAAGTAATAACTATGGCATCACATAACAAAGAGAGAGAGAGAGATAAACGTAGCATTAATCAAACCATTGCATTGATTCACAAAAACATTCCATCCAAAAAGAGGTACATACCAGAAGTACACAGTTTTTCATAATATATTTCAACATGAAAAACTATCCTAAACTTCGCCAGTTGGCGGAGGTGGATAACAGGATCTAGAGTGAGGGGTAGAGTCATCCCTACTACTTTCCATGAATGAGGTGAGGCTTTGGATAGATTTGTTCACATGGGCTGCTAAGGCACCAATCATGCATTCCAAGAGGCTGCGCCTTTTATCAAGATCCTGAAGTTGCTTTTCAAGAAGCCTTAGATTGACGGGGTTGTCCTTTTGATCTTCAACTCTTTTCTTTTCCCTAATACTTTTATCTTTATCATGCTCATCTTCCTCTTCACTACTTGAATCTTCTCAAGAGCACGGTTTTTGAACATCTTTTCCTTTGCTAGCAGTTTCTTTGACTTAGGATTGAATGGGAGAGAAGAGCTCTATAATATGTGTACCACTGAGCCTTCTAAGCATAGGATCATAAGTTTTCGCCTTTTGGGTTCTCCTTGAGGTGAACATGGTTTGTTTATGTAATAGCCCGAAATTTTTAAATCAATATGTATGTGGCTATTATTTATTTTAATGATGGAAATTGGGAATTTTGATGGAATAGATGTTAAGTGGATCAAAATTTGGGGCAAAGGCCCAAGTATGGTCTAATGGACCATGGGTTAGATGAAATTCATTTAATTGGTCAATAATGATTAATTGGGTCAAGAATGGTCAAATTGGGTCAAATACCCATTTGGGACCCAATGGGTCAAGATGGTTAAGCTCTAAGGTAAATGGGTAGGAAATAAATTTAATTGGGCCATGGGCCCAATAGTGACCCAATTGGTTGGAATGGATTGAATTGGAATTAAACCACCTAAGTTAGTGATGAAATGATCAAGATGGCATAACCAATTGGGGCCCACCTCCACCTCATCAAGTGAGGTGGCGTGTGGACCAAGGCATAGGTGGGGCCTATCATCATGGTTGACTTGGTCAACCATGGATAAGTCGAAGGGAATTAAAGAGGATCAAAGTGAATTAATGTGATTTAATTAATGTGAATCACCTAAGTTAATTTTGATTAAGCCTAGGTGACATGGCCGAATGGGGCCCACCTCCACCTCACCAAGTGAGGTGGCAGGTAGGCTAGGAATTAGTGGGGCCGGCCACCATGGTTGACTTGGTCAACCATGGGTGGATTAATGGAGAAGAATCAAGGAGATTAAAGGGGTTAATTGAGAATTAATTAACCTAAGTTAAGGATCCAATTAATTAATTAATTAAGTTAGTCAAATGGGTCAATGAGGAGTTAAAGGAATAAGTCAAGGGGTGGTTTTATCTCATTGAAACCACCCAAACCACTTAAAGAAACACAAAACAAAACCATGGACTAAGGGTGGTGGTTTCATCTCAACCACCACCACCCAAAGCATGAGGACCCATACCCCCCATGATGATGGTCAAATGGATAAGATGGGAAGACCAAACCACCCCATTTCAAAGGCCCAAAACCGTTGGCTTGGTGGTGGTTTTATCCCAACCACCACCACTAAGGCATGTGAGCCCATGCTTGGTGGGTGGAGGGAAATGATGGAAGAGTGTGGCCCAAGCAAACCAAAGGGATGAGATGGGTTTTCATCTCATCTCTCCATCCCACTCTCATCTCACTCTCTCCTCTCTTCCTCCCTCTCATTGCCGATCCTACACAAAGGAAAAGAAGAAGAAAAACTTAGAGGAAAAGAGAAGAAAAATTCAAGCATTGGCCCACCACTCCAAGACCAAGGAGACTTAGACATTTTCTCATCCTCTCCTCCCTTCCCTCTCTCAAACCCACTCCATGTTGGCCGAACCCAAACCTTGAGGATTTCATCTTGATCAAACACATCTTGGCCGAACATCAAGGAGAAGAAGAAAGGAGAAAGGCTAAGGAAATCAAGAGGAGAAAAAGAGAAGCTGGAGGAGCCGTCGGAGTGGTAAGTGTTCTTAAACAAGAGGTTACTTTTTTAAAGATTAAAAAGAGACCATGGAATCCATTTCCCTCGAATTTAATGGTGGCCAAAATATCATGGGTCATGGATCTAAAATCCATCCAAGGAAAGGATGAGAAATGGACAAATGGGAAAAATAAGAAAAAGACATCATGGGTTCGGCCATGGTGTATGGCCGAACCCATGACTCATTTGAGAGCCATTTTATGGGCCAAGATTAAGGTCTATGTATGAGATTAATTGAATGGGTATTAGGTTAATTAAGTGGCTGATTTTAATGATTTTAAGACATGGTTGATGGGTCATTAATGGATCCAAGTTTATGGTCAGTTATGGACTTAAATGTGCATGGATAGAAGAGGTAATTTAACCATGGAAGAGGAGTGGCATAAACGTAAATATTGGCCAAAATGAAGAACCATGGCCGAACCCCATGGAGAATGAACTTGGACTTAGGCGATTTAAGATGACCTTAGTTGTGGATCATTGAAGCCTAGGGTTGCTGGATTTTAAACTTACATAATTAAATGATTAATGGATTAAATGGGGCCCACAAACCTAGATAGTGAGGTTCGGCCATGGTGTATGGCCGAACCCCACTAAGGCATTTATTAGGGACTTAAACATAGTTAAAACGGGGGCTGATTCATTGATGTATAATAAGGTATGGGACATCGCAAGCGGTGCATGATTGGTGACTGGATTATTGGACGGAAACGCTAAGGAATACTAGTCGGTATTTGGTAGGATTACTACCTCATTGTAAGCCATGGATGATGTGTATATTGATGCTTTGCTTGATTTATTTTTGGTAATCAAATTATATGTTTTATTGATGGGATTTTAATGCCATGGTTTGTGATATCATATAGTATATTAACACTTGCATCTCATGCATGACATGGGAGGGATATGGCATGGGAAGGATGAAATGAAACCGGAGTCCATGCTCCGTCGGGGCGACCAATAGTAGGGCTAAAACCGTTGGAGCCTAGGAGAGTTTCATTTTTTTAAATGAAACTCTCACATGCAAAGGTAATGAGAAAAGGAGTTAAGAAGTGGGGGTTACACAAGTCCAATCAACAAGGGACGTTGGGAACATGGGGAGGTTTCATCTCATGATGAAACCCCCAAGTAACATAAAGTTTAGGGTAAAGGCAATGGGAGTTACACAAGGTTAATCTTGGGCTGATTATGATTAAACAAAGGGTGCCCATTTCTCTCTCTCTCTCTCTCTCCCTTTCTCTTGGCCGTTCTCTGTCTTCCGAAACACTAAGAGCAGCAGCTAGGTGTTAATCAGTCCTTGGATTGATCCCTTTTTCATCAAGACAAGTTCAGCAAAAGGGAAGGAACAAGCGGGAGTGAAGATCAAGTGGTGGAGTCGCGGAAACGGTAGGTTTTTCGATGAACAATTTTTAAATCATGATCTGGCCATTGGATGGCCGAATCTAACAAAGGTTAAATATTGGTTAGAAGTACATGAATGAGATCAAAAGAGGGACCATAGGGTTCGGCCCCATTGGATGGCCAAACCCCATGGAAATAATTGATTTATTTAGATGGTTTTTGGAAATTAAAACCATACAAATATGGGACTGTTTTTAGATGATTTTAAGTGTGTGTTTTAAAAAGGTGAAAACATAAATAAGGAAGTTTGTTTTGGACATAGATGAATGATTAAGAAATTCAAAACCAAATGTCATAGGGTTCGGCCACCATGGAGGGCCGAACCCCATGCAAATAATGGTTTGATTTTGATGTATTTGAAACATATAAACCATGAAGTTGGTGGACTGTTTTGGGTTATTATTTAAGATGTAAATACATGTTTTAGAATGGTTAAAAACATGGATTTGGGTGCTAGTTTCAGACCCAAGATAAAGGGTTAAAGGTTCAAAAGTAATTTCATGGTGTTCGGCCAATAAGCATGGCCGAACCCTATGAAATTGTAATTTTAGGATGGTTGTATGAAGGGTAAAAACATGATTTTAATATACTGTTATTACATGATTAATTGAGGTTTAAAAACAGTAAACGTAATCATTGGGTTCAGCCATCATAGAGGGCCGAACCCCATGCAAAATGATGTTGGTTTTCATGTTGAGAACCCCATGAAAACCATGGAAACCATGAAAACCCATGGACTGTTTTGTGGAATAATTAGGTTAAGTTTATGATGGACATTAGGTATTATTTATATACTTTGATTTAAGAATAATATATGTTGTTTATGGAGTTAGTATGTGTAAGTAATCAGCCAACATGAATGATGGAAATTGGGGATAAAATCACATTGGTAAGGTTCGGCCATGTGTATGGCCGAACCCCACTAATGGTAATTGTGGGACATAATGGTTGGTTTATATGAAGATATGGAAGGTTTAAGAAGGATCAAATTAAGTGGTGAGGTTCAGCCGTGTGTATGGCCGAACCCCACTAAAGATGGTTTTATGTTTGGTGATGGAAGTTAGCTAATTTAAAGCAAAGGTTGGTCTCAATGGCACAATCGTAATTATGGCTGAAATGATCAAAAATAAAATGATCATATGATGGGATAAATGGGCTAAAACCAAAGTAGTAAGGTTCAGCCATAATGTATGGCCGAACCCTACCAAGGTTCTTTTAGAAGTTTGGATAATTAGATAGGTTTTAATTAAATAAATGAATGACCAAAGTTTTAATGGATGAGGTTCGGCTATGGCTTTGGCCGAACCCCACTAGGTGGTTCTTGGAACATTAAGCTTTGCTGGAAATTAGGTGGATAAATGATTAACTTGCTGCCATGTACATAGGGTATTCGGATTTTTAGAACGGTGAGCGAGCCGTGATCGGAAGACGGTCCAAAGGAAGGATTGAACAAAGTAAACTATTGTAGGTTTCCTACCTTGTTGTAACCACAAAACTTATTTGCTGTTTTATGGTATTTGAATAAGTTATTTGAATCAAATGTTATATTTACAAATGGCATGTTTGCATAGACATCTCATGCATGGCATGGGATGATGGTGTAGTAACCGGAGGCCACACTCCGTCGGGGCGTCCGAAAGACCACTGTGGGGTACCCTGATGATGAGAATCCCATCAGGAGGAATCCGGAGGCCACACTCCGTCGGGGCGTCCGAAAGACCACTGTGGGTTACCTTGACGATGAGAATCCCGTCAAGTGATGTCTATGTTGAATGGTGATGGGTGGGACTCATTACATGTTCATTTCATACATAGCATGTTTTTATTGAATTTTGTTACACATGTACTATCATTATATTATTTGTATGTTTGACTAACCAAGTGGTAGCCCTATTCGGAAACACTACTGGGCGCGTTGATCTAACGCCCTATCTATATCCTTAGTGGATGATGCAGGGAAAGGAAAGAACATGGTTGGAGAAGAGGACCAAGTACGGAAACTTGGGCGGTTTGAATGATTGGAATGGACTATGAATGGATTATTTATAGACTTGTTATTTGATTTATTTGGACAATGTAATTTGTTTATTAGATGTTGGCATGTAATAAGTAGTTAAGTAGATGCTATGGTTGGATTTATTTGAATGGTTTGGAATGAATAGTAGACTAAGGTTATATAATAATTTTGGAGAATAAATAAGGTACTTTGCTATCTAAGAATGGAAAGTTGGATTAGTCATAGGATCTATTATAACCTCAGTTAGATTTAGACTAAATTAATTCCGCTAGTTATATATGTACCATGTACGGATCAGTTTTATGGACTTAGTTCATACGCACATGGGCTTGGCCAGTTAAGGGTCGGATTTAGAGATCCGAACTTAACTCGCGTCGTGACATTCCGCCCCGATCAATTGTTGATTATTATTATATAAAAAAAAAATAAACTCTGAAAATTAGAGAGAAAAGGGCGGGGTGTTACAGCCATCAAGGGGGATACTTTGTGTGATTTTATCTTGATGAAGTTTTTCCATCAAGGGGGATATTCGTATTTATTATTATACCTTGAGGAGGCTTTCCCATCAAGGGGGATATTTTGTGTGATTTTATCTTGATGAAGCTTTGCCATCAAGGGGGATACTTTGTGTGATTTTATCTTAATGAAGTTTTTCCATCAAGGGGGATATTAGTATTTATTATTATACCATGAGGAGGCTTTGCCATCAGGGGGGATACTTTGTGTGATTTTATCTTGATGAAGCTTTGCCATCAAGGGGGATACTTTGTGTGATTTTATCTTGATGAAGCTTTTCCATCAAAGGGGACATTATGTATGGTTGAAAAAGGGACATTGTACAATGATGATGAGCTTGATGGGTGGGATTCATGACATAGGACACCCATTGCATGACATTGCACCTAATTGCATGGTTTTGATATAATATTATCTATGTGTTTTGTTATCACTAATCCATGTGTTGGCCCCACTCGGAGTATCTACTGGGCGCGTTCTCTAACGCCCTACTTCCACCTTAGCTGATGATGCAAGGGATGGTGGAAAGGAAGGACGTGACGGGAGCCAAGAGTAGGAGCTTGGGGAAGCGGGCTAGTTAATTTACTTAGATTTATTTTGGAAATGTAATTTGAGTAACTTAGCTCGTCGGATTGTAATAATTTATATTTCTTGCTATGGTTTGGACTTTACTTTTGGACATTATGATTTGAGGTATTTTAGTAATTTAAGTAGTGTAATCTTCCTTGCTATCTAAAAATTGGTAGGATAGACTCTATTATAATTTCCGCATTAAGTTATATTCAGCGAGCTTACTTTCTACGTATGAACCATTCTTGTGGACTTAGTTCCACGAACACATAGGGTTGGCCAGCTAAGGGCCGGGCTTTAGAAGCTCGGACTTAACTCGCGTCGTGACGTCCCGCGCTCTTTGTCACTCTTTAATTCAAAAAAAAAAAAATAGACTCTGATTTTCGGTTAATCAATTCAAGCATAGTGAAAAGGGCGGGGCGTTACAGTTTACCTTTAGGGTTAAGACAAGTGGGGGTTCCCTTCTGAGACTTTGATCTCTTCGATGAAGGAGACGAGACAACGGATTGGTCCTCATTATCAGGGGACTCAAGGTTTTATGAATACTTGGTACTAGCCATTGCTTCACAATTTCCAAACACCTTTTCTCAAAAAAAAAAAAAAAATCGAAAGGAGCTGAGACAAAGTCTTACCCGAGCGAAAATTAGAGAGAAATCTGTGAGGGGAGAGGTCTCAGTAGGTCGAGAGAACTTTTCTTACGACCAAAACCACGAGGACTCGTTTGTATGAATGGATTTAGGAGTCTAGGGCACGACCCTTTCATGGGTTTTTGCAAAGAAAGGAAGAGAAGACTCGCGGAGGAGGAGAGAAATAAAGCTCCAAATAAAATAGGGTTTTAACTTAAAGACTTTCCCCGACACGAACGATTAGTCGTCTAGGGGATCAGTCGCATTGCCGATCCGTCGTCTGGTGGCGATCAGTAGCCAAGACAGAGAACTGGATTTTCGTCTTAAGTCCACTATTGCATTTCGCCCAACACATCGCCACTTGGTGATTAGTCACCATACCAGAAACTAGTTTTTCTCCTAAAACTCGATTTTGTTTTTCAAACTTCCCATTAGATTTTTAACATAAAACATGGTATACACAAATCATATTCATCATGATAAGCAAAACATATACCAAGAAAACAACTTGCAAGTGATCAAATTGAAAATCATATGTCAAACCTAAGCTCATTTGATCAAATCCATGCAAGATCAGGACAACAAACCGTACACACATTCAAATATGCAAACACCATACCATGTTAAACATAATAAACAACAATATTCCTCTTGAAAATCTAATTTTCAAGGATGTATGGTTTTCCAAGAAAGACTAATGCTATAACCTGGAAGAGCATAATCTTAGCTTGTAGTCACCAAATTCCTTTCACATGTCATACAACATGGGCTACTTGAACTCACTTGCCACTAGAGTTCAATTTGAATTGGCTTAGGATATGAAAATGAATCATAAGCCAAAACAAAATGGTGATCTATCTTCTAGGTACCCAAATGCTGGTCTATCTTCTAGGTACCCAAATGGTTGACTTTGGTCTCTCATACACAATCCTTTGGGCATAGCTTGGGGGTCCAAACATAGGATACCTCAACTCTTTCAAGGCTTGGTCAAGTTGACTTAACAAGGAGTCTTGCCTTGGGTCCACCTTCCTTGGGGGTTTCCTAACATTAGGCCTTGGTGGATGCATTTTAGATTTTTCATTGAGATTTGGTGGGTGTCTTTTAGCCTTAGTGTTTGGTGGGTGGTGAAGGCCTTTATTTTCATGTGCCTCTTTCTAAGGATGCATTCAAGCTTATAATGACCAACCTTATGACAATAACAACATTTCCCTTTGGAGGTTTTTGGCACATTCTCCTTAATAAAGACCATTTTGTTCTTAGATCCATTGCATTCCAAGGAGAACCAAGACCCAATCTCTCGCCAAATTTTTTTATTTAGAAGTCTATTTAATCTTTCTTCTCCTTGGGTAAACTTGTATTGGAACTTTTCTTTATGTCTTTTAAGTTCCATTAATTCATGAGTGAGCTTCCTCACTCCCACTTCAAAATTACCTATCCTTGCAATGGATTTCCATTTCATCTTGAAGGGATTTCTAACTCTCCTTTAACTTAATGATTTATCCTTTAGAGGTTTTTAATTGAGAGGTTAGGAGTGTGTTCTCATCTTTTACATCTTTTAATTGGCTTGATAAATTTTTTTCTCAAGTTTAACATTATCTAGCTTCTTAGCCAATTGTTTACTCTCCAAATACAAAACATTGGTAAAGGATTGAAGATCATCATCTTCATCACTATAACTTTCAATATCCGTCATTGTTTCAATTATAGGTGCTTCCTCATTTTCAACAATGGAAATGATGAAGCTCTTATGGGTTTCATCATTGACTTGAGGTTCCTCATCTAAATCGCTCTCAGATTCCGAGGTGTCCTCATATGTGGCATTCAGAGCCTTGTTGGGTTTTTCCGATGGACATACATTTGAGTAATGTCCTCTCCCACCACAATTGAAACATTCTCCTTCCTTGGATTTCTTTTTCCGCCATCTCTCACCATGAGGTTCATGTTTTTTAGAGAATTTTTCACTTGGTCTCCGTGGGTTCTCTCGAGAATTTTCCATGCCTCTTGTGATGACTCACATATCATTATCCTTTTGTGTTCAATGGGTGAGAGTGCACAATTCAAGGCATTAAGTGCTCTACCATTACCCATGCATGTTGTTATTTCCTCTTTGGTTCATGTGGAGAAGGCTTTTAGCTGAACGGATTTAAAGGTGGTAGTTGTATCCACTTTCTCGGCCACTAGATGTGACCAACCGATTCACACCGAATCCCATACGGATGAATCGATGGAGATGAAAAACCTTTCATCTTTACCTTCCAAGAAGCATAGTTTGGTCCATCAATGAAGGGTGGCTTAGAAATGGCCGAGCTCTCACCCATGGACATTGTTCTAGCACTAGATCACTCAGATGATTAAGTCCTGTAAATGAGCACGCGGATCTGATACCAATTGAAATTTCCCTTGAGTACTTAGAACAAGATTAACCCTAGAGGGGGGTGAATAGGGCAATCACAAATTATGGCCTTTTAAAAAAATTCTTGATTAATAAAGTACGGAATTAAAACAATTAATTAAGGGAGTGTGTGTTATGCAATGTGTATAAGGTAAACAATTAACCACACAAGAAAACATACACATGATTTAAAATCATTTAGTTAGCCAACCTACATCCACTGTAGAGACTCGCTCAACCGTGAGCTATTTACAATTTACTAAGCGTTGGAATTACACCAATACAATAGAATAGGACTTCCACCTATCCAATTGATTGGGACTTTCACCCAATTCATATCCCACTATTTTTTATAGTAGTTCAAGAGAAAACTATCTCTTTAATCCACTTCATAATAGAATGGTTTTTTAAACAAAAATCTAATTAAAGAAGCACTTGCCTTTGAAGGCTTTCGAAATAAAGATGTGTGCTTCCAAACGATCCACCCAAAGTGAGCTCGTACAATCCCGACATGGAAGAAGACCCGCCAGTGTAGAGCAATCACAATCCTTTGGTAGACTCTCTAGAAGATTGGGTACTCAATCTCTATCCTAGAGCTTTGGCATAATATTTCTCTCTTAATCTCAATCACAAGGATTGGATACTTGAATGATATACTTTTGATTTTCCAAGAGAGAATAAGCCTAATGGTTTCCACTGATCCTTGGGAGATTTCCTCAATCGTAGATGGGCTCAATTAATTGATTTTCACTCCTCTACTAACTCCGAAAATAGTGTTTGTATTTATAGGAAACATAAGAAATTTCGTTACCCTGATACACACGATCAATCATGTACTGCCGATCAATCATCCTTGCTTGAAATCCTGCTCACCAACCCAACTGTTGAGCATTAAATGCACAGTATTGGTAATAAAATGGTAACGTCACGATTGATCGTGGTACACGATTGATTGTCCGTGTTTCTGGGAACAGATCATGGGTTGTCGATAGCATCATCCTGGGATTCACTGTATTTTCTAGCGTCAAGTCACATCCAGGCCTACGGCGATTGATCATGTACCCGATGGGTTATTGTCCTATCTCGGCGATGGGTCGTACGACCGACCTATCGTGCTATACTACACGAAGGGTCGTTCCCAGCCGAAGGTATCATCTTGAGCCTAACTGTATTTTTCAGTGGGTATTTGACCCAAGCTCTAGGAGATTGATTGTGAGAGCGATTGGACGACCCTGTTGTAACAGCCCGACCCATAAAAAAGTGTTGGGGCTTTACCGAGCAAGATACTGTCCGCTTTGGGCCCACACGCGCGAGCCCGTACAATTTTTGGATCGGACCCGGCCCAAGTCCGGGTCCAAAACGTGTCTTGCTGGTTTGAGGGAGTAATGCTACTTATAAACCCCCTCTCAAACACCTCAACTTCCGATGTGGGACTTTCCACAACTCCCACCCACTGCTGGGTTGTCGGAGCCGACCGGCCCACTCTGCTGGCCCGTCCGACAGGGCCCAGTTTCACTTGGATCAACCTATCTAGGGCCTGGCCTCTGGCTCATGGGTCAAGATATCACAATCCACCCCCTAAAGCCCAGAGCCGCCCTCGGCTCGACCCAATGAACCCAATGGAAGGCAGTAAGCCCACACAGTCCGAGTGTAGAACCCGAAGCTTTGATACCATTTGTAACAACCCGGCCCATAAAAAAGGGCTTGGGGCTCGGCCCAGCAAGATACTGTCCGCTTTGGGCCCACACAAGCACAAACGCGAGAGTCCGTACTGTTTTTGGATCGGACACGGCCCAAGTCTGGGTCCAAAACATGTCTTGCTGGTTTGAGGGAGCAGTGCTACTTATAAGCCCCCTCTCAAACTCCTCAACTTCAGATGTGGGACTTTCCACAACTCCCACCCACTGCTGGGCTGTCGGATCCGACCTGTCCACTCTGCTGGCCCATCTGACAGGGCCCAATTTCACTTGGATCAGCCTATCTAGGGCCTGGCCTTTGGCTCATGGGTCAGGATATCACACCTATACCCAAACGAAGCATCGTCTGAATGATCTATTATCTGAGACATTGATTGTGAATGATAGTCCATATTATTGTCTAATGCCTATGACGATCGATCGTATGCACGATTGGATCGGCCCATGTCCCATCGATACATCGTGAGAATGAATGTATCATCCTATCACCAAGTATGTTTGATAGCCCTTTCCATCCTGAACTCATGACAATCCAGACGATGGGTCGTATGACCACGATTGATCGTCCTACCATATGGCGATGCATTGCCGACACGATGTGTCGTCCACAACAATGCATATACATTTTTCCAAGTGGGGTTCCACTTGGTGTCAAACACATTTTGGGCCAGCTTAGTTATCCAGATGTGATGTCTAAGCCTAGGGATGGTCCACCTAAGGTTTGGGTTCCACCTAAGGTCCTCTATGGCCAATTACCTTCTGTGATTATCATAGTTTGAGTTTTCATGCTTCAATCAACACTTGAGTCTTGGGACTTGAGCTTCTTCTCTTCAAGACATTGTTTCACCTAAGTCATAGAATTGACAAACAAGTGACTCGACAAGTCGAGGCACTAACAAGCTTCTTAGCCAATTGTTCACTTTCAAAGTACAAGGCATTGAAAGATGATTGAAGATCATCATCTTCATCATTATCACTTTCAATATCCGCCATTGTTTCAATTATGGATGCTTCCTCATTTTCAACAATGGAAGCGATGAAGTTCTTATGGGTTTCATCCTTGACTTGAGGTTCCTCATCCGAATCACTCACCAATTCTGAGGTATCCTCATTTGTTGCATTCATGGCCTTCTTCAATTTTTGTGATGAACATACATTTGAGTAATGTCCTCTCCCACCACAATTGAAGCATTCTTGTTCGTTGTATTTCTTTTTCCTCTCTCTCTCTCTCACCATGAGGTTTATGTCTTTTAGGGGATTTTTTCACTTGGTTCTCCCTTTTTAAATATTCTCATTTTATTGAGCCTTTTAAAATTCTTTAAATATCGTTTGGAAATTAAAGTCATTTCTTCACTAGGGTCTCATTCTTCCAATATCGGTTCCTTTTCTTTAACCATTGGAAGATTGACGAAAGATTTCAAGGCAATAGGCTTTTCAGTTGTTGAAGGTTCAAATGCCACCTTTTTAGAGTCAAACCTTTTGGCTAGATTTAAAAAAAAAAATTGTGCACACCTTTGCATCAGGAATTCTCTCACCAAGAGACCACATAGAGTTGACGATGGCATTAACTCTAGAGTAGAAATCTATGAAGGTTTCTTCTTCCTTCATTTTCAAGGCATCAAATTGAGCTTCCAATAATTGAAACTTTGATCTTTTTACAAATGATGAGCCTTCGTGGGTGCTCTCGAGAATTTCCCATGCCTCTTGCACGGTGTCACACATCATTATCCTTTTGTGTTTAGTGGGCAAGAGTGCACTATTCAAGTCATTAAGTGCTCTACCATTAACGGTGCATGCGGCCATTTCGTCTTTAGTCCATGTGGAGAAGGCTTTTAGCTCAGTGTACTTAGAAGTGGTAGCCGTATCCACTTTCTCAACCACGGGATATGACCAACCAGTACACACCGAATACCATAGGGATGAATCGACGGAGATGAAAAAGTTGTTCATCTTTGCTTTCCATGAAGCATAGTATGATCCATCGGGGAAGGGTGGTTTAGAGATGGACAAGCCATCACCCATGGACATTGTTCTAGCACTACATCACTCAGACGATTTAGTCTTCTAAATGAGTACGAGGCTCTGATACCAATTGAAAGTTCCCTTCAGTGCTTAGAACAAGAATACCCTAGAGGGGGGGTGAACAGGGTAATAAAAAATTATGTCCTTTTAAAAGTTTTTTGATTAATGAAGTGCAGAATTAAAACAATTAATCAAGAGTGTGTGTTATGCAACGTGTACAACTTAAACAATCAAACACACGACAAACAATACACACAATTTATAGTGGCTCGGTTAGAAAACTTACATCCACTGTAGAGAATTGCTTAACCTTGAGCTATCTCCAATTCACTAACAGTTGGAATTACACCAACACAATAGAATATGACTTTCACCTATCCAATCGATTGAGACTTTCACCCAATTCCTATCTCACTATTTCTTATAGTGGTTCAAGAGAAAACTATCTGTTTAATCCACTTCGCAGTATAATGATTTTTAAAGAAAAATCTAACTAAGGAAGCACTTGCCTATGAAGCCTTTGCAAATCAAGATGTGTGCTTCCAAATATTCCACCCATAGTGAGCTCGTACAATCCCGACGTCGAAGAAAACTCGCCGTGTAGAGCAATCACAATCCTTGGGTAGACTCTTTAGAAGATTGGGTACTCAATCTCTATCTTAGAGGCTTTGGCATAATCCTTCTTTCTTAATCTCGATCACAAGGGATTGGATACTTGAATGATTTACTTTTGATTTGCTAAGAAAGAATAAGCCTAGAAATCTTACATTTTAACCTTGGGAGATTTCCTCATTGGTAGATGGCTCAATTAATTGATATTCACTCCTCTCCCAACTCCCAAAATAGTGTTTGTATTTATAGACAACATAAAAAAAATCGTTACCTCTATACACACGATCGATCGTGTACTAGCAATCGATCGTTTGTGCTTGAAATCCTGCTCACCAACCCGACCGTTGAGCATTAAATGCACAGTCACAATAACAAAAAGGTAACCTCACGATTGATCGTGCCAAAGATTAATCGTCAGTGTTTCTAGGGACAGGTCGCTGTTGGCGAAAGCATCGGCCTAGGACTCACTGTATTTTCTAGCCTCAAGTCCCATCCAGGCTTAGGGTGATTGATCGTGTACCCAATGTGTTATTGTCTTGTCTAGACGATGGGTCGTGCGACAGACCAATCGTGTTATTCCACACGAAGGGCCGCTGCCAGACGAATTATCGTCATGAGCCTGACGTAATTTTTCAGTGGGTCTCTAACTCAGGCTCCAGGCGATTGATAGTGAGGGCAATCGGTCAGCCCTGTACCCAGACGAAACATCATCTGCACGATCTGTTATCTGAGACTTGACTGTGAATGACTTTCCATATTTTTGTCTAATGCCCAGAGCGATCGATCGTATGCACGATTGGATCGGCCCTGTCCCAGTGATACATTGTGAGCACGAATGTATTGTCCTAAGACTAAGTCTGTTTGACAATTCATTCCATCCAGAACCTATGATAATATGGACGATGGATCGTATGACCATGATTGATTGTCTTGCCATATGGCAATGGGTCGTCGACACAATGTGTCGTCCACGATAGTGCATATACATATTTCCAAGTTGGGTTCAACTCGGTGTTAAACACATTTTGGGCTACCTTAATTATCCAAATGTGATGTTTAATCCTAGGGATGGTCCATCTAATATCATTTATGGCCAATTACTTTCTGTGATTGTCATACACATGTTGATCGATTGAGTCTTCGTGCTTCAATCAACACTTGAGTCTTAAGTCTTTAGCTTCTTCTCTTCGAGGTCCTGCTTCACCTAAGTCACGAAATTGACAAACAGCTTACTCGGCAAGCCGGGGCACTAACTCCTTTGATGTTGCTATCCTATATTCCTATATAAAAGTTCTTTTAATTTTTCCACTAATTGTTCTAACATGTGTAAGTATTATTATGGATATCAGTCCATCCATGTGCTAGGTTGGACCAATCGAGGTCCGAGTCTTCGGATTCAGAATTGGCTGGCGTCATTGCACTCACTTTCCTCCCTAGAACCCCATTACATTTATCACGCGTCATAGGGAGGGGCGTTACAGTATATACTACATGTGTGTTGAAGAAAGGCACCAAGTAGCAAGAGCAGGCGTTCTAAGAAGAGGGCATCAGCATTGTACGGCAGTATAAATAAAAGGAAATGGCAGTCAGAAACAGTCACCCGACATTCTGAAAGAGGAAAGAAGGGGACGGTGAGATCTGAGTGAAAAGGAAACACAAGCAGCAGTATTTCCTCTAGAGACAACAAATATAAAAAAAAGGAGAAACAAAAGCAGGTATGGGCAGTATCATTCCATCGTGCAACCATTGTCTTTTTCTTCTTTCTTGAAGAACAATATAACCATTGAAAACAATTTAAAATAAAATCAAGTAGAGAAACTAAGGAAATAGCAGATAAGAAGGTGGCAACAGATGAGTCATGGACTGAGGCATTAAAAGTTGTAGAGAAAAGGAAAGAAGGTGAGGATCCGATCCAGAGAAGAGCTGACTGATATTTTGAGGATGTATTTTTGTCAATCTGTAAAAGGAAGTACCGTAAGCAGGATGACACGTGGGTCTTCACCATACTGCTATCAAACGGAGGAACTTATGGATGAGAATGAAAAAGGCAACAAGGAAAGGAAAGGGCGCCGCTTAAATAGAGAGAAAATCTGGAAGAGTTGGCTGAAAAGAAAAAAATAAAGAAGATTAGATAGGAAATAGGGGAGGATCCGATTGATGAAACCAAAAAAGGAAAGGATCGAGCATTCCTATCCCGAAAAATCTGATCCAAACAACGAGAGAAGGACAAGGAGGAATTGTGTATGGAAAAAACCAGAAAAAAACCCAGCTGAGAAATCGTGTATAGCAAGAATGGAAGGAATGACTAACTGACAATAGAAGAAGAAATAAGGACAATGATCAATTTTAAAGAAATAAAAGGGCCCCACACGGCATTCGCTGGTTGTCAATCCAGCAATGAACGTGGTCACATATTGAGAGATGATAGGAAAGCAAGTGAGAATCCCTGTCCGAAAATCAATGAGATGCTAATTGTGTCTATATAGAGAGTCGGCCGTACATCTATAAATAGAGGAGCATGTGTAGTGAAAAAATCAATTGATCAAGAGACCAAGTGAGCATTAAGTTCGAAGCCAAAAGGAGAGAGGAGAAAATCTTTGGAGCCTCTAGTTTCCAATTTGTTTGAATTTTCTTTCTAGCAAAAATCCATGTATTATAATTCTTTATTGTTTTCATTCATAAATTCAAGATGTGCTTTTAGATTTATGGTCTTCCAATTTTCAAATTCTTCTTATGATGGTTTGATTAATTTTAATTTCCAAATATTAATTTAATTATTTTTTAACGTCAATCATTTAGATATTCGATTAACTTGATTATTCTAGGTCTAAGGTTCTTTATGAACGGTTAATATTTAGATCTTTGAGTTTCTTGATTAATCAAGATTAAAGGTTTAGAATTGATTACATGATTTTTAATTTGGGAATTAAATTGAATAAAGGCTTGAATTAAATTTGGATTTTTATATTTGAAATTTGTGGGATATGATGCCTTCTTGTGTTGATTGATCGATTCACATGGAAATATGTATATAGGTTTGTTTTTATTCTATTTTTGTTAAATTTATCAAAATTCATGAAATTCGTGTGAACTACGTTAAAATTTGGTATATGATTTTCATTTTCTTATTCTAAGTAAATTTGAGGTCATTATAAATTTTCTAATTTAATTCTACCGTTTTAATTGGATTTTCAATTTTCTAGATTTAAAATTAATCTCCATTAATCATTGATTTTAGATATATTTTATGAATGTGTTTTCTTAAGGATATATTTTCCGAATGTGTTTTCTTAAGGATATATTTTCCAAATTCCCTTTGGGTTTGACCTCGTGCTCATAAATGTATACTCTAATTTAATTCGTGCGGTTGCGAGTAATTTAAGACACAACAATTTGACATAAAAGTCTCACCGATTCAAAGAGAAACAACGTATTTAAGTAATCGACGATCCACATTTTGAGAAGTTGACTTCCAAGATTGGACATCTAAAACCTCGAAATAACTTTCTGAATGGACAAAAGGTTTGGATAAAATACAAATTAAATGAACGACAGTCTTTCGCAATTTTTCAGTTTGTGGAGGTATTTAAAAATGGAGAGTGTGCAAAAATGTCTTTCTTGACGTTAAAAATCTATAATCCAGAAATTCTTTGAAATCCACTGAGTCTGATACTCAAAGATAATGCGTGTGTCACGCCCTGAACCCAGATGTGGGCACATAACACGACTTAATTTTTTTTTCCAAACAATCATTATCCATTAACCTTCTATGTGGATCACTCATGTGTTTTAATTATTTAAACACAACTCATTAAAATCACATGAACTGTTCTTACTCTGGCCGAAACATCGACCAGAGCGATATATCGTCTAGTCGACCCATCGACAGAGACAATGCATAGACCAGAAAGTCCATCTGTTACCACAGATACTATTATCATTTATAACCAGTGCCTGTCGATCCATCGACATCACGATATGTCGTCACCATCTTCGGTCGACACATCAGCAAACAGACACATCACTCAATTCTGTCGACCTATCGACAAAATCAACAAATCGACAATCCAGAACACTGTATTTTCTCCAAACTCTCAAGCAGTTACTATCGATAGACTCGATAGATCGTCGAGGCTTAGGTCGACATATCGATTACATCGACATATCAAAAATACCCTCATCGACATGTTGTTAGTTACGACATGTCATCAAATACACTTGTCGACATATCGACATTGTCGATATATCGTCCTGACACCAAAAGGTGATGTCAGGTCAGTTGTCCTTAATTGATCTTTATTCTCATTTTAATACTCTATACACATGAGTAACAACATCATAAGCACACCAACACACCAACATAATGCATATAAATGTTAAAACTTACAGACATAAGTTTCTATGCCACATGAGGCATATTTATAATAAAAATATAAACAACATTCTAAAGTTCCTTTGTTTCCTCGTGCGGGAAACGACAGAAGACTTCCAAGTTCTGACTCCTAACGAGGCACTATTGGTTCCTCCATCCCATCTTCCATCTCATACCCTGCATTGTAAGGGACGTGAGCTACTAGCCCAGTGAGGAGAACTCAAATAAAGCATAAACCATGGCATGCATGTGACAGTATATCAATGTAGAGGAACATGAAACTTACCAACCTATGATCCATTTTTACCGTAGGATCATTCTTTTAAAACACTTTTCACTCTTACAGTCCTATACCGGGATTTACCACCAAGACTTATCCTTTTATACCATACAACATTTAATATGAATTATATGCATAAACCAACTAGAGAAAAGCCTTCACCCAGACACACCCACAAATCAACTGGGAAAATCATTCACCAAGTCATATCCCATTAATCAAATGGGACTCACTGAGATACATCCCTTTAATCAACTGGGACTCACAAAGATACATTCCATTAATCAACTGGGATTCACTAAGATACATCCCATTAATCAATTGAGACTCACTAAGGTACATCCCATTCATCATTCGAGACTCACTAAGATACATCCCATTAATCATCCAGGACTCACTAAGATACATCCCATTAATTAGCTGGGACTCACTAAGATACATCCCATTGTTCAAAAGAGGATCTCCCACTAATCTATATCCCACGTATTGAGGTCCTAAGCTGAACCTCACCGAAGATCGCCACCTAGCCTTGGTAGTATTAAATCCATCCACTGGAAATATGACAACAACTTGCAAGTGTTTGCAGTCATTCCAACTTTAGTATATTAACATACCCACTAAGACTTACTTTACCAAATCCACAAACTGTATACCCTAAACAGTCTAAGATAACTTCCATGGTTTTCAACTTCCATTTACATTTAACCCACTAAGTTTAACAATACGCATTACTCTCAGTGCCCTTCTTACATAGAAACTTACCCTGAGAGAAATTCGTTGAATTCGAGTCTTACCATCCAAATTACCAAAATACATAATAATCAATAATCATGTAATCAATCAAACTGGAGTACTAACACAGGTGCCTTCATCCAGTTTCTCACCCAACAGTTCCCAGACACTCCATGGATCCATACTACATTAGAGGCTACAAGTCCTCGGCTCCCTAAGACCATTTTGTGCTTACGTTCTAATAGTTAGAACATAGTTTTCATCCCTTACAAGTAGGCAGTGTCAGGTTTCGTTTTCTAGACCTATATAGCCTTTTCCATCCTTAAATAACCATGAGTCCCATTTCGTTCTAGTGTTAGTGGGTTTAAAGTCTCCTCACCTTTTGCCTACAGTGATTATCACAGAAATTTGTAAGAATAAAATAATGATATAAATTTCATAACATTTACATATTATTTAATCAATCCCATGCATTTTCCAACAAAAACGTGATAAGTGTAATGAGTCACCTAACTCTTTTTACTTCTTTAAATTATGTCAAAGGGTTAGCTGTTAGCCATCCAAAATAATCAATAAAATAGAAAATGGAATTTACTCAGTGCGCGTCCTCGTATTGTTTCCCTGGTAAAGAAACGTATTGAGAATTTGGCCCAAAGGGTATAGTACAGTATGTAAATAAAAATACTCAGTGCCCAATTCCTTTTACCACCGAGCAACATTTCCGCTACGCTACTGATGACGGATTTTGGTGTAGAGAGTACAGTACGGGAAATATAAATAGAGTACTCAGTGACCCACTTCAAGACCACCGGGTGACTAAGTGCCACCTCAGATGGTATTAATGAGAGACTAAGCACCATTACTGATGATCCACCGGGTGACTAAGCGCCACCTCAAATGGTATCACCGAGTGACTAAGCGCCACTATGGATGATAGTTTGGCCCAGAGATCGCAGTACTGGAATTTAAACACACAAAACAAAAAAGTAAACACTCAATAGTTAGCGAGGGTTAATCTTTTCCCTGATTTTACTTAGGGTCGAAAAACTAAATTTTAAATGTAAAATAAAACTGATTTTGAGGGTATAATTTAAAATTTAGGAGGAAGTCTACTTTTCCTTCCATTTTTAAAAACCCATTTTTAAAGCACATAATTACCCCCTTTCCACTCCTAACTTTCTCTAAAATTAATATGAACGAGAAAAGGATCGTTTTGATACCTTATTTACAAATTTCCGCTAAGGTTTGGCCAAGTTTTGATTATCAATGTTTGAGCACAATATATAGATAGAGATAATCAAATGCAAAGTGATGTCTGTTGAGAAGAGTGCTTAGATACAAAACACAACAACACAAAGATCAAACACCATAAGACCAATTTAAAGTGGTTCGGTTAGCCAACCTACATCCATTGTTAAGACTAACTCAACCTTGAGTTATCCCCAAATCCACTAAGTGGAGTCTTTCACCCTCACAATTACAGTAGGAATTCCATCTCACTTAATCGAATGGGAATTTCACCCACAGCTGTAGAATAGGAAATCCACCTATCCACTGTGCTAGAGACGACGCTCTAGAGTTTTTTATAGTAGTTCTGGAGACAATCCTCCTTAATCCACTTTCGGGACAAAGATTTTAAAATAAAATTAAAACCAAGAAACACTTGCCTTTGTAGCCCTATCTCTTGATGTGTGCTTCTTCAAGATCCACCAAATGTGTGCCGACGTTCTGCTTTGTAGCCGGCGTAAAGCAATCACAATCTAGGGCGACAAACTGGTTTTACCAAAGGTTTTCTAGTTTATTATCTTTTCCTCTCTCTCACACAAACTCAATCCATATGATTGGTTGTATTAGATTCTCCAAGAGTAAGCACGAGAGAGAGAGAGTGATCCTTCTGTTGGCCCTTGTTTAAGCTCACTGATGATGATGACGGTCTTACTGATTTGCTGAAGGATCCCAACTGGTTGGATAAATATTGATTTATATAAAGAAGGCAGCCAGTTGCAGTAACGGTAATATACCGACAGGTCAGGCACACCGAGGGGTCGGTGACTAGAAATGTTACCGTTCAACAATCCGACTGTTGCGCATTAACGCATTGCCAACGATATAATTCTTTCCCGGTCGACATGTCGGTGTCGCCGATGGGTCGACAGTTATGGCACCGAGAGGTCGGTCCATACGATGATCTCGATCTGTGGCAGCACCATGCTAAAAGTAGTTTCAAGTCTATCAACCTGTCTTACCCAGAGCGACCTGTCGCCCTTTACCGAGGGATCGGTCCTGGTACTCTCGATCGGTCTTGAACAACCGATATATTTATTTTCTCGAGAGCCCACCTGAATTCTAAGTTCCAGAACTCATAAATCTTTATCGAACAGTTGTTGACCACAAGGGGTCGTTTCAGCCTTTTCCGATAAGTCGGTGCATACGAGATTCTCGATTAGAGGCTTCCCAGAATGACAGTTCGATGATCCAGAACCTATGTCAATCTAGTCGACCAGTCTTTGACTACGATGGGTTGATCCTGTGTCCACCGAGGGGTCGGTGAGAACGATTGGTCGAGCTGACAGTGAAACCAAATACATATTTCCAAGTTGGGTTCCAATTCACCATCAAGATTCCTTTCTAGGCTTTTTGTGATTTTACCATTTGTTCAACTAAACCTAGGGATGGTCCACTCTAAGGTATGGGTACCACTTAAAGTCATTTATTGTCATAATACATATTTTGTGATTGCCATAACGGTGAGCTCAATCTGGTGGATCATGGTCTTGCTCTTGATCACTTTGGGTCTTCAAGCTTCTAGCAAGTGCTTCTTCCCGAGTCATGGAATTGACAAACTTAGGGACTCAGCCAATCCGAGGCACTAACAATCTCCCCCTTTTTTTCAATTTCATAACAAAAACTTAGAAGCTAACCCAGTTACAATCACACCCTTATTACATCACATTTTAATACAAAATATTACATTAATTACGTGTACATATTCAAATGGAAAATAAAACTTGAGCTTCGCATATTGTTGTTCAGCTTACTTTATTTCATGTTTACATGTTCAAGCATGTAAGCAAGCAAACACTAAGAAATCATTAGAGAAGTTAGTCCCAAAACATAAATATGCATTCATGGACTAAACAAGCTTAGTATTCAGCTCTCCCCACCTCCATGATTTCCTAGAATCCAACACTGCCCATAGCATATCCAAGCTATCAGTATTGAGAAGATTTCTCTCCCAATCTTCTTTGAATTTGATTTCCTAAACTCCAAGCATAGACATTCTCCTATGTCTATTGGTTCTTCCTACTATGACTCTCTCTTTCTAGAAACTGAAGCACTTAGGTTTTAAGAATTACACCCCATAATTGGTTTTGATGTATTCTAGCTTCTACTAATTTCTTCTCCATTTTGTCAAACAATTGAGAAAGATTAGTAGACAGACATCCATTTTCAAGCACTACCCCATGCTTCTTGCATCTAGTGCTTTTATGAGCTTGTCTTCCAGCTCAATTAGTTCTTCCCTAGAGTCCAATGCATATCTCATGCATTGCTGCTTTTCTCTTTCCTTCCCTTTAAGATCTGTGCTGTGTTAAAGGTGTTCTCCCAATGGGGTTAAGCTACATTCCCTAGCTTTCCTTTTTGGAGTCTTCTCCGCATTCTCCAAGCTATCTTTTGTAGCCTTTTTTGACTCAACTCCCACATGGATTAAGCTATATTTTCTAGCTTCTCCAGATTATCTCCCTCATAAACTTAGCTGCCTCTAAGTTTTTTTTCTCCCAAGCTTCCTTTCATTCTTGCATCAGTCGTCCTCCTTATACTGTCATGACAAGTGACAATAGCTAATCAGCACATATTTTGTGCTTCCCCCAAAGTCCAAAGGTGTGTGCAATTTTAGCCCGATCCATATCTCCCTAACAACTTGCATGCTAGTCTTTTTAACAAAATCCATGTTAATAACAGACATGAGATTGAAGGTATTCCATCAGATTAGCACACACATTAAACCAAACCATATCATTTCAATGATACACTCATAAGTACTGATAGTTCCCTTAGGAGTTAGAACAACACAATTGACCCTAGAGAATAGAGGGGAGGGGGGGGGGGGAGGGTTGGAATAGGTCAATCTAAAATCATTGGTCCTTTTTAAATTTACTCAATTGATTAGTTTAAGCGCAATAGATATATCAATACAGTGAGTGTGTGTTAACAAATGTGATTAAACAATCAACATAAGAAAATAGCTCTAACACCACAAACAGAAGAACACAAGATATAAAGTAAATCGATTCGCCAACCTACATCCACTGTTAGGACTCGTTCAACCTTGAGCTATCCCCAAATTCACTATATGGGAACTTACACCCTCACAATTAGAGTAGGAATTCCACCTCACTCAATCGGCTGGGAATTTCACCCACCACTGTAGAATAGGCATTCCACATATCCAATCGACTAGGAAATTCCACCGACCACTGTGCCAGAGACGACGCTCTAGAGTTTTTTATACTGGTTCTTAAGCAAATCCCCCATAATCCACTTTCGGGCCACAGGTTTTAAAATAAGTTAAAACCAAGAAGCATTTGCCTTAAAAATTCTTTCTTGCTGATGTGTGCATTTTGAATATCCCACCCACTGAGTGTCGATGCTCCTCCTTGTAGCCATCGTAGAGCAATCACTATCTAAGGGTGACAAGGAAATTGGTTTTACTACAGGTTTGCTAGTTTATGTCTCTACTTTCTTTCTCACTTTCAAACTCAATCATCAAATTGATTGTTTATGATTTTTCTCCTCTCTTTCTTACTTCCAAGCACAATAAAAAGATTGGTTGTTTATGATTCTCAGTACAAGAGTGTTTATCGTTCCTTAGAGTATATAACTCTTCTTAGCTCATGGAAAATGGTAAAACGATCATCCAACACTCATATTTATAAAGGAGGCTTAACGGTTTTTCTGACTGTCCAAAGCGCACGTCGGTGGCACCGATGGGTCGGTGTTCATATTTATTATCGTTCAATCATCTGACTGTTGCGCATTAAATGCACTCCCAACGGCTTTATTACTTCCCGGTCGACAGGTCGGTGTTACCGATGGGTCGACAGTTATGGCATCGAGAGGTCGGTATATATGAGTGTCTCGATCTGGGGCAAAACCATGCTGACAGTAGTTTCAAGTCAGAAACCTGTCTTACCCAGAACGAAATATCGCCCTTTACAGAGGGGTCAGTCCTGGTACTCTAGATCGGTCTTGAACTACCGATATATCTGTTTTTTAGAGAGCCCATTTGAGTTCACAGTCCAGAACTCACAAGACCTTTACCGATGAGTTGTCGACCACGAGGGGTCGTTTTAGTTCATCACCTAGGGGTCTGTGCATACGAGACTCTCGGTCAGAGACTTTCCCAGAATGACAGTTCTTTGATCTAGAACTTCTGTCAATCTAGCCGACCAGTCTTTGACCATGATATATCGATCCTGTTTCCACTAAGGGGTCAGTGAGTACGACTGGTCAAGTTGTCAGTGAACATATGTCATATTTCCAAGTTCACTGTCTAGCTTCCTCTCTTAGACTTCTTCATGAATTTACCATTTGTTCAACTAAGTCCAGAGATAGTCCTCTCTAAGGTGTGGGTACCAACTAAGGTCATCTATAGCCAAATACCTGTTTTTGTTATTGCCATGACGATCAGCTTTGAACCTGATGGAGCACGATTTTCATTCTTGATCATCTTGGGTATTCAAGCTTCTTAATAAGTGCTTATTCCCGAGTCATGGAATTGACAAACAGGGACTCGGCACAGCCGGGGCATTAACAGTCTCCCCCTTTGTCAAAATTTCATGACAAAATCTAGAAGATAACCCAATGACAAGCCCACACTTATTACATTACATTTGAAGACAAAATATTACATCAATTACATATTCAAATGGTACAACAAGACAATGGTCTTCACATATTATTGTTCTGCTTGCTTCAAATCATGATTTCCTATTTAAGCACATAAGCAAGCAACACTAGAGAAATCATTAGAGGAGTTACTCCAAAACATAGATATAAGGACTAAACGAGATCTCCTAGCCAACAACACTACCCAGTGTTGAGAAGATTTTCTCTCCCAATCTTCTTGAGTTTGATCTCCCAAACTCCACGCATAGACATTCTCCCCATGTCTATTTGTTTTATCATGCTCCTCCCCTTTATGGCTCACTTTCTAGAGGCCCAAGAACTTTGACTTTATCATGCACTCCCCCATGTTGCTTACAATTTCTATTAATTTCTCCCCCATTTTGTCATACAATTGACAAAGTTTTAGAAGATATCAGTAGCACTTCCTCTATGCTATTTGCACTTAGTGATCAACTAAGTTCTGCTACAACTCATGGTTCTCCCCCATGGTTTACTATACTTCCTTTTGCAACAAGGTTTATTTTTCTCCTGCTCAAGCTAAGTTCTTGTTTAGCTGATTTCTTCCATGGGACAAGCTCGTTTACTTAGCTTCCCTAGAGTTTTTTCCCTATTCTCCAAGCTATCTTTTGTAGCTTCCTTGACTCATCTCCCCCATGGAGTAAGCTATATTTTCCAGCTTCTCCAGATTATCTCCCCCATAAACTTATTTGCCTCTAAGTTTATTTTCAATCAAGCTTTCTTTCAAACTTGCATCCTCCTTCCTACATGTCATGACCAGTGACAGGTGCTAAACAGTACATATTTTGTGCTCTCCCATTCTCCAAGGATGTGTGCCACCTTAGCCTGATCTCTATCTTCCTAACATGCCAATACAAAACTAACTTATTCAATCCTGTATGTTAGTCTTATTTAACAAAACCATGTTAACCTTAGATTTAGAGATGGAAGGCATACGAAACATAGTAATACACACATCACACAAAAACAAACTGTTGAGCACTGAAATCTTACATTTTTATCCCTAATTATTGGACGAGTTAGCTCTCAATTTAGTGTATATTAGTGCATTTAATACAATTTCTTAGTTTTGCAGATTAAAAATGGAGAATACATGAAATCAAGCTAAGTCAACGGATAATTGCTAGTTTTGAACCTAAAATAGAAGATCTGGAATTTTAGTAATTAATTTGAACCACTTTTAGGTATTTCATGTAAATTGGTTAGTTCAGATCCGGTTATGAGAGTCTAGACGTAATCAATATTTTAGATTTTAAAGTGGTGGAGTTAATTATCTAATTCCAGGAGAGAACATGCAAAGATATCATCTTGGGCCAAGCCACAGGCAGTCCAAAGACTGAAAATCAAGATCAAATGGGCCAGAGATCCACTTTAATTGGGCCAAGTTAAGCTCCACTAGCCAACATTGGGCCAAGCCACAGGCAGTCCATGCGCCTGGAGGCCCATGTGCTTATTGATAGGTCCAAAACCCAAGTCCATAACCCATTTACACACCCAAGCCTTGTCCATTTCCATGTCACCCACACCGTCCAATCTTCATATTAAAACATAACCCTTCATCTCATATCAAAATTAGATAAAACCATAGATCCTCCTTCACAACCAATCCATTCATGCATTAGCATTAGATCTAGACCATCCAACCCATCCATCATCTAGATTTACCTTAGGATTACATCCATCCATGAATCACCTATCCATCTATCCAATTAGATCATCCATCAACCATCTAAACCATTAGATCTTATGATATGTCATCACAACCATCCATCTCATTCATAAACTTAGGAAAAACCCTAGACCTACCTTACCTATCCAATGCATACATTTATCATCTTAGATTTAAGATATGCATTTCATCATCCAATTAGATCAACCCTTGAATCCAAACCCTCCATTAGATACCTTATCATTATTATAATTTATTTTTACCAATTAAACCTAGAACCATTAGATTTAACCTAAACCAATCTTAGCCATCCATTCACCAAACCCTAAGATAGAACAACTTGAAGATCAAGCTAGCCTCCGTCACCCATGCCTTGTCACCACCCTGTCCATCCAACACACACTCCAAACGATTTTTGCAACCTAAAACCTCTCCATGCACTTAGACGTAAAACTATCTCGATATACTCCTAAGATCCCAACACACCTCATCATCCCAATCTTCCATGTTATACACGACTTTGCACAACTCCATCCCTCCTTCGAATTTCATGAAGTCAACTCCTTAGCCACATCACCTTCTTCTTATCCAACCATCCATCCATCTAAACTATCAATCTCATCCATTCATTCATCATTTCATTGCACAAACCCTAATCCTACATAACCAAATTCAAAAATCTCATGCCAAATCTAAATCATAAAATCTCTATCTCCTTGCTTGCACTCCACTCCAAGCCACACACATCCCAAAATTTTGTGTACAACTTGTTCAAACCTTAACTTTTGCAACTTTTAATCCCAATCACCCATTTCTAATGAGATTTAATCCAAGACACTCATTTATCACTCAAACCAAGATTAAATCTCAGCTGTCCATTCCAACGTAGAGCTTATAAATAGAGCACTAAGCACACCATAGAATTCGAATTTGACCTGGAGCTTGAGAGGACCAAGGCTGGAGCAAAAGACAAGAAGAGAGGAGCATTATTAGAATTTACAAAGTGAGAGTTGTAAATTTTATTTTATGTTGTCTTTCTTGTATTTAATTTTATAAGTGCATGCACTGAATTCTTCCATGAAATAAATACAAAGCATCCATTTAGAATCCTGAAATATCCAAGTTCTAGAATTCTTTTATGATTATTTTGCTTTTAATTTCAAGTTTGCAACTTTTGTTTATTTAATTGAACATGAGCACATGCAATAGTTAGGATCTTGATTGTAAATGTTGAATCATGATTACTAAGGTTTGATTAATTAAATTAAAGGTTGTGAATCTTGTCTTTATTAGTGAGTATGAATTGCATTTCAGATCCTTACGTGAATTTCTGATCCAGGTTTTATATTTGTTTACACATTTTGGATGATGAATGGTCTATTCCAAACAACTACCCTTTACGTTACTACACTTTTATTTCCAGTCATTTATTTTGTTGCAATTTAATTTTCTGTCTTTTAGTCATGTTAGATTCTATGATTGTTGTATAATTTTGGTTCTAACCTAAGTCTTGTATGTTTTATTCTTTTTAATTCTTTAATTCATGTTCTTCTTTTATTCTTTTAATTCTTTGTAATTATACTCTCTCTCTCTCTCAAAATTCTTTTAATTAAATATTGGAGATGTGGTATTTTAATCTTGTAACTAGTAATTTTGGTCATGATTAAGATTATCATTTAATTCACCATTTTAATCAAGGACAATTAATTCACACATCTTATTTGCTGATTTTTCAAGTTAGATACATGACTGATATAAAGGTTCTACTTCTTGAAAATAATTCTTTTTAAAGGAACACAATTTTAATTTTAATTCATGTATTTTGAGATTTTCCTTTGGGTTCGACCTCGCACTCAATCGCTATACTATACATGGTTCGTGCGCTTGCGAGATTTACAAATTTAAAACATCAACACAAACCATATCATTTCATTAAAACAAAATGTGCATTTAATACATATGGTTTAGGTGGGGACATCATGGATGCTTAGTCAAAATATCAGAAGTATAGTTTTTCCAAAAACAGAGTGCATGAAAAACTACCCTAAGCAGAGCATCTTGAGGAGGTACTGGAGGAGGAGGAGACGGGGAATCTGGAACTCTATTAGAGAGGGAGACAACAGAAGTTAGATCCCGGACAGTCAACACAAGACTATCTAGACTTCTTTCAAGGTAGTCTATTCTTCTTTGAAGTCTGAAGACTCTCCTGCCTAGATTTACATCCTCATGAGGGGGCTACTGAAATTCTTCTTCCTCCTCAGAACTGTGACTTTCCTCCTCATTGATGTCATTAGGGATATTGTAACACCCCGGATTTTCAAGTTATGAATATATATGGAAATTATCCATTTAATTTGTGAATTAATGGAGATGGACCTTAGATGGGTAAGGAGTTGGGTCAATTGCCCGATTAAGACCCAACGGATTATGGATAAGGTGCAATTGAAATAAAGGGGTGAGATTTATTTAATTGGGTCAAGATTGCCAATTGGGTCAAATGTCCAATTGGGACCCAATGGGTCATGGTTGACTTGGTTGACCACCAAGTGAGTTCAAGTTTAATTAAATTGGGGCTGAATTAAATTGGAAATGGAATCAAGGAAATGAGTTGAATTAAAGATATGAGTTGAGTTAAAGAGATGAGTTGAATGGGAAGTTAATGAGACTTTCATCTTAAAGTGAATTAAGTGATTAGATGAAGAGTTTTTGGTTGTTACACAAAGCATACCATGGATACACGTTGGGGACATGGGAGTTTCATCTCATGGGATGAAACTCCAAAGGAAGCATTAAATGAGGGAGGTGAAAGGTTGGTGTTGTTACACAAGGTTAACCAAGAGCACACGTTGGGACATGGAGGGTTTCCATCTCATGATGGAAACCCAAGGGGCATAAGGCTGGTAGTTTCATCTCATGGGATGAAACCCCCAAAGGAATTATCAATGAGGAGGTGAAGAGTCATGGGAATTACAAAAGGGGTATCAACCAAAAGATACCACTCTTGACCGAACTACATTGGGCAGCAAAGAGAATTCTTTGCTTTATCTCACTCTCTCCCTCTCTCACTCAAGGTCGACCACTCTCATTGACAAAGGAGAAAGGACTTAGAGTTTTCTAGCTCAAGCTCCTCTCCCTCTCTCAAATCTACACTCTCTTGGCCGAACACTCTCTTTGAGTTTTCATCTCAAGATCTCTCAAGCTCACTCTAGGCCAAGGATCAAGGAGGAAGAAGAGGCTAAGGAGGGAGAAGATTGGAGGAGCAAGAATGAGTGAAATAAACTGGAGGAGTCACGGAATCAGTAAGTACTTGACAAGATTTTATTAATTGGAAAGAGGTTAAGGGAACATTTCATTTTGGATTGGGAAGTTGGTAAAAAATGTTATGGGCCATGGATGTAAAAATCCATCCAAGAAAGGAGATGGAAAAGATGGACAAAACCCTAATGGGTAAGATGGATCATTAAGGAGAAATGAAGGGTTGGATGAGGTTCGGCCATGAAGTATGGCCGAACCCCATCAAAGGATTAATCTTGGAAGTAGGATTTTTAGAATAAATTGATGAACCATAGGGTTCGCCATGTTGTATGGCCGAACCCCATGGAAGAATATCATTGGTTTAAATGGTTTTAAAGGTGGTTAAACCATGGAAAGGTATTAAGGATTTTAAAAGATTTTAAAATGGATGTATGTCAATGATTTGAAAGGGTTTTAAAGGAGGGAAATAATGGAGAATTGTTAATCATTTTAAATGGTCTAAAATGTTATAATGGTGAAGAACCTTGGACCATGGGTTCAGCCATACACCATGGCCGAACCCCATTAAGGTATATTGTTGATACTTAAAGGTTTTTAAGGAAGAGAATGATGGATGGATGTTGGTAAATGTTAATGAGTGGTAAAGGATGAAAATCATGCAAATATATTAATGATTTTAAAAAGGGTTTACATGTGGTAAATGATGAACTTGAAATGAAGGAAATAAGGAAGAACCAAGGGCCATGGGTTCAGCCATGTTGTATGGCCGAACCCCATGGAAAAACATTAGTGGATTTATTATGGATTTTGGGTTTTAAATGATGAATCCAAGTGTATGATTAAACCAAACCCAACCCCAACACCACCCCCCCCCCCCCCCCCCCCCCCCCCCCACCCAACATGGAGGGACTTGGGTTATGGATCTAGTGTTGGGAATGATTTAAGAAAGAGAAGGAAAAATAACATCATGCGTTCGGCCATGATGTATGGCCGAACCCCATGAACCAATTATGGACCATTGACGGATCATTTGGTAGATCCATGTATGATTTAAATGAATGAATGATCAGGCCAAGGAATGGAGGGATTTACTAGGGTTTTATGTTGGGATTAATGAATCATGTGTGGATCATTTGTTTTGGGACTTAAGTCATATGTAAATAAGCTAAGTGATTAGCTATGGATAAAATAATGGCTAAGATGTAAATAGGGTGAAAATGATGGACCATGGGTTCGGCCATGGTGTATGGCCGAACCCCATGGAGAAGGTTTTGTGGACTTAGGGTTTTATTGATGCTAAAAGATTAACTCATGGGTGATTAGTTAATAAATCAAAAGAGGGAATGATCTTGGACCCAAAGCCAAGTAAGTGAGGTTCGGCCATGTTGTATGGCCGAACCCCACCAAGGCATGTTTATGGACTTAAACATAATGGGAAATCAAATGGAACATGGGTTTTGATTTATTGATATGTTATAAGGTAACGGGACCTCACAAGCGGTGTACGATCGTGAGAGGTTTCTGGACGAAAACGCAAGGACATATTAGTTGATCATTGGTAGGATTCCTACCTCATTGATACCATGGGATATGTATGATGGTTTTAATTCCTATTTGGATGAATTATTTTGTATAAATGATATGTTTCAAATATGAGATTTAAATGCTATGATTTGTATAATTGCATAGCATGTGGACATTTGCATCTCATGCATGGCATGGGAGGGATGATATGTAACCGGAGTCCACGCTTCGTCGGGGCATTCGTAAGGCATTCTTGAGGATACCTTGATGAGGAGTTTCCATCAAGAGGAGGACCTTGATGTGCATTAATCCATCAAGAGGCAACCGGAGTCCACGCTCCGTCGGGGCGTCTGTAAGGCATTCGTGAGCTTGATGAGGAGTTTCCATCAAGAGGATACCTTGATGAAGAGTTTTCCATCAAGAGGGATACTATGTGTTTGTGATACCTTGATGAGGAGCTTTCCATCAAGATGATGTTTTGTGATTGTGTTATTGTTGATGGGTGGGACTCATTGTAACGCCCCACCCTTTTCACTCTAATTTTCAGAGTTTATTTATTTTTAAATAAAATAATCATGTGATCGGGGCGGAGTGTCACGACGCGAGTTAAGTTCGGATCTCTAAATCCGACCCTTAACTGGCCAAGCCCATGTGCGTATGAACTAAGTCCATAAAACTGATCCGCACATGGTACATATATAACTTGCGGAATTAACTTAGTCTAAATCTAACTGAGGTTATAATAGAATCTATGACTAATCCAATTTTCCAATATTAGATAGCAAAGTACATAATCTTATTCTCCAAAATTACTAACTAATATTAATCTACCATTCAATCCAACCATCCAAAATAAACCAATCCACAGCATCTACTTATCTACTTATTACATGCCAACAAATCTAGTTACCAAATTACATTGTCCAAATAATTCAAATAACACATCCATGAATAGTCCATTCGAAATCATTCAAATCGCCCAAGTTTCCTTGCTTGGTCCTCTTCTCCAACCACGTTCTTTCCTTTCCCTGCATCATCCACTAAGGATATAGATAGGGCGTTAGATCAACGCGCCCAGTAGTGTTTCCGAATAGGGCTACGACATGGTTAGTCAAAATCATCCAAATAATATAATAATAATACATGTGAGACAAAATTCCATAAAAACATGCTATGTGTGAAATGAACATGTAATGAGTCCCACCCATCACCATTCAACATAGCCATCACTTGACGGGATTCTCATCGTCAAGGTAACCCACAGTGGTCTTTCGAACACCCCGACGGAGTGTGGCCTCCGGATCCTCCTGATGGGATTCTCATCATCAGGGTACCCACAGTGGTCTTTCGGACGCCCCGACGGAGTGTGGCCTCCGGTTACAACACCATCATCCCATGCCATGCATGAGATATCTATGCGAACATGTCATTTAGAAACATAACTTTACAATCATATAAATTATTGAAATCAACGTAAAACAGCATATGAAATAGTGGTTACAATAAAGGTAGGAAACCTACACTTGTCTACTTTGTTCGACCCTTCCTTTGAACCGTCTTCCGATCACGGCTTGTACACCGTTCTAGAAATCCCAAAACGTTATTTATATAACAGCAAGTTAAGCATTCATTGATGTGATTCTAACTTAGTCTAAGTCCCAAAAATCCACTTAAACTTCCATGTCCTATCTTAGCCATAGAACCCCATAGTTCGGCCATGAAATGGCCGACCCATGATTTGTCTAAATGTACACATAACAATTATTTATTAACCACTCAAGATGTTCCATGATCTTTTAAGTTTGAAACCATTTGATTTAATAAAATAGTCCTCATAAAATGATCCATGGGGTCCTGGCCATGCATGGCCGAGATTACCATGTCTCCTACTTCAAATTCGAGAAACCTCCTCCTCTTATCAGCATAGCTCTTTTGCCGACTCTGTGCGGTCAACAAATGTTGACGTATCAACTAGATCTGTGCAGTAGTTTCGGCAACCAACTCGGGTCCTATTAGCGCAGGTTCGCCGACCTCGGTCCAGCACACTGGTGACCTGCATGGTCTACCATACAAAGCTTCGAATGGTGCCATCTGAAGACTTGCTTGGTAGCTATTGTTATAAGAAAACTCCACCAATGGAAAATGATCCTCCCATCCACCTTTGAAGTCTAGCATGCACGCCCTCAACATGTCCTCCAACGTTTGTATTGTTCTTTCCGATTGTCCATCGGTTTGTGGATGGAATGCTGTGCTAATAAGTAGATCGGTCCCCATGGCCGACTGCATGCTCTGCCATACCCTGCCGGTGAATCGGCCATCTCTATCAGACACTATAGTCCGTGGGATACCATGTAATCTGATGATGTCTTTGATATATCTCCGACCCAATATCTCTGATGAATCCGTCATTTTGATAGGAATAAAATGCGCGGTCTTGGTCAGTCGGTCTACCACAACCCATATAGCGTCATTGCCCTTCGAGGACCTCGGCAACCCCGTCACAAAGTCCATGGAAATGTGCTCCCATTTCCATTCCAGCACTGCTAAAGGTTTGAGTAACCCTGGTGGCTTCTGATGTTCCGTCTTAACCTGTTGACAAGTTAAACAATGAGCCACAAACTCTGCAACATCCTTCTTGAGTCCATGCCACCAATAATGTCTTTTTAAGTCATGATACATTTTTGTACTACCCGGATGAATGGAGAGTTTGCTCTGATGTGCCTCTATCAGTAATTCTTTTCTGCAGCTTCTTGGCACATAAATTCTAGCCCGGAACATAAGACCCTGTCCTGGTCATAATTCCCAATCCGGTACAACCTCGCCAATAGACATCTTGGCCCATGTCTCTGCCATTTCCGGATCTGTTCGCTGCTCCTGTTCAATCTTTGTAACCATGTTGGATCGTTTGATCAAATTGTACATACTCCCATGGTTTGTGATGTATAGATTAAACTCACGAATGGAATTCAACATCTCCCATTCGGTCCTGATCAAACATGCCACTGATGCATGAGACATGCGGCTGAGAGCATCCGCCACCTTGTTGGCCTTTCCCGGATGATATCGGAGCGCAAATTCATAGTCCGCCAGATATTCCATCCATCTGCGCTGCCTCAGGTTGAGCTCTTTCTGATCAAATAAATACTTCAAGCTCTTGTGATCTGAAAATACTCCAAACTTCTCACCATATAGATAGTGTCTCCAGCTTTTGAGAGCGAAGACCACCGCAGCTAATTCCAGATCATGTGTGGGGTAGAGGCATTCATGTATCTTTAGTTGTCTTGAACCATATGTCACCACCCGATCACGTTGCATGAGTGAACATCCCATGGCATATGGCACCCATGGCATCGTATTACATCAGCATGATTATGATCTCTATTATCATGCACTGTTTCTGGTTTTATCTGTATGATTGGATCTCTATTATCATACACTGTTTTAGATTTTTATACTAACCCATGTGTTTGACCCTAATTGGAATACCTACTGGGCGCTTTGTCTAACGCCCTACTTCTACCCTAGTTAATGACACAGGGAATGAACGGAACGAGGAATGAGATCGGAGCCAAGCTTAGGAGCTTGGATGTTTTAGTTTCGTTTTATTTAAGTTATTCATGGACAATGTGATTTGAGTAACTAGCAGTCGGGACTGTAATAACGTAGATATATTTGCTATGGTTTGGAAAGTTAATTTTGGATATTTTAAGTTAGGATAATTATTGGTAAGTGTTGGACTACTTTGTTATCTAAAATGGAATAGGATTGTTTCCTATTATAATTCCGCATCTATGATTATTCTGCATGTTAACTTGTATACGTGTGAACCATTTCAGTGGACTTGGTTTACTCATACGTATGGTTGGCCAATTAAGGGTTGGGCTTGACATTGTCTTCATTACCAGTTTGAAGACCATTCCCTTTTTTCTGTATCTTGTCTCATTTCTTCACGTCTCTCTTCGACGAAGATGACACCTTTGTCAACAAATGGGTTCTTTTTCCACCTCTGGATGGATTTCCTGTTGATCCTGAACATACTCCGAATTTTCAGAGCTCGACCCCGGGCACGATCGAGAGGCAGACCTTCTGGTTCTTTTGGCCCATCGACCAGCACGACTAGATTCTCCTCGTTTTACAGTGGTCTCAAAACATGTCTGAGATGACATCTTCTTAGGCATGGTTTTTCCTAGAGGGAATCCTCAACCTGTAGTTTGAAGGAGGACGAGGTGAAGACTGAGCCTAACCTGATTTAGAAGAATCACAGAAACAGTGATTTTCTGACTTCTAAGAACTGGAGGAACAAAAGCCCTATGGTTTCCTGCACGGAAATCACTTCGAGAGGTCCCATCGATTGGTTTATGGCACGGGAGGCGAAAGAGGGACCACCAAACCTTCGTTGTAGAATAAGCAACAAATTTGAATGAATTGTCGCTTTCACAGAAAAGGACCCTTTTATTTTAAACCTTCTGTCTCACCGATATGCCGGTTCCAAGGACAGGTCGATCTTTTCGACAATTCCCCCTTTTCAACAGTGCTCGATTTGGCATAGTACTGACATGTCTGTCACACCGACAGGTTTATTTACTGACATGTCTTTTACATCGAGAGGTTCAGTTTACAGAACTATCATTCTTGATTTGTGCAACTTGATGTAATCCTATTCTAAGCATGGCATTCATAGATTTATTTCAATGCATAGATATGCCAAGCATAATTCATCAAATCATTAAACATCCACACAATCATTCCAAGGTACATACAATTCAAAATACTTTGAATGGAATGTATGGCTTTCCAAGTAGAATGTGTACTATAGCCAGGAAGAGTACATTCTAGACTTGTAGTTAGCCAATTTCTCTCCTCATGTCACAACACTTTTTTGTTATGTGAACTCACATGGTCTCTTGTGAGTCCATTCATAGTGGTCTAAGATATGTATGTGAATCTTAAACCAAAAACAAAACATGATTAGTGATCTATCTCCTGTGTACGAAGATTGTGGTATTTGGTGTTGCATACACACCCTTACGATCATACCTTTAATGACCAACCTTGGGATCCATCAACTCTTTTAAGACAAGATTCATTTGTCTTAACAAAGAGTTGTGCCTTGTGTCCACCTTTCTTAGATTTCTTTTAAAGTAGGGTGTTGGTGAATGTCTTTTAGGCATGTGTGTTACTTGATTGTACCTTCGGACTTTCCTTTCCAAGTATCTCTTCAAATCATAGCAATTTCTTTTGAAATGTCCATTCTTGTGACAGAAATTGCACTTACCCTTTGAAGGGTGAGAGATACTTATTTTACTAAATATCTCATGATGTATAGGTTCTTTGGTGGATTGTACCACGACCAAACCTATCACCATATTGTTTACCTGCCCCAAGGAGTCTTTTAAGCCTTTCATCTCCTTGAATAAACTTATCTTGGAATTTTTCTTTATGAGTTTTTAATTCTTTAACTTCCAAAGACAGTTTTTTAACATCTTCTTAAAAAAGTTTGTTCTGATGCCACAAATGTTCGACATCCTCACACTAGATACTTATTTCATTTTGAAGTCTTTTATTATATTCTTTAAGCTTAGTATTTTCAACATCTGAGAGTTGAAGCTTGGAGATTAGAAGAGATTTTTCATCTTTCAACTCTTCCCCTTGATTAAAGAGATTACGGTTGTCATTTTTAGCCTTGTTGAGATTTTTAGCCAACCTCTGACTCTCAAGGAACAAGGCATTGTAGGAGGCTTGAAAATTTTCATCTTCATCACTATCCTCCATTACAATTGTAGGATTTTCTTGATCACATATGATTGAGGCTATGAGACCTTTTGATACATCAACTTTTTGTTGAGTCTCATCATCTGAATCGCTTTCTGATTCAGAAGTTTCCACATGGGTCACACCCACGTTCATAGCTTTCTTTATCTTATCTGAAGGACATTCATTCATGAAGTGTCCTCTTCCCTCACAATTGAAACATCTCTGCTCCTTGGTGACTTCTCTCTCCTTCCCTTTTCCTTTATTTTCTTCTTGCCTTCTTGGGTAATTTTTACATGTTTCACCTTTACCCGTTCTTCTCAAGTTGTTTCTTTTTACAATTTTTTTGTAAATCTTCTTGGCAAACATTGCCATTTCATCACTTGAGAATTCATCTTCTGATGAATTTTCTTTAATCTTCTTTTGCTTTAGAGATTATTTTAAGGCAATGGATTTATCCTTTGGTTGTTCAAAATGTAGCTCATAGGTTTGTAATGAACCAACCAAATCATCAATATTCTTTAAGGACATATCTTTGTTATCCTCTATGGCCACGACCTTGGGCTTGAATCTTTCAGCAGGATTCCGGACAATTTTGGTGCAAACCTTGTCCTCGGGTATCCCTTCCTCTAAAGCGTACATTTGATTTATAATGTCGCTTACCTTGGAATAAAAATCCAAGAACACTTCATCCTCCCTCATTTTAACATTATCAAACTGATTTTGGATGATCTGAAGTTTGGATCTCTTGACTATTGAGGTTCCCTCATAGGTTCTTTCAAGAACTTCCAATGCTTCCTTTGCAGTTTCACAAGTCATGATCCGTCTGTACTCACTATAAAAAATTGCACAATTCAAGGCATTCATGGCTTTGCCATCAGCTGTCTGAGAAGCCTTTTCGGGAAGAACCAAGAGGCAAAAGGTTTGGGTGTCAACAACACCGTTGTGGTGGTCGCTACCATTTTCTCTTCCATTGGTTCCTGCCATCCAGTCTTTACAATATTCCATACCGATGAATCTATGGAAACAAAAAACTCCTCATTTAAGCCTTCCATGAGGCATAGTTTGTTCCATCGAGATAATGAGGTTTGGATATTGCATGACTGTCTCCTGTGGTGTTCTAGCTTAGATCTACTCGGATGGTTAAATCCTTTTAATGAGTACTAGGCTCTAATACCAATTGATAGTTCCTTTGGGAGCTAGAACAACATAATTGACCCTAGAGGGGGGTGAATAGGTTAATAAAAAATCGTTGGTCCTTTTTAAATTTACTCAATTGATTAGTTTAAGCGTAGCTAATATATCAATCAAGTGAGTGCGTATTAGAAAATGTGATTAAACAATCAATACAAGAAAATAACTCTAACACCACAAATAGAAGAACACAATATATAAAGTTGTTCGGTTCGCCAACCTACATCCACTGTTGTGACTCGCTCAACCTTAAGCTATCCCCAAATTCACTATGTGGGGACTTACACCCTCACAATTAGAGTAGAAATTCCTCATCACTCAATCGTCTAGGAATTTCACCCACCACTGTGGAATAAGAATTCCACCAATCCAATCGGCTGGGAATTCCACCCACCATTGTGCTAGAGACAATGCTTTAGAGTTTTTTATAGTGGTTCTGGAGCAAATCCCCCTTAATCCACTTTCGGGTCACAGGTTTTAAAATAAAATTAAAACCAAGAAGTACTTACCTTTGAAGTTCTTTCTTGTTGATGTGTGCGTCTTGAAGATCCCACCCACTGAGTGCCGACGCTCCTCCTTGTAGCCGTCGTAGAGCAATCACAATCTTAGGGTGACAAGGAAACTGGTTTTACAATGGATTTCCTAGTTTATGTCTCTTCTTTCTTTCTCACTTTCAAATTCAATTAACAGATTTGGTTATTTATAATTTTCCTCATCTCTTTCTCACATCCTAACGCAATCAAAAGATTGGTTGTTTATGATTCTCAATACAAGAGTGTTGATCGTTCCTTAGAGTATATAACTCTTCTTAGCTCAAGGAAGATGGTAAAACGATCACCCAACATTCATATTTATAGAGGAGTCTTAACGGTTTTTTCTGACTGTCCAGAACCGACAGATCGGTGGCACCGATGGGTCAGTGTTCATATTTATTACCGTTCAACCACCTGACCATTGTGCATTAAATGCACTCTCAACGGCTTTATTACTTCCCGGTCGACAGGTCAGTTTCGCCAATGGGTAGACAGTTATGGTACCTAGAGGTCGGTCCATACGAGTGTCTCGATCTAGGGCAAAACCATGCTGACGGTAGTTTCAAGTCAGAAACCTGTCTTACCCACAACGACCTGTCACCCTTTAGTGAGGGGTCGATCCTGGTACTCTCGATCAGTCTTGAACTACCGATATGTCTGTTTTTTCAAGAGCCCATTTGAGTTCACAATCCAGAACTCACAAGACCTTTACGATGAGTCGTCGATCACGAGGGGTCGTTTTAGTTCATCACCTAGGGGTCGGTGCATACGAGACTCTCAATCAGAGGCTTTCCCAGAATGACAGTTCTTTTATCCAGAACTTCTATCAATCTGGCTGACCAGTCCTTGACCATGATCGGCCGATCCTGTCTCTATCGAGGGGTCAATGAGGACGACTGGTTGTGCTGTCAGCGAACATAATTCATATTTCCAAGTTCACTGTCCAATTTCCTCGCTTAGGCTCCTTCATGGATTTACCATTTGTTCAACTAAACCTAGAGTAATCCTCTCTAAGGTGTGGGTACCACCTAAGGTCATCTATGGCCAAATACTTATTTTTGTGATTGTCATGACGATGAGCTTTGAACCTGGTGGAGTACGACCTTCATTCTTGATCATTTTGGGTCTTCAAGCTTCTTAATAAGTGCTTCTTCCCGAGTTATGGAATTGATAAACAGGGATTCGGCACAGCTGGGGCACTAACAAGTTCATATGGTTTAGGAGAGGGCAATTATGGATGCTTAGACAAAATACCAACAATATAATTTTTCAAAATATAAATCTTAAAGCATGAAAAGCTATCCTAAGCAGAGACATCCAGAGGAGGTATGCTTGAGGGGAAGGAGATTTTCATCGGGAAAGGTTGACAATTGATTATCATAATGCAGATACTTCTCCGTGGACACCCTAGCGAATCCTTGCACGAAGTCATCTAACCCATCTAGATGTGCCTCGATTTGAAAGACTAAGTCTTCGATTTTGCAGATAAATCGAATCAGGGGTTGTGACACAGGTTGCTGAGGTTCTCCACTCCCTTGACCTTCAGGTGAATCACCCAGATTGTTGGTGTCGTTAGGTTCAGAGGTGTCTGCATTTTCGACATTCACTTCTCCTTCCTCATCAGAACTGTCTGGTATGGAAATCACTTTTACTTTAATTCTCAGGTTTTGTCCAGATTGAGACCTGAGAAAATACCGACGGCTAGATCCAGTCTTAGGGGAAGGATTTTTCTGTGAGGAGTACTCTTAGGACCAGAGCTCGATTCTGGAGTATCCTGCACAAATCTGGGTGATCTCCTGAGAAAATGGGAGCTGGAATTAGGATTTTTCCGGTGGTCGATGATCGAGATTTAGCTGTCTCCCTTTTCGACATGATTGCTTGGGAAGAGCTGACCAAGGCTTACCGGAACACTAACCAAAAACCCTATGGTTTTCTGGTGAAATTTTTCTCCGGGAAATCTTATCGACTAATCTAGGGCACGGGAGGTCAAGAGGGAAATCGCTAGATCCCAGCGGGAGGAGGAACGAGTCATTTACTTTAATCTTTCTGACTCATCGGCAAGTCGTGACCAACGACTGATTTGTGTCGATATGTATCAATTTGTCTCCCTTTGTTATTTTTCCCCCTTTCAAACAGTGTTCTAATTCCCAACAGTACCAACCTGTCTATTCCTCTGAGTAGTCTATCCTTCAACCTAAGTTTTAAACTTGAAGGATGACTGGGTATATGTGTATGTGTGTGCTTGAGATGTTCATAGTTCATCGAAATTTGCTTATACACCTTTCAATTCCAATGATGATATATACATTCACACCATTTTTGTGCCATTTGAAGATTCAATTCAGCCTTCTGAAGGTAGGCACAAAACATGGATTACGGATCTCTCCTAGATCCAAACCAATCCAAGTACCTTGGGCACATTTAATTTACCAATTTAAACATATTGCCCAGGTGTGTGATGTCATGTGATGCGGCATTTCCATGCTTTAGCAAAGGCAATGTGTCTATGAACATGAGTCATTCCACATAATGTATAAAATAGTGAATGTTGGAATGAGACATAAAGCACACTAATCATACATTCATTTCCCATTTGAATACGGTTACTATACATATGGAAATGAAGTATGATGCTACACATACAACTCTTATGCCTGTTATCATATTATTACCCAACCATGATAAACATTCTTACCATTCTTTCAAGCATCCTCCAATGAGGTTCATTTCTTCGAAAGAGCTGGTACATAAATGGATTATAGATAAGCACATTTGATCATTTTGATCAATACTTGTGGCAGTTCATACCAAACCAAAAATCCATTTAAAAACATAGAGCATGTTTCATTCCACAAGGGATAACTTGGAATGAAACGACACTGTGTATGTGTACCATACACGCCATATACATGAGGTAATGCACAAACTACATTTATTTCCTAAAGATGCACAAATCACATGGAAAATGAAATAAAATGAGACAATTATAATCCAATACTAGAGTGTATGTAATACCCCAGATTTTTAGTTTCTCAATATTTACAGAAATTGCCACTGAAAGTGTGAATTAATGGATATGGACCTTAGATGGGTAAAGGGTCGGGTCAATTGCCCAATTAAGACTCAACGGATTGTGGATATGGTGGCAGTTGGAATAATTGGGTAAGATGTATTCAATTGGGTCAAAGTTGTTAATTGGGTCAAAATGTCCAATTGGGACCCAATGGGTCATGTTTGACTTGGTTGACCACCAAGTGAGTTGAGTTAAATTAAATGAGTTGAGATGGACGGTTTACATTTTAAATTTAAATTCAAACAATGGGAAGGACGGTTTACATTTAAATTTAATTTCAAATAATGGGATGGACGGTTTTTATTTCAAATTCAAATGAGTTGGGATGGACGGCTTTTACATTTGGAATTCAAATTCAAAACAAAGGTAAGGATACACATAGGTGAGGAAGTTGGTTTGTTTCAAAATTTAAATGTTGGAGAGATGGAAGAGTATTGTTTTTATTTCAAACTCAAACGTTGGAGAGATGGAAGAGTATTGTTTTTATTTCAAACTCAAACGTTGGAGAGATGAAGATGATTTATTTCAAAATTCAAATAAGAGCTACACGTTGGAGAGGTAGGGAGGTTTGGCTTATTTCAAAATCAAAACAAGGATACACATGGAAAGATAATGGAGATAGTTTTACATTTAAAAGAAAATTCAAATTTCAATGGCATACACGTTGGAGTCTTGAGAATTCTATCTCATGTAGAGATAGGGAAGATAATGAAGAGGAAACTCCCACATGGAGAGATAATGAAGTTGGTTTAAATCTCAATTTCAAACAAGGCTACACGTTGGAGAGATAAGGGGGAGTTTGGGGTTTATTTTTCAAATTCAAACAAGATTCAACTCTCCCTCTCCCTCTTGGCTATCTCTCCCTCACACCCTCTCTTGGCCGGCCAGCAACCTAAGAGAAAGAAGATCAAACATTTGGAGAATTTTATCTCATTTTCTCCCTGTCTTGGCCGTTCCTCTCAAGTCAAGGACTTGGAGTATTTTTCCATCTCAAGTTTTTCTATCTCTCTCTCTCTCTCTCAAATCAATACTTTGGCCAATCAACTTCAAGGAGTTTCCAGCAAGATTAAGCTCGGCTAAAGGACAAGAAGGAAGGACTAAGGAAGGAGAAGATCAAGAAGGAGTGAAAGAACCGGAGGAGTCGCGGTATTGGTAAGTGCACTATAAACCCTTGTTAAATAAATTGGTTAAGGGAACATGATCAGGCCATTGTATGGCCGAACCTATCAATGGTTTAAATCATGGATAATGATGTTTAAAAAGGGTAGAAAATGGATCAAGATGGCCGAACCCCATGAAAAGACTTGGTTATTTTTATGGTTTTTGAGAGATGAAAACCATACATTGTTATGAAGGTTTTAAGATGTCTTAAATGGAGGAAAGGTTAATGTTTTGGGTCGGCCATTGCATAGCTGAACCATGTTGTATGGCCGAACCCCACTAAGGTGGATTGTTTTATGGACATTGGTTATTGGCAATATTAAGCAAGGGTTAGGTTAATGACAATTTTGTAAATATGAATGAAAGATCGAAGGACTTGAAAAATGGGCTCAAACCAAAATGGTGAGGTACGGCCATGTTGTATGGCCGAACCCCACCAAGGTATGTTTCGTAGATTGAGGTTTTAAATAAGTTATTTGGATGGTAATGATTAAATAAAAAGGAAGATCAAATTCAAGTGGGTGAGGTTCGGCCATGTAGTATGGCCGAACCCCACAAGGTGGGCTTTGGACTTAGATTTAATTAGAAATCAAAAGGATATTGTCTTGACTTATTGTTATATAAACAAGGTAATGAGACTTCTTGAACGGTGCGCAATCGCAAACGGGTGACGGTTTAAGAAGAGCGGATATTTTAAGTGACATTGGTGTAGGTTTCCTACCTTTTTGTAACCACATTTATACTTGATGTTTTTATCTTAATTTTGATGAGATTTGTGCTAAACTATTATGTTTTAAAGTGGATTTGAATGCTAAGATTTATTTACAAATGGCATGTATTCATTGACATCTCATGCATGGCATGAAGAGATGGTTATGTAACCAGAGGGACTACATTCCATCGGGGCGTCCGAAAAACCTATGTAGTGGTACCTTGATGGTTAGAACCCCATCAAGAGGAAACCGGAGGGTCCACACTCCGTCGGGGCGTCCGAACAACCTATGTGGAGGTACCTTGATGATAAGAATCCCATCAAGAGGAGGCTATGTATACTTGTGATAGGTGGGACTCATTACATTTGAATACATGCATAGCATTGTTTTTGTACGATTTTGATGATCATGTATTATTATGTTATATGCATGTTTTTATACTAACCTTGTGGTAGCCCTAATCGGAAGACCTACTGGGCGTGTTATTCTAACGCCCTATTTCTATCCTTAGTGGATGACATAGGAAAGCGAAAGGTCGAGGATCGTGAAGGAAACCAAGCATAGGAGCTTGGATATATGAATGGACTTTTAATTATGGATATTTTGTTTAAGTTACAAGGACGTGTAATTTGTTAATTAGATGTCGGCATGTAATAACTTAGTAATATTTGCTATGGTTTGGTTTGAATGAATGTTTAGTTTAAGGTATTTTTGGATATATGACTTGTACTTTGCTATCTAAAATGGAGTAGTCTTAGGTTCTATTATAACCCGCAGCTAGATTAGGTAATATTCCGCAAGTTTTATCTTTACTATGTGAGAACTATTCTCATGGAGTTAGTCCATGCTCACATCGGTTTGGCCAGTTAAGGGTCGGACTTTAGAAGTCCGGACTTAACTCACGTCGTGACACTCCGCTCTTATCACTTGTTTGTTTATTTTTAAAAAGAAAAAAATATAGACTCTGATTTTGAGTGAAAAAGGGCGGGGTGTTACAGTTGGTATCAGAGCGAAACAGGAAGATTGAATCTTTCGAAGTAAGATTAAGACAGTTTCACGTCTCATTGACAGATAAGAATCCCAACTGACCGACTTTTCAGAGTCCACTGACTGGGGGCCGGATTAATTTACTTCGAATAGATTCAGACTGAACATTCAATTTGAGAACAACAATGAAAGATAGCAAAGGAAGTACAGTCATCATAATTGGATATACCAAACATAGGAAAATACGATACACTTCTTTGATATCCCCAAATTGAGAAACAAATAATAGGTATTTAGAAATTTCTCCAAAAAAAAAAAAGGGGAAAACCAAGAGTGTTTATTTGGAAATTTCCCCAAAATAGTGATAACACAAACTGTACAAGGAAACTAAGTCAATAATATTTTTTTATGACTTAGGGAAAATGGCTTCAAAGAGAAAGATCCAACAAACAAGAAAGGGAAGGAAAAGAGACACTACTCATTCAACATGAAAAATCTCAACATGAGCAGGAGCAATCTCAACATGAGAAGGAGCAATCTCAGCATGAGGAAGAGAGGGAAAAATCTCAACATGAGAATGAGCAATCTCAACGTGAGGAAGATGAACAGCACTCACGGCGGGAAGAGGAAGAGCGACACTCTCACTATAGTGAACATGAGAAAGAGGAGCAAAGTAGAGTGAGTATACCAGTGGTGCCTCCTGAACTACAAAGCTTGGTTCAAGCAGTAGTTACTTCTGTTCTCCAACAGCATCTCAATGGAAGTGGAAGCACTAGTGACGCCAGTAACCGGAACATGGTCAGAGATTTCCAGCAACAACGCCCTCCCTACTTCAAAGGAAAGGAAGGGGCTGTCGGAGCAGAACATTGGCTAAAGAAGATCACTCAGCTCTTGACCCTACTCCAGATCTTGAGACATGCTGACAAGATTTTGCTAGCTACATCCCAACTGATCGACGATGCCTATAAATGGTGGGAGGTTATAGAAAAACAGCAAGCACTTGTGCAGGAAAGGGAAAGGACTACAATGACGTGGGAATGGTTCTCAGCTACCTTTCTAGATTAGTATTTTCCCGAGGAGGAGAAGGAGCGTCACATACAAGATTTCCTATCCTTGGTACAAGGCTCCATGATGGTGGCGGAGTATCACAGGGAATTCCTTAGTCTGTCTTGTTATGCATTTCATATGGTGGATACAGAGCACCGAAGGGCACGTAAGTTTGAACGGGGCCTACGGCCAAACATTAGGGCCAAAGTATCCATATTCAAGGCAGCCACACTAGCTGAGGTGGTCAGCAGGGCCACCATAGCCGAGCAAGAAATGGCTGAGATGGTGCGATTTGACAACCGCCGAGCTTAGAGTGGGAGGGGTACGTTCCAGCCAACAAGAAATTTCGACCAAACTTCAGCAGTCCCTCACCATCTACTGGGTCCACGGGGGGCTTCCGTCCCAACCAGTCCTCCCCATTTGCATCGGTCACTCAGGCTCTCAGAGGGGTGTACAACTGTTTCCACTGTGATCAGCCAGGTCACTTCAAGGGGGATTGCCCAAAGCTTAACAAACTCTCCTATTCTAGAGGATCATTTCGTCCACCAGCTAGGCCAGCTAACTCCCGAGGGGGCAGGACATATAACCAGGCGGGTCGGGCGCCTAACCCTATTGGATCTGGACAATTGTTTACTCTAGCACCTCCAGCGGATGTGGATCATTCGGTGATTCAAGGTATGGCTGTTGTCAGTAGTTCCTATGCCTATGCACTATTTGATTCTGGAACTTCACACTCCTTTATATCTGCATCATTTATAACTACTACTGGTACCTTAGTTCAAAAACTGTCCACAACACTCACAATTGTATCCCCTGTCGGAGACACGTCATTGGGACTCATATGCACGGCAATGAATACTGAACTCGCTAGACTTAGATTTGAGTTCAATTATCTGGTACTCAATGTGACTGAGTATGATATTATCTTCGGCATAGACTGGTTGGCTAGTTTCTAGGCCAACATTGATTGTTATCGCCGTAGAGTGACATTGTGGTCACCCGAGGCAAAGCAATATGTGGTTCGTACAAACAAGCAGAGCAGACTGCAGCAAGAGTTGAACCATTTGGTATTGAACAATATCATCATAAGCAAGGCACTAGTCACTGAACTTCCGGCAATTGTGAAAGAATTTGCGGATGTTTTTCCAAAAGAACTCTCTGGCTTACCACCCATGAGGGAACTCAACTTTGAAATCAAGCTATACCTTGGCACATTGCCAGTGTCTTTACCACATTATCGGATGGCACCAGCAGAGATGTCCGAGCGAAAGAAACAAATTGATGAACTGCTCAGACTAGGCTGCATCCGGAATAGCACATCATCTTGGGGAGCTCTAGTGTTGTTTATGAAGAAGAAAGACGGTTCACTCCAAATGTGTGTGGATTACCGGAAATTGAATCAGCTAACTGTCCGGAACAAGTACCCTTTACCCAGGATCGATGACTTATTCGATCAATTGAGGGGTTCTAGACACTTTTCGAAGATTGATCTGATGTCCGGTTATCATCAAATCCGGGTTAAAGAGGAAGATATAGAGAAGACAGCCTTCAGGACGCGGTATGGACTATATGAATTTGTAGTCATGCCATTTGGACTCACCAATGCACCAGTTGTGTTCATGGATTTAATGAACAGGATCTTCAGTCCATATTTGGACCAGTTCGTTATTGTGTTTATTGATGATATCTTGATTTATTCCAAAAGTCAGGAGGAACATGCTGAGCACCTACAGATAGTTCTGGACACCTTGAGAAAGAACAAACTATATGCCAAAGCCAGTTAATGTGAATTTTGGCTATCCAAGGTTCACTTCTTGGGGCATGTCATATCTGAAGAAGGTATAGTCGTTGATCCGGCTAAAGTAGTGGCAGTAAGCGAGTGGAAAATGCCAAAGAACGTAACTGAGATTTGTAGCTTCCTGGGTTTGGCCAGATATTATCGGAAGTTCATCATGGATTTCTCCAAGATAGCATCTCCGCTTACTCGACTCACTCAAAAAGGAGTCAAATATGAGTGGTCAGATTTGTGCAATCGGAGGTTTGAAGAGCTGAAGAAGAGACTTACCACTGCTCCTATTCTAATTTTGCCTGAAAGAGGCAAATGTTATGAGGCACAATGCGATGCTTCAGGAGAGGGACTGGGGTGTGCACTCAGTCAAAGTAATTATGTGGTGGCATACGGATCAAGACAATTGAAAATTCATGAACGTTTCTATCCTAAGCACGATTTGGAACTAGCCGTAGTGGTCTTCGCTCTCAAAAGCTGGAGACATTATCTTTATGGTGAGAAGTTTGAAGTATTTTCAGATCATAAGAGCTTGAAGTACTTATTGATCAGAAAGAGCTCAATCTAAGGCAACGCAGATGGATGGAATATCTGGGGGATTATGAATTCGCTCTTCGATATCATCCGGGTAAGGCGAACAAGGTGGCAGATGCCCTCAACCGTTTATCACATGCATCAGTGGCATGTTTGATCAGGACAGAATGGGAGATGTTGAATACCATTCGAGAGTTTAAACTCTACCTCAATAACCATGGGACAATATACAATTTGATTATACAATCCAACATGGTTACCAAGATTGAACAGGAGCAGCGAACAGATCCGGAAATGGAAGAAATATGGGCCAAGATGCCTACTGGCGTGGTCATACCAGATTGGGAATTATAACCAGGACAGGGTCTTGTATTTCGGGGTAGAGTATATGTGCCAAAAAGCTGTAGAAAAGAGTTGTTGATTGAGGCACATCAGACCAAGCTCTCCATTCTTCTGGGCAACACCAAGATGTACCATGATCTGAAGAGACATCATTGGTGGCACGGACTCAAAAGAGATGTTGCAGAGTTTGTGGCTCATTGCTTAACTTGTCAGCAAGTTAAAACAGAACAATCAGAAGCCACCAGGGTTACTCAAACCCCTACCAGTGCAAGAATGGAAATGGGAGCACATCTCCATGGATTTTGTGACGGGGTTGCGAAAGTCGTCAAAGGGCTACGATGCGATATGGGTTGTGGTAGACCGACTGACCAAGTCTGCACATTTTCTTCCCATGTAGATGACAGACTCTTCTGAGACTTTGGGTCGGCGGTATATCAGGGATATCATCAGATTGCATGGTATTCCTCGGACTATAGTGTCTGATAGAGATGGCCGTTTCACCGGCAGGGTATGGCAGAGTATGCAGTCGGCCATGGGAACAGATTTACTGACTAGCCTTTCCATCCACAAACTGATGGACAGTATGAAAGAACAATACAAATATTGGAGGATATGTTGAGAGCGTGCATGCTAGACTTCAAGGGTGGATGGGAGGATCACTTGCCGCTAGTGGAGTTCTCATATAACAACAGTTACCAGGGAAGCCTTCAGATGGCTCCATTCGAGGCTTTATATGGTAGACCATGTAGGTCACCAGTGTGCTAGACAGAGGCTGGTGAGCCTGCGCTGATTGGACCCAAGCTAGTCGCAGAGACTACAGTACAAATTCAGTTGATACGTCAGCATTTATTGGGTGCACAGAGTCAGCAGAAGAGTTATGCTAACAAGAGAAGGAGATTCCTTGAATTCGAGGTGGGGGATATGGTGTTCTTAAAAGTCTCGCCACGGAAGGGACACATGAGGCTTGGAAAGAAGGGGAAACCGTAGCCAAGATATGTGGGACCGTTTTCCATCATAAGAAAGATGGGAGATGTAGTTTATCAGTTGGCACTTCTTCACAATTGGCATCTCTACACGATGTGTTTCATATATCAATGTTGAGGAAGTACAATCCCTATCCGTCTCATGTATTGAATGTACAAGATATAAATGTACAAAGTGATGTGACTTATGTCGAGAAGCCTGTCAGAATAGTGGAGACTGAACAAAGGGTGTTACAAAACAGAGCGATTCAGTCCGTCAAGGTGGTATGGGATCGACATGGTATGGAGGAAGCCACTTGGGAACTCGAATCAGAGATGAGAACAACTCACCCTGAATTATTTATGCAATTTATTTTGGAACCCTACTTCATTCGATTTTCGGGACGAAAATTTTAAAAAAAGGATTGTACTGTAATACCCCAGATTTTTAGTTTCTCAATATTTACGGAAATTGCCATTGAAAGTGTGAATTAATGGATATGGACCTTAGATGGGTAAAGGGTCGGGTCAATTGCCCAATTAAGACTCAACGGATTGTGGATATGGTGGCAGTTGGAATAATTGGGTAAGATGTATTCAATTGGGTCAAAGTTGTTACTTGGGTCAAAATGTCCAATTGGGACCCAATGGGTCGTGTTTGACTTGGTTGACCACCAAGTGAGTTGAGTTAAATTAAATGAGTTGAGATGGACTGTTTACATTTTCAATTTAAATTCAAACAATGGGAAGGACAGTTTACATTTTAAATTTAATTTCAAATAATGGGATGGACGGTTTTTATTTCAAATTCAAATGAGTTGGGATGGACGACTTTTACATTTGGAATTCAAATTCAAAACAAAGGTAACGATACACGTAGGTGAGGAGGTTGGTTTGGTTCAAAATTTAAATGTTGGAGAGATGGAAGAGTATTGTTTTTATTTCAAACTCAAACGTTGGAGAGATGGAGGAGTATTGTTTTTATTTCAGACTCAAACGTTGGAGAGATGAAGATGGTTTATTTCAAAATTCAAATAAGAGCTACACGTTGGAGAGGTAGGGAGGTTTGGCTTCTTTCAAAATCAAAACAAGGATATACATGGAAAGATAATGGAGATAGTTTTACATTTAAAAAAAAAAATTCAAATTTCAATGGCATGCACGTTGGAGTCTTGAGAATTCTATCTCATGTAGAGATAGGGAAGATAATGAAGAGGAAACTCCCACATGGAGAGATAATGAAGTTGGTTTAAATCTCAATTTCAAACAAGGCTACACGTTGGAGAGATAAGGGGGAGTTTGGGGTTTATTTTTCAAATTCAAACAAGATTCAACTCTCCCTCTCCCTCTTGGCTGTCTCTCCCTCACACCCTCTCTTGGCCGGCCAGCAACCTAAGAGAAAGAAGATCAAACATTTGGAGAATTTTATCTCATTTTCTCCCTCTCTTGGCCGTTCCTCTCAAGTCAAGGACTTGGAGTATTTTTCCATCTCAAGTTTTTTTCTCTCTCTCTCTCTCAAATCAATACTTTGGCCGATCAACTTCAAGGAGTTTCCAGCAAGATTAAGCTCGGCTAAAGGACAAGAAGGAAGGAGGAAGGAAGGACTAAGGAAGGTGGAAGGAAGGACTAAGGAAGGAGAAGATCAAGAAGGAGTGAAAGAACCGGACGAGTCGCGGTATTGGTAAGTGCACTATAAACCCTTGTTAAATAAATTGGTTAAGGGAACATGATCAGGCCATTGTATGGCCGAACCTATCAAGGGTTTAAATCATGGATAATGATGTTTAAAAAGGGTAGAAAATGGATCATAGGGTTCGGCCACTTTGGATGGCCGAACCCCATGAAAAGACTTGGTTATTTTTATGGTTTTTGAGAGATAAAAACCATACATTGTTATGAAGGTTTTAAGTTGTTTTAAATGGAGAAAAGGTTAATGTTTTGGGTCGGCCATTGCGTGGCTGAACCATGTTGTATGCCCAAACCCCACTAAGGTGGATTGTTTTATGGACATTGGTTATTGGCAATATTAAGCAAGGGTTAGGTTAATGGCAATATTGTAAATATGAATGAAAAGATCAAAGGACTTGAAAAAGGGGCTCAAACCAAAATGGTGAGGTACGGCCATGTTGTATGACCAAACCCCACCAAGGTATGTGTGGTAGATTGAGGTTTTAAATAAGTTATTTGGATGGTATTGATTAAATAAAAAGGGAGATCAAATTCAAGTGGGTGAGGTTCGGCCATGTAGTATGGCCGAACCCCACAAGGTGATTTTTGGACTTAGATTTAATTAGAAATCAAAAGGATATTGTCTTGACTTATTGTTATATAAACAAGGTAATGGGACTTCTTGAACTGTACGCAATCGCAAAGGGGTGACTGTTTAAGAATAGCGGATATTTTAAGTGACATTGGTGTAGGTTTCCTACCTTTTTGTAACCACACTTATGCTTCATGTTTTTATCTTAATTTTGATGAGATTTGTGCTAAACTATTATGTTTCAAAGTGGATTTGAATGCTAAGATTTATTTACAAATGGCATGTATTCATTGACATCTCATGCATGGCATGGGGTGATGGTTATATAACCGGAGGGACTACACTCCGTCAGGGTATTCGAAAAACCTATGTAGTGGTACCTTGATGATGAGAATCCCAGCAAGAGGAAACCGGAAGGTCCACACTCCGTCGGGGTGTCCGAACAACCTATGTGGAGGTACCTTGATGATGAGAATCCCATCAAGAGGAGGCTATGTATACTTGTGATGAGTGGGACTCATTACATTTGCATACATACATAGCATTGTTTTTGTATGATTTTGATGATCATGTATTTTTATGTTATATGCATGTTTTTATACTAACCTTGTGGTAGCCCTAATCGGAAGATCTACTGGGCGCGTTGTTCTAACGCCCTATTTCTATCCTTAGTGGATGACACAGGAAAGGGAAAGGTCGAGGATCGCGAAGGAAACCAAACATAGGAGCTTGGATATATGAATGGACTTTTAATTATGGATATTTTGTTTAAGTTACAAAGACGTGTAATTTGTTAATTAGATGTCGGCATATAATAACTTAGTAATATTTGCTATGGTTTGGTTTGGTTTGAATGAATGTTTAGTTTAAGATAATTTTAGATATATGACTTGTACTTTGCTATCTAAAATGGAGTAGTCTTAGATTCTATTATAATCCTAATTAAATTAGGTAATATTCTGCAAGTTTTATCTTTACTATGTGAGAACCATTCTCATGGACTTAGTCCATGATCACATCGGTTTGGCCAGTTAAGGGTCGGACTTTAGAAGTCCGGACTTAACTCGCATCGTGACACTCTGCTCTTATCACTTGTTTGTTTATTTTTTAAAAAAAAATAGACTCTGATTTCGAGTGAAAAAGGGCGGGGTGTTACAGTGTAGACCTACATGTACAGATGAGTATTTTGCATAAGATCAATCCAACAATCAAAAAAGAACATGGATTGTAGGCAAGATACAAAGTGATTCCAAAGCATGTTTCAAATGTGATACCAACAATGGTAGCCCTTTACACATTTTAACATAACATTGTGATACTTAGAATCTAAGTCCACAATCCAGTGATGGCCTTTTACTAAATCTGGTTTTAACCTTGGGTGTCTTCCTATTTGACTTTGTGAATCAAAGTTCCAGATTTTGTGCCAGGGTGTTTGTTGACCTTACCTAAGATGCAAATATTCTTGGTACATCGCCACAAATGATACTTGAAGGTTACTACCTTCATCAAGTTCATTTACTTTATCCTCTTCTTCTCTTAAAAGATTTATCTTGAACTTTTTCAATGGATGAACTTAGGCAATCACCTATACTTTCAGTACACATATTGGTCATGATAGGTGATGTCATCTATTGGGCTAGAAAAGGCAACTTTTTTGTAGATTCTTTCAGCCTCTTTTGTTTTTTCATATCTTTTTAAATGTCTCATAAAAATATATTATGAAACAGCGTTGACGAATGCTACTAGATTTTGATTAAAGTGTATAGTCATTTCATCACTAGTCCAAGTTCTTTTGTCTTTGGGCTAAGTGGTCCTGGAAGTTGAAGGTTTATCCAATACCTCTTCCATAAGCTCAAATCACTTTCTATTCACCTATTTCCGAACACATTTATTGATGAAAACATTTAAAAATTTTCATTTAATTTTTCATCACAAATGGAGGTTTGGAAATATCATGGTTTTTTCCCACAGTCATTGTTCTAGCACGGATCAACTCGGATGGTTAGATCCTTTATATAGAGCACGAAGCTCTGATACCAATTGAAAGTCACCTTTCACGGTGCTAGAACAACATGATTGACCCTAGAGGGGGGGTGAATAGGTTAATCCCATTTTCCATGGTGTTTACAAATTTCTTTATTGTTTTAAGTATGACGAAACATTAATCAAGAGATTTGTTTAGTGTGATAGATTATTTCTAATTTATTTAAACGATCACACTAAGATTATAGTGTGATGTGTTGAGAAGAGTGCTTAGATACGAAACACAACAATACAAAGATCAAACACCATAAGACCAATTTAAAGTAGTTCGGTTAGCCAACCTACACCCATTGTTAGGACTAACTTAACCTTGAGTTATCTCCAAATCCACTAAGTGGAGAGTTACACCCTCACAGTTAGAGAATGAATTCCACCTCACTCAATCGGATTGAAATTTCACCCACCAATGTAGAATATGAATTCCACTTATCCATTTGGCTGGGAATTCCACCTACTACTGTGCCAGAGACGAAGCTCTAGAGTTTTTTATAGTGGTTCCAGAGCCAATCCTCCTTAATCCACTTCCGGGACAAAGGTTTTAAAATAAAATTAAAATCAAGAAGCACTTGCCTTTGTAGCTCTATGTCTTGATGTGTGCTTCTTCAAGATCCACCCAATGTGTGCCGACGTTTCATTTTACAACTGTCGTAAAGATATCAAAATCCAGAGAGACAAGGAAATTGGTTTTATCAAAGGTTTCCTACTTTATTATCCTTTCCTCTCTCTCTCCCAAACTCAATCCATATGATTGGTTGTATTAGATTCTCTAAGTGTAAGCACAAGAGAGAGAGAGAGAGTGATCCTACTGTTGGCCCTTGTTTACGCTCACTGATGATGATGAGAGTCCAACTGATTTGCCGAAGGATCCCAACTGGTTGCATAATGATTGGTTTACATAGAGAAGGTAGCCAGTTGCAGTAACAGTAATGTACTGATATGTCGGGCGCACCGAGGGGTCGGTGACTAGAAATGTTACCATTCAACAACCCGACCGTTGCGTATTAATGCACTTCCAATGGTATAATTCTTTCACGGTCAACATATCGGTGTCGCCTATGGGTCGACAGTTATGGTACCGAGAGGTCGATCCATACGATGGTCTCGATCTGGGGTAACACCATGCTGACAGTAGTTTCAAGTCTAGAAACCTGTATTACCCAGAACGACCTATCGCCCTTTACCAAGAGGTCGGTCCTGGTACTCTCAATCAGTCTTAAACTACCCATATGTTTGTTTTCTTGAGAGCCCACCTGAGTTCTATGTTCCAGAACTCATAAATCTCTATCGAAGAGTCGTTGACCACCACGGGTCGTTTCAGCCTTTCACCGAGGAGTCGGTGCATACGAAACTCTCGATCAAAGGCTTTCCCATAATGACAGTTCTATGATCCAGAACCTATGTCAATCTGGTCGACCAGTCTTTGACCACGATGGGTCGATCCTGTCTCCACCGAGTGGTCGGTGAGAACGACTGGTCAAGTTGACAGTGAAACCAAATACATATTTCCAAGTTGGGTTCCAATTCATTGTTAAGCTTCCTCTCTAGGTTTTTATGTGATTTTACCATTTGTTCAACTAAGCCTAGGGATGGTCCACTCTAAGATATGGGTACCACCTAAAGTCATCTATGGCCATAATATATGTTTTGTGATTGCCATAACGATGAGCTTTAATCTGGTGGAGTATGATCTTCACTCTTGATCACTTTGGGTCTTCAAGTTTTTAACAAATGCTTCTTCCCGAGTCATGGAATTGACAAACTTAGGGACGTAGCCAAGCCAGGGCACTAACACGAGCAGACCTCGGCAGGTTCCAAGGAACACTGAGACCCACTGTTTTCTGATTTTGCTGTTTTTATAGTTCGAAAGCAGGATCGGACGTTCCGAGACCTGAACCTCTGAAGTTTCGAAGGACTGAACCGAAGTTTCGAAGGTTCTGTAAAAACTCAGAGTTTAAGCAGTGGTTCTGAAGTTCCGAAGCCACAGTACCTGGTTCCGAGGCATGTTCTAAGGAACCTATAACTGGTTTTTGAGATTTATTCTAAGTTAAGGATTTTATGTTAGGTTTATACCAGAGATTTTGATGTGATGTTTTATACGAGATTCTTAATTAAAAATGGTACTAACCCTTTCGTTTGTATTATTATATATATACATATATTATGTATTAGCTTCTACGCTGATACTCTCTATCTGTGGACGCAACGGAAATGCAGTCTGGTAGCTATCAGTAGCTAAGCGATTAATTTCGTCGCTCGGTAGAAAAGAAAGGTTCAGACACTGAGTGATATCTAGGCCTAACTCAATATACAAGCAGTGGCCTGAGCATCTTATATCTCTAAGCCTAACTCAATATACGAGTAGTGGCCTAACCATCTTATATCTCTAGGCCTAACTCAATATGTCTGCATGGTCATTTCCAGAAAACAAATATGTGTAGTGACCTAAGCACATTTACTATACTGATGGATTATTGTAACTAAAAATGAATATTAACCCATTAAGGAGACTCATATCCATTTCCCTTGGAGTTTTCCGGAAAATAGGACAGAAGGATTTGATATACTATGAATGTATGTTGTAATGTATATATCTGTATTATGTTTGATTAATGACTGAATGATTCATTGTATTCCTATTTATGTGTTTAACAGATACCGCGAAATCCCATATATTCGATGAGGAGACTTAACATTGTAGTAGGGCTCAATCAGGTTAAGAGGATTTAGTGCAATGAGTCGTTTAAAGGATCAAACTTAATGAACCCACTTATATACCTAGATGCACTACTATGAAATTTGTTTGTTGATACTAATGATGTTCATTGTATATTATGATGATCATTATACTGCCTCCACATACACTCAACTACTGAACTATGATATGATATGACAATTGTCGACCCAAGTGTGTCAATTACCGGCCGAGGTGTGTCGGTTTGCTTTTACTTGCCCAAGTGTGTCAGTTACCGGCCCAGGTGTGTCGGATATACTCTTGCAAGATGCTACATTTTGACCGTGTCGGGACTTAATGCCTTTATAATCAGTATAGTGCTTAGGTGTTATGGTGGATATTGGCAATAATACGAATGACTTAATATATTGACATGATAGACCAATTATGATTTTAAATGATGAGATTGATTTATCTAACCTGATGATTATTATGCTGTATTGTTATGTTCTCTTCACTAGGCTAGTTAGCTCACACTACTCACATTTCAGGAAATATATCCGAGGAGGAGGAACTTCCATTTCAAGTTTAGGATGTTAAAGTTGTTGTTGGTGGTTGTATCTCCCATTTAGGGAAATACATTCTATTTTATTATATGGGTTGTTTACCACGTTTTATATTAACTATAGCCTATGGTACTTAGTCTAAACATGTACTAAGCCACCATGTTTCTGGTAGCAACTCTGGTTTAATATGAATGAGATTATGTTAAAATTATGTGATGGAAATATTTTTTTGTATGATATATCTTATATATGGGTAGACATATGGTATATGTTTGAGTCCACATGTAAAGAGCATATGTGACATTTATTTATGGGCTTTACTGTAGACCATAAAGATCCCGCCCAGTTAGGAGTTTATCTGATTGAGGATTATATATATATATATATATTAGTAGCTTTCCGAGCCCACCTTCGAGTCGGGGCGCTACAGATCCACTAATTCATTAGATTTAAAAAAATTATTTGTAGTTTTTGATGATTTATAAATCGACTAGTATGATGTTATCCATAAACTTTGCATCTTATATGGGTCTTATTTTGAACCATTGTTATTGGTCTAATTAAAAGATCAAAGCATGACTATGAAATTCAAATATAAAACATTTTGATTAAAATATCTATGGCTTAAGACTTTTTTTCTTCGTAAAAGTTTTTACACTATTTAAGCCCTTTTGTTCCAACATGATGGGCATGTTGAAAGGTCTAAATTCAAGTATGTGATTATGAAAAATTCATTTTGATTATCTTTAATGATCATTTTTAATTATTTTTTAAGCTTTAAAATTTTAGACTCTATCTAGAGCCGACTATTTAGACCAATTTTGTTTAAGTGATGCATATATATTAAAATTTTACTATTAATTTTTATTTAAAAGCATTACTATCATTGTAAATTTTTTATTATTATTATGGTCCGTGTTTAAAACACATGCCAGTTAGGCCAATTTTTAAATGAATTAATGCTCGTGTGTTTGTAAATAATAAAATAACATTTAAAATGTGATTTGCAGATTTCTCTTTGACAATAACATCATTTTCATTTGTTCTGTGACCATGATAGAGGCGAATTCCTTCAAAATGAAGTTAAAAACTTCGGCTTCAAATGTATATGTAAAGGTTTCATGATAAATATAGATGACTAGACAATGGGTATTCAAACTTGAAAGTAAGAGCACTCAAAAGACCCAGCTTAATTACTAGAATTTCGGTTCATAATGACCTATTTAGAAATTGAATTTGGTTTCAAATAGTTCAAAGTCCATGTTTCTTGGACTAGGACTATAGAGAATATTTAAATACTAGATATAACACTACCTTACATCTATTTCCAAATTATTCTATTTATTTTACATAAAAATATTAAATAAATATTTTAGCATAATTTGTAAATTCCTTCGTATATTCAACTGTAAAAACTATTCCTATGATTTCATTAATTATAAAAACTATCCATATCTTTTTTATACAATTGCAAACATCCCTCCTAACATATTCAATATCCAAAATACCCTTCACCTTAAAGAGTTGTAATAAACTATATTCTTACTGATAAATACCTTTTAAACACATTAGCAAAAATAAATGGGGTGAATTCCGTTGGATAAAGTATTTATAAGATCAAATGGATAAGTGGTTTGTGATATTTCATAAGTTTCCCATCATTTTAAATATATGATTTTCGTCGTTAAAAGCTGATTTTAATAAGCCTCGTCTCATGGAGATGGAATAACTCATTGAGAATAAAATTTTATTCATCTTCTATCTATATAAATTTACATATTTAATACAATTATATGGATTTATATATTTTTTATAAGTTATATTGGTAGATTGCATTGTTAAAATATTTTGTCATCGTAGTCTTTAACTACTAAATGACATTTTGAACATATAAACCGCTAGAGTGAGGGGAGGAAGGGGAGGAGTTCGCAATTAATACAATAAATGAGCTAGTTTTTACAATTGCTGAAACCATTAGAATAATTTTGCAGCAAAAGATAGAGAATCATTGAAATGTATCTAAGATTTTATTATTAACATTGAAGGTTTCTTTATATGCGAAGAACTAAGGGAGTCTGGTGGGAGCCATCGACTCCCATATTTGTGGAATACCCTTATTGTTTGTTAAGAATATTTGATAGAAAATTCATTTAAACATGTAGTAGTTTTGTAAATTGACTGATGACTTTGTGCATCTCTAAAAAATAGTTTTAATTTTGCTTTTTCTTTTTTGATAATATAGATATCCTCATCTTATATTGGAGGTGAGACTAATGTCATGGACATATGTAAACCTTTCAATCCACACATACTGATTAAACATGTAGAGAGTGACCATGTGAAATTAAGCGTGAATCGAAATCAAGACACTCTTTTATAAAGAGGCCTTTATGACTATAATAATAACAAAAAAGAGAAAATAATATTTTTTGGATGGCCTCTTCCAAAATAATCTTGTGGTTCCGCCTCAGCATGCTCATTTTTGTTTGGTGCAGGCTATGTTAGAATATATTTATATTATCCTAATTATAATGTAATTAGGATTCTAGTTTGAGTTTATCTCTATTAAGAGATCTATTTAGATTAGAAGTGTAATAACCCTAAGGTCGGCTAAGTCTATATATAGTTGTGTAATACTCTTTAATATATACAATTTTCTCTTTTCTAACATGGTATCAGAGCAAAATTCGATCCTATTGAGAGGCCTTCAATAAACAAATTCTTTTTCTCTACCTCTGCCGGAGGAGATTCATCGGCAGCAGGAGGGAGGGAGAGACACTGTTCTTGAGAGGGCAAACGAGGCTCTGCTGCCCTAAGTCTACAACGAGGTGGGGACTGCTCTCCATGCAGACCCCACCCGACTGGGTTCTCTCACCCTCTTCAGATCAATTGTCCAATCCTCCTGTTTTCCGTGCGGTACACTCAGATCTCTCTCTCACCATTCGCATCTACCGCCAATCGCTGCAGTGCTCTGCGTTCTGCTTCGACCCTCTCGGTCCAATAGATCTCTTCCCCTGGCCGAACCTAGATCTGATTTCTCAGATCGGTTCCACATTCAGCCGGCGGACCACGGCCGAACCCAGATCTGATATTTAAGAACACCGCCAGCAAAGAGGGGGTCTTCCATAGACAGTGTTTACTTATCTCCCTCTGCCGGAGGAGATAATTGGAAGAGGGAGGGAGGAGGGACATCTGGACTCTCAGATCTGGCCTCATACAAATCTGAATCATACAGATCTCTGTCTGGAAGAGAGATATTCAGGAGCAATATGCCCAACAGTGCCCGCACTGCAGACGTCTGTTCTGATCGCAGCCAACCAGCCCTTATTATTTGCTGCCGATCCCCATCTGCAGATGACTATCTCCGTCTGTTTTCCGCTCTAGCGAGCCCAGATCTGAGTGTTTGGCTGCCGTCTAGCCAGTTGCATGCCGCAAAAATTGCTGACATACTGCCCAGATCTCGGCGTTTCCACCCAACTCCGCATCTCCTCTTCAATGTTCACATCATTCAGTTCGGCCAGATCTCAGATTCGATCTTCACAGATCTAGCCATCACCAGATCTCCATCTTCTCTTCTGTTGATTAGATCTACGCACACTTCAAGCCACACCGCCCTTGCAGTGCTCTTGATGTCTCCCTGCTGTTCTCAGCAGCCTTCAGACCTCATCTAGTGGCCTTTCTTCCATCGCTGCTGCCTCCCCACATAGAGTTGCAGAGTCCACAGTCTCTATTTTTGGTTGCCGCTTTCGCCAAAACCCATTGCAGCCATTGTTGTTCTCTGCTGCAATCTTCCAAACATTAGCAACAGCAACTTCCATTGACTTGCCATCATAGGCAGATGATCTAAAACGGTTGTTGCCAGATCTGTACAGATCCATTCGTCGCCGCCTTCGTCCGCTCTTGCCCAAACTACGTGCAAATCTGCTCTCAACGTTGCCTTCCCCAGATCTGAAGCGAACCTCCCAGTTCTTGTTCTATGCCAGCCTTGAGAAAGAGGGATCTGCCCCTTTCTGACCTTCCCTATAGCCCATTAAGACATCCAAAGCAACCAGTTGCTGCTTGAAGTTTCCCGATCAGGTTGCTGTTTCCACAAGCAGACTTGGGCGTGAGAGATTCCAGATCTATACAGTCGCTCGACTCCACCTGAAAACCCTGTGTTGTTGTCGTTCCTTGGACGATTGAAAATATGTGTGCATTGTTTGAAGCACAGTTTTCATTATTAGCAGATTCGGGACGTTTACTTAGCAAGTGTGCGAAATGCATTCGTTACATGAAGTACATTGCCACTCAACCACCACGTTTGTTTTGTGGAACATGTGAGGATGTTTATCATCTTCCCCAGAATGGCACAATTAAGGTCCAAGATGGGAGGAGATTGGCCCCTACAACCCTAGGAATCACCCTTGTAAGAGGGTATCAATGTATTGATCCAGAATTATGTTTGCCAGATATCCGCAGCTTCATTGAGCAGCAGATTACACTGATAGCAAAGGGTCAAGCAGACCACGTGTTTTTATTGACCCTAAGGACCATTATTTTCTTTTGACTGAGAGCCCACTCCCTGTTCAGTCGTGAATACAATGGAGAAATAATGTTTGATACGTTTTCATATTCATGGACTTTATACAGCACCCCAGTATGTCCTTGCTTTTGTTGTAGCTTCTCTTGCAGCACCGTCGCTTTCGCCATTGCCTATGCCGTCAACTGTATTCAGATCTTCGACTTGCCGATCTGATTTTTAGTTCACAGACTTGTTTTGTTGTTTCTTCTCTCCATATTGTGTGTCAAGAAGAAAGGGGGAGAGCTGAAGAAATGGACACAAATTGCCCTGTTCCTCCTACTTTGTTGAAGCCGAAGAAAGGGACGCATCTTGCCCTTTTCCTCCTACTTTGTTGAAGCCGAAGAAAGGGACGCATCTTGCCCTTCGTTCAAGCACGTCTTGCTTTGTTGTTTCTCGAAAATGAGACTGCATGTTTTGGACACATGTTCATTTGTTGTAGAATTCATCCACTCCTTTTATTTGGAGGACTGATTCGTCCCCAACCTTTGATGACCTTTTATGGTTTCAGCCCATTTGCTGGCCTTTCATGGTTATAGCCCCATTTGCTGGTCATTATGACTTCAGCCTTTATTTGCTGGCCTTTATGGCTACAGCTATTGTTCGCTGGCCTTTACGATTTGATTGATCAATGTGATGGCTTCAGCCCCTTTTTTTTAGGTCATTCATTGCCTGCATTTATGGCATATTGCGATCATTGTTTGCCGGACATTGTCTTACGGCTACTGCCGTCGTCTAAGCCTCTTTCTCTATTTCAGGCTGCCATCGGTGTTCGCTGCTTGACATTTTGTAGCTAGTCAACACTGCCTCTTCAACAACTTTTGCAGCTAATCAGTTTGCTGCCAACAATCTTTGTGGCCAGTCGGTTGCCACTTTTGCAGTTCACCTGCCGGTTTTTTACATTCCAAGCTTCGTGTTCATCCACGCTTCAGCTTGCGGGGGCGTGTTTGAATATATTTAGATTATCCTAATCATAATATAATTAGGATTCTAGTTTGAGTTTATCTCTATTAAGAGATCTATTTAGATTAGAAGTATAATAGCCCTAGGGTCGGTTAAGACTATATATAGTTGTGTAATACTCTTTAATATATACACTTTTCTCTTTTCTAACAGGCTAAATTGTGAGATCAATGTACAAGGCCTGCAACACATAAATCACATAAACAGGATTCTATTCTGCTGTACATATAATATAATTATTTATTGTAGTAGACAAGATGGAGAGAAGACCTGTTGAAATTTCTTGGTCCACATTCAGGAAAATTCACCAAAGTTCGAAGTCGTTTTCAATGGGGAAGGTCCTCCCGTGGACCAAGAAGATTATTGGAAAAACCTTCATAGACCATGACCAAGTTCCATTTTCCAAATTCTACCTGTATAACGTATCAAAAAGAGTACTTTGAACCCCTTTTGTTTTCTAGTTTATACTTTTTCCATTCAAACGAACAAACCGAGAAGCAGACTTAAAAGTTAATATTTCCCATATAAATTTTCTCGACTCCTTCAATCCTCAGTAACAAAAATGAAATGGACCAACAGAGAGAGGAAGCTTTGTCTTTAATCATCCAAGGATGTAAATTAGCTAAAAAACTTGAATTGGACCTCCCAACCTTAGCAGACCAACCAAACTTTCTATCCTTCTCATGTGAAGAAATTAGTAGAACCTTCACCAGGGCCATGAATTTGTTGAATGTCAATCCCACATCTTTCTTCAACCCTTTGATTTTCAGCGGACCATCAGAGTCGAGCTCAAGAGGCCAGCAAATTGACACGAGTGGTCATAAACAGACCATCGATCTTCTCTACCCATATGCAAACCCGTTCGACATTCAACTATTGCCGGAAAGTAGGACTGGTTCCAAACAGAAGTTGGAACTCGCATTGGAATTGGAAATTCCGATGCCGTCGAGTTCGACAGCCCTTGAGTTGGCCACCGAGAGAGGACATGTTAGCACCAGGGAGGCAGATGCTGCAGCACCAGCGACGTTGAGGGCTGGAGGAGAAATTCAGCCTTCAGACACATCAGATTCCGGCAGAAGTTCGAAGGGTGAGCATAGATCAAAGAAAAGGTGAGACTCAAAATATTGGTTGGTTGGTGCCTGTAGCCGTATGGAATTTGTTCGCTTAACAAAGTAATCACAAATGACTCAAAACGAGTACATGTAAGGCTAGAATAGTACACCTGGTATTGGAATCCTTGTCTAACGTGGCATTCGTGTGGTGAGATCTGAACCCTTCATCACAGTGGGAAACTGGGATATTTACCTCGTTATGGGCCACTTGAAACCAAACCGATATCTGAGCGGCTGATATCCTTTAATATGTTACCTTCACCTTATTATCTAATTTTATGTGCAGCTAATCTACAAACTTCATTTTGCTGTCCAATAAGGTGATGGCCACTGGGGGTGCGCCTAATCATAATTAAGCTTATGTTTCTTATTCAAATTAAACAAATATGGGAAAATACACATAGTTGTAGATTGTAGATAATAACATGATATAAAAACTCTTATGCAAATACCAATTTAGTATCATGTATGTTTTCAAGTACCCGTTAAATTGATCTTTGCCAGTGATTGAATTATAAAGAATGAATATGTTAAGCGGTTATTCAGATTTAAAAGTTGTACCTTTAGGTTTTGAGACCTAAATTACATCGACTGGTTTTCATAATTTCAAATAATCCATTCTATTTATTGCGTTGTAGACGTCGATTCACAATAATATTTTTAAAATATATCTATGTACATTATTTTCTCACGTTGGTGGACAACCTCCTGACAAAAAAGAGCAGCCACTTTGGTTGTTTTCATTGAATCTTATATGTACTGCATATTTAACTTTAATTTCAAAGCAATTCATCTTATTCATCGTATTATAGATTTATCCACATTTAAACTAAGCATTCATTCCTTTTTATTTTTTACACGGTAGAGATCTTTTTCTGCATTCAAACTTCTTTCAAAATGTTGGCAGGAAGAGCAGCGGCGAAGTACGAATACAGAGGATACCAGCTCCTCTTACGGGAAATTTGGAGATTCCACCAGAAGATGGATTCACCTGGCGAAAATACGGGCAAAAGGAGATTCTCAACTCAAAATTCCCTAGGTATGTTGCCAAAGTTTCCCTTGAAAATTTATTTATTTGTTAGAATTCCGGGAAGATCCTCTGTACTCCGTTGTCAGTACTCACAATTCATAGTGCCTTGGTGTGTGTCGCCCTTTAATTTGTTCGTTTTATTGATACTGTTGGACCTTTTTGCTGAGGAGTCAGCATATGGAATGTGGGTAGTCTTCCTCGACTGTATTAAATTAAAAAAAAAAAGGGTATTTATTATCACTCAATAAAAAAATATTTTAACAAGATGATCAAATGATTGATGATAGCTAATTCAGTTAATTTTTTTATATTTTATTAATTCATATTGTATAATTTATTCAATGGATTTCAGGAGTCTCATCCAATGTCATGAATACTATTATGAAAATAAGATCAACTAACAATAGTATCAAGATATTTTTAAATTTTGAAGTTATTGTTGTGAACGATCTTATAAAAAAAAAAAATCTTACAATGAATATAATACTTAAAAACAACCATTACTAAATAACGAGCTGCAATTCTTAGACATCAGTCAAATAGGTTTATCCAATGTCGTCCTCCTTACACCGTCTGCCTCCACTATTCACACTCTTTCTACAAGCGCCGCAATTCTTAGACATCAGTCGAATAGGCTTATCCAATTTCCTCCTCCTTACGGCCCTCTGCCTCCACTATTCACAGCTCTTTCAAGAAGCACTATTCTTTCCACAGAATCTCTCAGTAGATTACTCTATGACTTGTTCCATGACATTCTTTATGCAACAGTGTGTCAGCTTTGACTCATTTCATGATTTTATTGTAATATTTCATCATAATATCAAAGTTTATTAATTGAGAATCGAATTAATCATACATTTATTCGTTATTAAACTTAATGTTTGACATATCCGAACAACATAATCATAAGAAATTGATTGATTAATACTTGAAACACGGAATAATCTTAATGCGGAAATCATAATCATCACAAAAATAAGATATACACGGATCCATTGATGAAGAAGAGTGAGTTTTGATCTTTCCTTTGATATGTCAATGCTTCCTGAAGTCCAAACACAAGAGAAAACACACACTTTGGAGTTTCTATCTCTTTCCTTCTTAATGTCCTCTCCCAATTTCATGAATAGTATTTTGGAAACACTGAGTTGTCTTAAGTCGATGGGTAATAATAGAGATATACCATTTTATAGGCAGAGGGATGACACTTAAGGCACTTAAAACTTTTTTTTTTTACTTCTTATCAAAATAGGAAACTAACCCTTTTAGATTTCTCTTAAAATAGACCTTCCTCATCTATACACACCTTCCCTGATTTAAGATCCTCTACGTCAAGCATCAAATTTAATGTGGGTCATGTTTAGTCTTATATTTATTAAAAAAAATACATATAGATTTTATATTATAAAATTATTTTATTAAATCAGTAAGATCATCTTTTAAGTTAGTTAATTTTAATCATTTTAATCATAAATTTTTTGCATGTTATTTGAGGCTTATTTTGAATTATATGATGAAGTGATTAGAAATGTTTATTGGTCTACAGATAAATATAAAATTCAAAGAAAAATTAATAAATGCTTTAAATTGTCATTTTTTATTCCAAACATTTGCACCTTATTAGCTTATGTCGTGGACCGGTTTGATAAATTTATGTATGAATAGGAGCTTTAATAAAAACTAGCTTCATTAAATCAATAAAGAAGTTTTTAAGTAATTAAGTTTATCTAATAATTAGTTTATCTAAATTTATTATTTACATCTCTAATTTTTATGTGCTATGTGTGGCATATTACTCTGAACACTTAGACATGGAGTTCACCAAATGTATTGATAATGAATCTATCTAAAAGTCATTCCCTGAATATATAGTCTACCAAAAATTACCTTGATTAAATCAAATAAATCATGTTTGTAAGAGCCGCACAGTTTAAAAATTAATAATTAAGATTGATCAAATTAATTGATTCATCCAAGATAATTTTAAGTGGATCATATATTCAATGAAAAGCCTTTCAATGGACTTATAACCGCTCTATTTTGTAGGCCCATGTCTAGGTATGCAAGTATCATATTGTACACCATTGTAGAGTTATGCTTTTATATTTGATAGGAGCCTAAGTAGAGTAGAAATTAAAATGTTGTATCAATCATTTTGATCCATATAATTTTTCAAAGATAAAAATCTAGATTGAAATGCTTGAAATGGGCTGAAGTATTTTTTTTTTAAAAAAAGCACTTCGGGATGAAATATCTGCCTCATTGAGTAAATTTAAAATTTTCAAAAACTCCAACAAATATTGATTTTACACTTTGGGCGGGTCTAAAATATATAAACAATTTCATAACCTTTTTATTAGCTCTAGGATGACATGACTGAGTTATGAGTTATTGTAACTCAATTTGGGGTCACAAATATTTGACAAATAGATGAACCTCAATGACCTTACAAAATAAATAAATAAATATTTTGTTGCATAAATTAACTATTTCATTTAAATAAATCAAATAAATAGAATATTAAATAAATTTTATAATTAATAAATTAAGAATATCTATAAAAAATAAATAAATTTATATTTTAAGATTCTAAAATTTAATAAATTGAAAAATTTTAATCTACAGAAACACAGCGCAATAATTATCGATAGACACTTAATTATTTAAAATATCTAAGCTGGTTTACCAGTTAGGTAACTAGTTTACTTTGAAAGTCCTTTCTCACTTGAATTTTTCTTAATAAATTAGGAATAACGAAAGAATTTCATCGTATGAAAGGGTTTAGAAATTTATATAGGTATGATAAAAATAAAAATATTAATAATATTGAGATTTATCAAATTATTATTGTAATAAAAATGAATTGTTGATAAGAAAAAGAAAAATATTTATAATTAAACAGTATAATCAGGAAATGTATTTTCACCATAAAAAATGTAATAGCAATAAAAATGCTGAAAATATTTATGTCAAGGGTTCAATGTACTTGCCAGATGTTACCAATTAGATATCAACGTCCTACAAAATGTTGGGACTTTGACCCAGACGCTCACTGAGTCAAGTCAAGCTGAATAGATGGGAGTCTTGTAAATAGACACTTAATATACAAGTCTTATATAAAAGAAAAGCTCCATCCAATTGTAGATAATTTGGGTCAATTGAGACCTGATTGAGTCCAATTGCAGGACTTTTTTTCTTTATTTTATTTTTTCAATTCAATTGGTTTAGAGTAAGACTGAGATCGGTTCAAAAACCTTAATCATGCCCATCATTTCTTCTAGACATTCAAATTCCAATAAAACTAATCAACTCAGCAGAATTAGTCAAAACCTTTAAAATTATCAACCATATACCAAATTTGCCCCTTTTAATTTCAAATCCCTTTTAATTTCAAATGAATCAGTTGAAGCAATGTCTGATGGCAGGAGTTACTACCGCTGCACACACAAGGACTATGGGTGCGATGCAAAGAAGCAGGTACAACGACTTGATAATGACTCTTACACGTTTGAAGTCACGTACCGAGGAGATCACACGTGTAAGACATCACAGACACCTCTACTCTTACCCTCATCAGGCCCCAAACAAGAGATGCCTGAATCCACACAACCATCCTCTCTGCCTACTTCAGGTAAGTTTGGGTAACTTGACTTCGAGAGAATTTGAGCCAAGTCACAGGGACAAAAATGTCATCACAGACCCACAAATGATAATGCACCCCGCACCTCCGGTTGGTGGAGGGAGCAGCAGTTCCACGGTGGAATCGTCGCACGTGCAAGGAGGGAAGGAGGTCGCGGAGTGTACAGTAGCGGAGTTTGCAGATGCCATTTTTAACTCGGGGAGTAGCAGTAACAGCATGGATGCCATTTTCTCTTCTAAGAAACAGAATTAGGGTTTAGAAACCATACCCGCGTATCATCTTTGTGATATATCTTTTGATTACAGATAGTGAGGCGATGCTTCTTGCATCATTTTACCATTTAAGAATATGGGATATTAATTTATAGATTCAGTTTGTTTTTTCTTAATTATATCTATTTAGAGATAATACTTATAAATGCATTTGGTAATTTACTTTTCTATGGATCCATTGTTTCTTTAAGACTTGCATTAAACATAAATATTGGTACATAACCAAACTATTGTTCAATATTTGCACCTTCTAGGTATTTCACCTGCTGTCAATCATGTTTTAATAGTGGGAATTGAAGCGGCTTTGTCCAAATTAACATATCAATAGAAATGGGTAGAGCTAATTTAGAAAATAAGTAATTGTGTGTTTGTGTATTAGTTTATATTTTATTTGAAATTATTCTGAAAACACACAAGACTTATGATTTTCTTGAATTTAAATAGCTTCCCTATTTCACACACCTCCTCCTCAATTCGATTACACAATTTTATATTTCTTTTGATATTTAAAAAAAAATTAAATTAAAGAAAGATAAGTTCAATTTAGAATTCATTTTTTTTAAAAATAGAACAGATGATTTTTGTTTATCTTGATTTTCGAAAAAGGCACAATTTCTATTGTTTTTAAAATTCAATTTCAAAAGGGAAGAAAATCCAAGTTTGAAATGTATAAATTAGATATAAAACAATTTGGTTTTATTATTTGAAAAATAAATTATGATTTTCTAAACCTTGGACAAATTTTATAAAATTTATTCTTAGTTTTTATATGAAAATGGTTTGAGAAATTGATTAAAAGACTATTTTACCCATGCCTTGGGTGAATACATTTTGTAAAATACTACCTCTAGATGCCATGGTCGATTGTCACTCTCTCATATCTTTGTACACATTGGACTCCCCTTTGAGCCTTAGTAATTTTCGAAAATCATGGGTTCCAATCCTTTTGTTTTTGGAAAGATCAAATTTTCAATTGAAAAATATCCTTGTGGTCGACTCTCTCCCTTTCTTTACTCTTTATTGTCGTTGGTGTCTTGTGAAACAAAGCACCACACATTTTCGTTGGTTTGGAATTAGAAAAATTTGGGAGACAATATCCAATTCGATCTTGGTCTCCTAATTTAGTGGGTGTCGTGGACAAGAATATCCTTTCCTTACTAATCTCTTATGGCCGACTCCTTCTTTTAATCAAGTTGGTTATGGGGCCAGCAATCCAATGCTGGTGCGGGGGAGATCCTACCAGTGTTATCCTTAGGCCCGTAGGGAGTAATCGTCCTAGTCGATTGACCGCCACAACCTCACAAAAATGGTCATTTGTGCCACCATAGGGAGTGGGCGAGAAAGTCCCACATTGCTTAGGAGGTGTAAGACTTCGGTGCTTATATGAGGGGTCGCTTCCCTCATCTAGTGTGACGTAGTTTTAAAGTCGTGAGCCTTGTGTGCCCAATAGACCCTTTGTGGGTGAGGGGACCAATTGACTTGGGTCAGCAAAACGGACAATATCACACGCGGGGGGGTGGTGAAGGTGTACGATCCTAACAATTGGTATTAAAGCGGGACCGAGGTTCTGGAACTCAGCGTGGTTCCTGACTGGGGGGAGGATTGTTGGTTATGGGGCCAGCAATCTAATGCTGGTGGAAGTGGGAAGACCCCGGCGAGTGTTACCCTTAGACCCGTAGGGACTAATCGCCTTAGTGGTGTAACGACCCGACCCACATACAGGACGTAGGGCTCAACTCAGCAAGAAATTGTCCGCTCTGGGCCTCGTACACAGCTAGCCCGCACGGTTTTGCCTTTGGGCCCGAGCCCGGTCGTCTTGCTAGTTAAGTGGGCTTGCCCTCTTATACACCTTTACCTCTCTCCCTTCCTAACCGATGTGGGACTCCCCACATCGGTTGGGCAAGGGTTTCACAATCACCCCCACTAAGCCTCGAGCCACCCCCGGCTCGATCCGGCTTACCTCAACAACACCAGGGAAGGAGGAAAGGCCCACACAGTCCGAGAGTTGAACTGAGGTTCTGATACCATTTGTAACGACCCGACCTACATACAGGGCTTAGGGCTCTACTCAGCAAGAAATTGTCTGCTCTGGGCCTCTCACACAGCTAGCCTGCACGGTTTTGCCTTTGGGCCCGGGCTCACCTGGCTCGTCCCAAAACGCAGCTTGCTAGTTAAGTGGGCTTGGCCTCTTATACACCCTCACCTCTCTCCCTTCTTAGCCGATGTGGGACTCCCCACATCGGCTGGGCAAGGGTTTCACAAGTGGACTGACCGACACAACCTCAAAAAGGGTCACTTGTGCTGCCATAGGGAGTGGGTGAAAAAGTGTTATATTGCCTAGGAGGTGGAAGGCTTGGGTGGCTTATATGAGGGGCCACCTCCCTCAACTAGTGTGATGCATTTTAAAGTCGTGAGCCTAATAGACCCTGTGGGGGGTGAGGGGACCCATTGACTTGGGTCAGCAAAGCGGACAATATCACACGATCCTAACAAATCCATCCATGCACATACCCTCTCCTCTCACAAACAGTTCGAGTATCTCTCTCCATATACTTCTTGGATTAAAACAACAAGAATCTCCTCCGTGGTCAATCTTCGCTTGGGTTTTCATCTTCTAACTCTCAAAGGTACGTGACTTATTTTCTTTAAAATTCCATTAAAATTCTCTGTTTTTTTTCCTCTTTTCTTGTTTCTTCCATGGTAAATTTGAATCTCCATGTTGCCTATTTGATTCTCAAATTCGAATTCCATGTTGCTCAACCAATTCTAAAATTTGAACATGGAAAAACATATTTTCTTGAGAAAAACTATTGAAACTTCCTACTGTGGTCGAATTTGGTGTCATATACAGGGTGTTCGATTTATTCTCCCTTTCCTTTATATTGTTCGAATGAGGTTGATTGTGTGTTCATCTTTGAAAATTCATATTATTCTTCCTTTAATTTCAAAAGAGGTATGTATTGATTTTATCCTTTTTTTTTTTCCTTTTTTCTGTCTTTTTATTTGACCAAAGGGAAAAGAGATTTTGATTTACCTATATGCTTAGATCTGTAAGCCTAAAATTTGACATGATTTAGTTAGATTTTGGAATGAGATTGAAGTTTAGAAGGACTGATTTAATATCCTTGAGTTTAGATTAGAGAAAATTTAATTTTTTGGAAAGTTGGAAAATTCGGATTTTAAACTGGACTTATGGTTTTCTGCTCACTATTACGAGAAAATTCATAACTAGAGCTACCAAACTTCGTTTGCAACAAAATCTATATATTCAGAAACTAGACAGAGATATTGGCTGTGGTAAAAATTTCAGAGCCATATGATTTGAATTGATGCTACAAATTTTATTTGAAAGACTGACCAAAAACGAGTTTGAAGTCTAATTTCTAGGTTTATAGCAGTCCAGTCCACGAAATTATTTGTATCTAGACTTGTAGACTTTAGTTTAATGTAAAATTTTATATTTGAGTAGTTAACAACATGATATATCTCCATAAAACATTTGAGAGTAGTTGGACTTGGTTTGATGGGCCAAATAAATTCTGTAAGTTGAAATTCGTTCATAGACTACAAACAGTTGATCAGTGTGTAACTATTGGATTGAATGGACCATAAGTTGATCTACCGATATCCGATTGATAGAAAAATGTGTGCTCATTATCAAGAACATGAAGAGACCTAACAACTGTTAAAATTTGGAAATTGTTTGATCTGTATAGATAGGTAAAAATTCGTCTGCAATATGAACTGATGGCTTAAACTGCAAACTATTTAGAAGTTCGTAGCAGTCTCAGTAAAATAACGTTATGTCGAGCGAGGAAACTCCATTTGAGCCAAACAAGAAATTTCTGGAATCATCATTTTGAGACCCATCAACTGTAAAAATCTTAGAATTGTTGGATGTTCGTACAGTTCTAGAAAATTCTACAATATTACAAATTTTACATAGTTAGACTGAGAAATTTCTTAGACTTAAATTCTAGCTTCTTAAACCTATGTTTTGGACTGATGAGTGGCTAACTAGTAGACTAGAGACTTAGACTAGCAACAAAGTGTTTGTAATGCCTTAGAAGCCTTAAACTATATTTTGGAATTTTGGTTTAACCCGTTGATCAGATTAAGGTAATTTCCTTTATTTAGATTTGTCTTAAATATTATTTCAATGAACTTTGAATTTTGATCATTAAAGAACTACAGAATTTATCACGTACACTTCAATCAATATTAGGTTAGGGGAACAATTCACTACATGCTTGATTTTACATGATATTTTATTTTGTTTGTTTAATGAAAAAAGTTACAAACTGTGATGTGTGTGTGTCAAATGTAATCACTGGTCCAGAAAAATAGACTCAGTGATTAGTAGAATAATGGTTGTAATCTAGTAGAAAACACACAGTAGTATAAAAGGTATTTGGGCTAAAATGTTTTATTAGTCAAGCTAGCAAGATGTCCAGAGAAGTCCTAGAGAAGGGGGGGCGGGGTGAATAGCACTATTGGAGAATTTTAATTTCTTTTCAAATATTGAGCACTTTAATGATTGGTCACTACAAATTTGCTCAATTAATCTTCCAAATATGATTTACATGTAAGATTAAGTTCACACAAACATGTGTGTAATAAGTATGAGATGATGCAATATACTAAGTAAGGTGAAAGAGATGAGAAGAAATGGAAGAAGGTGATATAAGTATTTTTACGTGGTTCGGCAACCTTGCCTACATCAACGCCTCAAGTACACCACTTGAGGATTTCACTAACCTTCTCATTCACAGGTGGAGAAGAAACCTATTACAATATTAATCTTTTCCAAGGGTACAGATCGAACCATGACTTACAAACACCAAGAAAACACATTTCTTGGATTTCACTAGGGTTACACCAACCCTTTACAATTAACACAATGATAGAAAGAATTTGTTTGAAAGTTACTAAGAACACTAGCCTCTTGTTTCTTGATGTAGCTTGGGCGTGTTCTTGAATGTCCTCCCACTTGGCTCTTTTGCGATTTGTAGATGCTTCAATGAATACCAAACCAAAGACTTTGGAGAAGAGGCTTAGGGATGATAATTGGTTTTCCTATAGATCAAACTTTCCCTAAGTTGTTTCTCAATATCACATTGAAGATTGAACCTAAGATGCCCAAGAATTTGCCTATGAGTGCTTTGAATGAGTTAGAGAATAAGTTTAAGAGCTTTGATGGTCTAACTATGAAGTTTTAGTGCTCTTAGAATGGTTGGGATGCTTTGGGAAGAGTTAGAAAATTTTGCTCAAAAGAATCAACCTTTGCCTTTCAAATGGCTTTGGTTTATATAGCCAACAAACTCCCAACAGATCACTGCTTTGGAACTTGCTTGACTAGCATCGGAACTCCTGAAATCCCAACGGTCAGAATCCTAACGGTCACATTTCAACGGATAGTTTGACCTTGCAACGGCTAGTTGGACTACCTTTGGAACTCGCCAAATTGCAGGTTTGGAAATTTCTAAGCTAGGTTCCGAAGATCAGAAGCAGTGCCTCAAGTATGTACATGGGAGGTCTCAGAACCTGCAGTTGCGTCCATCAAAACTCGTGAGACTGGTTCCGTACCTAGGAATAACCTTCGGAACATCTGAGGTAGGTTCCGAGGAACCTGATAAGCCACAGATTTCACTAAGTGTTGATGAATTTAGAGTTTGAAAATTCTGACAAGATGGAAAGCCCTTTGTGTATTCATTTACAATCAATAAGCTTAACTATAGTGAACATTTGTTGGATTGCAAATACACAAGAATATATAGGGATATTTGATTGATAGGGAGAGCTCTCCATAGGGCAAATTTACTTAGAATTCTCATTTTATTTAAACCAGTTCTTAATCGAGGGATTCTAAGGCTTCTAGGTCCGTCCTAAGGTCTATATACTTGTGATGGTTGGCATTTAAAGATTTCTTTCAGTTTTGGTTCGATGCTTTCAAAACAATATCTTCTGGAGTTTTAAGCTTGATTTGACAGTGCATGTCTTCTAGAAATGTGGTCTTAGACACGTAGACGGTCACAACTCAGTCAAAAAAATTGACAACTTAGGACTCAGTTGGAGAGAGTCACGGAATTAACATAGGGAATACTCAATATAGACTCAAATACAAATTACAGACTTTGATAAGTTCAAATACATGCCATGTACAAAAATACAAATATTAGAACATGGACATGACTGCATTATGGTTTGAAAGCTCGAAGGCTCATGGCGGCTCCCCATTAGAATATGCTTGTGATAGTCCTGTAAGCACAACATAAACTGCATATTCTTGGTGGACAATGATCTCCCCAATAGTTGTGATAATAAGCAATATGTGTTCAATTTTAAAGCATATCTTAAAATCACATTTGTTCCCCCTATCTATGATACCGATATTGCATTTTTGTTTTCTCCCCCAATCTTCATGTATTGGCCCCTTCAAAAGTTTTCTAGTTTTCACCCATGAAAACATTGTTAGAGCCCGGTTTATCCGTTTCTCTTTGTTGTCAATTTCGGAACAAGTGTCAAAGACCTTGCCTTGGAAGTTTATATTGGAGGATCACTTGAAGGCCATGAAGATTGTAGATGACATCTATGGTGTGCTACCATACAAGTAAATCAGACTATAGGCAATCTTAGGGTTCAAGTTTATTAAATTCTATTGGATAAAATTAATCTTGACCCAAACCAACCCAAAGCCCATGCGCGGAAAAGGCCCAAAGGAATAAAAGTCAAATATATGAATAGTGTTGAGTTCGACAAGTTGAACTCGTTCTTCTTGTCGAATGGCACATGGGCATGTGGTTGTGTTCAACAAGTTGAACTGGCTCGACATGTCGAGAGACTTGTTTCATTTTGGAGTCTTAACGAATTTTGTCTCTCGGGATCGACTAGTCGACCCTATTCGACTGGTCAAGGAGCCTTCACGGAAAACTTTGTTTTGACCCATCGAAAGCCTTTGACATGTCGAGACCACCGTCTTTATGCAGATTCCCTTCCGTATGTTTTTTGACCTGTCAACACTTCACTATCCGCGCCTTGACATATTGAGGAGCGTGTTTTTGATCTGTTGATTAGCCGTTGGATATTTTATTACAAATACATCAATGTTAAACACAAAGAGGTAGGGTGTGAGAGATTAAGAGAGCCTTATACAGGAAACCTTAGATCTGGGAATAACCTCTTCCCTCACATTGATTGACCCTATGTTTTTCAAACAGTAAAACATGAAAAGGGGATTAATGGGGACCGTAGAAATTTATCCATGTTAGGTTGCCCACATCAGATGAAGATCAAAGTACACTGGAGCATGCAACCTGCTGTCTGAAGAACACAATAGAAGATCGAGAAAATACCCAAGGCAAGTGTTCTTCTCATTTTATTTCATTTATTATTATAAGGTGGATTAGATCTCTGTGGGTTGAACCGCCATAAAAACTAGATGTCAAGGAGTAGACCTTGGTGGTCGAAGCTTTCAAAATCTAGGTATGTATTGATAGGGTAATTTTACCCTTTCATAGTATGTTTCGGATAGCCCAAAGTTGGGTGAGTCCAAGAGTGGATGTAGGTTCAGGTGAACCGAACCACTATATATCATTGTGTTTGCATGGTTTGATTTGTTGGATTGATTATCATTAATTGCACACACACAAGATTATTCCGCTGCACTTAAAATTGATTATTCATATTTTAAAAAGGTTAATATAATTGGAATTAGTCTTATTCACCCCCTTCTAGGACCTGTGCATTGATCTAGCTTGGACTTACAAGTGGTATCAAGAGCAAGGTTCCTCTGTTAAGACTTAATCATCTTGAGGTGATTCCTGCGCTAGTACAATGCACAGAGGAGATAGTTAGGCTGTTACCAAACCTTTATATTTCGATGGTACGAACTATGCCTATTGGAAGGTTCGCATTAAAATCTTTTTGGTATCCATCGATGGAATCGTCTGGGAATCTGTTCTAAGAGGTTGGGTTCATTCGGTTCTAGAAATAATTGACACTTCAGAAAAAGAAAAACTGAATCTTCAACTAGTGTTAAATTGACTAGACTTAAAGATTTTTTTTCTCCTAGACTGACATTGAAAAATCGTTATATAATGCAAATGGAAAACCATTAGATGCTATAAAATGCGTTGTTTCATCAGATGAATTTAAAAGAATCATGATGTGTGAAACAACTAAAGAAGCGTGGGACATTCTCGAAAGAACCCATGAGGGAACAACTTTGGTCGAAAGATCCAAACTCCAAAGTTTGAGCACGGAATTTGAAACTATCCGTATGCAAGAAAGTGAGACTTTCGTGGAGTTTTATTTAACACCCCATAATTTCAATCCGGTAAATCAATATAATTTCCCTTAATGATGAGGAATAAATAGGACTGATACTATGTATTGGGTCAAATGAGGAAAGAAATAATTAAGTAAGAATGTGAGATTAGAGGGATGATGGCGTAATTAAGTGAGATTTAAGAAAGACTAAATTAAGGGATGATTTAGTTAAATAATTTTTTTTAGTGCCCCTGCTTTGCCGAGTCCCTATGTTTGTCAATTCCATGACTCGGGAAGAAGCACTTGCTAGAATCTTGAAAACTCAAGGTGATCAATAGTGAAGATCATGTTCCATCGGATTAAAGCTCATTGTTATGGCAATCACAAAACAAATATTTTGCCATAAATGACTTTAGGTGGTACCCACACCTTAGGGAGGACCATCCCTAGGTTTAGTTGCATATGCTGGTAATGGACATAATAAGCCTATAGAGGAAGCTTGATAGTGAATTGGAAGCGAACTTGGAAATATGAATTAAGTTCACTGTCAGATTGACCAGTTGTTCTCACCGACCCCTCGGTGGAGACAGGATTGACTCATCATCGTCAAAGACTGGTCGGCCAGCTTGACTAAGGTTCTAGATCATAGATCTATCATTCTGGGTATTCCTCTGATCGAAAGTTTCGTATACATCGCCCCTCGGTGATGAACCTAATGACCCCTCATGGTTAACGACGCGTCAATGAAAAACTTGTGACTTCTGGTATTTGAACTCAAGTGGGCTATCGAGAAAACAGACATATCGGTAGTTCAAGACCGATCGAGAGAACTAGGACCGACCCCTCGGTAAAGAGTTACAGGTTGTTCTGGGTAGGACTAATTTCGGGACATGAAACTCTGTTTGTATGGTGTTTCACCAGATCGGCACCCTCGTATGGACCGACCTCTTGGTGCCATGATTGTCTACCCATTGGTGACACCGACCTGTCAACCGGGAAGTAATTATACCGTTCGGAGTGCATTTAATGTACAACGATTGGGTGGTTGAACGGTAATAAATATGAACACCGATCCATCAGTGCCACCGACCTGTCGGTACTGGACAGTTTGAAAAACTGTGTTGACTCCTCTACAAATATGAGAGTTGTGTGATAATTTAATTGTCTTCCTTGAACTGAGAAAATTCACATACTCTAAGGAACGATCAACTCTCTTATGCTTACACCTGAGAATCATATACAACCAATCTATTGTTTGAGTTAGTAAAAGAGAGAAAGAGAGGAGGAAAGAAAAGATACCAACTAGGACAAAATTTATTTCTTAGTCACCCTGAAATTGTGATTGCTCAACGGCGGTTACAAGGAGGAGCATTGGGATTAACTCGGGCACACATTGGGTGGATCTTTGAAAAGCACACATCTTCGAGAAAGAGCTAAAATGTAAGTGTTTCTTGATTTTAATTTTGTTTTAAAACCTTTATCCTGAAAGTTGATTAAGGAGGCTTAGCTCCGGAACCGGTATAAAAAATCTAGAGCGTAGTCTCTGGCACATGTGGTGGGTGGAATTCCTAGCCAATTCAAATAGGTGGAATTCCTATTTACGTGTGGTGGGTGAAATTCCCAGCCAATTGAGTGAGGTGGAATTCTTACTCTAATTGTAAGGGTGTAAGTCCCCACTTAGTAAATTTGGGGATAGCTCAAGGTTGAGCTAGTCCTAACAGTGGATGTAGGTTGGCTAATCGAACAAATATATATCTTGTGTCCTTGCACTTGTGATTTTATAGCTAATTTCTTGTGTTGATTGCTTAATCACATTTGCTAATACACACACACACACACTTGATTGTTATATCCGCTGCACTTAATTAAACAATCAAGTAATTTTTAAAAGAACCAACGATATTTAGATTGACCTATTCATCATCCCCCTCCTTCCCCTTCCCCCCTCTTCGGGTCAATCGTATTCTAGCACCAAAGGAGAACTCTCACTTTTGTGGATTGGAATATAATTAATTAAAATAATTAATTGAAATTTTGGTGATTAGTTAATTAAGAGGGATTAAGGGTGATTTAATTAACTAATTTAATTTGATAATACTCGATGGAATTGATTTTTAATTAATAGAAATTAATTAATGATGTGGCGAAGGTGCCACATAAGCGTTGATGTGGAAAGACATGATGAGGTGGCATGCCACATGGCAAGATAATGATAAAAGTAACATCACCACCCTACCTTTAATTTGGATCAATAAGTGCTCTCCACCTCACCACCCCACCTTTAATTTGGACCAATAAGTGCTCTCCACCTCACCACCTTTAGCTTTTTCTTTTTGACCCAAAAAAAAAAAAAAACAAAAGATGGATTAGGTAGAAGAAGGAGCAAATAGAAGAGGACGAAAATCTAGGGCTCCATCTCTACCTCTTTTTCTCCATTCTCTTCTTCTATCCTACTCCTCATGCTTCTTCCTCTCTAAAAATTTGAAGCAAGAAAGAGAGAACTGGAAATTTCTCTTCCTCTTCGTCTCTTTGGTGCAAATCTCTCTTAAAAGCTTGGACCTTGGAAAAAGGAAAGAACGACTTGAAGACTTAATTCGAGCTTGAACAAGTAGGTTCTTTAACCCTCTTGGTTATTTGATTTAGATGTTAAAATGTTTTATCTCTTCATCTAAGTTATTACATCAAAGAAACTACGGAGAGAATCTAAGAAATGGAGTGTAATGAAGAGATAATGGAAAGTAGTAGGTAATTTCATAAACTCGACTTAGATGAAAAGTTTTACTTAAAATGTCTTGATGTTTAGATATTTTCTTTTAAAGTATTTTTATAACTCCATTAGAATATTTGAATGTCTTTATTTATTGGTTTTTATAAGAAAAAGAGTTTAAGAAAATGATATCTTATGATGAACTTTGGAAAAATGATTCATTATAAAATTGTTTCTACAAATTAGTCCAAAAAATGGACCTTTAAACATTTCAAAATGATTTTCTGGGAATTTGTAACTATTTTTCAGATTTTCTGCTATGAAATAGGTTTTTAGAAAGTATTTATTAGTAATTTTCGGACATCGGATGGTACCCGAAATAATTTAATAAAAACTGGACAATTCTAATAAAAAAATTGTTTTTACATATCAGTCCCGAAAATTTACTATAACAATTTCAAAATGATTTTTTGGTTATTTTTTAATATTTTTCGTGTATTCTAATATTAAATGAATATCCAATGAGTATTTACTCGAGTTAATCCGATACCGAAATGAAGCCGAAATGATTTTTACAAAAATAGTGCGTAGTTTGTATTTCAAAACTAGAAAGGCTAGTTTTGGGCATCTTCACTAGATCTGAAATTTTATTTTCTAATAATGAGTCTTTTGTTCCTAAATTTTGATTCTCTAAATAATATATCACTGACTTTAAATAATTTGGAGATTTATAAATTGTGTTTAAATTGAGTACTATAGGTAAAATGACCATTTTACCCTTGGTTAGGACAAAAGACACATGTTGAGGCATTTAGACTTTAGTGACCTTCGCCAAATGACCCTTAAAGCGTAATTAAGATTTTCATAAATTTAATTAGATGGGTTTTATATTATAATGACGTGAGGATTATATGTTGACACATGTGAAAGAACGAAGGGCCAAAGAGTAAAACTGGGATCGAGCGAGCTAACTCGCGAAGTGTTTGTTTGCAAATCAACCAAATATCAGGTAGGTTTTCCTACTTTGTTGAAATGCAATGTGTGTGAATCTAAAACCTTATTAACAATAAGAAAATGATGATTTGAGTCCCTTTGAAAATAATGTATTTTTTATTTATGAAATGGAGTTTATTTTCAATTGAAGTACTTTGAAATATTTCACAATCTAGAATTATATGATAGATGAGGTTTTTTGAAATGTACATTACACTATGTGAAATCGAATGAATATTTTTGAAGGATTTATGATATAAAGAAAACAATGCTATCCTGATTAAAGTTATTTGCATCTATTTTGAAAAGTATGATATTTTACTTGAAAGATTGTTGTGGATTTCAACTAAATGGGTTTCTAATTTATCTTTATAAATACATATGTGTTGTAAAAAGAGCACCTTCAAGTTCATGAGAATAATTGACAACACATGACATGAGATCATTGGCATCATTTGCATTCATATTCCTCATGCATGAAGCATGGGATGGGAAAGATGTGGAGTGAAAATAAAGGGCTAGTTAATCCAAATAGACCTTAGTGTCATGATTATTGTTATAGGAGTGACAGCTAAAAAACCAAAGTACCGAATGTCCGGATGGGCTTTGGTATTGTATTTATGAAAAGTGAATTGATGAATCAAAGTGCTGAATTGACCCGGGCAGGCTTTGATGTTGTACGTGTATGGCCAAGAAATAAATGTTTTACCGATGGATCCAGTTGAAATTATTATGATATGTATGATGACACCCCAAAGGATGAGTATGAAATGAGTATACGGGAAGATAAAATGCGTACTAAATGAGTTGTCGAACTACCTACGTATGGGGCATGATGAGGGTATGCATGAATCATGGTACCCATGGTATAATACATTGCACATTGATTAGCATTTACATGATTGGCATATGGTATTTTGAAAAGACAAGTGAATATGATTTCATTATAAGTATTGGATTGACATCATTATGGTAATAAAATTATGAGATAAGTAAGGTATGAGTATGATACTTTATAATGAAATATGTATTATGTTTTCAAATATAAGCTTTCCATAATAAGTTGAACGTGAGATTCTTAGTATAACAAGTATTTTGAGGAAAAATATTAAAATACTTATACTGTTATGATATGACTAAGATATGAGAAAGGTTTTGAGAAAAATATTATTCATGATTTTAATTGTGAGATTTCTAGTATGAAAAGAAGTATGAGGTGAGTATGCAGCTTTGATATTATAAGTAAATGAATTTTGAGCAATGATTGGAGGTTTACATATAAGGTATACACTATGTAAGTGTTTGATTTTTAAAGTACAAGTATGTATAATGTCTTAGTATGACACGCCATAGTGCATATTATGTGATCGAAATTCCTACTGGGTGCTTTGACTAAGCCTATAAATTCCCCTTTAGATTGTGTATGCAGGTTTGAAGTACCTAGATGAAATTGGACCAAGCGATAACCGAATGCAGACAAGATGAAGAACTAAGAAGGAAGCTTGGACCAGTGAAGCGAACTTATGTATTTTGAGAATAGTAGGACAATGTTATGTATTAATAATGTTCATGTAATATTTGGAGAATGTTGTGGAAATATGACTTGGAGCTTTATAATTAAGTATTTTTGTATTTGACTCATGTATGATTATCTTGGGAATTTTCCTTATATTTGCTTTGAGATGCGTTTGGCTATTCATGTAATGAAATAAATGTTTTAATTTCTACAGGTTTATGTTAGTGTGTGCAAATGTTATCACGCACACACTAGTTGGACCAGTCAAGGGTCGCGTCTTCAGACTCGGACTTGGCTCGCATCGTGACGCTTGCCTCCCTCTCCACTAAAATATTCTTAATATATTACTTTGATGACGGTGGCTAGAGGGAGGGACGTTACAGTTGGTATCAGAGCATGTAATACAAATAAGGAATGTTCCATGAGTCCAATTTAAACAAAACTTGAAAATTCCCCGAGTTAAAGTACAAACGAAGTTGAGTACGAACAAGTTTAGAATACTCCCCAAGTGAAATGTAGATAGGAGGTCAGGACACTCCCCAGTTATATGTTGAGTCATGACATAGAATACCCATCCGTGGGAGATGAAATGACAATTTAGGATTCCTCCCCAAATTAAGTACTGGATAATCATATGGAATGATTCCTCCTAGATGATATGATACAAGATGAACAACTTACATGAAATTATGAGATGAATAAAGTACTAATCTGGTTGTTTCTTGGCATAAGAAGATGACGCCAAGAGAATGCACTCGAAGAACCCGTATGCACCAGGAAATGTTGGTGGGACCAGTAACAACGTTCCACTCCTTGCCACCCGAACTCCAGGGCCTTTTACATGCTCTAACAAGTGCAACAGTGTAGCCTGATCAGACAAGTATTGGCTTGACTATCACAGTTGACTCTGAGACCGAACTCTCGGGACAGAATTTCAATATCAGCGTTCTCCATACTTCATGGGAATTGAAGGACCCAGAGAAGCTGAAAATTGGATTGACAACATCACTCAAATATTTGAGCTATTGAGAATCAGTGACGATCAAGATAGAGTCCTCCTAGCTTCATCACAATTGGTTGATGATGAGGGTTAGTGGTCGAGATCAACCAAAGAGAACCTTTTTATAACCGAGACGACATGGGAAGATTTCAAGGGCTTGTTCTTTGAGAACTATTTTCCTGAGATTGAAAAAGATGCTAAGGCACAAGAGTTTATAAAGTTGACTCAAGGAGACACGACCGTTGTGGAATATCTACTGGCAATTTATTAGACTTTCTCGCTATGCACCATACATGGTTGACACATAATACAAGAAGGGTCGAAAATTTGAAAGAGGTCTTCGACATGACATTAGATCAAGAAAAATAATTTTTTGAGCTGCCACATTTGTTGAGGCAGTGAGAAGTACGAGTATTGTTGAAAGGGATATTGAGGATCAAATGAGCACGTTGGGAACAAAAGGGAGCAAAACAATGGAAGTTCTTCGCGACTCCACAAGAAGCCCCGACCAAACTCTCAACATCCAGCGGTTGTTGCACTTACAGTGCTGTCTTCTGCGAACACACCTTCATGTTATCAATGTGGGCAGACTGGGCATATCAAGGGAAGTTGTCCACAACTTCGCCAAATACAAACAATGAAATTTGCAAGCGCCACGTGTCGTCACTGTGGACAGTTGGACCATATTAAGGGAAATTACCCAAATATTCACAAAAAATATATAGTGCAGAGCTCTGAGAATGCCTCCATGTGTTATTAGTGTGGACAGAGAGGCCACATCAAAAGAAATTGTCCCCGACTCCGTCAAACACCTCAAGCAGGGACTTCTCATTGCCCACAAGGCAGGTCTAGACAGTCACAAATGCGACGACCTCATGCTCCAGTGATTTCTGGACGATTGGATCCTTTTGCCCCAACACCGGAAAATAACTAAACGCTCGACGATTCGAGGTGTGACAGTTATGAATGAATTCATGTACAAAATTTATTTACTTGATTGTGGAGTTTCGTTTTACTTTATATCCAAGTCAAAGATTAAAATGATGTTTTCCTTAAAGGAATGACTCATGGAGTTACCTAGAAGAATGAATTGCACGAATTGAATTCAAGATTGATACATCATCAATGGTTAGACCACGAACAATACTAAGTATTGAGATAGAATACTTTGAACAGAGGAAATGGAATGTCTCTAAACTTTTAGACTTAGAAATAGTCTTGATCAAGTGAGATTGAACACCAAAATGTTGAATGACAATGATTAGAAGAACTATTAGCTAAACATGAGAAATAATGTGAACATTTGAAGCAACAAATGTATGTTTCGTGTTGACACTTGTGAGCGTATGTTTGAAATGTATGCTGTTTGTAATTTTATTATAAAGTTATAATATGTAACACCCCAAATTTTCGTTAGATTATCAATATATTGGATTGGTCCATTTAAATTGCAAATTTAATGAATTTGAGATAAAATGGTTGAAATGGACATTAGATGGGCAAGGAAATGGGTCAATTACCCAATTAAGACCCAATGGGTCATGGATGAGCTTGATTTTAAAGTAATTGGGTAAGTTTAAAGTAAATGGGTCAATTACCCAATTAAGACCCAATGGATCCTAGATGAGCTTGATTTTAAAGTAATTAGGTAAGTTTGAAGTAAATGGGTCAATTACCTAATTAAGACCTAATGGATCATAGATGAGCTTAATTTTAAAGTAATTGGATAAGTTTAATTAAATTATTTGAAGTGAATAATTAATGTATTTAATACATTAAAATCCACCTCATCAAGTGAGGTGGCATGTGAGTGATGTGGCATTGCCATGTGGCATGCATGTCATCACATGCAAGTCAACTAAGCAATGTGCCACATCATCGAGTGACATGGTCAAGGTGGGACCCGAATGCCACCACATGCATGGCCGACCATGTCATGGGTTGACTTGGTCAACCACCTAGTGAGTTCAAGTCATGAGTTTAAGATTAAATTACTTGTGTTGAGTTGGGAAGGTGAAGAGCTTTCATCTCAAAGGGCATGAAGCCAAGAGGCTCATTGTAAGTCAAAGAGTTTTCTTGGTTTAAGCCAAGGGTCTCTTGGTTAAACCAAGGGCCTCATGGCTTAAACAAACCATGATGAGGGAGAGTAAAGAGTCTAGGACTGTTATACAAAGGGACACAACCCAAGGGGCACACCGTACCCCTTGGCCGACTCTTACACCTTTACACAAGGATTCTCCTCCTCTCCTCTTCTCTCGCTCTCCCCACTTACACCTCTATACTTGGAGAATCTTTGAAGAGCAAAGGAAGAAGAAGGATTAAAGAAGAAAGACAGATTAAAAAGAAAAGAAGGAGACAGAAATAAGGTATGTTTTAAGCTTAATAACATAGGATTGATTCAAAGGAAACCATAGGTTTGGCCATGATATGGCCGAACCTATGGGTTCCATAATCGGTTGGAATGGATGGCTAAACTATTATAAGGCCATTGAGTTAGAAATCCATTCAAGGAATGGTAATGGTTTGAAATAAAAGTAAGGTGACATTCGAATCCATGTTATAATGATACAAAGATTAAATGAATTATGGAAAAGATCCTAGCCTTGGCTAGTGGGTAGAGTAAGTTCACAAAGAAAAGGGTTGAAGATGAAATCCATGTCTAAAACTGATAAGGGATGGATTTCATGAAGAAAGACTTTACAAAATAAGCAAACAAAGAGAACTGACAAAAAGTCAGTCGACTGAAAAGGTGTTGGCCGAGCACACAAGGGTTATCTGGGAGTTTCAGCCGACTGAATCTTATGATTCAGTCGACTGAACATGGACTATCTAAGAATATATGGGGCCTATTGATATTTTTGCCGACTGAATTTTTGATTCAGTAGACTGAACATAGACGTATCAAACAAGTAAGTGATCTAGTGTGTTTCAGCCGACTGAATCTTGTGATTCAGTCGACTGAAGGTATGCTTACCGAACACGTAAAGGGTTTGTTAATAATTCAGTCGACTGCATGTATACTGACCGAACACACAAATGATCTGATCCAAAGTCAGCCCACTGAATCTGTGATTCAGTCGACTGAAAGTGTATTGACCAAGAACGCAGGATTTGACCCAAAGCTAGCTGACTGAATCTATGATTCAGTTGACTGAAAGGTTACGGGTCTAGTACATACAGTACTTAGTTGTGTTTTAGCCGACTGAATATTATTATTCAATCTACTGAAAGTCTGCGGGTAAGGCAGGGAATAGTAATTGGGCATGATTCAGTCTACTGAATCCCAGATTCAGTCGACTGAATGAAAGTATTTATTTTTAAATTATTTTCCAGATGCCTCTGTCTATCTGGAAGGATGATGAAATTAAAATGGAAAATCAAATTAATATATGTGATTGAATTTAATAAGGTAAAGAGATTCGTAACGAGTTTGTGATTCGTTTCGACGTGATCGTTAACATTATCTTCACAAGACAACAAGGATAGTGTACTGGACGTTGGTAGGATTCCTACCTTATTGAGACACTATAGATTATATAAGACACTGGTTCTTATTTCCAAATATGATGTTTACTTTGGTTAAAAAAATGGTATATGTTTATGAACATATTTTCAATGATGTTATGTAATTTGATATGAAATTGCATTCTTGTATTCATTCCTCTTGCATGGCATGGGAGGGCATACATGTGACCACAAGCCGAATTATGAGCGGTCCGGACATGATTTGGGCATGAGACTAGCTTGTATGAAGCTATGTCAACTATTGATATGTTGGCCTTGTCCGGGATTGCTAGAAATGGGTACGGTGTAATTTGGGCCAAAGAGCTCCTAGGTAGACAGCCCTGAAACCCTGCGCAGAGGGAGGAGTCCACACTCCATCCGTAATTTCGATTAACATATGTAGAGAGGTATACAATGATCTGGTGGTGCCGTCACAAAACACTGCGGACGTAAATGGCCAAGGGAACACCTTGATATAGCTATTTATCAAAGAAACTATTTATATATGATATGGTTGGATATGGAAATTGGGTGAGTGATCATTTGGCATTGACACCCATGACATGATGCATAAGTAAGCATGATTATGATATGGATATCATGCATTGTTTTTACTACTTATGAGATGTTTTACAAATATGATATGATGTATCTATTTTGTTTTATCTTAATCCTATGTGTACCATAACCCTACTTAGAATACCTACTGGGCATGTTGACTGACACCCTACTTCTACCCTATAGATGATGGAACAGGGAATGAAAAAGAAATGAACATGAGACATGAAGGGAGCCAAGCGTAGGAGCTTGGAATGAATGAAGTTTAATTTATCTAGTTTTGATGGTTATGATGTATTTGTAACACCTCGCCCTTTTCATGCTTAATCTTCCGTCGAAGACCCTGCATCATCATAAAAATCGAGCAAGCTGTCAGGGCATGTCGTCGATGTATGCCTCAACACTCCACAAGTCATACAGGGTATTATTCCCGGTCCCCCGATGTAAGGACAATTAGTCCTCTCCTTCCCGTGCCTGTGCAGTCCACAAATAGGGCAAATGACTTGTGTGGATCGATTCTTATGGACTTAATCCATACGCACATGGGCTTGGCCAGTTAAGGGTCGAACTTTAGAAGTCCAAACTTAACTCTCGTCGTGACACTTCGCCCCGATCACTTGTTGATTATTATTATGTTTAAAAAAAATAAACTCTGATTTTTTTAGAGTGAAAAGGGTGGGGTGTTACAGTATTGGGAGGACTGATATTGTGGACTATAATAACTTAGATTTATTTGCTATGGTTTGATAATTTTAATGTTTTAAATTTCAAGTTATATGGTGATTGTTTTTCCTTGCTTAATGATGACATGATTATATTCTGCAAGTATTCAGAAAACGTGTAAAATGTTTAAGTGGACTTAGTCCACGCACACGTAATTAGTGGCCAGTTAAAGGTCGGGTTTTGAAAACTCGAACTTGACTCGCGTCGTGACGACCTGCTCTCTCTCACTCATTTAAAAAAAAATATACTCTGATTTTTGGCGAGTGAAAAAGGGCGGGGCGTTACATAATAAAAGTTGTTATTCATATCACGATTTGTACGAGAATAAAAAAATGGCATTTAGTATTGAGTTATAGTTGAGGTACAGTTTAGGTTGTAGAAGTTTTAAATAAAAGGTGTTAGTCACGCTGTGACTTATACGCAAATGAAGAGATGATTGGTTTTGGAGAATATTGAGAATTTTGATCAAATTGATGGAGATAAGCCCGATTGGGAATCTATGAGTGTCTACCGAGTTAGTCCAGCCGGTTGACTTTGTAGATAGCCGGTGGAGTTCCATGAGAGCTTAAAAGACTGATATGATTAGATTGTGCATGAAAGCTTGAAAGACGTGATATGTTTAGATTGGTGATGAGATATGACTAGACGTGATAGACTCACTCTTAGACGAGTTGAACATGGTAATAGTATGAACATGAAATGATACGATGACGAGCACATAGAAATGTTTCAAAACTAAGGTTAATATGAGAGATGGTGATGAAAATGAGTGGTGTAGACCACAATAGATGGTATAATGTGATACCCACTTGTGAATGATGTATTTGATTACCAGAATGTCGTTTGACAAAATGTAATGGAATTTGAATTCCAAGTGTTGAATTGTAGTGCATGGGCCCTGTGATGGATACACTGTATATCCGTGTATGACGGATGGTATAGATGGCATTGAGTAATCAAATTTATGAACTATGATGTGTGGCTTGTGAGGTGAAACTCTATCCGTGAGTTTGACTAAGAACGTAATGTCTAGTAGACTTCTTGATGGAGAGGTGTGAGATCAAATACAAAACCACAAAGAACAAAACAGTTTTACTAGAAGCATTAAAACATAGATGAACAAACTCGTGCATAGTGTATTACCCGAAGAGGAACATGGTACCTATGTCGGATGATAATTTCATGAATAAAATTAACCTGTGATGGATGAGACCTACTCAAATGATAAGACCTGAGGTTAAATAAACAAGACGCTCTGACATAACGCCATTGAATAACACCTTATGACAGTCATTGATGGCTACTAGGGTATGAGATTTCAAGAAGGAAATGAGCACAAGTAGAAAATGAAATTATAGTACATCATGATATGCGGAAGTGTTGAAGAACACAATCAACACAAACGCCAGTGATATGGAAAGTAAATGTACGACAAAGACGACGAACGTCAACATGTATACTGGTTGTGTTTCCCCATCTAGATTTGAAAATCCATGTAAACAACGGAAGAGCTGGTTGAGAGACAACGTGGCAATGAAACACTTACTCGAGAACAAATATCAGAAATAAGGAAATTCTATCCGAAATTACTTATAAGGAAATGCCTTGGAACCCAAGCTCTGTCTAAATTTTTGGGACGAAAATTCTAAAAGGTATTAGTACTGTAGCACCTTAGAATTTCAATCCAGTAAATCAATATAGTATCCCTTAATGATGAGGAATGAATAAGGCTGATACAATGTACTAGGTTAAATGAGGAAAGAAATAATTAAGTAATAATGTGAGATTAGAGGGAGGATGGAGTAATTAAGCGAGATTTAAAAAAGACTAAATTAAGGGATGATTTAGTTAAATAATTTTGAAAGTGGAGTGGAATATAATTAATTAATGGAAATTTTGGTGATTAGTTAATTAAGAGGGATTAAGGGTGATTTATTTAAGTTACAAAATAAATTTAATAATACTCAATGGAATTGATTTTTTATTAATAGAAATTAATTAATGATGTGGCGAAGGTGCCACATAAGGTGATGACGTGGCAAGGCATGATGAGGTGGCATGCCACATGGTAAGATAAGGATGAAAGTAACATCGCCACCCCACCTTTAGTTTGGACCAATAAGTGCTCTCCACCTCACCACTCCACCTTTAGCTTGGACAAGTAAGTGCTCTCCACCTCACCACCTTTAGCTTTTGTTTTTTGACAAAAAAACAAAAGAAATATAAGGTAGAGGAAAAAGTAAAAAGGAGAGGAGGAAAAGCTAGTGCTCCATTTCTACTTCTGTTCCACCATTCTCTTGTTCTATCATCCTCCTCCTCCTCTTTTTTCTTCTCTAAAAATCTGAAGCAAGAAAGAGAGAGAGAGCTGGAAATTTCTTTTCCTCTTCCTATGTTTGGTGCAAATCTCTCTTGGAAAAAGGAAGGAAAGACTTGAAAACTTAATTAGAGATTGAACAAGTAGGTTCTCTAACCATCTTGGTTATTTGATTTACATGTTAAAATATTTTATCTCTTTATCTAAGTTCTTATATCAAAGAAACTATGTAGAGAATCTAAGAAATTGAGTGTAATAAAGAGATAATGGAAACTGATATGAATTTTCATAAAATAGACTTGCATGAGAAGTTTTACTTAAAATGCCTTGATGTTTAGATATTTTCTTTTAAAGTATTTTTATAACTCCGTTAGAATATTTGAATGTCTTTATTTACTGGTTTTTGTAAGAAAAAGGATTTAAGAAAATGATATGATGAACTTTGGAAAAATGATTCATTGTAAAATTGTTTCTACAAATCAATCCAAAAAATGGACCTTTAAACATCTCAAAATGATTTTCTGGGAATTTGTAACTATTTTTAAGATCTTCTGCTATGAAATAGGTTTTCAAAAAGTATTTATCCGCAATTTTGGGACATTGGAAGGTACCCTAAATAATTTTGTAAAAAACTGGACAGTTCTAAGATAGAAAATTGTTTTTACATATTAGTCTTGAAAATTGACCTATAACCATTTCAAAACGATTTTCTGGATACTTTTTTAATATTTTTTGTGTATTCTAATATTAAATGAATTTCCAATGAGTATTTACTCGAGTTAATCCGATACCGAAAAGAACCCAAACTGATTTTTACAAAAATAGTGCATAGTTTGTATTTCAAAACTAGAAAGGCTAGTTTTGGGCATCTTCACTAGATCTGAAATTTTATTTTCTAATAATGAGTCTTTTGTTCCTACATTTTGATTCTCTAAATAATACATCACTGACTTTAAATAATTTGGAGATTTATGAATATGTTTAAATGGAGTACTAGGGGTTAAATGACCATTTTACCCTTGGTTAGGACAAAAGACACATGTGGAGTCATTTAGACTCTAATGACCTTCGGCAAATGATCCTTAAAACTTAATTAAGATTTTCATAAATTTAATTAGATGGGTTTTATACTATAATGACATGAGGATTATATGTTGACAAATATGAACGAACAAAGGGCCAAAAAGTAAACTCGAGATCGAGAGAGCTAAGTCGCGGAGTGCTTTTGTTTGCTAATCGGCCAAATATTAGGTAGGTTTTCCGTGGACACTGAACTTGCTGGGTTCAGATTCAAATTCAACTATCTGGTACTCGAGATGACATAATATGACATCATATTTGGCATAGATTGGTTGGCTAATTTTCGGGCCGGCATTGATTGTCATCTTTGTAGAGTGATATTTTGGTCACCCGAGGGAAAACGGTATGTAGTACATGCCGATAGACAGAGCATTCCTATGACCAGGAGATTGCATGAAGAAATAAACCATCTAGTACTGAACAACATCAGACTAGACAAGGCGTCAACGACTGAATTACCTGCGGTAGTGAAAGACTACTCAGAGGTTTCCGACAGAATTCCCTGGTTTACCTCCAAAAAGGGAGATTGACTTCGAGATCAAACTTTATCCTGGCACTACTCCTGTATCGTTGCCGCATTACCGGATGGCCCCAGCAGAAATGTCTGAGCTGAAGAAACACATTGATGAGTTGCTCAGACTAGGATGCATCCGGAACAACACTTCATCCTGGGGAGCACCGGTATTATTTGTAAAGAAGAAGGACGGTACTCTTCGGATGTGAGTGGATTAAAGGAAGTTGAATCAGTTGACGGTCAGGAACAAATACCCTTTACCCAGAATTGATGATCTGTTCGATCAACTCAGAGGTTCCAGCTATTTCTCCAAAATTGATCTGATGTCAAGCTACCATCAAATCTGTGTCAAGGATGAGGACATAGAGAAGACTGACTTTTAAAACTTGGTATGATTTGAATGAATATGTGGTCATGCCTTTTGGACTCACCAATACACCTAGCCGTGTTCATGGATCTGATGAACAAAATCTTTTGTCCTTATCTCGACAAGTTTGTAATTGTCTTCATTCACGATATCTGATTTATTCCACCAGTCGAGAGGAGCATACTGAGCATCTGAGGATAGTTCTCGACACCTTGAAGAAGAATTAGTTATATGCCAAAGCAAGCAAGTGCGAGTTCTGGCTATCTGAGGTCAACTTCTTAGGACATGTCATATTAGCAGAAGGAATAACCATGGACCCAGCTAAATTGGCAGCAGTTAGAGATTGGAAAGCTCCGAAGAATGTGACCGAAATCCGTAGCTTTCTGGGACTGGCTGGCTACTATCGAAAGTTTATTATGGAATTCTCCAAGATTACGTCTCCACTCACCCCACTAACCCAGAAAAGAGTCAAGTTTGAGTGGTCGGACGTATGCAATTGAAAATTTGAGGATCTGAAGTAGAAGCTTATCACCGCCCCCATCTTTATTTTGCCGAAGAGAGGCAAAGGATATGAGGTATACTGTGATGCTTCAGGAGAAGGATTTGGGTGCTCTCTCACTCAAAGTCATCATGTAGTGGCATATGTTTCGAGGCAACAGAAAATCCATGAACGCAACTATCCCACACATGATATGGAATTAGCCACAGTGGTCTTCACTCTCAAAAGCTGGAGACACTATCTATATGGCGAGAAATTTGAAGTATTTTCCGATCACAAGAGCTTGAAGTATCTATTTGATCAGAAGGAACTCAATTTGAGACAACGAAGATGGATGGAATATCTGCAAGATTATGAGTTTGCACTATGATATCATCCTGGCAAGGTGAAGGTGAACAAAGTGGCAGATGCCCTCAGTCGCATGTCACATGCAACGGTGACCAGTTTGATTATGAAGGAATGGGAAATGTTGACAACCATCCGAGAGTTCAATTTGTACATCAAAGACCGTGGGAACATGTACAATCTGAGAGTACGGCCCAGTATGGTCTCCAAAATTGAACAAGAACAGCAGACAGATCCGGAAGTGGCTGAAATATGGGCTAAGATGTTAACAGGAGAAGTTGTACCAGAATGGGAGTTACGACCTGGACAAGGTCTCTTATTCCGAGGCAGGACATATGTGCCTCAAAGCTGTAGAAGGGAGTTGTTGATCGAAGCTCTTCAAACAAAACTCATTATTCATCCGGGTAGCACCAAGATGTACCATGATTTGAAAAGACATTATTGGTGGCATGGACTCGAAAGAGATGTGGCTGACTTTGTTTTTCACTGTCTTACTTGTCAACAAGTTAAGACAGAACATTAGAAGCCACCAAGACTGCTCAAACCCCTACCTGTGCCCGAATGGAAATGGGAACATATCTCCATGGACTTTGTGACAGGATTGCCAAGGTATTCAAAAGATAATGATGCAATTTGGGTTGTAGTAGATCGTCTGACCAAGTCTGCACATTTTCTCCCAACCAAGATGACATACTCATCTGAGACTTTGATACAGTGGTATATCAAGGACATCATCAAGCTACATGGTATTCCCAGGACTATTGTGTCCGACAGAGATGGTCGATTGACCCTTAGAGTGTGGCAGAGCATGCAGTCGGCTATGGGAACAAACTTGTTAATCAACACAACTTTCCATCCACAGACTGATGGTCAGACAGAGAGAACAATACAAACATTGGAAGATATGCTGAGGGCCTGCATGTTATATTTCAAGGGTGATTGTGTAATGGTTCGGAATTTGTAAATCAATGAATATGTGAATATTATCTATTTTAATGATGAAAATTGGAAAATTGGTGGAATAAATGGTAAATGGGCCAAAACTTGGACAAAGGCCCAAGTGTGGCCCAATAGACTATGGTTTGGATTTAAATTTATTTAAATGGGTCAAGAATGGTTAAATTGGGTCAAATACCCATTTGGGACCCAATGGGTCAAGAGGGTTATGCTCTAAGGTAAATGGGCTAGATGGAAATGTAATTGGGCCATAGGCCCAATGGTAATCCACTTAGAGTGAATTCAATGATTTTAAATCACCAAAGTTATTTGGAATTAAACAATGGTGATGTGGCCAAGTGTGGACCCAAGGTTTGGTGGGGCCGACCACCATGGTCGATTTGGTCAACCATGGGTGGAATAATGGAAATTAGGTTAAGTATAATGAATTCACCTAATGTGATTTAAATAAGTAAATGGGAATTAAAGTAACTAAGTAATTAAATAATTAAATTATTTAAAATGGTAGTTAAGAGTGGTCAAAGGGGGCCCATGAGGTGAAGACTCATCTCATTCCAAACTCAAAAAATAGAACACGTTGGGACTTAGAGGGGTGGAGTTATAAGCCATAAAGCAACTTAAATATCTCAAAATATCTTAAGGTTGGTGAAGGTAATTAATGTAAAGTAAAAAAAATGGGGATAAGCCTTGATGTCTTTTCCCATTCTCTTTTCATTCAACTCTCTCCATTTCCACGCTCCCATGGTCGTCCCCTACATCCAAGTGAAGGAGAGAAAGAGAGTTAAGGAAAAGAGAAGAGAAGGAGAGAAGAAAGAAGTGGAATTTTGAGAGAAATCACTCTAAGGTAAAGGTTATCATCTTCCCTCTCATAATTTTCCCCTCTCCCTCTCTCACACAAAACTTACCTTGGCTGATTCTAGGGTTGGGGATTGCCACCCTTGATCAAAGATCTTAACCTACCAAAGATTAAAAGGAAGGAGAGAGGAGGCTACGGAGACCGACGGGAGCGGCGGAAATCGGAGGAGACGTCGGATAGTGAGTATTTCTTAAACAAGAAATTTTGGATTTTAGGGTTTAAGATTTGGTTTTATTTTGTGAATTTAATGGTAGTTAAGTAAATTTATGGTATGGATTTTAAATCCATCAAATGGAATGAATGGAAAAGTGGGCAAAAACCCTAAGTGGAAAAATTAGGGTTAGGGAAAAGAAATAAATACTTGGATTATGTGCATTGGGTAATTTATGAAATTAAGCATAGAATTGGATGATTGGAAGAAAATCATGGGCCATAGGGTTCGGCCATGTGGTATGGCCGAACCCCATGGTGGGTGATTTGGTATTGGATTTAAATAATTAGGGTTTCAAAAAGATGGAAGACAATGAGGGTTTTATCTAATGAAAATTAGGGTTGTAGATGAATGAATGGGAGTAAGTTGTAAAATGGTTTTATGATGAAAATGCAAAGGGGTTTATGGCATTGAAATGCATGGAGGAAGTGAACCTTGAGCCATGGATTCGGCCATGGTGTATGGCCGAACCCTATGGTGATCAAATGGTGGAATGAAGGGTTGTGAATAATGGAAAGTAAATGGGAATGTTGGTGGTGTTGATGGACCCGAAAATGGTTTTAGCATTGATATTTGTAATGGACTCTAATGTAGCTAAGGATGATGGTTTTAAGTGTATGAATTAAACCCTTCATGGAGGGATTAGTGATAAACCCAAATGTGTAACAATGGACCCAAGAAAAATGGGGAAAGGACACCATGGGTTCGGCCATGGTGTATGGCCGAACCCATGGCCCAATTGTGATCCATTTTGGTGGGTTAAATTGGAGGATGAGTGATGTTCATAGTCTCCAAAGAGTATGAATGGGTAATGGATTCATTGTAGTTTAAATGTATGAGCTAAATCCCATGGGAAGAGTTGATGAATGAGGTATTTTGAAACCATGATTCATTACCCATCTAAAGGGTTAAGTGTGGGATTTTGTATGGGTTTAAATGAATGAGGGTTAGGTTAATAAAATGGTTAATTTTAATGGCTATGTGACATGGGTCAATGGGTAACTAATGGACCTAAGTTGGGGATCTAAGTTTATGATCAATTATGGACTTAATCATGCATGGATAAATGAGTGATTAAGCATGAAAGATGAGGTAGTGGCAAAACCGTAATTAGTGGTCAAATTCAAGAGTTCCATGGAAATTGATCATGGACTTAGGGGATCTAATGTAATAACCCTATGGTAATGTGTTACAAATTTTAAATGGGTTTAAAAAGCCATGGAAAATGGGAAGATTGATGGGTTTAATAGATGGCGTGGGACCCACAAAACCTAGTTAGTGAAGTTCGGTCATGATGTATGGCCGAACCCCACTAAGGTATGATTAATGGACTTAATAATGGTTAAAAAACATGGACTAATTGATAATGTATAATAAGGTACCGGACATCGCAAGCGGTGCGTGATCGGTGACCGGATTATCGGACGGAAGCGAAAAAGGACGCTAGTTGGTATTCGGTAGGATTCCTACCTATTTGTAAGCCATGGATTTGTGATGGTATTTTTATCATATTTTATTGATTTTAGTATTTATCTTATGATGGGTTATTACGATTATGGATGCTATGTTTAAGATGGATTTTATTTAATGACTATGAACTATGATTAAGGTTATGCATTATAAATTAAGGCTATGTATGATATCTTAAGGTTATGAGTTATAAATATTACATAGTATAATGCATTACATCTCATGCATGGCATGGGCGGAAAAAAATAAACAAACCGGAGTCCATGCTCCGTCGGGGCGACCGAAAACAGGCATGGGGATACCTTGACGAGGTTTGTTCCATCAAGAGGGATATTATATTATATGGTTTGGATGATGGGTGGGATGCATAACATAGACACCCATGACATGGCATTTACTTTATAGTTTCATTATATGATGGTTTATCAGCTTCCATTGGATTATTATCTGTATGCTGTTATTACTAATCCATGTGCTAGCCCTACTCGGAGTCCTACTGGGCGCGTTGTTCTAACGCCCTACTTCTACCCTAGCTGACAATGCAGGAGATGGCGGACCGGAAGGGCAAGACGGAAGCCAAGCTTAGGAGCTTGGGAAGGCGAACTAGTTATTTTGTTTAAGTTGAAATTATTTCATTTTGGAAATGTAAATTGAGTAAACTAGCTTGTCGGAATGTAATAACTTAGATGGCTTGCTATGTTTAGATTTTATTTTTGGACAATACAGTTTAAGGGCATTTTAGTAATTATACGGATGTTTCTTCCCTGCTATCTGAAAATTGGTATGATAGTCTCTATTATCATTCCGCATGTAATTTTATATTCTGCGAGCTTACTTTCTACGCGTGAACCGTACTCGTGGACTTATGTTCCACGCCCGCGTAGGGTTGGCCAGTTAAGGGCCGGGCTTTAGAAGCTCGGAACTTAACTCTCGTCGTGATGTCCGCGCCCTTTGTCATATTTAAAAAAAAAAAATGTGTACTCTGATTTTACGGTGTAAAGGGGCGGGCGTTATAGATTGGGAAGATCATCTACCACTGGTGGAGTTCTCATACAACAATAGTTACCAGACAAGCCTCAAGATGGCTCCATTTGAGGCATTGTATGGTAGACCCTGCAGATCTCCAGTGTGTTGGACAGAGGCCGATGAGCCTGCACTTATTGGACTTGATCTGGTTACAGAGACCAAGGAACAGATCAAAGTGATACGACAACATCTGCTTACAGCGCAGAGTCGTCAGAAGAGCTACGCTGACAAAATACGAAGATTTCTTGAGTTTGAAGTGAGAGATCTAGTGTTCTTGAAGGTCTCGCCATGAAAGGGACACATGAGATTTGGAAAGAAAAGGAAGTGGTCACCCAGATTTGTGATAAGTTCACTATGACCCATCACACTTGCTGAATGTGCAAGACATATAGGTGCAAAATGATGTATCTTACATCGAAAGGCCTGTCAGAGTGATTGAGACATCACAAAAGGTGTTACGAAACCGAGCAATTTCGTTCGTCAAAGTGGTTTGTGATCGACATGGTAATGAGGAAGCCACTTGGGAACTTGAGACAGAAATGAGAGCAGCTCATCCTGAGCTATTTGTGTAATTTGTTTGAAACCCTACTTCGCTAGATTTTCGGGATGAAAATTCCAAAATAGGGTAATATTGTAACACCCCGGAATTCCATTACTTAGAAATATATTGGATTGGTTCATTTGAATTGGAAATTATTTGAACTTAAGATTAAATAGTTGAAATGGACCTTAGATAGGTAAGGAATTGGGTCAATTACCCAATTAAGACCCAATGGATCGTGGGTAAGTTTGATTCTAAATAATTGGGTGAGTCTAATTAAATGGGTCAATTATCCAATTGGGACCCAATGGGTCATAGTGAACTTAATTTTACGGTAATTGGGTAAGGTCAAAGTAATTGGGTCAGCAATCCAATTAAGACCCAATACATTAAATCCACCTCATCAAGTGAGGTGGCATGTTGGTGATGTGGCATAACAAGTCATCACATGGAAGCCAACTAGACTGTAACGCCTCGCCCTTTTTCACTCGCTGAAAATCAGAGTCTATTTTTTTTTTTAAATAAAGAGTGAGAGAGAGCGGGACGCCACGACGCGAGCTAAGTCCGATCTTCCAAAGCCCGATCCCTTAACTGGCCAACGATACGTGTGCCTGGACCGAGTCCACTAAAACAGTTCATATGCATTAAAGTTATACTGGCGAAATAAACACATTGCAAAATTATCATATGATTAGAATTACTTACCCTATCCATTAATTAGCAATGAAGTCAATCACCAATAAATTAACAGAACTTAATTATCCAAACCATCAAACCATAGCAAAATAATATCTAAGTTATTACAGTCCCAAGGTGCAATTAACTTAAATACAGTGTCCAAAATGAAAACTAAAATAAAGTAAACATAAGCTATCGAAGCTCCTAAGCTTGGCTCCTTTCATGTCCATCGCTCGTCCCATTTCCTGTTCCATCATCTAAGGTAGAAGTAGGGCATTAGTCAATGTGCCCAGTCTGAGTTCCAAGTAGGGTCATACATGGGATTAGTATAAAATCAATATAGAAAAACATATCATACTTATAAAACCTTTTGTAATATTAAAACAGTGCATGATACTCATATCAAATCATGCCATTGTAATGCCATGTCATGGATCATATGCCAATGATCTCCCACCCATTTCCTTTTTAAACATCATGTATTTCTCCCCACATGTGTTAATCGGTCCCACCGAATGGAGCGTGGACTCCTTTTTACATTTCAAACATCATACATTTCTCCCCACGTATGTTAATTGGTCCCACCGAATGGAGCGTGGACTCCTCTTTCATTTCAAACATCATGTATCATTTCCCGTATGTCAATCAGAATCAGTGCGGATCCCTCCCCACGTTTGTTTATCAGATACACCGAATGGAGCGTGGACTCCTCTCATATGTTCCCTCCTATGCCATGCATGAGATGTTGCGTGCAAAGATGCCATTTTTTTCAAATTATAATATGCCATCGGAAACAGTTCATATACATTTATATTTCATAATTCAAAGTAATCATCATGTTGAAACGTACAAAACCTTAAAAATCCACATGCATTTCAATAAGGTAGGAATCCTACCCACGTCCAGGTATTGTATCCTTGATGTTTTCGTGAAGATATAGATCACCGATCACGTCAAAGCCGATCGTATACCCGTTTGTGAAATCCCGTTACCTTAACGAATTCATCACACACATATGTTAATTTAATTACCCAATCAATTTCCATCATCCTTTACTCATCTTAAACAATTTGGAAAAAATTATATTAAAATTTCACTTTTAAAATTCAGTCGATTTCCCATCCGCTGCCCCATCCTCCGGACGACAGAAACCCGTCTGCGGATGGTGATACCCGTCCGCAGACAGTGTACAGCCGTGGTCCGCTACCCGTTCTACGCTACCCATCCTGCGGACGGTCCACACCTATCCGCAGACAATAAAAATCCGTCTCGCGGATGGTAGCCAATCCTTTCAATCATTTAACCTTTCTTTGGATTAATTTCAAGGTCCATGGCCTTAGCATAATTTTTTTTGCCTTCTTTTTCAATCGAATATGGAACCCATAGGTTCGGCTACACCATAGCCAAACCTATGGTTTCCTTTGTCATAATCCCATAACATTAAACTCAACACATACCTCTTCCCCATCTCCTTCATTTCTTTTTCTCTGAATTCTTCCTTAGTGCTTTCTTCTTACTCCTTTATTCTTCGGTTTCTCTAAGTCTAGAGCCGAAAATGGGAGAGAGAGAGAGAGATGAGGACCTCCTTGTTCTTCAATGGAGCATTCGGCCAAGGTAGTTGAGAGAGGGAGGGAGAGAGATGAGAGAAACTCTTTGTTTCTTAGGGATGCAATTGGCCAAAGAGTGTAGGTTGAGAGAGGGAGAGAGAGAGAGATGAGAGGGAGATGAAAATCTCTGAGTTCCAAGAGAGGGGATCGACCAAAGGAGTGGAGTATACCCCTTAGTAATCAGCCCTTCATCCTCCCAACCACCCTCATTAGTCCTTGGTCTTTCCCATGTGTCCCTTGGTCTAACCAAGGAGATACATGGCTTAAGCTATGGTCTTCCCAACGTTGGTGTCTAGGGTTTCCATCTCATGGAAACCTCCAACTCCCCCTTTGACTCATTATGGGTCTCTTCCAATTCCATGTAACTCGGCTCACTCCATGCAATCTTTTTGAACTCAGTTCTCCAACTCAAGTACTTGAACTCAGCATTAATAAATTCCCAACTCATGTGAATTTAATTTCTAACTCAACTCACTTTAAATGAAACTCATTCCCCAACTCAAGCACTTGAATTTATTTCTTAATTAAATAATTCCTTAACTCAACTCACTTCACTTAACCCTTTTGAACTCACCCATGGTTGACCAAGTCAACCATGGCTTAGCCGACCATGTAGGTTACCTTAACCACTTGCCACCTCACTTGATGAGGTGGATTTGAGTCCCACTTGGCCATGTCACTCACATGCCATCTCATACACATGCCACCTCACTTGATGAGGTGGATTTGAGTCCCACTTGGCCATGTCACTCACATGCCATCTCATACACATGCCACCTCACTTGATGTGGTGGATCCCATGCCTTAGGTCTTAATTGGGTACATGACCCAACTAAATTAACCCTCTACCCATTTACTTTCCAAAATCCATTCACCTTGACCCATTGGGTCCCAATTGGGTAATTGACCCAATTAATTACATTTACCCAATTTCTTGCAATCAAAACCCTATCCAAGATCCATTGGATCATAATTGGGCCATTGACCAAATTTTTGCCCATCTAAAATCCATTCCATCCATAAATATTAAATTCAACAAATTTAATAATTTAAATAGACAAAATCCAATATAATAATGCATTGAAAAATCCTGGGTGTTAATAGACAAGGTGCCATATCATCGAGTGACATGGCCAACATGGGACCCATGTGCCATGTGGTGACCAAGTCACCACATGCATAGTCGGCTAAGTCATGGTTGACTTGGTCAACCATGAGTGAGTTCAATTGAGTTAAGTTATTACTTGAGTTGAGTTGGGAAGTTGTAGAGTTTCCATCTCATGGGGAAGAAACTAAAGGACACGTTGGAAACCAAAGAGATTTCTTGGTTTAAGCCAAGAGTCTCCTTGGTTAAACCAAGGGACACATGGGTTAGATAAATCATTAATGAGGGAAAGTGGAAGAGTCTACGGTTGCATACAAAGGACACCAGCCAAAGGGGTTGTTCACCTTCCTTGGCCGACTCCTCCACACCTTGCATCAGGATTCTTCTCTTCTCTTCTCTATCTCTCTGTTCCACCTACACTTCTATACTTGGAGAACCATTGGAGAGCAAAGGAAGAAGAAGGATTAAGGAAGGAAATGACAGACCAAAAGAAAAGAATGAGACGGGAAAGAAGGTATGTTCAATGTTTAACAAGATAGGAATAAGATTAAGGAAACCATAGGTTTGGCCATGGTGTGGCCAAACCCATGGGTTCCACAATGGGTTATAATGGATGGCCAAATTGTGTTAAGGCCATAGATTTGGAAATCCATTCAAGGATTAGTAATGATTTGAAACAAAAAGAAAGGTAATATTCGAATCCATGTTATAAAACAAAGATTGAAAGAATTATGGAAAATACTCTAGCTTTGGCTAGAGGGTAGAGTAGATTCACTAAGAGTATGTGAATGATGATATCTATATTTACAAAAATGATAAAGAATGGATTTCATGAGGAAGGGCCTAGCCATACATGCAAACAAAAAAGACTGACAAAGAGCCAGTCGACTGAATCTTTGGATTCAGTCGACTGAACTGGTACTGGCCGAACAGAAAAGGGTTATCTGGGTATTTCAGCCAACTGAATCTTATGATTCAGTTGACTGAACTTAGACTGAACATGGACTGGATTAAAATATATGGGGTTTATTGATGTTTCAGCCGACTGAACATAGACGTACCGAATAAGTAAGGGATCTGGTGTGTTTCAGCTGACTGAATCTATGATTTAGTCGACTGAAGGTATACTTACCAAACACGTAATGGGTTCATTGATGATTCAGTCAACTGAATATTGGATTCAGTCGACTGAATGTATACTGGCCGAACACACAAATGATCAGATCCAAAGTCAGCCGACTGAATGTGTGATTCAGTAGACTGAAAGTGGATTGACCGAGAACACAGAAGGTTTGACCCAAAATCAGCAGACTAAATCCATGATTCAGCCAACTGAAAGGTTGCGGGTCAAATATATATAGTACTGAGTTGGGTTTCAACCGACTGAATATTATACTAATCCCTGTGTATGACCCTACTTGGAATACCTACTGAGCGTGTTGACTGACACCCTACTTCTACCTTAGATGATGATACAGGGAACAAAACGGACGATGGAGGCTAATGGAGCCAAGCTTAGGAGCTTGGGCAACTTATTGCTTATTTTATTTAAGTTTTATTTTGGACAATGTAATTTGAGATAATCACATTTTGGGACTGTAATAACTTAGAATTATCTTGTTATGGTTTGGTTACATTTGGACATTTGAACTTAAGTTAATTTATGTGATGGACTTCCTTGCTTAGAAATGGATAGGGATAGTAACTCTAATCGTTTGATATTTCCGTAATGTGTTTATTCTGCAAGTATAACTTTAATGCGTGTGAATTGTTTTAGTGGACTCGGTCCACACACACGTATGGTTGGCCAGTTAAGGGCCGGGTTGTGGAAGCTCGGACATAGCTCGCGTTGTGGCGTCCCGCCCTCTCTCACTGTTTATTTTTTTTAAAAATAAATAGACACTGATTTTCGGTGAGTGAAAAAGGGCGGGGCGTTACAGCTACTTTGGCAGAGGTGGTTAGTCGAGCTAGCATAGCCGAACAAGAGCTGACGGAGACAGTCAGATATGTCGATAATCGATGAGGTAGTGGGGGAAGTAATTTCCGCCCTCACAAGAGATTCAGACCCAACTTTGGGAGACCCTCACGTTCTAATGGTTCTACTGGAGGTTTTCGTCCTAATCAGCCCTCTACATCATGACCAGTCTCTCAGGTTCCTCGAGGTGTTAGCACTTGTTTCAAGTGTGGTCAGCAGGGCCATTTCAAGAGGGAGTGTCCGCAGAACAATAGACCTTCGGGGTTCTTTCCGTCCTCCAAATCGACCAGCTCAGTCACAGGCATCTAGAGCACATAACCAGACAAGATGGGCACCCATTCGTACAGGATCTGGACGACTATATACTTTGGTTCCTCATCCAAAGACAGTGGATTTTAGTAATTCAAGGTATGGCAGTAGCCGGTAGTTCTTATGCTTTTGTATTATTTGATTCAGGAGCATCTCACTCCTTTATATCTGCTACCTTCATAGCTGCTACTAGTACTTTAGTACAACAATTGTCCACTGCACTTACTATTGTATCCTCTATTGGAAACACGTCATTGGGTCCGATCTGCACTTCTGTGGACACTGAACTTGTTGGGTTCAGATTTACATTCAACTATCTGGTACTCGAGATGACAGAATACGACATCATATTTGGCATGGATTGGTTGGCTAATTTCCAGGCCGGCGTTGACTGTCATCTTCGCAGAGTGATATTTTGGTCACCCGAGGGAAAACGGTATGTAGTACATGCCGACAGATAGAGCTTTCCTATGACCAGGAGATTGCATGAAGAAATGAACCATCTAGTACTGAACAACATCAGACTTGACAAGGCGTCAATGGCTGAATTACCTGCTGTAGTGAAAGAATACTCAGAGGTATTTCCGATAGAACTCCCTGGTTTGCCTCCACAAAGGGAGATTGACTTCGAAATCAAACTTTATCCTGGCACTACTCCTGTATCATTGCTGCATTACTAGATGGCCCCAACAGAAATTTCTGAGCTGAAGAAACAAATTGATGAGTTGCTGAAACTAGGATGCATCAGGAACAACAATTCATCTTGGGGTGCACCGGTATTATTTGTGAAAAAGAAGGACAGTACTCTTCGGATGTGTGTGGATTACAAGAAGTTGAATCAGTTGACTATCAGGAACAAGTACCCTCTACCCAGAATTGATGATCTGTTCGATCAACTCAAAGGTTCCAACTATTTCTCCAAAATTGATCTGATGTCAGGCTACTATCAAATCCATGTCAGGGATGAGGACAAAGAGAAGATGGCTTTCAGAACTCGGTATGGTTTGTATGAATATGTGGTCATGCCTTTTGGATTCGCCAATGCACCAGCCGTGCTCATGGATCTAATGTACAAAATCTTTTGCCCTTATCTGGACAAGTTTGTAATTGTCTTCATTGACGACATCCTGATTTATTCCACTACTCGAGAGGAGCATGCTGAGCATCTAAGGATAGTTTTGGACACCTTGAAGAAGAATCAGTTATATGCCAAAGCAAGCAAGTGCGAGTTATGGCTATCTGAGGTCAACTTCTTAGAACATGTCATATTAGCAGAAGGAATAGTCGTGGACCCAGCTAAAGTGGGAGCGGTTAGAGACTCGAAAGCTCTGAAGAATGTGACCGAAATCCGCAGCTTTCTAGGACTGGTTGGCTACTATCGGAAGTTTATTATGGGCTTCTCCAAGATTGCGGCTCCACTCACTCACTAAGCCAGAAAGGAGTCAAGTTTGAATGGTTGGACGTATGCAATCGAAGATTTGAGGATCTGAAGCAGAAGCTTACCACCGTCCCCATCTTGATTTTGTCGGAGAGACAAAGGATATGAGGTATACTGTGATGCTTCAGGAGAAGGACTTGGGTGATCTCTCACTCAAAGTCATCATGTAGTGGCATATGGTTCGAAACAACTGAAAATCCATGAACACAAGTATCCCACACATGATCTGGAATTAGCCGCAGTGTTCTTTGCTCTCAAAAGCTGGAGACACTATCTATATGGCGAGAAATTTGAAGTATTTTCCAATCACAAGAGCTTGAAGTATTTATTTGATCAGAAAGAACTCAATTTGAGACAACGCAGATGGATGAAATATCTGCAAGAGTATGAATTTGAACTACGATATCATCCTGGGAAGGCGAACAAAGTGGCAGATGCCCTCAGTCGCATGTCACATGCAACAATGACCAGTTTGATTATGACGGAATAGGAAATGTTCACAAGCATCCGAGAGTTCAATTTGTACATCAAAGACCGTGGGAGCATGTACAATATGAGGGTACGGTCCAGTGTGGTCTCCAAAATTGAACAAGAACAGTGGACAGATCCGGAAGTGGCTGAAATATGGGCTAAGATGTCAATAGGAGAAGATGCACCAGAAGGGGAATTACGACCTGGACAAGGACTCTTATTACGAGGCAGGACATATGTGCCTCAAAGCTACAGAAGGGAGTTGTTGATCGAAGCTCATCGAACAAAACTCTCTATTCATCCGAGTAGCACCAAGATGTACCATGATTTGAAAAGACATTATTGGTGGCATGGACTCAAAAGAGATGTGACTGACTTTGTTTCTCACTGTCTTACTTGTCAACAAGTTAAGACCGAACATTAGAAGCCGTCAGGACTTCTCAAACCCCTACCTGTGCCCGAATGGAATGGGAACATATCTACATGGACTTTGTTACAGGATTGCCAAGGTCTTCAAAAGGTAACGATGCAATTTGGGTGGTAGTAGATCGTCTGACCAAGTCTGAACATTTTCTCCCAACCAAGATGACATACTCATCTAAGACTTTGGGACAATGGTATATCAAGGACATCATCAGGCTACATGATATTCCCAGGACTATTTGTCCGACAGAGATGGTCAATTGACCCGTAGAGTGTGGCAAAGCATGCAGTCGGCTATGGGGACAAACTTGTTAATCAACACAACTCTCCATCCACAGACTGATGGTCAGTCAGAGAGAACAATACAAACATTCGAAGATATGTTGAGGGTCTGCATGTTAGATTTCAAAGGTGGTTGGGAAGATCATCTACCACTGGTGGAGTTCTCATACATAACAGTTACCAGGCAAGCCTCAAGATGACTCCATTTGAGGCATTGTATGGTAGACCCTGCAGATCTCTAATGTGTTGGACAAAAGCTAGTGAGCCTACACTTATTGGACCTGATCTGGTTGTTGAGACTACGGAACAGATCAAAGTGATATGACAACATCTGCTTACAGTGCAGAGTCGTCAGAAGAGCTACGCTGACAAAAAGTGAAGATTTCTTGTGTTTGAAGTGAGAGATCTAGTGTTCTTGAAGGTCTCTGGGACACAAGAGATTTGGAAAGAAAGTGAAGTTGTCATCCAGATTTGTGGGACCCTTTCCAATCCATGAGTGGGTGGGAGAAGTGGCTTATCGTCTGATATTCCCTCCCCAGTTGTCATCACTACACGATGTATTCCATACTTCTATGTTGAGGAAGTACAATCCTGACCCCTCACACTTGCTGAATGTGCAAGACATGGAGGTGCAAAGCGATGTATCTTACGTCGAAAAGCCTGTCAGAGTGATTGAGACATAACAAAGGGTGTTACGAAACTGAGCAAATTCGTTTGTCAAAGTGGTATGGGATTGACATGGTAATGAGGAAGCCACTTGGGAACTTGAGTCAGAAATGAGAGCATCTCATCCTAAGCTATTTGTGTAATTTGTTTGAAACCCTACTTCGCTCGATTTTCGGGATGAAAATTTCAAAAGAGGGTAATATTGTAACACCCTGTGTTTCCATTACTTAGAAATATATTGGATTGATTCATTTGAGTTGCAAATTATTTGAATTTAAGATTAAATAGTTGAAATGGACCTTAGCTGGGTAAGGAATTGGGTTAATTACCCAATTAAGACCCAATGGATCGTGGGCAAGTTTGATTTTAAATAATTGGGTAACTTTAATTAAATGGGCCAATTATCCAATTGGGACCCAATGGGTCATAGTGAACTTAATTTTAAGGTAATTGGGTAAGGTCAAAGTAATTGGATCAGCTATCCAATTAAGACCTAATGCATTAAATGCAACTCATCAAGTGAGGTGGAATGTGGGTGAGGTGGCATTGTCATGTGGCGTAACAAGTCATCACATGGAAGCCAACTAGACAAAGTTCCACATCATTGAGTGACATGGCCAAGATCAGACCCATGTGCCATGTGGTGACCAAGTCACCACATGCATAGTCGGCTAAGTCATGGTTGACTTGGTCAACCATGAGTGAGTTTAATTGAGTTAAGTTATTACTTGAATTGAGTTGGGAAGTTGGAGAGTTTCCATCTCATGGGGAAGAAACTAAAGGACACATTGGAAACCAAAGAGATTTCTTGGTTTAAGCCAAGAGTCTCCTTGGTTAAACCAAGGGACACATGGGTTAGATAAATCATTAATGAGGGAAAGTGGAAGAGTCTAAGGCTGCATACAGGACATCAGCCAATGTAACGTCCCACCCTCTTTCACTATGCCGAAAAATCTGGGTCTATTTTTTTTCTTTTTACATAAAAGAGTGAGAGAGAGTGGGATGTCACGACGCGAGCTAAGTCCTAGCTTTTAAAGCCCGGCCCTTAACTGGCCAACCATACGTGTGCATGGAACTAAGTCCATGAGAATAGTTCACACGTAATAAGTTAAGCTTGCGGAATGTAAACTTAATGCGGAAGTTATAATATAGTTCTATCCTACCAATTTTAAGTAGCAAGGAAGTCCATCACTTACATGATAATTACCTCAAATTACAATGTCCAAAATAAAAGTCCAGACCATAGCAAATAGTCTAAGTTATTACAGTCCAACGAGCTAATTACTTAAATTACATTTCCATAAATAAAACTTAAATAATCAATCTAGCTCCTCCAAGCCCCTAAGCTTGGCTCCGATCACGTCCTTCGCTTTGTCCATTTCCTGTGTCATCATCTAAGGTAGAAGTAGGGCGTTAGACAAAGCGCCCAGTAGGTACTCCGAGTAGGGTCAACACATGGATTAATATAATATAAACACATAGATATAAATAATATCAAAACCATGCAAGTAAATGCCATGCCATTGGTGTCATATGCCATGAATCCCACCCATCATCCATGTTACAATCACATAATATTCCTCTTGATGGATAATGCACATCAAGGTATCCCCACGAATGCCTTACGGACGCCCCGACGAAGCGTGGATCTCCGGTTACAAATCAATCATACATCCCTCTTGATGGATAATGCACATCAAGGTATCCCCACGAATGCCTTACGGACTCCCTGACAGAGCGTGGGTCTCCGGTTACAAATCAATCATACATCCCTCTTGTTGGATAATGCACATCAAGGTACCCCCACGAATGCCTTACGGACGCCCCGACGGAGCATGGATCTCCGGTTACATTTGATCCCTCTCATGCCATGCATGAGATGCAAGTGCAAACATGCTATGTAATAATACAAATCATTGCATTAAAATCCCATCATTAAGACATATCATTTGATACCAAAATAATTCAAGTAAAACATTCACATATACATATTCCATGGTTTTCAATAAGGTAGGAATCCTACCAATGTCTAAATACCGGGTCCTTATGTTTCCGTCCAAAAATCTATCACCAATCGCTTCAAGCCGATTGTACACCGCATTTGAGATCCCGTCACCTTATTATTTATCAATAAATCAAACCAATGCTCTATTTGATTTTCAATCATGTTTAAGTCCACAAACATGCCTTAGTGGGGTTCCATGATCACTCTATCTCTGGATTTATTAACCAATCACACATGAGTTAATCATTTAGTATTAATAAACCCTAAGTCCACAAAAAAACATTCTCCATGGGGTTCGGCCATACACCATGGCCGAACCCATGGTCCTTCATTTTCACCCCATTTACATTTTAGCCATTATTTCCATCACCTAATTTATTTACCCATGCTTAGGTCCAAAACATAGATCCATAACTAAACATTTCATGCATGGATCCACAAATGATCCATCATAGACCCATAATTAAATCCCTCAATTTCCTAGCTTAATCATTCATTTATTTAAACATGCATAAATCTCTAAATGACCCATTAAAATGGTCCATGGGGTTCGGCCATACACCATGGCCGAACCCATAATGTCTCATTTCCATTTTCTCCTTTAAATCATTTACAATCTTAGGTCCATAAACAAAGACCCTCCATGGGGGGTTTAATCATACACTTAGGTCCATCATTTTAAATCATCATCTACCATATTTAAAACCCATTAAAATTACCAACATTCCTCCATCATTTTCATGGTCTAAATACATGTAAATAATTCAATATTTCTCCATGGGGTTCGGCCATACACCATGGCCAAATCCATGGTCCATGGTTCTCCACCCTTTACAACATTTGAGACCATTTACATTGTTAATATTCTTCCATCATTCTCACCCTTAAAAGCCCTTTAAACATCAATAATCTCCGTCCATGGGGTTCGGCCATACAACATGGCCGAAGCCTATGGTTCATCAATTTTTTTTTTTAAATACATCCATGATTTAATCCTTTGTTGGGGTTTGGCCATACATCATGGCAGAACCTCATCCAACCCCTTTTTGTCCTTGGTGGTTTTTATACATAAAACCCTAGGGTTTGGCCATGCAAGGGCCAAACCATGATCCTTGATCATTCACCATTCCTTACATGGGACATGCATAAGGTCCTTAGCCATAAAAAAAATTAGGGTTCGGTCATGCAAGGCCAACCCATGATCCATGATCATAATCCTTATATTGTTCATGCAAGAGGTCCTTAGCCATATATACATAATGTCCTTAATATTCCATCATTTACATAGCCTATCTTACCCATTAGGGTTTGTCCATTTTCTATCTTGTTTTTTGGATGGATTTTAAATCCATGGCCCATAATATTTTGGCCAACTCTCCAATCCAAAAATGGGATTCCATGGTTTCCTTTAACTCCTTCAAATTAATAAAATCTTGTCAAATGATACTTACCGATTCCGCAACTCCTCCATTTTCTTTTGCTTCTCCTCTATTGTCTTTCCTTAGTCTTTCTTCTTTCTTCCTCCTTGATCTTCAGCCAAGAGTGAGCTTGATTAAGATAAAATCTTTAAGAGTGGTTCGGCCAAGAAGTGTAGGTTTGAGAGAGGGAGAGAGGGAGGGGATTTGAGATAGAAAGCTCTAAGTGTTCTCTCCTTTGGTCAATGAGAGTGGTCGGCCAAGCTTGAAAGAGGGGGAGGAGCTTGAGATGGAGAGTATTCTAAGTCTTTCTTTGCCTTGAGAGGGGGATCGGCCCTGAGTGAGAGAGGGAGAGAGTGAGATGAGATGAAAAGCTTCCTTTCCATCTTGTTTAGGGTTTGCTTGGGTTAGACTCCACCCTCATCAATGTGGAGTCTTCCCCATGGGCTCTTTGACCAAACAAGAGGGTGCATGCCCTCCACATGGCACACACCACTCTCCTCCCACGGTTTGGCTTGGTGGTTTCATTTGGTGGCTTGGTAGTTTGCATGAGGTGGAACCACCACCTCTCCTTGGACAATCCATGGTCTTGCATGTCCTCCATTTAACCTTCTTGTCTAGCCAAGGGGGGTGCATGCCCTCCACATGGCATACCACCCCTATGTCCACGACTTTGGTTTGATAGTGGTTTCCATGAGCTGGAAACCACCCTCATTGACTCACCCCCATTTGATTCACCTTATTTTAATGTAACTCAACTCCCAACTCAAGCATTGATTTTATTTCCATCTAACTTAGGTGATTCAATTAAATAATTTAATTCCACTTATTTCACTTGATTCACTTTAATTCATCTATAAACTCACCCATGGTTGACCAAGTCAACCATGGTGGTCTGCCCCACATGTGTCTTGGTCCACACGCCACCTCACTTGATTAGGTGGAGTTGGGTCCCACTTGGCTATGCCACTTAGATTTCCACTCCTACACTTGCCACCTCACTTGATGAGGTGGACCCCATGCCTTTGATCACAATTGAGTCCATGACCCAATTAAATCCATTTCTTACCCATTTACCCTAATGTTCAATCCATCTTGACCCAATTGGGTCCCAATTGGCCATTTGACCCAATTGACCATCATTGACCCAATTAAATGGAATTAATCCAAACCATGGTCCATTGGACCATACTTGGGCCATTGCCCCAACTTTGATCCATCTAACATCCATTCCATCTATGAATTTTAATTTTGACAATTAAAAATCAATAATAGCCAATATAATTGTTGAATTGAAAATCCGAGCTATTACAGCCAAAGACTCCTCCACACCTTGCATCAGGATTCTTCTCTTCTCTTCTCTTCTCTATCTCTTTGTTCCACCTACACTTCTATACTTGGAGAACCATTGAAGAGCAAAGGAAGAAGAATGATTAAGGAAGGAAAGGACAGACCAAAAGAAAAGAAGGAGACATGAAAGAAGGCATGTTCAATGTTTAACAAGATAGGAATAAGATTAAGGAAACCATAGGTTTGGCCATGGTGTGGCCGAACCCATGGGTTCCACAATGGGTTATAATGGATGGCCAAATTGTGTTAAGACCATAAAGTTGGAAATCCATTCAAGGATTAGTAATGATTTGAAACAAAAAGAAAGGTAATATTCGAATCCATGTTATAAAACAAAGATTGAAAGAATTATGGAAAAGACTCTAGCTTTGGCTAGAGGGTAGAGTAGATTCACTACGAGTATGTGAATGATGATATCTATGTTTAAATAAATGATAAGGAATGGATTTCATGAGGAAGGGCCTAGCCATACATGCAAACAAAAAGGACTGACAAAGAGTCAGTCGACTGAATCCATTCAGTCGACTGAACTGGTGTTGGCTGAACAGAAAAGGGTTATCTGGGAGTTTCAGCCAACTGAATCTTATGATTCAGCCGACTTACCTAGACTAAACATGGACTGGATTAAAATATATGGGGTTTATTGATGTTTCAGCCGACTGAATCTCTGATTCAGCCGACTGAACATAGACGTATCAAATAAGTAAGGGATTTGGTGTGTTTCAGCCGACTAAATCTATGATTCAGCCGACTGAAAATATACTTACCAAACATGTAATTGGTTGATTGATGATTCAGCTGACTGAATATTGGATTTAGTCTACTGAATGTATATTGGTCGAACACACAAATGATCAGATCCAAAGTCAGCCGACTGAATATGTGATTCAGTTGACTGAAAGGGGATTGACCGAGAACACAGAAGGTTTGACCCAAAGTCAACTGACTGAATCCATGATTCAGCCGACTGAAAGGTTGTGGGTCAAATATATATAGTAGTGAGAAGGGTTTCAGCCGACTGAATATTGTTATTCAGTCGACTGAAAGTTTGCGGGTAAGGTAGAGAATGGTTATTGGGCAGGATTCAGTCGACTTAATCCCTGATTCAGTCCACTGAATGGAAAAGTTTAGTTTTTAAATAAATTTCCAGATGTTTCAGTTTATCTAGTAGGATGTAAGGAGTAAATAAATTAAAATGGAAAATCAAATTGATATGTATATGTGATTGAATTAATAAGGTGAAGAGATTCACGAATGGGTTTGCGATTCGTTCCGACGTGGTCGTTAACATTACATTCACAAAAAACAACAAGGATAGTATACTGGACGTTGGTAGGATTTCTACCTTATTGAGACACTATGGATTATATATGTTATTGGCTTTATTTCCAAAAATGATGATTTACTTTGGTTAAACAAATGGTATCTTTATATGAACTGATTTTCAATGGTATTATATAATTTGATATGAAATAACATTTTTGCATTCATTATCTCATGCATGGAATGGGAGGGAATACATGGGACAACAAGCCAAGTTATGAGCTGTCCGGACATGACTTGGGGCTTGAGACTAGCTTGTATGAAGCTATGTGAACTATTGATATTTTGGCCTTTTCCGGGATTGTTAGGAATGGGTACGACATAATTTGGGCCAAAGAGCTCCTAGGTAAACAGTCCCAAAACCCTTCACAGAGGGAGGAGTCCACACTCTATCGGTAATTCCGATTAACATATGTGGAGAGGTATAACAGTGACCTAGTGGTGCCGTCACAAAACACTACGGACGTAATTGGCCAAGGTAACACCTTGATATGGCGATTTATCAAGGAAACTATTTATATATGATGTAATTGGATATGGAGATTGGGTGAGTGATCATTTGACATTGAACACCCATGACATGGCATACATGACAACATGATTATGATATGGATATCATGCATGGTTTTTACTACTTATAAGATGTTTTGCAATTATGATTATGATGCATCTATCCTGATTTTTATCTTAATCCTATGTGTACATAACCCTACTTGGAATACCTACTGGGCATGTTGACTAATGCCCTACTTCTACCCTATAGATGATGCAACAAAGAATGATAAGGAAACAGAGATGAGACTTGAAGGGAGCCAAGTGTAGGAGCTTGGAATAAATGATGTTTAATTTATTTAGCTTTGATGTTTATGATGTATTGGAAGGACTGATAGTTTAGGCTGTAATAACTTAGAATTATTTTTGCTATGGTTTGATGATATTTAAGTTGCAGTTAATTATATGGTGATTGGTTTCCTTGCTTAATAATGGCATGTATATGAATGGTATCTTACTTATATAATAATTCCGCAAGTATTCTTAAGGCGTGTGAAATGTTTTAGTGGACTTAGTCCACACATACGTAAAGGTGGCCAGTTAAGGGTCGGGTTTTGGAAACTCGGACTTAGCTCGCGTCATGACGTTCGCGCTCTCTCTCACTCATTTAATATATATATATATACTCTGATTTGTGGCAAGTGAAAAAGGGCGGGACGTTACATTTTTGTCGTTGACTCATGTATGATTATCTTGGGAATTTCCTTATATTTGTTTTAAGATACTTTTGGCTATTCATGTAATGAAATAAATTTTTAAATTTCTATAGGTTTATGTTAGTGTGTGCAAATGTTATCACGCACACACTAGTTGCTCCAGTCAAGGGTTGGGTTTTCGGACTCGGACTTGGCTAGAGTCGTGACGCTCGTCTCCCTCTCCACTAAAATATTCTTAATATATTACTCTGATGACGGTGGCTAGAGGGAGGGCGCTACATTTTACTCTAAAGTAAATGACATTTTAAACACCATGTGTGCTTTCAGAGAAAGGATACCAGATAAAATCATATGTAATAAATTCTTAAGATCCTTTCACGAAAGATTTAGCCCCAAAGTTGTAGCAATTGAAGAATTTAGAGATGTGGCAAAAATGGCAGTAGATGACCTTGTAGGATCATTACAAACTTTTGAATTGTATTTTGTTAAATCTAAAGTAAATCTATTGCCTTAAGTTCATCTATGAAAGCTGAAACCAAAAAAACTGAAAAATCTGAGTTCGATAGTGACTCAAATGAAGATGTGGCTGTGATAGCCAAGAAATTTCTGAAAATTTTTAACAAAAAGGAGCAATTTAGAAACTTTAAAAGGGTTGGTTTCAAATAAAGATCTAAAGGAAACTCAAGCTCATCCAAAGATAAATCAAGAGAAAATTCAAAAGAAAAATCAAAAGACAAAAAAAAAAAAACTCCAACGATTTAGTTGTGATGGATATGGGAATTTTGTTGATGAATGCCAATCTAAAAAGATATCAAATAAGAAAGCCAGGACCACTGTTTATGAAGACACATCTCAATCTACAAGTGAGTCAGATGATTCATCTGAAGAAAAAACTAATAATTTGAAAAGTCTCTTAGTCACCATTACACCTTATCCTCAATACTCTCAAAATGTTGAAACTGATAGTAGAATCAACCATCATTCACTAGTGGAAAAGTTCAAATTGCTGGTGGATGAGTTGTTCAATCAAGGTCAAAAGATAAGAGTTGATTCTAAACGAACTAAATTCAGATTTTTGATCCATGGCATTTTCACAGTGTGTTCATTTTATCTCTTGGAATATAGCCTAACACTTGAATACTTTTTAAGATGTTTTGAGAAGTTTTTGGACCTTAGAACTAGGAGAATCATGATTTAAATTACACAAGTAAAGATATGATGTTGCAGGATGCAATATGTTAGTGCCTCGGCTTGGCCAAGACCCTATTTTTGTCAATTCCATGATTCAGAAAGAAACACTTGCTGGAAGCCTGAAGACCCAAGATGATCAAGAGTAATGATCATGCTCCACCGGATTGAAGATCATCATTATGGCAAAAAAAAAATAGGCATTATGGCCATAGATTACTTTAGGTGGTACCCACACCTTAGAGAGGACTATCCATAGGCTTATAAGAACAAATGGTTAAATCATAAAAGGCCTAGTGAGGATGCTTGATAGTGAAATGGAAGAAAACTTGGAAATATGAATTATATTCACTGTCAGGACGACCAATCTATCTCACTGACCCCTCGGTGTAGTCAGTGTAACGCCCCGTCCTTTTTCACTCGCTTTCCAAAAAATCAGTCTATTTTTTTTTAAAAGTGATAGAGAGCGGGACGTCAGGACTCGAGTTAAGTCCGAGCTTCTAAAGCTCGACCCTTAAATGGCCAACCCTATGTGTGTGGACTAAGTCCACCAAGATAGTTCACACACATAAGTTAACATGCGGATAATATCTTATACTGCGGATTATAATAGAACCTAACTCTATTCCAATTTATTAGATAACAAAGATGTACGTCCTTTTACAATGTTTATCCTAACTGAAATAATCAAATAAAATCATTCCAAACCATAGCAACATAACTAAGTTATTACATGTCCGACATTCTAAGTTATCTCAAATTACAAGTCCAAATAATAACTTTAAACAACTATTAAATAAACTCATTCAAGCTTCTAAGCTTGACTCCGTTCACCCTCATCGATCCCTTCGTTTCCTGCGTCATTCACTAGGGTAGAAGTAGGGCATTAGAACAACGCGCCCAGTAGGTATTCCGATTAAGGCTACCACAAGGTTAGTATAAAGCATGCATATAACATAATGATACATGATCGTCAAAACCTTATTAAACAATGCTATGTATGTATGCAGATGTAATGAGTCCCACCCATCGCAAATACACGTAGCCTCTTGATGGGATTCTCATCATCAAGGTACCACCACATAGGTCTTTCGGACGCCCCAACGGAGTGTGGACCCTCCGGTTTCCTCTTGATCGGATTCTCATCATCCAGGTAACCCGCATAGGTTTTTCGGTCCCCCCGACGAAGTGTGGCCCCTCTGTTACATAACCATCACCCCATGCCATGCATGAGATATCAATGAAATACATGCCATTTTATAATATAATCTTAGCATTCAAATCCTCTTTGAAACATAAAAATCTAACCCATATCTCATAAAATCAAGATTAAAACATCAAGTATAAACCATGGTTACAAAAAGGTAGGAAACCTACATAAAGGTCACTTAAAATGTCCGCTCTTCTTAAACCGTCACCCGCTCACGATTGTGCACCGTTTAAGAAGTTCCGTCACCTTGTTACCTAACAATAAATCAAAACTAAAATCCCATTTGATTTCCAATTTAAGTCTAAAACCAAGGACACCATCTTGTGGGGTTCGGCCATACACTATGGCCGAACCTCACCTACTTGAATTTGGCCCTTACTTTTATTTATTACTCAAACATCACTTTGCTAATAACTTAGCCCTTTGTCCACCAAAATCCATTAGTGGGGTTCGGCCATACAACATGGCCGAACCTCACCATCTTGGTTTTGGTCTCTCTTCCAACCTTTTGATCTTTTCAAAATAAATCCAAACCTTGCCATTCTTGATTCATAAAACCCACTCTTTTAAATCAGCCATCTAACCTTATCATTACTTCAAATATATAAAATATTTCCCATGGGGTTCGGCCATACAACATGGCCGAACCCTTGGTTCATTATTTTGACTTATTTACCATCTTGCCATTGATTCAATTCTTAATTACCATTTCATTCATTCCATATGCTATACCTAGACCTTAAATCCATCAAATGTTTCCCATGGGATTCGGCCATCCATTATGGCCGAACCCATGGTCCCTTATTTCCTTTTAATTTTAATAATACCATTCATTCACATGTCCATAAAATAACCCTTGTGGGGTTCGGCCATACTCCATGGCCGAACCTCACTCATTAAATGTTGGTCCCCCTTTTTAATCCTTGATCTAATATTTTCATCCTTTAATAATCCAAAAGATGTTATCCATTTACTTATTCTTTATTTTCATTAAATAAAAACCAATATCTTTTCATGTTGTATGGCCGAACCCTATGGTCCATTATCTCCCTTTTAAAATCCTTTTTAGACCCAAAAACTTCCTTAACACTTTCCATGGGGTTCTGCCATGCCACATGGCCGAACCCTATGGTTCATCATTGGATCCTTCCTTCATCCTTTTGACCTATTTAAATTCCTTTAGAACATCACAATATCCCATGGTTTTCCATCAATCAAAAACCCATAATTTAACCATGTTTTTCCATGGCCGAACCCTATGATTCATCTACTTCTCTTAAAACCATCTTACATTCCTTCATTTTCCTCCATGGGATTCGGCCATACCCTTGGCCGAACCCTATGGTTCTTATTTAAATTTTGATTATCAAGAAAGCGTACCGGTTCCGCGACTCCTCCGGTTTTCTTTTGCTCCAGCTTGTTCCTTTTCCTTCTTTCTTTAGCCTTTCCTTCCTTCTTTCTTGTCCTTTAGCCAAGACTGATCTTGCTGGAAACTCCTTGAAGTTGTTCGGCCAAGGTATTGATTTGAGAGAGAGAGAGAGAGAGAGAGAGAGAGACAGAGAGAGACAAAAACTTGGCCTTGGGTGAGAGTGATAAAACCATGAGATGCAAACTCCTTTGCTCTAAGTCCATTTTGTCTTGGTGGAGTGATCGGCCAAGGAATGATTTGTGTGAGAGACAACCAGCCAAGATTCTGTAACTCCCCGCCCTTTTTCACTCACTTCTTCCCATAAATCCAGAGTCTATTTTTTTTATAACAGAGTAGAGTGATAGAGCGCGGGACGTCACGACTCGAGCTAAGTCCGAGCTTCCAAAGTCCGACCCTTAATTGGCCAACCCTATGTGTGCATGGACCAAGTCCACGAAAACGGTTCACACATAGCAATATAATCATGCGGATGAAGAAACATAATAGAACATAGTTCTATTCCGTTCAGATAGCAAAGTACGTCAAGTCTGTAATCATCGTTATCATATCATAATTATTCAGTAAAGTATCCAACCATAGCAAATCCATCTAAGTTATTACATCCGAACTATAGATACTCAAAATACAAGCCCATGAGTATCTTAAACAAAATATAAACTATAATCCTCCAAGCTCCAATGCCTGGCCCGTTTCGCGTTCATTGTTCCCTTCGTTTCTTGCATCATCCACTAGGGTAGAAATAGGGCATTAGTACAACGCGTCTAGTAGGTATTCCAATTAGGGTTAACACATGGGTTAGTACCAAAAATCCAGATATAATATATATCAAAACCAGTTATAATAAATCATGCCATACTTATAAAACATCGTATCCAAATCAGTGTATGATAATAGAGATCCAATCATACCGATAAAAACCAGAAACCTTGCATGCTAATAAAGGTCATAATCATGCCGATTCAATGCCATGCCATGCTATCATATGCAATGAATCCCACCCATCACAAACTCATAGTATCCTCTTGATGGAATTCTCATCATCAAGGTATCATTCCACGAGTGTTTTACGGACTCCCCGACGGAGTGTGGATCTCCGGATATATAATATCCTCTTGATGGAATGCTCATCATCAAGGTCTTCATACATAGTATCCTCTTGATGGGATTCTCATCATCAATGTATCCCCCCATGAGTGTTTTACGGACGCCCCGATGGAGTGTGGGTCTCCGGTTACCTGTCATCCCTCCCATGCCATGCATGAGATGCAAATACCACATGCTATGCAATTATACAAAATCATAGCATTTAAAAGCTCATATTTAAAACACATGTTATTTTATCAAATAAATATAGCAATAAAATCACCATTTGAAACATATCCTTTGCAATATAAATTCATTAACTCAAGATAAAAATAATGTACATAAACCCATGGTTTCAAAGAGGTGGAATCCTACCAAAGACCGTTACGTGTCCTTGCATCTTTTGTCCGGTAACCACTCACGATTGTAAACACCTTGTGAAGTTCTGTTACCTTATAACTTATTAATCAATCAAAACCAAGTCCCACTTGATTTACAATATTTTAAGTCCATAATTACAACAATGCCATCCATGGCTAACATAACCCATTTTAGCAAGTATTTATAACCTTGCCATTGCCTCCAACAACTCAGGCTTCGGTTCCAACACATAGATCCATTTATTTATTTTAAACATCCATACACTCCCAATAACCCTTTTTAAAATAATTCATAACTGATTCCCTCAACTTATGTTTGAGTTTCAAAACATAGTTCCATTAATTACCATATTGCTATCCAAAGCTATGATTCCATTGTTCTCACCCTTCATCCCTTTAAAATACACCCAAACATAAACTCATAACTGATTCATGGGGTTAGGCCAAACATCATGGCTGAACCCTATGTCCATTTATTTCACTTATTAACAATTTTGCCATCACCTTCATCACCTTAGGTTTAGGTTTCTAAAACGGATCCATAAATTTATACATTATACATAACACTCCAATTATAGAAACTTTCCAAATTTAGCCTCCACCTTCCATAATTAGATCATGATTCAAGGTTCCTTCCATATTTAGATAGTTTCCCACATTTAGCAACCTCCTTCCATAATTAGATCATACATCAAAACACCTAACAACTCCATAATTAGAAAGTCCTTAAATAGAAAACTTTCTAAATTAATATCCAATTCCATAATTAGAAGGTTTCCATACTTATCATAAATCCTTCCATAGTTAGAAAGATTCTAATTTAATAACCATCCTCCATAATTAGATAGTTTCTACATTTAAACTCCACCTTCCAAAAATAATTATCATGCATTAAAATTACCATAACCACTCCATGGGGTTCGGCCATGGTGGTTCACAAACCTCCTTCTACAGATTATTAAACATTGATCTTACATTTAATCCATTAAAATCCAATAAGATCCATTCAATTTATTCATGATTCTTATCCATTTAACTCTTTCAAAAATCACATTAACATCAACTCTTATTTAAAATTTAACCAATGACCTTCCATGGGGTTCGGCCATACACCATAGCCGAACCCTATGGTTCATCCATGATCATCTCCATGTAAACCTTCTAAAATCATAATTATAAACTTATGATTTGCACTCTTCAAAAATCATCCACCAATAACATCAAACTCCCATTAACACTTACCAATCTCTCTCCATGGGGTTCGGCCATACAACATGGCTGAACGCTATGGTTCATCACCTTCCCTTAAACTTATTTTATTCATCTCCCATAGTTTTCTTCCATGGTTTCCAACCATAAAAATATAATCAACAACCTTCCATTTAAACTCCTTTCAAAACATATATAATTTCCCATGGTCTCCATTTAAAATTTAAAACATAATTAACCTTTCCCATCACTTTAAATCCATTAAAATTTATTAATAACCTTTCCAAGGCATGGCCGAACCCTATGGTTCATCTTATTCCATGGTCTCCATGACTTTCATCCCATAAAATATAATCACCAAAAGCATCCATTAAAACCATACATTAACCATAATCCTTCCCAATTTTCTTCCATAAAATAACCAATAACCTTTCATGGGGTTCGGCCCTTCACCATGGCCGAACCCTATGGTTTATCAACCATTTTAAATCCCTTTTAACTCATGCATAATTAGTCCATGGTTTTCAACCCAAACACCCATATTTTTCCTCATTAGAACATCCATAAATTATAAGCAACAATCTTCCATGGGGTTCGGCCCTTCACCATGGCCGAACCCTATGGTTTATCCAATTCTCTTAAACATCTAAACTCATAAATCAAACCATGTCTCTCCATGGTTTCCATCTTTCAAACTTTAATTAAATTACCAGTCTTTCCATTAAAATTACCAAATCATCCATCAATTCTCTTCCATAGGGTTCGGTCATACACCTTGGCCGAACCCTATGGTTCTTTATTTTAAAACAAATTAATCAAAACCATAAAATCACTCACCTGTTCTTGCTCTTCCAATCCTTCTTCTTTCCTTAGCCTCTTTCCACTTCTTCTTGATCTTTCCCAAGCCGTGACCACCTTCTTGTTGCTGTGTGTGTGCTGCCGTCTCCTTGAATGTAATGTGAATGGCATGCACCCCCATTGCCTCTCCTTTATTACTTCCCATTGTTCCCAACTTGGAAGGTGCTATGCGTCCCTTCTCCCTTGCTGCCTTTCTATAAATCCTTCCCATTAATCTTATCTTAGTAGGTACTAAGATAGATCATTCCCTATGCCGTGTGCCTCTTGTTTGTGGCTGCCTTTCTTTAAATCCTTCACTTAGTCAAGAATAGAAAGTGCCATGATCCTTCATTTCACCATTGCCGTGTGCACTACCCTTGTTTCTTAGTAATTGCCTTAGTGCTATTTTTAATCTTAGATATCTCATCTCATTATGCGCATATAACCCCTTGATTTTTGTGATATAAAATCTTATATTCGGCGATGTAATCTTTTATTTAATTCTCTCATGCGACCATGCATATCTTCCATTTCTTAAAATCGTTCTATGTCAACCCCACAGACACGGCCCATGATCTTTATTTAATCTTAGCCATTTTGCATTATTATTTAATTCAACCCCATTTAATTTAAATTGAACTAACTTGGTGGTCATCCATGTAATAGCCCGAATTTTTGGATCAATATATAGTGGCATTTATTATTTTAAATTTGAAGTTTGATGTGATAAAATGCCAAATGGACCAAATTTTGGGACAATGGCCTAAGGGTGGTCCAATGGACCATGGATTTGATTTATTCATTTAAATGGGTCAATGATGATAAATTTGGATCAAGGGTGGTCAATTGGGTCAAATATCCATATGGGACACAATGGGCCAAGGTAGCTAAGCCCTAAGGTAAGTGGATCGGAGGGAATTTAATTGGGCCATGGGCCCAATGGTTACCCAATAGACCATGAATTGAAATTAATTCATTTAATTGGTCAATGGTAAGTAATTGGGTCATGGATAGTCAAATTGGGTCTAATACCCATTTGGGACCCGATGGATCAAATTAATGTAAGCCCTAAGGTAAATGGGTAAGACAAAAAAATGAAATTGGGCCATGGACCCAATGGTAATCCAATAAGAAGGATAGATTTAATAAAATTTAAATCACCTAAATTGGTGATGAAGGAACAAGGTAATATGGCCAAATGGGGCCCACCTCCACCTCACCAAATTGAGGTGGCGTGTGGACCCAAGGGTAGTAGGGCCGACCACCATGGTTGACTTACTCAACCATGGGTGGATCTTAGAGAGAATTTTATAAAATCAAATTGAATAGGAATTAATTAACTTAACCTAATGATCAAATTAATCAAGTTAATTAATCTAATCCAAAGATTGGTCAAAGGGTCAAAACCACTCCAACAAACACAAACCACTCTTAAGAAACACAAGAAATAAAACCATGGACTTAGGTGGTAGTTTTATCCCAACCACCACCATTAATGCCATGTTGGCTGGTGAGGAAAATTAATTGTGGAGTCTAGGTTACTCCACCCATCTCCATCTCTTTCCAAACAAACCCACTCCATTCTATCTCTCTCTCCACTCTCAAAACCGTCCCATACACTAAGAAGGAGGGAAGAAAACTTAGAAGAAAACTTAGAAGAAAAAGAAGAGAAGAAGAGAAGAAAAGAGGTGAAACCTTGGATGCACCACTTGAAGATCAAGAGCTGCCATCTTCATCATCTCCCCCTCTTCCCCTCTCCCAAACCTAACCCTACATTAGCCGATCCAAGCCTTGAGGTTTTCATCATGAATCAAGTATCCTAACCGATCAAGCAAGGAGAGTAAGAAGAAAGGAGGCCAAGGAAATCGACGAGAGTGACGAAAGCCGAAGGAGTCGTCGGATTGTAAGTATCTCCAAAACAAGAGGTTAAACTTTCATGATTTAAAAAATAGAATCCATTTCTTAGATGATGGCCAAAAACATCATGGGCCTTGGACCTAAGATTCATCCAAAGATAAACTAAGAAATGGATGAATTTGGGAGAGATAAATTAAGAAAAATAAATGGATTAAGGATGGTTTGGATTTAAATTTTTTTAAGCATGGATTTGTGTAGTTTCAAAGAAAATCATGGGCCATAGGGTTCGGCCATGTAGCATGGCCGAACCCCATGGTGGGTGATTAGGTGAAGTATGAACTTAATTAGGGTTTTCAAGTACTAAAATGATTAATGATTTAATGAGGATTTCAAAGTTGAAAAAAAAAATATGGAGAAAGGGTTAGGGTTCTTAAATGCTAAGTGATTAATGGTTTTATTAACATTTTAAGGTTTGAAAATTATGGGAATGGTTAATGATAATTAGGTTTCAAATGATTTAAAGTTGGTGATTTTAAAGGATTTTTAAAATAAGAAAAATCATGAGGAATACACATGGTTGTTAGGGTTTCAAAAAATGGCATGGAGGAGATAAACCATGAACCATGGGTTCGGCCATGGTGTATGGCCGAACCCTATGGTGATAATTAATTATTTTAATGAGAGTGAAGAGATAGAAGATAGAGGAAATGATAGTTTTAAATGGATTTACAAAATGTATGATATAAGTTTTAAAGGGACCAAATGAATGATGTTATTGATTTTAAAAGGTACCTTTTCAAGCAAAGAAAAATCATGGACAAAAATTGATAAAACATTGGTCCTAATGGCACTAATAAAAGTGAGCCATGAACCATGGGTTCGGCCATGGTGTATGGCCGAACCCTATGGCGGTGATTTGTGACTTTAATGAATAGGAAATGATGGAGAGGAATGGAAATTTTAATGGATTGGTATATAGTATTTTAAATGGGATGAAAATGAGGATGTAAATGAATGATTTAAATTCATTTGAGGTATGATTAAATGAGGCAAAATGGACTCAAGAAATGGGAAAATGGACATCATGGGTTCGCCATGGTGTATGGCCGAACCCATGACCCCTTTTTTGTGGGCCACATCTTAGGCCAAATATGGAATGATTTATGGGATTAAATGTTTTCAAAATTAATTAAATTAAGTGGCTATTTTATGGACATTAGGTCATGGTCAATGAATGCCTAGTGGATCTAAGCTATGGTTGAATTTTGGATTTAAAATACACATAAAAGAGGGAATGATTAACCATAGAAGAGAGAGTGGCAAAATGGTAATTATTAGCCACTTTGAAGAACCATGGGTTCGGCCATGGTACATGGCCGAACCCTATGTGGATTAGACATGAAATCGAATACATTATGAAGGATTAAATGAAACGGATAGTTGCTGTGTTTAGGTTCGCAAATTAGAATATTTAAATGGCCAAAAAAATTGGATTTATGGATGTGTTTTAAAACCACGGAAAATGGGGCTAAGTTAGGGGCTAATGTTGATAAACGTGTAACGTAATTAGGAATTTAAAAATTGTAATCAGTTAGGGATTTAATCACGGATAACAAATGGATTAATTCGATAAATGTGTAATAAGGTATCGGGACGTCGCAAAACGATACGCAATCGGCGACTGGATTATCGAACGGAAACGTAACGGGACGCTAAGCGGTATTCGGTAGGATTCTTACCTCTTTGTAAGCCGTGGATATGTGATGGTTATTTTAATTTATTTTGATGATTATGTAATTTGTATTATGATGGGTTTTTTATTTATGAATTCTATATTCATACTATGGTTTATATTTTTAATGTTATGCATTATATGGCTATGTATAATATATATTAAGTTTAAGGATTACATATATATTACATAGCATAATGCACTTACATCTCATGCATGGCATGGGCGGGAAAATAATGAAACCGGAGTCCATGCTCCGTCGGGGCGACTGAGAAGCAAACATGGGGATAGCCCGAGGGGCTATAACCGGAGTCCATGCTCCGTCGGGGTGACCGAGAATCAGACATGGGGATAGCACGTTATGCTATAACCGGAGTCCATGCTCCGTCGGGGTGACTGAGAAGAAAACATGGGGATACCTTGACGAGGCTTTCCCGTCAAGGGGGATACGATATTTTTATGATATGGAGGATGGGTGGGACACATGACATAGGCACCCATGGCATGGCATACATCATGTGATTTTACTTTATCATTATATTATTGTCGGTATGCATGTTTTCGCTAACCCATGTGCTAGCCCTAATCGGAGTCCTGCTGGGCGCGTTGACTAACGCCCTACTTCTACCTTAGCTGGTGACGCATGAGATGGCGGAAACGGTGGACACGCCGGGTGCCAAGCTTAGGAGCTTGGGAAGCGGATATCTAATTTTATTTAAGTTTCATTTTGGAGATGTAATTTAAAGTAGCTTAGCTCGTCGGACTGTATAATTTATATTTCTGGCTATGGTTTGGACTGCATTATGCACGTTATCATTTTGAGACATAATTATGAACATAGGGGTATTTTGGTAATTTAATGTTGTATCTTCCCTTCTATCTAATAACCGGTAGGATAGACTCTATTATCATGTTCCACATTCAGTTAGTTTCCGCGAGGTTACTTTCTACACGTGAACCGTTCTCGTGGACTTAGTTTTGCGCATGCGTGGGGTTGGCCAGTTAAGGGTCGGGCTTTAGAAGCTCGGACTTAACTCGCGTCGTGACGTCCGCGCCCTCTCTCACTCTCCATTCCAAAAAAAAAAAAATAGACTCTGATTTTCGAAAAGCGAGTGAAAAAGGGGAGGGCGTTACAGTTGGTATCAGAGCGAAATCGGAAGAATGAATCTCTCAAAGTATGATGAAGACGGTTTCACGTCTCACTGACAGATAAGAATCCCAACTGACCGACTCTTCGGAGTCCGCTGCACGGGGGCCGGGTTAATCTACTTCGATTGACTCAGACTGAAACATTCAATCTGAGTGCCACATTTGACATAAGGAAATGATAGTAAGGGAAGTACAATCATTATAACCTTGATGGGTTAATCGAACGTAGGAAAATTTCCCCGATTTCACCAAAATGGACAAACATAGCTATTTGGGAAGTTTTCCCCAAACCAAGTATGTATATTTGGCAATTTTCCCTAGTATGAGAGACAATACGTAATACTTAGGAATTATCCCCTCAAAAACTAAGTATGTCTATATTGGGAAATTTTCCCAAAAACTAAATGTATATGAACACGCCAACATTATGAAGGAACTAAGTCGGTAAATGTTTTTTTTTTTAATGACTTAGGAAAAATGCCTCCAAAAAGAAGGACCCGTCGCAACCCACGAGTAGAGAAAGAGGTAACACCCCCTCGTCTGGAAGAGGAAGTACAACCACTGCATCAAGAGGGGGCACAGCCTCCTCATCAAGCCGAGGGAGAGAATAGTATAAACATACAAGGTGTACCTCCCGAGCTAAGAGACGTAGTTCAAGCGGCAGTCGTTTCCGCTCTTCAACAACACTCAAGCGGAAATGCGACCGCCAGCGACTCCACTAAACGGAAGATGGTCAAGGATTTCCAACAACAACACCCTCCCTAGTTCAGGGGAACAGAAGGGGCCGACGGAGCGGAACATTGGTTAAAAAGGATCAATCAGATCTTTAATCTGCTCCAAATTTCAAATCCTGATGATAAAATCTTGTTGGCCACTTCCCAATTGATCGAGGATGCCAGTAGTTGGTGGGAAATTGTGGAAAAGCAACAAGCACTGGTATCAGAAGGGGAAAGGACCATCATGACATGGGAATGGTTCTTAGCCACCATCCTAGACCAATATTTTCCAGAGGAGGAAAGAGAGAGCCAGACTCAAGCCTTCCTCTCATTGATACAAGGCAACATGACGGTGGCACAATACCACAGAGAATTCCTTAAGCTGTCCGTCTATGCATTCTACATGGTGGATACTGAGCACCGAAGGGCCCGTAAGTTTGAACGGGGCCTTCGACCAAACATCAGAGCCAGGGTGACAATCTTCAAGGAACCCACATTGGCAGGGGTAGTCAGCAGGGCCACCATAGCAGAACGGGAGTTGAACGAAATAGTGCGGTTTGACAACCGCCGAGGGCAAAGTGGGGGGGGAGGGGGGGGGGGTGCATTTCATCCCAACAAGAAGTTCTGCCCAAATTCTAATAGACCCTCACTCTCCACAGGATCTACGGGGGACTTTCGCCCCAATCAGCCCTCCTCATCAACATCCGTCACACAGGTTCCCCAGGGTGGGAACACATGTTATTAGTGTGGCCAACAGGGCCACTTCAAGAGAGAATGTCCCCAGATCAGCCGACCCCCCAACTCCAGGGGTACCTTCCGCCCTCCATCCAGACCAACTCAGTCACAAGGAGGTAGAACATACAATCAGGCAGGACGGGCGTCAACCCCTACCGGATCTGGACGACTTTTCACCATACCGACTCCAGTAGCGGTGGATCGCTCGGTGATGCAAAGTATGGCTGTAATTGGTAGTTCCTATGCTATTACTTTATTTGACTCTGGAGCTTCGCATTCATTTATATCTGCTGCATTCATATCTGCCACGGGCACACTAGTACAAAACTTGTCCACATCACTCACCATTGTATCCCCCGTCGGAGACACATCATTAGGACTCATATGTACTGCATTGAACACTGAACTCGCGGGATTCAGATTCGAGTTCAACTACTTAGTAATCGATATGGCCGAATACGATGTTATATTTGGCATGGATTGGTTAACTACATATCAGGCCCATATTGATTGCCACCTTCGTAGGGTGATAGTTTGGTCACCCGAGGGAAAGCGGTACGTGGTACATGCTGACAGGCAGGGCATCCCTAGAATGCTGCAGGAAGAACTGAACCATCTTGCCTTAAACAGCCTCCGATTAGATAAGACACCAGTGGTAGAACTTCCGGCAGTAGTAGCAGATTATGCCAAGGTATTCCTAGTAGAACTCCCTGGTTTGCCACCCAAGAGGGAGATAGAGTTTGAAATCAAATTACACCCCTGTGCCGCTCCAGTATCATTACCCCATTATAGGATGGCACCAGCTGAGATGACCGAGTTGAAGAAGCAGATTGATGAACTGCTCAGACTGGGTTTCATTCGGAGCAGCACATCCGCATGGGGAGCCCCAGTGTTATTTGTAAAGAAAAAGGATGGTACCCTTCGAATGTGTGTGGATTATAGAAAGTTGAACCAGCTGACTGTCAGGAATAAATATCCCCTACCTCAGATTGACGATTTGTTTGATCAACTTCGGGGTTCCTCTCATTTCTCCAAGATTGATCTGATGTCCGGCTACCATCAAATTCGGGTTAGAGAGGAGGACATAGAAAAGACAGCTTTTAGGACACGGTATGGTCTGTATGAGTATGCAGTCATGCCGTTTGGGCTTACTAATGCACCGGCGGTGTTCATGGACCTGATGAATAGGATATTTCGTCCTTACTTAGATCAGTTTGTGATCGTATTCATTGACGATATTCTGATCTACTCCAAAAGTCAGAAGGAACATGCCGAGCACCTGCGGATAGTCCTAGACACCTTGAGGAAGAACCAATTGTATGCCAAAGCCAACAAGTGTGAATTTTGGCTATCTGAAGTCAACTTCTTGGGGCATATCATATCAGAGGAAGGTATAGCCGTGGACCCGGCTAAGGTAGTAGCAGTTAAGGAATGGAAAGCGCCGACAAATGTGACTGAGATTCGCAGTTTTCTGGGATTGGCCGATTACTATCGGAAATTCATCATGGACTTCTCCAAGATTGCAGCTGCACTTACCCGACTCACTCAGAAAGGAGTCAAGTTTGAGTGGTCCAATCTGTGCAATCAGAGATTTGAGGAGCTAAAGGAGAGGCTTACGACCACTCCTATTCTGATCTTGCCGGAAAGAGGCAGAAATTATGAGGTGTACTGCGATGCCTCCGGTGAGGGACTCGGGTGTACACTCAGTCAAAGTAATCGTGTGGTGGCGTACGGATCAAGACAGTTGAAAATTCATGAACGCCATTATCCCACACATGATCTTGAACTAGCAGCGGTGGTCTTCGCTCTCAAAAGCTGGAGACACTACCTCTATGGTGAAAAATTTGAGGTATTCTCGGATCACAAGAGTCTGAAGTATTTAGTTGACCAGAAGGAACTCAACATGAGACAGCGCAGATGGATGGAATATCTGGCGGATTATGAGTTCGCACTTCGGTATCATCCTGGCAAGGCAAACAAAGTGGCGGATGCCCTCAGCCGCATGACACATGAGACAGTAGCCAGCTTGATCAGGACAGAATGGGAGGTACTGAATACCATCAGAGAATTTAAACTCTACCTCAATAATCATTGGACCATATATAATTTGATCATACGATCCAACATGGTCTCCGAGATTGAACGGGAGCAACAGACAGATCCAGAGGTGGAGGAGATTTGGGCTAAGATATCTACCGGCGAGGTTATACCAGAGTGGGAGTTACGACCAGGACATGGTCTTATGTTCAGAGGCAGGACATATGTGAATAAGAATTGCAGAAGAGAGTTGCTGATTGAAGCACACCAAACCAAACTCTCTATCCACCCGGGCAGCACCAAGATGTATCATGATCTTAAGAGGCACTATTGGTGGCATGGACTTAAGAAAGATGTGGCAGAGTTTGTTGCTCGTTGTTTAACTTGTCAGCAGGTTAAGGCAGAACATCGGAAACCACCGGGCTTACTCGCACCCTTACCGGTACTAGAATGGAAATGGGAGCACATATCCATGGACTTTGTAACAGCGTTGCCAAGGACATCAAAGGGCAATGATGCGATATGGGTCATAAGTGGACCGGTTGACCAAGTCCGCACATTTCTTTCCCATCAAAATGACAGATTCATCAGAAACTTTGGGTCGACGGTACATCCGAGAGATCATCAGGCTACATGGTATTCTCTGGTCTATTGTGTCCGACAGGGATGGTCTATTCACCGGCAGAGTATGGCAGGGCATGCAGTCGGCTATGGGGACCGACGGATTGACTAGCACCGCATTTCATCCACAGACTGATAGACAGTCAGAGAGGACTAAACAGACACTGGAGGATATGCTGAGAGCATGCATGCTAGACTTCAAGGGCGGATGGGAAGATCATTTGCCACTGGTGGAGTTCTCTTACAATAACAGTTACCAGGCAAACCTCCAAATGGCCCTGTTTGAGGCCTTGTATGGTAGGCCGTGTAGATCACCAGTGTGCTGGACAGAGGCCTGTGAGCCTGCGTTGATTGGGCCGGATTTGGTTGCGGAGACTACAACACAGATTTAGTTGATACGGCAACATCTACTCACTACACAGAGCCGTCAGAAGAGCTATGCCGACAAGAGGAGAAGGTTCCTCGAGTTTGAGGTGGGAGACTTAGTGTTCTTAAAAGTCTCGCCACGGAAAGGGCACATGAGGTTCGGGAAGAAAGGGAAACTGTCGCCTAGATTTGTGGGGCCGTTTTCGATACTGAAAAGGGTAGGGGGGGGGGGTGGTAGCTTATCAGTTAGCGCTCCCTCCACAGCTATCGTCTTTACATGATGTATTTCATATGTCCATGCTGAGGAAGTACAACCCCGATCCTTCTCATGTATTAAATGTTCAAAACATCGATGTACAAAATGATGTGACGTATGTGGAGAAGCCGGTTAGAGTGATCGGGAGCGAACAAAGGGTACTGCGGAACCGCGCCATTCAGTTCATCAAGGTGGTATGGGAACGACATGGCAGTGAAGAAACCACCTGGGAACTTGAGTCGGAGATGAAAGCCGCTTATCCGGAGCTCTTCGCATGAGTTTTTTTGGACCCCTACTTCGCTCGAATTTTTGGGACGAAAATTTCAAAAGAGGTTTCTATTGTAATAGCCCAAATTTTTGGATCAATATATAGTGGCATTTATTATTTTAAATTTGAAGTTTGATGTGATAAAATGCCAAATGGACCAAATTTTGGGACAATGGCCCAAGGGTGGTCCAATGGGCCATGGATTTGATTTATTCATTTGAATGCGTCAATGATGATAAATTTGGATCAAGGGTGGTCAATTGGGTGAAATAGCCATATGGGACACAATGGGCCAAGGTAGCTAAGCCGTAAGGTAAGTGGATCGGAGGGAATTTAATTGGGCCATGGGCCCAATGGTTACCCAATAGACCATGAATTGAAATTAATTCATTTAATTGGTCAATGGTAAGTAATTGGGTCATGGATAGTCAAATTGGGTCTAATACCCATTTGGGACCCGATGGATCAAATTAATGTAAGCCCTAAGGTAAATGGGTAAGACAAAAATATGAAATTGGGCCATGGACCCAATGGTAATCCAATAAGAAGGATAGATTTAATAAAATTTAAATCACCTAAATTGGTGATGAAGGAACAAGGTAATATGGCCAAATGGGGCCCACCTCCACCTCACCAAATTGAGGTGGCGTGTGGACCCAAAGGTAGTAGGGCCGACCACCATGGTTGACTTACTCAACCATGGGTGGATCTTAGAGAGAATTTTATAAAATTAAATTGAATAGGAATTAATTAACTTAACCTAATGATCAAATTAATCAAGTTAATTAATCTAATCCAAAGATTGGTCAAAGGGTCAAAACCACTCCAACAAACACAAACCACTCTTAAGAAACACAAGAAATAAAACCATGGACTTAGGTGGTGGTTTTATCCCAACCACCACCATTAATGCCATGTTGGCTGGTGAGGAAAATTAATTGTGGAGTCTAGGTTACTCCACCCATCTCCATCTCTTTCCAAACAAACCCACTTCATTCTATCTCTCTCTCCACTCTCAAAACCGTCCCATACACTAAGAAAGAGGGAAGAAAACTTAGAAGAAAACTTAGAAGAAAAAGAAGAGAAGAAGAGAAGAAAAGAGGTGAAACCTTGGATGCACCACTTGACGATCAAGAGCTACCATCTTCATCATCTCCCCCTCTTCCCCTCTCCCAAACCTAACCCTATCTTAGCCGCTCCAAGCCTTGAGGTTTTCATCATGAATCAAGTATCCTAACCGATCAAGCAAGGAGAGGAAGAAGAAAGGAGGCCAAGGAAATCGACGGGAGTGACGAAAGCCGAAGGAGTCGTCGGATTGTAAGTATCTCCAAGACAAGAGGTTAAACTTTCATGATTTAAAAAATAGAATCCATTTCTTAGATGATGGCCAAAAACATCATGGGCCTTGGACCTAAGATTCATCCAAAGATAAACTAAGAAATGGATGAATTTGGGAGAGATAAATTAAGAAAAATAAATGGATTAAGGATGGTTTGGATTTAAATTTTTTTAAGCATGGATTTGTGTAGTTTGAATGAAAATCATGGGCCATAGGGTTCGGCCATGTAGCATGGCCGAACCCCATGGTGGGTGATTAGGTGAAGTATGAACTTAATTAGGGTTTTCAAGTACTAAAATGATTAATGATTTTATGAGGATTTCAAAGTTGGAAAAAAAAAATATGGAGAAAGGGTTAGGGTTCTTAAATGCTAAGTGATTAATGGTTTTATTAACATTTTAAGGTTTGAAAATTATGGGAATGGTTAATGATAATTAGGTTTCAAATGATTTAAAGTTGGTGATTTTAAAGGATTTTTAAAATGAGAAAAATCATGAGGAATACACATGGTTGTTAGGGTTTCAAAAAATGGCATGGAGGAGATAAACCATGAACCATGGGTTCGGCCATGGTGTATGGCCGAACCCTATGGTGATAATTAATTATTTTAATGAGAGTGAAGAGATAGAAGATGATATAGGAAATGATAGTTTTAAATGGATTTACAAAATGTATGATATAAGTTTTAAAGGGACCAAATGAATGATGTTATTGATTTTAAAAGGTACCTTTTCAAGCAAAGAAAAATCATGGACAAAAATTGATAAAACATTGGTCCTAATGGCACTAATAAAAGTGAGCCATGAACCATGGGTTCAGCCATGGTGTATGGCCGAACCCTATGGTGGTGATTTGTGATTTTAATGAATAGGAAATGATGGAGAGGAATGGAAATTTTAATGGATTGGTATATAGTACTTTAAATGGGATGAAAATGCGGATGTAAATGAATGATTTAAATTCATTTGAGGTATGATTAAATGAGGCAAAATGGACTCAAGAAATGGGAAAATGGACATCATGGGTTCAGCCATGGTATATGGCCGAACCCATGACCCCTTTTTTGTGGGCCACATCTTAGGCCAAATATGGAATGATTTATGGGATTAAATGTTTTCAAAATTAATTAAATTAAGTGGCTATTTTATGGATGTTAGGTCATGGTCAATGAATGCCTAGTGGATCTAAGCTATGTATGAATTTTGGATTTAAAATACACATAAAAGAGGGAATGATTAACCATAGAAGAGAGAGTGGCAAAATGGTAATTATTAGCCACTTTGAAGAACCATGGGTTCGGCCATGGTACATGGCCGAACCCTATGTGGATTAGACATGAAATCGAATACAATTATGAAGGATTAAATGATACGGATAGTTGTTGTGTTTAGGTTCGCAAATTAGAATATTTAAATGGCCAAAAAAATTGGATTTATGGATGTGATTTAAAACCACGGAAAATGGGGCTAAGTTAGGGGCTAGTGTTGATAAACGTGTAACGTAATTAGGAAATTAAAAATTGTAATCAGTTAGGGATTTAATCACGGATAACAAATGGATTAATTCGATAAATGTGTAATAAGGTATCGGGACGTCGCAAAACGATACGCGATCGACGACTGGATTATCGAACGGAAACGTAACAGGACGCTAAGCGGTATTCGGTAGGATTCTTACCTCTTTGTAAGCTGTGGATATGTGATGGTTATTTTAATTTATTGTGATGATTATGTAACTTGTATTATGATGGGTTTTTGATTTATGAATTCTATATTCATACTATGGTTTATATTTTTAATGTTATGCATTATATGGCTATGTATGATATATATTAAGTTTATGGATTACATATATATTACATAGCATAATGCACTTACATCTCATGGATGGCATGGGCAGGAAAATAATGAAACCGGAGTCCATGCTCCGTTGGGGAGACAGAGAAGCAAACATGGGGATAGCCCGAGGGGCTATAACCGGAGTCCATGCTCCGTCGGGGCGACCGAGAATCAGACATGGGGATAGCACGTTATGCTATAACCGGAGTCCATGCTCCGTCGGGGCGACCGAGAAGTAAACATGGGGATACCTTGACGAGGCTTTGCCGTCAAGGGAGATACGTTATTTTTATGATATGGAGGATGGGTGGGACACATGACATAGGCACCCATGGCATGGCATACATCATGTGATTTTACTTTATCATTATATTATTGTCGGTATGCATGTTATCGCTAACCCATGTGCTAGCCCTAATCGGAGTCTTACTGGGCGCGTTGACTAACGCCCTACTTCTACCTTAGCTGATGACGCAGGAGATGGCGGAAATGGTGGACATGCCGGGAGCCAAGCTTAGGAGCTTGGGAAGCGGATATCTAATTTTATTTAAGTTTCATTTTGGAGATGTAATTTAAAGTAGCTTAGCTCGTCGGACTGTATAATTTATATTTCTGGCTATGGTTTGGACTGCATTATGCACGTTATCATTTTGAGACATAATTATGAACATAGGGATATTTTGGTAATTTAATGTTGTATCTTCCCTTCTATCTAATAACCGGTAGGATAGACTCTATTATCATGTTCCACATTCAGTTAGTTTCCGTGAGCTTACTTTCTACGCGTGAACCGTTCTCGTGGACTTAGTTCAGCGCACGCGTGGGGTTGGCCAGTTAAGGGTCGGGCTTTAGAAGCTCGGACTTAACTCGCGTCGTGACATCCACGCCCTCTCTCACTCTCCATTCCACAAAAAAAAAAAAAAAGACTCTAATTTTTGAAAAGCGAGTGAAAAAGGGGCGGGCGTTACAATCCAAGTTAACCATAACCCATTGGGTCCCAATTGGGCATTTGACCCAAATAAACAACCTTGACCTAATTAAACACATCTTACCCATTTATTTTAAATTGAACCCATAACATATCCGTTGGATCTTAATTGGGCAAAGATCCAACACTTTACCCATATAAGATCCATATCTAAAATTCACAAATTAAATGGGTAATTTCCGTAAAGATTTATAACTTGAAAATCTGGGGTGTTACAGGTTCCTTGTCTTGAGAGGTGAAAAACGGCCAAGGGAGGGAGAGAGAGAGAGGATGAATGGAAACTAAGTAATGAGGGTGGACCAAAGGTGGTGTCCCTTGATGGCACCCCTTGGTAACTCCCCTCCCCATTCATCTCCCTCACTTATTCCGTTTGGGGGTTTCATCCTTGAGATGAAACCCTCCCAACGGTTTTGGCTCTTGAGTTTCCATCTAAGATGGGAAACCCCCATGTTTCCAACATGTGGTGTATTTTGAATTTGAAATTGGTGTAACCTCCTCTCATCTTCCTCCTCTCATTAATGTTTCATGTGGGGTTTCATCTTTGAGATGAAACTCCCCCCCATGCTTTCCCTCCAATGTGTGGAGTGGTGTTTGAGTTTGAAACTACAGCCCTTCAACTTCACACTTCAATCCTTTGAGATAAATATCTCCATAATTTCCCATCCAACTCATTTGACTCAACTCACCCATTTAACTCATCATTTTAATGCCAACTCACTCATTTGATTGTCTTTCCATTTTAATTCACTTGACTCAACTTAATCATTTGATTTCCTTTCCAACTTAATTCAGCCTTAACCTAATTAGGCTTGAGCTCACCTAATGGTCAACCAAGTCAACTACGACCCATTAGGTCCCAATTGGGCCTTTTAACCCAAATAACCACCTTGACCCAATTAAATGCACCTTACCCATTTACTTTAAATTGATCCTTATAACATATCCATCGGGTCTTAATTGGACCATTGCCCAACACCTTACTCATCTAAGGTTCATAACCATTAATTCATAATTTAAATGGACAAAATTCATGTAAATTGACATCTTAAAAATCCGGGATGTTACAGTCAGGGTTGACCCATTGTGATAAAAAACTAGTCGGCCCGAATGACATAGGTTCTAGAACATTGAACTGTCATTAGGGGTTTGCCTTTGATCGAGAGTCTCGTATACACTGACCCTTCAGTGAAAGGCTGAAATGACTCCTCGTGATCAACGACTCCTCGATCTAGATCTTGAGTTCTGGAACTTAGAACTCAGGTGGGCTCTCGACTAAAATAGACATATCGGTAGTTCAAGACCGATTGAGAGTAGCCAGGACCGACCCCTCAGTAAAGGGCGACGGGTTGTTCTCTGTATGACAAGTTTCGAGACGTGAAACTTTGTCAGCATGGTGTTGCCCCAGATCGAGCCTCTTGTATGGGTCGACCTATCGGTATCATTACTGTCGACCCATCAGCGACAACGACATGTCTACCATTGGGAGTGCATTATTGCGCAACTGTCGGGTTGTTGAACGGTAACATTTCTAGTCACCGACCCCTCAGTGCGCCCGACCTATCGGTATATTACGATTGCTGCAACTGGTTGCCTTTGCTATATAAACCTGTAATAGCCTGAATATTTAAATCAACATATATATGGTAATTATTTATTTTAATAATGGAAAATTTGGAATTTTGATGTTAAGGATATTAAATGGATCAAATTTTGGGGCAAAGGTCCAAATATAGTCCTATGGACCATAGATTGGATGGAATTCATCTGAGGGGTCAATAATGGTCAAAGTGGGCCCGATAACCATTTGGGACCCAATGGGTCAAAATGAGTCAAGCTCTAAGGTGAATGATAGAAAATAATTTAATTGGGCCATGGGCCCAATGGTGACCCAATTGATTGAAATGGGTTGAATTGGAATTAAACCACCTAAGTTAATGATGAGATGGTTAAGATGGCATAACCAAGTGGGGCCCACCTCCACCTCACCAAGTGAGGTGGCGTGTGGACCAAGGAAAAGGTGGGGCTGACCATGATGGTTGACTTGGTCAACCATGGATAAGTTAAGGGGACTAAGGTGGATTAAAGTAAATTAAGTTGATTAAATTATTTTAAATCATCTAAGTTAAGATTAATGGGGTTTAAGTGATATGGCCGAATGGGGCCCACCTCCACCTCATCAAGTGAGGTGGCGGGTAGGGTAGGTGTTGGTGGGGACCGTCCACCATGGTTGATTGGTCAACCATGGGTGGATTTCTTAGAAAGAGAATTTAATGGAATTAAATTAAATAGGAAATAATTAACCTAAGTAAGGGTCTAATTTAATTAATTAGGTTGATCAAATTAGGGTCAAGTAAATAAGTCAAAAAGGGCAAGTCAAAGGGTGGTTTCATCCCATTGAAACCACCCAAAGAAACACAAAAAATACCATGGACTTAGGGTGGTGGTTTCATCTCAACCACCACCACTCAAGGTATGGGGACCCATTCCTCTCATCATATGGTCAAGTGGTCAAAGGGAGGAAGACCAAACCACTCCCTCACAAAGAGGCCAAACCATTGGCTTGGTGGTGGTTTGGTCTCAACCACCACCACCAAGGACAAGGGAGCCATGCTTGGTGGGTGAAGGTCATCATGGAAGTGTGTGGGCTAAGGAATCAAGGATTGAATGGTTTTCACCTTACCACTCATCTCACTCTCTTTCTCTCCTCCTCCATCTCACCACCGCCCCTCATCTCTAAGGAAAAAAGAAGAAGAAAAACTTGGAAAAAGAAGAGAAGAAAGAAGTGGAATTTTTAGTCCATCACTCTAAGATCAAGGTCTATTATCTTCCCTCTCATCATCTTTCCCTCTCCCTCTCTCAAGCAAACCCTACCTTGGCCGATCCTAAGTTTGGAGGGTTTCACCACTGATCAAGCATCTTGGCCGACCAAAGATCAAGAGGAAGGAGAAAGGAGGCCAAGGAGTCCAACGGGAGCAAAGAAAGGCCGGAGGAGTCGTCGGTGTGGTAAGAAATTCTTAAACAAGAATTTATATTTTTTTAAGGTTAAGATGTGTTATGGAATTCATTTCTTAGAATGAATGGTGGCTACAAATGTTATGGGTCTTAGATCTAAGATCCATCCAATGATAGGATGAGAAATGGATGAAATGGAAGAGATTGATTAAGAAAAATGAATAGACATTATGGACACCATTAAGATTAATTAAATATGGAAGCATGGGTATTTTAAGGAATTTTAGGCCATAGGGTTCGGCCATGTAGTATGGCCGAACCCCATGGTGAGCAATTGAGAAATTTAAATAGGGGTTTTTGGGATTAAGAACCATGAAAGGGTAACCTATGATGTCAAGATGATTTTGAGTAAAAAATAATGATTTTTAAAGGGGTTTTAAACAAGAAAATCATGGGTTATGTAAATGATTTAATGGCCTCCAAAAATGGTGAATAAAGGAGAATCATGAACCATGGGTTCGACCATGGTGTATGGCCGAACCCTATGGTGATGGAATGATGAATTAAATGGTTATGAAAGTATGGAAATTAATGGAGAAGGTTAATGGTAATTAAGTGGATTTTTTTTAGGTACTTTAAACAAGGTTTTAAATGAGTGAAAATGATGTTTTTAAAATAAAATTACGGACCATGGGTTCGGCCATAGTACATGGCCGAACCCCATGGGGAGACTTTGAGGAATTTAGTGTTGTTGGAACCATGGAAAATAAAATGGAATGATGGTTAAATTAAATGGACCAAAGTATATCTCATGATGGTTATGAAAGGGTGATTTAAATGTATGATTTAAATTCATTTATGGTAGGACCAAATCTGGTAAAATGGACCCAAGAAAAATGGAAAGTAGGCATCATGGTTCGGCCATGGTGTATGGCCGAACCCATGACCCATTTGTAGGTCATGTTATGGGCAAAAAAATTGAAATATGTATGGGATTAGATGATTGGAAATTTAATTAAATTAAGTGGCTGATTTTAGGGATGTTATGTCATGGTCATTAAATCATTAATGGGACTAAGTATGTGGATGAATTATGGACAGAAATGTACATAGATGGAGGAGATATTAAACCATGGAAGTATAGTGGCAAAACCGTAACTATTGGCCACAAATGAAGAACCATGGGTTTGGCCATGCTACATGGCCGAACCCCATGTAGGTTGGACATGAACTTGGATGCATTAAGATGATATTATGAGTGATTAAATGAAACTTACGGTTGTTGCGTTTTTAGCTCACAAATTAGAATGTTTAAATGGGCAAAATTTGGAATCATGTATGTGTTTAAATCAATGGAAATGAGGCTAAGTTAAGGGCTGATTTTTGATAACCTTGTAACATAATTAGGGATCATTAATGGATCTAAGGTTGTGATCAGTTAGGGACTTAATCATGGATAAAATATGGACTAATGTGGTAAATGTATAATAAGGTATCGGGACGTCGCAAACGGTACGCGATCGGCGATCGGATTATCGAACGAAAACATAAAGGGACGCTAAGCGGTATTCGGTAGGATTCCTACCTTTTTGTAAGCCGTGGATTATGTGTATGTGATGGTTTCCTCGTTTATTTCGTTAATTATATGATTTATTTTAAGATGGATTTTAAATGCTATGGATTATACTTTAATGCTATGGATGGTATTTTAAATGCTATGGATAATATTTTAATGCTATGGATGATATTTTTAAGGCTATGGATTATATTTCAATGCTATGGATTTTATATTAAGGATATGAATTATATATATACTACATAGCATAATGCACTTACATCTCATGCATGGCATGGGCGGGAAAATAATGAAACCGGAGTCCATGCTCCATCGGGGCAACGGAGAAGCAAACATGGGGATAGCCTGCGGCGCTACAACCGGAGTCCATGCTCCGTCGAGGTGACCGAGAATCAAACATGGGGATAGCTTGATATGCTATAACTGGAGTCCATGCTCTGTCGGGGCGACATAGAAGTAAACATGGGGACACCTTGACGAGGCTTTGCCGTCAAGGGGGATATGACATTTTATGATGATATGGATGATGGGTGGGACACATGACATAGGCACCCATGGCATGGCATTCATCATATGGTTTTATTATATTGTTATCGGCATGCTTGTTATCACTAATCCATGTACTAGCCCTACTCGGAGTCCTACTGGGCGCGTTGCCTAACGCCCTACTTCTACCCTAGCTGATGACGCAGGAGACGACGGAAACGGTGGAGGCGACGGGAGCCAAGCTTAGGAGCTTGGGAAAGCGGCTACTTAGTTTTATTTTGGAAAAGTTGTAATTTAAGTAGCTTAACTTGTCGGCATGTAATAATTACTGTTTCTTGCTATGGTTTGGACTATACTCTGGACATTATCATTTTGAGACATAATTATGAACATAGGGGTATTTTAGTAATTTAATGATGTATCTTCCCTTCTATCTAAAAACTAGTAGGATAGTCTCTATTATAATGTTCCGCATCTAATTATATTCCGCGAGCTTACTTCCTACGCGTGAACCGTTCTCGTGGACTTCGTTCCGCACACGCGTGGGGTTGGCCAGTTAAGGGCTGGGCTTTAGAAGCTCGGACTTAACTCACGTCATGACGTCCGTGCCCGTTGTCACTTTTATTTAAAAAAAAATAAAAATTAGACTCTGATTTCGGTGAAAATGGGGCGGGCGTTACAAACCAACCTTTATGCAACCAGTTGGTATCCTTCGAATGCATCAGTTGGACTCTCATCTTTACCAGTGAGCTTAACAAGGGCCAATAGAAGGATTACTCTCTTTCTCGTGCTTACATTAGGGGAATCAAATACAACCAATCAAATGGATCGAGTTGTGAGAGAGAGAGGAAGGATGAAAACTCAAAAAAAAAAAAAAAAACCAATCTGAGGATTGAGTTTGAAAGTGAGAAGAAAAGAAACATTTGGTAGAACTAGTTTCCTTGACACCCTGGCCTGTGATTGCTAAACGACGACTACAAGGGGGAGCGTCGGCATACATTGGTGGGATCTCGAAGAAGCACACATCAGAAGAAAGGGCTTTAAAGGCAACTGCTTCTTGGTTTTAATTTTATTTAAAACCTTTGTTTCGAAGTGGATTAAGGAGAGGTACCCCGAAACCACTATAACAAATTCCAGAGCGGTGTCTTCGGCATAGAGGTGGGTGGAACTCCTGGCCAAATGGATAGGTGGAATTCCTATTCGACAGTGGTGGGTGAAATTTCCAGCCTATTGAGTGAGGTGGAATTCCTACTCAAATTGTGAGGGTGTAAGTCCCCACTTAGTGGATTTTGGGGATAGCTCAAGGTTGAGTGAGTCCTAACAGTGGATGTAGGGTGGCTAACTGAACCACTTTAAATTGGTCTTGTGGTGTTTGATCTATGAGTGTTTTTATTTAGTATTTAAATAATATTCTTAACACACATCACTTTGCATATTGATTAACTCATTATATACATTGTGCACAAGCATCGATAATCAAAGTTTATGTAAAAGGTCATAATCGTAGTGTGATCGCTTAATGAAATTATCACACCAAACAAATCTCTTGATAAACATTCCGCTGTACTTTAAATCAAGAAATTTGTGAACGTCATAAAAAATGGGATTGACCTATTCACCTCCCCCCCTCTCGGGTCAATCACGATGTTCTAGCACATTGAAAATGGGAACTTTCACAATATATCACTGAATTTAAACACAATTAAGCAACATTAATAAATTTGGTTAATCAATCACCACCAAGGTGTTCATTCCAATTGATTTCAATTCAAGACATGGTGATGGAGATAGTGAAAGCAACAATGATCCAATAATTTGTGTTCATATGACTATGAGGTAGGAAGATTGAACCAAGCAATCACCAATCAAATCTTTTCGACTTTTGATGAGATCAAGTCCATGGATTTGTGACTTCTTTGAGCATGATATATATTACAGTAAGGAACAATAATATCAAATGCTTTAGGAGTCAAGGGAATCATGACGTGGCACAACAAGAATTTAATCTTACTTGTAGAAGTAGTAATCAAGTAATCGAATTGCAATCAAGACATGTTGCAATGGTCCAAGATATTTAACTATTTGCTTCAAGTTTTGACCATATTAGGAATTTGTTCACACTCAAACATCATAACACAATCTAACCCACTCTCCTAGCCTTGCGTAACCATATGGTGTTTGGGATAGGTCTCTGAGGTCCATCGGTATCAAACACATGGACATTTGATTTTCTTTTTTTAGCGTTCTTATTTGTTTGGCAAAATCTTGTGAATTCATTTAAGGCTTCAATCAATTTTAGAGTTAAGACATGATTTAGATTTCCATTTAAGTTGTTATGCCTTGGTCTTTAATTTTGAAACGTTGGTGGGAAATTCTTTTTATTTGCATTTTCAAATTCTTTCTTCTTTTCAAGTTCGGAGTTACTCTTTTTGAATCTTCTTTGTGTGTCATTTGCTTTTGATGTCTCATCTTTGTTTGATTTGCATTTTTATATTTATATTCACTTCTTAACTTGCATTCAAACATGAGATACCTGGATCATCCACAATGAAAGCATTTTATGATTTTCATTGAAGGAGTTGGGGTTCAAGTGTTTGAATGGGTCCTACACAATACACCACTTCTAAGACATCTTCTTTCCTCGGATTTTCATAGGTTTCATAGGTTTTCTCCAACATGTCCCATGCTTCCTTTGCGGTTTTACAAGATATGATATTCTTGAAGATATTTGGTGAAACGGCACAAAGTATAGCATTGAGAGCATTAACATTTGAAGAATACATGCTCTTTTCAATATCATTGTATGAGAAGTAAATCATGGAAGGTTTAGTCCATCCACATAAGATTATTTCCCATAGAGCTCCATCCATTAGCATTAAGTGCATTTTCATTTTGACTTTCCAAATAACATATTTAGAGCCACCAAGTATTGAAGGACACATCACGGCCATGCAATTACCCTTAGACATTTCTAGTTTCGAAGATCTACTCTTCTGCGGTTAAGTCTAATTGCATGAGTCCTTGCTCTGATACCACTTGTTAGTTAAGCTAGCAAGATGTCCAGAATAGTCCCAGAGGGGGGTGAATAGGGCTATTGGGGAATTTTAATTTCTTTTCAAATATTGAGCACTTTAATGATTGGTCACTACAAATTTGCTCAATTAATCTTCCAAATATGATTTAGATGCAAGATTAAGTCCAGGCAAACATGTGTGCTGTAACACCCCGGATTTTCAAGCTATGGATATATATGAAAATTGTCCATTTAATTTGTAAATTAATGGAGATGGACCTTAGATGGGTAAGGAGTTGGGTCAATTGGTCAATTAAGACCCAACGGATTATGAATAAGGTTCAATTGAAATAAATGGGTAAGATTTATTTAATTGGATCAAGGTTGTCAATTGGGTCAAAAGTCCAATTGGGACCCAATGGATCATATATGAGCTAGTTAGAAGTAAATGGGTAAGGTTTGATAATTGGGTCTAATAACCAATTAAGATACAAGACATCAGATCCACCTCATCAAGTGAGGTGGCATGTAAATGAAATGGCTAAGTGGGACCCTAAATACTATATGGTTCATAGTCGGCTAAGCCATGGTTGACTTGGTCAACCATGGGTGAGTTCAATAGAGTTGAGTTAATGAATGAGCTCAAGTGGGATAAATAATACTTGAGTTGGAAAGTGAATTCACATGAGTTGAGAATTTATTAATGTGAGTTCAAGTGCTTGAGTTGGAAAATGAGTTCATTTAAGTTGAGTTGAATTAAAATGAGTGGAGTGGGAAGATGGAGGGCTTCCATCTCAAAGGAGGAAACCCAAAAGGCACAATCAAGGTGTACACGTTGGAGGTGGGAGTTTCATCTCATTGGATGAAACTCCAAAAGGATCATTAATGGGGAGGTGAATGGTCTTGTTAGTGTTACACAAGGTAACCAGGGCTACACGTTGGAAGATGGAGAGGTGTTCCATCTCAAGTGGTGTCTTGGGCAAGCCAAGGGACACTTGGGAAGACACCATCATTATGAGGAGATGAAGGGTTTTTGGTTGTTACACAAGGTATACCCTTGTATACACGTTGGAACATGGAGGGTTTCCATCATGGGGCATATGTTTGGAGCCTCATCTCATGGGATGAAACCCCCAAAGGAATTATCAATGAGGAGATGAAGAGTTGTGGGAGTTACCAAAGGGCATCAACCAAAGGAATTATCAATGAGGAGATGAAGAGTCATGGGAGTTACCAAAGGGCATCAACCAAAGGAATTATTAATGAGGAGATGAAGAGTCATGGGAGTTACAAAAGGGCATCAACCAAAGGACACCACCCTCGGCTGAATTATATTGAACAAACAAAGAGCAATATTTGCTTCATCTCACTCTCAAGCTCTCACACAAGGCCTACCTTCTCTCATTGACAAAAGACAAAGGACTTAGAGTATTTTCTATCCCAAGCTTCTCTCTCTTTCTCAAACCTATACTTTCTTGGCCGAACCCTCTCCTTGAAGTTTCATCTCAAGACCTCTCAAGTTCACACTTAGCCAAGGATCAAGGAGGAAGAAGAGGCTAAGGAAGAAGAAGATCAAAAGAATAAGAAGGAGTGAAAGAAACCGGAGGAGTCACGGAATCGGTAAGTACTCCCTGAAATTTTATTAAGTAAGATGGTCAATGGCCGAACCCTAATTGTTATGGCTAAGGACTTTATGCATGAACCATGTATGGAATGGTGAATGACCAAGGATCATGGTTTGGCCCTTACGTGGCCAAACCCTAAATTGTATGTATAAGAACCATCAAGGAGAAAAAGGGGATTGATGAGGTTTAGCCATGGTGTATGGCCGAACCCCATCAAAGGAATATAATCTTGGATGCATGATTTTTAAATAGAAAGTGATGAACCATAGGGTTCGGTCATGGTGTATGGCCGAACCCCATGGAAGGTTGTTAATGATTTTAAAAGGTTTTACATGGAGGTATATTGTTGATGTTTAAAGGGTATTAAAGATGAGAATGATGGATGGATGTTGGTAAATTTTAATGGTGGTAAATGGGTCTAAATGATGTAAAAGGGTGGAGAACCATGGACTATGGGTTCGACCACGTTGTATGGCCGAGCCCCATGGAGAAATATTGAATTAGTTACATGTATTTCGATCATGGAAGTAAGGAGGAATGTTATTGATTTTTAAATGGTCTCAAATGTTATAATGATGAAGAACCTTGGACCATGGGTTCGGCCATGGTGTATGGCCGAACCCCATGAGAAGATATTGATGGACTTAGATGTGTTGGACCATGAAAATGAAGGGAGGTTATTGATTTTAAAAAGGGTTTTTAAGCATGAAAACCATGGAGAAGTATTAATGGTTTTAAAAGGTGGTTTGACCATGGTAGGATGGAAACAAAGGACACATGGCCGAACCCCATGAACCATTTTAATGGGTTATGTATGAATCTAGGCATGTTTAAATGAATGATTATACTAGGAGATGGAAGGATTTGGTTATGGGTCTATGTTGATGGATCATATGTGGATCCATGCATGAAATGTTTAGTTATGAATTTAATGTGGTAAATGATTTAAGAAAGAGGATGAAATTGACATCATGGGTTCGGCCATGTTGTATGGCCGAACCCCATGAACCAATTATGGACCATTGATAGATCATTTGGTAGATCCATGTATGATTTAAGAGATGAATCATCAAGCTATGAAATGGAGGAGTTTAGTCATGGAACTATGTTGTGCTGATGAATGATTTGGCAGAATTTGTGGCTCATTGCTTAACATGTCAGCAGGTTAAGACGAAATATTAGAAGCTACTAGGGTTACGAAAACCCTTACCAGTGCCGGAATGGAAATGGGAGCACATCTCCATGGATTTTGTGACAAGGTTGCCAAGGTCTTCAAAGGGCAACGATTCGATATGGGTCATGGTAGACCGACTGACCAAGTCTGTACATTTCATTCCCATCAGGATGACAGACTCATCTGAGACTTTGGATCGGCGGTATATCAAGGATATCATCAGATTGCATGGTATTCCTCAGACTATTGTGTCCGACAAAGATGGTCGATTCACCGGCAGAGTATGGCAGAGTATGTAGTTGGCCATGGGAACAGATCTACTGACTAGTACAACATTTCATCCACAGACTGATGGGCAGTCTGAGAGGACAATACAAACATTGGAGGATATGCTAAGAGCATGCATGCTAGATTCAAGGGTAGATGGGAGGATCACTTGCCGTTGGTAGAATTCTCATACAACAACAGTTACCAGGCAAGCCTCCAGATGGCTCCATTTGAGGCATTATATGGTAGACCATGTAGATCACCTGTGTGCTGAAAAAAGGGCGGTGAGCCTGCACTGATTGGACCTGAGTTGGTTGCAGAGACTACAGCGTAGATACAGTTGATACAGCAGCATCTATTGACTGCGCAAAGTCGTTAGAAGAGCTATGCTGACAAGAGGAGGTTCCTTGAATTTGAAGTGGGGGACATGGTATTCTTGAATGTCTCGCCATGAAAGGGACACATGAGATTTGGAAAGAAGGGGAAACTATCACCAAGATATGTGAGACCGTTTTCAATCATAAGAAGGATGGGGGACGTGGCTTATCAATTGGCACTCCCATCAAAGTTGGCATCTTTGCATGATGTGTTCCATATATCGATGTTGAGGAAGTACAATCCTGATCCCTCTCATGTACTGAATATACAAGATATAGAGGTCCAAAGCGATGTGACATACGTCGAAAAGCCTGTTTGAGTGGTGGACACAGAACAAAGGGTATTACGGAAATGAACGATCCAGTTTGTCAAGGTGGTATGGGATCGACATGGCATTGAGGAAGCCACTTGGGAACTCGAGTCGGAAATGAGAACAGCTCATCCTGAGCTATTTATGTAAATGTTTGGAACCCTACTTCACTCGATTTTCGGGACGAAAATTTTAAAAAGAGGGTTGTATTGTAACACCCCAGATTTTCAAGTTATTAATATATATGAAAATTACCCATTTAATTTGTGAATTATTAGATATGGACCTTATATGGGTAAAATGTTGGGTCATTGCCCAATTAAGACCCAACGGATTGTGGAAATGGTTTCAATAAAATTAAATGGGGCTTAATTAAATTAGTAATGCACTATGTCTATAATTAATTATTATGTGCATAAAGGGAACATAGAAGATGTCTTAGCCGGGTATGAGATATCTAATCCATGATTATGCATTTAGAGAATTAGAGATAGATTGCATGGCCGAGTATGAAGATATGCGCATACAAGATACGATATGTTAGAGTATTTTTTTAAAAAGGAGTCCTTTCCTTAGTTAAGAGTGAAACTAGGGGATCGCTAAATAAAGAAGGTGTCCAAATAAAGATAGGATTGCCTTGCCGTGTGGGAGTTATGCGCCAAAAGGGATCCTTCCCTTGGTGAAATACGGCATTAGGCAATTGCCAATTTAAAGCGATCTTGACATCTTCTAAGGATAGTACCGTGTGGAATTTTTTATAAAAGAGAGGAAGAAAGGTAGTGCGTATGGCATACTCATTCAAGGAGAGGGCAGCCAACAAGTGAAAGATCAAGGAGGAGAGGAGGCGAAAGAAGGAGAAGGATTGGAGGAGCAAGAACAAACGAAGGAAAACCGGAGGGGTCACGAAACCGGTTAGTATTTTGATAAATTTTTTTGAAATAAGGAACCATGGGGTTCAGCCATGGTGTATGGGAACCCCCTGGAAGAGAATTGGGAGATGATCATGATAATTTTAATGAAAAGGATGAACCATAGGGTTTGGCCATGTTGTATGGCCGAACCCCATGAAAGGACTTTGGTGATTTTTAATGGAAGTTCGAAAGATGAAAACCATGGAAGTGGTTAAGAAATTTATATGGGTTTAAATGGTTGAAGAGAAGTTGATGAACCATAAGGTTCGGCCATGATGAAGGGCCGAACCCCATGGAGGAACATTGGTTATTTTTATGGGTTGGAAACCATGGAAAGACATGGTTTAATTTATGGGTTTTTGAGGGATGAAAACCATGGAATATTATGATGATGTTAAAGGGTTTAAAATGGATAAGAATCATGGATCATGGGTTCGGCCATGGTGTATGGCCGAACCCCATGGAAAAAGATATATAGATGGATTTAATATGGTGAATGATTAAATGGAAGATCAAGGATTAATAATTGTCAAAGAGAAGATTAAGAACCATAGGTTTCGGCCATGGTGTATGGCCGAACCCCATGGAAGATGGTTACTAATTTAGAAAGTTTCTAATAATGGATGCAATGTAGAAATTGGAAGGTTAGAAATCATAGGGTTCGGTCATGGTGTATGGCCGAAGCCCATGAACCGATTTTATGGGTCATGTATGGACCTAATATGATTAAAGGAATGGAGGATTAAGATAAGTAATTAGCCATGATGGAGGTAATAACAATTTTGTAAATATCGCCTAAAATTGAAAGATCATGGATTCGGCCATGGTGTATGGCCAAACCCCATGAACTTGTTAATGGGCCATTTTTGGGTCTTTGTGTAATTTAAATGAATGGTTTACCAACCAAGGGATGAAGGGAAGGATAAGGGTTTTATTTTATGAATTATGAATCAATCATGTATTGGATTAAAGAATTATGTATGGATCATTTTTGGAATGTTTTGGTTATGGATAGGTATATTGGCAATATTGTAATTAAGTGAATTAATGGACCATGGCTTCGGCCATGGTGTATGGCCGAACCCCATGGGAATTATTTGGTGGACATAGGCCCTATGTATGGCATATTAAAATGAATGAAATATTAACTAAAGATTAGACCAATGGCAATGTGGTAAATAAGTGTGAAAATGATAGACCATGTAACTCCAGATTTTTAGTTTATAAATATTTACGGTTTTTGCCATTGAAATTGTGAATTAATGGATATGAACCATAGATGGGCAAATGTTGGGTCAATTGCCTAAATAAGACCCAACAGATGGTAGATGTGGATCAATGGAAGTAAATGGGTAAGAATTATTTAGTTGAGTCAAGATTGCCAATTGGGTCAAAAGTCCAATTGGGACCTAATGGATCATATATGAGCTAGTTAGAAGTAAATGGGTAAGGCTTGATAATTGGGTCAATTGGTCAATTTAGACCCAACGGTCATAGGTTTTGTGTTGGAAATAAAATAAATGGGTAAGGTATGTTCAATTGGGTCAAGAGTACTAATTGGGTCAATGGTTGTTAATTGGGTCAATATGGTCAATTTGGACCCAATGGGTCATGGTTGACTATGTTGACCACCAAGTGAGTTACAAGCTTAATTAGCTTGGGACTGATGTGAGGTGGAAATGGAATCAAATATTTGAGTTGGTTCATGAATTAAAGGAATTAAATTAAAAAGGTGAGTTGAGTTAAATATATGAGTTGAGTTAAATATATGAGGTAAATTAAATGAGTTGATGGAAAGTTGGAGGGATGTACTTCACCAAGATCAGCTCAAGGTGGTCCACACGTTGGATGCATGGGAGGTTATCTCATGCATGAAACTCCAAGATAAATAATGAATGGGAGGTTATCTCATGCATGAAACTCCAAGATAGATAATGAATGGAGTTGGAAGTTTTATGGAGTTACACAAGAGTTGGGGAGTTGTTTCAAATTCAAAAGAATGGAGAGTGACATTGAAGGGCTGATGGTTTCAAACTCAAACACCATTCACACGTTGGAAAGAAAGGGTGGGGGAAGTTTCATCTAAAAGATGAAACCCTCACATGAAGATTTAAATGAAGAGTGGAGGAGTTTCTTGTTTCAAATTCAAATCCAAATAAGAATTAAAGGGGAGTTGGATGGTTTGGTGGTCCAAGCTTAAACAAAACCGTTGGTCTCAAGGAGTTTCATCTCATGGATGAAACTCCCACATGGGCAAACAATGAGGAATGGCGGTTACATAGTTTAAACTCACGCATGCCGTTGGGCACATGGGAGTTTCATCTCAAGGATGAAACCCCCAAGATGGAAGATGAATGGGGCTTGTGGAGGTTACACAAGACATTACATTACAGCCGTTGGAGCCTTGGGAGTTTCATCTCAAGGATGAAACCCCCAAGGGAAGCATTAAGGAGAATTGTTAATGAAAATGGGAGTTACAAGTGGTGCCACCAAGAGACATCACCTTGGGGCTGAATTTGATTAACCAAGGGAGGAGTTTAATTTCCATTCACTCTCTCTCTCTCTCCCTTGGCCGTCCCACCTCTCTAGACAAGAACCTTGGCTGGTTGCTTCTCCTCAAACCACTCCTTGGCTGATCACTCCTCAAAGACAAAGTGGACTTAGAACAAAGGAGTCTGCATCTCAAGATTTTATCATTCACACCCAAGGCCGAAATATTCTCTCTGTTAAATCTATACCTTGGCCGAACCACTCCAAGGACTGCATCAAGATCAATCTTGGCTAAAGGACAAGAACGAAGGAAGGAAAGGCTAAGGAAAGAAAGAAAAGGAACAAGCCGGAGCAAAAGAAAACCGGAGAAGTCGCGGAACCTGTGAGTAATTTACTTGTTTTTGTTTATAAGAACCATCGAGTTCAGCCATGGGTATGGCCGAACCCCATGGAGGAAAATTAAGGAATGTATGATTATTTTTAAAAGGAGTAGATGAACTATACAATGTTATGAAGGTTTTAAAGGTGTTTTAAATGGAGATAAGGTTAAGGTTGTGGGTCGGCCATTGCATGGCTGAACCATAATGTTATTATGGCTAAGGTGCTGAGCATAAACCATATATGAATATTGGAATGTTTGAAACAAGAAAACCATGGACCATTTTTATGGGTTAATTGGAGTTAAGAACATGGTTAGAAATTATTAATGGTTCCATGCTTTTGATTAAGGAATCACATATGATTATCTTGGAACTTAGTATTAAGTAAGTAATCAGCCATGATAGATGATGACAAAAAGGACAAAAATCAATACGGTGGGGTTCGGCCATGTTGTATGGCCGAACCCCACTAATGGTTATTTGGTGGACTTAGTTTCTTTTGAAGTGGTCAACTTGTAATATAATTGGTCAAATCAAAATGGAGACTTATGTATGATGGATTAAAGTAAATGAAAGGTTAAACAAGGGTTAGGCTAATGGCAATATTGTAAATATGGAATGAAAAGATCAAAGGACTTGAAAAAGGGGCCAAAACCAAAATGGTGAGGTTCGGCCTTGTTGTATGGCCGAACCCCACTAAGATGGATTTTCATGGACCAAGGTTTTATGGATTAGGTGGTTACCAACGGTGGATGATTAATTGTTAAGTGATTAACTAAGAAATTAAGAAGTAATGAATCAAAGGAAAGAATAAAATCAAATAGGTGAGGTTCGGCCATAGTGTATGGCCGAACCCCACAAGTTGTTGTTTTCGGACTTAGGTTATTATGTGGGTTAGATGAGTAATGTATAAATGGATAAATCAATGGAATTGTGTGATTGGGCTTAAGAACCCAAAGGAGGGACTAAAACAAAATAAGTGAGGTTCGGCCATGGTATATGGCCGAACCCCACAAGGCGTGTATATGATTTTAGACATTGATGTGAATCAAATGGGTTGTTGGTTTGATTGATTGTGGTGTAAATAAGGTAACGAGACCTTACAAGTGGGACGCGATCGGGAGCGGTCGACGATTTAAGAAGCAAGGACACTTAGTGGTCTTGGTAGGATTCCTACATCATTGAAACCATGGATATGTATTATGTACTTATGATGATTTTATTTCATGTTTGATAAGTTATTTTGGTATCAAACAATATGTTGTAATTATGGGATTTTCATGCTATGTTTTGCAATATTCTAAAGCATGTTGGCATTTGCATCTCATGCATGACATGGGAGGGATGGAATGTAACCGGAGACCCATGCTCCATCGCAGCGTCCGTAAGTCATGAGGGGTATTTTAACCGAGGACCCACACTCCGTCGTGGAGTCCGTAAAGCACTAGTGGGGGATACCATGATGAGGAGAATTCCATCAAGAGGATACTATGTATGATACCTTGATGAAGAGAATCCCATCAAGAGGATACTATGTATGAAGACCTTGATGATGAGAATTCCATCAAGAGGATACTATGAGTTTGTGATGGGTGGGGCTCATTGCATATGATAGCATGGCATGGCATTGAATCGGCATGATTATGATCTTTATTATCATGCAAGGTTTCTTGTTTTTATCTGTATGATTGGATCTCTATTATCATGCTCTGTTTTGGATATGATGCTTTACAAGTATGATATGATATATTATATCTGGATTTTATATACTAACCCATGTGTTAGCCCTAATTGGAATACCTACTGGGCACATTGTCTAACGCCCTACTTCTACCCTAGTTGATGACACAGGAAGGGAACGGAACGAGGACGTGATTGGAGCCAAGCTTAGGAGCTTGGATGATTAAGTTATATTTTGTTTAAGTTATTCATGGACTATGTATTTGAATAGCTAGCATTCGAAATTGTAATAACGTAGGTTTATTTGCTATGGATTGGATGGTTAATGTTTGGATATTTAAGTTATGATAATTATGGTTAAGTGTTGGACTACTTTGCCATCTAAAAATGGAATAGAATTGTTATTCTATTATTATTCCGCATGTTTAACTTGATGTACGTGTGAACCATTTTAGTGGACTTGGTCCACGCACACGTATGGTTGACCAGTTAAGGGTCGGCATTGGAAGCTCGGACTTAGCTCACGTCGTGACGTCCCGCTCTTTATCACTTTTAAAAAAAATAGACTCTGATTTTCGGAAAGCAGAGTGAAAAAGGGCGGGGTGTTACAGACCATGGGTTCGGCCATGGTATATGGCCGAACCCCATGAGGAATGGTTTATGGACTTAAACATAATAGGAAATCAATGGAACATGGTTTTAATTGATTGATATCTTATAAGGTAACGGGACCTCACAAGGTGTGTACAATCGTGAGCGGTTACCGGACGAAAGCGCAAGGACGCGTTAGTGGTGTTTGGTAGGATTCCACCTCTTTGAAACCATGGGTTTAATGTACAATGTTTTTATCTTATTTTGATGAATTTATGTTGTAAAAGTTATGTTTCAAATTGTGAGTTTTAAGGCTATGTTTATATGATAAAATAGCATGTGTTTCATTGGCATCTCAGGCATGGCATGGGGTGAAGGATACGTAACCGGAGGGGCCACACTCCGTCGGGGCGTCCGAAAAACCTTTGTGGGATACCTTGATGTGCTTTTCCATCAAGAAGAAACCGGAGGGGCCACACTCCGTCAGGGCGTCCGAAAGACCTATGTGGGGGTACTTATATGTACTTGTGATGGGTGGGACTCATTGCATTTGACATCATGACATGGCATGTATTATATGGTTTTTGACATTATGATATTATTATATATGTTTTGTACTAACCATGTGTTAACCCTAATTGGAATACCTACTGGGCGCGTTATTCTAACGCCCTACTTCTACCCTAGTGGTTGATACAGGAAACGAGGGGAACGGTGAACGCGAAAAGGGCCAAGAATAGGAGCTTGGATGCTTTTAGTTTTATTTTGATTAAGTTACTTATGGACTTGTAAATTTGAGTAACTAGACTTCGGACATGTAATAATTTAGATGATTTGCTATGGCTGGATGTTTATTTGGATAATTGTGTTATGCTAATTATGATTAAGGACTTGACGTACTTTGCTATCTGAAATGGAATAGAACTAGGTTCTATTATAATTCCCAGTTTATATTGTTATGTGTGAACCGTTTTCCATGGACTTAGTCCATGCACACATAGGGTTGGCCAGTTAAGGGTCGGACTTTAGAAGTTCGGACTTAGCTCGAGTCGTGACGTCCCGCTCTTACTCACTCTAGTATTTTAAAAAAAAAAAAAATAGACTCTGATTTACGGAAAGTAGCCAGTGAAAAAGGGTGAGGCGTTACAGTCCGTAAGGCAACTGTGGGGGTACCTTGATGTGCATTATCCATCAAGAGGTAACCGGAGACCCATGCTCCGTCAGGGCTTTCGTAAGTCATGAGGGGTACCTTGATGTGCATTATCCCATCAAGAGGTAACCAGAGACCACACTCTGATGGGGCGTCCGTAAGACAACTGTGGGGATACCTTGATGATGAGTTTTCTATCAAGAGGATGTTTTGTGATTATGTTATGGTTGATGAGTGGGACTCATGGTATATGGCACCCATGGCATGGCATTACATAAACATGATTATGATCTCTATTATCATGCACTGTTTCTAGATTTATATGTATGATTGGATCTCTATTATCATACATTGTTTTGGATACGATGTTTTACAGATACGACATGATGTATTATATCTGGACTTTTATACTAACCCATGTGTTTGACCCTAATTGGAATACCTACTGGGCACGTTGTCTAACGTCCTACTTCTACCCTAGTTGATGACATAGGAAATGAACGGAATGAGGAACGAAATAGGAGCCAAGCTTAGGAGCTTGAATGTTTTAGTTTCATTTTATTTAAGTTATTCTTGGACTATGTATTTGAATAACTAGCATTCGGGAATGTAATAACTTAGATTATTTGCTATGATGTTAACTTTGGATATGTTAACTTGAGAGAATTGTTATTAAATGATGGACTCCTTGCTATCTAAAATGGAATAGAATTGTTATTCTATTATATTTCCGCTTCTATGTTTTTTTCCACATGCTATCTTGAGTACGTGTGAAACGTTTTAGTGGACTTAGTCCACGCACACGTATGGTTGGCCAGTTAAGGGTCGGGCTTTGGAAGCTCGGACTTAGCTCACGTCGTGGAGTCCCGCTCTGTCTCACTTTTCTATTTAAAAAAAAAAAAAATAGACTCTGATTTTCGACGAGTGAAAAAAGGGCGGGGCGTTACATGTGCAATAAGATATGAGATGAGACAATACACTAAGTAAGGTGAAGGAGATGAGAAGAAGTGGAAGAAGGTGACACAAGTGTTTTTACGTGGTTCGGCAACCTTGCCTACATCCACACCTCAAGTACACCACTTGAAGATTTCACTAAACTTCTCCTTCACGGGTGGAGAAAAAACCCATTACAACATTAATCTCTTTCAAGGGTAGAGATCGAACTGTGACTTACAAACACCAAAAAATACCTTTTCTTGAATTTCACTAGAGTTACACTAACCCTTTACAATTAACACAATGATAGAAAGAATTTGTTTGAAAGTTACCAAGAACACTATCCTCTTGTTGCTTGATGTAGCTTGGGCGTGTTCTTGAATGTCCTTCTCCCACTTGGCTCTTTGGTGATTTGTAGGTGCTTCAATGAATGTCAAACCAAAGACTTTGGAGAAGAGGCTTAGGGATGATAATTGATTTTCCTATAGATCAAACTTTCCCTAAGGTGTTTCTCAATAACACAATCAAGATTGAGCCTAAGATGCTCAAGGATTTGCCTATGAGTGCTTTGAATGAGTTAGAGAATAAGTTTAAGAGATTTGATGGTCTAACTATGGAGTTTTAGTGCTCTTAGAATGGTTGGGATGCTTTGGGAAGAGTTAGAGAAAATTTTGCTCAAAGAATTAACCTTTGCCTCTCAAATGGCTTTGGTTTATATAGCCAACAAACTCCTATTGGATCTCTACTTTGGAACTTTCTTGACTAGCCTTGGGACTTCCGAAGTCCCAATGGTTGGAATCATAACGGTCACATTTCAATGGATAGTTTGACCTTGCAACGGCTAGTTGGACTACCTTCGGAACTAGCCAAGTTCCAGATACGGAACTTCCGAAGATCAGAAGCAGTGCCACAAGTATGTACATGGGAGGTCTCGGAACCTGCACTATGCATCCCTCGGAACTTCTGAGGTTGGTTCCGATGTAGGTTCCAAGCCTAAGAACAATCTTCGGAACATTTGAAGCAGATTTCGAGGAACCTGATAAGCCATGGATTTCACTAAGTGTTGATGAATTTAGAGTTTGGAAATCTGGAGCAGATGGAGAGCCCTTTGTGTGTTCATTTGCAATCAATAAGTTTAACTAGTGAACATTTGTTGGATTGCAAATACAAAAGAATTTTAGGGATATTTGATAAATAGATGGAGCTCTCCAAAGGGAAAAGTTACTTAGAATTCTCATTTTAATTAAACTAGTTCTTAATCGAGGGATTTTAAGGCTTCTAGGTTCGTCCTAGGGTCTATATACCTGTGATAGTTGGCACTCAAGGAGTTCTTCTGATTTTGGTTCGATGTTTTCCAAACAATGTATCTTGTGGAGCTTCAAGCTTGATTTGACAGTGCATGTCTTCCAGAGATGCGGTCTTGGACACGTAGACGGTTACGATTCAGTTAAAGAAATTGACAACTCAGGACTCAGTCGGACACTATCACGAAATTGACAACTCAGTCTGACTCAGGGGAGGCAGATTTAACTTTTAGGCCAACATGTTCTATTAACTGTGAGGAAATTTAGTCTGCCCAGATTTTTTGAAATTAACCATTAACCTTGTTGCATGGTCTAGTGTTTAGATTTGATTAATTCAACACGGCCTGTGGCTTGTGTAGTTTGTAGTGTTAGATGGAATTGAGCAATATGATATGTTCATTGGGATTTTAAATTTGTTAGGCATGCTATGGATCGTTGGTAGTTTGGTTGGATTATTTTAATTATTATTTTGCAATTGTGCTATGTTGGATTATTGTTGTATTACTGGATTTATAAGTATGCTATAATGATAAAGAACTTGATTATTATGCTATGGAATGTGCATAGATGATGGATAATATGCTTAGAATAAATCTTGGAATTTTATGAGCATGTTATGGAAATTGTGATATGTTGAGAACGTATGATGGCATGGTGATAAAGATCAATAAATGATAGGCATGGTATTCTCATATTCATGGGTTTGGGTATGGGAGTGTGAACTCCATGATTTTGACATGATGGCCACTTGGTGCATCAAGTGGAAGGTTATATATTCCTCACTTAGGTGGAATGACCACTTTGGTGGAAGGTTATGTATTCCGTGATAAAATTATGATGGCTATTGCTTGTTGGAAGGTTGTGTATTCCTCACTTAGGTGGGATGGCCATTGTTGTGGTAGTTGTGTATTCCTCGATTCGTCGGGATGGACACCAAGTAATAGTAAATGTGGTTGTGGTGATGGTTTACATTGAGCATTGAGCATTTAGCATTGATATTGAACATGAAGCATGGTAATTAATTAATGTTGAATTTATTATGTTTTATTAATTTTAGAAAGATGTGGTGTGTTGGAAAATAAATGTATCATGTGTGTATATGCATGTGTTATTGTTTTATTCACTGGGTTTGGAGCTCATATCCTTTATATTGCAGGGAATTCAGTGGATTTAGGCATTGATGAAAATCAAGAACCAGAAAACAAGGATCTAGTTGAAAGCAAATTAGATCTATTTGTTTAAGCAGATATATGCACACTTCAATATTCGTTTATGGCTTGGTAATGTGATTTTAAACTCATTAAGAGTTTATTATTTTTATTGGATTTGTGAGCCTTGGACATTAAGTTCAAACCATTGAGAAATTTGAGAACACTAGTTTACTTTATTTTCTATGGTTGGGAAAGTGAGTAAAGTTGTAAGATTAGAATTATTCATGTCTTAGAATTTGAATTTACAAGTTATGGAATAATAATTTATAGACTCTGTAATTTATTGGAGGCAAGAAGGCATGAAAAATTTGTTGGCTTGTAAATGTTTACGTTTTATTTGAGAAAAAAAATTTGGCCACGAATTTGCAGTGTAAGACACATTTAGATGAACAATAGGTGTTGGTTTTCAATAGCAAATCACGCTCCATTTAGGTGTTGGAAGTGAGGGTGTGACAGGAATTCTCAATTGTGCCACACCTACAACTATTATGTGATACTTCACAAACCTTTTAAGAAAGCAAAATGTGAAATTAATATAGAGATTTTTTGTAAGGAAGAACCAATGTAAAATGTATTAAAATGTTCAAATAAAGAAATTCAAATCATGTAAAAAAGAAAATCGATGAAAATGGTATGAATACAAATCGGTCTCCTATGAATATAGAAAAAAAAATATGGAAACAGAAAATCTCATATACGCTAACACTCCCCTTCAAGGTGGAGTGTGTGTGGAAATAATGCCTAGCTTGCCAATCAAACTATGAAAGAGATATTTGTCTAACGGTTTAGTGAAGACATCCACAAGTTGAGAAGAAGAAGGAATGTTTCGAGGAACGATAAGCTCTGACTCGATATTTTCTCATATAAAATGGCAGTCAACTTCAATATACTTGTGTATTCATGGAAGACGGGATTGTTGGGAAACATCTCACGCAACTTGTTGTCACAGAACAAGGTGATGGCCAAAGGATGAGAAATACCAAGATCTCTAAGTAAGTGCTTCAACCGTTGGACTTCGCATGTGTCACACCCTGCCCCGCGACGAACACGTGATACCAACCTGCCATGCATCGACCTGAAACAAACATAGAAGATTTTTGTTTTTTTGTTTTTGAGAATCTAGTCCAATGCTCTAATCTCATTCAAAGTCCACAAATAACTTCATTTCGCACACGACGAGACCTACAATTTCTAATCTCATCTAAGATTAGAAAGTTCTATTGAAATTTCAATAGAGTTCCATCTAAAAATGGGATGTTTGGGAAAAATGCTTCTCCCAATCATATCAATCAAATCAAATTCCAAAACCATTTTCATCACAAAACATAACTCACACGTGGCCATTGCACTATCATGCGTCTCAGCACATGGATTAAAACCTCACATTTAAATCATAAACAACTCTATAAATTCATCACATCAACATATATAAAATACTCTGTCAAACACAAACCGGAGTTCTATACGTAAATGTCTCAAAGTCTAATACAATCCATAACTTCAAAACAATAAACTTCAATAAATTACAACTCAAAATGATAAATTTCTCAACTAGTCGTAAAGAAAAGCTCCACTATCATAATAATAATGGTGTCTTGAAACCAAGACCATGGGTTTCCCCTCTAGTAAGTAGTCTCTCAGGGTCCTTCCAACCCCTCCTAAGGTGTAATTCTTGAAATTTGTAAGGAGTGAACTACACCACCTCGTGGATTAAAACCTCACATCTAAATGATAAACAACTCTACAAATCCATCACATCAACATATCTAAAATACTCCGTCAAACACATATCGGAGTTCTAAACATAAATGTCTCAAAGTCCATTACAGTCCATAACTTCAATATTTCATCTCAAAATGATAAGTTTCTCAAGTACTTGAAATTGAAAGTTCCACTATCATAATAAGAAAGGGTATTGAAGCCAAGACCACGTGTTTCCACTCTCCTAAGTAGTCTCTTAGGGTTCTTCCAACCCTCCTCAAACCCAATTAGTCACGCCCCAAACCCCGGGACACATGACTAATTTTTTTTGTTGAAACACTTTATCTTTCTGTAAGAACCCTCCCCTTGGAAGAAAAAATGGGGCTTTAGATGGGTTTAAAAATTTCCAATCGGCTCATCTTTTTTTATAATATTTACTCCAATAAAATAATAAGCCATGGCCAAAATTTAAGTCTCCAACAGAAATTCCAAATCCATGTAGAATATGGATAGGTCTAACCATTCACATTCCAAACCATAAAGTTCTACGGGCTAATAAACATAAAGTAACTAACCTCACATCACATGCCCATAAACAAAGTAAAAATCCTTGTAACATCAAATAACCAATTCCATAAGTTTCAAAGGCTTTTAAACTATCAAACTACAATTAAAGATAAATCCTCAAACCAACCCATTAAAATTATCTCAAAGGCAATGGCCGAATCAGGCTAAATCCCACGGGTCCTATGGATTATTCTAAATGCACTACGAGGTGTTCTAATTCATAGACTAGGACGAATGGTGTTCGGCTAGGGGGGTTATGGATCGAAGCATGGATTAAGTCTTACTTATTGCTAACCGATCCCAGGGAATTTCAAAGAGTGGTCACAGGCCCTGGGTTTGGTTCCCGATACATAATCAAGGCAACCTAGGGCAGGTCGAACCTAGCAATGAGGTATCTATGGTAAGGGTTAGCATAGGGGTGGGCTAACATAGAGATAGGTTTATCAAGGCCGAATGCATGAAGGGTTTGCACAGGGTATGGGGGAACAAAGGGTGATTATTCTCCATTATGGGCAGTTCATAGGGGTAGGGCATGATGGTGGTGATGGCCGAACACACAAGAGTGTGTTCATCATGGCACGACAAGGGTTATGGATTTCTCCATATGGACGGTTTCAATCATCAAGGAATGCATGGGGTCCACCTGACCTCTCTACGATTGGAGTGCCTAAAAGGTTAAAGTAGTGAGCTCAACCAACCCAGTGAGAGAATAAAGTAAATAACACATGCTATCATGACATTCCATAACATACATATGCATGAGCATCATAATAATGAAGTTGGCCACATTCATGATTACCCAACAAACATCTCAAACGGGACAAAGGTCCACACACACCACACCAGATCTCCAACCAGTCTCCAAATGCACCCAAACACACAAAGCTATACAGGTCAAACGCACACACATAATGTTCTATCTCCCCTACCAACTCCTAGGCTGTAACGACCTGTCCCGCTAACATGATATTGTCCGCTCTTGGCCTCATACACGGCCCGTACGGCTTTCAATTGACGAGTCAACCCACTGTTGCTCCCAAAAGGCCTCATACAAGGGAGGAGGGGACTTTTTTCATATAAACTCCCACCCTACCCACCTCACAATCGATGTGGGACTTTTGAGGTGGGTGGTGGGTGTTACAATCCACTCCCCTTAAGACCATAGCCGTCCCCGGCTCTGCCCGGTCCACAACACCAGGGAAGGAGGAAGGCCCACACAGTCATCAAATGATAGACCTCAACACCTATCAAATCAATCCAAAAGTCTCACCCATAGACTTAATAACCCAAATACACAAAAAAACCCATCTTATGTACGCACAGCTTCATAGGCCCAATCAATTATGTTGTGTGACCAAGAACACTCATACATATACATTTTACTATCAAGGTATACATAGCATAGAGATAATTCAGATGTCATGGGATCTCAATCAATTTGACGGGTCAGGCCAGGTTCTTCACCGGGCCTGAGATCGGGCCAAACCCAAAGGATGGACTAGGCTAAGGCTGGGCCGAGATGGGCCGGGAAAGGCTTGAAAGCGAGCCGAGCTGGGCATGGTTCATCGAGGCCCAGACTCAGACTCAATTGAGTCAACTATGTTGTCCAGCTGAGTTGACTCAGCAACCCAGCTGAAGGGAAGAAGAAAGGGGAAAAACGAAGGGAAGGGGGACAAGAGAGAAAGAGGGAAAACCAAAGAGAATTCGGAGAGAATAAAGAAAAGAAAATAAGGAAAATAGAGGAAAAAGAAGTAAAATCGGAGAAGAGGGGAAAAAGAAGAAAGGGAAGAAGAGAGGGTACCTGGACTCAGCTAGATCAATGCCGGACGGTGGCGAGGAACGAATCCGAACGGCAAGAAGGGGAGAGTCAAGGTGGAGCAACGACGGGAGAGGAGAGGCCTGGCCATGTGGGCCAGGGCCCAAGAACAAAACTGTACGGGGCCATGTGAGGCCCAAAGCGGACAATATCACACTTGGGAATGGTAGGGTCGGGTCGTTACAATTGGTATCAGAGCACAGTTCAACACTCGGACTGTGTAGGCCCTCTACCTTTGTAATGTGACAGAGCCGGGGACGACTATGGTCTTAAGGGGAGTAGATTGTACCACCCACCACCCACCTCAAAAGTCCCACATCGATTGTGAGGTGGGTTATATGAGAGAAGTCCCCCCTCCCTTGTGTGAGGCCTTTTGGGCCAGGCCATGTGGACCACGGCCCAAGAACAAAACCTTGCGGATCCACGTGGGGCCCAAAGCAGACAATATCACACTTGGGAATGGTAGGGTCGGTTCGTTACATAGGCAGCCTCAGTCGCTCCCACCCATTTGGTAGTCGGAGACGACAGCCTCCAAGACTCAACCATACGACCGTGCCCGAGGAATCCAAAACTAAAACGGGACCTCAATCTACGCGGACCATGCTAGGGAGTCATCTCTCCAAGGCTCAACCGTAAGGTTTTTCCCAAGAATTCCAAACCTAAAATGGGACCTCAATCTAAGCGGGCCACGCCAGGGAGTCATCACTCCTAGACTCAATCGAACGGTTGTGCCCGAGAAGTCCAAACCTAAAACGGGACCTCAATCTATGTGGGTCAAGCAAGGGAGTCATCTCGTCAAACATAAAGAAATAACACGAGGCACCCGAAATTCCCAAGATAACACAAGGGGACCACTCCATGTAGCAACCCGACCCAAATAAGTAAATCTTGACCCAATTAGAATCTTTCGAGTAGACTTTTATTGGGTGTTATGTTTATTTGCGCGAACAATTGTTTAAAGCTCTCTAAAGTTTTTAATATTTCAATTGAAAATAAAATTCTGACCCGAGACTCCAAAAATAACAGGTTTCTAGTTTTGGAATGTTTTCTAAATTTAGAATTTTCCAAGTTAAGTGTGTTTTTGGGATCCACAACTCTTGAGGTAAAATATTTAAATTTGATTGTAACTTTCAAAATTTTAATTTTGGATCCAAATTTTGAAACCTTCCAAAATTAGTACCAGTGGGACCCAATTGTTTAAAAAAAATTATTTTCGATAAATAAATTAGTTTTTGAAAAAAGAAAATTTTGAGAGTTCTAAGTCTATTTTTAGTAAAATCCAAATAAAATTTGGAAGTGAGGGAAGATAAATGTAAATACATGTTGGAGATTGGTGGGCCATGGTCCCACACATTTTTGGTATATACATGTTGGAGAGTTCAAATTCGTGGGAGGCATGTAAGCCTTACACTTTGGATGCCCAATTAAATTTAGGAGTGATTTATTTGTTGAAAGAATTAAAGGAGGAAATACCAATGGGATTAAACAAGGAAATACCAATGGGATTAAACCACTCCATGCTCGACTATGCTCCTTATTTAAAGGAGAAAAATCGTATAAGCCTAATCAACACAGGAAAATTGGAAGTTTCTTCTCCTCTTTCGGCGTCTCTCTCCTCTCTTCAACTTGGGTATTCTATTAGTTTTCTTGGTTTTTCTTCATGGATATCATCTTCTCCAACAGGTATGTACAATTTTCCTTTTGTCTTTAGTGTTTTCCTTGATTTCACTCTTGATTTTCCATCTTTTTTCTCCACGACTCTCTCTCTCAAAATTCGACCAACCATAGAGGAGTTCTGTAAAATTCGAGAATGAGAGTAGAGAAAGAGAGAGAAAAAGGAAAAGGGGCAATGATTTTGATGGGATTTTGATAAATTTTAGAAGTTGGAATTAAATTTCATCAATTGGTTTTGGAGATTGTAGAAATCAAATATGAAGTTTGGATTTAGGTTCTAAATTCAATCTATATGCATGAAAATTTGGTAAATTTGATTTGAGGGATGGTGAGACCAATTTCATGGATTTTAAACCATCCAATCTCCTTTTGAATTGGTTCTACATCTCTAGAAAGTAATTTGGAAGTTTTCAAATCATCTCTTAATTGGTGAAACATTGTAAGATTGATTCTCAAATCTGAAATCTCAATTTTTGTATGCTATTGCAAGAAAAATCATAGGTGGGGTTACCGAATTAATTTTTTGACAAATTTTGATTTTCTGGAAGCTAGAATGATAGATCTAGTTGTTGTCAAAATTTGAGAGCAAAAGAATAAGAATTGATTTCCCAAATCAGGTCTGCAGGTCGGACCAAGTTTCTGATTTGGATCTGAGAGACAATTTTGCTGCAATTCACTAAATAAATCATAACTTGATCTCTAGGTATCGAAACAATGCAAAATTTGTACCTATTCTTATATGAACAAGGAGATCTATCTCTTGTAAAAATTTGGGATTTATTAAATGAGGTTTGATACCCTAGAATTGGTCTCTATGTCACGCCCTGACCCAAAACATAGGCATGTGATGCCAAATAAATTTACTTTTTCGAATATCACACGTGGAAAACACACGTGAACTCACAACTCAATCATCGAGATCATAAATGAACTCAAATACCATTATTATCTCAAAGGGGATATAAATTCTCTACCATAAATGTTATCAAACATTGTAGAATTTATTACAACCAAATCCACAATGAATAAAATGGTATAAATAATACCACCAACTCAAATAAAAAAAATAAAACAATTATTCAATATGTAGGGCGTATCAAGCAACATGATAAACTAAGCACTTTATCGAGATCCCTTAGACCTAGCCAGTGCAACATTACCTGAAATTGCAAAGACGTGAGTATAAACAATACTCAGTGAGGAAATATGTATGCTACACACTCACGTACCCAAATAATAATAATGTATGAAATTGAATATAAATAAGGCTATGCTATCATGTCATGCTATCAATCTCATCAATATAAACCCAATGTCCACCCAAGGATAGCAATCTCATCAATGTGACCACAATGTCCACCCCAAGGATACCTTTATGGAATGGGCTGTCAAACATCATGATCTCTTAAGGGACATAGGCCACGACTTTCAAGTGGGCGATCTCCATACAACATAGATAATCTACCTCACCCTGCGTCCCTTCACCACTCTGGTGATTAAGCTAGCTCTAAGGTGATCAGTATACGACTTACCAAGTTAGTACCTGCCTAAGCAGGGCTCACAAGTATCTAACCCTGTGTAATCCATCTTACTAAGTCAATACCATCCGCTTAGGTTGATGAGTATCTAGCCCTGCACAATGCGTCTTACTAAGATAGTACTACCTGCTTAGGCTCACGAGTATCTGACCTTGCCTAATCAGTCTTACTAAGTCAGTACTATCCGCATAGGCTCATGAGTATCTAACCCTATGCAATGAGTCTTACTAAGTTAGTACCGCCTGCTTAGGTACATGAGTATCTGACATTGCGCGAACTGTACACCATGTGTACAAAATAGTTGTGAGAGCGACCTACAACACGAAACATGTGAAGGCTGTAACGACCCGCCCTTTTTCACTCGTCACAAATCAGAGTGTATATATAATTTGTTTTATGATGAGTGAGAGAGAGCAGGAACATCACGACTCGAGGTAAGTTTGAGTTTTCAAAATCCAACCCTTAAGTGGCCACCTTTACGTGTGCGTGGACCAAGTCCACTAAGACATTTCACACGTTTTTCTGAGTACATTGCGGAATTATATATATGAATAAGATACAATCCATTTTCATGTCATTATTAAGCAAGGAAGCCAATCACCATATAATTAACTGAAACATAAATATCATCAAGCCATAGCAAAATAATTCTAAGTTATTACAATAAAAAATATCAGTCATCTCAATCCATTTCTCAAAATCAGTATAAGTGATATAAACATAAATTTGTCCAAGCTCCTACGCTTGACTCCCTTCATGTCCCATGTCCTTGTCATTCCCTGTTTCATCATCTATAGAGTAGAAGTAGGGCATCCGTCAACATGCCCAGTAGGAATTTCAAGTAGGGTTATGGTACACATGGGATCGATATAAAAATCAAGATGGAAATATCATATCATATTTGCAAAACATCTCATAAGTAGTAAAAACAATGCATGATATCCATATCATAATCAGGCTTACTTATGCATCATGCCATGGGTGTCAATGCCAAATGATCACTCACCCAATTTCCATATCCAATCACATCATATATAATAGTTTCCTTGATAAATTACAATATCAAGGTGTTCCCTTGGCCAATTAAGTCCGCAGTGTTTTGTAACGGTACCACTAGGTCACTGTTATACCTCCCCACATGTGTTAATCGGAATTACCGATGGAGTGTGGAGTCCTCCCTCTGTGCAGGGTTTCGAGACTGTTTACCCAGGAGCTCTTTGGCACAAATTACGCCGTACCCATTCCTAGCAATCCCGAACAAGGCCAACATATCAATAGTTCACATAGCTTCATACAAGCTAGTCTCAAGCCCAAATCATGTCCAGACCTCTCATAACTTGGCTTCCTGGTCCCATATATTCCCTCCCATGCCATGCATGAGATAATGAATGCAAGAATGCCATTTCATATAAAATTACATAATATCATTGAAAATCAGTTCATAAACATATACCATTCGTTTAACCAAAGTAAATCATCATGTTTGGAATAAAAGCCAGTAACATATATATATATATAATCCATAGCATCTCAATAAGGTACGAATCCTACCAACGTCCGATATATGGTCGTTTTCTGTTTTTGCAAGAATAAAACTACGATCGTGTGAAAGCGAACCGAACCTCTTTACCTTATCAAATTCAACCATATATATATATATATATATATATATATATATATATATATATATATATATATATATCAATTTGATTATCCATTTAATTTCCATCACCCTTTACATCTTACTGGATAAACAGAGGTATCTGGAAAATTAACTGAATATAAAGCATTATATTTCAGTCGACTGAATCAGGGATTCAGTCAACTAAATCATACCCAGTCACTACCTCTGCCTTACATGCAAACTTTCAGTCGACTGAATAATAATATTCAGTCTGCTGAAACACAATTCGGTACTGTATAAACTTGACCCTAACCTTTCAGTCGGCTGAATTATAGATTCAGTCGTCTAACTTTGGGTCAAACCCTCTGTGTTCTTAGTCAATACACGTTCAGTCGATTGAATCACATATTCAGTCGGCTGACTTTGGATCTGATTATTTATGTGTTCAGCCAGTATACAGTCAGTCGGCTGAATCATCAACCAACTGTTTACGTGTTTGGTAAGTATACCTTCAGTCGATTGAATCATAGATCTTGTCGGCTGAAATACACTAGATCCCTTACTTGTTTGGTACGTCTATGTTCAGTCGACTGAATCCTAGATTCAGTCGGTTGAAATACCAATAGACCCCATATATTCTTAGCCAGTCCATGTTCAGTCGACTGAATCATAAGATTCAGTTGGCTGAAACTCCCAGATAACTCTTGTCTGTTTGGCCAGCACCAATTCAGTCGACTGAATCCTGAGATTCATTCAACTGACTCTTTTTCGGCCCTTTTTGTTTGCTTATTTTGTAAAGTCCTTCTCCATGAAATCCATTCCTTATCATTTTAAACATGTATTTCATCTTCCATACATCTTTTAGTGAATTTACCCTACCCACTAGTCAAGGCTAGGGTGTTTTCATAGTCCATCCAACCTTTGTACCCTTATAATATAGTTTTGGATTCATTCCTTTGGTTGTTTGTTTCAACCGATAATCATTCCTTGAATGGGTTTCCAATTCCATGGCCTTATAACCATTTAGCCATCCATTCCAATCAGCTATGGAACCCATAGGATCGGCCACACCATGGCCAAATCTATGGTTTCCTTTAGTCTTAATCCCATATTATTTTAAACTTTAAACATACCTTCTTTCCCGTCTCCTTCTTTTCTTTTTTGTCTATTCTTTCCTTCCTTAATCTTTCTTCTTCCTTCCTTGTTCTACAATTTCTCCAAGTACAAAGTTGTAGGTGGGAGAGAGAGAAGAGAAGAAGAAACTCTTGTGTACAAGAAATGGAGTGATCGGCCAAGGGGTGTGGAGTGCCCCTTTGTTGGTATCTGTTAAGTTACAACCTCATCTCTTCAACTTCCCTCATTATGTTTTTGTCTAACCTATTGCTTAACCAAGGAGACTCTTGGATTTAACCAAGGAGACTCCTTGACTTCCATCGAGTCCATTGATTCATGACCATTGAGATGAAGACTCTCCATCTTCTCAACTCATGCCAACTCAACTCAAACACTTAATTCATTTGAACTACTCATGGTTGACCAAGTCAACCATGACATGGCCGACCATGCGCCACATGGCATTCGGGTCCCACCTTGGCCATGTCACTCGATGATGTGGCCTCTTTGTCTACTAGACTTCCATGTGATGACATGCATGCCACATGGCAATGCCACATCACCCACACGCTACGTCACTTGATGAGGTGGATTTTATGCATTGGATTTTAATTAGGTAGTTGACCCATTTAGTTTTTATCCATTTACTTTAACCTTAACCAATTACTTTAAAATTAGTTCACTATGACCCATTGGGTCCTAATTGGGTTATTGACCCATTTCTTAGACTTACCCAATTACTTTAAAATTTAGCTCATCCATAATCCATTGGATTTTAATTGGGTAATTGACCCATTTATTTTACACATCTAAGGTACATTTCAATTATTTAATCTCAAATTTATTTAATTTGCAATTCAAATGGACCAATCCAATATATTTATAATCTAAGGAAATCCGGGGTGTTATAATATTGCCCTCTTTTTAAAATTTTTGTCCCGAAAATCGAGCGAAGTAGGGTTTTAAACAAATTACACAAATAGCTTAGGATGAGTTGCTCTCATTTCTGACTCAAGTTCCCAGGTGGCTTCCTCATTACCATGTCGGTCCCATACCACCTTGACGAACGGAATTTCTCGGTTTCGCAACACCCTTTGTTCTGTCTCAATCACTCGAGCAGGCCTCTCGACGTAAGATACGTCGCTTTGCACCTCTATGTCTTGCACATTCAGCAGGTGCGATGGGTCAGGGTTGTACTTCCTCAACATAGAAACATGAAATACATCGTGTAGTACTGACAACTGTGCAGGGAGTATCAGTCGATAGGCCACTTCCCCCATCCTCTCATGAATTGGAAAGGGTCCCACAAATCTGGGTGACAGCTTCCCTTTCTTTCCAAATCTCATGTGTCCCTTTAGTGGCGAGACCTTCAAGAACACTAAGTCTCCTACTTCAAACTCAAGAATCTTCTCCTTTTGTCAGCATAGCTCTTCTGATGACTCTGCACTGTGAGCACATGTTGTCGTATCACCTTGATCTGTTCCGTGGTCTTTGCAACTAGATCAGGTCCAATAAGTACATGCTCACCAGCCTCTGTCCAACATACTGGAGATCTACAGGGTCTACCATACAATGTCTCAAATGGAGCCATCTTGAGGCTTGCATGGTAACTGTTGCTGTATGAGAACTCAACCAGTGGTAGATGATCTTCCCAACCACCCTTGAAGTCCAACATGCAAGCACTCAGCATATCCTCCAATGTTTGTATGGTGCGTTCCGACTGATGTCGGTTTATGGATGGAAAGCTGTGCTGATTAATAAACTTGTTCCCATATCCGATTGCATGCTCTGCCACACTCTGCCAGTGAATCGGCCATCACTATCGGACACAGTAGTCCTGGGTATACCATGTATCTTGATGATGTCTTTGATATATCGCCATCTCAAAGTTTCAGACGAGCCTGTCATCTTGATTGGGAGAAAATGTTCAGACTTGGTCAGACAATCCACCACAACCCAAATTGCATCATTACCCTTTGAAGACCTTGGCATTCCTGTCACAAAGTCTGGAGATATGTTCCCATTTCCATTCGGGTACAGGTAGAGGTTTGAGTAGTCCTAGTGGCTTCTAATGTTCTATCTTAAGTTGTTGACAAGTAAGGCAGTGAGAGACAAAGTCAGCTACATCTCTTTTGAGTCCATGTCACCAATAATGTCTCTTCAGGTCGTGGTACATTTTGGTGCTACCCGGATGAATAAAGAGTTTTGCTTGATGAGCTTCGATCAATAGCTCTCTTCTGCAGCTTTGAGGCACATATGTCCTGCCTTGGAATGAGAGACCTTGTCCAGGTCATAATTCCCATTCAGGTATGACCTCTCGAGTCGACATTTTGGCCATATTTCTGCCATTTCAGGATCTGTCCGCTGTTCTTGCTCAATCTTGGAAACCATACTAGACTGTACAATTAGATTATACATGCTCCACGATCTTTCATGTACAAATTAAATTCTCGGATGGTCGTCAACATTTCCCATTCTTTCATAAGTAGACTAGACACAGTTGCATGTGACATGCAACTGAGGGCATCTGCCACTTTGTTCGCCTTGCCAGGGTGATATCGCAATGCAAATTCATAATCTTGCAGGTACTCCATCCATATGTGCTGTCTCAAGTTGAGTTCCTTCTGATCGAACAGATACTTTAAGCTCTTATGATCAGAAAATACTTCAAATTTCTCACCATATAGATAGTGTCTCCAGCTTTTGAGAGCGAAGACCACTGTAGCTAATTCCAGATCATGAGTGGGATAGTTGCATTCATGAATCTTCAATTGCCTCGAACCGTATGCCACTACATGATGACTTTGAGTGAGAGAGCACCCAAGTCCCTCTCCTGAAGCATCACAATATATTCATATCCCTTGCCTCTTTTGGGCAAAATCAAAATAGGAGCGGTGGTAAGCTTCTGTTTCAGGCTATTCAAATTTGACTCCTTTCTGAGTTAGTCGGGTGAGTAGAGCCGCAATCTTAGAATAGTTCATAATAAACTTCCGATACTAGCCAGACAGTCACAGAGAGCTGCGGATTTCCATCACATTCTTCGGAGCTTTCTAGTCTCTAACCGCTACTACTTTAGCCGGGTCCACGGCTATTCCTTCTGCTGATATGACATGTCGTAAGAAGTTGACCTCAAATAGCCAGAACTCGCACTTGCTTGCTTTGGCATATAACTGATTCTTCTTCAGGGTATCCAGGACTATCCTTAGATGTTCAACATGCTCCTCTCGACTAGTGGAATAAATCTGGATATTATCAATGAAAACAATTACTAACTTATCCAGATAAGGATGAAAGATTTTGTTCATTAAGTCCATGAATACAGCTGGTGCATTGGTGAGTCCAAAAGGCATGGCCACATATTCATACAGTCCATACCGAGTTCTGAAAGCTGTCTTTTCAATGTTCTCATCCCTGACAAAAATTTGATGGTAGCCTGACATCAGATCAATCTTGGAGAAATGGCTAGAGCCTCTGAGTTGATCGAACAAATCATCAATTCTGGGTAGAGGGTACTTGTTCCTGACCGTCCGTCAACTGATTCAACTTCCTGTAATCCACAAACATCAGAAGAGTATCATCCTTCTTCTTTACAAATAATACCGGTGCTCCCCAGGATGAGGTGTTGTGCAGGATGCATCCTAGTCTGAGTAACTCATCAATCTGTTTCTTCAACTCAGACATTTCTGTTGGTGTCATCCCGTAATGCGGCAATGATACAGGAGTAGTACCAGGATAAAGTTTGATCTCGAAGTCAATCTCCTTTTTTGGAGGCAAACTAGGGAGTTCTGCCTGGAATACCTCTGCGTAGTCTTTCACTACCACAGGTAGTTCAGCCATCGACGCCTTGTCTAATCTAATGTTGTTGAATACAAGATGGTTCATTTCTTCATGTAGTCTCCTGGTCATAGGAGTGCTCTGTCTGTCGGCATTTACCACGTATCGTTTTCCCTGGGGTGACCAAAATGTCACTCTACGAAGATGACAGTCAATGCTGGCCTGAAAGGTAGCCAACCAATCCATGCCAAATATGATGTCGTATTCTATCATCTTGAGTACCAGATAGTTGAATTTAAATCTGAACCCAGCAAGTTCATTGTCTACGGAAGTGTAGATCAGACCCAGTGATGTGTCTCCAATTAGGAATACAATAATAAGTGCAGTGGACAATTGTTGTACTAAAGTACCAGTAGCAGATATGAAGGTAGCATATATAAAGGAGTGGGATGCTCCTGAATCAAATAATGCGAAAGCATAAGAACTACCAACTACTGCCATACCTTGAATCACCGAGTGATCCACTGTCTTTGGAGGAGAAACCAAAGTATATAGCCATCCAGATCCTGTCGGAATGGGTGCCCGTCCTGTCTGGTTATGTGCTCTGGATGCTTGTCACTGAGCTGGTCGAACTGGAGGACCGAAAAAACCCCTAGAATGAGGAGGTCAATTGTTCTGCGGACACTTGTAAGTGCCCCGGTTCGTCCGAGTCACCCTTATTGTCAATTACGTGACTCAGGCCTTGGATGTATAAGAAGATCTACTATGAAGTTGAAGCGTCTACACCGAATACGGTATTGGCACACATGCAGTTTGCCAAGGCCTCGAGGCCAGTTGTGCTGAGTTGAGCTAAGTCCAGCTGACCCTGTGTCTTGCTGACTACTTAGTCTCCTACAGATTTACGAAGTTAAAATCTGTGACCTTTTAATTGAGAGTTAATTATGGTAAATTGATTGGAAGTTAATTATGGTAAAAGAATTTATCCACATGGTAAGATGCTGCCACCTCACTTAAAGTTTGAATTTGAATACTGTTGGGGAGCTGTCCATGACAAGTATGGAAAGGCTCCTCCTTGAGTTGTAAACCATTTTACAATCTTCCCATCTAATCCTTGATTGATAGCTGAGATAAAGCTAATGCAAATCATGCACGGTGGATATGAGGTGGCTGGATTCTGATTGGACAGATTAACTTGCACATATGTGCTGTCCTTACAGACTTACCGCTGGCGAGGACCTCATTGGAAGCCACGAGGCCTCGTGGGCGTGACTTACTACAAAAATGCAAACTGTCTTATAAAATAACAGTAAGCCTTTTGTAAGATGGACTGAATACAGAGAGAAAAACAGGAAAAATATCATAGTGTGTCAGATCAATCAGCCTTCCCTCTTTGCACCTTCTTCATCATATTCCTTAGTGAATGTTTGGGTAATCATTACCCCAATCATGATGAAGAGTATGGTGTTCATATAGGACTATAAAACCAGTCATACCCAAGTCCTACTGCTGTGCCAATGAATACTTTGATGATGCTAATTTGATTGAAAGGAGCACACAGATTCAGTAAAGAAGAAAGAGCTTAAAGGAAAACAATTAAGGCCCAAGGCAAGTATTTCTTCTTCGTTTTATTTCAAACATTATAAAGTGGATTAGAACAGTGTGTTCGAACCACTCTAAAAAATAGGTGTAGAGGATTAGACCGATTGGGTTGAACCTCTATAAAAAACTAAGTTGTACTATTTGGGTGTGAGACCCATACATAGTATATTTGGGATAGCCTTAGAGAGGGTGAGTCCAACAGTGGATGTAGGTTCAGGTGAACCGAACCACTATATATCGTTGTGCATGTGTGGTTTGCATTAATGGTTTGATTCATTTGTTTATCACTTGCACACACATTTATTCCGCTGCACATATTGTTAAATCTGATTTATATTTTAAAGGGAACTAAAATTGAAAACCAACATATTCACCCCCCTTTAAGTCGTGCATACTTCTGGTAATGGAATTTCAACACTCCCTCTTGAAATGGCCCTGCTGGCCACACTGAAAACAGGTGCTAACACCTCGAGGAACCTGAGAGACTGGTCCTGATGTGGAGGGCTAATTAGGACGAAAACCTACAGTGGAAATAGTAGAGGCTGAGGGTCTCCCAAGGTTGGGTCTGAATCTCTTGTGAGAGTGGAAATTAATTCCCCCAGTCTGACCTCGTCTGTTATCCACAAACCTAACTGTCTCTGTCAGCTCTTGTTCGGCTATGCTAGCTCGACCGACCACCTCTGCCAAAGTAGCTAACTTGAAGATAGTGACTTTGGCTCTTAGGTTAGGTAGCAGGCCTCGTTCAAACTTCTGGGCTTTCTTGTATTCCGTGTCCACCATGTATAGAGCATAACATGATAGACGGAGGAACTCTTGATAATAGTCTACAACAGTCATGGTGCCCTGGACCAACGATATGAACGCTTGTGTCTGGCGCTCCTTCTCTTCCTATGGGAAGTAATGATCTAGAAACATTCCAGCGAACTGGTCCTAAGTCATCTCGGTCCTATCCTCCGCTGGAATCTGTGCTTGTTGATGCTCTAGGACTCTCCACCATTTGCCAGCGTCGTCTATCAATTGTGATGTAACCAGCAATATTCTATCCTCATCACTAGTGATCTTGAGCAGCTTCAAAATCTTTGTAATATTCTCAATCCAATTCTACGCTCCTGCGAGTCCCTCTTTCCCTTTGAAATAAAGGGGACGTTACTGTTGGAAATCTCTGACCATATTTCGGTCCTGGGATTCATTGGAGGTTGTACCTCCATTGCCGTTCTTGTGTTGCTGTAGAACGGACGTGACCACTACTTGTACTAGGCTCTGTAAATTAGGAGTTACTTCAGGAATGTTCGCACTGCCCTGTCCCTCATCTTCCTGATGTGGGTTCTGTCGGGTATTTCTTCTTCTTGGTGGCATTTTCCTAAGTCATTGAAACATTGGTTGACTTAGTTTTCTCGTAAGATCTCATGTTTACATACTTGGGGAAATTGCCTAATCATCATCTTGTATTTCTTGTTTTGAGGAAATTTTCCTATGTCATATAATGTTTCTCATTTTGGGGAAAAATCATGATATTTCTTGTTCGGGGGAGATGCGTCCTTTTTCTCTATGTTTGATAAATCCACAATTTATAGTGAGTGTCCTTCCCTTGCTGTTATTTTCCTCATCAAGTGTTGTTCTCAGATTGAATGCTTACAGTCTGATTCTCATCAAAGTAAATTAATTCGGCCCTCGTCCAGCAGACTCCGAAGAGTCGGTCAGTTGGGATTTTTATCTTGTCAGTGAGACATGATACCGTATTAATCATACTTTGTGAGATTCAACACTTCCGATTTTGCTCTGATACCAACTGTAACGCCTTGCCCTTTTTCATTCGTCACAAATCAAAGTATATATATGTAACGCCCCGCCCTTTTCCAACCTTCCGAAAATCAGAGTCTAAAAATTTCTTTTTATAATAAGTAAAGTGAGAGAGTGGGGAGCGTCACGACGCGAGCTAAGTCCAGACTTCCAAAGTCCGACTCTTAACTGGCCACCCATGTGTGCATGGACTAAGACCATGAAAATCGATCCACACATGGAACTAAATAAATCATGCAGAATAAACATAATTGATTGCGGAATAAATCAAATATGCGGACTTATAATCAATCCTCAGACTGCTCCATTCTCAGATAGCAATGTACAAGTCATATTTACTTAAAACTAAACCTTCATTCAAACTTAAATCAAACCATAGCAGTTATCTACATTAATACATATCCATGAAGTTTGTCCAAATAACAATAAATAATAATAATCCATTCCAACACCCAAGCTCCTATGCTTGGCTTCCTTCGCGATCCTCAACCTTTTCTTTTCCCTTTCCTTTTCCTGCATCATCCTCTAAGGATAGAATTAGGGCGTTAGATCAACGCACCCAGTAGATTTTCCTATCAGGGCTACCACATGGTTAGTATATAAAAACATGCATATATCATAATATATGGTCATCAAAAACATATAAATCAATGCTATGTATGTATGCAAATGTAATGAGTCCCACCCATCATAAGTATACATAGCTATCACTTGACGGGACTCTCACGTCAAGGTAATCCACAGTACTCCTCATTTCCTATGGATAGGATTCTCATCATTAAGTTATTCCTCCTGGCGGGACTCTCATCTCCTAAGGAGGCCCCACAGATGCATCACGGGCATACCGACGGAGTGTGGGCCCCGGTTTCCATAATCATCACCCTATGCCATGCATTAGATGTCAATGAATATATGTCATTTGTAAATATATCTCAACATTCAAAACCCATTTGAAACATAAAACAATAACAACATTACTCATAAAAACCATGATAAAATCCAATATAACAGTGGTTACAAGTAGGTAGGAAACCTACAGAAAGTTCTCTTAAATGTCCGTTCTTTCTTAAGCGTCACCCGTTCACGACTCGCGTGCCGTTCAAGTCCCGTTACCTTGTTCATATAACGGCATGTTAATTAACATAACCTTTTGATTTCTTACTAAGTCTTGATCTCATAAACCATCTTGTGGGGTTCGGCCATACCCCATGGCCGAACCTCACCCACTTTGGATTTGATCTTCCTTTTCATTTGATCAATACCACCTATATAACTTACATAAACACCTTATATTAAATAATATACCTTGGTAGGGTTCAGCCATACAGCATGGCCGAACCATACCACTTTGGTTTGACCCCTCTTTCAAGTCCTTTAATCAATCCCTTCATATTTACAAATTGACTTGTATTTACGGTTTTGCCATTGGACTCAACCCATATTTAATCTTGCTTAATAACCAAGATCTATAAAATCCACCTTAGTGGGGTTCGGCCATCTCACCAATCCAAATTGGGTCTCATTTCAATCCTTCATACTTAACTAGCCCTTAATCTTTCATCATCTTTATGGCTCCACAAATACTTAAGTCCATTAGCATCACTCCATGGGGTTCGGCCATATGTGGTTCGTTATTTCAACCTATTAACATATTACAAATCCATTTAAGATATTCATATCATTCCATAATTTTTATCCTTCAAAACCCCCAAACATGACCTTTGACACTTTCTATGGGGTTCGGCCATACCCATGGCCGAACCATATATATCACCCTTGGTTTTTTTATCCATTAATCATGCTTCACCATATGGTCATAACATAGACTCTTTAAAAACATTACAAAACCAACAATAATTTTTAATCATATGCTTGAATCCAAATACCCATTCAAGGGTCCATGGGGTTCAGCCATACACATGGCCTAACCCTATGGTTCTCTTGAGTCAATCCTCCCATTCTTTGTGTATGGTTCATATTCAACCTTTTAACCATAATTATGATATGGTTTAGCTATCCAAAGGCCAACCTAAACATCAATTTTTTTATTCCAAATAAAACACTTAAAAACTCTCATATATTGGTATGGTTTTTATCTCTCCAAAAACCATACAAAATCATCAAATCCTTTCATGGGGTTCGGCCATCCAAAGTGGCCGAACCCTGTGATCCAAGTTTCTATCCTTTTTAAACCTCATCATCATAATTTAAACCATTGATAAATTCGGCTATAACATGACCAAATCATGACATTCAAATCCATGATTTAAAACCCTTTAATTTACATCTTATGTCTAATTAAAACATCTAGAAATCTCCATAATATTGCATGGTTTTTAACTTTCAAAAACCATCAACAATAACCAAACCGTTTCATGGGGTTCGGCCATCCAAAGTGGCCGAACCCTATGATCCACTTCCTACCCTTTTTACACACCAAAATCCAGGGTTTAACCTTTGATAGATTCGGCCATACCATGGCCAAATCATGTTCCATTTAACCAACTTATTATACAAAATTCCATGGAGTACTTACCAATTCTCTAAGCCTCTCTTCTTGCCTTTGATCCTTACTTCCTATCTTCTTTAGCCTCCCTCCTTTTGCTGATTATGTGCTTGATCAATGGTGAAAACACCAAAGGATGATTCAGCCAAGGAGGTAGGTTTTGAGAGAGAGGGAGAGAGATGAAGTTTTAAGGTTCCTTTGTGATGGAAATCGGCCAAATGATGGTGTGCCTCCCTTTTGTTAATCAGCCACCATAACCTCTCATTAACCCTCATAAATGTTGGTCTAACCAAGGAGTCTTTTGATACCAACCAAGGCATCCCTTGGCACTCCCAATGTTGGGCTTTGGATTTCCATCATGAGATGGAAACCCTCCATATTCCCAATTCAAAACTTATCCCATTCCATTTAATTTCATGCATGGAAAACTACTCCTCATGCCACCAATGTGTGGGACTTGTCTTTGTGATGTTAAGACTAAGGCAACTCCTCACCTCCCCATTTGACTCAATGGATTTCAAGGTCTCTTTGGTTTCCAACTTAACTCATCCAACTCATTAGCTCAACTCATCCCATTTAATGCCATTGATTTAATGCACTTGAGTCAACTCCATTGTTTGATTCAAATCCAACTCACTTCAGCCCTAACTCAACCTGATTTAACTCACCCTTTGAGCTCACTTGAGGGTCCACACGGTCAACATGGTCAACATGGTCAACTCGACCCATTGGGTCCCAACTTAGCTTATTGATCCAATTTGATGCCATGACCCATTTATGGGTGGTTTACCCATTTAAATGTGGTTTACACATTTGCATCAAGTCTACCCATTTATCCTCCATTTAATTCCAAATCAATTCAGCCTAACCCAATTAAAATTGGGCTCACCCAATGGTCAAATAAGTCCATCATGACCCCATTGGGTCCCAATTGGGTCCTTTGACCCAAATAACCATCTTGACCCAATTAGATGTACATTACCCATCTAATCTAATTTGATCCTTATAATATGCACATTGGGTCTTAATTTGAACAATGGGCCCCACCATTTTCTTATCTACGATCACATCTTTTTAATTTACCATTCCAATGGCATTTTCATAAATATTGATATCTTTGAAAAATCGGGGTGTTACAATATATGTATTATTATGATGAGTGAGAGAGAGTGGCAAAGTCACGACGCGAGTTAAGTTCGAGTTTCCAAAACCCGACCCTTAACTGGCCACCTCTACGTGTGCGTGGACCAAGTCCAATAAGACATTTCACACGCTTTTCTGAGTACATTGAGGAATTATATATATGAATAAGATACAATCCATTTTCAAGTCATTATTAAGCAAGGAAGCCAATCACCATATAATTAACTAACACTTAAATATCATCAAACCATAGCAAAATAGTTCTAAGTTTTACAATCCAAAATATCAGTCCTCCCAATACATCTCTCAAAATCAACATAACTAATATAAACATAAATCTGTCCAAGCTCCTACGCTTGACTCCCTTCATGTCCCATGTCTTTGTCATTCCCTGTTCCATCATCTATAGAGTAGAAGTAGGGCATCAATCAACATGCCCAGTAGGAATTCCAAGTAGGGTTATGGTACACATAGGATCAATATAAAAATCAAGATAGAAGTATCATATCATATTTGTAAAACATCTTATAAGTAGTAAAATAGTGCATGATATCCAATTTACATATCCAATCACATCATATATAATAGTTTCCTTGATAAATCACCATATCAAGGTATTCCCTTGGCCAATTACGTCCGCAGTATTTTGTGATGGCACCACCAGGTCACTGTTATACCTCCCCACATATATTAATCGGAATTACCAATGGAGTGTGGACTCCTCCCTCTGCGCAGGGTTTCGGGACTGTTTGCCCAGAAGCTCTTTGGCCCAAATTAAGCCGTACCCATTCCTAGCAATGTAACACCCCGATTTTTCAAGGATACCAATATTTACAAAAATGCCATTGGAATGGTGAATAAAAAAGATATGATCGTAGATGAGAAAATGGTGGGCCCATTGTTCAAATTAAGACCCAATGTACATGTTATAAGGATCAAATTAAATTAAATGGGTAATGTACATCTAATTGGGTCAAGGTGGTTATTTGGGTCAAGGGACCCAATTGGGACCCAATGGGTCATGGTAGACTTATTTGACCATTGGGTGAGCTCAATTCGAATTGGGTTAGGCTAAATGGAATGTGAGTGCAATATAGGATAAATGGGTAAGCTATGTACAAATGGGTAAAACCCATTTAAATGGACAATGGTCACTCAAATGGGTCATGGTGCTTAATTGGGTCAAGAGGTTCAAATGGGACCCAATGGGTCGAGTTGACCATGTTGACCAGGTTGACCGAGTGGACCATCAAGTGAACTAAAAGAGTTGAGTTAAATCATGTTGAGTTGGGCCTGAAGTGAGTTGGATTTGAATCAAACAATGGAGTTGACTCAAGTGCATTAAATGAGTGGCATTAAATGGGGTGAGTTGAGCTAATGAGTTGGGTGAGTTAAATTGGAAACCAAAGAGACCATTAATTCAAGTGAGTCAAGTGGGAGGTGAGGAGTTGCCTTGATCTCAAACACCACAAAGACAAGTCCCACATGTTGGTGTCTTGGGAGTAATGTTTCATGCATGAAATTCAATGAGATGGGATAAGTTTTGCATTGGGAACTTGGAGGGTTTCCATCTCATCATGGAAACCCAAAGCCCAACGTTGGGGAGATGAAAGGTTTACTTGAGCTTAGGCCAAGTGTCCCATAGTTAAGCTATGGGACTCCTTGGTTAAATCAATATTCATGAGGGTTAATGAGAGGTTATGGTGGTTGTTTTACAAAAAAAGATACACACCATCATTTTGCCGAATTCCATCTCAAGAACTTTGAGATTTCCATCTCTTTTCCTCTCTCAAAACCTACCTCCTTGGCTGAACCAGCCTTTGGTATTTTCACCATTGATCAAGCACATAATCGGCTAAAGGATTAAGGGAGCAAGAAGGAAGAAAGCAAGGATCAAAGGCAAGAAGAAAAGCTAAGAAAGATTGGTAAGTATTTCATGAAAATTGGTTAAATAAATGGGTTAAAGGGAGCATGATTTGGCCATGGTTTGACCGAATCTATCAAGGGTTTAAACATGGAAGATGATGTTTAAAAAGAGTAGAAAACATGGATCATAGGGTTCGGCCACTTTGGATGGCCGAACCCCATGAAATAATTTGGTTATTTGTATGGGTTTTAAAGGACAAAAACCATACAATGATTTAAGGTTTTAAGTTGTTTAATATGGACATATGATGGATGTTTTGGGTTGGCCATTGAATGACTGAACCATAGTATGATTATGGTTAAAATGTTGGGTGTTAAACCATGAATAATTATGGGAAGGATTGAGTCAAGAGAACCATAGGGTTCGGCCATGTATATGACCAAACCCCATGGACTATTTTTATGGGTTAATTGGAGTAAGATTATATTAGAAATTATTATTGGTTCTATGATGTTTTAAAGTGTAAATAGATGGAAATAAGGAACCATAGGGTTCGGCCATGTGTATGGCCGAACCCCATGGAGATATTTTGATGGATGTAAGTGTTTTTGGAACCATGAAGATGATGGAGAATATGGTTGAGTCTAAAAGGTTTAAAAGTGGATAAAGATGATGACCAAAATGTATGATGGAATCTCCTTTAAGAAGGTACCTTGCTGTGGATCAAAATGGTTGAAAAATATTCAAGGAAAATGAGGAAAATAACATCATGGGTTCGGCCATGGTGTATTGCCTAACCCCATGACCATTTTATGAGTCATTTTATGGGCTAAGTTTAGGTCTATGTATGTACTAAAATGAATGGGTATTAAGTTAAGGAAATGAATGGTGTATAGTGATTTCATGTCATGATTGATGAATCAATGATGGATCCATGTTTATGGATCAGTTATGGACATAGATGTGCATGAATGGAAAAAGTGTTTAACCATGGAAGAAGGAGTGGCAAAAATGTAAATATGGCCAAAAAATGAAGAACCATGGGTTCGGCCATGGTGTATGGCCGAACCACATGGGGGATGGTTGTGGACTTAGGGACTCTTAATAATGACCCTACGTGTTGGGTAAATGAATCAAAGGGTGGCTGATTTTAGACCCACAAGATTAAAAAGATCAAATTTAAGTGGCTCAGGTTCGACCATGGTGTATGGCCGAACCCCACAAGATGGTTTATGGGATCTAGACTTAATGAGAAATCAAAAGGTTATGTTATTAACTTGCTTGTTATATAAACAAGGTATCGGGACTCCTTGAACGGTGCACGAGTCGTGAACGGGTGACGGTTAAGAAGATCGGACTTTTCAGTGACTTTTAAGTAGGTTTCCTACCTCTTTGTGACCACATATTATATTGTTGTTTTATCTTGATTTATATGAGATATTTGTTAAAGTATTATGTTTCAAATGAGATTTGAATGTTAAGATTTATTTACAAATGGCATGTATCATGTATTCATTGACATCTCATGCATGGCATGGGGTGATGGATATGGAAACCGGAGCCCACACTCCGTTGAAATGTCCGTGATGCAACTGTGGGGCCTCCTTAGGTGATGAGAGTCCCGCCATGAGGAATATCTTGATGACGAGAGTCTTATCAAGATTAAACGAAAGAGCACTGTGGATTACCTTGACGATGAGAGTCACGTCAAGTGATGGCTATGTACAATTGTGATGGGTGGGACTCATTACATGTGCATACATACATAGCATTGTTTTATAAGTTTTTGATGATCATATAGTATGATATATGCATGTTTTTATACTAACCATGTGGTAGCCCTAATCAGAAGACCTACTGGGCGCGTTGATCTAACGCCCTATTTGTATCCTTAGTGGGCGACGCAGGCAAAGGAAAGGCAAAGGCCGAGGATCGCGAGGGAAGCCAAGTATAGGGCTTGGGTGTTCGAATGGAGTTTATTTATGGAGTTTATTTATTGACGTTTTGAATACATTTTTATGGACATGTAATAATGTAGATAACTGCTATGGTTTGATTTAAGTTTGAATGAATGTTGAGTTTAAAGTAATCATGACTGGTACTTTGCTATCTAAACAGTTTAGTTCCTCATATTTGACTTATTCCGCAAGTTTTATTTAGTACCATGTGTGGATCGGTTTTCATGGGCTTAGTCCATGCACACATGGGTGGCCAGTTAAGGGTCGGACTTTGGAAGTTCGGACTTAGCTCGCGTCGTGACGCTCCCCGCTCTCTTCCACTTTACTTTATTTATAAAAAAGAAATTAGACTCTAATTTTCGGAAGGGTGGAAAAGGGCGGGGCGTTACAAGCAATCCCGGACAATGCCAACATATCAATAGTTCACATAGCTTCATACAAGCTAGTCTCAAGCCCAAATCATGTCCGGACCGCTCATAACTTGGCTTGCTGGTCCCATATATTCCCTGCCATGCCATGCATGAGATAATGAATGTAAGAATGCCATTTCATATCAAATTACATAATATATATATATATATATATATAATCCATAGTGTCTCAATAAGGTACGAATCCTACCAATGTTCGATATACGGTCCTTTTCTGTTTTTACAAGAATAACGCTATGATCGTGTGAAAGCGAGCCGAACCTCTTTACCTTATCAAGTTCAACCATATATATATATATATATATATATATATATATATATATATATATATATATATATTTATCAATTTGATTATCCATTTAATTTCCATCAACCTTTACATCTTACTGGATAATCAGAGGTATCTGGAAAATTAACTGAATATAAAACATTATCATTTACTCGATTGGATCATACCCAGTCACTACCTCTGCTTTACATGCAAACTTTCAGTCGACTGAATGATAATATTCAGTCGGCTGAAACACAACTCGGTACTGTATAAACTTGACCCTAACCTTTCAGTAGGCTGAATCATAGATTCAGTCGGCTAACTTTGGGTCAAACCCGCTGTGTTCTCAGTCAATACACGTTCAGTCAATTAAATCACATATTCAGTCGACTGACTTTGGATCTGATTATTTATGTGTTCAGCCAGTATATAGGCAGTCGGCTGAATCATCAACCAACTGTTTACGTGTTTGGTAAGTACACCTTCAGTCGACTGAATCATAGATCTTATCGGCTGAAATACACCAGATCCCTTACTTGTTTGGTACGTCTATGTTCAGTCGACTGAACCCTAGATTCAGTCGGTTGAAATACCAATAGACCCCATATATTCTTAGCCAGTCCATGTTCAGTCGACTGAATCATAAGATTCAGTCGGCTGAAACTCCCAGATAACCCTTGTCTGTTCTGCCAGCACCAATTCAGTCGACTGAATCCTGAGATTCATTCGACTGACTCTTTTTCGGCCCTTTTTGTTTGCTTATTTTGTAAAGTCCTCCATGAAATCCATTCCTTATAATTTTAAACATGTATTTCATATTCCAAACATCTCTTAATGAATTTACCCTACCCACTAGTCAAGGCTAGGGTCTTTCATAACCCATCCAACCTTTGTACCCTTATAACATGGTTTTGGATTCATTCCTTTGGCTGTTTGTTTCAACGCATAATCATTCCTTGAATGGGTTTCCAATTCCATGGCCTTATAACCACTTGGCCATCCATTCCAACCAGCTATGGAACCCATAGGTTCGGCCACACCATGGCCAAATCTATGGTTTCCCATATTGTTTAAACTTTAAACATACCTTCTTTCCCGTCTCCTTCTTTTATTTTTTGTCTATTCTTTCCTTCCTTAATCCTTCTTCTTCCTTCCTTGCTCTACAATTTACAGAGGTGTAGGTGGGAGAGAGAGAAGAGAAGAAGAAACTCTTGTGTGCAAAAGATGGAGTGATCGGCCAAGGGGTGTGGAGTGCCCCTTGGTCATCTCTTCAACTTCCCTCATTATGTTTTTGTCTAACCTATGTGTCCCTTGGCTTAACCAAGGAGATTCTTGGATTTAACCAAGGAGAGTCCTTGACTTCCATTGAGTCCATTGATTCATGACCATTGAGATGAAGACTCTCCATCTTCTCAACTCAAGCCAACTCAACTCAAACACTTAATTCATTTGAACTCACTCATGGTTGACCAAGTCAACCACGACATGGCCGACCATGCACCACATGGCATTCGGGTCCCACCTTGGCCATGTTATTCGATGATGTGGCCTCCTTGTCTACTAGACTTCCATGTGATGACATGCATGCCACATCACCCACACGCCATCTCACTTGATGAGGTGGACTTTATGCATTAAATTTTAATTGGGTAGTTGACCCATTTACCTTTTATCCATTTACTTTAACCTTAACTAATTACTTTAAAATCTAGTTTACTGTGACCCACTGGGTCCTAATTGGGTTATTGACCCATTTCTTAGACTTACCCAATTACTTTAAAATTTAGCTCATCCATAATCCATTGGATCTTAGTTAGGTAACTGAACCATTTATTTTACACATCTAAGGTCCATTTCAATTATTTAATCTCAAATTTATTTAATTTGCAATTCAAATGGACCAATCCAATATATTTATAATCTAAGGAAATCTAGGGTGTTATAAGGGGCTACACTCCTCAACGACAACCACAAACAACCGTGAGAGCGACCTACAACGCGAAGCATGATAGGAGCTATAGTCCTCGACGGCAACCCTACAGGACTAAGTCACATATCGGGCGCCACCATTCCAATAGGGTTCTTTTAACAAAACCATTATCATGTCACACCAACCTCCTCTAGGGTGTGGGGACTCTTACTAGTGGGGCCCAAACAAGAAAAAGGTACATCATCAGGTGTTACTCTTTGGGTCTCATCCCAACACCAGTAACTCTCAATAATATCATGCATATTAACACGATATCCCATACTTACGTCCTATATAACCTCCTAGGCACATATCATTGAGTAATATAGAAAATGATCATATTCACAATTACATATGCAATATATATGTCATAGTCACATAATGACCATAATTTCACATTGATAGCAGCGTAGCACATCCCATTATGTTTCATACATTCAACATAATTATCACATTGGATTATTTTAGGGACATGGACTATATACCAACCCTTGAGATACACACATCGGGTTTATTTACACAGATTCTCAGTCCTTACAATTTATTCAACCTGTCTAATGGTGGTTTAACATCCTAAGTGCAATCACTCTCTTTTCACAACATAAACCCAATTAAATCCATCAATAAATCATCCTTCACAAGGGTCTCCAATAATTATCACAAATTTTCTATCATCATAACAAGACAATAGACATGCTACAAATCACATAATAGGGAATTATTAACATCTCATGCATAACATAGGGCACATCCATCCTATTTATCATACATTAAACACATCAATAACGCAGTACATTCCCTAAATCAATGAAATAGTACACATGCATTCATACAATATGTGTGTAGCAATCCTCACCTCAAAATCACGATGTCTCCGATTGATCTTCGTTTCATACCGCAACGGGTTAGGGATTCAAAGGCTCGAATCAATCAAAAAGAACATAATACATCCCTATTAGTTCATCAATTAGGCCAAATCAAAGCTTATATGCAAAACCCCCAAATCTAGACCCAAGATTTACCTCTAATCCAGATTAATCCCTTCAATCTAAGGGTAATCCTCAAATCTCCTCCAATGAATCATATGCAAAAATAGCATATACCTTTTTCCCTAATTTACTTCCTTGCCCATGGGTTCAAAACTCAATTTCAATTTAGATCTACACCCAAACAAGGTTTCATGACAAAATCCCCAATTACTTCTATGAATTTCTCTTCAAATAAGGCCTAAAAGCAATTACATACTCCATTCTCAACAGATCCCATAAAGATGTCATCAAATAAGAAGAAAGGGAAAGAGTAGGATCATAGATCTTACCTTTTGAGGAGAAGGAACAGTGCAAAGGGGTGCTCCAAGCGCAGGAAATCTGAATCCAAAGCCTTTAGTAGGTGAAAATCAATAGAAGGAATGTAGAGGAAGCAAGGGTTTGCTGTTAAAGAAGATGGATTGGCTGTTTGGAGGAGGAAGGAGGTTAAATAAGCCTAATTTCGTCCAAACACGAATTTATGACGGACTTAATATTTTAATAATTTTTTTTTTGGGTAGGGCCATACAATCCACCCCCCCATTAAAAGAAATTTTTCCTTCAAAATTCAATTACTCTAAGGCTCTAGGTTCTGTCCCAAATCTTACAAATCCTACAGGGCTTCATCTATAGGGCCCTCAAATATAAATCCATATATACACTGGTTGATGGTCTCTGTGGAATCAACGAAACAATGTCATCAACATGCTCAAATCATACGTGAGAAATGCAATAGGGCCTACACCATGGTTTTCATATTGCAGCTCATCACGTTACACACTATCTCATCACAAATAAACTTTACATCTCAAAGCAACTGTAAAGTCTATAAGTGGCTAAAAGACCCTATAATCCAACACAAATAATACAAAATCTGGGTACATCATCAAGGCACTCTATCGAAATAAGAGTCTCGAAGACTTCCATACAACAAACATCGAAGAGTCAGAGATACCTTAAACCCTATCACAAGCACGAGCGATCACCAACTCTCGACACTCTATGACCAATAACCTCGAGACTAAAACCTCTCCAATAAAAGATGCCATAGCCATACACATATTCATACCTGTAAACATCGATTATCACATAATTCTAAAAGTGTACGCAAGAGTGATTCTAAAGTTATCTCGGCTAGCTATTAGCTCAAACCTATCACCGGTTCTTCGTAGACAATCACTATCATCAAATGTAATCAAGCTCCTTGGCTCAAATTTCACTTATCAATGTAATCTATGCAAAATGGCTCAACACATATCCAATCTGGACAACACCGTGCAGTTCAGAATAGATGCCCTATTATGAACCATTATCTCATTGATGCACAATCTACTCAAGGTTTCCATCTAGTCTGTCATCTTCATGGGTATGAAATGGGCTGATTGGTCACACAATCCACAACCACCCAAAATAAAACTTTCGCCCCTAGGTGACCTTGATAAACTCGTCACAAAATCCATATTAATGTCATTTCATTTCCACTGAGACATTGGAAGGTTCTGTAATTCTCCACTCGGTCTTTGGCGCTCAGCCTTAACTTGCTGATATATAAGAAAATGGGGTACACATAGCTATATCTCGTTCCAAACATTTCCATCAAACTACCGTCGAATATCGTGATACATCTTAGTACGGCCTGGATGTACTGTAAAACAGAAATGATGAAACTGGTTAAGTACTTCATCTCTACACTGATCCATGGTAGGTACAAAAAATCGTTCTTGTAGTACTTTTGTCTCAAATAAGAAGCCAACGGGTTTACTTGCTGTGCTTTTATCACTTTTTCCACAAGCATAGGTTGCAAAAATAAATTCTGTATCCAACTGAACCACTGTGCTCGACCAACTGAAGAATATAATCTGTTGTTATCTCAAGCATCTTCCATTGACCAATCCCGTACTAGCCACTGTGGTCCAGGATTTTAGGCTCAATGCATCAGCCACTACATTAGCTTTACCAGGGTAATATGAGATTTAGAAATCATAATCTCAAAGAAACTTCATCCGCCAACACTGTAACGCCCCGCCCTTTTTCACTCGCCGAAAATCAGAGAATATTTTTCTTTTTTTAAAGAAGAGTGAGAGAGAGTGTGGAACGTCATGACGATAGCTAAGTTCGAGTTTCCAAAACTCGACCCTTAACTGGACACCTTTACGTGTGCGTGGATCAAGTCCAGTAAAACATTTCACACACTTAAGATTTCTTGCGGAATTATCATATGAATTAAATATCATCCATATACATAACATCATTAAGCAAGGAAGCTAATCACCATATAATTAACTAAAACTCAAATATCATCAAACCATAGCAAAATAAATCTAAGTTATTACAATCCAAAGTAACAGTCCTCCCAATACATCTTTCAAAATCAACATAAATAATATAATCCTATATCTATCCAAGCTCCTATGCCTGACTTCTTTCATGTCCCATATCTTTGTTATTTCCTGTTCCATCATCTATAGGGTAGAAGTAGGGCGTTAGTCAACACGCTCAGTAGGAATCCCAGATAGGATTATGTACACATAGGATCAATATCAAATCAAGATAAGTACATTACATCAAAACTGTAAAACATCTCATAGTACTAAAACAATTACTCATATCAAAATCATGCTAATGTGTGTGTCATGTCATGGGTGTTATATGCCAATGATCTCTCACCCAATTTCCATATCTAATCACAACACAAATCATATCAATAGTTTCCTTGATAAATAAAGCCATATCAAGGTGTTCCCTTGGCCATTTACGTCCGCAGTGTTTTGTGACGGCACCACCAGGTCACTGTTATACCTCCCCACATATGTAAATCGAAATTACCGATGGAGTATGGACTCCTCCCTTTGCGCAGGGTTTCGGGACTGTTTACCCGGGAGCTTTTTGGCCTAGACTACGCCGTACCCATTTCTAGCGATCTCGGACTGTAACGCCCGTCCCTTTTCACCGAAATATCAGAGTCTATTTTTTTTATAAAAGTGACAAAGGGCGCGGATGTCACGACGCGAGTTAAGTCTGAACTTCTAAAGCCAGGCCCTTAACTGGCCAGCCCTACGTGTGCGTTGAACGAAGTCCACGGAGAATACTCACACGTAGAAGTAGCTCACGGAATATTAAACCACGTGCGGAATTACAATAAAGACTGTCCCACAAATTTGAGATAGCATGGAAGATACATTCATTTAATTACCAAAATACCTCAACAACATAATATCCAAAATAAAATCCAAAACATAGCAATTAATCTAAAGTATTACATGTCGACGAGCTAAGCTATCAAATACATTTCCAAATTAAACTTGAATAAACTAAATAGTCTGTCTCCCCAAGCTCCTAAGCTTTGCTCCCATTTCGTCCTTCTGCTCCGCCGTCTCATGTGTCATCAGTTAGGGTAGAAGTAGGGCGTTAGACAACGCGCCCAGTAGGACTCCGAATAGGGCTAGCACATGGATTAGTAATAACAACCACATATGAAATCATATAAGGAAAACTATAAGATGAATGTCATGCCATGGGTGTCTGTGTTATGAATCCCACCCATCATCTTTACTATCATGATGCCATATCCCCCTTGACGGAAAAACCTCGTCAAGATATAACCAGTCACAAATCATCCCCTTGACGACAAAAACCTCGTCAAGATATAAACAGTCACAAATCATCCCCTTAACGGCAAAAGCCTCGTCAAGATATAAACAGTCACAAATCATCCCCTTGACGGCAAAAACCTCGTCAAGATATAAACAGTCACACATCATCGCCCTTGACGGCAAAGCCTTGTCAAGGTGTCCCCATGTTTGCTTCTCGGTCGCCCCGACGGATCATGAATTCTAGTTGTACCTTATGGTACCCTCTTGATGGATGAATCACATCAAGATATCCCCATGTTTGGTTCTCGGTCGCCCCGATGGAGCATGGTCACCGGTTATAGCCTATCAGGCTATCCCGATGGCTGCTTCTCGGTCGCCCCGACGGAGCATGGACTCCAGTTTCATTTCATCTTTCCTCTGTCATATCCCTCCCATGCCATGCATGAGATGTAGATGCCATATGCCATGTCATATATGTAACTGTAACGCCCCGGCCTTTTTCACCCGTTTTCCGAAAATCAGAGTCTATTTTTTTTTTTTTTTTAAATAGAAGAGTGAGAGAGGGCGCGGACGCCACGACGCGAGTTAAGTTCGAGCTTCTAAAGCCCGACCCTTAACTGGCCAACCCCACGCGTGCGCGGAACTAAGTCCACGAGAATGATTCACGCGTAGGAAGTAAGCTCGCGGATTATAGTTATTGCGGAACATGGTAATAGAGTCTATCCTACCGGTTTTTAGATAGAAGGGAAGATATAACATTGAATTTACCAAAATGCCCCTACGTTCATGATTGTATCACAAAATGCATCATCCATAAGTAACGTCCAAACCATCGCAGGAAATGTAAAATTATACAACCCGACAAGCTAAGCTACTTTAAAATTACATCACCAAAATGTAAAATATAATATAAACTAAGACTGCGCTTTCCAAGCTCCTAAGCTTGGCCTCCGGTATGTCCACCGCTTCCTGCCTCTCCTGCGTCATCAGCTAGGGTAGAAGTAGGGCGTTAGTCAACGCGCCCAGTAGGACTCCGAGTAGGGCTAGCACATGGATTAGTGATATACACATATCGATAACATAAAATACAACAAAATAAGTATGTGATGAATGCTATGTCATGGGTGCTTATGTCATGTGTCCCACCCATGATCCGTATGATCATACAATATCCTGTTCCCCATGTTTGCTTCTCGGTCGCCCCGACGGTGCATGGACTCCGGTTATCGAACTATCCCCATGTGTGATTCTCGGTCGCCCCGACGGAGCATGGACTCCGGTCATAGCCCTCAGGCTATCCCCATGTCTGATTCTCGGTCGCCCCGACGGAGCATGGACTCCGGTTTTATTATTTTCCTGCCCATGCCATGCATGAGATGTACGTGCATTATGCTATGTAGTATATAGATAAATCATAATTTTGATATACCATACATAGCCATATAATGCATAATATAAAAATATAATCCATAAGATTCATAGCTTGAAACTCATCATAAGAATAAAACATAATCATAAATAATTTAAAACACCATCACATATCCATCGCTTACAAAAAGGTAGGAATCCTAACCCTCATAATCACTAACCATGGGGTTCGGCCACCTTATATGGCCGAACCCTATGGTCCATGATTTCTTTAAAATATCATATTTCCAATATTTTGAGGCCACTTGGAATCATCTACATACCTCATAGTTTTCCTTACTTAACACCTTTAAAACTTACCAATTTTTCAATCATTTTAAAATCTTGAAATCCTCATAAAAATCATTAAGCATTCTCCAATATTCTAAACCATATAATCTCAATTAAATTAGCCATCATTCACCATGGGATTTGGCCATGCTACATGGCCGAACCCTATGGTCATCCATTCATTTAATCTTTCTCTCTCTAAGTTTATCCATTTCTTAATCTTATCTTTTGATGGATCTTAGATCCATGGCCCACAACATTTTTGGCCATGTTTAGTCTAAGAAATGGATTCCACATGCTATCTTTTAAAAAAAAACATAAACTCTTGTTTAAGAAAATCTTACCGCACCGACGACTCCTCCGGTCCTTCTTTCTTTTTCCTTAGCCCTTTCTCCTTCTTTCTCTTCTTGATGATCGGCTAGATGAGCTTGATCAATGGTGGGACATGCTTGGATTGGCTAAGATAGGGTTAGGTTGAGAGGGAAAGAGTATGAAAATGGGGAAGAAAATTCTTCAAGGATCTTGATCTTGGGGTGGCCCAAGACTTAATCTTTTCCTTCTCTTTTCTTCTTCTTTCTTCTAAGTTTTTTCTTCTAAGCTTTGTTCTCTTTTCCTTAGTGCAAGGGACGTTTTTTTTTGAGAGTGCAAGAGAGAGGGAGAGAGAGAGATGGAAAGGAGATGAGAATGAGATCAAACACATCTCATTTTGGTTGACCAAACTACACTCCACCATTATGGCTCCACCAACCAAAGTATGGGCTCCCTTGACCTTGGTGGTGGTGGTTGAGACCAAACCACCACCAAGCCAATGGTTTTGGTGTTTGCACAAGGGTGGTTTGAGTCTTTCAACCTTGACCATTTGACCCACTCATGGCTAGGTATGGGTCACCATGTTTGGAGTGGTGGTGGTTGGGATAAAACCACCACCCTAAATCCATGGTAATTTTGTGTTTTTTTCTTAGGTGGTTTGTGTTTCTTAGAGTGGTTTTGGTCTAGATAAAACCATCATTTGACTTCTTCCATTGACCCAAAATTGACCAATCTAATTAGTTTAATTAATTGGATCCTTTAGGTTAATTAATTCTTATCTAATTTAATTTCATTAATTTATTTCTCTAAGAAATCCACCCATGGTTGACCAAGTCAACCATGGTGGACGGCCCCCACCTATACCTACCCCACCCGCCACCTCACTTGATGAGGTGGAGGTGGGCCCCACTTGGCCATGTTATTGATTTTAACTTAAATCCTTTTCCAATAATTTTAATCAATTTAATTCACCTTAGTACACCTTAGTCCTCTCAATTTATCCATGGTTGACCAAGTCAACCATGGTTGGCCCCACTTTTCCTTGGTCCACACGCCACCTCAATGAGTGAGGTGGAGGTGGGCCCCATTGGCCATGTTGCCTTGGTCCATTGGGTCCCACATGGCTCTTTGACCCAAATTGACTATCTTGACTCAATTACTTACCATTGACCAATTAAATGAATTAATTCTAATTCATGGTTTATTGGGTAATCATTGGGCCCATGGCCCAATTAGATTCTCTCTTTGCCCACTTACTTTAGGGTTGGAACCGATTATTTTGATCCATTGGGCCCCACATGGCTATCGGCCCACTTTGACCATCGTTGACCCGATTAGTCCTCATTGACCCCTTTAATGGATTTCATCCAACCCATGGCCCAATTGGGCCATCCTTGGGCCATTGTCCCAAAATTTGGTCCATTTGGCATTCCAGTATGTTAAAATTCAAATTAAAATCAATAAATGTCAAATATATATTAATTAGAAAATTCGGGCTATTACAATAGAATCCTCTTTTGAAATTTTCGTCCCGAAAATTCGAGCGAAGTAGGGGTCCAAAATAACTCATGCGAAGAGCTCCGGATAGGCGGTTTTCATTTCCGACTCAAGTTCCCAGGTGGTTTCTTCACTGCCATGTCGTTCCCATACCACCTTGACGAACTGAATGGCGCGGTTCCGTAACACCCTTTGTTCGCTTTCAATAACTCTGACCGGCTTCTCCACATATGTCACATCGCTTTGTACATCGATGTCTTGAACATTTATCACATGAGAAGGATCAGGATTGTACTTTCTCAGCATGGACACATGAAACACATCATGTAGAGATGACAGCTGTGGAGGGAGCGCTAACTGATAAGCTACCCCTCCCACCCTCTTCAGTATTGGAAACGGCCCCACAAATCTAGGCGACAGTTTCCCTTTCTTTCTGAACCTCATGTGCCCTTTCCGTGGCGAGACTTTTAAGAACACTAAGTCTCCCACCTCAAACTCAAGGAACCTTCTCCTCTTGTCGGCATAGCTCTTCTGACGGTTCTGTGCAGTGAGTAGATGTTGCCGTATCAGCTTAATCTGCGCTGTAGTCTCTGCAACCAAATCCGGTCCGATCAACGCAGGCTCACCGGCCTCCGTCCAACACACTGGTGATCTACACGGTCTACCATATAAGGCCTCAAACGGAGCCATCTGGAGACTTGCCTGGTAACTGTTATTATAAGAGAACTCCACCAGTGGCAGATGATCCTCCCATCCGCCCTTGAAGTCTAGCATGCATGCTCTCAGCATATCTTCCAGTGTCTGTATCGTCCTCTCTGACTGTCCATCAGTCTGTGGATGAAATGCTGTGCTAGTCAATACGTCGGTCCCCATAGCCGACTGTAGGCCTTGCCATACTCTGTCGGTGAATCGGCCATCCCTGTCGGATACAATAGACCGGGGAATACCATGTAGCCTAATGATCTCTCGGATGTACCGTCGACCCAAAGTCTCTGATGAATCTGTCATTTTGATGGGAAGGAAATGTGCAGACTTGGTCAACCGGTCCACTATGACCCATATCGCATCGTTGCCCTTTGATGACCTGGGTAGCCCTGTTACAAAGTCCATGGATATGTGTTCCCATTTCCATTCTGGTACTGGTAAGGGTGCGAGTAAGCCTGGCGGTTTCCGATGTTCTGCCTTAACCTGTTGACATGTTAAGCAACAAGCAACAAACTCTGCCACGTCTTTCTTAAGTCCATGCCACCAATAGTGCCTCTTAAGATCATGGTACATCTTCGTGCTGCCCGGGTGGATAGAGAGTTTGGTTTGGTGTGCTTCAATCAGCAACTCTCTTCTACAATTCTTAGGTACGTATGTCCTACCTCGAAACATAAGACCCTGTCCTGGTCGTAATTCCCACTCCGGTACAACCTCACCGGTAGACATTTTAGCCCAGATCTCTTCCACCTCTGGATCTGTCCGTTGCTCCCGTTCAATCTCGGAGACCATGTTGGATCGTATGATCAGATTATATATGGTCCCATGATTATTGAGGTAGAGTTTAAATTCTCTGATGGTATTCAGTACCTCCCATTCCGTCCTGATCATGCTGGCTACTGTCGCATGTGACAAGCGGCTGAGGGCATCCGCCACTTTGTTTGCCTTGCCCGGATGATACCGAAGTGCGAACTCATAATCCGCCAGATATTCCATCCATCTACGTTGTCTCATATTGAGTTCTTTCTGATCAAATAAGTATTTCAAACTTTTGTGATCCGAGAACACCTCAAACTTTTCACCGTAGAGGTAATGTCTCCAGCTTTTGAGAGCGAAGACTACCGCTGCTAGTTCTAGATCATGTGTGGGATAATGGCGTTCATGAATTTTCAACTGTCTTGATCCATACGCCACCGCACGATTACTTTGACTAAGTGTGCACCCCAGTCCTTCACCGGAGGCATCGCAGTACACCTCATAATTTTTGCCTCTTTCCGGTAAGATCAGAATAGGAGCGGTTGTAAGCCTCTCCTTAAGCTCCTCAAATCTTTGATTGCACAAATTGGACCACTCAAACTTGACTCCTTTCTGAGTGAGTCGGGTAAGTGGAGCCGCAATCTTGGAGAAGTCCATGATGAATTTCCGATAGTAACCGGCCAATCCCAGAAAACTGCGGATTTCGGTCACATTTGTCGGCACTTTCCATTCCTTGACTGCTGCCACCTTAGCCGGGTCCACGGCTATACCTTCCTCTGATATGATGTGCCCCAAGAAGTTGACTTCAGATAACCAAAATTCACATTTGCTGGCTTTGCCATACAATTGGTTCTTCCGCAAGGTGTCTAGGACTATCCGTAGGTGCTCGGCATGTTCGTTCTGACTTTTGGAGTAGATCAGAATATCATCGATGAATACGATCACAAACTGATCTAAGTATGGACGGAATATTCTATTCATCAAGTCCATGAACACTGCCGGTGCATTAGTAAGTCCAAACGGCATGACTACATATTCATATAATCCATACCGTGTCCTGAAAGCAGTCTTCTCTATGTCCTCTTCTCTAACCCGAATTTGATGGTATCCGGACATCAGGTCAATCTTAGAGAAATGAGAGGAACCCCTAAGTTGATCAAACAGATCATCAATCCGGGGTAGGGGATACTTGTTCCTGACAGTCAACTGATTTAATTTCCTATAGTCCACACACATTCGTAGGGTACCGTCTTTCTTTTTCACAAATAACACTGGGGCTCCCCATGCGGATGTACTGTTCCGAATGAAGCCTAGTCTGAGCAGTTCATCAATTTGCTTCTTCAATTCCGTCATCTCAGCTGGCGCCATCCTATAATGGGGTAATGATACTGGAGCGGCACCGGGGTATAATTTTATTTCAAAGTCTATCTCCCTCTTGGGTGGCAAACCAGGGAGTTCTATTGGGAATACCTTGGCAAAATCTGCTACTACCGCCGGAAGTTCAACCGTTGGTGCCTTATCTAATCTGAGGCTGTTCAAGGCAAGATGGTTCAATTCCTCCTGCAGTCTTCTAGGGATACCCTGCCTGTCAGCGTGTACCATGTACCGTTTTCCCTCGGGTGAGCAAAATGTTACCCTACGAAGATGGCAGTCAATATGGGCCTGATACGTAGTCAACCAGTCCATGCCAAAAATGGCATCATATTCCGCCAAATCGATTACTAAATAATCGAACTCGAATCTGAATCCCGCGAGTTCCGTGTTCAATGCCGTACATATTAGTCCTAATGATGTGTCTCCGACGGGGGATACAATGGTGAGTGCTGTGGACAGGTTTTGTACTAGTGTACCCGTGGCAGATATGAATGCAGCAGATATGAATGAATGCGATGCTCCAGAGTCAAATAAAGTAATAGCATAGGAACTACCAATTACAGCCATACCTTGCATCACTGAACGGTCCACTGCTATTGGAGATGGTATGGTGAAGAGTCGTCCAGATCCCGCAGGTTTTGGTGTCCGCTCCGCCTGATTATATGTTCTGCCTCCCCGCGACTGTGTTGGTTTAGTTGGAGGGCGGAAAGGGCCCCTGAAGTTGGAGGGTCGGCTAGTTTGTGGACACTCTCTCTTGTAGTGGCCCTGTTGGCCACACTGATAACAGGTGTTCCCACCCCGGGGAACCTGTGTGACTGATGCTGATGTAGAAGGCTGACTAGGGCGAAAGCTCCCGGTAGATCCCGTGGAGGGTGAGGGCCTGCTATGATTTGGGCGGAACTTCTTGTTGGGTTGGAATGTTCCCCGCCCACCCTGCCCTCGCCGGTTGTCGAACCGCACTATCTCATTTAGTTCCTTTTCTGCAATGGTGGCCCTGCTAACCACCCCTGCTAGTGTGGGCTCTTTGAAAATGGTTACTCTATTCTTGATGCTTGGCCGAAGGCCCCGTTCAAACTTACGGGCCCTTCGGTGTTCAGTATCCACCATATAGAACCCATAGATAGACAGTTTAAGAAATTCTCTGTGATACTCCGCCACTGTCATGTTGCCCTGTACCAGTGAGATGAAAGCTTCAGTCTGGCTCTCTCTTTCTTCCTCCGGAAAGAATTGTTCTAGGAAGGTGGCCGAGAACCACTCCCATGTCATGGGTATCCTTTCTCCTTCCGGTATCAATGCTTGTTGCTTTTCTACCACTTCCCACCAACTACCGGCATCCTCGATCAATTGGGATGTGGCTAATAAGATCTTATCAGAAGTATTGGAAATCTGGAGCAAATTCAAGATTTGGTTGATCCTTTTTAACCAGTGTTCCGCTCCCACAGCCCCTTCCTTTCCCTTGAAGTAGGGAGGGCGCTGTTGTTGGAAGTCCTTGACCATCTTTCGTTTATTGGAGTCGCTAGCGGTCGCATTGCCGCTTGAATGTTGTTGTAGAGCAGAAGCGATTGCCGCTTGAACTATGTCCTTCAACTCGGGAGGTACACCTTCTACGTTGATGCTATTTTGTCCCTCGGCTGTATGAGGTGGTGGTACCTCTTCTTCCTGTCGAGGGGGTGTTACCTCTCTCTCCACTCGGGGGTTGCGACGGGTTCTTCTCTTTGGCGGCATCTTTTTCCTAAGTCATCGAAACATATTGACTTAGTTCTTTCATAATCATTGTCATGTTCATAGTTTGGAATAATTTTCCTAAGTATCAAATGTTCCTTCAATTTGGGGGAGAATTATTGATTTAGTATACTTCATTTTTTTTTTTTTGGGGGAAATTCCTAAGTATTGAATATTGTTTCTTTTATTTGGGGAAGGTTGCCAAATAAGCATACTTGGTTTGGGGAAAACTTCCCATCTAGCTATGTTTGTCGTTTTTGTGAAATTAGGGGAAATTTTCCTACATTTGATAAATCTATCAATGTTATGTTTATTGCACTTCCCTTACTATCATTTTCTTACGTCAAATGTGGCGCTCAGATTGAATGTTTCAGTCTGAGTCAATCGAAGTAGATTAATCCGGCCCCCGTGCAGCGGACTCCGAAGAGTCGGTCAGTTGGGATTCTTAGCTGTCAGTGAGACATGCAACCGTCTTAATCATACTTCGAGAGATTCATTCTTTCGATTTCGCTCTGATACCAACTGTAACGCCCCGGCCTTTTTCACCCGTTTTCCGAAAATCAGAGTCTATTTTTTTTTTTTTTTTTAAATAGAAGAGTGAGAGAGGGCGCGGACGCCACGACGCGAGTTAAGTTCGAGCTTCTAAAGCCCGACCCTTAACTGGCCAACCCCACGCGTGCGCGGAACTAAGTCCACGAGAATGATTCACGCGTAGGAAGTAAGCTCGCGGATTATAGTTATTGCGGAACATGGTAATAGAGTCTATCCTACCGGTTTTTAGATAGAAGGGAAGATATAACATTGAATTTACCAAAATGCCCCTACGTTCATGATTGTATCACAAAATGCATCATCCATAAGTAACGTCCAAACCATCGCAGGAAATGTAAAATTATACAACCCGACAAGCTAAGCTACTTTAAAATTACATCACCAAAATGTAAAATATAATATAAACTAAGACTGCGCTTTCCAAGCTCCTAAGCTTGGCCTCCGGTATGTCCACCGCTTCCTGCCTCTCCTGCGTCATCAGCTAGGGTAGAAGTAGGGCGTTAGTCAACGCGCCCAGTAGGACTCCGAGTAGGGCTAGCACATGGATTAGTGATATACACATATCGATAACATAAAATACAACAAAATAAGTATGTGATGAATGCTATGTCATGGGTGCTTATGTCATGTGTCCCACCCATGATCCGTATGATCATACAATATCCTGTTCCCCATGTTTGCTTCTCGGTCGCCCCGACGGAGCATGGACTCCGGTTATCGAACTATCCCCATGTGTGATTCTCGGTCGCCCCGACGGAGCATGGACTCCGGTCATAGCCCTCAGGCTATCCCCATGTCTGATTCTCGGTCGCCCCGACGGAGCATGGACTCCGGTTTTATTATTTTCCTGCCCATGCCATGCATGAGATGTACGTGCATTATGCTATGTAGTATATAGATAAATCATAATTTTGATATACCATACATAGCCATATAATGCATAATATAAAAATATAATCCATAAGATTCATAGCTTGAAACTCATCATAAGAATAAAACATAATCATAAATAATTTAAAACACCATCACATATCCATCGCTTACAAAAAGGTAGGAATCCTAACCCTCATAATCACTAACCATGGGGTTCGGCCACCTTATATGGCCGAACCCTATGGTCCATGATTTCTTTAAAATATCATATTTCCAATATTTTGAGGCCACTTGGAATCATCTACATACCTCATAGTTTTCCTTACTTAACACCTTTAAAACTTACCAATTTTTCAATCATTTTAAAATCTTGAAATCCTCATAAAAATCATTAAGCATTCTCCAATATTCTAAACCATATAATCTCAATTAAATTAGCCATCATTCACCATGGGATTCGGCCATGCTACATGGCCGAACCCTATGGTCATCCATTCATTTAATCTTTCTCTCTCTAAGTTTATCCATTTCTTAATCTTATCTTTTGATGGATCTTAGATCCATGGCGCACAACATTTTTGGCCATGTTTAGTCTAAGAAATGGATTCCACATGCTATCTTTTAAAAAAAAACATAAACTCTTGTTTAAGAAAATCTTACCGCACCGACGACTCCTCCGGTCCTTCTTTCTTTTTCCTTAGCCCTTTCTCCTTCTTTCTCTTCTTGATGATCGGCTAGATGAGCTTGATCAATGGTGGGACATGCTTGGATTGGCTAAGATAGGGTTAGGTTGAGAGGGAAAGAGTATGAAAATGGGGAAGAAAATTCTTCAAGGATCTTGATCTTGGGGTGGCCCAAGACTTAATCTTTTCCTTCTCTTTTCTTCTTCTTTCTTCTAAGTTTTTTCTTCTAAGCTTTGTTCTCTTTTCCTTAGTGCAAGGGACGTTTTTTTTTGAGAGTGCAAGAGAGAGGGAGAGAGAGAGATGGAAAGGAGATGAGAATGAGATCAAACACATCTCATTTTGGTTGACCAAACTACACTCCACCATTATGGCTCCACCAACCAAAGTATGGGCTCCCTTGACCTTGGTGGTGGTGGTTGAGACCAAACCACCACCAAGCCAATGGTTTTGGTGTTTGCACAAGGGTGGTTTGAGTCTTTCAACCTTGACCATTTGACCCACTCATGGCTAGGTATGGGTCACCATGTTTGGAGTGGTGGTGGTTGGGATAAAACCACCACCCTAAATCCATGGTAATTTTGTGTTTTTTTCTTAGGTGGTTTGTGTTTCTTAGAGTGGTTTTGGTCTAGATAAAACCATCATTTGACTTCTTCCATTGACCCAAAATTGACCAATCTAATTAGTTTAATTAATTGGATCCTTTAGGTTAATTAATTCTTATCTAATTTAATTTCATTAATTTATTTCTCTAAGAAATCCACCCATGGTTGACCAAGTCAACCATGGTGGACGGCCCCCACCTATACCTACCCCACCCGCCACCTCACTTGATGAGGTGGAGGTGGGCCCCACTTGGCCATGTTATTGATTTTAACTTAAATCCTTTTCCAATAATTTTAATCAATTTAATTCACCTTAGTACACCTTAGTCCTCTCAATTTATCCATGGTTGACCAAGTCAACCATGGTTGGCCCCACTTTTCCTTGGTCCACACGCCACCTCAATGAGTGAGGTGGAGGTGGGCCCCATTGGCCATGTTGCCTTGGTCCATTGGGTCCCACATGGCTCTTTGACCCAAATTGACTATCTTGACTCAATTACTTACCATTGACCAATTAAATGAATTAATTCTAATTCATGGTTTATTGGGTAATCATTGGGCCCATGGCCCAATTAGATTCTCTCTTTGCCCACTTACTTTAGGGTTGGAACCGATTATTTTGATCCATTGGGCCCCACATGGCTATCGGCCCACTTTGACCATCGTTGACCCGATTAGTCCTCATTGACCCCTTTAATGGATTTCATCCAACCCATGGCCCAATTGGGCCATCCTTGGGCCATTGTCCCAAAATTTGGTCCATTTGGCATTCCAGTATGTTAAAATTCAAATTAAAATCAATAAATGTCAAATATATATTAATTAGAAAATTCGGGCTATTACAGTAACTCATAGTCATAAAACCCATCTTAAAACAATCCCATGATTATCAAAATAAATCTAATGAAACCCATCACATAATACCAAAATTCAAAACCCATCTTAAAAACAACCACATGATTACCAAAATAAATTAAAGGAAAACATCACATAATACTAATTCCAAAACCCATCTTAAAACAAACCATATAATTTCCAAAATAATTCAAAGAAACCATCACTCAATCCATGGCTTACAAAAAGGTAGGAATCTTACCGAATACCGACTCACGTCCTTTTACGTTCTCGTCCTATAATCTGGCTACCGACACGCGTACCACTCGGGATATCCAATACCTTATTACATACACATAATCAGTCCATATTTTTAACTATTTCTAAGCCCATTAATCATTTCCAAGTCCATATGAATAATCGGTCACTATTTAAGCTTTGTGGGTCCCATTTAATCCATTAGACATTTTAATTTGCATGAGTCTAAAAATCAGCCTCCTAGGCTTTATTTATCATACATAAACTTATCACTTAGTGCCCCTAAGTCCATGGTCCTCCCCCATGGAGTTCTTCATTTTGGCCAATATTTACGGTTTTGCCATTACCCTTCCATGGATAATTCATTCCCTCTTCCATATACATTATGGTCTATAATTGATCCATAACTTAGACCCATTAATGATCTATAACTTAGGTCCGTTAATGACCCAGCAACCATATCATGTGATCATAAAATTAGTCCTTTTATTAACCTAACCCTTATTCCTTTAAACCCATACAAAACCCCATACTTAACCCTTTAAATGGTTAATGGATCATGGGTTCAAAATACCCAATTCATCAAATCTTTCCATGGGGTTTACATCATGCATTTAACCCACAATGAGTCCATTATCCACTCATTCCCTTTATTCATAATTGATCCATACACTCACCAATCATGAGATACAACCATATCTCAACCTAATCCCCATTAGCTAAAGTATATCCATAGACTTTAATCTTAGCCTATCCATTGGTTCACAAAAATGGGTCCATTGATGTCTCATTAACCATGACATAAAAACATTAGCAATTAACCATTTAATTAACCTAACCTCCATTCATTTAAACATACACCTACACATTAGTCTTAGGCCAAAATGATCTACCATTGGTTTCATTAAAAATCAACCCCTTTTAACTTAACCAAATCCCCATTTTCCTTGGTCTTTGGTTACACATTAAATTCATCATAAGTCCCTCCATTGAGAGAACCTAAATCATACATTTGATTTATCATTCTTTAATCACATTTCCATTACAACTAACAACATTAGGTCCCTTTTTGGGTCCATCAACACCACCAACATTCCCATTATTTTCCATTCACTTTTCCATTACTTCACATACATCATCATTCCATTAAAAATGTCCAAATTACCTTCCATAACCTCCATTCCTTAAAACCCTAAAAAAAAAAAATCATACATTACCTACATTTAATCATTAAGCACTTAAAACCCTAAACCATTCTTTTTGAGGTCATTAAAATTATCTTCCATCTCCTATGATTCTCTTATTTAAAACCTCTTTACAAAATTCACCACATTCAATTATTTACAACCCTAAAATTATAAACATTCTCCATGCTTCCATTTTTTTTTACAAAACCCTAACAAATACAATTCACTTACCATGGGGTTCGGCCATACTACATGGCCGAACCCTATGGCCCTTGATTCCAAAACATGCACATCCATGCTTAATTAACTAAATTACATAATGTCCTTCATTCCTTAAAACCCTAAAAAAATTCACACATTAATTACATAACCCTTAATGCATTTTTTTATTTTTTTTCTTTCCCTAACCCTAATTTATCCATTAGGGTTTCCTCCACTTTCCATCTTCCAAATTGATGGATTTAAAATCCATGGCATAAAATCATTTGGCCACCATTAAATTTACAAAATAAATCCCAAATCTTAAACCCTAAAATTCCAAAATTTCTTGTTTAAGAAAATACTTACAATCCGATGCCTCCTCCGACTTCCGCCACTCCTGTCAGACTCCTTGGCCTCCTTTCTCCTTCCTCTTGATCTTTGGTCGGCCAAGATGCTTGATCAATAGTGAAACCCTCCTAACTTAGGATCGGCCAAGGTAGGGTTTGCTTGAGAGAGGGAGAGGAGAAGATGATGAGAGGGAAGACAATAGACCATGATCTTAGAGTAATGGACTAAGAAACCCAATTCTTTCTTCTCTCCTTCTCTTCTTTTCTCCTTAGCTTTCTTTCTTCTCTTCTTTCCTCCATGTTTTCTTCTTCTTCTCCCTTAAACATGAGGGACGGTGGTGGAGAGCAAAAAAAAAAGGAAATGAAAAGAGTTGGATGAAACGAGAATGAGATAAGATTAATTTCCTTTGGTGGAGTGACCTACACTCCACCACTTAACTTTCTCACCAACTACTCAAGATATTTTTCATGCTTTTTTTTTCTTTTGACCCAACCAACACTAGCCAACGTTTTTTGCATGTTTGGAATGGATTGTTTGGTCTTCCCATTTGACCATTTGACCATTCTTTTAACTTAGCTTAATTAACTAATTAATTAATTGGATCATTACGTTAAGTTAATTAATTCCCACTGTAACTTAATTCCATCTACTTAAATTGCCTTCATACATCCACCCATGGTTGACCAATTCAACCATGGTGGTCGGCCCCACCAACCTTGGGTCCACATGCCACCTCACTTGGTGAGGTGGAGGTGGGTCCCACTTGGCCATATCACCTTGGTCTAATTCCATCACCAACTTAGGTCATTTAACTTTAACTAAGTCCATTCTAACCAATTGGACCCTCATTGGGCCCATGGCCCAATTACATTTATCCATACCCATTTATCTTAGAGCTTACATTATCTTGACCCATTGGGCCCCATTTGACCCTCCTTGGCCCAATTGACCATCTTTGACCCCTTAAATGAATTTAAATCCAATCATAGTCTATTGGGCCCTACTTGGGCCTTGTCCAAATTTTGGTCCATTTACCATTTATTCCATCAATTTTCCCAATTTCTATCATTAAAATAAATAATATCCACCTTTATATTAATTTACAAATTCCGGGCCATTACACGGACAAGGCCAACATATCAATGGTTCACATAGCTTCATACAAGCTAGTCTCAAGCCCCAAGTCATGTCCGGATAGCTCATAACTTGGCTTGCTGTCCCATGTATTCCCTTCCATGCCATGCATGAGATAATGAAATGCAAGAATGCCATTTCATATCAAAATATATAATACCATTGAAAATCAATTCATAAACATATATCGTTTGATTAACCAAAGTAAATCATCATGTTTGGAAGTACAACCAGTAACATATATATAATCCACAGTGTCTCAATAAGGTAGTAAGCCTACCAATGTCCGATTTACTGTCCTTTTCTTGTTTCCTACTAACAACGCTAACGATCGCGTGAAAATGAATCGAACTTCTTTACCTTATCATATTCAACGACATATATAGATTAATTGATTATCCATTTAATTTTAACCATCCCTTACATCCTTCCAGATAGACTGAAACATCTGGAAAATTATTTAAAATTTAAACTTTTCAATTCAGTCGACTGAATCCAGCCCAATAACTATTCTCTGCCTTACTCGCAGATGTTCAGTCGACTGAATACGATATTCAGTCGGTTGAAACCCAACTCAGTACTGTTTACACTTGACCCGTAACCTTTCAGTCGGCTGAATCATGGATTCAATCGCCTGACTTCAAGTCAAACCATTTTGTGTTCTCGGTCAACATCCTTTCAGTCGACCGTATCACAGATTCAGTCGGCTAACTTTGGATCAGCTTGTTTGTGTCTTCGGCTAGTTCACATTCAATTTGATTCAGTCAGCTGAATTATCAACCAACCTTTTACGTGTTCGATAAGCATACCTTCAGTCGACTGAATCGTAGATTCAGTCGGCTGAAACTCACCAGATTCCTTTCTTATTTGATACGTCTATGTTCAGTCGACTGAATCCTAGATTCAGTCGGCTAAACCACTAATAAATCCCATTTATTTTAATCCAGTCCATGTTCAGTAGACTGAATCATAAGATTCAGTGGGCTGAAACTCCCAGAAACTCATTTCTATTTCGGCCAACACTTGTTCAGTCGACTGAATCCCAGATTCAGTCGACTGACTGTTTGTCAGTCTTCTCTATTTGCATGTATGGCTCGGCCTTTCCTTATGAAATCCATTCCTTATCATCTTTAAACATAGATATCATCATTCCTATAAATCTTTAGTGTACTTACTCTACCCACTAGCCAAAGCTAAAATCTTTTCCTTCATTCATTCAATCTTGTGCCATTAAATCATGATTCTGAATTCAATCCGTTGGTTGTTGGCTTTTCAACACATATCCATTCCTCAAATGGATTTCCAATTCCATGGCCCTATAATAGTCTGGCCAGCCCTTTCAACCAAATATGGAACCCATAGGTTCGGCCACTCTATGACCAAGCTATGGTTTCCTTAAACTTATTTCTATGTTACTAAGCTTTAACATACCTTATTTTCCCGTCTCCTTCTTTTCTTTAAGATCCGTCTTTCCTCCTTTATCCTTATTCTTCCTTAGTTCTTCACTGATCTTCCAAGTGTAGTGGTGTAGGTGGGAGAGAGAGGGAGAAGAAGAAGAAAGAAATCTCTTTGCTTAAGAGAGAGTGATCGGCCAAGGGGTGTGGAGTGCCCCTTGGTTGGTGTCTCTTTGTAACAGTCTAAGTCCTTTCATTGCCCCTCATAATGATTCATCTAATCCATGTGTCCATTGGTTTAACCAAGGAGACTCTTGGTAAAAACCAAGGAGGCTCTTTGACTTCCATCGAGTTGACCTTGAGATGGAAGTCTCCTCAACTTCCCAACACAGCTCACTTAACTCAAGCATTTTTAATTCTTTTAAACTCAAGACTTGAACTCATTTCTCAACTCAAGCTAATTCAACTCAATTGAACTCACTCATGGTTGACCAAGTCAACCATGACTTAGCCTACCATGCATGTGGGTCCTATCTTAGCCGTGTCACTCGATGACATGGCACCTTATCTGGCTACCTTCCATTCATGCCACATCACCCACATGCCACCTCACTTGATGAGGTGGATTCAATGTGTTGGGTTTTAATTGGGCAGTTGACCCAATTACTTTGACCTTACCCAATTACCTTAAAATTAAGTTCACTATGACCCATTGGGTCACAGTTGGATGATTGACCCATGTAATTAGACTTTACCCAATTTATTTAAAATGAAGCTTACCCATGATCCATTGGGTCTTAATTGGGTAATTGACCAAATTCCTTACCCATCTAAGGTCCATTTCAACTATTTAATCTTAAATTCAATTAATTTGCAATTCGAATGAACCAATCCAATTTATTTATAAGCAATGAAAATCCGGGGTGTTACAACCATTATCTAAAATTCAAGTCCTTCTGAGAGAATAAGTACTTGAGACTCTTATTGTCGGATAGCACCTCAAATCTTTAACCAAATAGATAATGCCGCCAAACTTTCAGTAAATAAACTACTCTAGACAACTCTAAATCATGAGTAGGAATAATTAAACTCATGGGGTTTCAACCGCCAGAAATCCCTATGTTATAGTCGGTCATCCTGCACCAACACGCAGTCTAGACCGCTCAAAGAAACATCACAATATATAACATATCCACGACCTCGTTCGGCACCACTAGCAAAGGGGAAGAAGTCAGTATATTCTCTAGGCTCATGAAGACCTGTTGACATGCATCATTCCAAACAAAAATCCACTCTTTTATGGGTCAATCTAGTCAAAGGTGCTACGAGTCGGGAGGAGTTCTTAATAAACCAGCGGTAAAAACCTGCTAAATTCAAGAAATTGCAGATCTTGAATACATTCTGCAGTCTTTTTCAATTAAGCACTAACTCAATGTTGCCAATAACTGAAATCATATGGCCCAGAAACTGCACCTCTCTTAGCCATAACTCACACTTTCTAATCACATACAACTTGTGCTCTGACAAAGTCTGTAATACTATGCATAGATGTTGTTCATGATTTGCTTCTATAGCAGAATAAATCAAAATATATAAACATCTCAATCAAGCGATTCAAATATGGTCGGGAGACATGATTCATCGAATCCGTGAAAGTAACCAGGTCATTTGTCCACCCACATGGAATCACAATAAACTCAAGTACCCAAGTTGGGGACAAAAGGTAGTTTTCTAGATATCGCTCCCCCTCACCCTCAATTGGTGATAAACTGACCGAAGATCTATCTTAGAGAAGTACTTGGGCGAATAAAGCCAGCAGAAGAAAGCTCGATGATCTGAGTCTCTAAATCTCTCAACTCTGCAGGTGCCATGCGGTATGGTGTAATAGAAACGGGTGAGATGTCGGGCATCAACTCAATCACAAACTCAACCTCCCGGTGTGGAGGCAACTCTGTAAGTTTCTCGGGAAACACTTCCAAAAACTTTTGCACTACTCGAGGTATAAGAGAATGAGTATCCAACACATCCTTCCAACCCAAACTGGCAATCATGCCCTGAACAACTGCGTCACTGCAAAACACACTAGCAACCAGAACAAGAATCAGACTAAGTCTACTGACAAACTCATTACCCTTCAAAGATTGACCAAATACTTTTCTCTCAAAACAAATAATAACAATGTTGTTGGTTGTCAATCAGTCACATCAAAATCACATCAAATCCAGACAAATCCGTAACTAGCAAATCAAACTCTAGTTTGAAAGTATCGACAATCATAACACATGTTATGCACACTTTGTCAACTACAGTCTCCCGTCCCCAGCGGCGATATGACATGCAAGGGTGTGCGAACTAAGTCAAGATCAAGTCCCAACAAATTAGCATACCATGATGCAATAAATATATAGGATACACCATTATCGAATATCACATGTGCCGAAAAACTGTAGGAAGAAAGGATATTTTGCATAACTGGAGAATCATCAGTCTCTCCAGTTTAAGGTATCACTGCAAGTATCGTACTCGGAGTATCTCGTCCCTGACGGCCTCCATCTTTGCATCACCTAGATATTCGTCTAAAGCTGACAATCAAGTTTACGGGGCCTACTATTGAGCAAAGATAGCGGTTATCCTCGTAAATCACTGAGGGGTCACTACTCTTCTGGTGCCAATACCAAAAGTGCATCATGTTAAGCCTCGAATTACTAGCCTTAAGCTATTCTATGTTCAGAGGCTTAGGGAAAACAATCATTGTCAACTCAAAGCAACTCTCCTCAGAATATATAACCAAATATATCTGGCCACTAGGACCCACTAATCATCACATCAGGGCACAGTCTCAAAGGTTTCACCAACCTCTTTCGGGTCCAAAATCTTTAGCTCAGATTTCATATTGTCGTGAATCAAACTTGACTCACCAATCGAGAACGTCCTCAGTGATCCAAGACCGCCACTAGACAAAATGACTGGTCTACCATAAACACTACTCATAGCCAACTACATGCCTTAATCTCTTGGTCTAGGCTGAAAGTCACAGTCCAAGCAGCCCTTGGTTGAAATTTTGTACATTCATAACCAATGCCACAAATACACACCCCCTCAAGTCTTCCTCCTACATGGAATCAGTGATGACCTCACCTGTCTTTCGGGCGGTTACCTACCAACATACCACTGCTTGGTCTATCTTACCCCATCCTAAGACTCTCGGCCAATTGTTCTCACTCCCATTTCCCAGGAAGAGAGGGTCATCTACACCTCACAGGTGTTCTGCATATGGTTCCATACTCTCAATCATTACTTTACAACTTTCCCAAGCCTTACCAACTCTAGTACCTCTCAACTCGAACTCGTTGTGAGTCTAACCCTCACGGGCCCAACTCATACTATAATATCACACTGGTCACCCCATCTGAGGTTTGTCTAAACAATAGTCAACAAAATATGGTGGCAATAAGAGGTCCCAGCCTAAACTCATAATCCTGCTCACCCTATTGCAACCCAAAACAAACTCATAATTTAATCAGAATTTCAAACCCTAGACAGTTAGCGGTTGACTCCACACGCACAGGCCTTGGGGAAAACGAGCCGAAGTTTTGATACCAAGTTGTCACAGCTTGGCCCAAAACATAGGCATGTGATGCGGAATCAGGGGTAAAAACAAACGGCCCATGCAAGATCTCGGACGAGACGCGGAGATCCCGGGCCCGCCGGATCTTTCTCACTCATTTTTTTTTTATATAAATCTCGCTGTATCGGCCGATATTGACTAGATCTTGGTCATATTGGCCTAGACCTCGCCCATACGGCCGATACATCTCATATCGACAGAGATAACTCGGGCATCCAAAACACGAGATATCTCGGCTGTTACGAGATGTATAGGCCGAGATTTCGACCCTTGCACAGAATAAATTTACTTTGTTCGAATATAAGACGTGGGAAACACACGTGTACTTAAAACTCAATCATCGAGATCAGAAATGAACTCAAATACCATTATTATCTCAGAGGGGATATAAATTCTCTACCATAAATGTTATCAAACATTCTAGAATTTAATACAATGAAATCACATCGCAGGCTGTCCCCACCATACAGGTCTCCTTGCTTGGAATACCATACCTCAGACTGTACGCACCTTGTAGGTGTCATGGCTTTGAATACCACACCTCAGACTGTACCCAACCTGCATGTGTCATATCCTGAAAAATTATATCTCAGAGCGTACCTAACCTTGAGATGTTATGGCCTAGAATACCACACCTCAGACTGTACTCACCCTGCATATGTCATAGCCTGGAATAACATACCACAGACTGTACTCACCCTATAGGTGTCATAGCATGGAATACCATATCACACCACAACTCAGACTGTCCCCACCGTACAGGTGTCATAGCTTGGAATACCACATCTCAGACTGTCCACACTCTGCCGGTGTCATAGTCTTTAATATCGTATCACACCACACCTGAGACTGTCCCCATCGTTCAGGTGTCATAACCTGAAATGCCACATCTCAGATTGTCCACACCTTGCCGGTGTCATAGCCTGGAATACCATATCACACCACACCCTCAGACTGTCCTCACCCTCTAATCTTCACGCAGGTGAACCACTCAGTCCATCAGACCATTGGGGACTCCTCAACCACCATGCACTTGGGTATTGTGTCTGTAATGACCTCTAAGTCTACATTGGGTGAATAAAAATTCAACCTGGGGACTTCCCTAAGGTTACCATCATTGCCTCACTGCTTGTCCCGACTGGGAATCCAGGGCACCTCGCCCTTCAAGCCATACCACGCCTCTCCCACAGGCACTTCTGAAGACCACTACGAATCGACTTGACAATCTAACCCATGCCAGGGAATACATCTACTCGTCCTCTATGATCTAGTGATCCACAGCCAAACCACCCCTTTTGGTATGGTTTCCCACAACCTCTCAACCCCAACTAGCTGATAATATAGGGGGAGTCTCTAAATCTTGGTTTAGCCTAACACCCATGCCTACTGGCCCTCCGAATACATTAGCTACATGCATGCGGAGTTATCTCTACGCATATTATCGACATAGAATATCACATATGATAAGGTATATTCTACTATCTACAGCATGTTATCAAAATAGCATATCATATAATCAATAGGCATATACCACCATTTATTGCATGTTATCAAACAAACATGTAACATGTTATTATCTAAAGTTTATCAGTTATTTCCACAGGTTATATGTCTATCAAGATACTGCACAATCCATCTTGCATGTTATCACATTGTCAAGTTTAGCATGTTATAACGTCTAGCCGTCCAAACCGATTATCACAAAATCAAATAACATGTTATCATACCACGCACGTCATCATATCATCCAACTGACATTTTATCAGAACATCACTCAATATACGATCATATTCTTAAATCAACATGTCATTACTGGCATCTCGACATGAGTACTTCGGAACGGGTCCCTTGCCACATCAATCGACATAACAGTTTTTCTCTTGCCGGGTGGCTCAGAGCACATAAGGGCCCACGTTCCTCATTTTTTGTGTCCAAAGAGTTTTGAGATAATATATGTTTTTCATGTATGCTAAAAAAATGTGCCTTTGTGCGTATTTCAAAATCCATGTGATAAAATAGGTCGGAGGGTTGAAAGAAGTAACGCTTGGGCTACCGGGCCTAAGAAGTAGGGACGAGTCTGCAAAATTGGGACGATTCCACAAATTTGGTTGAAAATGGGCTTGCGAACGATCCAGAAACGGTTTGGAAACAAGACAAAAAAGATCCCCAAAACGGGCAGGGAATGATCTTGAAACGGCCCAAGGTGGGCCTAACTTTATCTGCTGAACAAGGCTGAAGATATACTATGCCGAATAGAGCCTGAAGAGTTGGGCCAGTCTGCCGAACTGGTTGGGATTGTACGAGTTGGGCCTAGGTCGGGTTTGCCGAAACTTAGCTCCGGTTGTAACGGAGTTGGACTTGGGACGAAACTGGGCTGCTGGACTAGGCTTGATCTATTGGGTTAAATATGCTGATGGGCTGAGTAAACTGGCAAGTCGGAACAGGAAGCTAAGGCTGGGCGAGATTGGACCTAGGTTGCAAAGGTTCCTAACTGAACCAAGCCGAGTCAACTCAGAAACTTGTCTGAGTTGGCTCAGCAACCCAGCTGGGAAAAAAAAGGAAAAGAAGGGAAAAGGGGAACAAGGGAAGGAAAAAAAGGGAAAAAATAAAAGAAAGGAAAAGGAAAAAAAAGAGGAAAAACTGAGGAGAAACAAAGAAAATGTGGGAAAACGAAAGAGGAGAAAAAAATTGGAGAGAGAGAAAGAGAAGAGAAAAGGGAATCGTGTACCCAGATTCGGCCAGAACAACGATCTCAACGGGTTCACAGAGGCGACGAAAAGGCTAGAAAAGTCGACAAACAGAGATGGAGGAGAAAACTGGTAAGGGAGGTTGGAAGCAGCAATGTCAGGCGGCGATAGAGAGAAAAGATAAAAGAGCTAAGAGGAAGAGATTAGAAAGAGGGAAACAAGAGAGGAGATGTGAGAGGGTTGATAGAAAAGCAGAGAATAAGGGAGAAGGAGAGAGTGCGACATAGAGGGAGGGAAGCAGCTGCAGGTACGGTGGCACTGTTGCTATGTGCCACAGTGCTACCGAAATAGGGGTTATAAAGGGTTTAGATTCTAGGGATTTCATAGGGTTAGTGTTTATGAGCTTAGGGCTGGGATTGTCGGCTGGGTCAAGAGGACCCACACGGGTTTTGAGTCAAGTTTGGGGGAAAGCCACCAAAAACTCCACTAAAACGCTTTTAGGAAAAAGCTTATAAATATAAATACATGTTGATATTCCATTGGAAACTAGAACACGATTGACCCTAGAGAAGGTGGGGAGGGGTGAATAGCTCAATCTAACAATCATTGGTCATTTTTAAAAATTACTTGATTGATTAGTTTAAGCGCAGTGGATACAACAATCAAGTGAGTGTGTGTTAGCAAATGTGATAAAACAATCAACACAAGAAAAATAGCTCTAACATCACAAGCACAGGACACAAGATATATAGTGGTTCGGTTAGCCAACATACATCTACTGTTAGGACTCGTACAACCTTGAGCTATCCCCAAATTCACTAAGTAGGGACTTACACCCTCACAATTAGAAAGGGAATTCCACCTCACTCAATCGGCTGGGAATTCAACCCACCACTGTGCTAGAGACGACGCTCTAGAGATTTTTATAGTGGTTCCGGAGCCAATCCTCTTGAATCCACTTTTAGGATAAAGGTTTTAAAAATAAAATTAAAACCAATAAGCACTTGCCTTGAAGCTCTTTCTCGAAGATGTGTGTTTCTCAAAGATCCTCCCAATATGTGCCGACGCTCCTCCTTGTAGCCGTCATAAATGTAACACCCCGCCCTTTTCACTCTAATTTTCAGAGTTTATTTTTTTTTTTTTTTTATAATAATGATCAATAAGTGATCGGGGCGGAATGTCACGACGCGAGTTAAGTTCGGATCTCTTAATCCGACCCTTAACTGGCCAAGCCCATGTGCGTATGAACTAAGTCCATAAAACTGATCCGCACATGGTACATATATATCTAGCGGAGTTAACTTAGTCTAGATCCAACTGAGGTTATAATAGAACCTATGATTAATCAAATTTCCATTTTTAGATAGCAAAGTACCTTATTTATTTTCCAAAATTATTATATAACCTTAGTCTACTATTCATTCCAAACCATTCAAATAAATCCAACCATAGCATCTACTTAACTACTTATTACATGCCAACATCTAATTTAACAAATTACATTGTTCCAAATAAATCAACTAACAAATCCATAAATAATCCGTTCATAGTCTATTGCAATCATTCAAATCGCCCAAGTTTTCGTACTTGGTCCTCTTCTCCAACCACGTTCTTTCCTTTCCCTGCATCATCCACTAAAGATATAGATAGGGCGTTAGATCAACGCGCCCAGTAGTGTTTCCGAATAGGGCTACCACATGGTTAGTCAAAAACATACAAATACGATAATAGTTATGCAAGTGTGACAAATTCTATAAAAATATGCTATGTATGAAATGAACATGTAATGAGTCCCACCCATCACCATTCAACATAGCCATCACTTGACGGGATTCTCATCGTCAAGGTAACCCACAGTGGTCTTTCGGACGCCCCGACGGAGTGTGGCCTCCGGATTCCTCCTGATGGGATTCTCATCATCAGGGTACCCCACAAAGGTCTTTCGGACGCCCCGACGGAGTGTGGCCTCCGGTTACTTCCCCATCATCCCATGCTATGCATGAGATGTCTATGCAACATGCCATTTGTAAATATAACATATGATTCAAATAACTTATTCAAATAAACATAAAACAGCGAATAAGTTGTGTGGTTACAACAAGGTAGGAAACCTACAATATTTTTACTTTGTTCGACCCTTCCTTTGGACCGTCTTTCGATCACGACTTTGTACACCGTTCTAGAAATCCGAATACCCTATATACATGGCAGCAAGTTAATCATTTGACCATATGATTCTAATTTGATTTAAATCCCAAAAATCCACTTTGTGGGGTTCGGCCATTATACTATCCTTAGCCTAATTTAGACAACAAAGTCCATTACATGACAATTGGTGGGGTTCGGCCACATAACATGGCCGAGCCTCACCCTAAAGATTTTAATCCTATTTTCCATCATCTTAATACTAAATCCATAATTGATGTGATTTCCATCTTTTTGAAAGCCAAACCAAACAACCAAATACTTACATGGGGTTCGGCCATCCAAGGTGGCCGAACCCTATGTCCATGTTTTGTTCTTCTAAAACATGTTTTTGGTGTTATTAAAACATACAATATCAATATAATATTGCTGCCATTATACCTCTTAAACACCATCTAAATCAGTTCATCTACTTGTCCCAAATGACCATATTATTTCATGAAATTCGGCAATCCAAAATGGCCGATCCAAATGATCCATTTCATCAGTTTTGGACCACTGTTTTAAACCATATTAACTTCAGTCCTTTGTCATACAGATCCATGCTTCTAACCCTTTCCAAAGCATGTATTTGAATCTTAAATAATAACCCAAAACAGTCCACATACTTCATGGCTTATATGTTTCAAATACATCACAACCATACCATTATTTGCATGGGGTTCGGCCCTCCATGGTGGCCGAACCCTATGTCCTTTGGTTTTGAGTTCCTTAATCATTCATCTATGTCCAAAATAACTTCCTTATTTATGTTTTAACCTTTTTAAAATACACACTTAAAATCATCTAAAAACAGTCCATGGGTTTCGGCCATACACATGGCCGAACCCTATGGTTCTCTTAATGGAAATCCACCCATATTTATCTATGAATTTAATCAGCAAATTAACATAAGATAAATATGGTTCAGTCATGTTATATCCACTCCAAAACAGCAAGCTTAATTCCATATAAAAATCTTTTAAAATCCTCACTCCAAAATATGGATTTTGACTTTCAAATACCATAGAATCCACCAAGTTTTTCCATGGGGTTCGGCCATCCAATGGGGCCGAACCCTATGGTCCATATTTTATCATTTAAAACATCATAATTCTAGGTCTAAACCTTTGATGGATCTGGCCATACAATGGCCAAATCTCATTTTCTTAACCAATCTATTAAACAAGGGTTCAAAATGCACTTACTAATACCGCGTCTCCTTCGGTTCCTTTGACTCCTTCCTTGACCCTTTATCTCCTTGACCTCTCCTTCTTTCTTACTGTTATTTGGGCTGAGACTGATCTTGATGCAAGCTCCTTGAGATAATTCAGCCAGGTGACAAGGACTTAAGAGAGTGAGAGAGAGAAAACTTTGGTCTTGAATGAAATTGCTAACCTTGTTGCCAAAACCCTTTTGCTGATTTTTGTCTTGATGAAAGGATTACCCAAAAACTAATTGAAATGAACAACCAGCTGCTGCTCTTTGTTTAGAAAGATAGAGGACGTCCAAGAGAGATAGAGGGATAGAGAGAGTGAAAATCCTTTGCTTGACCAAAAACAGCCCAAGGTTAATTCAGCCCTTGTGTAACTCATCTCTCCATAATTAGAATCCTTTAAGTTCCTTGGGGTTTCATCTATGAAATGAAACACCAAGGGTTCCCAACGGTTTTGCTGTGTGCATTCCTCACACTATCCATTTTGCATTAATTTTGCATGTGGGAGTTTCACATGTAAATGAAACTCCCATGTGCTTCATCCTCCCTCCATTGGTTGTCTCTTTGAATACTTAAGAATGGAATAAACCCTCAAGCCCTTTCCAACGTGTAGTCTAACCTTTTTTTTTGAATTTGAAAAGTCAAGGACCCCTTTTGTAACTCCATGAAACGGCAACTCCAATTGTCTCCATCTTTGGAGTTTCATGCATAGGCCATAATTTCCATGCAACCAAATGGAACTCCCATGTGCTTCCTCCTCCTTCATTCATACATTTGTAACTCTCAAAGCCATCATTCTCATATCTCTATGGTAGCCGTTACATGCATGAAATTGTTCATGCATGCAGCCAACGTCCCTAGTAACCCTTGTGACTTCAAGAAGTAACTCCCATTCAAAATGTAACTCCCATTTTATTCATCACCTAAATGGGGGTTACATGCATGAAATATTTCCCCATGCACCAACGTTTTTTCCTTGCTCAAACTTGTAATTTAAAACACTTCCCTTCTCATTCACACACTTCACAATAAAAATACATATTCATCCAACTCATTTATTCAACTCACCCAACCTAAGCCATTCATTTAATTTAACTTAACTAATAAATTCAACACATCTTAACCAACCATTCATTTCAACTCAAACCAAACTCAAATAATTAATAGACTTAAATTAAATAAGCTTGAACTCAATCCATGGTTAATCATGCCATTCACACGACCCATTGGGTCCCATCTAGCCATTTTGACCCATTTAACCAAATTTGACCCAAATATGATTCTTGACCCGTTTAAATTTATCTTACCCATTTATTTGTTTTGTAAACCAACTATCATCCTTTGGGTCTTGATTGAGCCATTGACCCATTTAAATTCAAATCAATTTTTATCACAATGGCAATTCCGTAAATATGAATATTTTCATATAAACTGATAACTTTGAAATTCCAGGGTGTTACAATACAATAATCTTTTTATAATTTTCGTCCCGAAAATCGAACGAAGTAGGATTTCAAAGTAAATCATGCAAACAATTCAGGGTGAGACGTTCTCATCTCCGATTCCAATTCCCAAGTGGCCTCCTCAACACCATGTCGATCCCAAACCACCTTGACGAACTGAATCGCTCGGTTACGCAACACCCTTTGCTCACTCTCCAATATTCCGACCGGCTTCTCGACATAAGTGACGTCGCTTTGCACATCTATATCTTGCACATTCAAAACATGAGACGGATCAGGGTTGTACTTCCTCAGCATCGACACATGGAATACATCATGTAGAGACGCCAATTGCGAAGGAAGTGCCAACTGATAGGCTACATCTCCCATCCTTCTGATAATTGAAAACGGTCCCACATATCTTGGTGACAATTTTCCTTTCTTCCCAAATCTCATGTGCCCTTTTCGTGGCGAGACCTTCAAGAATATCATGTCTCCCACTTCAAATTCGAGAAACCTCCTCCTCTTATCAGCATAGCTCTTTTGCCGACTCTGTGCGGTCAACAAATGTTGACGTATCAACTGGATCTGTGCAGTAGTTTCTGCAACCAACTCAGGTCCTATCAGTGCAGGTTCGCCGACCTCGGTCCAGCACACTGGTGACCTGCATGGTCTACCATACAAAGCTTCGAATGGTGCCATCTGGAGGCTTGCCTGGTAGCTATTGTTATAAGAAAATTCCACCAATGGCAAATGATCCTCCCATCCACCTTTGAAGTCTAGCATGCATGCCCTCAACATGTCCTCCAACGTTTGTATTGTTCTTTCCGATTGTCCATCGGTCTGTGGATGGAATGCTGTACTAATAAGTAGATCGGTTCCCATGGCCGACTGCATACTCTGCCATACCCTGCCGGTAAATCGGCCATCTCTATCAGACACTATAGTCTGTGGGATACCATGTAGTCTGATGATGTCTTTGATATATCTCCGACCCAATGTCTCTGATGAATCCGTCATCTTGATAGGAATAAAATGCGCGGACTTGGTCAATCGGTCTACCACAACCCATATAGCGTCATTGCCCTTTGAGGACCTCGGCAACCCCGTCACAAAGTCCATGGAAATGTGCTCCCATTTCCATTCTGGCACTGCTAAGAGTTTGAGTAACCCTGGTGGCTTCTGATGTTCCGTCTTAACCTGCTGACAAGTTAAACAATGAGCCACGTAGTCCGCAACATCCTTCTTGAGTCCATGCCACCAATAATGTCTTTTTAAATCATGATACATTTTTGTGCTACCCGGATGAATGGACAACTTGCTCTGATGTGCCTCTATCAATAATTCTTTTCTGCAGCTTCTTGGCACATATATTCTACCCCGGAACATAAGACCCTGTCCTGGTCGTAATTCCCAATCCGGTACAACCTCGCCATTAGACATTTTGGCCCATGTCTCTGCCATTTCCGGATCTGTTCGTTGCTCCTGTTCAATCTTTGTAACCATGTTGGATCGTATGATCAAATTGTACATACTCCCATGGTTTGTGATGTATAGATTAAACTCACGAATGGAATTCAACATCTCCCATTCAGTCCTGATCAAACATGCCACTGATGCATGAGACATGCGGCTGAGAGCATCCGCCACTTTGTTGGCCTTTCCCGGATGATATCGGAGCGCAAATTCATAATCCGCCAGATATTCCATCCATCTGCGCTGCCTCAGGTTGAGCTCTTTCTGATCAAATAAATACTTCAAGCTCTTGTGATCTGAAAATACTTCAAACTTCTCCCCATATAGATAGTGTCTCCAGCTTTTGAGAGCAAAGACCACCGCAGCTAATTCCAAATCATGTGTGGGGTAGAGGCGTTCATGTATCTTTAGTTGTCTTGAACCATATGCCACCACCCGATTACGTTGCATGAGTGAACATCCCAGTCCCTCTCCTGATGCATCACATTGTACTTCATAACCTTTGCCCCTTTCCGGCAAAACTAGAATAGGAGCAGTTGTAAGTCTCTCTTTCAGCTCCTCAAATCTCTGATTGCACAGCTCTGACCATTCATATTTGACTCCTTTCTGCGTGAGTCGAGTCAATGGGGATGCAATTTTGGAGAAGTCCATGATAAACTTCCTATAATATCCAGCCAAACCCAGAAAACTACGGATTTCGGTGACATTCTTTGGTGCTTTCCACTCACTTACTGCTGCCACCTTAGCCGGATCAACGGCTATACCATCTGCTGTTATAACATGCCCTAAGAATTTGACCTCAGGTAGCCAAAATTCGCATTTGCTTGCTTTGGCATACAGCTGGTTCTGTCTCAAGGTGTTCAATACTATTCGAAGATGCTCAGCATGATCCTCCTGACTCTTGGAATAGATCAGGATATCGTCAATGAACACTATAACAAACCGATCCAAATATGGACGGAATATTCTGTTCATTAAGTCCATGAACACAGCCGGTGCGTTGGTAAGCCCAAATGGCATGACTACAAATTCAAATAGTCCATACCGTGTTCTGAAAGCTGTTTTCTCGATATCTTCCTCTTTGACCCGGATTTGATGATAACCGGACATCAGATCAATCTTGGAAAAATGACTGGATCCCCTCAACTGATCGAATAAATCATCGATCCTGGGTAGAGGATACTTGTTCCGGACAGTTAGCTGATTCAACTTCCGGTAGTCCACACACATTCTAAGTGAACCATCCTTCTTTTTCACGAACAACACTGGAGCTCCCCATGACGATGTGCTGTTCCGAATGCAACCCAGTCTGAGTAATTCATCAAGCTGCTTCTTCAACTCGGACATTTCTGCTGGTGCCATTCGATAATGGGGTAGAGACACTGGTGAGGTACCAGGATATAGCTTGATCTCAAAATTGAGCTCCCTCATGGGCGGTATACCAGGAAGTTCTTTTGGAAAGACATCAACAAATTCTTTCACAATTGCTGGAAGTTCAGTGACTGGTGCTTTGTTGATGACAATATTGTTCAATACCAAGTGATGCAACCCTTCCTGCAATCTGCTTTGCTTGTCGGCACGAACTATATACTGCTTTCCCTCGGGTGACCAAAATGTCACTCTTCGGCGATAACAATCAATATTGGCTTCATAACTAGCCAACCAGTCCATGCCAAATATAATATCGTACTCAGTCATGTCGAGTACCAAATAATTGAACTCAAATCTGAGTCCAGCGAGTTCTGTATTTATGGCCGTGCATATGAGTCCCAAAGACGTGTCTCCGACAGGGGATACTACTGTGAGTGTGGTGGACAGCTTTTGTACTAGTGTTCCAGTAGCAGTTATAAAGGATGCAGATATAAAAGAGTGCGATGCTCCAGAATCAAACAATGCATAAGCATAAGAACTATTGACAACGGCCATACCTTGAATCACAGAATGATCCACATCCTCAGGAGGTTCCAGAGCAAATAGTCGTCCAGATCCGGTAGGAGTAGGCGCCCGTCCCGCCTGATTATATGTCCTGCCTCCTCGGGAGTTAGCTGGCCTAGCTGGTGGACGAAAAGATCCTCTGGAATATGAGAGCCTATTGAGCTTTGGACAGTCTCTCTTGAAGTGACCCGGCTGGTTACAGTGAAAACAGTTGTTCACCCCTTTGAATGACTGGGTGACTGATGCAGATGGGGAGGGCTGGTTGGGACGAAAGCTCCCTGCGGACCCAGTAGATGGTGAGGGTCTACTGAAGTTCGGACGGAACCTCTTGTTGGGCTGAAACCCACCCCTCCCACTTGGAGCTCGACGATTGTCAAACCGTACTATTGCATTCAACTCCTTTTCTGCTATTGTGGCCTTGCTGACCACCTCAGCCAATGTGGTGCACTTAAATATGGTCACTTTGGCCCTGATGTTTGGCCGTAGACCCCTCTCAAACTTTCTTGCCTTGCGAAGTTCTGTGTCCACCATATAGAATGCATAAATGGATAAACTGAGAAATTCACGGTGATACTCTGCCACCGTCATAGAGCCCTGTACCAAGGACAGAAAAAGTTCCGTCTGTCGCTCCTTCTCCTCCTCCGGAAAGTAATGTTCCAGAAAGGTTGCTGAAAACTCATTCCATGTCATGGCCGTCCTCTCCCTAACTGGTATGAGTTCCCTCTGCTTCTCCACCACCTCCCACCATTTACCGGCATCTTCTATCAATTGTGAAGTAGCCAGTAAAATCCTGTCAGCATGACTCGAGATCTTAAGTAATTTTAAGATCTGAGTGATCTTCTTCAGCCAATGCTCAGCTCCGACAGCCCCCTCTTTCCCTTTGAAGTAGGGAGGACGCTGTTGTTGAAATTCTCGTGCCATACTACGGTCACTGGCATCCCTGGAACTTTCACTCCCATTCATATGTTGCTGGAGTACTGAGGTTACCACTGCTTGGACTAATCCTTGAAGCTCAGGCGGCACATGTGGTATATGTACACCACTGTTTCCTTCTCCCTCCTTCTGTGATGCATTCTCACTCCCCTTTTCTTCCCTCCATGAGTGCTGTGATTCTTCCTCATTGTGAGACTTTTCATGAACAGGTTGCTCCTCATCAGGTTGGGTTACCTCTTTCTCATGTATAGACGGCTCCTTCTCATGCACAGATTTTTCGTGTTGCGATAACACTTTCTCATGTTGCGTGATTTGCAACACCTTTTCCTTCCCTTTCTGATTCTGAGGGATCTTTTTCTTTGGAGCCATTTCCCTAAGTCATAAAACATTATTGACTTAGTTTCCTCATATAGTTTGTATTTTTCACAATTTTGGGGAGATTTCCAAATAAGCAAACTTGATTTTTTTCTATTTGTTTTTGAGGGGAGAGTCTCTAAATTCCCTATGTTTGTTTTTCTCAATTGGGGAGTATTGGGAAATGTATATCCTATTTTGCTACGTTTGATAGATGAATTATAATAATGTACTTTTGCTATCTTTCACTGTTGTTCTCAGATTGATTTGTTCAGTCTGAGTCCACGAAGTAAATTAATCCGGCCCCCAGTCAGCGGACTCCGAAGAGTCGGTCAGTTGGGATTCTTATCCGTCAGTGAGACATGAAACCGTCTTAATCTTACTTCGGAAGATTCAACTTCCCGTTTCGCTCTGATACCAACTGTAACACCCCGCCCTTTTCACTCTAATTTTCAGAGTTTATTTTTTTTTTTTTTTTTATAATAATGATCAATAAGTGATCGGGGCGGAATGTCACGACGCGAGTTAAGTTCGGATCTCTTAATCCGACCCTTAACTGGCCAAGCCCATGTGCGTATGAACTAAGTCCATAAAACTGATCCGCACATGGTACATATATATCTAGCGGAGTTAACTTAGTCTAGATCCAACTGAGGTTATAATAGAACCTATGATTAATCAAATTTCCATTTTTAGATAGCAAAGTACCTTATTTATTTTCCAAAATTATTATATAACCTTAGTCTACTATTCATTCCAAACCATTCAAATAAATCCAACCATAGCATCTACTTAACTACTTATTACATGCCAACATCTAATTTAACAAATTACATTGTTCCAAATAAATCAACTAACAAATCCATAAATAATCCGTTCATAGTCTATTGCAATCATTCAAATCGCCCAAGTTTTCGTACTTGGTCCTCTTCTCCAACCACGTTCTTTCCTTTCCCTGCATCATCCACTAAAGATATAGATAGGGCGTTAGATCAACGCGCCCAGTAGTGTTTCCGAATAGGGCTACCACATGGTTAGTCAAAAACATACAAATACGATAATAGTTATGCAAGTGTGACAAATTCTATAAAAATATGCTATGTATGAAATGAACATGTAATGAGTCCCACCCATCACCATTCAACATAGCCATCACTTGACGGGATTCTCATCGTCAAGGTAACCCACAGTGGTCTTTCGGACGCCCCGACGGAGTGTGGCCTCCGGATTCCTCCTGATGGGATTCTCATCATCAGGGTACCCCACAATGGTCTTTCGGACGCCCCGACGGAGTGTGGCCTCCGGTTACTTCCCCATCATCCCATGCTATGCATGAGATGTCTATGCAACATGCCATTTGTAAATATAACATATGATTCAAATAACTTATTCAAATAAACATAAAACAGCGAATAAGTTGTGTGGTTACAACAAGGTAGGAAACCTACAATATTTTTACTTTGTTCGACCCTTCCTTTGGACCGTCTTTCGATCACGACTTTGTACACCGTTCTAGAAATCCGAATACCCTATATACATGGCAGCAAGTTAATCATTTGACCATATGATTCTAATTTGATTTAAATCCCAAAAATCCACTTTGTGGGGTTCGGCCATTATACTATCCTTAGCCTAATTTAGACAACAAAGTCCATTACATGACAATTGGTGGGGTTCGGCCACATAACATGGCCGAGCCTCACCCTAAAGATTTTAATCCTATTTTCCATCATCTTAATACTAAATCCATAATTGATGTGATTTCCATCTTTTTGAAAGCCAAACCAAACAACCAAATACTTACATGGGGTTCGGCCATCCAAGGTGGCCGAACCCTATGTCCATGTTTTGTTCTTCTAAAACATGTTTTTGGTGTTATTAAAACATACAATATCAATATAATATTGCTGCCATTATACCTCTTAAACACCATCTAAATCAGTTCATCTACTTGTCCCAAATGACCATATTATTTCATGAAATTCGGCAATCCAAAATGGCCGATCCAAATGATCCATTTCATCAGTTTTGGACCACTGTTTTAAACCATATTAACTTCAGTCCTTTGTCATACAGATCCATGCTTCTAACCCTTTCCAAAGCATGTATTTGAATCTTAAATAATAACCCAAAACAGTCCACATACTTCATGGCTTATATGTTTCAAATACATCACAACCATACCATTATTTGCATGGGGTTCGGCCCTCCATGGTGGCCGAACCCTATGTCCTTTGGTTTTGAGTTCCTTAATCATTCATCTATGTCCAAAATAACTTCCTTATTTATGTTTTAACCTTTTTAAAATACACACTTAAAATCATCTAAAAACAGTCCATGGGTTTCGGCCATACACATGGCCGAACCCTATGGTTCTCTTAATGGAAATCCACCCATATTTATCTATGAATTTAATCAGCAAATTAACATAAGATAAATATGGTTCAGTCATGTTATATCCACTCCAAAACAGCAAGCTTAATTCCATATAAAAATCTTTTAAAATCCTCACTCCAAAATATGGATTTTGACTTTCAAATACCATAGAATCCACCAAGTTTTTCCATGGGGTTCGGCCATCCAATGGGGCCGAACCCTATGGTCCATATTTTATCATTTAAAACATCATAATTCTAGGTCTAAACCTTTGATGGATCTGGCCATACAATGGCCAAATCTCATTTTCTTAACCAATCTATTAAACAAGGGTTCAAAATGCACTTACTAATACCGCGTCTCCTTCGGTTCCTTTGACTCCTTCCTTGACCCTTTATCTCCTTGACCTCTCCTTCTTTCTTACTGTTATTTGGGCTGAGACTGATCTTGATGCAAGCTCCTTGAGATAATTCAGCCAGGTGACAAGGACTTAAGAGAGTGAGAGAGAGAAAACTTTGGTCTTGAATGAAATTGCTAACCTTGTTGCCAAAACCCTTTTGCTGATTTTTGTCTTGATGAAAGGATTACCCAAAAACTAATTGAAATGAACAACCAGCTGCTGCTCTTTGTTTAGAAAGATAGAGGACGTCCAAGAGAGATAGAGGGATAGAGAGAGTGAAAATCCTTTGCTTGACCAAAAACAGCCCAAGGTTAATTCAGCCCTTGTGTAACTCATCTCTCCATAATTAGAATCCTTTAAGTTCCTTGGGGTTTCATCTATGAAATGAAACACCAAGGGTTCCCAACGGTTTTGCTGTGTGCATTCCTCACACTATCCATTTTGCATTAATTTTGCATGTGGGAGTTTCACATGTAAATGAAACTCCCATGTGCTTCATCCTCCCTCCATTGGTTGTCTCTTTGAATACTTAAGAATGGAATAAACCCTCAAGCCCTTTCCAACGTGTAGTCTAACCTTTTTTTTTGAATTTGAAAAGTCAAGGACCCCTTTTGTAACTCCATGAAACGGCAACTCCAATTGTCTCCATCTTTGGAGTTTCATGCATAGGCCATAATTTCCATGCAACCAAATGGAACTCCCATGTGCTTCCTCCTCCTTCATTCATACATTTGTAACTCTCAAAGCCATCATTCTCATATCTCTATGGTAGCCGTTACATGCATGAAATTGTTCATGCATGCAGCCAACGTCCCTAGTAACCCTTGTGACTTCAAGAAGTAACTCCCATTCAAAATGTAACTCCCATTTTATTCATCACCTAAATGGGGGTTACATGCATGAAATATTTCCCCATGCACCAACGTTTTTTCCTTGCTCAAACTTGTAATTTAAAACACTTCCCTTCTCATTCACACACTTCACAATAAAAATACATATTCATCCAACTCATTTATTCAACTCACCCAACCTAAGCCATTCATTTAATTTAACTTAACTAATAAATTCAACACATCTTAACCAACCATTCATTTCAACTCAAACCAAACTCAAATAATTAATAGACTTAAATTAAATAAGCTTGAACTCAATCCATGGTTAATCATGCCATTCACACGACCCATTGGGTCCCATCTAGCCATTTTGACCCATTTAACCAAATTTGACCCAAATATGATTCTTGACCCGTTTAAATTTATCTTACCCATTTATTTGTTTTGTAAACCAACTATCATCCTTTGGGTCTTGATTGAGCCATTGACCCATTTAAATTCAAATCAATTTTTATCACAATGGCAATTCCGTAAATATGAATATTTTCATATAAACTGATAACTTTGAAATTCCAGGGTGTTACAATAAAGCAATCACAATCTCAGGGTGACAAGGAAACTCGTTTTACCAAAGCTTTCCTAATTTGTATCTTTTCTTTCCTCCTCTCTTTCTCTCTTTCGAACTCAATCAATAGATTGGTTGTTTATGATTCTTAGGTGTAGGCACAAGAGAGTTGATCATTCCTTAGAGTGTGTGACTCTTCTCAGTTCAAAGAAGATAATTAAATGATCACACAACACTCATATTTATAAAGGAGTCCTAACAGTTTTTCAAACTGTCCAATACCGACAGGTCAGTGGCACCGATGGGTCAATGTTCATATTTATTACTGTTCAACCACCCAACCGTTGCTCACTAAATGCACACCCAACCGTATAATTACTTCCCGGTTCATAGGTCGAAGTCACCGATGGGTCAACAGTCATGGCACCGACGAGGGTCTTGATGTGGGGCAACACCATGCAGACAGAGTTTCATGCCCGAAACTTGTCCTACCGAGAACAACCTGTTGCCCTTTACCTAGGGGTCGGTACTAGTACTCATGATCGGTCTTGAATTACCGAGATGTCAGTTTTCATGAGAGTCCACATGAGTTCTATGTTCTAGAACTCATAAGTTATCATCGACGAGTCGTTGACACAAAGGGTCGTTTCAGCCTTTCACTGAGGGGTCGGTGCATATGAGACTCTCGATCAGAGGCATACCGAGAATAACATTTTTATGTTCCAGAACCTTTGTCAATCTGGCCAGTCTTTGGACCACGATGGGTCGATCCTGTCTCCACCGAGGGGTCGGTGAGAACGACTGGTAGAGCTGACAGTGAACTTAATTCATATTTCCAAGTTCACTTTAAGTTCATTGTCCAACTTCCTCTCTTAGGCTTCATATGGTTTTACCATTTGTTCAACTAAGCCTAGAGATAATCCTCTTGATGTGGGGCAACACCATACAGACAGAGTTTCATGTCCCGAAACTTGTCCTACCGAGAACAACCTGTTGCCCTTTACCTAGGGGTCGGTACTAGTACTCATGATCGGTCTTGAATTACCGAGATGTCAGTTTTCATGAGAGTCCACATGAGTTCTATGTTCTAGAACTCATAAGTTATCATCGACGAGTCGTTGACACGAAGGGTCGTTTCAGCCTTTCACTGAGGGGTCGGTGCATATGAGACTCTCGATCAGAGGCATACCGAGAATAACATTTTTATATTCCAGAACCTTTGTCAATCTGGCCAGTCTTTGGACCACGATGGGTCGATCCTGTCTCCACCGAGGGGTCGGTGAGAACGACTGGTAGAGCTGACAGTGAACTTAATTCATATTTCCAAGTTCACTTTAAGTTCACTGTCCAACTTCCTCTCTTAGGCTTCATATGGTTTTACCATTTGTTCAACTAAGCCTAGAGATAATCCTCCTAAGGTGTGGGTACCACCTAAATTCATCTATGACCAAATACCTGTTGTGATTGCCATACACTGTGAGCTTCATTCCGATGGAGCATGATTTTCACTCTTGTTCACCTTCAGTCTTCAAGCTTCTAGCAAGTGCTTCTTCTCGAGTCATGGAATTGACAAACATAGGTACTCAGCAAGCTGGGGTACTAACAATCTCCCCCTTTGTCAATTTCATGACAAAACCTAGAAGCTAACACTGTTACAAACCCACCCTTATTACATCACATTTGAACATAAAAATATTACATCAATTACATGTACATATTTAAATGGAAAAACAAGACTGTGATCTTCACATATTCTTGTTCAGCTTGCTTCAAATCATCTTTTCTTGTTTAAGTACATAAGCAAGCAACACTAGACAATCATTAGAGGGGTTAATAAAAAACATAAACATGCATCTATGGACTAAACTAGATTTGCATTCATTCTCCCCCATACACCATTGTTTTCCTAATAACCAACACTTCCCATAGCTTATCCAAGTTGTTAGTGTTGAGAAGATTTTCTCCTCCAATCTTCTCTAAGTTTGAAGTCCCAAACTCCAAGCCTTGACATTTTCCCACCTCCATTTGCTTCTTCATATTCCTCCCCTTTATGGCTCTCTCTTTCTAGAGGTCCAAGCACTTAGGCTCCACCAATTACTCTCCACAATTGGTTTTGATGTCTTATAGCTTCTACCAATTGCTCCCCCATTTTGTCATACAATTGATAAAGGTTTAGTAGGCAGACATCAATATGATTTCAAGCACTCCCCCATGCTTCTTGCATTTTGTGCTTCCATGAGTTTATATCCAAACTCATTAAATCCTTCCATTGATCAATGCGTGCATCTTATGCATTCAACAATTGATCTCCTCCACAGTACAATGCAAATAGCTCTTGCGTTACTGTTTTTCTTCTTCTTCTTCCCCTTTAAGATCTGTGTTGTCTTAAAGTTGTTCTCCCATTCGGGTCAAGCTCCCTTACCTAGCTTCCCTTGAATCTTCTTCCCCCATACTCAAAGCTATCTTCTCTAGCTTCTTCAATTATCTCCCCCATAAACTTAGCTGCCTCTAAGTTTTTTTTCTCTCTAAGATTGCCTCCACTTTCCTCCATAAACTGTTATGACAAGTGTCGGCAACTAATTATCCCATACTTTGTGCTCCCCCATTCTCCAAAGATGTGTGTAGCATCATAGTCCGATCCTTATCTCCCTATATGCCAATACAAAACCATCTCATTCAAACATGCATGTTAGTCTATTTAACAAATACCATGTTAACCATAGACAAGAGATAGAAGGCATTCAAACACAACAATACACTTATCACACTAAATCAAACCATGTCATTTCATTGACAAACAAAATGTGCATTGACTACATATGGTTTTGAGAAGGGGGTATCATGGATGCTTAAAGAAAATATCAAAACATCTAGTTTTTCAAAATAGAGAACATCAAAAACTATCCTAAGCAGAGTCATCCTGAGGAGATGCTGAAGGAGAAGGGGATCGAGAATTTAGAACTCTGTCAGAGAAGGAGATAGTAGAGACTAGATCCTGGACAATCAACCTGTTACTAGCTAGACTTCTTTCAAAGTAGTATATTCTTCTTGCAACTCTGAAGACCCTTCTGCCCAAATTGACATTCTCTTGTGAGGGATATTCGTATTCTTCTTCTTCCTCAGTGTCTCTCCAAAAATGCTCAAAGCGATGACTTTCCTCATCACTGGTGTCATCAGGAATAATGACATGGTCTTCGTTACTAGTTCTAGGACCATTCCCCTCTTCTGCATCTTCTTTCATTTCTTCACGTCGTTCTTCGACGAAGATGGACCCTTTGTCAACAATGGGGTCTTCCGCAACTTCTGGCTGGGTTTCCTGGTGAGAATTGGAATTACCAGCTTGAACAGATGCAGGATTTCCAAAGCTAGAGCCAGGGCAAGATATAGAGGCTGATCTTTTGGTTGTTTCGGCCCACCGACTGGTTTTGTAACACCCCGGATTTTTCAATGCATAAATATATTGGATTTTGTCTATTTAAATTGTTAAATGAATAGAATTTAAGATTTATGGGTGAAGTGGACCTTAGATGGGTAAGGAGTTGGGTCAATAACCTAGTTAAGACCCAACGGGTCATGGATAAGGTTCAATTTGAAATAATTGGGTAAGCCTTATATAAATGGGTCAATTGCCCAATTGGGACCCAATGGGTCATAGATGAACCAATTTGAAGGAAAATGGGTAGACTTAATTTAATTGGGTCAACTACCCAATTAAGACCCAAATCCACCTCATCAAGTGAGGTGACATGCATGGTCGCCTAAGCCATGGCTGACTTGATCAACCATGAGTGAGTTCAAAGGAGTTAAGTGAACTGAATTGAGTTAAAGAATTATTTAATTAAGAGATAAATTCAAGTCTTGAGTTTAAGAGTTGCATGAATGAGTTGAAGTGGGATAAATATTGCTTGAGTTGGGGATGAGTCAAGATGGAAGTTGAGGAGACTTCCATCTCAAGGTGAGTCAAGGGGGAGATGGAGGGTTTCCATCTCAAAGGATGGAACCCAAGGTGCACATGTTGGAGCGCAAGGGGTGTCTTGGTTGAAACCAAGGGACACCATGGAAAGACAACCATTATGAGGGAAGTGAGAAGGTGTGAGGTTGTTACGAAAGGACACCGGCCCAAGGGGCACACCCCAACCCTTTGGCTGAATTTTCATCTTGAGATCAAGGAGATTTTCATCTCCTCTTCTTTTTTTTTCTCTCTCTCTCTCAACTACACCTTTGGCCGATCCTCTCTCCATTGAGAGCAAAGATATTCCATCTTCTCTTATCTCTCCCTCTCCCATTTTCGTTGTTAAACTTGGAGAAGGTTGCTGAAGAACCAAGAAAGATTAAGGAAGGAGTTCAGATTAAAAGAAACGAAGGAGATGAGGAAAAACGTATGTTAATGTTTAACAAGATAGGAATGAGATTAAGGAAACCATAGGTTGGCCATATGTGGCGGAACCTATGGGTTCCATGGCTGGATGAAATAAATGGCCAGATGGTTATAAGACTAATAAAATTAGGAATCCATCCAGAGAATGGTGATGGAATGAAACAAACAATAAATGATATTGGAATCCAAGTTGTAAATCAAGGATTGAATGAATGGAAGAAAATATCCTAACTTTGGATATTGAGTAGTGTACATCTACTGATTATATGTATAAATGATTAATACATCTTGATAAATGATTAAGGAATGAATTTCATGAAGAAAGGATTTACAAAATAATCAAATAGAGAAGACTGAACAAGGGTTGCATTGTCCATGGGACGGGTTTTACCAACCGCGGTCGAGTTTGGACCGTCCGCGGAACGGGTAACGGACGTGGACTAGGTACTGTGGGCCCGAACGGGTTGCGCTGTGTGCAGGACTGGTATTACCGTATGCAGACGTGTAATGCGCCCTTTTTCACTCGCCGAAAATCAGAGTCTATTTTTTTTTAAAAAAAAAAAAAAGAGTGAGAGAGAGCAGGACGCCATGACGCGAGCTAAGTCCGAGCTTCCAAAGCCCGACCCTTAACTGGCCAACCATACGTGTGCATGGACGAAGTCCACTGAAATGGTTCACACGTACTCAAGTTAAACATGCGGAATAAAATGAAACTAAAACATTCAAGCTCCTAAGCTTGGCTCCGATCACTGTCCATCGTCTCGTCCATTTCCTGTGTCATCAGCTAGGGTAGAAGTAGGGCGTTAGACAACACGCCCAGTAGGTACCCTAAGTAGGGCCAACACATGGTTAGTATAGAAATCACATAGATATAGATAATATCAAAAACATGCAAGACAATGCCATGCTATGAGTGTCATATGCCATGAGTCCCACCCATCTGCCATATCACAATCACATACGTCAAGTATCCCCACGAATGCCTTACGGACGCCCCGACGGAGCTTGGATCTCTGGTTACCAATCAATCATACATCATACCCTCACGAATGCCTTACGAACACCCCGACGGAGCGTGGGTCTCTGGTTACCTCTTGATGGGATAATGCACATCAAGATTCCCTCACGAATACCTTATGGACGCCCCGACGGAGCGTGATCTCCTGCTACATTTCATCCCTCCCATGTCATGCATGAGATGCAAGTGCATCATGCTCTGTAATAATACAACCATAGCATTAAAAATCCCATCCTTAACGCATATTATTTGGTACCAAAATAATTCGAGTAAAACATTGCATATACATAATCCATGGTTTCAGTGAGGTAGGAATCCTACCAATGACCAACTAATGTGTCCTTACGTTTTCGTCCAAAAACCGCTCACATGATCGTACATCACTTGTGAGGTCCCATTACCTTATTACATAACAATAAATCAAACCCATGTTCTACTTGATTTCCTACCATGTTTAAGTCCATAAAGATGTCTTAGTGGAGTTCGGCCATACAACATGGCCGAACCTCACTCACTTGGTTTTAGTCCCTCTTTTGATTTAATCAATCACACATAAGTTAATCATCTAGTATTAATAAACCCCAAGTCCACAAGAAAACATTCTCCATGGGGTTCGGCCATACACCATGGCCGAACCCATGGTCCTTCATTTCCATGATTCAATCATACATTTAGGCCACTTATACAACCTAGATTCAAAAACATAATCTATGGGGTTCGGCCATACACCATGGCCGAACCCATGGTCCTTTAATTTCACCATTTGGCCATTATTTCCTTCCATAGGCAATCACCTAATTTAGTTACCCATACTTAGGTCCATAACTGATCCATAAACATAGATCCATAATGATTTATCAACATAAAACCCATAATCAAATCCTTCCATCGCCTAGTGTAATCATTCATTTATTTAATCATACATAGATCTCTAAATGACCCTTTAAAATGGTCCATGGGGTTCGGCCATACACCATGGCCGAACCCATGATGTTTCATTTCCCATCTTCTCCTTTAAATTATTTACAACCTTAGGTCCATAACCCAAGTCCCTCCATGGGGGTTTAACCATACACTTAGGTTCATCCTTTTAGATCATCATTAACCATATTTAAAACCAATTAAAATTACCAACATTCCCCCCATCATTTTCATGGTCCAAAACATCCAAGTCCATCAATATCTCTCCATGGGGTTCGGCCATACACCATGGCCGAACCTATGGTCCATGGTTCTTCACCATTTTCAACATTCGGACCCATTTACCACCATTAACATTCCCCCACTATTTCCCTCATTTAAACCCTTTAAAATTACTAAAGTACATCCATTAGAGCCTCTTAAAATCATTAGCACCCTTTCATGGGGTTCGACCATACAACATGGCCGAACCCTATGGTTTATTATTTTCTTTAAAATAAATCATACATCCATGATTGATCCTTTGATGGGGTTCGGCCATACACCATGGCCGAACCTCATCTAACCCTTTTTTTGTCCTTAATGGTCCATGCATATCAGCCTTAGGGTTTGGCCATGCAAGGCCAGCCCATGATCTTTGATCATAATACCTTATCTTAGTCATGCATGAGATCTTTTCCATATATACACAACAATTAGGGTTCGGCCATGTAAGGGCCGAACCATGATCCTTGGCCATTATTTTCTTACTTATTAAAATCTCATCACGTATTTACCGACTCCGCGACTCCTTCGGTTTCCTTCATTCCGACTTGATCCTCCGCTCTTTTCCTTCCTTAGCCTCTTCTTCCTTCCTTCTTGATCTTCGGCCAAAGTGTGAGCTTGAGAGGGAGAGGGTCTAAGATGAAACCCCAAGTAGATAGTTCGGCCTTGGTGAATGGTTGAGAGAGAGTTGGCCTTGAGTGAGATAGAAAAATATTCTAAGTGTTTCTTGTCCTGAGAGGGGATTGGCCAAGAGAGAGAGGGAAAGAGTGAAATGAAACTCCAAGTCTTTCCTTGTCTTGTTCAATGAAATTCTGCCAAGGGTGGTGTCCTTTGGGTGATGCCCCTTTGTAACAACTATGGCTCTTCACCTCCCTCACTAATACTTCCTTTGGGGTTTCATCCCATGAGATGAAACTCTCAACCGTGTGCCCCTTGGGTTTACATCATGAGATGGAAACCCTCCATGTCTCCAACGTGTACTCATGGATAAACTTTGTGTAACAACAAAAACCTTTCACCTTCTCATTAATGTTCCTTTTGGAGCTTCATCCCATGAGATGAAACTCCCACCTCCCCAACGTGTGTACCCCTTGGGTTTGGTTTTATGAGATGCAACTCTCCATCATCCCACTCCACTCACTTAAAATGAAAGTCTCATTAACTTCCCATTCAACTCATCTCTTTAACTTAACTCATATCTTTAATTCAACTCATTTAACTCACTTAAAATCAACTCAATTACTTGATTCCATTTCCAACTTAATTCAGCCACACTTTAATTAAACTTGGCTCTCTTGATGGTCGACCAAGTCAACCATGACCCATTGGGTCCAATTTGGGCATTTTGACCCAATTGACAACCTTGACCCAATTAAATAAATCTTACCCATTTATTTCAATTGAACCTTATCCAATAGCCGTTGAGTCTTAATTGGGCCATTGATCCAACTCGTTACCCATCTAAAGTCCATCTCCATTAATTCACAAATTAAATGGATAATTTCCATATATATATTCATAAATTGAAAATCCGGGGTGTTACAAGACGGGTTTCGACCGTCCGCAGGACGGGCAACAGACGGTAATCTGCCGGGTTCAGTCGATTGAATCCTTGATTCAGTCGACTGAATTTAAAAGTGAAAATTTTTAAATAATTTTTCCAGAGGTTCAGTTTATCTGGAATGATGTAGGGGATGATTTAAATTAAATGGATAATGAATTGATTATTGTATACGAATGAATTCGTTAAGGTAACGGGAGATTCTTAAAGGGTTTGCTATTCGGTTTCAACGTGATTGTTGAACGTGATCTTCACAAAACAGCAAGGATTATATTACTGGACATTTGTAAGATTCCTACCTTGTTGAGATGCATATGGATCTTATATGTTATTGATTTTTATTTCAATACAATGTTTATTTTGGTAAATCAAATGGTGAAAGTTTTATGAACTGAATTTCAATATGATTTGATATGAAATGGCATTTCTGCATTCATGATCTCATGCATGGTATGGGAGGGAACATGAGGGAGGAGTCCATGTTCCATTCAGTGATTCCGATTAACATACATGGGGAGGAGTCCATGCTCCATTCGGTGATTCTGATTAACATACATGGGGAGGAGTCCACGCTCCATCGTTGATTCCGATTAGCATACGTGTCTACACTGATTCCTGCTGACATATGTGGGAGGAGTCCACACTCCATTAGTGATTCCGATTAGCATACGTCAGAGGAGTCCATACTGATTCCTAGTGACATATGTGGAAGGAGTCCATGCTCCATTCGGTGATTCCGATTAACATACATGAGGAGGAGTCCATGCTCCACTCGGAGTTTCCGATCAACATACATGGGGAGGTATACAGTGACCTGGTGGTACATCATAAAACACTGTGGAAGTAATTGGCCAAAGGAACACTTGATTTGATTTGTATAGTGATGATATGGAGATTGGGTGGGTGATCATTGGCATATGACACCCATGACATGACACATACATTGCATGACTTGGAAATGGCTATCATGCGCTGTTTTTGGTACATGATATGTTTACAGTTTAAATATGATATTCTTATTCTGATTATATTAATCCTATGTGTATAACCCTACTTGGAATTCCTACTGGGCGCATTGACTAACGCCCTACTTCTACCCTTTAGATGATGGAAAAGAGAATGGAAAGGACGATGGACGTGAAAGTGTAACACCCCTCCCTTTTCACTCTAATTTTCAGAGTTTATTTTTTATTTTTAAATATAATAATCATGTGATCGGGGCAGAGTGTCACGACGTGAGTTAAGTTCGGATCTCTAAATCCGACCCTTAACTAGCCAAGCCCATGTGTGTATGAACTAAGTCCATAAAACTGATCCGCACATGGTACATATATAACTTACGGAATTAACTTAGTTTTAATCTAACTGAGGTTATAATAGAACCTATGACTATTCCAATTTTCCATTCTTAGATAGCAAAGTACATAACTTATTCTCCAAAATTACTAATCAATCTTAACTAATCGTTCAATCAAACCATCCAACTTAAAACAAACCATAGCATCTATCTTAACTACTTATTAAAACCAACAAATCTAGTTACCAAATTACAGTGTCCACATAATTCAAATAACACATCCATGAATAGTCCATTCAAGTCCATTCAAAATCATTCAAACCGCCCAAGTTTCCTTGCTTGGTCCTCTTCTCGATCCACGTTTTTCCCTTTCCCTGCGTCATCCACTAAGGATATAGATAGGGCGTTAGATTAACGCGCCCAGTAGTGTTTCCGAATAGGGCTACCACATGGTTAGTCAAAAACATGCAAATAATATAATAATAATACATGTGAGACAAAATTCCATAAAATCATGCTATGTATGAAATGAACATGTATGAGTCCCACCCATCACCATTCAACACAGCCATCACTTGACGGGATTCTCATCGTCAAGGTAACCCACAGTGGTCTTTCGGACGCCCCGACGGAGTGTGGCCTCCGGATTCCTCCTGATGGGATTCTCATCATCAGGGTACCCCACAGTGGTCTTTCGGAAGCCCCGACGGAGTGTGGCCTCCGGTTACAACACCATCATCCCATGCCATGCATGAGATGTCTATGCAAACATGTCATTTAGAAACATAACTTTACAATCATATAAGTTATTGAAATCAACATAAAACAGCATATGAAATAGTGGTTATAATAAAGGTAGGAAACCTACACTAAGTCACTTAGATTGCCTGCTCTTGTGAACCGTCTTCCGTTTACGGCTTGTTCACCGTTCTAGCAATCCCAATACCTTATTTACATAACAGCAAGTTAAACATTCATTCATGTGATTCCATCTTAATCTAAGTCCCAAAAATCCACTTTGTGGGGTTCGGCCATACCCCATGGCCGAACCTCACCCATTTAAACCTTGGTCTCTTTTAATTTTGGATTAACACCATCCAAATAATTTATTGACAACCTCAATCCACAAAATATCACTTGGTGGGGTTCGGCCATACTACATGGCCGAACCACGCCATATTGGTTTGGGTCCATACATCCAACCCCATCATTATACCATCTTTGATCATTTCATCAATAATTACCTTTATGCCATTGCTATCAATAAATAATTTTACAAACATTAAAACCAGCGATCCTTTTCATGAAATGGATTCATTAAGCCCATGCTCATGGTCCATGGGGTTCGGCCATACATATGGCCGAACCCTATGGCTTTCCCATTTAAACCTCCAAGTCCTAACTTAGCCATAGTACCCCATAGTTCGACCATGAGATGGCCTAACCATGATTTGTCCAAATCCTCACTTGATACCTTTTTTAAACACCTCATATTGTTCCATAATATTCAAACTTGAGACCTTTTGATTCAACCAAAACAGTCCATAAAAATGGTCCATGGGTTCGGCCATACACATGGCCGAACCAATGGTTCTCTTGATTCAATTGGTCCATCATCTATCATCTTTGATGGCTAATTAATTTCTTATATGAAGTCCATAGGTAAACCTATCTTATTCTTAAATCAAAGCACATAATGATTACATAATATCCATCCTACACTTAACCCAAATAACCATCAAAAACAGTCCATGGGGTTAGGCCATACACATGGCCAAACCCCAAGGTTTCCTTGATGTAAACCCTCCAATATTTGTCCATATTTTTTGATCAGTACTTAGCTTAATAAACACATAATTCAGCCATGTAATAACTGGTCAAAATCAGTGACCTTATCTCCCTTTAAAATCCTTTAAAAGAACTTCAATACATAATATGAATTTCATCTCTCAAACACCATAAAAACCACCAAGTTTTCCCATGGGGTTCGGCCATCCAAAGGGCCGAACCCTATGGTCCATATTTCATCACTTTTAAACATCATAATCCCATATTTAAACCACTGATGGATCTGGCCATACGATGGCCAGATCTCATTTTCTTAACCAATCTATTAAACAAGGGTTCAAAATGCACTTACGAACACCGCGTCTCCTTCGGTTCTTTTGACTCCTTTCTTGACCCTTTATTTCCTTGACCTCTCCTTCCCTCTTACTATTCTCTGGGCTGAGACTGATCTTGCTGTAAGCTCCTTGGGATAATTCAGCCAAATGATATGGATTTGAGGGAGAAAGAGAGAAAACTTTGGCCTTGGATGTATGTGCTAAGTCTTGATGCCAAAACCCTTTGGCTGAACTTGTCTTGATGAAAAGAGATCAATTCAAAGACTGATTAAGCAACCAGCTGCTGCTCTTGGTTTTGGAGAGGTGATAACAGTCCAAGGAAAAGAGGGATAGAGAGAGTAAAATGAAAAGCCTTTTGTTTAACCAAAATCAGCCCAAGGTTAATTCAGCCCTTGTGTAACTCCCATCTTTAATCAAAGTTCTTTATGTTACTTGGGGGTTTCATCTATGAAATGAAACACCCCAAGCAACCAACGTCTCCTTGCATGGTTGTTGGTGTAACCTCCTCAAATCCCATTCATTTCCCAACTAGAAGTTTCAACCAAAATGTGAAACACCCATGAGCCCCAACGTTGTAGCCTATAATTTTGAATTTGAAATGCCATAACCCTTATGTAACTCCACCTCCCTTGATTCTCACCAATACCCCATGTGGGGGGTTTCATGCATGGAATAAAGCCTCCATAGTATCCAACGTGCATAATACTTTTAATTTTGCGACATAAACACTCCATTTGGAGTTTCATGCAAGACATAATCCTCCCATAAAATTCCAATGTGTTTATGGATTAAACTTTGAAATACAACTCCCCAAGGTTGTAACTCCCAAAACCATCATTTCATTCATCAATATTTAGGAGTTTCATGCATGTGGTACACCCCCATGCAACCAACGTGTAGGGTAGTTTTGAATTTGAAACAACCCACATACCTTTTATCTACACACCTCACTCACTTAAAAATAAATATTCCATCCAACTCATTCACTATAATTATGTAAATCAGCTCACTTATTTAACTCAACTATATGATTTTATTTCAAACTCCAAACAGCCCCAATTTAATCAATCTTGGACTCACTTAATGGTCAACAAAGTCAAACCCGACCCATTGGGTCCAAATTGGCCATTTTGACCCATTTCACAAACTTTGACCCAATTAAATAAAACTTCAACCATTTGATTCACTTGGACCAACTCAACCTTCCAACTCCCCTTTAATTCTCATGCATAGAATAATTCTCATGCAATCCAACGTGTTTTATGAATCTTTTAACTTTGCAACTCCTCACCACATGTAACTCCCAAAACCTCCACCAACATTTAACACTTAACTAGGAGTTACATGCATAAGATAACTTCCCCATGCAGCCCACGTTTTTCTTTGTTTTTCACTTGAAATCAATCCATTCCACTCCCATTCACACACGTCACTTACTTAAAACAAACATTCCATCCAACCCATTTATTTAACTCACCCAACTCAACTCATTCATTTAATGTAACTTAATTAATAAATTCAACTCAACTAAACTCCATTATTTATTTCAACTCAAACCAACTCAAATATTTAATGAACTTAAACCAATTAAGCTTTGAGCTCACTCCATGATCAATCATGACATACATGACCCATTGGGTCCCATTTGGGTCCTTTGACCCATTTAACCTCTTTGACCCAAATAAATGTACCTTGCCCATTTAACTTAATTTAAACCTTATACAAGTACATTGAGCAATGGGTCCCACCATTTTTCTCATCTATGATCATAACCCTTCAATTTATAAATCCAAGGTCATTTTCGTAAATATTGATATATTGAAAAATCTAGGGTATTACAGAAAGAAACCAAGCTTAGGAGCTTGGGCAGCTTATGCTTACTTTATTTAATATTGATTTTGGAACAATGTATTTGAGATAATTGCATTTTGGGATTGTAATAACTTAGATTTATTTTGCTATAGTTTGACAATGTTTTGGATATTTGAACCTCAGTTAATTTTATGTGATTGACTTCCTTGCTTAAGATTGATGTTATGTTTATGGATGAAATCTTAATCCATGTGTTTATTCTGCATTTGATGTAAGCATGTGAACTGTTTTAGTGGACTTGATCCACGCACACGTATTGTTGGCTAGTTAAGGGTCGGATTTTGGAAACCCGGACTTAGCTCGCGTCGTGACATTCCCGCTCTCTCTCACTCTTTATTTAAAAAAAATAATATATATACTCTGATTTTCGCCTAGTGAAAAAGGGCGGGACGTTATAGTTGGTATCAGAGCGAAACTGGAAGTGCTGAACCTTTCAAAGTAAGATTAATACGGTATCATGTCTCACTGACAAGATAAGAATCCCAACTAACCGACTCTTTGGAGTCTGTTGCACTAGGGCTGGATTAATTTACTTTGTTGAGAATCAGACTGTAAGCATTCAATCTGAGAACAACACTTGACAAGAAGAATAACAACAAATGAATGGCAATCACTTAAAGTAATGATTTATCCAACATAGCAAAGTAGGACATATTTCCCCAAAACAAGAAACATAGGAATATTCCCCAAAACAAGAAATACAAGATGCTGAGTTGGCAATTTCCCAAAACCATGTGAACACAAAACTTTATGAGAAAACTAAGTCAAGCGATAAAATGCATCCAAGAAGAAGAAATACCCGACAAAACCCGCACTAGGAGGAAGAGGTACAAAACCCACATCAGGAAGAGGGACAGGGCAGTGCAAACATTCCTGTGGTACGTCTTGAGCTACAAAACCTAGTACAGGCAATGGTCACTTCTGTTCTACAGCAACATTTGAACGGCAATGGAGGTGCAACCTCCAATGAAGCATAGGATCGAAGCATGGTTAGAGACTTCCAACAACAACGTCCCCCTTATTTCAAAGGGAAAGAAGGACCCGCAGGAGTGGAGAATTGGATTAGAAATATCACTAAGATCTTGACATTACTGAAGATCACCAGCAATGAAGATAGAATATTGTTGGCTACTTCACAATTGATCAATGATACCGGCAAGTGGTGGAAAGTAATTGAACGTCAGCGAGCATAGATTCCAGCAGGGGAAAAGACTGAAATGACATGGGACCAATTCTCTGGAATGTTCTTGGACCATTATTTTCCAGAGGAAGAGAAGGAGCACCAGACACAAGCGTTCATATCTTTGGTCTAGGGCAACATGACTGTTGCGGATTATTATCAAGAATTTCTCTATCTATCATGTTATGCACTATACATGGTGGACACAGAATACAAGAAGGCTCGGAAATTTGAACGCGGCCTACGACCTAGCCTAAGAGACAAGGTCACAATATTCAAATCAGCGCCTTTGGTGGAAGTGGTCAGTCGAGCTAGTATAGCTGAGCAAGAGTTGATGGAAACAGTGAAATGCTTTCTGCCAAATAATAGATTCAGACCCAACTTTGGGAGACCCTCACCTTCCACTGGGTCAACTAGAGGTTTTCGTCCCAATCAGCCCTCCACATCAGGATCCGTCTCTCAGATTTCTCGAGGTATGAACACATGTTTCCAGTGTCTCTAGCAGGGCCATTTCAAAAACGACTACCCACAGATCAGTAGATCTCCTCACTCCAGGGGTTCCTTCCGTCCTCCAGCTCGACCAACTCATTCTCAAGCATCTAGAGCATATAACCAGGCAGGACGAGCACCTGTCCCGAAAGGATTTGGATGACTATATACATTGGCTCCTCCTCAAGAGACGGTGGATCACTCGGTGATTCAAGGTATGGCAGTAGTTTGTAGTTCTTATGCTTTTGCGTTATTTGATTCAGGAGCATCCCACTCCTTTGTATCTGCTACCTTCATATCTGCTACTAGCACCTTAGTACAACAATTGTCCACCGCACTTACTATTGTATCCCCTGTTGGAGACACATCACTGGGTTTGATTTGTACTTCGATAGACACTGAACTTGCTGGGTTCAGATTTAAGTTCAATTATCTGGTACTCGAGATGATGGAGTACGATATCATATTTGGCATGGATTGGCTGGTTAACTTTCAGGCCAGCATTGATTCACATCTTCGCAGGGTGATATTTTGGTCACCCGAGGGAAAATGATATGTAGTACATGCCGACAGACAAAGCATTCCTATGACTAGGAGACTACATGAAGAATTGAACCATCTTGTATTGAACAACATCAAACTAGACAAGGCATCGATGGCTGAACTACCTGCAGTAGTGAAAGACTACGCAGAGGTATTTCCTACAGAACTCCCTGGATTGCCTCCCAAGAAGGAGATTGATTTCGAGATCAAGTTGTATCCTGGCACTGCTCTAGTGTCATTGCCGCATTATCGGATGGCTCCAGCAGAAATGTCTAAGTTGAAGAAACAAATTGATGAGTTACTCAGACTGGGATGCATCCGGAACATCACATCATCTTCGGGAGCACCGTTGTGAAGAAGAAGGATCGTACACTTCAGATGTTTGTAGATTATCAGAGATTGAATCAGTTGACAATCAAAAACAAGTACCCTCTACCTAGAATTGATGATCCATTCGATCAACTCAGAGGATCCAGCTATTTCTCCAAAATTGATCTGATGTCAGGCTACCATCAAATCCATGTCAGGGATGAGGACATAGAGAAGACAGCTTTCAAAACTCGGTATGGACTACAAGAATATGTAGTCATGCCGTTTGGACTCACCAATGCACCAACCGTGTTCATGGATCTAATGAACAGAATCTTTCGTCCTTATCTGGACAAGTTTTAATCATCTTCATTGACGATATCCTGATTTATTCCAACAGTCAGGGGGAGCATGCTGAACATTTAAGGATAGTTTTGGACACCGTGAAGAAGAATCAGTTGTATGTCAAAGCAAGCAAGTGCGTATTCTGGCTATCTGAGGTCAATTTCTTAGGACATGTCATATCAGCGGAAGGAATAGCCATGGACCAGGCTAAAGTGGCAGCAGTTTGAAACTGGAAAGCTTCAAAGAATGTGACGAAAATCCGCAGCTTTCTGGGATTGGCTGGTTATTATCGGAAGTTTATTATGGACTTTTCCAAGATTGCAGCTCCACTCACCCGACTCACTCAGAAAGGAATGAAATTTGAATGGTTTGATGTATGCAACCGAAGATTCGAAGACCTGAAGGAGATGTTTACGACTGCTCTTATTTTGATTTTACGGGAAAGAGGCAAGGGCTATGAAGTATATTGTGATGCTTCAGGAGAAGGACTTGGGTGTTCTCTTACTCAAAGTCATCATATATTGGCTTATGGATCAAGGCAGCTGAAAATTCATGACGCAACTATCCCACACATGATCTGGAATTAGCCGCAGTGGTCTTCGCCCTAAAAAGCTGGAGACACTATCTATATTGTAACACCCCAATTTCTCAATGATAGGAATATTTACGAAAATGCCACTGGAATGGTAAATTTAATACATGTGATTGTAAATGAGAAAATGGTGGGGCCCATTGTTCAAATTAAGACCCTATGAACATATTATAAGGATCAAATTTAAGTAAATGGGTAATGTACATCAAATTGGGTCAAAATGGTTAATTGGGTCAAATGACCCAATTTGGACCCAATGGGTCATGGTGGACTTATTTGACCATTTGGGTAAGCTCAATTTTATTATGGTTAAACTAAATTGATTGAAAATGAGGTGAATGATAAATGGGTAGGCTTCATACAAGTGTGTAAACCACATGCAAAGGGCTAAACCACCCATAAATGGGTCATGGTGTCAAATTGGATCCATGGGCTAAATGGGGACCCAATGGGTCGAGTTGACCATGTTGACCATGGTTGACCATGTGGACCCTCAAGTGAGCTCAAATATGAGTTAAATCAGGTTGAGTTGGGACTGAAGTGAGTTGGAATTAAATCAAGTAATGGAGTTGACTCAAGTGCATTAAATGAATGGCATTAAGTGTAGTGAGTTGGGTGAGTTGAGTTGGAAATCAAAGGGACCTTGAATTCAAGTGAGTCAAATGGGATATGAAGAGTTGCCTTGGTCTCAAACATCACCAAGAAAACAAGTCCCACACGTTGGTGGGTTGGAATTAATGGTTCGTGCATGAAAACCAATGGAATGGCATGGGAATTTGGAGGGTTTCCATCTCATGATGGAAACCCAAAGCTCCAACGTTGGGAGTGCCAAGGGGTGCCTTGGTTGGCACCAAATGTCTCCTTGGTTTGATCAAGGATTGATGAGGATTAATGAAGGGTTCAAGAGTTGTTTAACAAAAACAAAAACCACACCTTTGGCCGATTGTCACTCAATGAAATCATAGAATTCTTATCTCTCCCTTTCTCTCAAGAACATACCCTCTTGGCCGAATTACCCTTTGGTGTTTTCACCATTGTTCAAGCTTCTAATCAGCAAAGAAGTAAGGGAGCAAGAAGGAAGAAAGCAAGGATCAAAGGCAAGAAGAAAGGCTTAGAGAATTGATAAGTACTCCATAGAATTTTGATTAATAAAGTTGGTTAAATGAAACATGATTTGGCCATGGGATGGCCGAATCTACCAAGGGTTTAGAGTATGGATGATAATGTTTAAAAAAAGATAGAAAACATGGACCATAGGGTTGGGCCACTTTGGATGGCCGAACCCCATGAAATAATTTGGTTATGTTGATGATTTTTGTAAGTTAAAAACCATGCAAAATGATGGACAGTTTTAGATGTTTTAATTAGACCTAAGATGCAAGTTGAAAGGGTTTTAAATCATGGATTTGAATGTCATGATTTGGTCATGGAATGGCCGAATTCATCAAGGGTTTAAACCTTGGGTAAAGGTGGTTTAAAATGATAAAAATGGACCATTGGGTTTGGCCACTTTGGATGGCCGAACCCCATGAAGTTATTTGGGTATTTGATGGTTTTTGAAGGCTAAAAACCATGCAAAACCATGGAAATTTTTACATGTTTTAATGAGGCTAAGTATTTGATAAAAAGTTCAAATTTTGGGCCATAGGGTTCGGCCACTTTGGATGGCCGAACCTGTAACACCCCGTTTTCTCAAAGATATTGATATTTACAAAAATGCCATTGGAATGGTAAATTAGAAGGTTATGATTGTAGATAAGAAAATAGTGGGGCCCATTGTTCAAATTATGACCTTATGAACATAGTATAAGGGTCAAGTTATCATGAATGGGTAATGAACATCAATTTGGGTCAATATGGTTAATTGGGTCAAAGGACCCAATTGGACCCAATGGGCCATAATGGACTTGTTTGACCATTGGGTGAGCCCAAATTTAATGGGGTTAAGCTGAATTGATTGGAAATTAAGTGGAGCATAAATAGGTAGGCTTGATGCACATGTGAAAACCAAATGCAAATGGCTAAAACAACCCATAAATGGGTCATGGCGTCAAAACTGGTCAACAAGCTAAATGGGGACCCAATGGGTCGGATTGACCATGCTGACCATGGATGACCGTGTGGACCCTTGAATGAGCTCAATTGTGAGTCAAATCAGGTTGAGTTGGATTGGAATGAGTTGCATTTAAATTAAATGGTTGGGTTGACTCAAGTGTAATAAATGAATGGCAATTAATGTGGTGAGTTAAGCCATTGAGTTGGGGTGAGTTAAAATGGAAATCAAAGAGGTCTTATTTCCATTGAGTCAAATGGAATATGAGGAGGTACCTTGGTCTCAAACAAACCAAAACAAGTCCCACACGTTGGGGACTTGTAATGGTAATTTCCATGCATAATGTTAAATGGAATTGAATGAGAATGAGATAAAAATCTCATGGGAATATGGAGGGGTTTCCATCTCATATGGAAACCCAAGCCTCCAACGTTGTGATGCCAATGGGTGCATTGGTTGGCAGCAAGTGTCTCATTGGTATGAGCAAGATTTTATGAGGGAAATGAGTGGATTAAGTGGCTGATTTAACAAAAGGAATGAACACCACCTTTGGCCGAATTTGTCATTGCAAGTCTTAGAAATCCATCTCGCTTCCTCTCTCTCCAAACTCATTCTCTTGCCGAACCAGCAGTGGTGTTTTCCACATTTGATCAAGCACCAATTCGGCTAGAAGCTAAGGAAGAAAGAAGGAAACAAGTGGGAAGAAGGTAAAGAGCAAAGACAAGAAGAAAAACTTGGAATTTGGTAAGCATTTCCATGGATTTTTGTTTAATAAAATGGGATAAATGAAACATGATTTGGCCATCGGTTGGCCGAATCTACCAAGGGTATGGAATAGGAATATTGAGGGTTAAAAGATAGAAAACATGGACCATAGGGTTCGGCCACCTTGTTTGGCCGAACCCCATGAAATGTGATGGTCATGTTGATGGTTTTTATAAAGTGAAAACCATGCAAAGTGATGGACTAATTTGGATGTTTTATTTAGACCTAAGATGCATGTTTTGAAAAGAATTGAGTGTCATGTTTTGGGCCATGGAATGGCCGAATGTATCAAGGAATTTAACCTTGGGTAAAGGTGGTATAGATTGATAAAATGCATCATTGGGTTCGGCCACCTTGGATGGCCGAACCCCATGAAATTGTGTTGGTTATTGGATGGTTTTTTTTTTAAAGGTAAAAACCCGGTAATATTATACTGATTATTACATGGTTAATGAGACATAAAATATGTTTAAGAGGACCAAGTCATGGACATAGGGTTCGGCCATTTTGGATGGCCAAACCCCATGAAAGTATTTGATGATTGGTAGGGCTTTGGAGAGATAGAAATCATATCAATGGTGGAGAGGTTTACATGTTTTAAATAAGGCTAAGTATTTGACAAAAGGGGTTTAAATCATAGGCCATAAGGTTCGGCCAATTGGGATGGCCGAACCCCATGAAATGGTGTGATAAGTTTATGGTGATTTGTAATGGTTTTGAAGGATAGAAACCATGCAATATTATGGGATTTCTATGTGATTAAAATGGTGATATAGGTACTATTTTGGGTCAGCCATTGGATGGCTGAACCATACGGTTCTTATGATTAAAGAGTAAAGCCTAATTAAGTACATAGGATGGAATCATTGAACCAAGGGAACCATTGGGTTCGGCCATGTGTATGGCCGAACCCCATGGACCATTTTATATGGACTGTTTTGTTGAATCAAAGGGTTTCAAGTTTGGAGATTATGGTTTGTTTTATGATTTGAATTAAGCTCCTCCACCTCCCAGTCTGTCCGCTGTTCCTATTCAATCTTGGTAACCATGTTGGACCGTATGATCAAATTGTATATAGTCCCATGGTTATTGAGGTAAAGTTTAAACTCTCGAATGGTATTCAGCATCTCCCATTCTGTCCTGATCAGACATGCCACTGATGCATGTGATAAACGGTTGAGGGCATCTGCCACCTTGTTCGCCTTGCCAGGGTGACAACGAAGTACGAATTCATAATCCCCCAGATATTCCATCCATCTGCGCTACGTCAAGTTAAGCTCTTTCTGATCAAACAAGTACTTCAAGCTCTTATGATCGGAAAATACTTCAAATTTCTCGCCATAAAGATAATGTCTCCAGCTTTTGAGAGCGAAGACCACTGCGGCTAGTTCCAGATCGTGCGTAGGATAGAGACGTTCATGTATTTTCAACTGTCTTGATCCGTATGCCACCACACGATTACTTTGACTGAGTGTACACCCCAGTCCCTCTCCTGAAGCATCGCATTGTACCTCATAACACTTGCCTCTTTCCTGCAAAATTAGGATAGGAGCAGTGGTAAGCCTCTTCTTCAGCTCTTCAAACCTCTGATTGCACAAATCTGACCATTCATATTTGACTCATTTCTGAGTGAGTCGAGTAAGTGGAGACATAATTTTTGAGAAGTTCATGATAAATTTCCTGTAATAACCAGCCAATCCCAAAAAGCTACGGATTTCGGTTACATTCTTTGGCCCTTTCCAATCTCTTACTGCCGCTATCTTAGCCGAGTCCACGGCTATACCTTCCTCTGATACAACATGTCCCAAAAAGTTGACCTGAGATAGCCAAAATTCACATTTACTGGCTTTAGCATATAGTTTGTTCTTCCTCAAAGTGTCTAGAACTATTCTCAGGTGCTCAGCATGTTCTTCCTGAGTCTTGGAGTAAATCAAAATATCATCAATAAATGCAATAACAAATTGGTCCAAATAAGGACGAAAGATCATGTTCATTAAATCCATGAACACAGCCGGTGCATTGGTGAGTCCAGACGGCATGACTACAAATTCATATAGCCCATACCGCGTTCTGAAGGCTGTCTTCTCTATATCCTCCTCCCTAACCCGGGTTTGGTGATATCCGGACATCAGGTCAATTTTTGAAAACTGACTGGAACCTTTAAATTGATCAAATAAATCATTGATCCTGGGTAAAGGGTACTTGTTTTTGACCGTCAGCTGGTTCAGTTTTCGATAATCCACACACATACGAAGTGAACCATCATTTTCTTCACAAATAATACTGGAGCTCCCCAAGTCGATGTACTATTCCAAATGCACCCCAATCTAAGCAGTTCGTCAATTTGCATCTTTAACTCAGACATCTCTGCTGACGCCATCCGGTAATGTGGAAATGACACTGGTGCAGTGCCAGGATACAGCTTGATTTCATAATTGATTTCCCTCATGGGAGGCAAACCAGGGAGTTCCTTTGGAAAGACGTCCGCATAGTCCTTTACTATTTCTGGAAGTTCAACCACCGTTGTTTTCTTGATTCTAATAATGTTCAATACCAGATGATTCAACCCTTCATGCAGTCTGCTTTGTTTATCAGCACGCACCACATGTTGTTTTCCCTCGGGCGACCAAAATGTCACCCTGCGACGAGAACAATCAATGTTGGCCTTAAAGCTAGCCAACCAATCCATGCCGAAAATAATATCATACTCTGACATATCGAGCACCAAATAATTGAACTCAAATCTGAGTCCAGTAAGTTCAGTATTCACTGCTGTGCATATAAGTGCCAATGATGTGTCTCCGACGGGAGATACAATACTGAATGATGTGGACAGTTTTTGTACCAATGTACCAGTAGCAGTTACAAATGCAGCAGATATGAAAAAGTGTGATGCTCCCGAATCAAATAATGTAAAAGCGTAGGAACTACTGACTACTGCCATACCTTGAATCACAGAATGATTCGCTGCTGCTGGAGGTGCTAAAGTGAAAACCCGTCCAGATCCTATAGGTGGCCGTCCTGCCTGATTAACTGTTCTGCCTCCATGTGAATTAGCTAGCCTAACTGGTGGACGAGATGAACCCCTGGTATTAGAAGATTTGTTGAGTTGTGGACATTCCCTCTTAAAATGGCCAGGCTGATCACAATGAAAGCAGTTGCTCCCAACTCTGGGAGCCTGAGTGATTGATGCAGATGGGGAGGGATGGTTGGGTCGAAAGCCCCCTGTTGACCCAGTAGATGGTGTGGGTCTGCTAGAGTTCGGTCAGAACCTCTTGTTGGGTTGGAATGTACCCCTCCCACTGAGCTCGGCGATTGTCAAACCCCGTCAACTCAGCCATCTCCTGTTCTGCTATAGTGGCCATGCTGACCACCTCTACTAATGTAGCTGCTTTGAATGTAGTTACCTTGGCCTTTATGCTTGGCCAAGTCCCCGCTCAAACTTCCATGCCCTTCGATACTCAGTATCCACCATATAGAATGCATACATAGATAAACTGAGAAACTCCTGGTGGTACTCTGCCACCGTCATGGTACCCTGTACCAAAGATAGAAAAGCCTGGGTCTGGCGTTCCTTCTCCTCCTCAAGAAAATAATGTTCCAGGAAGGTAGATGAGAATTGTTCCCAAGTCATGGCAGTCCTTTCTCCTTCTAGAAGAAGTGCTCGCTGCTTCTCTATCACCTCCCACCATTTACCAGCATCATCAATCAGCTGTGATGTGGCCAGTAAATTCTTATGAGAATCACTCGTGATATTCAATAGAGTCAGAATCTGTGAAATCTTCTTCAGCCAGTTTTCCTCTCCGACAGCCCCTTTCTCTCCCTTTGAAGTAAGGAGGGCGTTGTTGCTGGAAGTCCCTGCCCATGCTCCTGTCATTGTTTTCCTTGGTGGTTTCGTTCTCAGTCAGGTGTTGTTGAAGCACTGAAGTGACCACCGCTTGAACCAGATTCTGCAATTCAGGAGGCACCAATGGTATGTTTACGTTGCTTTGTTGCTCCTCCTCCTGGTGGGATTGATGTTCTTCCTCTTCATGATGAGAATGTTGTTCCTCCTCATGATGAGAACGTCGTTCCTCCTCTTCACCCCCTTTTGAGTTTTGTCGGGTATTTTTCCTTTGCTTTCCCCTTGGAGCCATTTTTCCCTAAGCCATTGAAAACATCAAAACTTAGTTTCCGTAAACAAAACTTGTAATTCCTACCTGTTGGGAAAAATTTCCAAATAAGCACTCTTGATTTTGTTTTGTTTCTACGGAAATACATCCTATGTTGCTATATTTGATAATCCGATTATTTTGACTGTACTTCCTTTGCTATCATCCGTCTGAGCCTAACGAAGTAAATTAATGCACGAGACCGGATTAATTTACTCCGAGAGATTCAAGTTTCGAGTTCGTTCTGATACCAACTGTAACACCCTGCCCTTTTTCACTCGCTTCTTCCCGTAAATTCAGAGTATATATATTTTTTTTAATAACAGAGTAGAATGATAGAGCACGGGACGTCACGACGCGAGCTAAGTCCGAACTTCCAAAGTCCGACCCTTAACTGGCCAACCCTATGTGTGCATGGAACAAGTCCACGAAATTGGTTCACACATAGCAATATCAACTTGCAGAATAAAAATCATAACCTGCGGAATCATAACATCAATTTGCGGAATCATAATAGAACCAAGTTCTATTCCATTCAGATAGCAAAGTACGTCAAGTCCTTAATCATCATTCAAATACCATAATTATCAAATTTAACATCCATCCATCTAAGTTATTACATTCCGAAATCGAGCTACTCAAATACAAGTTCATGAGTAACTTTATTCAAAACATATAAAATAAATCATCCAAGCTCCTAAGCCTAGCCCGTCTTGCGTTCCTCGTTCCCCTGATTACTTGTGTCATCAACTAGGGTAGAAGTAGGGCATTAGAACAACGCGCCCAGTAGGTATTCCAGTTACGGCTAACACATGGTTAGTACAAAACATATATAATAATGTCGTAATGTCAAAACCATATAAATCCATGCCATGCAATGATGACAAATGCAATGAGTCCCACCCATCACATGTGCATAAAAGTACCCACCACATAGGTCTTTCGGACGCCCCGACGGAGTGTGGACCCTCCGGTTTCTTCCTGATGAAAAACACATCAAAGTACACCACATAGGTTTTTCGGACTCCCCGACGGAGTGTGGACCCTCCGGTTACCAAATCCTTCGCCCCATGCCATGCATGAGATGCCAATGAAACACATAATATTTTATAACATAAACATAGCATTAAAAATCATATTTAAAACACATGTTATTCCCTCATATAAAGATAGCATTTAAAATCACAATTTAAATCATATCCTTTGCACCATAAATTCATCAAAAATAAGATAAGGCACAATGTACATAAACCCATGGTTTCAAAGAGGTGGAATCCTACCAAAGATCGTTAACGCGTGCTTGCGTCTTTCGTCCAAGAATCGATCACCTGATCGCGCACCGCTTGTGAGATCCCGTTACCTTATAATATAATAATAAATCAACACCAAGTCCCACTTGATTTACAAGGTTCTAAGTCTAATAAAACCCCATGGGGTTCGGCCATACACCATGGCCGAACCCATGGCTTACCATTTTCACACCTATTTACGAAAATGCCATCCATGGCTATCATTCTATAATCCCATCTTTTCAATCATTAAAACAATTGCCTAAGTTAATGTTTGATCCACAAAACATCTCATGGGGTTCGGCCATACATCATGGCCGAACCCATGATCTTTCAATTTAGGCGATATTTACCATTTTGCCACTAGCTTAGGTTCATGTCTTCCCATTAATTCAATCATCATATTAACTTCATACAATCCATTTCCCTTGATTCATTAATACGTAAACCTAACCCATAGAATTAATTCATGGGGTTCGGTCATGCATCATGGCCGAACCCTATGTCCAATATTTCCATATATTTACAATAATGCCATTCATGGTTAACCTTCCATTTTAATCAATTAAAGACATAATATAATTGGTGGGGTTCGGCCATACACCATGGCCGAACCTCACCCTTCTTTTCCATTCTTTCAATCCAATAATCAAACATAACATCTGTAACGCCCCACCCTTTCTCACTCGCTTCTTCCCATAAATTCACAGTCTATTTTTTCTTTGTTATATAACAGAGTAGAGTGATACAGAGCTGGACGTCACGACGCGAGCTAAGTCCGAACTTCTAAAGTCCGACCCTTAACTGGCCAACCCTATGTGTGCATGGACTCAGTCCACTAAAATGGTTCACACATAGCAATATCAACATGCGGAATAAAAATCATAACATGCGGAATCATAACATCCAATTTGCGGAATCATAATAGAACCAAGTTCTATTCCATTGATAGCAAAGTACATGTAACACCCCGCCCTTTTCACTCTAAATTTTCAGAGTTTATTTTTTTTTTTTTTTTAAAACAATAATAATCAATAAGTGATCGGGGCGAAATGTCACGACGCGAGTTAAGTTCGGATCTCTAAATCCGAACCTTAACTGGCCAAGCCCATGTGCGTATGAACTAAGTCCATAAAACTGATCCGCACATGGTACATATAAATCTAGCGGAATTAACTTAGTCTAGATCTAACTGAGGTTATAATAGAACCTATGATTAATCCAATTTCCATTTTTAGATAGCAAAGTACCTTATTTATTTTCCAAAATTATTATATAACCTTAATCTACTATTCATTCCAAACCATTCAAATAAATACAACCATAACAACTACTTAACTACTTATTACATGCCAACATCTAATTTAACAAATTACATTGTTCCAAATAAATCAACTAACAAGTCCATAACTAATCCATTCATAGTCCATTGCAATCATTCAAATCGCCTAAGTTTTCGTACTTGGTCCTCTTCTTCAACCACGTTCTTTCCTTTCCCTGCATTATCCACTAAAGATATAGATAGGGCGTTAGATCAACGCGCCCAGTAGTGTTTCCGAATAGGGCTACCACATGGTTAGTCAAAAACATGCAAATAGGATAATAATTATACATGTGTGACAAAATTCTGTAAAACATATGCTATGTATGAAATGAACATGTAATGAGTCCCACCCATCACCATTCAACATAGCCATCACTTGACGGGATTCTCATCGTCAAGGTAACCCACAGTGGTCTTTCGGACGCCTCGACGGAGTGTGGCCTCCGGATTCCTCCTGATGGGATTCTCATCATCAGGGTACCCCACAACGGTCTTTCGGACGCCCCGACGGAGTGTGGTCTCCGGTTACTTCCCCATCATCCCATGCTATGCATGAGATGTCTATGCAAACATGCCATTTGTAAATTTAACATTTGATTCAAATAACTTATTCAAATAAACATAAAACAGCGAATAAGTTGAGTGGTTACAACAAGGTAGGAAACCTACAATAGTTTACTTTGTTTGATCCTTCCTTTGGACCGTCTTCCGATCACGGCTCGCTCACCGTTCTAAAAATCCGAATACCCTATGTACATGGCAGCAAGTTAATCATTTATCCACCTAATTTCCAGCAAAGCCTAGTGTTCCAAGAATCACCTAGTGGGGTTCGGCCAAAGCCATAGCCGAACCTCATCCATTAAAACATTGGTCATTCATTTATTTAATTAAAACCTATCTAATTACCCAAACTTCTAAACGAACCTTAGTAGGGTTCGGCCATACATTATGGCTGAACCTTACCACTTTGGTTTTAGCCCATTTATCCCATCATATGATCATTTTATTTTTGATCATTTCAACCATAATTACGATTGTGCCATTGAGACCAACCTTTGCTTTAAATTAACTAACTTTCATCACCAAACATAAAACCATCTTTAGTGGGGTTCAGCCATACACATGGCTGAACCTCATCACCTAATTTGATCCTTCTTTAACCCTCCATATCCTCATATAAACCAACAATTATGTCCCACAATCATCATTAGTGGGGTTCGGCCATACACATGGCCGAACCTCACCAATGTGATTTTATACTCAATTTCCATCATTCATTTTGGCCAAATACTTACCCATACTAATTCCATAAACAACATATATTATTCTTAAATCAAAGCATATAAATAATACCTAATGTTCATCATAAACTTAACCCAATTATTCCACAAAACAGTCCATGGATTTTCATGGTTTCCATGGTTTCCATGGGGTTCTCAACATGAAAACCCACACCGTTTTACATGGGGTTCGGCCCTCTATCATGGCTGAACCCAATGATTACGTTTACTGTTTTTAAACCTCAATTAACCAGGTAATAATTGTATATCTAAATCAGGTTTTTAACCTTCAAAACAGTCCTCCAAAATTAACCCAATTTCATAGGGTTCGGCCATGTATATTGGCCGAACACCATGAGATTAGTTTGAATATTTAGTCCTTCATCTTAGGTCTGAAACCAGCACCCAAATCCATGTTTTTTAACCATTGTAAAACATGTATTTACATCTTAAAATAATAACCCAAAGCAGTCCATCAACTTCATGGTTTATTTGTTCCAAATACATCAAAACAAACCATTATTTGCATGGGGTTCGGCCCTCCATGGTGGCCGAACCCTATGACCTTTGGTTTTGAACTTATTAATCATTCATCTTGTCCAAAACAAACTTCCTTATTTATGTTTTAACCTTTTTAAAACACATACTTAAAATCATCTAAAAACAGTCCCAAATTTGTATGGTTTTAATTTCCAAAAACCATCTAAATAATCCAACATTTCCATGGGGTTTGGCCATCCAATGGGCCGAACCCTATGGTCCATCTTTTGATCTCATTTATGTACTTCTAAACAACATTTAACCCTTGTTAGATTCAGCCATCCAATAGCCGGATCATATTTCTTAATTAAACAACATAGTTTATCGAACACCTACCGTTTCCGCGACTCCTCCACTTGATCTTTACTCCCGATTGTTCCTTCCCTTTTTGCTGATCTTGTCTTGATGAAAAGGAATCAAACCAAGGACTGATTAACAACCAGCTATTGCTCTTAGTTTTTAGAAAGATAGAGGACGTCCAAGAGAGATAGAGAGATAGAGAGAGTGAAAATCCTTTGCTTGACCAAAAAACAGCCCAAGGTTAATTCAGCCCTTGTGTAACTCATTTCTCCATAATTAGAATCCTTTAAGTTCCTTGGGGTTTCATCTATGAAATGAAACACCAAGGGTTCCCAACGGTTTTGCTGTGTGCATTCCTCACACTATCCATTTTTGCATTAATTTTGCATGTGGGAGTTTCACATGTAAATGAAACTCCCATGTGCTTTATCCTCCCTCCATTGGTTGTCTCTTTGAATACTTAAGCATGGAATAAACCCTCATGCCCTTTCCAACGTGTAATCTAACCTTTTTGAATTTGAAAAGTCAAGGACCCCTTTTGTAACTCCATGAAACGGCAACTCCAATTGTCTCCATCTTTGGAGTTTCATGCATAGGCCATAATTTCCATGCAACCAAATAAAACTCCCATGTGCTTCATTCTCCTTCATTCATACATTTGTAACTCTCAAAGCCATCATTCTCATATCTTCATGGTAGCCGTTACATGCATGAAATTGTTCATGCATGCAGCCAACGTCCCTAGCAACCTTTGTGTTTTCAAGAAGTAACTCCCATTCAAAATGTAACTCCCATTTTATTCATCACCTAAATGGGGGTTACATGCATGGTAATGTCTCCCCATGCACCAACGTTTTTCTTGCTCAAAGTTGGAATTTAAAACACTTCTCCTCCCATTCACACACTTCACTCACTTACATTAAAAATACATATTCATTCAACTCATTTATTCAACTCACCCAACCTAAGTCACTCATTTAATTTAACTTAACTAATAAATTCAACTTAACTAAACCCACCATTCATTTCAACTCAAACCACACTCAAGCAATTAATAAACTTAAATTAACTAAGCTTGAACTCCCTCCATGGTTAATCATGCCATTCACACGACCCATTGGGTCCCATCTAGCCATTTTGACCCATTTATCAAAATTTGACCCAAATATGATTCTTGACCCGTTTAAATTTATCTTACCCATTTATTTGTTTTGTAAACCAACTATCATCCTTTGGGTCTTGATTGAGCCATTGACCCATTTAAATTCAAATCAATTTTTATCACAATGGCAATTCCGTAAATATGAATATTTTCATATAAACTGATAACTTTGAAATTCCAGGGTGTTACAATACAATAATCTTTTTATAATTTTCGTCCCGAAAATCGAACGAAGTAGGATTTCAAAGTAAATCATACAAACAATTCAGGGTGAGATGTTCTCATCTCCGATTCTAATTCCCAAGTGGCTTCCTCAACACCATGTCGATCCCATACCACCTTGACGAACTGAATCGCTCGGTTACGCAACACCCTTTGCTCACTCTCCAATATTCTGACCGGCTGCTCGATATAAGTGACGTCGCTTTGCACATCTATATCTTGCACATTCAAAACATGAGACGGATCAGGGTTGTACTTCCTCAGCATCGACACATAGAATACATCATGTAGAGACGCCAATTGCGAAGGAAGTGCCAACTGATAGGCTACATCTCCCATCCTTCTGATAATTGAAAACGGTCCCACATATCTTGGCGACAATTTTCCTTTCTTCCCAAATCTCATGTGCCCTTTTCGTGGCGAGACCTTCAAGAATACCATGTCTCCTACTTCAAATTCGAGAAACCTCCTCCTCTTATCAGCATAGCTCTTTTGCCGACTCTGTGCGGTCAACAAATGTTGACGTATCAACTGAATTTGTGCAGTAGTTTCTGCAACCAACTCAGGTCCTATCAGTGCAGGTTCGCCGACCTCGGTCCAGCACACTGGTGACCTGCATGGTCTACCATACAAAGCTTCGAATGGTGCCATCTGGAGGCTTGCCTGGTAGCTATTGTTATAAGAAAATTCCACCAATGGCAAATGATCCTCCCATCCACCTTTGAAGTCTAGCATGCACGCCCTCAACATGTCCTCCAACGTTTGTATTGTTCTTTCTGATTGCCCATCGGTCTGTGGATGGAATGCTGTGCTAATAAGTAGATCGGTTCCCATGGCCGACTGCATGCTCTGCCATACCCTGCCGGTAAATCGGCCATCTCTATCAGACACTATAGTCTGTGGAATACCATGTAATCTGATGATATCTTTGATATATCTCCGACCCAATGTCTCTGATGAATCTGTCATCTTGATAGGAATAAAATGCGCGGACTTGGTCAATCGGTCTACCACAACCCATATAACGTCATTGCCTTTCGATGACCTCGGCAACCCCGTCACAAAATCCATGGAAATGTGCTCCCATTTCCATTCCGGCACTGCTAAGGGCTTGAGTAACCCTGGTGGCTTCTGATGTTCCGTCTTAACCTGCTGACAAGTTAAACAATGAGCCACATAGTCTGCAACATCCTTCTTGAGTCCATGCCACCAATAATGTCTTTTTAAATCATGATACATTTTTGTGCTACCCGGATGAATGGACAACTTGCTCTGATGTGCCTTTATCAATAATTCTTTTCTGCAGCTTCTTGGCACATATATTCTACCCCGGAACATAAGACCCTGTCCTGGTCGTAATTCCCAATCCGGTACAACCTCGCCATTAGACATCTTGGCCCATGTCTCTGCCATTTCCGGATCTGTTCGTTGCTCCTGTTCAATCTTTGTAACCATGTTGGATCGTATGATCAAATTGTACATACTCCCATGGTTTGTGATATATAGATTAAACTCACGAATGGAATTCAACATCTCCCATTCAGTCCTGATCAAACATGCCACTGATGCATGAGACATGCGGCTGAGAGCATCCGCCACTTTGTTGGCCTTTCCCGGATGATATCGGAGCGCAAATTCATAATCCGCCAGATATTCCATCCATCTGCGCTGCCTCAGGTTGAGCTCTTTCTGATCAAATAAATACTTCAAGCTCTTGTGATCTGAAAATACTTCAAACTTCTCCCCATATAGATAGTGTCTCCAGCTTTTGAGAGCAAAGACCACCGCAGCTAATTCCAAATCATGTGTGGGGTAGAGGCGTTCATGTATCTTTAGTTGTCTTGAACCATATGCCACCACCCGATCACGTTGCATGAGTGAACATCCCAGTCCCTCTCCTGATGTATCACATTGTACTTCATAACCTTTGCCCCTTTCCGGCAAAACTAGAATAGGAGCAGTTGTAAGTCTCTCTTTCAGCTCCTCAAATCTCTGATTGCACAGCTCTGACCATTCATATTTGACTCCTTTCTGCGTGAGTCGAGTCAATGGGGATGCAATTTTGGAGAAGTCCATGATAAACTTCCTATAATATCCAGCCAAACCCAGAAAACTACGGATTTCAGTGACATTCTTTGGTGCTTTCCACTCACTTACTGCTGCCACCTTAGCCGGATCAACGGCTATACCATCTGCTGTTATAACATGCCCTAAGAATTTGACCTCAGGTAGCCAAAATTCGCATTTGCTTGCTTTGGCATACAGCTGGTTCTGTCTCAAGGTGTTCAATACTATTCGAAGATGCTCAGCATGATCCTCCTGACTCTTGGAATAGATCAGGATATCGTCAATGAACACTATAACAAACCGATCCAAATATGGACGGAATATTCTGTTCATTAAGTCCATAAACACAGCCGGCGCGTTGGTAAGCCCAAATGGCATGACTACAAATTCAAATAGTCCATACCGTGTTCTGAAAGCTGTTTTCTCGATGTCTTCCTCCTTGACCCGGATTTGATGATAACCGGACATCAGATCAATCTTGGAAAAATGACTGGATCCCCTCAACTGATCGAATAAATCATCGATCCTGGGTAGAGGATACTTGTTCCGGACAGTTAGCTGATTTAACTTCCGGTAGTCCACACACATTCTAAGTGAACCATCTTTCTTTTTCACGAACAACACTGGAGCTCCCCATGACGATGTGCTGTTCCGAATGCAACCCAGTCTGAGTAATTCATCAAGCTGCTTCTTCAACTCGGACATTTCTGCTAGTGCCATTCGATAATGGGGTAGAGACACTGGTGAGGTACCAGGATATAGCTTGATCTCAAAATTGAGCTCCCTCATAGGCGGTATACCAGGAAGTTCTTTTGGAAAGACATCAACAAATTCTTTCACAATTGCTGGAAGTTCAGTGACTGGTGCTTTGTTGATGACAATATTGTTCAACACCAAGTGATGCAACCCTTCCTGCAATCTGCTTTGCTTGTCGGCACGAAAGCACATGGGAGTTTTATTTGGTTGCATGGAAATTATGGCCTATGCATGAAACTCCAAAGATGGAGACAATTGGAGTTGCCGTTTCATGGAGTTACAAAAGGGGTCCTTGACTTTTCAAATTCAAAAAGGTTAGATTACACGTTGGAAAGGGCATGAGGGTTTATTCCATGCTTAAGTATTCAAAGAGACAACCAATGGAGGGAGGATAAAGCACATGGGAGTTTCATTTACATGTGAAACTCCCACATGCAAAATTAATGCAAAAATGGATAGTGTGAGGAATGCACACAGCAAAACCGTTGGGAACCCTTGGTGTTTCATTTCATAGATGAAACCCCAAGGAACTTAAAGGATTCTAATTATGGAGAAATGAGTTACACAAGGGCTGAATTAACCTTGGGCTGTTTTTTGGTCAAGCAAAGGATTTTCACTCTCTCTATCTCTCTATCTCTCCTGGACGTCCTCTATCTTTCTAAAAACTAAGAGCAGTAGCTGGTTGTTAATCAGTCCTTGGTTTGATTCCTTTTCATCAAGACAAGATCAGCAAAAAGGGAAGGAACAATCGGGAGTAAAGATCAAGTGGAGGAGTCGCGGAAACGGTAGGTGTTCGATAAACTATGTTGTTTAATTAAGAAATATGATCCGGCTATTGGATGGCTGAATCTAACAAGGGTTAAATGTTGTTTAGAAGTACATAAATGAGATCAAAAGATGGACCATAGGGTTCGGCCCATTGGATGGCCAAACCCCATGGAAATGTTGGATTATTTAGATGGTTTTTGGAAATTAAAACCATACAAATTTGGGACTGTTTTTAGATGATTTTAAGTATGTGTTTTAAAAAGGTTAAAACATAAATAAGGAAGTTTGTTTTGGACAAGATGAATGATTAACAAGTTCAAAACCAAAGGTCATAGGGTTCGGCCACCATGGAGGGCCGAACCCCATGCAAATAATGGTTTGTTTTGATGTATTTGGAACAAATAAACCATGAAGTTGATGGACTGTTTTGGGTTATTATTTTAAGATGTAAATACATGTTTTACAATGGTTAAAAAACATGGATTTGGGTGCTGGTTTCAGACCTAAGATGAAGGACTAAATATTCAAACTAATCTCATGGTGTTCGGCCAATATACATGGCCGAACCCTATGAAATTGGGTTAATTTTGGAGGACTGTTTTGAAGGTTAAAAACCTGATTTAGATATACAATTATTACCTGGTTAATTGAGGTTTAAAAACAGTAAACGTAATCATTGGGTTCAGCCATGATAGAGGGCCGAACCCCATGTAAAACGGTGTGGGTTTTCATGTTGAGAACCCCATGGAAACCATGGAAACCATGAAAATCCATGGACTGTTTTGTGGAATAATTGGGTTAAGTTTATGATGAACATTAGGTATTATTTATATGCTTTGATTTAAGAATAATATATGTTGTTTATGGAATTAGTATGGGTAAGTATTTGGCCAAAATGAATGATGGAAATTGAGTATAAAATCACATTGGTGAGGTTCGGCCATGTGTATGGCCGAACCCCACTAATGATGATTGTGGGACATAATTGTTGGTTTATATGAGGATATGGAGGGTTAAAGAAGGATCAAATTAGGTGATGAGGTTCAGCCATGTGTATGGCTGAACCCCACTAAAGATGGTTTTATGTTTGGTGATGAAAGTTAGTTAATTTAAAGCAAAGGTTGGTCTCAATGGCACAATCGTAATTATGGCTGAAATGATCAAAAATAAAATGATCATATGATGGGATAAATGGGCTAAAACCAAAGTGGTAAGGTTCAGCCATAATGTATGGCCGAACCCTACTAAGGTTCGTTTAGAAGTTTGGGTAATTAGATAGGTTTTAATTAAATAAATGAATGACCAATGTTTTAATGGATGAGGTTCGGCTATGGCTTTGGCCGAACCCCACTAGGTGATTCTTGGAACACTAGGCTTTGCTGGAAATTAGGTGGATAAATGATTAACTTGCTGCCATGTACATAGGGTATTCGGATTTTTAGAACGGTGAGCGAGCCGTGATCGGAAGACGGTCCAAAGGAAGGATCAAACAAAGTAAACTATTGTAGGTTTCCTACCTTGTTGTAACCACTCAACTTATTCGCTGTTTTATGTTTATTTGAATAAGTTATTTGAATCAAATGTTAAATTTACAAATGGCATGTTTGCATAGACATCTCATGCATAGCATGGGATGATGGGGAAGTAACTGGAGGCCACACTCCGTCGGGGCGTCCGAAAGACCGTTGTGGGGTACCTTGATGATGAGAATCCCATCAGGAGGAATCCGGAGGCCACACTCCGTCGGGGCGTCCGAAAGACCACTGTGGGTTACCTTGACGATGAGAATCCCGTCAAGTGATGGCTATGTTGAATGGTGATGGGTGGGACTCATTACATGTTCATTTCATACATAGCATATGTTTTACAGAATTTTGTCACACATGTATAATTATTATCCTATTTGCATGTTTTTGACTAACCATGTGGTAGCCCTATTCGGAAACACTACTGGGCGCGTTGATCTAACGCCCTATCTATATCTTTAGTGGATAATGCAGGGAAAGGAAAGAACGTGGTTGAAGAAGAGGACCAAGTACGAAAACTTGGGCGATTTGAATGATTGCAATGGACTATGAATGGATTAGTTATGGACTTGTTAGTTGATTTATTTGGAACAATGTAATTTGTTAAATTAGATGTTGGCATGTAATAAGTAGTTAAGTAGTTGTTATGGTTGTATTTATTTGAATGGTTTGGAATGAATAGTAGATTAAGGTTATATAATAATTTTGGAAAATAAATAAGGTACTTTGCTATCTAAAAATGGAAATTGGATTAATCATAGGTTCTATTATAACCTCAGTTAGATCTAGACTAAGTTAATTCCGCTAGATTTATATGTACCATGTGCGGATCAGTTTTATGGACTTAGTTCATACGCACATGGGCTTGGCCAGTTAAGGTTCGGATTTAGAGATCCGAACTTAACTCGCGTCGTGACATTTCGCCCCGATCACTTATTGATTATTATTGTTTTAAAAAAAAAAAAAAAAATAAACTCTGAAAATTTAGAGTGAAAAGGGCAGGGTGTTACAGTACATAGTCAGATAATCACATTAACCATTATCCAAATAAAACATCCAACCATAGCAAATTCATCTAAGTTATTACATTCCGAAATCTGGATACTCTAAACACTAATCCCTGAGTATCTTAAACAAAATATAAAACTAAAAGCGTTCCAAGCTCCTATGCTTGTCCCTTTCTGCGTTCAGTGTTTTCCTCGTTTCCTGCATCATCGACTAAAAGGTAGAAGTAGGGCTTTAGTACAACGCGCTCAGTAGGTATTCCAATTACGGTTAACACATGGGTTAGTACCAAAAATCCAGATATAATAAATATATCAAATCAGTTATAATAAATCATAACATACTCATAAAGCATTGTATCAAAATAGTGTATGGTAATAGAGATCTAATCATACTGATAAAAACCAAAACCTTGCATGATAATAAAAGTCATAATCATGCCGATTCAATGCCATGCCATGCTATCATATGCAATGAGTCTTGCCCATCACAAAATATAGGATATACTCTTGATGGAATTCTCCTCATCAAGGTATCTTCCTAGTGGAATTCTCATCACCAAGGTCTTCTCTCTTGATGGAATCTCATCATCAAGGTATTTCTCACAGTTGCCTTACGGACATTCCGACGGAGTAAGAGCTCCGGTTACTTAGTATCCTCTTGATGGAATTCTCATCATCAAGGTATCCCCTGATGGAATGCTCATCACCAGGGTCTTCATACATAGTATTCCTCTTGATGGGATTCTCATCATCAAGGTATTATACATAGTATCCTCTTGATGGAATTCTCATCATCAATGTATCCCCCACTAGTGCTTTACGGACGCCCCGATGGAGTGTGGGTCCCTGGTTACCTATCATCCCTCCCATGTCATGCATGAGATGCAAATACCACATGCTATGCAATTATACAAAATCATAGCATTTAAAAGTTCATATTTAAAACACATGTTATTTTATCAAATAAGCATAGCATATAAAATCACCATTTGAAACATGTCCTTTGCAATATAAATTCATCAAAAATAAGATAAAACAATGCACATAAACCCATGGTTTCAAAGAGGTGGAATCCTACCAAATACTGCTACGCATCCATGCGTCTTTCGTCCGGTAACCGCTCACGATCGTAAACACCCTGTGAGGTCCCGTTACCTTGAAATATAACAAGCAATCAAAACCAAGTCCCACTTGATTTACAATATTTTAAGTCCATAAACCAATCCCCATAGTTTATCATTTTCAGCCGATATTACCAAATTGTCACTGGTCTAGTATTTAATTAACAAATTGTTCATTTAACCCAACGTACATAACCCCAGGTCCACTAATTCACATATAATTACCATATTGCCACACAAGGCTAACCTTCCATTTTTAACAAGTATTTACAACAATGCCATCCATGGTTAACATAGCCCATGTGTAATGACCCGACCAGATATTTCGGAGTTTTGGGGTCCTGGTAGCAGTGGGAAAAATGTAGGCCTCGTGTTGGGTCCTGGGTTGCCCGATTTTGAGTTCAGACACTCGAAGGGCACTTTGGTAATTTTGAATCATTAAATATTTTATCATTTGATTTCTTTGGGCTTTTAAAATATTTTTTTAAAATTTGAGATTTTTATTTAGTAGAAAAAGAAAAAAAAAAAAAGGAGAGGTAGAAACCCTAAAACCCCCAACCCCTTTAAACCCCCTCTTCCGCGCAGCACTGTAGCACGCGGCTACAGTGCTGCCGCTGCTTCTCTCTCTCTCCCATCTCCCTTTCTCTCCCTCACCTTCCTCTCTTCCTAAACCTAACTCTAATTTCTCTCCCCTCTTTCCCCTCCCTCAAGTCGCCGCCGCCACCACTCTCTCCCTTTCTCTCGGCCTCTCCCCTCCCATTTCTGCCGATGCTTTGCCCTCCTTCTCCTGCACCTCCATCTCGTCCGAGCAGCCCCATTACCGGAACCCAACACTCTCGCCGTTGTCAGATCTTCGGTCCAATCGCAGGTATTTCTTTTTCTTCCCTTCTCTCTTCTCCGATTTTCCCTCTTTTCCTTCATTTTCCTCCCCTTTCCTTCCTTTTCCTTCATTTTCCTTCTTTTTCTTTCTTTTTCCTGTTTGGCTGAGTTGCTGAGCCGACTCGGTCAAGTCACCGAGTCAACTAGGCCGAGTTCAGTCTCGGATAGAGCCAACCCAATCAGGTTCGGCCCAGTCCGACTCGGCCCAGGCCCAGTTCTGTTCGGCCCGGCCCGTTTTCAGGCCCAGCCCGTTTCAACCCAGTTTCGGGCCCGACCAGATTTCAAACCCAGTTTCCAATTTCGAGCTCGGTCCAATTTTGGACCCAGTTTTCAGTTTTAGGCCCAATCCCGAACCCGACCTAGTTTTGGATCTGGTTTTCAGTTTTGGGCCATGTTCGGCCCATTTTGGGGCCCGTTTGTGGCCCAGACTTGTTTTAGCTCGTTTTAGCCCGTTTTAACCCGTTCGCTAATCTTTGTATTTCTTTTATCAGATCGAGTCCCCTTCAACCTAATGGACCCGGTTTCTCGAAGTTGATTTCAAAACGCACACACGGTGAGGGAACTTACCACCGCTTTTAGCATGCATCTATGCATATTACTACTCTATCAGATGTGTGAATACAAAATGCGGCGAATGGGGTCCCCTGGTATTATAAGCCACTCGGCAAGGGAACTGTTGATATCGTTATGTGGCGGGGGTCTCATTCGGGTGTATTTGTACCCATTGCTCATGGAGCACCTATGAATAGTTTATCGGATGTCATGACTTGTTGATGGTGTGATAACATGATTGGTTGACGTGTGATAACTCGCCATGTATGTGATTAACAGTTTAATCAATATGCTTTAGAATTGCGTGCAATAGATAGTAGATGATACCACTTTTTATGCTCGTATGGAACATGCCATGATTGATATCATATTTGAATGTAAATGTGTAGCATGTGATAGATGATGATGTATATACTTAATTATGTTGCGATATGTCATATTGACGGCATGCATAGAGATAATTTTGTATGCATGTAGCTAGTGTAAAATGGAATGTCGGTGGGGGCATGTGTACTAGGCAACATCAAGATTTAGAGACTCCCCCTAGCTTGCGGGTGGTTAGGGTTGGAAGCTTATGAGAAACCACACTAGAAAATGTAGTTTGGTTGTGGATCAATAGATGACAGAGGTGTTCCCCCTAATAGGGGTTGAGCTGTTAGGCCTACCGTTGGTGGTCTTCAGACACGTTTGTGGGTGAGGCGTTGTCTGGATTAGAGAATGAGGTGCCCCGGAGTCTCGGTAGGGACCAGTGGTGAGGCAGTTATGGAATCTTCAGGGAAGCCATTGGGTTGGGTGTTGGTTGACCCTAGGCAGACTTGGAGGACCTGGTTGTTACGCTACTCGAGTACGTGGCAGATGAGACGTCCCCAGTGGTCTAATGGGTTGAATGATTCGCCCGCATGGAGACCAGAGGGTGGGATACTGACTTGTGATCCTCGAATGACCGAGTAGGCTGAGGAAGTGCTCGCCTGGTCATTGGTCGAGGGATGATGCGGTGAGGGACAACTCCCGCCAGTATGCCTTGTGGTCCCCGGATGACCGGGTAGGCTGAGGAGGTGCTCGCCTAGGTCGAGGGACAATGCGGTGAGGGACAGCTTCCGCTGGTTCAGTTTGTGGTCCCTAGATGACCGAGTAGGCTGAGGAGGTGCTCGCCTAGGTCGAGGGACGATGCGGTGAGGGACAGCTCCCGCTGGTTCAGTTTGTGGTCCCTAGATGACCGAGTAGGCCGAGGAGGTGCTCGCCTAGGTCGAGGGACGATGCGGTGAGGGACAGCTCCCGCTGGTTCAGTTTGTGGTCCCTAGATGATCGAGTAGGCTGAGGAGGTGCTCGCCTAGGTCGAGGGACGATGCGGTGAGGGACAGCTCCCGCTGGTTCAGTTTGTGGTCCCTAGATGACCCAGTAGGCTGAGGAGGTGTTCGCCTAGGTCGAGGGACGATGCGGTGAGGGACAGCTCCCGCTGGTTCAGTTTGTGGTCCCTAGATGACCCAGTAGGCTGAGGAGGTGCTCGCCTAGGTCGAGGGACGATGAGGTGAGGGACAGCTCCCACTGGTATCGTTGTGATCCCCGGATGACAGAGTAGGCTGAGGAGGTGCTCGCCTAGGTCGAGGGACGATGCGGTGAGGGACAGCTCCCGCTGGTATTTGAGGACCTGTTAATGTATTTGAGATATATGTACTTTTCACTGAGCTGGATGAATGTAATAATGGGTTGATGCTATCATTTGAAATTATAATTGCTGCTTACGGTTTTTGGTTTATTGGTGGATTGCTATGATTAGTGCGGGTTGGGGGTGCGGTACTTCTTTTTAAAAAAAAAAAAAAGTCCCCGAAATTGTATCGGGACGGTCTTAGGAGTCCGTATCAGTCTTAACGTGCCCGTAGCGGGACGGGTCATTACACCATGACCTACCATTTTCACATTTATTTACCAAATTGCCATTGCCTCCAACAACTTAGGCTTAGGTTCCAACACATAGATCCATTTATTGTTCCATAAATAAACCTCATGGGGTTCAGCCATACACCATGGCCGAACCCATGGCTCACCATTTTTTCACACCTATTTACGAAAATGCCATTGTTCCCTCATTCATCTAAATTTACCATAATCAGACCCTATAAATTTCTATAACCAACAAGTCCATAAAACACATGGCCGAACCCATGATCCTCCATTTTGGTGTGTAATTACATTTTTACCCTTTCTTTCACCATAATTCATAACACATGTTTGTATCCTAAAAATATACAACACATAACTCATATAATAGGTTCATAAATTCAATTCATCAATCAACCCTTAACCATAATTTAAAATGCCATTTGATCCCTTAATTTGGACCATGGGGTTTGGCCATACCCTTCGCCGAACCCTATGGTATATAGTTTCCAAATTAAAATTCCAATTTTCCATAAATGGAAGGTTTCCTTAATTAGACTCCACCTTCTATTGTTAGATGGTTTCCATAATTAAACTTACTAATTTAACAACCTCCTTCCATAAATAGATTGTTTCCTTAATTAACCAACACCTTTTCATATTTGGAAACTTTCCACATTAATCCCCATTCCAAAAACAACCCCATGGGGTTCGGCCAAGTACCATGGCCGAACCCTATGGTTCATGACCTTCCTCAATGGTTTAGATCCGTTAAACTCAACCACCAATTTATTAATTATTTGGTGGGGTTCTGTAACACCTCGGATTTTCAGACTATTATTTTATATGACAATTATTCTTTTAAATGGTGGATTTTAGAATTGGACCTTATTTGGATCAAGAATTGGGCCATGACCCAATTAGGACCCAACCAATGTTGGAATTGGTTTTATTAAATACAAATGGTTAAATTAATTTCGTGATGAATTATATCTAATTTTAAACAAAAGATTTTTATGGCCGAATTTTGAATGTGAAACCTATAGATTTTGCGCATGAGAGATATGGGATTTTAAATCCACAATGATATGCTAGATATTTAAAAAGGGATGAAATATCTATGAAATAAATAAAAGATTAAGCATGGCCGAAATTTGGATAATAATATCCATATTATGCGCATAGGATATTCTAAAAGGGCAGGTAGATTGTCTTAAATTAAATTAAAAGATTATTTGGATTATGATTAAGGTTATGCACATAGTACTTACTAATTAGAGTTAAAGGTAAGGTTTTAAATTAAGAAAGAAAGGTCGGCCATTGCTAAATAAGACAAGGCAAAGTCGGCTATGGCTAATTAAAGAGGAAAGTCGGCCATCGTTAAATAAGGAAGGTTTGACATATGTCCAGTGTTTTGGTTATAACTTTTCACTCCTATCTCCGATTGCTTTGATTCTTTTTCTTTTGGAAAGAAGACTTCAAGGGATACAACGTTTTAGTCTATCACTTTTTCTGATTCGAAAGTTAACAAGGTCGAAACTGAGCTACAATATAGTATACGTGTAAAAAACAACGGGAAACACAAGGGGCGCACGGCTAAGAGTTGCTTATCTTAAGAACATTCTAATATGGGATTAAGAAAGGCTATAAAAGGAGAGATCAAGAGGGATACACGGTTTTGGACATTATTGTTAAGTTTATTCCTCTCTCTCCCTCTCTCAATTCATCATTCTCTTCCACGCCAAGAGCGAGAGAAGAAAGGGCAACAACAAGAAGGAGTTCTTGTTTGGAGAAAAGCAAAGGGAAAAGAAAGAAAATTGGAAGAACAAGAAACCAAAGGGAAAAAGGTTAGTATCTTGCTTAATAATTTTATGTTTTGAAACAAAAAGAACCATAGGTTTCGGCCATACTGCATGGCCGAACCCCATGGAGAAAGATTGGTGATGCGTATTAATGGATTAAATGGAGAAAAAGGACCATAGGGTTCGGCCTTATGGCATGGCCGAGCCCCATGGAAAGATATGATTAGTTATTGGATTTTAAAGATTGAAAACCATGGAGAGTGTTGATTTATTAATTGGGTTTATGTTCCTAGATCTTAAATCATAGAAACCTTGGTGATTGTATGTTTTAGATTCAAGAAAATCAATGAAAGAATATGGAATATGGGTCGGCCATGGCATGGCCGAACCATGGCTGTTTTATGGCTAATTGAGTGGATCTAAAATAATAAAAAAGAGGGGTGAGGTTTGGCCATAGTGCATGGCCGAACCCCACCAAACATTTTATGGATAATAATCGATTAATGTTATGAGTAAAGGTTTTATTGAATCTAAGCTAATGACTAAGATCATGAACCATAGGGTTCGGCCATGGTGCTTGGCCGAACCCCATGGGTTAAGTTTGGAATGTTAGATGGAAATGGTTGCTAAATTTGGAGAGCAATCCAAATATGGAAAGGTTCCAAATATGGTTAGTATTGCTAAAACTAGAAAACATCTAAGTATGGTAAGGATTGCTAAATTTGGAAAGCAATCTAAAAATGGAAGGAAGGTGGCTATTTTTGGAAACAATCTATTTTTAGAAAGTGTTTCCAATTATGGAAAGGAGGATTGAATATTAAGAAAGTTTCTATTCTTAGAAATTGTTATTAAAATTAGAAAATATCTACTTATTGACCATGAAGATTATTTATGGAAACTATCCAAGAATGGAAAGTGGGGTTTGATTATGGAACTTGGATTAAATAAATGGATTGGATGCCATGAGTGAGGTTCGGCCATAGTGTATGGCCGAACCCCACTAAGGTTTAGTTTTTGAAAACCTATTTAATTATAGAATTAAATATATGGTTTAGGCTCATGTATAATTGAATCAAAGGAGATGGATGATATGAATTTAATGTCATAGTTGGAAATTATACACCATAGGGTTCGGCTATGGTGTATGGCCGAACCCCATGGTCCAAATTAAGGGATTAATGGCATCTTTAATTCATGGTTTAAGGGCTGATTTATGAATCAGATTATGAACCTATGTCATGAGTTAGGTTATGTGTAGTTTTAAAATAAAATAAAGGATACAATGTATGTTAGGAATTGATGGAGAAAGGAATGGCAAAAAAGTAATTAAACACCAAAGTGGAGAACCATGGGTTCGGCCATGATGTATGGCCGAACCCCATGAGTTGTGTTTGATGGACTTATTTGGCTAGGGAAATTTATAAGGTCTAATTATGGAAGATTTAAAGGAAAGAGGAAACCAATGGCATTTTTTTAAATATGAGAGAATATTGGACATTGGGTTTGGCTATGGTGTATGGCCGAACCCCATGAATTATTTTATGGGATTATGTGCTTTAGAAGCATGAATGGATGACTTGGAACCTAAGCAAAGAAAAGGAGCTAGGGTTATCAACAATGGCATTTTTGTAAATATGTATGAAAAAATGGTAAGCCATGGGTTCGGCCATGGTGTATGGCCGAACCCCATGGGGTTTTGTTTATAGATTTAGAACCTTGTAATTAGGTGAGACTTGGTGTTGATTTTCGTTATATTATAAGGTAACGGGATCTCGCAAGTGGTGCGGGATCGGTGATCAAATCTTGGACGGAAACGCAAGGACTTGTGAATGGTCTTAGGTAGGATTCCACCTCTTTGAAACCATGGCTTATGTACTTTGTTTTTATATTATGTTTGATGAAAATATATTTCCAAGGATATGTTTTATTATATTGAAATTCATATGCTATATTTAAGTGTTTAAAATAGCATGGGCCAATTATGTTTCAAAGGATGATTTTACATGCTAATTTTATTTATATAATGAGCATGTGTTGTATGTGGTTTCAAATGATGATTTTCAATGCTATGTTTATGTTATAAAATAACATGTGTTTCATTGGCATCTCATGCATGGCATGGGGTGGAGGATTTATAACCGGAGGGGTCACACTCCGTTGGGGCGTCCGAAAAACCTATGTCCAACACCTTGATGTGATTTCCATTAAGAAGATTTCCGGAGGATCCACATTCCACCGGGGCGTCTGGAAGACCTATGTGGTGGGTACTTTATGTACATGTGATGGGTGGGACTCATTGCATATCTGTCATCATTGCATGGCATGGATTTTACCTGGTTTTATATATTATGTTATAATATATGTTTTGTACTAACCCATGTGTTAACCCTAATTGGAATACCTATTGGGCGCGTTGTACTAACGCCCTACTTCTACTCTTTAGTGGATGATGCAGGAAACGAGGAAAACGCTAAACGCAGAAAGGGACAAGTATAGGAGATTGGAACGCTTTTAGTTTTTATTTTGTATAAGATACTCTCGGACTTGTATTTGAGTATCTAGGATTCGGATTGTAATAACTTAGATGAATTTACTATGGTTAGATATTTTGCTGAATAATTATGACATGATAATGATGATTCAAGACTGGATGTACTTTGCTATATGAATGGAATAGAACTTGGTTCTATTATGATTCCGCATTTTGATGTTATGATTCTGCAGGTTATGATATTTATTCCGCAAGTTGATATTGCTATGTGTGAACCATTTGTCATGGACTTGATCCATGCACACATAGGGTTGGCCAGTTAAGGGTCGGACTTTGGAAGTTCGGACTTAGCTCACGTCATGACGTCCCGCGCTCTATCACTCTACTCTGTTATAAAAAAAAATATACTCTGAATTTACGTGAAGAAGAGAATAAAAAAGGGCGGGGCGTTACAGGTTCGGCCATACACCATGGCCGAACCTCACCCATTCTTTTCATTAGTATGGATCCAAACAATTAGCCATAAAACAATCCATATTCTTTCTTTGATTTCTTGAATCTAAAACCGAACACCATCAAAGGTTTTTATGATTTAAAATCTAAGATCATAAACCCAATGAATAAATCAAAACTCTCGATGGTTTTCAATCTTAAAACCCATCAATTAAATAAAATCTTTCCATGGGGTTCGGCCATGCACTATGGCCGAACCCTATGGTTCTTTCTCTCCATTTAAACCATTAAATCATCTCCAATCTCCCTCCATGGGGTTCGGCCAAACACCATGGCCGAACCCTATGGTTCTTTTTGTTTCAAAAATAAAACTATACCATTAAGATACTAACCTCTTTCCGATTGATTTCTTGTTCTCTCCTTGCTTGATCTTTCTCTTCCAATCTTCTTCTCCTTTCTCTTTGCTCTTGCCGTGTGGAAGAGAATGATGAATTGAGAGAGGGAGAGAGAGGAATAAACTCAACAATAAAGGATGTCAAAACTGTGTATCCCTCTTCATCTCTCCTTTTATAGCCTTTCATAATCCCACATTAGAAAGTTCCTAAGATAAGCAACCCTTAGCCGTGCGCCCCTTGTGTTCCCCTTTTTTACACATATACTCAGTTTTGACCTTGTTAAGTTCCAAATCAGAGAAAGTGGTAAACCACAAAGTTGTAGCCCTTGAAGTCTTCTTTCCAACGCAAAAAGAATCAAAGCAATCGAACATTGGAGTAGAAATTTATAACCAAAATACTGAACATATGTCAAACCTTCCTTATTTAACCATGGCCGACTTTCCCTCTTTAATTTGCCATATCCGACTTTCCCTTTCTTAATTTAAGACCTTCCAATTGGCCAATGCTAAAATACATATAGCAATGCCGTGTACACTTGTTTGCCTCTTATAAAACCTTCTCTTTAATTACACTTCCCATTTTAATTTCCAACTTCTAAACTTAGAAACTTACTAACTTAATAACCATTCTCCATATTTAAACACTTTCCAAATTTAGCTTCAATGTTTCCATATTTAGGCACTTTCCAAATTTAGCCATTGCCTTAACTTAAATCCATCCACATCATGCGCATATAATTAATTATAGACATCTTATTGTTTGGCAATAAGATATCATTACCTAAACCCAACGTGTGACCTATTTTAGGACCATCCTAAAATCTTTCCACTTAATCTTAAATATCTCATCTCATCTAAAATATTATGCGCATATAATCCCCTTGATTTTTGTGATATAAAATCTTATATTCAGGCATGCAATATTTTATCTATTTAATTTTGCATTACTAAAATAATTCAACCCATTTAAATTTATTTGAAACCATTTATCAAAATCGTTGGGTCTTAATTGGACAACGACCCAATCACTTTATCCATCTAAAATCCTTATCTAAAATCCATAAGTTAAATGGGTAATTTCCGGAAATATTTATAACTTGAAAATCCGGGGTATTACATCATAACCCTCTTCCAAACAAATCATTAACCTTGATTTATCATCTTAGCCGTTATGGTTCGGCCATGCAATGGCCGACCCATATCCTTAATTAGAAGGTCCACATTTATCCAATAACCTTCCCTAATTAAAACTTACTAAATTTAACCACCTTCTTCCTTAATTGGAAGGTTTCCAATTTAGCAACCAATCCTTCCATAATTGGAAGGTTTCCATAAATAATTCTCACCTTCCATTTTAATCCAAGATTTACAATTAGAATAGCTTTTAATTTTAGCAACCTTTTTCCATAAATAGAAAGTTTCCAACAATAGATCCTAGTGGGGTTCGGCCATACACCATGGCCGAACCTCACCTTGGGAGATAAATCCATCCTTTTACATTTACTTTCTAAATTGGTAAATCAATTCCATGGGGTTCAGCCATACACCAAGGCCGAACCCTATGGTTCACAATCTTGACCATTCATTTAAATCCATTAGAATTCATCAATAATACCTACACAACTCCATGGGGTTCGGCCATACACCATGGCCGAACCCTTTGGTTCAAGATCCTCTCTTTAAAATTAACAATCATGGATCTTCCATTTAATCCCCCCCAAAATCACATATCATTAACACCAAATACTTATTTAACAATCTCCATGGTTTTCATTCTTAAAAACCGATAAAATAAATCAAGTCTTTCCATGGGGTTCGGCCATGCACTATGGCCGAACCATATGGTTCTTTCTTTCCATTTAAAAAAATCATCAAAACATCACCCAATGTTCATTCTTCTTCCATGGGGCATGGCCGAACCCTATGGTTCTTTATTTCAAAATAAATTATCAAATAAGAATACCAACCTTTTCTTGCTCTTCCAATCTTTCTTCTTTCCTTAGCCTCTTTATTCTTCTTCTTGATGGCTGCCTTCTTCTTCTCCTTGATGTAGCCGAAAATCAACAATTGAGAGAGAGAGAGAGAGAGAGAGAGAGAGAGAGAGAAAGAAATCGGCCTAAGGGGTTATCTCCTTATATGCACTCCAATTAATCCAAATGGGGAAGGTGCCATGCGCCCCTCCCTTGCCTTAGATGGCAATGCCGTGTGGCCTCCTTGCTTCCTTAATCAAGACCTTCCTCAATTGTACTTTCCCTCTTTCCTTTATTTAATCAAGGAAAATCCTTTTTTAAATTATTAAATGTGCATAGTATAGATATTAAATATCTCTATACACGGCCATGCACACTCTTATTTACACTTGAACATTTTCATAAGATATGCCAATACAATTTAATTAGAAAATTCCTTCTCTAAATATTCTAGCATATTACCTAGATATGCATATCATTCATGCGCATATTCCTAGATTTTTTAATCTAAAATTCGTCCATGCAATCTTTTATTTTTAAGTTTAGATATAATGCATCACTAAATTATTTCATCCCCATTTAATTTTTAATAAACCAATTCCATAATCAATTGGGTCCTAATTGGGTCATGGCCCAATTCTTTATCCATATAAAATCCAATCTAAAATTCACAATTAAAAATGGATAATTTTCATATAAATAATAAATTGAAAATCCGGGGTATTACATTTTTAGGGTGTTTTTGCATATATTACTTCCATAAAAAAAAAAAGATTACATATTTATTTTGCTCATGCATTTAGGTTGCTAGATTCATACATTTAGTATAGTTTGTTTGCTTATTGTTTTGAATATTTGTTTTATGCTTGCATTGTTAGATTAGGTTGCATTCACATAAAAAAAAAAAGATTAGTAATAAATGGTTCATGCACATTAAATAAAATCAATTTTGGAACCATAGGTTAGTATTTAAGGTTTGTCATGCTCAATAGGACAATCTTTTATTCGAGTAATTTTAAATAACCAATGCTAGTTTTTCTTCAATCATGGTATCTAGGATTAGTTCTGTCACCAAGGTGCAAAAATCCTAAGGATAAGTGGAACATAAGCAGATGTCAGGTGCTCCTCCACTTACCTGGGAACTTACCTGGCCATGATTGTGGTTAAACTTTTAATTGGAGATTTAGAATTCTTGGAGAAAAGATTATGAGTTAGTCTAGAGACACTAGGTTAGTTTAGGTTTTTATTTTTAGTTTTAGGTCATTTAATTTGTGAATTTTTTTTGTCTTGTGTGGTCTTGTTTGAGTAACCATGAATATTTGGAGGCGTTATTCAACTAAGCGATTGGTTAGAATTGGGTCCCCAATTGGTGAACCCCAAGTTAGTCACAAATCTACTTTGGAAAACAGTAGGGTCTTTGAGGTCATGTCAGTCTCAACACTAGCATCTTCGTCAAATCCCGAGACTTTCACCGATGTGAGGATAGTCTGACTAGGGAAAGTGATAATTCGAGCTTCAAAGTAAAAAATGAGTCTCAAATAAAGAACGAGCCTATCAATGATAGTGAGATACAGCTCGCACCGGACTATATCCCTTTTGATTTAAATGATCAATGGGCTTTCGTCATACCAGTGGGAGATAATAAGTGGGAAAAAAAATACTTGGCCCATAATGTTATGTACTCATTGGAGCACATTCACCATCAACATTTACCGAGCTTAATAGAACTCACTCAAAAAGGCCAAGGTTATTTTATATACGAAAAAATAATTGAGTTTACATCTTTAATAGGTATTTTTTAAAGTCAATATAGAAAGTCAGTTTAGGTTGAGTCAGTTTTTAGGATGTTTCACTTAGATACGTCAAAATCCAAAATTTAACAATGTCTTGACATTTTGCATCTAACCGTTGAACATTGAGGACAATGTCAAATTTAAGTTTGGGGGTATCTAGGAGTTACATTAGTAGAGTCCAATGAAAAAAAAATTCAATCTAGGGAAGAGTAAGTGAAGACTGTGATTAACCCTTGAGAAAAAAAATTAGTCTAAGTGATTTTCCAATATTAAGAGGTGAATAAAAATTTTTATATCACACTTTTTCAATAAATTTTTTATAGAATTTATATTCGGAATAAATTTACACAGCCATATTAAATTGATTTAGAAAAGAAAAAATTTCACTAGTCTAGTAGTCAACAAAGGAATACTAGTGGAGACTTAACACAGTGATCTTTAGTGCCAGCCTACTTTTCTGAGGGATTTAAATTAATCCATTTTTATTTCTTTAGTGCTTCAAGTCGTTGTGGATCTCATCATTCTTCAAATTTTGGTCATAATTACTGAGAACGTCATTAAAATTGAGTTAGTACATTTGAATTTTTTTGGAATTTATTTAAAAGAAGGAAATCACTATATAAAACTTAGGATATGATTTAGGCCATTTTTGGATTGTTTGAGCCTTCATGCCTACCTATCTTTGGTCAAATTTATCCTGATAGTTCCTAGTTGAGCCTTTAAGTTAGCTTATTTTCTTGATCAGTCATGTTTACCAAACCCAACTCCGGTTTTGGAGTTTGAGCCTCATTAAAAATATATCTGTGACCTATTCATAGAAAAGGTTAGAGATGACTAATATTGGTATGGTACTAAAAAACAAGGGCACAAGAAATGAAAAAGAATAAAATAGCACAAAAAGAAAGGGAACATCCTGACATCAAAAGAAGGATGTGAAAAAAAAAATGAATATTTTGAAAAGTACTGAAAAGAAAAAAAAATAGAGGAAGAAATATCCCGTCATATATCTTAAATACCTCTAACCTTTTTTATCAAAATATTTATTCTTAGAGCCTTATTATCCTTCTTTGATTTGACCCAATCCCAAGCCATGTTTCTTCCTATAGGAAGTCCTATTAATCTTAAGTTGAAATATGGTATTTTATGTGGAGAATAAAGGAAGAAAAACGATAATGAATAACTCGACGTTCTCAGGAAAGTGGCATCCATTCATGAGATCCAACAATTATTTTCTTTGTCATGTGCGAGCTTACTAATACATATGTGAGAAATTTTGAATTTGAATACATAAATTCCGCCCACTTATACCTTTGAGAGAATATAACCCAAACCTCTGAGCGTTAATCTTTATGAGAGATATCTAGTGAGGTTTGAAGTCAAAGCGCGATGTTGATTACGAAACTCGTGTCTATTTGGAAAAGAAAACTAATTTTAATATTGGCTAAGCGCACACTACACTCCGAATATAAGTCTTATAAAATAAATTTTGAAATCGTATGATGTCTAGATTTTTATGAACTTGTTTTTGCCAAATCTAAAACTAAGGCTATACAAAAGTGGATGTTTGTGGGTATCATCATTGCAAGCCGTCACGAGACTATAACTCCTCCACAAGGGGTAACCTAGGGGTTTAAAGGCTTGTTGCATACACAAAATGCAATCGAGAGTGCCAACGAAAGTGGTGTAGTTTTTAGATTTAAATTTAGTTTTTAGGTCTAGGTTAGGTCCTGTAAAAATAAAACTTTAAGTTACTATTAGGTTTAGATTAGGAATTTTTAGTTTTTAGATTTTTAGACTTAGATTTTTATTTTTTATTTTTACTCGAGGACTAGCAAAATCTAAGTTTGGGGGTATTTGTTGAGTCTAAAAATCATACATTTTTACCCTTTAATTATGATTAAGTTAGCCTTGATTTTGTATATAAAACATACGTTTAATGATTTTTTCTAGTTTTGTAGATAAAAAGTAGGAAAAACAGGATTCATTCATGAAGCAGTGGAGAGCTTAAAATGGAAATTTTAGAATTTCATAATTAATTCATGTCACTTTAGGGTTTTTGATGTAAATTGGATAATTTGGATCCATTTATGAGAGTCTAGATTTATTCAATATTTAGAATTTTAGTGGTATTGATTAATTATTTAATTTTAAAATCCAAGTCTGCAATTAAAAGGCCAAGAGTTGAAGTCAAGATCCATGGGCCAGAGATCCACTGCAATTGGGCCAAGCTTTGCTCCAAATGCCAGACACTGGGATAGGCTAAGCACTTCAAGCGCATTCCCAATGCGGGCCAGGCCAAAGTGAATTCAAGCCTAGCAAGCTTAAGTCCAAGTCTTCAACTCAAGTCCAAGTCCAATTTAAAGATCCAATGCTCCAGGTTCAAATCCAAGTTTATCAACCCTAAGCCCAAATCCATTTTTAAGTCCAAACCCAAAAGCCCATGTCCATGACCCATCTTACCCTTCCAATCTTAACCATCCAATTTTCAATCTCCCATCCACACCATCCATTAACCCAATCAACCAATCCAAACCATTCATTTCATGCATCTCATTTATCCCATGCATTTCATATCATCAAACCCTAGATCCACTTAGTCAATCCAACCCATTCATTCATCATGATTAGATCTAGAACATTCAATCTATCCACCATATAGATTACCCGTAGGAATATGATCATCCATGCATTATCTACCAATCCATGCACGTAGATCACCCAATAATTATCTAAGCCATTAGATCTTAGGACATTTCATCACAATCATCCACATCATTAGGAAAACCCTAGAGCCTCCACCTTCATCCATCACATACATAATTTGCACTAGATCTAGGCCATTCATCATATCATTTATTCATCTCCACCTTTGAATCCAAACCCTCCATTAGACACATTACCGTTTTTATAATTTATTTTTACCTATAAAACGTAGAACCATTAGATTTAACACAAACCAATCTTAGCCATCCATTCACCAAATCCTAACTTAGAACAACTTGAAGCTCAAGCTAGCCCCCATCGCCCATGCCTTGTCACCACTCTATCCATCCAACACACAGTCCACTACGATTTTAGCACCTAAACCTTCTCCATGCACTTGGACAAAAATCCATCCAAATACACTCCTAAGATCCCTACACACCTCATCATCCCAATCCTCTATAGCCACAAACAATTTTTGCTTATCTACTTCCTATCCCATTTGAATTTCGTATTCAACTCTCCACCTTATCATCTCATCCATTCATTCATCCAGCCATTTAATCTTAGCCTTTCATCCATTGCACAACCCAAAACCCTAAAACACAATGCCAAATTAGAAATTCACATGGCCAAATCCTAATCCCAATTTTCTCTCATTCCTTGCTTGCACTACACTCCAAGCCAACCCATCACACCAAATTCGTGTACACCTATAAAGAAGCCCTAGTTTTCTAGTTTTTAGTCCTAGCCACCCATGTTAAGTTAAATCTAATCCCAACCTTTCGTCCACCAACTTAAACCTAGATTTAATCTTAGCCATCCATCCAATCCCAAGTCCTATAAATAGCCCAGTAACCCACATACCAAACTCGAATTTGACACTGGAGCCAAAAAGGACCAAAGGATTGAAGAGAAGACCAAGAGAAGACTCAAAGATACATAGAGAATTCTAATTTTACAAGTGAGTTTCTTTTGTAATTTCAATTTCCAAATATCTTGTATTCAATCAATCTTATATTTAATTTTTCTAATAAATAATCAAGGGACAACTTGTTTAGAATCTTGAAACATCCAATTTCTAAATTCCTTTTATGATTGTCTTTGATTTGATTTTAAGATTGTATGCTTTAATTATTGAATCGGACATGAAATAGTTAGGGCTTAGGTTAAAATTGTTAGATCTAAGTTACTAAGGTGTTGTTTTATAATTTAAAGTATATGATTTTAACGTTGATAATAAACATGAACTGGAACTTAGATTTTTACGTGAATTTCAAATCTAGGTCGATTGTTTATTTAAATGTCTTTGGCGATGAACGGTCTTTTCCAAACAACCACTTTTTATGTTACAGCATTTTTATTTCTATCGTTTAATTTTTTTTTTTTGCCCATTTAGTTTTCATGTTTATTTTGCTTCAATTGAATGTTGTATTTTAGTTTTTCTTTTTAAATCTTTAATTTTTATAAAATGTAATTTTTTCATGTATTTAAAACATCCCTAACAACTTGATTAACTAGTTAGGATTAAATTTAATTAGATCTAGATTTTGTAAATTAGGATGTGTGATGAGATTGTTTATAAATTCTTAATTAAAACATTATTTTAGTTACTTTTAATCAACACTCTAAAATTGTAAATCTATTTATTTGAATAAAGACTTACTTAAGTTGGAGATATACTTTTAAAGATTAAAATTGATTTTCTATCCTAGATTTAGTTTTAAATCTTGGTTTTCTAAGAAACATAAAAATTGAGGCATATGTATTTTTAATTTCAGGTATTTTGAATGTTTCCTTTGGGTTCGACCTTGCACTCAATCACTCTACTATGAATGGTTCGTGTGCTTGCGAGATTTACAAATTTAAAACATCAACATTAATTTAAAATTCCTTATATTAGAATTCTTTTTCAAAATTATCGAATAAAATTATATTTCACAGATCATATCTTTTTAGAGGGTACCAATTTAATTTATTTGTAAGAATATATTTTTTGGATTTACTTTGGGTTTGACCTTGCACTCACACTGCTAAATTATACATGGCTCGTACACTTGCGAGTAATAAATGTAAAACATCATGACATTGCACAACAAGTTTTTGCCACCGTTGCCGAGGAAATAAAAAATAAATAAATTGAGTACCATTAAAATTATGTGATTTAGGAAAGATTGTTATTTTTGGTATATGTCTATTTTCAGCAATTATTTAAAATTGGAAATTTCTATTTTTGGATAGTCTAATTTTGGAAAGTTTCCTTCAATTAGAGAATTTTGAAAATATCAATATTCTAGAATTAAACTATATTTGGAAAGTTGTTAAACTTAGAAGCTATTATAATTAGAATTTTCTAATTTTTCTAGAATTCTTCTAATTTATTAGTTTCCTCTTATAGCAAGAATTTTTCTAATCATGGAAATTTAGAAATAACTTACTTTAGGAAAGATTATTTTTGTAAAATATCTATTTTTAGAAAATGTCAAAAGTTAGAATTTTTCTAGATTTAGAAATTTCATCTAACTTTTGAAAGATTCAAATGTGATGTCAAATCATGGATATTATGGAACTATAGATTAATTTGTTGAAACCCAATCTTAATTTTTCTTTGGTCTTGTCTCATTTTTTTTTGATTAAGATGTAAATATTATGTTTCCTTCACTAGTTTTAGTTTAGGAAAACACATTTAGTTTAGGATCATGCATTCTTTGAATTGGAATCTACGTCAAGGCTTGTATGTGTTGTTTTGTAGGTTTTGAAATGCGCTCTTAAAAATTGCTGGAAAATATGCATACTATGCTAAGGCGAGTGCCTAATCACCTTCTTTTGATTTTACTTTTTTCATGCATTCATATAGAATTTTTTTTAGGACGTTCTTTTATTTTCTTTAACTAGTTTGCACATTTAAATTGTTCATGCATTTAGGATGTTAGTATTCATGCATTAGTGTAGATTTGATTTATTATTGTTTCCATATTTGCTTGAATGTTGTGTAGTAAAGTAAGATTGTATTTTTCACAATATCTAGAAAAACAAGATAGTGAAAATGGTCATGCATCTCCTTTAATAAAATCAATTTAGGAACCATTAAGATAGTTTTAGGGTTTCATTCTCATTAGGAACCTTTTCAATCTAAATCAATTTTTGTAACCGGTGAATAGTTTATCTTCAAGAATGGTGTCTAAGAATTAGTTTTGTCACTAAGGTGTAAATTGCCTAAGGATAAGTGGAACATAAGTAGATGCCAAGTGTTTCTCCATTTACCTGGGAACTTCCCTGACCATCTTGAGGTTAAACTCTCATCGGAGACTTTAGATTATTTAGAGAGAAAATTAGGAGCAAGGTCTAGCTTTTAGGATTCCTTTAGTCACCAATAAAATTCGATTTTTATAGTGAGATTCGAAATTTAGACTAGGCATATTTTGTGTGATATTTGGTTGAACGTGAATGATCGTGTCTGTGTATGCCTCGTTTGTCTCGTAATTATTCCAATCGATTGGTTCGAGTTACATTGCCCATCAATTTATCGATCATTGCGTCCGGAGACCAGTCAGGCTTAGTCTTAGACATAGCCAATTCACCCACATCATCATCAACTCCATCACCCAGAATAACCGAAGGACTTGAAAACGAGAAAACTCTTTGATATTACTTTTCATCGGTCATAGCTGATACACCTTCCAGTGTAGTCATCCCACCAACCAATGCACCCTATGAACTTAAACCTGCCCTTTTACATCTTTTACCTTCAATCCATGGCCTTGATCGTGAGGATCTATACTTACATGTCAAAGAATTCCTAGAGATTTGTGCCACCATTAAAATTCAAAATGCCACTGAAGAATCTGTTAAACTTTGCCTATTTCCTTTTTCTTTCAAAGAAAAACCGAAGTCTTGGTTGAACTCCTAGCCTGCGAATTCCATACGAACATGGGATCAATTGGTTAATAAATTCTTGAATAAATTTCTCCCCATATCTAAAACAAACGCCCTCAAAAAGAAAATCTCAAATTTTGCATAGAAAGAGGGTGAACAATTCTCAGAATCATGGGAAAGATTCGAGGATACATTGAGCAAATGTCCTCATCATGGTTTTGAAACTTGGAGACTCGTACAATTTTTCAATGATGGCTTAACCACATATAGCCGTACATTAGTCGAGTCTATGAAAATAAAGGGCATTTTTTGAACAAATTGAAAATGAAGGATGAATTTTTTTAGTAAATTTGGCAGAAAGTTCTCAGCAATGGGACTTCTCAAAAAATGAGAGTTCAATGCAAACCTCTAAGAGAGGAGGGTTGTATGATTTAAGCAATGACTTCGACGTTAAGCTTTCAATTACAAATCTAACGAAAAAGATAGATGGGTTAGTAGTAACCAAGGTGATAAACCCACGATTAGGATTGAACAATGAGGTTTGTACGATGTGTTCGAACCTTGTACACACTGCCCCGAACTATCCGTCCTCAGTGTCAAATGTTGTGTGCTCTGTTGAGCACTAAAATATTACATTTTTACACCTGATTATTGGACTAGTTAGCCTTGATCTTGTATATATCACACGCATTTAATGTCATTTTCTAGTTTTGTAGTAAAAAATGGAAAGTTCAAGAAAACAATCTCAAATTAGTGGATAATTGCAAGTTTAAAGCTTAATTTGGAAGACCTAGAATTTTTATGATTAATTTGACTCCACTTTTAGGGTTTTCATGCAAATTGGTTAGTCTAGATCCATCTATGAGAGTCTAGTTTAAATCAATATTTTAGATTTTAAAGTTGTGAAGTTAATTATTAAATTCTGGAAGAGAGAACCTGCAATCAAGAGACAAAGGCTAAAATTCAAGATCAATGGGCAAGAGATCCACTTGAATTGGGCCAAGCTAAGCTTTACAGGCCATCATTGGGCTAGGCCACAAGCAGTCCATGCACATTTTACACAATTGGGCTAGGCCAATGTGCACTTCAACTCCAACAAAGGCCCAAGTCCTCAAGCTTAAGTCCCAGATCCACTGGAGGCCCATGTGCTCATTTATAGGTCCAAAACCGAAGTGCATAACCCATTCACACGCCCAAAGCCTTGTCCATCTCCTTGTCATCCACACCATGCATTCTCCATCCACAATCTTAACCATTCATCTCATGCATCAAAATTAGGTAAACCTTAGAGCCACCTTTCCATATCTATTGCATACATTCATCATCTTAGATCTAGGCCAGTCAATTCATCAATCATCATGATCAACCTTAGAATCATAACCATTCATAAATCATCTCATCATTTTCATGATTTATCTTAGCCATCCATTAGGAAGCCTTTAGATCTAGATCCCATTCAATCACAACCATTCATTCATAAGACCCTAGGATTAGAACAACTTGGAACTCACGCAAGCCTCCATCTATCCACATGATTTTCTCCATCTAAATCCACATGATTTTTGCACTAAAATTCTCCATGCACTTGACCTAAAATCCATCCAGTTTCATTCCTAAAATGCAAAACACCTCATGCGCATATCACTAGTCAACTTTAGGCCATGTCATCTACTTCATCTCATCCACTCATTCATTCTAACTTTAAATCCCATTCATTCATTGCATTGCGTTACATTAAAATCCTAAACACATTTAAAATTCGTCCATGCCCTATCTTCTTTCTTAAATCCCAATTCTCTCTAAATTCCTATCTTCTCTAATTCTCTTCTTAGCCACTAAGCCACCTTCTCCCAAAATTCGTGTATGCCTTGTAACCCTAGCCTTTTGCATCTTAAAATCTCCTCCATCCACTTCTAAATGAGATCCAATCCAAGCCATCAACTTACAACTTAACCAAGATTTAATCCCAACCGTCCATTCCAACACTGAGCCTATAAATAGAGGACCAAGCCACACAATGAAACTCGAATTTAACCTGGAGCTCAAGAGGACTAAAGGCTGAGAGAAAAGGCAAGAAGACAGAAGCCCCACACGATTTTTACAAGTGAGAGTTGTAATTTTTGTTCTTTTGCCTGTATTGAATTCTTTCATGAAATAAATACAAGAATTTCCTTTAGAACCTTAAGACATCCAAATTTCAGATTTCATTAATGATTGTTTAGATTTGATTTTAAGGTTTATATTCTTTGTTTATTTAATTGGACATGAAACAGTCAGGACTTAGGTTGTAAGTGTTGAATCTAAGTTACTAAGGCCTGATTTTTAAATTAAAGTTTATAATTCTTGATTTTGATGATGAACTTGAATTGAGATTTGGATTTTTATGTGAATTTCAGATCTAGGTTTTGTATTTGTTAATATATTTTTTGGGTGATGAAGGATCTATTCCAACAACCACTCTTTACATTCTGCACTTTTAAATTCTATCATGTACTTTATTTGCAATTTTATTTTCAGTCTTTTACTTACGTTAGTTACTTTGTTTGTTTGTTGTATTCTAAATGTTTAATTTATTTTTAGTATTTTATTATTGTATGTTCATGTAATTCTTTATATTCAAACTCTCTCTCTCTCAAGATTCTTTAACTAGGGTTGGAGATATGATATTTTGATCTTAAAACATGAGATTTAAATTCAGATGAGACTGCATATCCATGTTTCACCAATTTAATAAAAAGAAGAAGGATTTGATTTTCTACTTGTTAAAATCATAAATTAGATAATACTGGTGTTAACTTTGGTTTTCTAAGATCTAAATTAAAATTTTAATTCCAATGTATTAGATTTCTTAATGTTACATCTTTTTAAAGGTACCAATTTAATTTTAAAGTTATATTTTGTGGATTTTCTTTGTCTTCGACCTTGCACTCATAACGCTATAATATAAATGGTTCGTATGCTTGTGAGATTTATAAATGTAAAATTTGATCAACAACAAGTTTTTCACGCCGTTGCCGGGGAAATCAAAATTGAATTGTGTACAATTAAAATAATGTGATTTTAGGAAAGATTGTTATTTTTTTAAATGTTCTATTTTTGGCAATTCTTTAAGATTAGAAACTTTTATTTTTGGAAAGTTCTAATTTTAGAAAGTTCCTTAAATAAGAAATTTTTGAAAATCTTAATATTTTTGGAATTATGTTTTAAATTAGAAACAATTTATTTTTGTAAAGTTTCTACGTTTAGAAAAATCTATTTTTGGTAATTGATCTATTTTCGATAACCATCAAATTTTAGAAAAATTTCCAAACTTAGAAGTATTCTAGATTTAGAAATCTTATCTAACTTATGAAAGTTTCAAAACAAGATGCCTTAGATCTTGTAAAATAAAATCTTGGAGACTATGGAATTATAGATTAATTTGGTGAAACTCAATTTTTAATTTTTATGGTCTTGTCTTATTTAAAATTCTTGTTTAGGATTGTAAATATTATATCCCCTCTCTAGTTGTAGCTTAGGAAAAATTGCATCTAGATTAGGTTTCATGCACTCTTTATGAGAGTCAGAATCTTCACATTGTTTTGTGGTATTTCAATGTACAGGGATTTTGAATTGCACAATAAAAATTTCCGTCACAAAAGCACTACAGGCCAAGGTAAGTGCCTAATCTCATTTTCTTTAATTTTTTAATTTTCCATGCATTCATATAGATTTTATTAGTGTGCTTGCATTTATTTTGCATAAAAAAAATATTGCATATTTAATTTGCTCATATATTTAGGTTGTTAGTCTTAATGCATTAGATTAGATTGTTTACTTATTGTTTGCATATTTGCTTTGAGTATTGCATTGTTCGATTTAGGACTGCATTCACAAAATAGAAAAATAAAAAAAAGAGTAGTAAATAAAATGGTTCATGCATCTCCTAATAAATACAATTAAGGAACCATTAGGCTAGATTTTAGGGTTTCATGCTCATTAGGAACCTTTCTAATCTAAATCAATTTTGTAACCAATGAATAGTTTATATTCAATAATGGTGTCTAAGGCTAGTTCTGTCACCAAAGCATGAGGTCGAGCATGTCTAAGGATAAGTTGGGACGAGAAGTCTTCTGTGCTCCCCCACTTACCTGGGAACTTACCTGGCCATCTTGTGGTTAAAACTCTCATTGGAGACTTAGATTATTTGGAGAAAAAAGTAGGAGCAAGTCTAGAGACAAATTTTAGGGTCCTATTAGAAGCCAATAAAAATTCAATTTCTCTTAAAGGAATATGGATCTAGATTTAGGCATTTTCTTGTGTGATTTTGTTTAAGCGTGTGTGATCGTGTCTGTGTATGCTTCAATCGATCTGAGCTCAGTTATAGATACCGATAGTCCACCCTTATCACCACCCACATCACCATCACCACCACCCAATCAGTCATTTCACCCACACCAGAACCATCACAGGGTTCGCCCTATCAACCGATCCCTAACTTGATACCCAACCTGTAGGTAGAACATCTGACCAGTATTGATAAGGAAAACCCATCTACCCATCTGCCCATTTACCCATCCACCCATTTACCCATTTACTCATTACCCATATTCACTCACTCATCCCCCTTTACCCAAATCCACCTCCCATCTATCTATTTCTAAGTCGGTTTGAGTCTTTAGTGTCTAGTTTATGTTTTCAAGAGTCAGTCTAGTTTAGTTATTTTGTTTAGCCTATTTTTAGGTGTTGCGTTGTGAGCCCTTTTAGTTACATTTAAACGCAGTTAGCACTGTTCCGATATTTTATGATTTGTAGCTGATCACTGTAGACTAGGGAACACTGAGGACAATGTTCAATTCGAGTTTGGGGGTACTAGGGGAGTTTTTAAAAAAAGGTTGTTTTCTTAGGCAGAGAGAGGAAGACTTAACCTTTTTAAGGGAAGAGTAGGTGAAGGCTGAGACTCCTTGGGGCCAAAAAGACTGTCAATCTTAACTTGAGAAAAGCATGCGTCTTGATAGTCTGACGTAAAAGGAGTCACATTTTGTAACGACCCGACCCAAACTAGCGGGTCATGGTCGAACTAGAGGTTAGTCAGGTAAACCCTAATTGGGTAATCAGTAATTCCCACAGACTTGTTTAATATTGTGACATATAGTGTGACCATGACTGAAACCCAAGTTTTATTTAGAACTTCTAAAAATAGGAACTTTCTAAATTTGGAAGTTGCTAATTTTGTAGAGTTTCTAAATTTAGAATTTGAATTATTTCGAAACTTGTATTGTTAAAACTTTTAAATATCGAAACTTGTATTTTTATTTTTATTGTGACCCCTGAGCTATTGGTGTCTAAGTTTTCCAATTATTTATAAAACTATGATCTTTAAGAGAAGTTGCATGAAGGAAACATGTTTGAAATATTTGAATTTTCTGGTTTAAGAAATTAACTACTTGAAAGTAAATATCTAAAAAAATAAAAAATAACAATAGTAAATAAATATAATACCAAAGTCAAGTGGGCCCCACCTTGGGCGTGTGTGGCAAGAGGAAACACTAGTTAAATTCGAATTTGTGCTCGAACCCTAGCCACCTCCTTGCTAATTGAGCTTTTACTAATTTACCCTCCTAACTAGTATTTAGGGTAAGGAGGTGAGGGAAAATAAGTAAATAGCCTAGGGAGAAGCCTATAAATAAACCTCAAAGGGGCCATACACGAATTTGCAATTGTGAAGGCCTTTAGAGCACAAAATCGTTGGAGATCTCTCTCTATCTCCCCTTCTACTTGATGTTTTGTCAAAAACAGTTAGTATTTTATTTATTTTTTTATTTTCCTTGATACTTTAATTAGTTTACATTAATTAGAAGGGTATAAGGAAAGAAAAACTTGAAAAAATAATTGGAGGATCGAATTTATTTGATCAAATTTGGATATGAATTATTTGGTTAAAAATGAGTAATCTGCTCTCTGTATTGTCACAAAAAAATTAATATCTGGAGTTTCCGATGAATTTTTTTGATGAAATTTTTTTGTTGGATTCCAATTTCATAGATCTAGTTGCTGTCAAAATTTAGAAAAAAATATAAGGTGATTTTATTCCATAGATCTTATCCAAAAGACCGACCAAATTTTGGTTCATAACTAAGATGCAGTTTCTCTCGGTTTAAGTAAATAAATCATAACTTTCACCCCGACATCGAAATGATTTAAAATTTGTGCCTCCTATGATCAGAACGATGATACCTATCTCCAGTTAAATTTTAATGATTTTTTAATGAGTTTTGATACCCAAAACCATGTCTGTAAATCTGACATAATTACAGACCCTTGAAAACATACAGTTTAACAGTACTGGATTGTTCAAGATAGGTCAAATTCTTCTCTGTTTAACTCTTTTAAACCTTATTTGTTTGGTACCCCTTAGCTTTGATTTGTTTGGACGTAACAAATTGGGTATATTTGTTGAATTCCATGATTTAAAAAAGAGCTAAATAAAATTAAGTTATAATGGTCCAAAACTCTAATCAATGACAGGAATTTTGTGGACCTGAAGCTTGTTGGAACTTGGATTTGGTGGTGTTTGAACTTGATAAATTGCAAAGCTTAGGTGATGGAAACTTAACCTTGTTTATTGAATTATTTTGATTATGTTTTACCGTTCGAAAATCCGACTTTAATGTTTGGATCGTTTGTTGAGATGTTAGTATGAGCATCTTGTGAATGCCTTGGTTGGATATCATGTGTATATTGAAATTGTCGACACATGTAATACTTATTATTCGTCGTGTGTTCATTGAATTGAGTAATACATGTAATATTTGTTATTCGTTGTGTGTTCATTGAAATTATTAACACAAGTTATATTGGTCATGTGTTTATTGGGATTGTTAACAGATGTTATATTGTTAATCGTTTATTATGATCATATTAATGGCTTACATGACATGGCATTCATGCAAGCGATATTTGTTGATTTGTCATGCATGAGCATCCACATTTGGGTGGGTGATTTATATTGTTGACTGCACTCCTTTGGGGACATTTGACGTGCACATTTGGGCTCTTGTTTCGATTGCCTTGCACTCCCATGTGGACATTCATTGTACACATTCGTTGGGTTATGATTATTTGTGTACATGTGTTATGCTTAGCTAAGTCGAGCTTTGCTGATTCGTTGATTTGATTCATTCGTTGAGATGCATGGGAAGGGGACACATGCAACATAATTGCATTATATCATGACATGCATTTTGAAAAATAATATTTGAATTTATTTGGAATTATTGTTGTATGCCTAGTTTATTATTATTATATGCACATTATTGTATGGTTATTTCCCTTCACTGGGCATGGAGTTCTGTAAGGGCCCAGGAATTTTTAAATTAATAAAAAAAAAATGTACAATGATGAACTACATGCATCAAATGAGGATAAGAGGCATAAACTTTTGATGTGGGGTATATGTTGCATATGCTTATGAGTGAGGTAAATGTGAATAAAAAGGGTGGGGAGTATTTGTTAATGTGATGTATGGGTATACTTGGGGGATGGTACAATGGCTTTTAGAAATGGTTTTTATATTGGTGATAACCCATGGTTTGATAATTTGTCATGACCAAGTGAAGAGATTTATGTTATGACATATTGGTGTAAACGCTTTGTGAAGGGGTATAAGAGGTTCTCATATGAACAAAGTGCCATTTGAGAGATGTTGGATAAACAATGTACTTGAAAGAGACCGGAATGCATGGGTTAACTTGCCACATGAAACTCGTGAGAAGATGATATTATGAGGAGAATGTGAAGGGTCTAGCTTGCAAAGACTAATATATTGTAAAAAAAAAAATATCTTGTATGTATAATGCAATTGCATTCTCCCAATGTGTTGTGGAGATTATGAACGAGTGATGATAGGCCTTGAAATGGGTTTATGGCCTTAAAAAGCATGAATGAATGATGGACCATGAACTTATGAAAATATTTTATTTAGTGATTGCATGAGGATTCCCTATGATGTTACTAAATTGTGAATTATCAATAGTTGCAATGAGTTTATATGATGTTACTTTGATAATTGATGGTATGCAATGAATACTCATTGAGGAGCAAGGATGTGTTATAGACTAAGGTATGATTAATGGACTTAATAATGGTTAAAACATGGACTAATGATGAATGTGTAATAAGGTACTGGACATCGCAGGCGATGCGCGATCGGCGACCAGGTTTATCGAACGGAAAACGTAAAAGGACGCGAGTCGGTATTCGGTAGGATTCCTACCTTTTTGTAAGCCATGGATTTGGGTGATGTTTTCTTTAATCTATTTTGGAAATCATGTGGTTGTCTTTAAGATATGTTATGGATTATGTATCATGTGATGTTTTATAAATTATTTTGGAAAGTACGATATGAGGGCATTTTAGTAATTTAATGGATATCTCTTCCCTGTTATCTGAAAATTGGTAGGTAGTGGCTATTATCATCCGCATTGATTTTTATGTGTTGCGAGCTTACTTCTACGTGTGAACCATTCTCCGTGGACTTCATTCCACGCACACGTAGGGTTGGCCAGTTAAGGGCCGGGCTTTAGAAGCTCGGACTTAACTCGCGTCGTGACGTTCGCGCCCTTTGTCACTTTTCCTTTTTTTTAAAAAAAAATCAGACTTTGATTTTCGGTGAAAAGGGGCGGGCGTTACAAGTTCATCCCCCACATTTTCAGGAAATCCATTGGAAGGAGAAGCCCATCAGGTAGATCCGTAGGAGGGACTCTATTGGGAGCTTTGGCTTAAATATTAGTTGTTAATTTGTTAAGAGTTTTCTAGATTTTATTTGAGGAGTGACACATAACAAGTAATACTTTGGTTTATTCTTATTTTGGGTTTGAGTTGTGCTTTTATTTCCAACTTGTAGTTGGGGAAGCATTAACATTGATTTGATTTGTTTGATGTAGGACTTATCATAAGATTTAAGATTAGACCCCTTTATTAATAGAAAATTTTAGTTGTTGGACTATTGATTGATTCCATGCTAGATGAGGACAAATCCTATATGGGAATGACGATTAATGAACATGGTTAATTTATTGAAATATTTCGCACTCTCATTACTTGCAATATTGATAATTGTGAGAAAACACAAATATGGAACCATGAATATGTTATTCCCATTATTGGATCGTGTTTAATTCATGTAAGGCTCTGTTCGTTGTGTTGGAATGGGCGGGTCCTTACAGTATGGTATCAGAGCTTTGGTTCAACTCTTAGGCTGTGTTGGACCAAGATTATAGAAGTTGAATCTAGTTTTTTCTCTTTAGACGGAGTGGGGTAGAAATCATTCTTAGAGAGGAATGTTAGTTTTTGGTGTTAGTGGTGTAGCTTAGTTAGCCCTGTAGATGACTTCTATTTGAATTCTTGCATGTTTGTGAGACTGATGGAATCTAGTTTCGCAGATATGGCAGGAAAAAGGTAATTGTAGGGGCAAACCAGTAGCTACTCTTAAAATGGGAGATCGTGAGAGTATTCAGAATCTTAGAGAAGATGTGGTGGAATTTTTTAACCTTTGTCTAGGCAGAGATACAGTGGCTCAATATGAGGCCAAATTTATTGAGTTGGCCAGGTTTTCTCCTAAACTGGTAAAAAATGAGATGTTAATGGCAAGGAAAATCGAGCAGGGTTTAAACGAAGTGATACAATATACAGTGATTCCGATGAGGTTGGCCACTTTTTCTAAAGTTGTCCAAAGAGCCAATTTGACAAAAGGCATTGTTGCCAGATTGCATGGTGCAACAAAACAGAAGTCTGGAAAAATGAGTTCTTATCGGTCCCAAAATAAAAAAAAAAAAAAGATTAGCCATTTTCCTCCAAAGAAGTCTTCTTTTGGAAAGGCAACTAATTATGGTCAGAAACGATTGCAATGCTACAATTGCAAGATGCGGGGCCATACATTGACCAACTGAGGAAACCATTGTGTTATAATTGTGGTAAACGCGGCCACATATCTAAGGATTGCCCTGAACCAAATAAGTCGAATGCTGGGAAACCACCTCTGCAGAATCACAATCAGCATAACAAAGGACATGGACAACCGCCCCAAACCAATCAAGGCCGTGTGTATGTTGTTACTTCGCATGTTGAGGATATTGTCGAACCAACTGTTATGCAAGGTATGCTTCTAATTTTTTGAACTTGGACTAAAGTTTTGTTTGACTCTAGTGCATCGCATCCTTTATATCATCTATGTTAGTTGTTAAGTTGGATTTAGACATGGATGAACCGGATGAGCCTGTGTATATTACAACACCATTGGGTAAATACACTACAGTAAGAAAAAATTGTCGTTCTTGTGTTATAGCAGTTGGTGGAGTTAATGAAAAAAGTGATTTGCTAGTTTTGGGTATGTTTGGTTTTGAAGCCATTATGGATTTGTTGACAACTTTCAATGTAATCTTAGACTGTTCCAAGAGAAAGTATCTAGTGGAACATCTGTAGGTATAACCTTTAATGGAAGATTCAGTCTCACACCTGAACCTTATTTGCCTCGTAAAAAAAAAAAAAATCTTTGGCCAGGTAGCTAGCTTTGGCTAGGAAAATTTAGAATCTTTAGACATGTCGTTACCCAGAGTGGTGTGCAAATTCCTAGATGTATTTTCGGAAAAACTGACTGGTTTACCTCCTCATCGAGATGTTGAATTTTCTATATGTTAGTGCCTCGGTTTGGACAAGTCCCTAAGTTTGTCAATTCCATGACTCGGAAGGAAGCACTTGTTGGAAGCTTGAAGACCCAAAGTAATCAAGAGTGAAGATCATGCTCCACCGGATTGAAGCTCATCGTTATGGCAATCACAAAACAAGTACTATGGCCATAGATGACTTTTGGTGGTACCCATACCGAAGAGAGGACTATCCGTAGGCTTAGTGGAACAAATGGTTAAATCATAAAAAACCTAGAGAAGAAGCTTGACAGTGAATTGGAACCCAGCTTGGAACTATGTATTTGGTTTCACTGTCAGCTCGACCAGTCGTTCTCACCGACCTCTCGGTGGAGACATGATCGACCCATGGTGGTCAAAGACTGGTCGACCAGAATGACATGGGTTCTGGATCAAAGAATTGTCATTCTAGGAAAGCATTTAATCTAGAGTCTCGTATGCACTGACCCCTCAGTAAAAGGTTGAAATGACCCCTCGTGGTCAACTGTAATACCTTAGATTTTTCAATATATTAATATTTATGAAAATGCCCTTGGATTTATAAATTGAAGGGTTATGATTATAGATGAGAAAAATGGTGGGACCCATTGCTCAATGTTCTTGTATAAGGTTTAAATTAAGTTAAATGGGCAAGGTACATTTATTTGGGTCAAAGAGGTTAAATGGGTCAAAGGACCCAAATGGGACCCAATGGGTCGTGTATGTCATGATTAATCATTTGGTGAGTTCAAAACTTAATTGGGTCAAGTTTAATTAATGTTTGAGTGGGATTGAGATAAATTAAATGATGGAGATTAGTTGAGTTGAATTTATGGGTTGAGTTGCATTAAAATGAATGAGTTGAGTTGGGGAGTTAAATAAATGAGTTGGATGGAATGTTTATTTCAAATAAGTGAAGTGTGTGAATGAGAATTGAGTGTTTTAAATTCCAATTGTTAAACTAAGAAAACGTTGGCTGCATGGGAGGCTTTACATGCATGTAACTTTTATATAAGGGATGAATGAAATGGCGTTACATGGGAATTACTTGGGTGAGAGTTGTATTTCAAATCAATATGCATGTTGGAGTTGCATGGGATTGTTATTCCAGTGTATACAACTCCTACAAAAGAGATAAATGGGGTGGCTGTTTGGGAGTTACAAATAGGAGAGGTTATGTTTTAAATTCATACATTTCCACACGTTGGAGGGAAGGAATGGGTGAGTTTCATCTTAAAGATGAAACCCCCACATGGGGAATTAAGGAGTATAACGGAGGTGGCGGTTACTAAAGCCAAACAAAGGCTACAACGTTGGGAGCATGGGGATTATGGCTTATGCATGAAACTCCAAAAATGGAGATGAATGGAACTGCCAGTTTTATGGAGTTACACATTGGAGTGGTGGCTGCTACACAAGCCAAAACCATGAGACACCGTTGGGGCTCATGGGTGTTTCACATTTTTGGATGAAACTTCAAGATGGGAAATGAATGGGGTTTGAGGAGGTTACTCAAGACCTTGCATGGGAGACATTGGAGGGTTGGGGAGTTTCATTTCATAGATGAAACCCCCAAGTAACATAAAGGATGTTGGGTTAAGGCAATGGGAGTTACACAAGGGCTGAATCAAGAACCATTACCTTGGCTGACCACCACATTTGGAACAAAGATTTGGATACCTTTCTCTCTCTCTCTCCCTTGGATGGTTTTCATCTTTCAAAACCAAGAACAGTAGCTGGTTGCTTATTTTCAATCAGTCCTTGGGTGATCCTTTCATCAAGACAAAAATCAGCAAAAGAGTTTGGCACCAAGGTTTAAGATCAAATATCTATCTCTCTCTTCCTCTCAAATTCAATCACCTGGCTGAAGTGTTCCAAGGAGGTTGCAGCAAGGTTTGTCTCAGCCAAAAGAACAAGAAGAAAGAAGGAGAGGCTAGGGAAGTAAAGGACCAAGGAAGGAGTCAAAGAACCGAAGGAGACGCGGTATTGGTAAGTGCACTATGAACCTTGTCAAATAAGTTGGTTAAGGGATGTGATCCGGCCATTGTGTAGCCAGATCCATCAATGGTTTAGATTAGGTAGTATGCTGTCTTTAAATAACAAAATATGGACCATAGGGTTCGGCCATCCAAACCATGAGAAAACTTGGTGATTTTTATGGTGTTTGAAAGACAAAATCCATATTATGAAATGGAGGTTTTAAAGGATTTTAGATGGAGATAAGCTTGCTGTTTTGGACCAGTTATGGTGTGGCTGAATCATGTGGCTTTCATGGTTAAAGTATGGAGTCTCATATGTATATAATTGATGGAAGTATTGTGTTAAGAGAACCACATGGCCGAACCCCATGGACTGTTTTTGATGGTATGTATGGATTAAATCATATTGGAAAACTATGATTTCTTTTATGCTTTTGATTTAAGAATTACCTAGGCTTAGTTATGGATTTAATATTAAGTTGATCAACCATGATATAAGATGGAAAGTGGGGACAAAAATCAGATTGGTGATGGCCGAACCCCACTAATGGTCATTGGTGGCCTTAGTGTGTAGCTAAATACGTGATTAAAGATATATGAAAGAATGATTTAAAGGATCAAAAGTTGAGTGGTGAGGTTCAACCATGTGTATGGCCGAACCCCACCAAGGTGGATTAGTTATGGTTGTTGGTGTTTAAGGAAAATTAAACAAAAGGTTAGTCTAAATGGCATAGTTGTAATTATGGATGAAATGATCAAAGATGAAATGATCATAGAATTGGATATATGGGCCAAAACCAAAGTGGTAAGGTTCGGCCATGTTGTATGGCCGAACCCTACCAATTGGAGGTTTGGTTTAATTGTATGGTTGTAATTAAATGAAAGAAAGACCAAAGTTTAGATGGGTGAGGTTCGGCCATGGGGTATGGCCGAACCCCACATAGTGGATTTTTGGGACTTAGACCAAGTTGGAATTACATGGATGAATGTTTAACTTGTTGTTATGTAAATAAGGTATTGGGATTGCTTGAACGGTGTACGAATTGTGAACGGGTGACGATTCAAAAGAAGGGTCAAATTAAGTGATCATTGTGTAGGTTTCCTACCTTTTTGTAACCACATATGATATTTGCTGTTTTATGTTGAGTTTGATAAGTTATTTGAATGTAAAGTTATATTTACAAATGGCATGTTTGCATAGACATCTCATGCATGGCATGGAATGATGGTGTTGTAATCGGAGGCCACACTCCGTCAGGGCGTCCAAAAGACCACTGTGGGGTACCTTGATGATGAGAATCCCATCAAGAGGAATCCGGAGGCCACACTCCGTCGGGGCGTCCTAAAGACCACTGTGGGGTACCTTGACGATGAGAATTCCGTCAAGAGGAGGCTATGTATAATGGTGATGGGTGGGACTCATTACATAGTCATTTCATATATAGCATTGTTTTATGGAATTTTGTTAAACATGTATTATTATATTATTTGCATGTTTTTATACTAACCTTGTGGTAGCCTTAATTGGATGACCTACTGGGCGCGTTGATCTAATGCCCTGTCTCTATCTTTAGTGGATGACACAGGAAAGGGGAAGAACGAAGATCGAGAAGGAAACCAAGCATAGGAGCTTGGGCCATTCGAATGGGTTTTGAATGGACTGTTTATGGACTTTTTATTTAAGTTATTTGGACAATGTAATTTGATAATTAGTGGTGTTGGCATATAACAATGTAGTTAAGTAGCTACTATGGTTTGGTTTATTTGGATGGTTTGGAATGAATGGTAGACTAAGGTTATTTAGTAATTTTGGAGAATAAATCATGTACTTTGCTATCTTAAGTTATAATTTGAGTAGTCATAGGATCTATTATAACCTCAGTTAGATTAAGACTAATTATATTCCGCAAGTTTATTGTACCATGTGTGGATCGATTCTTATGGACTTAGTCCATACGCCCATGGGCTTGGCCAGTTAAGGGTCAGACTTTAGAAGTCCGAACTTAACTCGTGTCGTGACACTCCGCCCCGATCACTTGTTTATTATTATTATGTTTAAAAAAAACATAAACTCTGATTTTTTTAGAGTGAAAAGGGCGGGGTGTTACATCAACGACTCTTCGATAATATTTATGAGTTCTGGAACTTAGAACTCAGGTGGGCTCTCGAGAAAATAGACATATTGGTAGTTCAAAGACCGATCGATAGTAGCCAGGACCGACCCCTCGGTAAAGGGCGACATGTCGTTATGGGTATGACTGGTTTCTGGACTTGAAACTCTATCAACATGGTGTTTCCTTAGATCGAACCTCTCGTATGGACAGACCCCTCGGTGCCATAACTGTCAACCTATCGGCGACACCGACATGTCGACCTAAAAAGAATATTACCGTTGGGAGTGCACTTAATGCACAACTGTCGGGTTTGCAACGGTAACATTTCTAGTCACCGATCCCTCGGTACAACTGGCCTGTCGGTACATTACCGTTACTGCAACTGGTGGCCTTCTCTATAAAAACTGATCTTTATGCAACCAGTTGGCATCTTTCGGCAAAATCAGTTGGACCCTCATCATTATCAGTGAGCTTAAACAAGGGCCAACAGAAGGTTCACTCTCTCTTTCGTGCTTACACTTGGGGAATCATATACAACCAATCATATGGATTGAGTTTGTGAGAGAGAGAGAGGAGGAAAGTAAAATCATAAACAACCAATCTATTGATTGAGTTTGTAAGTGAGAAAGAGGAAAGGATTATAAACTAGGAAACTTTGGTTTAGCTAGTTCCTTGTCGCCCTGGATTGTGATTTCTTTACAACGGCTATAATGTGGAGCATCGGCACCGGCACACATTGGGTGGATCTTGAAGAAGCACACATCAAGAGAAAGAGCTTCAAAGGCAAGTGCTTCTTGGTTTTAATTTTGTTTTAAAACCTTTCTTCCGAAAGTGGATTAAGGAAGATTGGTTTCAAAACCACTATAAAAAATCTAGAGCGTCATCTCCAGCACATGTGGTGGGTGGAATTCCCAGCCAAATGGATAGGTGGAATTCCTATTTTACAGTGGTGGATGAAATTCCCTGCCAATTGAGTGAGGTGGAATTCCTACTCTAATTGTGAGGGTGTAAGTCCCCACTTAGTTGAATTTTGGGAATAGCTCAAGGTTGAACGAGTCCTAACAGTGGATGTAGGTTGGCTAACCGAACCACTTTTTAAATTACTCTTATGGTGTTTGATCTTTGTGCGTTTGTATTTACTATTTAAGTACTTTTCTTAACACATCACTTTACATGTTGATTATCATATTCTACACGTTGTGCACAAGCATCGATAGTCAAGCAAAATGTAAAGGGTCACAAATCTTTTGATTAATGTTCCGCTGTAGTTAAAACAATCAAGAAATTTGTAAACACCATGGAAAATGGGATTGACCTATCCCTCCCCCCCCCCCCCCCCCCCCCCCTCTTCTTTTATAGGGTCAATGTTGTTCCAAGCACATTGAAAAAGGGGACTTTCACTATAGATTTGATTCCTAGTACCTCGCCTATATCTATGTCTACATATCGTATGGCGCCAATAGAACAGGAGGAGTTGAGAAATCAGTTGAGTGATTGTCCAAAGTTGGGTTTATTCGACCTAGTACTTCACCTTGGGCAACCACAACCTTATTTGTTAAAAAGAAAGATGGTTCGATGAGGCTTTGTATTGATTATAGATCACTGAAAAAAAGTCATTATAAAAAATAAATACCCTTTTCCAAGAATTGATGACTTGTTCGATCAATTAAGAGGAACCACGTGCTTCTCTAAATTGATCTTCGATCTAGTTACCACCAACTGAGAGTCAGAGAATGTGATAGTGCCAAGACACCCTTTCGTACAAGATTTGGTCTTTATGAATTCGTTGTGATGCCATTTGGAGGGACCAATGCTTCTGTAACGTTTATGGACTTGAATAGGATCTTCAAACCTTAGCTGGATAAGTTTCTTAAAGTCTTTATTGATGACATCCTGATTTATTCGCCAACAGAAGAAGACCATGAACGACATTTGAGAATCGCTTTACAATTGTTGAGAGATCATCAAATTTATGCCAAATTTAGTAAATGTGAATTTTGGTTGGCTGAAATACAATTTTTAGGCCATGTAGTCTCGGCTGAAGGAGTGGTAGTGGATCTTGCCAAGGTAGAGGTTGTACTTAAATGGGAAAGACCACGCAGTGTTTTTGAGATTCGTAGCTTCTTGGGTTAGGCTGGTTACTACAGGAGATTTATTAAAGACTTCTCTAAACTTGGAGCACCTATGACTACATTGACCAGAAAGGGTGTTAAATTTGTTTGGGGAGAAACTTGTGAACATGCCTTCCAAGAATTGAAGACAAGATTGACATCCTCTTCAGTGTTAGTAATTCCAGAAAGATGTCATGGTTATATAGTATATTGTGATGCTTCTAAAGATGGTTTGGGCTGTGTTTTAATGCAAAGGGATCATATTGTGCCTTATGATTCTAGACAGTTGAAAGTAATGAACAGAATTATGGCACACACGATCTGGAATTAGCTGCTGTTGTTTTTTTTTTTAAAGATCAGGAGGCACTATTTGTTTGGTGAGCACTTTGAAGTTTTGTCTGACCACCGTAGCCTCAAATATTTATTCACGTAGAAATACTTAAGTTTGCGGCAGTGTAGGTGGATGGAATACTTAGGGGACTTTTACTTTGAGATCTCCTATCACCCAGGGAAAGCTAATGTGGTTGCTGATGCCTTGAGCCGAAAGCCTAAGGGGACTATTCATATTCTAGATGAAATGCCTCGGGCTTGTGTGCTAGACATGAAAGGTAGTTGGGAAGACCATTTGTCTATAGTGGAGTTTGTTTATAATAATAGTTATCAATCTTGTATTCAAATAACACCTTATGAAGCCTTATACGGCAGACCCTGTAGATCACCTCTGTGTTGGACAGAAGTCAGTGACAAGGTTATTTTGGGGCCAGAGATAATTGGAGAAACAATTGAAAAGGTGAAATTAGTCCGGCAGAGTTTAATCACAGCACAAAGTCAACAAAAGTGTTACATTGATCGTAGACGTAGACCTTTGGAATTTCTAGTTGAGGATCATGTGTTCCTTAAGATCTCTCATCGTCGTGGTATTCAAAGATTTGGAAGCAAATGAAATTATCGCCAAGATATATTGGGCCATTTGAAATCTTGGGTAGAGTTGGAGAGGTGGCTTACCAACTTGCACTTCCACCTCAACTCACTCGAGTTCACATCTTTCACGTGTCCATGTTTCGGAGACATCTTCCTGACCCTTCACTTGTGCTGAATTGGGACGATGTTGAAGTCACAGAGGACGCAACTTATGAAGAAAAGCCAGTGAAGATTTTAGGTTAGAGGGAGCATATTCTTCGAGGTCAAGACCATCCACTTAGTGCTTGTACTATGGCCGCACCATGGAGTGGAGGGATCTATTGGGGACAGGAAGGACATGATCCATAAGTTCTACCCCTACTTGTTTGATGACCAAGGTATGTACCTTAGTAAATTTCGCGGTGAAATTTCTTTTAGGGGGTAGGTTGTAATGACCAGACCCAAACTAGTGGGTCATGATCGAACTAGAGGTTAGTCGGGTAAACCCTAATCGGATAATCAGTAATTCCCACAGACTTGTTTGATATTGGTGTCTAAGTTCTCCAATTATTTATAAGAGTATGATCTGGAAGAGAAGTTGCAAAAAGCTCATGAAGGAAACCATGTTTAAAATATTCGAATCTTGTGGTTTAAGAAATTAACCACTTGAAAATAAATATCTAAAAGAATAAAAAAATAACAATAGTAAATAAATAGAATACCAAAGAAGGGTGGACCCAACCTTGGGCCTGTGTGGCAAGAGGAAACACTAGTTAAATTCGAATTTGTGCTTGAACCCTAGCCACCTCCTTGCTAAATTGAGTTTTTACTAATTTACCTTTCCTAACTAGTATTTAGGGTAAGGTGGTGAGGGAAACTAAATAAATAGCCTAGGGATAAGCCTATAAATAAGCCTCGAAGGGGCCATACACGAATTTGCAATTGTGGAGGCCTTTGGACCACAAAAACGTTGGAGCTCTCTCTCTATCCCCTTCTACTTGATGTTTTGTCAAAAAGGTTAGTATTTTATTTATTTTATTATTTTCCATGATACATTGATTAGTTTAAATTAATTAGAATGTAAGAAGGAAAGAAAAACTATAAAAATTAATTGGAGAATTGGAATTTATTTGATCAAAATCAGATCTGAATTATTTGGTTAAAAAAGAGTAAGGCTGTCTCTAAGATGTGCTATGCGCATCGTCACACAAAAATTAATATCTGGAGTTCCCGATAGATTTTTTTGACGAAATTTGTTTTCTTGGATTTCAATTTCACAGATATATTTTTTTTTCTAATTTGGAAGAAAAATAAGGTGATTTGATGTCCCATATCTGATCCGAAACACCGACCAAATTTTGGTTCAAAACTAAGATGTAATTTCTCTAGGTTTAAGTAAATAAATCATAACTTCACCCCCATCGACGAAACAATTTAAAATTTGTGTCTAATATGATCAGAATGACAAGAAATATCTCCAGTTAAATTTTGATGATTTTTTAATGAGTTTTGATACCCGAAACCATGTCTGTAAATCTGACCTAATTACAGACCCTTGAAAACGGACAATTTTACAGTACTCGATTGTGGAATTTATATCTCGGTCTTTGATTATTGAAACGGTAAAAAATTTGTTCCTAAACTGAAGCTCATAAAGATATCTATCTCCAATAAAAATATTATAGGGGGAAATCATCGATTTTAAGGGTCGAATATGGTCAGTAAGACAGAAACCTCGGATGAGACTGTAAACTATTGAGCAGTGTACATGTCTGAGTAGTTTGATTATAACTCAGGCTACGACTGTCCGTTTTAAATGAACTAGATATCGGTGTAATCCTTTATCAGAGACCTATCCAGTATACAATATGAGACCTTCGTTTGATTTGATCTAATACCAGAAAATTCTGTAAGATAGGTCAATTTCTGCTCTGTTTAACTCTTTTAAACCTTAGACTAATTGTATTTTGTTTAGTACCCTTAGATTTGATTTGTTTGGAAAAAAATTTGGGTATATTTTTTGAATTACTTGATTTATAAAGGAGTTAAATAAAATAAAGTTATAATGATCCAAAGCTCCAATCAGTGACAGTAATTTTTGGGACCTGAAGCTTGTTGGAGCTTGGATTTGGTGGTGTCTGAACTTGATAAATTGTAAAGTTCAGGTGAGGGAAACTTAACGTTATTTATTGAATTATTTTGATTATGCTTTGTCATTCAGAAATCTGATTTGAATGTTTGGATCATTTGTTGAGATGTTAGTATGAGCATCTTGTGAATGCCTTGGTTGGATATCAAGTGTATATTGAAATTGTCGACACATGTAATATTCATTATTCGTCGTGTGTCCATTGAATTGACTAGTACATGTAATATTTGATATTCGTCGTGTGTTCATTGAAATTATTAACACATATTATATTGGTCATGTGTTTATTGGATTTCTTAACACATGTTATATTGTTAATCATTTATTATGATCATGTTAATGGCTTACATGACATGGCATTCCTGCATGAGATATTTATTGATTCGTAATGCATGAGCATCCACGTTTGGGTGGGTGATTTATATTGTTGATTCGAGTCATTAACCCTGCACTCCTTTGGGGACATTTGTCGTTCACATTCGTTGCGCTCTTGTTTCGATTGCCTTGTACTCCCATGTGGACATTCGTCGTGCACATTTGTTGGGTTATGACTATTGTGCACATGTGCTATGCTTAGCTAAGTTGAGCTTTGCATGATTCGTTGATTTGATTCGTTCTTTGAGATGCATTGGAAGGGGACACATGCATCTTAATTGCATTATAGCATGTCATGCATTTTGAAAAATAATATTTGAATTTATTTGGAATTATTGTTGTATGCCTAGTTTATTATTATTATATGCACATTATTTGTATGGTTATTTTCCCTCACTAGGCATGGAGCTCATCCCCCACTTTTTAGGAAACCCATTGGAAGGAGAAGCCCATCAGGTAGATCCGTAGGAGGCATTCTATTGGGAGCGTTGGCTTAAATAGTAGTTGTTAATTTGTTAAGATTTTTCTAGATTTTATTTGAGGAGTGAGACATAACAAGTATTACTTTGGTTTATTTGTATTTTGGGTTTGAGTTGTGCTTCTGTTTCCAACTTGTAGTTGGGGAAGCATTAACATTGATTTGATTTGTTTGATGTTGGACTTATCCTATGATTTAAGATTAGACCTCTTTATTGATAAAAAAATTTAGTTATTGGACTATTGATTGATTCCATGCTAGATGAGAACTAATCCTATATGGGAATGACGATTAATGAATATGGCTAATTTATTCAAATATTCTTCACTCTGATTACTTGCAATATTGTTACTTGAGAGAAAACACAAATATGGAACCATGAATATGTTATTCCCATTATTGGTTCGTGTTCGATTCGTGTAAGGCTCCGTTCATTGTGCTAGAATGAGCAGGTCCTTATACATTTTTAGCATTAATACTTAGATAGAGATCTTTATATCATACTTTTCCAGAAAGATTTTTATAGGACTTATACTTAGAATATTTCGTACACAGCCATATTATGTTAGTCTGAAAAAAGAATTATTCACGAGTTGAATAATCACTAGAGGGATACCAGTGGAGACTTAACCCAGTGAGCTTTAGAGCTATTCTTTTCTTCTGAGAGTTATAAGTCAATTCCATTTTCTTTGGTAGAGCAATAAGTCGTTGTTGATCTCATTATTCTTCATCTTGACCACATTACTGAGAACGATATCAAATTTGAGTTCATATGCTTGAAAATTTTTCAGAATTTATTTGAAAAATAGAAACTACTATATGAAGCTTAGGATATGATTTAGGCCATTTTTGGATCATTTAAGCTTAAAAGCCCACCTATATTTGGTCATCTATCTTGATAGCTCCTAGTTGAGCCTTTAAAGTAGCTTGTTTTCTTGACCAGCCACGTTTACCATACCAACTCCAATTCAGGAGTATGAGCCAATTGAAAATATCCATGACCGATTATTAGAAGGTTAGAGATGACAATTTCAGATGGTACTCTAAAAACAAAGGCACAGGAAAATAAAAGAAGAAAATAGCATCTAAAAGAAGGGAACATCCACATACCAAAGAACGATTCCCAAAAGAAAAAAAATAAAGAAAAGAAAGAAAATTAATACTTTGAAAAGTGGTGAAAGAAAAATAGAGGAAATATCTCATTCAATATCTTGCAGACCTCTAACCTTTCTATTCAAAGTATGTAGAGCCTTGTATCCTTCTTGTATTTGACCCAATCCTAAACCAAATCAGTCTTATCAATCCAATCCATCTCAATGTAGACCTTCTCTTGAGGATATGTTGCATCAGTTCATGCAATCTACCTAGCAAGTTATGCACAAGCTTGAAACACAGCTTGGTTAGTTAGCCACTGCGATAAGAGATAGGGAGAAAGACAAATTTCCGAGTCAACCTATTCCCAATCCAAATGGACAGTATAAGGCTTCATCATCTAAACCAGAAGATGTTAAATCAATTACTACTTTAAGATCAAGAAAACAGGTTGATAACAAAGTGGAAATGCCTAAACAACAGGATGACCATATTCCTCGTCAGTCCAAACATGAAGATAACTCATTGACTCCATCTCCAGTCCGAAATTGTACTGGATCACTCTGCTAGAAAAATATATGTACCTAAGGCTCCATACCCTTAAAGATTGAACACAAAGAAAAGATTTCTTTATGGTGACATACTAGAGGCATTCAAACATGTCAGTATCAATATCCTAATTATTTAATTTTAAAATCAAAGTTTGCAATCAAAGAGGCCAAGAGTCTGAGAAGAAGATCATGGGCCAGAGATCCACTGCAATTGGGCCAGGCTTTGCTCCAAATGCCAGACACTGGGCCAAGCTAAGCACTTCAGGTGCATTTCCCAATGTGGGCCACGCCAGAGTGAATTCAAGACAGTAAGCTTAAGTCCAATTTAAGTCCAAGTCCAATGCTCCAAGTTCAAAATCCAAGTTTACCAACCCAAAGCCCAAATCCATTTTAGGTCCAAACCCAAAAGCCCATATCCATGACCCATCTTACCCATCCAAGCTTACCCATCCAGTTTCGAACCTCCCATCCACACCATCCATTAACCCAATCCACCAATCTAAACCATTCATTTCATGCATCTCATTTATCCCATGCATTTCATAACAACAAACCCTAGATCCACTTAGTCAATCCAACCCCCTCATGCATCATGATTAGATTTAGGACATCCAAACCATTCATCATATAGATTAACCTTGGGCTTAGGATCATCCATGAATCATCTGTCCATCCAACAACTTAGATGATCCATCATGTATCATAGCCATTAGATCTTAGGACATTTCATCACAACCATCCACATCTAGAGCCTCCACATGCATCCATCACATAAACACATTACCATAGATTTAGGGCATGCATTTCATCATCCATTTAAGATCCACCTATGCATCTAAACCCTCCATCAACCATCTACTCATTTTTATAATTATTTTACCCTAAATACCTTAGAACCATTAGATCAAAACCCATTTAAGCTAAGCCCTCCATTCATAAACCCTAAGCTATGAACAACTTGTAGTTCAAGCTAGCCCCCATGCGCATATCAGACCTCATCATCCCATGATTTTTGCACCTAAAACCTCTTCATGCACTTAAACAAAAATCCATCTAGATAAATTCCTAAGATCCCTAGACACCTCATCATCCCAATCCTCTATGATCCACACGATTTTTGCCAATTTCCTTCCTATCCCATTCAAATTTCATAGTCAACCCTCCACCACATCATCTCAACATCTCATCTATTCATTCATCCATCCATTTAATCACATCCATTAATCCATCGTTCCACAACCCAAAAACCCTAAACCAATTAGCCAAATTCGAAAATCACATAGCAAATTCCAATCCCAATTTTCTCTGCTTCCTTACTTGCACTCCACTCCAAGCCAACCAATGCACAGTAAATTCGACCATAGCATTAGGAAGTCCTAGTTTTATAGTTTTTAATCTCAGCCACCCATGTTAAGTTAGATCCAATCCCAACCTTTCATTCACCAACTTAAACTTAGATTTAATCTTAGTCATCCATCCAATACCATGTCCTATAAATAGCCCAGTATCCCACATGTAAAACTCGAATTTGACCTAGAATTCAAGAGGACTAAAGGCTGGAGCAAAAGAAATGAAGACAAGGAGCACCATGCGAATTTACAAGTGAGAGTGTAGATTTTTATCTTTTATGTTGTCTTTCTTATATTTAAATTAGAAAACCTTGTACTTTAATTCTTCCATTTAATAAAGTAAAGCATTCATTTAAAACCCTGGAACATCCAATTTCTAAAATACTTTCATGATTACTTTATTTTTAATTTCAAGAACACAACTTTTATTTATTTGATTGAACATGAACGGATGTAATAGTTAGGATCTTGATTGTAAGACTTGAATCATGATTACTAAGGTTTTGATTAATTAAATTAACAAGTTGTGAATCTTGTTTTATTGATACATATGAATTGTATTTTAGATCTTTACGTGAATTTCAGATCTAGGCCTTTACTTTGTTTGCACATCTTGGGTGATAAATGGTCTATTCCAAACAACCACCTTTTACGTTACTGCATTTTTATTTCTGTCATTTATTTCCTTGCCGATTTACTTTTCATGCTTATTTTATTTCACGTGAGTGTTGTATTTTTCTTTTTCTTTTTAATTCTTTAGTTCTTTTAAAGTGTATTTATTTAATGTATTTAACTTGATTAACTAGTTAGGATTAAATTTTATTAGATCTAGATTTTGTGATTTAGGATGTGTGATGAGACTGTTTATAAACTGTAACGCCCCGCCCTTTTTCATTCGCTTCTTCCCATAAATTTAGAGTCTATTTTTTTTATAACGGAGTAGAGTGATAGAGGGCGGGACGTTAGGATGCAAACTTAGTCCGAACTTCGAAAGTCCGACCCTTAGCTGGCCAACCCTATGTGTGCATGGACCAAGTCCACGAAAATGGTTCACACATAGCAATATCATCTTGCGGAATAAAAAATCACAACCTGCGGAATCATAATAGAACCAAGTTTTATTTTATTGATAGCAAAGTACTTAGTCAAGAAATCACTTTAATCATTATCCAAGTAAAACATCCAACCATAGCAATTCATCTAAGTTATTACATTCTGAAATCTGGATACTCTAAATACAAATCCATGAGTATCTTAAACAAAATATAAAACTAAAAGCGTTCCAAACTCCTATGCTTGTCCCTTTCTGCGTTCAGCATTTCCCTTGTTTCCTGCATCATCTACTAAAGGGTAGAAGTAGGGCGTTAGTACAACGCGCCCAGTAGGTATTCCAATTAGGGTTAACACATGGGTTAGTACCAAAAATCCAGATATAATAAATATATCAAATCAGTTATAATAAATCATAACATACTAATAAAGCATCATATCAAAACAGTGTATGATAATAGAGATCCAATCATACCGATAAAAACCAAAACCTTGCATGATAATAAAAGTCATAATCATGCCGATTCAATGTCATGCCATGCTATCATATGCAATGAGTCCCACCCCATCACAAACTCATAGTGTCCTCTTGATGGAATTCTCATCATCAAGGTATCCTTCCACGAGTGTTTTACGGATGCCCCGACGAAGTGTGGATCTCCAGATATATAGTATCCTCTTGATGGAATTCTCATCATCAAGGTGTCCCCTGATGGAATGCTCATCACCAGGGTCTTCATACACAGTATTCCTCTTGATGGGATTCTCATAATCAAGGTATCCCCCCACAAGTGTTTTACGGACGCCCCGACGGAGTATGGGTCCCCGGTTACCTGTCATCCCTCCCATGCCATGCATGAGTTGCAAATACCACATGCTATGCAATTATATAAAATCATAGCATTAAAAAGCTCATATTCAAAACACATGCTATTTTATCAAATAAACATAGCATATAAAATCATCATTTGAAACATATCCTTTGCAATATAAAAACATCAAAATAAGATAAAGACAATGTACATAAACCCATGGTTTCAAAGAGGTGGAATCCTACCGAAGACTGCTACGTGTCCTTGCGTCTTTCGTCCGGTAACCGTTCACGATCGTAAACACCTTGTGAAGTCCCGTTACCTTATAATATAATAACAAATCAAAACCAAGTCCCACTTGATTTATAATATTTTAAGTCCATAAACCAATCCTTACTTTTCACCCTTTATTACCACTTTGCCATTGATCTAAACCTTCATTAAAATTCCATTTATTTTAATTAAGTCTATCCCCATGTCATCCTTGATTCATGAAACCAAACACTCATAGATTATAATTTTCAGCTAATATTACGGAATTGCCATTCATGGCTAACATAACCCATTAATTCACTTAATTACAATTATGACATTATAACTATCTTTCCATTCTTTTCATCCTTCAACCCTTGGTTTGGTAAACCTTTTATTTAAATCATACATAGACCCAAACATGGCCCATTTACAAGTTCATATCATAACATAAAAATCCCAAGTGCATAACTCTAGATTCGCCAAACAATTCTCATGGGGTTTGGCCCCACACCATGGCCAAACCCATGGTCCTTTATTTTCATATAATTACCAAAATGCCATCCGTGGCTATCATAACCCATATATTTGGTTCATGGGGTTCGGCCAATTACCATGGCCGAACCCTATGTCCATTAATTTCACCTATTAACCATTTTGCCATCACCTTCATCACCTTAGGTTTCAAAACCGATCCATCATTGATTCATGGTTTATAAAATAAAACCCTCATCCCATAACATAATCCATAATTCATTTATGTGTATTCTCTATTTGGTTCATAAATAGAAACTTCCAAAATTTAATATATAAATTCCATAATTAGAAAGTTTCCAAACTTATCATCCACTTTTCATAATTAGAAAGTTTCCTTCCATTTTAGATAATTTCCCAATTTAATCTCCACTTTCTATAATTGGAGACTTACCAATTTAATTTCCACTTTCCCTAATTGGAGACTTACCAATTTAATCTCCACTTTCCATAATTAATTACCATACATTAAGATACAAATACATCACCATGGGGTTCGGCCATACACCATGGCCGAACCCTATCGTTCATAATCTTCATTTCAAAATCATTCGACCCATAAAATTCCTTTAATAAACAACTTCATGGGGTTTGGCTAAGCACAATGGCCGAACCCTATGGTTCATATCTTTTTATTAAATCATTTAAACCCCAATGGATTCATTAACCAACTCCAATATAAATTCCATATGGCCCATTAAATTGATTCATGATCCTTATCCATTTAATCCTTTCATACTTAATCTAAGGTCCATAATTAGATAGCTTCTAATTAAATCTAAAGTTCATAATTTAGATACCTTCTAAATTTAGTAACTTCCACCATGGGGTTCGGCCATGGTGGTTCCATCATCTTCCTTTAAACCATTTAATTACTTCTTGATGGGGTTCGGCCATACCACATGGCCGAACCTCACCACTTTTAAAATTATATACCATTAACATCAACCTCCCATTTGAAATTAATCAATAACCTTCCATATTTAGATAGTTTCCAAATTTAGCATGCATCAATAACCATCCATGTTAATCTAATTAACATTCACTAAAAATCCCAAACCAGCTCCATGGGGTTCGGCCATACACCTTGGCCGAACCCTATGTTTCATAATGTTCTCCTTCCTAGAAAAATAAACTCCATCTTCCATATTTCATTTAATCAATCAACAAGATAAATTAAATCAATAAAATATCTCATGAGGTTCGGCCATACATGATGGCCGAACCCATGATCCTCCAAACTTCTATTTAAAAATTATCCAACACCTCCCATGGGTTTTTATCATTCAAATCCATTAATTTAAACCACAACTTTCCATGGTTATAAATAATTCTCAAATCCACTTCCATCTTCTTAATTTCATGAACATAATACCCATAAATCTCCTTAAATAAATCCTAGTGGGGTTCGGCCATGCACCATGGCCGAACCTCACTCATGGGAACAATTCATCATAATTTTCTTTCTAAAATCATCATCATCCTTCTATTTTTAATGAAATAAAATTCTATAATAATAACCATGTCCTTCCATGGTTTTAAATCCATTAAGACATTCTCAAATGATCATCCAATCTTTTTCCATGGGGTTCGGCCATACCCCATGGCCGAACCCTATGGTTCCTTTTTTTTTAAAAAAAAAAAACCAAAAACATAATATCAAACTACTAACCTTTTATGGGATTGATTCTTGTTCTTCCCTTGCTTGATCTTTCTCTTCAAATCTTCCTCTTCTTTAAACCTCTTCTTCTTGTTGGCTGGCCTTCTTCTTCCTCTTGTTTTTTGGCGAGAATAAGAACTTGAGAGAGAGAGAGAGATCGGCCACTGTGGGTAGTGTAATGTCGTGTGCCCCCTTCCCTTGCCTTGTTTCTTTTTATAAACACCTCACTTAACCCCAATTAGAAGTTGCTATGCGCCTCTTTGTTACCTGATTAGAAGGTGCCATGTGCCCCCTCCTCTCCTTTTATCAACTTCTAATTAATCCTAACTTAGAAGGTGATAATATAACAATTTCCATTTCTAATCAAGAAAGACCCTTTCTTCTTTTTTCTTTTTAGAGATACTCCACTATATTTATATGGATTGCGTATATCCTTGCATGAATATGATTATCAAAATTTGGCCATGCAATCTATATTAATTCTTATTATCTTCTTAAGATATTCTTGCATATCCTCATGGATATGAACATCTCATGCGCATATTCCTTTTAATTCAACCCCATTTAAATCCTTAATGAAACCATTTATCAAAAATCATTGGGTCTTAATTGGGCAAAGACCCAACATTTTACCCATCTTAGATCCATATCTAAAATTCTTAATTTAAATGGGTAATTTCCGTAAATATTTATATCTTGAAAATCTAAGGTGTTACATAAACTCTTAATTAAAACATTATTTTAATTACTTTTAATGAATGCTCTAAATTGTAGATCTATCTATTTGAATAAAGACTTACTTAACATGGAGATATACTTTTAAAGATTAAAATTGATTTCTATCCTAGATTTAATTTTGAATCTTGGTTTTCTAAGAAACATAAAAATTGAGGCGTGTGTATTTTGAATTTCATATATTTTGAATGTTTCCTTTGGGTTCAACCTTGCACTTAATCGCTACACTATGAATGGTTCGTGCGCTTACGAGATTTACAAATTTAAAAAACATTCAACATGTTTTTGGTACCGTTGCCGGGGAAACAATCTTGGTACATGTTCTTGAGTTTTATGGTTTTTGGAAAACACTTTTATTTTTGGAATCTTTTTATTTAGACAGACTCTTTAAAATTGGAAATTTCTATTTTTAGAAATTGTAATTTTGGAAAATTTCCTGAACTTAAAACTTTCTTTTAAAATATAAGAGATCTAAAATTTTATCTAAGTTGTGAGTCTATTGAATTTTCGGAAGTTTATATTTTTGTAGAAAATTTCCATTTTTGGAACAAGTTTATATTTTTGCAAAAAAATTTCTATTTTTGGAAAACTGATGAAATCATTTAATATCTTCCTTTAGCCTCTCTTTAATCTTATAAACATAATCCGTTTTAATAAAATCTTTATTTTGTAAATAAATCTATTTTTGGAAAGTTTTTAAATTTCTGTCTATGGAAAATTATAAGATTATCTATTTTTGGAAACAATCTATTTTTAGAAATTGCCCGATTTCGGAGACGTCTAATTTTGGAAAGTTCTATTTTGGGAAAGGTTTTAAATTTGGATCTTTGATTAACTTTTTATTAAATGATGGCTTTAATTTAGAAATTTATTTACAATCTCACTTTATTCTAGGACACTTAATTAGACTAATTATTTTAATCTTAATCCAGTTGTAGTTTAGGACTTTGCATTTAGTTAGTTCATGCATTTTTGAGTTAGAATCTTCATCTTGGTTCGTGTGTTTTATTTTTCAGAAGTTTTGGAAATCACGAGTCAAAGCTGCTGGAATTGGATTGCATCGGCTAAGGTGAGTGCCTAACTAAGTTCTTTTAATTTTTATTTTCTCATGCATTCATATAGCTTTTATTAGGGTGTTTTGCATATATTACTTGCATATAAAAAAAAAAAGATTGCATCTTTATTTTGCTCATGCATTTAGTATAATTTGTTTGCTAATTGTATTGCATATTTGTTTGATGCTTGCATTGTTAGATTAGGTTGTAGTCACATAAAAAAAAATAATATATGGTTCATGAACATTAAATAAAACCAATTTTGGAACCATAGGTTAGTTTTTAAGGTTTTTCATGCTCAATATGACAGTCTTTTATTCAAATACTTTTAAATAGCCACTACTAGTTTTTCTTCAATCATGGTGTATAGGATTAGTTCTGTTACCAAGGCATTGTGGTCGAGAATGACCAAAGGATAAGCTGGGAAGAGATACCGTGTGCTCCCCCACTTACCTGGAAGCTTACCTGGCTATAATTGTCGTTAAACTTTTAATTGGAGATTTAGAATTCTTGGAGAAAATATTAGGAGCTATTCTAGAGACACTAGGTTAGTTTAGGTTTTTATTTTTAGTTTTAGGTCATTTATTTTGTGTGAATTTGTTTTGTCTTGTGTGGTCTTGTTTGAGTAACAATGAATATTTGGAGGCATGATTCAACTAAGTGATTGGTTAGAGTTAGGTCCCCAATTGGTGAACCCCAAGTTAGTCATCAATCTACTTTGGAAAATAGTAGGGTCTTTGAGGTCATGTCAGTCTCAACACTAGCATCTTCGTCAAATCCCGAGAGTTTCAACTGAGGTGAGGATAATCTGACTAGGGAAGGTGATAATTCGAGCATTAAAGTGAAAAAAAAAAATCTCAAATAAAGGACGAGCCTATCAATGATAATGAGATACAACCCGCACTAGACTGTATCCCTTTTGATTTAAATGATCCATGGGCTTTCGTCATACCAGTGGGAGATAATAAGTGGGAAAGAAATACTTGGCCCATACTGTTATGTCCTCTTTGGAGCACATTCACCATCACCATTTACCGAGCTTAATGGAACTCACTAAAAAAGGCCAAGAATGTTTTATATGTGAAAAAAATTGAGTTTGCATCTTTTATATGTTTCTTTTAGAGTCAGTCTAGAAAGTCAGTTTAGGTTGAGTCAGTTTTTAGGATGTTTCACTTAGATATGTCAAAACCCAAAATTTAACAATGTCCAGACATTTTGCATCTAACCATTAAACATTGAGGACTATGTCAAATTTAAGGTTGGGGGTATCTAGGGGTCACATTAGTAGAGTCCAATAAAAAAAATTCAATCAAGGGAAGAGAAAGTGAAGACTGAGACTAATCCTTGAGAAAAAAAATTAGTCTAAGTGATTTTTCAGCATTAATAGGTGAATAAAAATTTTTATCACACTTTTTCAATAATTTTTTTATAGAATTTATATTCAGAATAAATTTACACAGCAGTATTAAATTGAGTTAGAATAGCAAAATTTTCACGAGTCTAGTAGTCAACAAAGGAACACTAGTGGAGACTTAACCCAGCGAACTTTCGTGCAAGTCTATTTTTCTGAGGGATTTAAGTCAATCCATTTTTGTTTCTTTAGCGCTTCAAGTCGTTGTGGATCTCATTATTCTTCAAATTTTGGTCATAAATACTGAGAACACCATTAAACTTGAGTTAGTACATTTGAAATTTTTTGGAATTTATTTAAAACAAGGAAATCACTGTATAAAACTTAGGATATGATTTAGGCCATTTTTGGATCATTTGAGCCTTCATGGCTACCCATCTTTCGTCAAATTCATCTTGATAGTTCCAGTTGAGCCTTTAAGTTAGCATGTTTTCTTGATCAGCCATGTTTACCAAACCCAACTCCGATTTTGAGTCTGAGCCTCATTAAAAATATATATGTGACCTATTTATAGAAAATGTTAGAGATGACAAATATTGGGATGGTACTAAAAAACAAGGACACAAGAAAAGAAAAAGAAGAAAATAGCACAAAAGAAAAAAGGGAATATCTTGACATCAAAAGAAGGATATGGAAAAAAAAAAGATGAATATTTTGAAAAGTGCTAAAAAAATAGAGGAAGAAGTATCCCGTCATATATCTTAAAGACGTCTAACCTTTTAGATCAAAATATTTATTCTTAGAGTCTTATTATCCTTCTTTGATTTGACCCGATCCCAAGCCACGTTTCGTCCTATTAGGAAGTCCTATTGATCTTAAGTTGAAATATGGTATTTCATGTCGAGAATAAAAAAAAGAAAAAATGATAATGTATAACTCAACGTTCTCAAGAAAGTGGCGTCCAATCATGAGATCCAACAAATATTTTTTTTGTCATGTGCCGTCTTTCTAATACGTATGTGAGAAAATTTGAATTTGAATTCACAAACTCCGTTCACATATACCTTTGAGAGAAAATAACCCAACCTCTGAGCGTTAATCTTTCTGAGAGATATCTAGTGAGATTTGAAGTCAAAGCGCATCTTCCAATGTTGGGTACGAAATTTGTGTCCATTTGGAAAATAAAACTATTTTTAATATTGGTTAAGCACACACTACACTCCGAATATAAGTCTTATAAAATAAATTTTAGAATCGTATGATGTCTAGATTTCTATGAACTTGTTTTTGCCGAATCTGAAACTAAGACTATACAAAATTGGATGTTTGTGGGTGTCAACACTGCAAGCCCTCACGAGACTATAACTTGTCCACTAAGGGTAGCCAAGGGGTATAAAGGCTCGTTGCATACGCTAAATGCAATCGAGAGTGCCAGCAAAAGTGGTGTAGTTTCAAGATTTAAAGTTAGTTTTTAGTACTAGGTTAGGTCTTGTAAAAATAAAACTTTAAGTTAGTATTAGGTTTAGATTAGGAATTTTTAGTTTTTAGATTTTTAGACTTAGTTTTGTATTTTTAATATTTGCTCGAGGACTAGCAAAATCTAAGTTTGGGGGTATTTGTTGAGTCTAAAAATCTTACATTTTTACCCTTTAATTATCATTAAGTTTGCCTTGATTTTGTATATAAAAGATACGCTTAATGGTTTTTTCTAGTTTTGTAGATAAAAAAATGGAAAAACAGGACTCATGCATAAAGCAGTGGATAATTGCAGGAAAAGAACTTAAAATAGAAATTTTAGAATTTTATAATTTAATCATGCCACTTTAGGGTTTTTAATGTAAATTGGATAATCTGGATCCATTTCTGAGAGTCCAGATTTATTCAATATTTAGAATTTTAGTGTTATTGATTAATTATTTAATTTTAAAATCAAAGTCTGCAATCAAAGTGGCCAAGAGTCTGAGAAGAAGACCCATAGAGATCCAATGCAATTGGGCCAAGCTTTTCTCCAAATGACAGACACTGGGCCAGGCCAAGCACTTCATGCACATTTCCCAATGTGGGCCAGGCCAGAGTAAATTCAAGCCCAGCAATCTTAAATCCAAGTCTCCAATTCAAGTCCAAGTCCAATGCTCCAGGTTCAAAATCCAAGTTTACCAACCCTAAGCCCAAATCCATTTTAGGTCCAAACCCAAAAGCCCATATCCATGACCCATCTTACCCATCCAATCTTCACCATCCAATTTCCAACCTCCCATCCACACCATCCATTAACCCAATCCACCAATCTAAACCATTCATTCCATGCATCTCATTTATCACATGCATTTCATATCATCAAACCCTAGATCCACTTAGTCAATCCAACCCGCTCATGCATCATGATTAGATTTAGGACATCCAAACCATTCATCATATAGATTAACATTAGGATTAAGATCATCCATGCACCATCTATCCATCCATCCACTTAGATCACCCATTATGCATCATAGCCATTAGATCTTGGGGCATTTCATCACAACCATCCACATCATTAGGAAAACCTAGAGCCTCCACTTGCATCCATCACATAAACACATTCCTTAGATTTAGTTCAAGCATTTCATCATCCATTTAAGATCCACCTATGCATCTAAACCCTCCATTAATCACCTACCTATTTTTATAATTATTTTACCCTAAATACCTTAGAGCCATTAGATCAAAACCCATTTAATCTAAGCCCTCTATTCATAAACCCTACGCTATGAACAACTTGTAGTTCAAGCTAGCCCCATGCGCATATCACACCTCATCATCCCATGATTTTAGCACCTAAAACCTCTCTATGCACTTAGACAAAAATCCATCTAGATACATTCCTAAGATGCCTAGACACCTCATCATCCCAATCCTCCACGATCCACACGATTTTTGAATATTTCCTTACTATCCCATTAAAATTTCATAGTCAACCCTCCACCACATCATCTCAACATCTCATCCATTCATGCATCCATCCATTTAATCCCATCCATTAATCCATCATTGGACAACCCAAAAGCCCTAAACCATTTTCTCTCCTTCCTTGCTTGCACTCCACTCCAAGCCAACGAAGGTACAATAAATTCGACCATAGCATTAGGAAGACCTAGTTTTCTAGCCTTTAATCCCAGCCACCCATGTTAAGTTAGATCTAATCCCAACCCACCAATTTAAACCTAGATTTAATCTTAGTCATCCATCCAATCCCAAGTCATATAAATAACCCAGTATCCCACATGTAAAACTCTAATTTGCCCTGGAATTCAACGGGACTAAAGGCTGGAGCAAAAGAAAGGAAGACAAGGAGCACCATGCGAATTTACAAGTGAGAGTGTAGATTTTTATCTTTTATGTTGTCTTTCTTATATTTAAATTAGAAAAGTCTTATACTTTAATTCTTCCAATTAATAAAGTAAAGCATTCATTTAGAACCCTAGAACATCCAATTTCTAAAATACTTTTATGATTACTTTATTTTTAATTTCAAGAACACAACTTTTATTTATTTGATTGAACATGAGCGTATGCAGTAGTTAGGATCTTGATTGTAAGACTTGAATCATGATTACTAAGGTTTTGGTTAAATAAATCAAAAAGTTGTGAATCTTATTTTATTAATATATATGAATTGTATTTTAGATCTTTACGTGAATTTCAGATCTATGCCTTTACTTTGCTAACACATCTTGGGTGATGAACGGTCTATTCCAAACAACCACCTTTTACGTTGTTGCATTTTTATTTCTATCATTTATTTTCCTTGCCGATTTACTTTTCATGCTTATTTTATTTCACTTGAGTGTTGTATTTTAGTTTTTCTTTTTAATTCTTTAATTCTTTTAAAGTGTATTTATTTAATGTATTTAAAACCTCCCTAACAACTTGATTAACTAGTTAAGATTAAATTTAATTAGATCTAGATTTTGTGAATTAGGATGTGGGATGAGATTGTTTACAAACTCTTAATTAAAACATTATTTTAATTAATTTTAGTCAATGCTCTAAAATTGTAGATTTATCTATTTGAATAAAGACTTACTTAACATGGAGATATACTTTTAAAGATTCAAATTGATTTCTATCCTAGATTTAATTTTGAATCTTGGTTTTCTAAGAAACATAAAAGCTGAGGCATGTGTATTTTGAATGTTTTCTTTGGGTTTGACCTCACACTCAATCGTTGTACTATGAATGGTTTGTGCGCTTGCGAGATCTACAAATTCAAAACACATTCAACAAGTTTCTGGTGTCGTTGCCTGGGAAACAATCAAAATACATGTTCTTGAATTTTTATGGTTTCTGGAAAACACTTTTATTTTTGGAATCTTTTAATTTAGGTAAACTCTCTAAACTTAGAAATTTCAATTTTTAGAAATTGTAATTTAGGAAAGTTTCCTAAAATTAAATTTTTCTTTAAAAAGATAAGAGATCTAAAATTTTATCTAAGTTGTGAAACTTTTGCTAAATCTAGATATTCTATTGAATTTTAGAAAGTTTCTATTTTTGTAGAAAATTTCCATTTTTGGAAAAGGTTTATATTTTTGTCGAAAATTTTCTATTTTTGGAAAACTGATGAAATCATTTAATATATTCCTTTAGCCTTTCTTTAATCTTATAAATATAATCCATTTTAATAAAATCTTTATTTTGTAAATAAATTTATTTTTGGAAAGTTTTAAAATTTCTGTCAATGGAAAATTATAAGATTATCTATTTTTGGAAACAATCTATTTTTAGAAATTGCCCGATTTTGGAGACGTCCAATTTTGGAAAGTTTTTAAATTTGGATCTTTGATTAAATTTTTATTAAATGATGGCTTTAATTTAGAAATTTATTTACAATCTCACATTATTCTTGGACACTTAATTAGGCTAATTATTTTAATCTTAATCTAGTTGTAGTTTAGGAATTTGCATTTAGTTAGTTCATGCATTTTTGAGTTAGAATATTCACCTAGGTTCGTGTGTTTTGTTTTTTAGGAGTTTTGGAAATCGCGAGTCAAAGATGTTGGAATTGGATTGCAATGGCTAAGGTGAGTGCCTAACTAAGTTCTTTTAATTTTTATTTTCTCATGCATTCATATAGCTTTTATGAGGGTGTTTTGCGTATATTACTTGCATATAGAAAAAAAGATTGCATCAACAACACTCTTCCAACAGCCATTACTCGCACTGAATCGCTGTACTATGAATGGTTTGTACGCTTGCGAGATTTACAAATTTAAAACATCAACAACACTTTTCCAACAACCATTTCCACTCATACATAAGGATCCTGGGTGCCCAACCATTTCATGCACCATTGGTATATACGCAATTGACTGGGTCTTATAAGATCTTGGAGCAAGTGTTAGCGTACTGCCATACTTTGTTTATGCGCAGTTAGGTTTAAGAGAATTAAAACCTACCCTATCACACTGCAATTAGCAGATCGGTCTGTGAAAATCCCAAGAGGTGTGATAGAGGATGTTCTAGTGAAAGTCGACGATTTCTACGTTCCTGTCAATTTTGTGGTTTTGGATACTCAGCCCACTCAGAATGAAAATGGGCACATTCCGGTTATTTTCAGACGATTCCGGTTATTCTTAGACGACCATTTTGGCCACTGCTAAAGCTGTCATCAATTGCCAAAATAGTATGCTTAGATTATCATTCGGAGATCTGACAACTGAACTAAATGTGTATGGCTTGTGTTGGCAACCTCGCTACACGGATGATCCATGCGAGGTTAATATGATCCAGAGTTCATTCAATGAATCTTTCCTTCACTTCATTTGTGATGACCCATTTGAGAAGTCCCTGACCACCTTTAGCCAGAAGTCAATGAGAATGGTAAACAAGAAGTAAATGATGTATTTGACATATTTCGGTTTGAGTAAAAAGCGTAAAATTTGAACCTTTCCTTGTTAGTTCGTCTGTATTGTCTCTTTCTGTCGAGAAGCCACCGAAATTAGAACTCATAACACTTCCTGAAACACTAAAATATTCTTATCTTAGACCATCAGACACTTTACCTACTATCATAGCTTTCGATTTAACTTCTGAGTAGGAGTCTAGACTCCTATTTGTTTTAAGAGATCATCAGGAAGCTATTGGATGGTCCATCGCCAATCTCAAAGGAATTAGCCCTTCTGTGGTCATGCATAAAATTTACTTGAAAGAAAACTCCAAGACATCTAGGGAACCACAGAGAAGACTAAATCCGGCGACGCAGGAAGTAGTGAGAGTAGAAGTTTTAAAAGTTCTCGAAGCGGGTATCATCTACCCAATCTCTAACAGTGCTTGGGCAAGTCCAATACAAGTTGTTCCGAAAAAGTCTGGTGTTACTATAGTAAAAAATGAGGATAAGGAATTAATCTCAACACGCATTCAAACGTGTTGGAGAGTTCACATTGACTACCGTAAGCTGAACACTGCCACCAGAAAGGATCACTTCTTTCTACCATTTCTAGATCAGATGCTTAAACGTTTACCCAGTCATGCATTTTATTTCTTTCTTGATTGTTATTCCAGCTATAATCAAAACTATGTTGCTCCTAAGGATCAGGAGAAGAACACATTCACCTGTCCCTTCGCATATCATTGTATGCCATTTGGGTTTTGCAATGCACCCGCCACCTTTTAGCGGTGCATGATTAACATCTTTTCTGATATGGTCGAACGTTTCCTGGAAGTCTTCATGGACGACTTCTCTATTTTTGGATCTACTTTTGACCAATGCCTGCACTATCTGACCCTTGTGTTAGTCAGGTGCAGTGAAAAGAACTTGGTACTAAATTGGGAAAAATGTCATTTCATGGTAAAATCAGGCATAGTACTAGGACACATTATCTCTAAAAAAGAATCGACGTGGACAAAGCCAAAGTCGATTTGATCTCCAATCTTCCAAGACCTCAAACTATTAAAGAGATCAGATCATGCTTAGGTCATGCTGGATTTTACAGGAGGTTCATCAAAGGATTTAGTGACATATCGCGACCTCTTTATACACTCCTGAACAAGGATACCGTTTTCAATTTTGATGAAAAATGTGTCATAGCCTTTGAAAATTTGAAAACCGCTTTGATTTCTGCTCCGATAATACAGCCACCTGATTGGTCTGTTCCTTTTGAAATCATGTGTGATGCCTCGGATTATGCCATAGGAGATGTTTTAGGATAAAGGATGAAAAAGTTGTCTCATGTTATCTATTATACAAGCAAAAGTATGAATGATGCTCAACTCCATTAATACACCACATAAAAAGAGTTGTTGGCTGTTGTATTTGCGCTAGACAAATTTTGATCCTATCTAGTAGGTTCGAAGGTCATTGCGTATTCTGATCACGCTGCACTTAAGTATCTTCTTTCCAAGAAAGATGCTAAGTCCCGCTTGATCAGATGGATATTCTTGCTACAAGAATTTGACATAGAAATTCAGGACAAGAAAGGTTCTGAGAATGTGGTAGCAGACCATTTGTCTAGATTGATAACTAAATTCACAGACGATAACCATCTTATCACTGAATCATTTCCAGATGAACAACTCATGTTAGTGCCCAAGCACCATTGTTTGCAGATATTGTCAATTATCTTGTCACTGGTCAAATGCCTTCACATTGGACTAGGCAAGATAGGATCATGTTTCTGGCACATGTCAAAAGTTTCCTTTGCGATGATCCATACCTGTTTAAGCACTCTGTGGACCAAACTGTCCGCCGTTGTGTCCCTGAAGAAGAACAACAAAGCGTCATAAGTTTTTGTCATGACCAGGCTTGTGGAGGCCATTTCAGTGCTAGAAAAACAACTGCAAAAATCTTGCAGTGTGGATTTTATTGGCGCTCCAAGTTTGTTGATACCCATACCTTTTGTACTTCATGTGATTTCAAAGACTAGATGGTATATCTCGTCGAAATATGATGCCTTTAAACCCCATTTTAACTGTTGAACTTTTTGATGTTTGGGGTATCGATTTCATGGGACCATTCCCCAACTCTTTCGGCAATCTATACATCCTTATAGGCATTGGCTACGTATCAATTTGGGTCGAAACGGTGGCATGCAAAAAAAATTATCACAATGTCGCCATCTGTTTCTTGAAAGAAAACATTTTCTCTAGATTTTGTGTTCCACGAATCATCATTAGTGATGGAGGAAAGCACTTCTCTAATCGCCCATCGAAATGTTGATGAAATCATATGGGGTGATGCATAAGGTCGCTACTCCATATCACCTGCAAACAAGTGGGCAAGTGAAAATTTCAAATAGAGAGATTAAGCATTTCCTTCAGAAGACAGTCACTCCAACCTGGAAAGATTCATCTTCCAGACTCATTAATGCACTATGGGCATATCAAACTGCTTTTAAAACACCCATACAATGTCATATCGTTTCGTTTATGGGAAAACCTGTCATCTTCTAGTTGAGATAGACCACAAAGCCTATTGGGTTATTAACCGTTTCAATTTTTCTCTAGATGCGGCTGGACAGTACAGAAAGCTCCAACTAGCTGAGTTGGAAGAAATAAGAATTGAAGTTTATGACACAGCTAGAAAGTACAAAGACCAGATGAAAGTGTTTCATGACAAACACATTCTTAGGAAGGTGTTTACTATTGGTCAAAAGGTCTTGTTGTACAATTCTCGGTTGCATCTCTTCACTGGGAAATTTAAATCTAAATGGTCCAGTCTATTCATTGTTACATCTGTATTCCCACATGGAGCAGTCCAGATCAAACATCCTAAGAGTGGTCATGTTTTCAAAGTCAATGATCATCGATTGTGTAAGGTCTTGGAACTTGGGAATTAATATAAATGTGAATATTAATTATTTTAATGATGGAAATTAGAAAATTGTTGGAGTAAATAGTGAATGGGCCAAAATTGGATAAAGGCCCAAGTGTGGCCCAATAGACTATGGTTTGGATTTAAATTTATTTAAATGGGTCAAGAATGGTCAAATTGGGTCGAATACCCATTTGGGACCCAATGGGTCAAGATGGTTAAGCTCTAAGGTAAATGGGCTAGTGGGAAATGTAATTGGGCCATGGGCCCAATGGTGATCCATTTAGAGTGGGCTTAATGAAATTTAATCACCCTAAGTAATTTGGAATTAAACAATGGTGGTGTGGCCAAGCGGGACCCACCTCCACCTCATCAAGTGAGGTGGCGAGTGGACCAATGATTGGTGGGGCCGGCCACCATGGTTGACTTGGTCAACCATGGGTGGAGTAATGAACTTAGGCTAAGCATCAATGGATTAGCCTAAGGTAAATATCTAATTAAATTATTTAAATATGGTAGTCAAGAGTGGTCAAGGTGGGGCCATGAGGTGAAGATTCACCTCATCTCAAACTCAAAAAAATTCACATACACGTTGGACTTGGTGGTGGTTTAGATAACCACCACCATAAAGCAAATAAAATATCTTAAAATATCTTTGGTTGGTGAAAAATTAATGTAAAGTGTAAATGAGGTCATCAAATGGGGATAAGTTTGATTTTTTTCTTTCTCATATTCATTTTCACTAACTCCATCCCTCCCACTCCTCCATTGCCGTCCCATGTCCAAGTGAAGGAGAGAAAAAAAAAAAAAAGAAAAGAAGGAGCTCAAGGAGAGAAAAAAAAATGGAATTTGGAGGGAGTTCACTCTAAGATTAAGGTCATCATCTTCCTCTCATCATCTTTTCCTCTTTTCATCTCTCAAATTCAAACCTAACATGGCTGATTTTAAGGTTGGGAGTTGCCACCCTTGATCAAAGATCTTGACCTATAAAAGATCAAGAGGAAGGAGAGAGGAGGCCAAGGAGACCGACGGGAGCGGCGGAAATCGGAGGAGACGTCGGATAGTGAGTATTTCTTAAATAAAAAAATTTTGGATTTTAGGGTTTAACAAATGAAATTTATTTTTGTGAAATTAATGTTGGATAGGTGATTTTATACTATGGAATTTAGATACATTAAATGGAAGGGTGGAAGATGGAGAAAACCCTAAATGGGTGAATTAGGGTTAGGGTAAGAAATTGGAGAAATATATTGTGTGCATTGTGTGATTGATTAAATTGAGCATGGAATTGGGTACTTGGAATAAGAATCATGGGCCATAGAGTTCGGCCATGTAGCATGACCGAACCCCATGGTGGGTGATTAGAGTTTGATGAAATTGGTTAGGGTTTAAAGGATGGAAGGCAATGAAGGTTTTTGATTAATGCATTTAGGGTTTTAATGAATGCATGGGAGTAATGTTTAAAATGATTGTATGATGAAAAATGCAATGGAATGGTATGATTTTAAAATGCATGGATGGTAGGAAATTTGAACCATGGGTTCGGCCATGGCATAGGGCCGATCCCTATGGTGATGAAATGGTGATTAAATGAAGGGTTTAAAGGGTAATGTGTTGATGAATTTTGGATTTCAAGTGAACAAAAGTGATGATCCAAAGGGGGCTAAGAATATGGTTTAGTTGCATGATTTAAACCCCTCAAGGAGGGATTATTGGTGGATCTAAAATGTAACAATGGACCCAAGAAAAAATGGAGAATGGAACATCATGGGTTCGGCCATGGTGTATGGCCGAACCCATGCCCCAAATTGTAAATCAATTTGGGTTTAAGGTCAATGGGTATATATGTGATTAAGTATGGGGTTTGAATGGGTTTAAATGAGTAATGGTTAGATTAATTACATGACAAATTTTAATGTTTTGGTAAGTCAATAATGGACCTAAGTTAAGGACCTAGGTTGTGGATCAATTTTAGGCTTAAATAGGCATGAATGAATGAGTAATTGGTTATGTAAAGGGGTAGTGGCACAAATGGTAATTATTGGCTAAAATGAAGAAACTCACTAAGTTATGATTTATGGGCTTGGAAATGATTAAAACTTGGATTGATTTGGTAATTTAATAAGGTACCGGATAGCGCGAGCGGTACGCGAGTCGGTAGCCGGATTATCGGACGAAGCCGAAAAAGGACGCGAGTCGGTATTCGGTAGGATTCCTACCTATTTGTAAGCCATGGATGTATGATGGTATTTTTGTCATATTTTATTGATTAGTATTTATCTTATGATGGGTTTTTACAATTATGGATGCTATGTTTAAGATGGATTTTATTTAATGGCTATGAACTATGATTAAGGTTATGCATTATAAATTAAGGCTATGTATGATATCTTAAGGTTATGAGTTATAAATAGTACATAGCATAATGCATTACATCTCATGCATGGCATGGGCGGAAAAAAATAAACAAACCGGAGTCCATGCTCCGTCGGGGCGACCGAGAACAGGCATGGGGACACCTTGACGAGGCTTTACCGTCAAGGGGGATATTTTGCGGTTGGATATATCTTGACGAGGTTTTTCCGTCAAGAGGGATATGACAGTATATGGCAGGAATGATGGGTGGGATTCATAACATTGACACCCATGGCATATCATTTACTTATATTTCAGTATATGGTGGTTTATAGTTTTCACTGTGTTATTATCTGTATGTGGTTATTACTAACCCATGTGCTAGCCCTACTCGGAATCCTACTGGGCGCGTTGTTCTAACGCTCTACTTCTACCCTAGCTGACAATGCAGGAGATGGCGGACCGGAAGGGCGAGACGGAAGCCAAGCTTAGGAGCTTGGGGAGGCGGATTAATTATTTTGTTGAACTTTATTTTGGAAAAGATGTATTTGTATAGTTAGCTTGTCGGAAATGTAATAATTTAGGTAGTTTGCTATGTTTAGGTATTATTTTGGATAATACAGTATAATGGCATTTTCGTAATTAATTGGGTATTTCTTCCCTGCTATCTGAAGAACTGGTAGGATAGTTCTATGATCATCCGCATTTATTTTTATGTTCCGTGAGCTTACTTGCTACGCGTGAACCGTACTCGTGGACTTATGTTCCACGCACGCGTAGGGTTGGCCAGTTAAGGGCCGGGCTTTAGAAGCTCGGAACTTAACTCGTGTCGTGACGTCCGCGCCCTTTGTCACTTTTAAAAAAAAAAAATGTACTCTGATTTTACGGTGAAAAGGGGCGGGCGTTACAGTTGGTATCAGAGCGAATTCGGAAGATTGAATCTCTCGAAGTAAGATTAAGACGGTTGCACGTCTCACTGACGGCTAAGAATCCCAACCGACCGACTCTTCGGAGACCGCTGCATGGGGGCCGGGTTAAATTACTTCGATTGACTCAAACTGAAGGGTTTAATCTGAGAACAACATTTGACGGAGAGGGATGATAGCAAGGGAAGAAAAAAAAAAAAAAAAAATCAATGTAAGTCGGAATTATCAAACATAGCAAGTAGGGTTACATTTTTCCGACATGAGAAAACAAGTTTAGGTCTTCCCCAAATTTGACGGAATAATGGTAGGCTTATTGAACATAGGAGAAAATTCCCCGATTTCACAAACTGGAACGAAACATAGATACTTGGGAAGTTTTCCCCAAATCAAGTGTGCTTATTTGGCAATCTTCCCCAAAAATGAGAAACAAAGTATATTGTTTAGTATTTTTTTTCTTTTCTTTTTCCTCCATTTGAAAAGGAACTAAGTCAGTGTTTTCGATGACTAGGAAATGGCTCCGAAGAGAAGGACTCGTCGTAACCAGAAAGAGGTATCACCACCTCGCCAGGAAGAGGAGGTACCCAATCGGGAGGAGGAACAGAATAATATAAACATACAAGGTGTACCTCCCGAGCTAAAAGATGTAGTTCAAGCGGCAGTCGCTGCTGCTCTTCAGCAACATTTGAGCGGAAATGCGACTACTAGCGACGGAAATGCGACCACTAGTGACACTAGTAAACGGAAGATGGTCAAAGATTTTCAGCAACAACGCCCTCCCTATTTCAGAGGAAAAGAAGGGGCTGTAGGAGCAGATCACTGGTTAAAGAAGATCACTCAGATCTTAAATCTGCTTCAGGTTTCCAGTCCGGCTGACAGAATCTTACTGGCAACATCTCAACTGATTGAGGATGCCGGTAATTGGTGGGAAGTGGTAGAAAAGCAACAATCACTGGTGCCGGAAGGGGAAAGAATTGCCATGACGTGGGAATGGTTCTCAGCCACTTTTCTAGAGCAGTTTTTCCCAGAGGAAGAAAGGGAGAGCCAGACTGAAGCTTTTATATCATTAGTACAAGGCAATATGACAGTGGCAGAGTATCACCGGGAGTTCCTTCGACTATCTGTCTACGCGTTCTACATGGTGGACACTGAGCACCGGAGGGCCCGTAAGTTTGAACGGGGCCTTCCGCCGAGCATCAAAACTAGGGTGACAGTATTCAAGGAACCTACATTGGCAGGGGTGGTCGGCAGGGCCACTATAGTGGAGCGGGAATTGAATGAGGAAGCACGGCATGACAATCGCCGATGGCAGAGTGGGCGGGGTGCATTTCAACCCAATAAGAGGTTCCGCCCGAGTTTCGGCAGACCCTCATCATCTACTGGATCTACAGGGGGCTTTCGCCCCAATCAGCCCTCCCAGTCAGCATCAGTTACCCAGGTTCCTAGAGGTGGGAACACTTGCTATCAGTGTCGCCAACAGGGTCACTTCAAGAGGGACTGTCCGCAGCTCAGCAGACCCTCTAATTTCAAGGGTTCCTCCCGCCCTCCAGTTAGATCAGCTCCGCCGCGAGGGGGCAGAACATACAATCAGGCAGGACGGGCGCCAAACCCTACGGGATCAGGACGACTTTTTGCTATACCTTCTCCAGTAGCAGTGGACCGCTCAGTGATTCAAGGTATGGCCGTAGTTGGTAGTTCTTATGCAGTTACATTATTTGATTCTGGAGCTTCCCATTCATTTATATCTGCTGCATTCATATCTGCTACGGGCACATTAGTACAGAATCTGTCCACCTCACTTACTATTGTATCCCCTGTCGGAGACACATCTTTGGGGCTCATATGCACGGCACTGAACACTGAACTTGCTGGGTTCAGATTCGAGTTCAATTATTTAGTAATCGATATGGCTGAGTACGATGTTATATTTGGCATGGACTGGTTGGCTACGTATCAGGCCCATATTGATTGCCATCTTCGTAGAGTGATATTTTGGTCACCCGAAGGAAGGCGGTATATAGTGCCCGCTGACCGACAGGGCATTCCCAGAAGGCTGCAGGAAGAATTGAATCATCTTGCCTTGAACACCCTCAGATTAGATAAGGCACCAATAGCTGAACTTCCGGCGGTGGTAGTAGATTATAGCCGAGGTATTTCCAACAGAGCTCCCTGGTCTGCCACCTAAGAGGGAGATAGACTTTGAGATTAAATTATACCCTGGCGCAGCTCCAGTATCATTACCTCATTACAGGATGGCACCGACTGAGATGACTGAGTTGAAAAAGCAGATTGATGAACTGCTCAGGCTGGGCTTTATTCGGAACAGCACATCCGCATGGGGAGCCCCGGTATTGTTTGTTAAGAAGAAGGACGGTACCCTTCGGATGTGTGTGGATTATAGAAAATTGAACCAGTTGACTGTCAGGAATAAATATCCCCTACCCAGGATTGATGATCTGTTTGATCAGCTTAGGGGTTCCTCTCACTTTTCCAAGATTGATCTGATGTCCGGATACCATCAAATCCGGGTTAGAGAGGAAGACATAGAGAAGACAGCCTTCAGGACACGGTATGGATTATATGAGTATGTAGTCATGCCGTTTGGGCTTACTAATGCACCGGCGGTGTTCATGGACCTGATGAATAGGATATTCCGTCCTTACTTGGATCAGTTTGTAATTGTATTTATTGATGACATCCTGATCTATTCCAAGAGTCAGGAGGAACATGCTGAACACCTGCGGATAGTTCTGAACACCCTGAAGAGGAACCAGTTGTATGCCAAAGCCAGCAAGTGTGAATTTTGGCTATCAGAGGTCAATTTCTTGGGGCACGTTATATCGGAGGAAGGCATAGCTGTAGACCCGGCTAAGGTAGCGGCAGTGAGGGAGTGGAAAGCACCGACGAATGTGACCGAGATTCGCAGTTTTCTGGGATTGGCCGGTTACTACAGGAAATTTATTATGGATTTCTCCAAGATTGCAGCCCCACTTACCCGACTCACTCAGAAAGGAGTCAAATTTGAATGGTCAGATCTGTGCAACCGAAGATTTGAGGAGCTAAAGGAGAAGCTTACAACCGCTCCTATTTTGATCTTGCCGGAAAGAGGCAGAAACTATGAGGTGTACTGTGATGCCTCAGGAGAGGGACTGGGGTGTACGCTCAGTGAAGGTAATAGGGCGGTGGCGTACGGGTCAAGACAGTTAAAAATTCATGAGCGCAATTATCCCACACATGATCTGGAACTGGCAGCAGTGGTCTTCGCTCTTAAAAGCTGGAGACACTACCTTTATGGTGAGAAGTTTGAAGTATTCTCAGACCATAAGAGCCTAAAGTACCTATTTGATCAGAAGGAACTTAACATGAGACAACGTAGATGGATGGAATACTTGGCAGATTATGAGTTCGTACTCCGGTATCATCCTGGCAAGGCGAACAAAGTGGCAGATGCTCTCAGCCGCATATCACCTGCGACAGTAGCCAGTATGATCAGAACAGAATGGGAGGTGTTGAATACCATCAGAGAGTTTAAACTCTATCTGAATAATCATGGAACCATATGTAATCTGATCATACGATCCCACATGGTCTCCGAGATTGAACGGGAACAACGAACAGATCCAGAGGTGGAGGAGATATGGGCTAAAATGTCTACCGGTGAAGTTGTACCGGAATGGGAATTACGACCGGGACAGGGTCTTATGTTCCGAGGTAGGACATATGTGCCTAAGAATTGCAGAAGAGAGTTGCTGATTGAAGCACACCAAACAAAACTCTCTATTCACCCGGGCAGCACCAAGATGTACCATGATCTTAAGAGGCACTATTGGTGGCATGGACTTAAAAAAGACGTGGCAGAGTTTGTTGCTTGTTGCTTAACCTGTCAGCAGGTTAAGGCAGAACATCGGAAGCCACCGGGTTTACTCGCACCCTTACCGGTGCCAGAATGGAAATGGGAACACATATCCATGGACTTTGTAACAGGGTTGCCAAGGTCATCCAAGGGCAACGATGCAATATGGGTCATAGTGGACCGGTTGACCAAGTCTGCACATTTCCTTCCCATCAAGATGACGGATTCATCTGAGACTTTGGGTCGACGATACATCCGGGAGATCATCAGGTTACATGGCATTCCCCTGTCTATTGTGTCCGACAGAGATGGCCGATTCACCGGCAGAGTATGGCAGGGCTTACAGTCGGCTATGGGGACCGACGTATTAACTAGCACAGCATTTCATCCACAAACTGATGGACAGTCGGAGAGGACAATACAGACATTGGAGGATATGCTGAGAGCATGCATGCTAGACTTTAAGGGTGGATGGGAGGATCATTTACCACTGGTGGAGTTTTCCTACAATAACAGCTATCAGTCAAGCCTACAGATGGCTCCATTTGAGGCCTTATATGGTAGGCCATGTAGATCACCAGTGTGTTGGACAGAAGCCGGTGAGCCTGCGCTGATTGGACCGGAGTTGGTTGCAGAAACTACAGCGCAGATTAAATTGATACGGCAACATCTACTCACTGCACAAAGCCGACAGAAGAGTTACGCCGACAAAAGGAGAAGGTTCCTCGAATTTGAGGTGGGGGACTTGGTGTTTTGAAAGTCTCACCACGGAAGGGACACATGAGATTTGGAAAGAAGGGGAAACTGTCACCTAGATTTGTGGGACCGTTTTCAATCTTGAAGAGGGTGGGGGGTGGTAGCTTATCAGTTGGCGCTCCCTCCGCAGTTATCATCATTACATGATGTGTTCCATGTGTCTATGTTGAGGAAGTACAACCCTGATCCTTCACATGTATTGAATATTCAAGACATCGATGTGCAAAGCGATGTAACATATGTGGAAAAGCCGGTCAGAATAGTCGGGACCGAGCAAAGGGTGTTGCGGAACCGGGCCATTCAGTTCGTCAAGGTGGTATGGGAACGACATGGTAATGAAGAAACCACCTGGGAACTTGAGTCGGAGATGAGAGCCTCTTCATCCGGAACTCTTTGTGTAAGATGTTTTGAACCACTACTTCGCTCGAATTTTCGGGACGAAAATTTTAAAAGAGGATTGTATTGTAAGGTCTTGGAACTTGGGAATTAATATAATGTGAATATTAATTATTTTAATGATGGAAATTAGAAAATTGTTGGAGTAAATAGTAAATGGGCCAAAATTGGATAAAGGCCCAAGTGTGGCCCAATAGACTATGGTTTGGATTTAAATTTATTTAAATGGGTCAAGAATGGTCAAATTGGGTCGAATACCCATTTGGGACCCAATGGGTCAAGATGGTTAAGCTCTAAGGTAAATGGGCTAGTGGGAAATGTAATTGGGCCATGGGCCCAATGGTGATCCATTTAGAGTGGGCTTAATGAAATTTAATCACCCTAAGTAATTTGGAATTAAACAATGGTGGTGTGGCCAAGCGGGACCCACCTCCACCTCATCAAGTGAGGTGGCGAGTGGACCAATGATTGGTGGGGCCGGCCACCATGGTTGACTTGGTCAACCATGGGTGGAGTAATGAACTTAGGCTAAGCATCAATGGATTAGCCTAAGGTAAATATCTAATTAAATTATTTAAATATGGTAGTCAAGAGTGGTCAAGGTGGGGCCATGAGGTGAAGATTCACCTCATCTCAAACTCAAAAAAATTCACATACACGTTGGACTTGGTGGTGGTTTAGATAACCACCACCATAAAGCAAATAAAATATCTTAAAATATCTTTGGTTGGTGAAAAATTAATGTAAAGTGTAAATGAGGTCATCAAATGGGGATAAGTTTGATTTTTTTCTTTCTCATATTCATTTTCACTAACTCCATCCCTCCCACTCCTCCATTGCCGTCCCATGTCCAAGTGAAGGAGAGAAAAAAAAAAAAAAGAAAAGAAGGAGCTCAAGGAGAGAAAAAAAAATGGAATTTGGAGGGAGTTCACTCTAAGATTAAGGTCATCATCTTCCTCTCATCATCTTTTCCTCTTTTCATCTCTCAAATTCAAACCTAACATGGCTGATTTTAAGGTTGGGAGTTGCCACCCTTGATCAAAGATCTTGACCTATAAAAGATCAAGAGGAAGGAGAGAGGAGGCCAAGGAGACCGACGGGAGCGGCGGAAATCGGAGGAGACGTCGGATAGTGAGTATTTCTTAAATAAAAGAATTTTGGATTTTAGGGTTTAAGAAATGAAATTTATTTTTGTGAATTAATGTTGGATAGGTGATTTTATACTATGGAATTTAGATACATTAAATGGAAGGGTGGAAGATGGAGAAAACCCTAAATGGGTGAATTAGGGTTAGGGTAAGAAATTGGAGAAATATATTGTGTGCATTGTGTGATTGATTAATTGAGCATGGAATGGGTACTTGGAATAAGAATCATGGGCCATAGAGGTTCGGCCATGTAGCATGACCGAACCCCATGGTGGGTGATTAGAGTTTGATGAAATTGGTTAGGGTTTAAAGGATGGAAGGCAATGAAGGTTTTTGATTAATGCATTTAGGGTTTAATGAATGCATGGGAGTAATGTTTAAAATGATTGTATGATGAAAAATGCAATGGAATGGTATGATTTTAAAATGCATGGATGGTAGGAAATTTGAACCATGGGTTCGGCCATGGCATAGGGCCGATCCCTATGGTGATGAAATGGTGATTAAATGAAGGGTTAAAGGGTAATGTGTTGATGAATTTTGGATTTCAAGTGAACAAAAGTGATGATCCAAAGGGGGCTAAGAATATGGTTTAGTTGCATGATTTAACACCCCTCAAGGAGGGATTATTGGTGGATCTAAAATGTAACAATGGACCCAAGAAAAATGGAGAATGGAACATCATGGGTTCGGCCATGGTGTATGGCCGAACCCATGCCCCAAATTGTAAATCAATTTGGGTTTAAGGTCAATGGTATATATGTGATTAAGTATGGGGTTGATGAAGGGTTAAATGAGTATGGTTAGATTAATTACATGACAAATTTAATGTTTTGGTAAGTCAATAATGGACCTAAGTTAAGGACCTAGGTTGTTGGATCAATTTTAGGCTTAAATAGCATGAATGAATGAGTAATTGGTTATGTAAGGGGTAGTGGCACAAATGGTAATTATTGGCTAAAATGAAGAAACTCACTAAGTTATGATTTATGGGCTTGGAAATGATTAAAACTTGGATTGATTTGGTAATTTAATAAGGTAC